>OX421901.1:26259286-28659286 GCA_949128165.1 Lathronympha strigana | reverse complement strand
GGTATACAAATTTTGCGTCTTCTGACAGGGGATCCGCCAATATAGATTGGAAGATTCCGACATCGATCAACGAACAACCTCGAATTTCCATAAGTTGCACCCTCTTGGGTATTGTAATTATAAAACCCAATAAAGAGGTATTTATTTTATGCATATTGTAAAAAGCCTAATTTAATACAATAATTATAGTTAAAAACCCGTCAAGTGCGAGTCGGACTCTCCCACTAGGTTCCGTACCATTATCTATAAAACGGCAATAATAACTCACTATTCTGTGAATATTACAAGCCTGTTCCCGTTATCAATATAGAACAGAAACATGCAAAAAAACATGTTTGTTGTATAGGAGCCCTTTAAATATAATTTTATAATATTTTAAGTATTTGTTGTTATAGCGGCAGCAGAAATACATCATCATCATCATCATTTCAGCCGAAAGACGTCCACTGCTGGACATAGGCCTCCCCCAAAGATTTCCACAATGACCGGTCCTGCGCCACCCGCATCCAGCGGACTCCTGCGACCTTCACCAGGTCATCAGTCCACCTTGTGGGGGGCCTACCCACGCTGCGCCTTCCGGTACGCGGTCGTCACTCGAGAACCTTTCCGCCCCAACGGCCATCGGTTCTACGTGCAATGTGCCCCGCCCACTGCCACTTAAGTTTAGCGATTCGGAGAGCTATATCGGTTACTTTGGTTCTGCTGCGGATGGTCTCATTTCTGATACGATCTCGCAGAGAGACTCCGAGCATAGCACTCTCCATTGCCCTTTGGGTGACCTTGAGCCTTCTTATGAGGCCCATTGTAAGCGACCACGTTTCAGTACCGTATGTCATCACTGGCAACACACACTGATCGAAGACTTTCGTCTTAAGGCACTGCGGAATATTGGACGAAAAGATGTGTCGCAGCTTCCCGAACGCTGCCCAACCGAGTCCGAAGAAACCGACCGAGAAATACATCATATCTGTGAAAATTTCAACAGTTTAGCTATCATGGTTCACCAGCTTATAAGCATGGTGGTAATAGGGTCCCGTTTTACCCCTTCGGTACGGGATCCTAATAGACATAATATAATAAACTCCATAAAATGTTAAGTTTTAACCGTATAATTTTACAACGATTTGACAGTGTCAATGTATGAAATCGCCATACTAGACAAGGACGAAGTAGAAATGGTAACGATTAACCAAACTGATACTTAAGTAATTTTAACCCTTTTATGTAGTCATATGTAGGTAAAATTTGGCCTCTGTGGACTTCGACATTCCTCGGTGTCAATTGACCTCGTCAAAGCAAAACATTTTCCCAGAAATGTATCCTAAAATTAAATGGATAAAATATTGAATTGACTCGTCTTCTACAAAAAAATAGCTGTAGTTATTTTTGTTCAATGAGTTTTATTCACAAATATAACTAACAAAATATACCTATAGTTAAAGTAAGTTACAAGCTAACTTAAATCTAAATAAAAACCTGCCAAGAGCATGTCGGGCCATGCTCAGTGTAGGGTCCCGATCCCGAAGTTAACATTCCGTCACAATAGGAAACCTTAAAAGTGTTTTAATAGATACCTTGCTCTATATGCTTATAATAATTAACAATTCGATGATACTTTCGATCACACCCGCCCCGACCCCATCAACTCCGAAAAAATCTTAACAGTGCGAAGTCGACCATGATACAACGCCATCTCTCGGGAAATTGGGTAAATACACAACCCGTCAAGTTTGTATAAATTAGCATTATGCAAACTAGACGAGTTGTGTATGTTGGGTTTTCGGAGGTGACTTTTGATCGCGTGAATCGATTTGATAAAAAATTTTTTAGAAAGTACCTAGATACGTGCGGGGTAATAAATTAAGTACTCAAGATTAAAAAAAAAAATTTTTTTTAAAAAACCGTTCAACTAATCAAGTTCAAAATAACTTTCCAATGAAGTTCTTTTTAAGTTCTACTTTTGTTATTTTTTACATATTTTTTAACTCATAGTTCAAAAGTTGAAGGGAGGGAAGACACATTTTTTTAAACTTCTGGTGCGATTATTTCCGAAAATAATAACTTTATCAAAAACTGTTTTTAGAAAACCCTCATTATATTTCAAAAACCTATCCAATGATATATCACACTCTAGGGTTGAAACGAAAAAGAACACCCCCCACTTAACGTGTACGGGAGGTACCCTAAAAAAATTATAACCCCTTTTTATTTTACCACTTTGTTGGCGTGACCGATATACATATTCGTACAAAATTACAGCTTTTTAGTACTTACAGTCACTGAGATTATCCGCGGACGGGCGGACAGACAGTTAGACTTGGCGAAACTATAAGGGTTCCTAGTTGACTACGGAACCCTAAAAATGTCTGGAAAGTCTTTGCAAGGACAGGCAATTTAAAAAGCATTTTTAGCATCCTCAAAGTTCGCAATCTCGTAGTTTGTGGGCAACGCCCTTAAAATATTTCTTATATGACCGGATGTGCTATGAGTGGATGCTAAAAAGGTCGGGGAAGCCACACTGGAATTTTGCGAATGCCTAAACCCCCGAACCGAATAGGGAGGGACGCTTGAGACCAGGAAGGCTTATTCAGCTGAATATTTAGAATCGTTTATAAACTAATTTTGATCAAATTATGTATGATTGGTGGTAGTAAATTTAGATATTTCTAAAAAGGACAGCAACGGAGCACATACGTAGGTTTAGGGACAAAAAAAGAATTTAAATATCACAAGAATGCTCTTGTGATTCTCTCCTCATTATGCAATAAGGGGGTTACTGACGTATTGCCGAAATTTTTAGCCAAATTTTCATATCTTAATCAATCCCAAAAATTTAAAACCCAACTAATAATTTCCTAACTTAACAAGTCGCATATGAATACTTTCCAAAAGAACGTTATGCAAAAAAAATTACAATTCCTTTAGCAAAATTTATTTTACCAAAATTTAATTTATTTGAAATGATTAGTTGCCAAACATTACAAAAACTTTGTTATGGATACATGACAAATGTAACAGATATAAAAAATTGCTAATTTTTATTTGAACAAATTTTAATTACTCGAAATGATTAGTTGCCACGTAAAAATGCAAATGGATTGTGTTGGAAATAAACCGATTTTGTTTATTATAATATGTCTTGTCTTACGTTTACCTGTTTTTTTTTCTTGACAAATATTTCGAGTAAAGTATATTGAAAATAAAATATTCATTTATGTTTTTTTATTTTCATTCCTTGGCATACGAGTAAATAACAAACCCTTTTTTTAAGCATGTGAGATCCGCCAACCAGTCGACGAAGCCCCGCTTCGCTTCGCGGGGCTTCTATTTTCTGCTCTGAAGAACGCAAGGTAACTAACGAACTTTTTGTAAAACAGCCGGTTATGGCACTTTGCCGGCCGCTGCCGCGGTACGCTCGCTTTGCTCGCTCGGCTCGCGCGCTGTTAGGTCACAGTTCTACCTAACGCTCCTCCTCGCTTCGCTCGTCGTCGTACCTACACTAGACTGCCTTAACCTTCGATCTTTGGAGCGGTCTATCTCTGCCATATTCAATTTTAGAAAAAAGTTTTGAAGTAAAAGCCGTAACACATTTTTTATTACACAATGTTTTGGATAGACATTATTTATCAAGTAGCGGTTTTGCAATACATTTATTTGAACAAATATTTTTTGGGTAAAGATACTTTTGGACCAAATAATTTTGTCCAGTCATTTATTTGACATAAAAAAATTTGAGCAAACATTTATAGTCCAAGTAAAACATTTGAGAAAAAAACAGTTGGTTTTATAAAAGATGCAAAGTAACAGTTTGGGAAATGATTATTCGTCGGATTTTAAGTTTGTCAAATGTTTATATGGGAAAGATTGCGTTGACAAACGTGCAGTTGGTAAAATTTGGTTGTGAAACAAAATTTGGTAAAAAAAAATCGGTAAATTGAAGGGATCCCTGCAATGAGGGCTAATATCCAGTAAACGATTCGTGTGACTTTTGAATTTAATTAAGTTAGAAATATAGTCGGGAAAAGATTCTGCAAATATAGGGGAGCCCAGGAGGCAAAGATAATGTTTGTTTACTAACTTGATATTAGGATCCAGATCGTCAAAAGTCGTTTAAAGTCGGCCAAAATAGACAAAAAAATTTAAATGAAGAGTTCACGATTTTAGAAATTCATTTCTAAACCAATATTTTTGAAACTACTCTTAATAAGAGAAACTAGTACTCACGCCGCCTCCTAGGGTCCCATCATCTAGTTACCAGACATGGAATTTTGAGTTTAATTTTTGGATAGCTAGATTAATAGCCAAACTAAAGACCAGTCTGCTGACATCCAACCTCAGAAGATAATTCATGTGACTTGTACATTTATTTAGATGAGTCTGAATAGTAATAGTACATTTCAGCAGAGGCAGTAAGTAAGAGATTGCAGGACGAGTTTGTGGTAGACAAAACCGGATTAAAAAAGTCTTGCAATTTCTCTTCCAGCCGAGGCTTGTATAGTGCTTTTCTCAAACATTGTAAGGAAATATTAAAATTAAAATAACTACGAGGTAAATAGTTAATACGGAAAAGATTGTTTAATTTGCCACCTTTTTATTTTTTAAAGATGCCATTTGAATGAGCTATTCGAGCACCATGTTTAACCTCACATAAATATACATAGAAACATAGAATTTGTTTTTTTTTAATGTCGCAAGTATCTAGTGGTCGTTGGCTGTATGCCATATTTCCTTTGTCAGTTCAGTGTCAGTACGCAAATTAAAAAAATTAGAGCAGCGGACAATAATGTTTCGTTCATACTTACTTCACGGCCGCTGGCCAAGAAGTAAATGGGGGGAGCCGTAAACAAGAAACTCCATGTCTTCATTTTGTGACATAAATGCATACATTTCCGATCATGTTTGAGAAAAATATATTTTTCACCTCAGCAGCTCGCAAAGGCTTACTTTGATATACGAAACCAGTGAGCAAAATGCGATTTTGCTGCGAGCGTGAGGAAAATAAACGTCAGATTGACAATGTTCAGTCAATACATGCAACTTTTTTTGTAAATGGCATCCTGGCCCATTCAGCCAGATGAGGCCAATTTTCTAACAATTTGATCAAATTGGCAATTAGATTATATCGTTGCAAAGTTTCATACAATCACATCAAAGCCAATTTGATTGTCCTGTCTGTACGGACATGTCTAGACGGTGCGTTTTGTCGGGCCCGTTCCGTCGTACCCTACTATGCAATACAGGAATAGGCAATGTGAGATCGAGGGAGTGCATGAAGGACGATGGCAGTGACGGCTCGCGATAAATCGGCCCCGTCTAATATCATGTTTAAACAGAGCCAGAACCACGTTCAAAAACTCGTACGAGTTTTCATTTTACAATAGAGTCCATCTATGCTAAGTTTCCTAGATTTTGATAGCACAGAATGTGAAAGTGTTAAGAAAACGCCATAGTTTCATAGAAGTTTGACGTTTAAAATAACACTTTTAAGTTTGACAGTTCATTTGCTCGGCAGAGATAACGTGGTTTGACTCTATCACTCACTTTAAAATTTTGTGATTTTTATTTTATTTTTATAAGTAGATACGTTTTATAATTTATATTTACCATTTGTTGATTCACGTTTCCTCACGTATAAATCTGAAGTAAAATATTTTTTACAATTTACTTACCATTTACGTTGTTGTGAAAAGTGTTTCGGCTTTCATTCTCAATTTGAAAATTTCCTTTTTTTATGCTATAGGTGGCAAACGAGCAAACGAATCGCCTGATGGTAAGCGATTAAACAAATTAGTTGTATCTTTTACTAAACTTAATTAGTAATTACATGGTACCTATATTAACAAAATATTACCTTTTACTAAATTTAAGAGCATGAGGTTAGTTGCCAAATGAATCTTTATAGCATTTGCGCCCTTATTGATAACCAACAAAGTAGTACCTTTACCCGCAATTAGGCCGGGCGGAAATTTAATTCGGCGTTTTTGACCGCTTCTTCCAATTCTTCGGGTGTTGCCTCATCATTATCATCAGTCATTCCCTCAATTCTGAGGATCGTGACATCATGTCATTCTCTTGAAGACCAGATTCCTCCATAGGTTCCTATCTCTCGCCAAATGCATTGTCTCGTGCAGATTTAATTGCATGGGTGCAGTTATTTGGGTGCACCATCTAGTAGGGGGAGGGCCCCTGGGTCTCTTGCCTTCTACTTTTCCCGTCATTATGACTCTCTCTAGGCTTCCTGGGGCACGTCGAGAGAGGTGTCCGAAGAACGTAAGAAGGCGGTCCTGGCATATCGTTGACAACCGGCGTTTAATGCGTAGCTCGTCAAGTATGGACTGGTTAGTACGCATTGCTGTCCATGGAATCCGTAAAAGCCGGCGCCAACACCACATCTCAAACGCGTTTATACGATTCCTCATGTCAGCACGTATAGTCCATGTATCAGAACCGTACAGGAAAATTGAGAACACCAGGGAACGCACAAGTCTGATTTTGGTCTGCCTCTGTAAAATTTCCTCAATAGCTTCTCATTTGAATTGCTTTAAAGATAAAAGTTATCTGAACTGAAAACATGAGTGATACTAGTAGTGATAGTGATGAAGCTACGGCAACACCCGAAGAATTGGCAGAAGCGGTCAAAAACGCCGAATTAAATTTCCGCCCGGCCTAATTGCGGGTAAAGGTACTACTTTGTTGGTTATCAATAAGGGCGCAAATGCTACAAAGATTCATTTGGAAATTAACCTCATGCTCTTAAATTTAGTAAAAGGTAATATTTTGTTAATATAGGTACTATGTAATTACTAATTAAGTTTAGTAAAAGATACAACTAATTTGTTGATAAGGTACTTTAGAATCATTATGGCATAAGCATCTTATCAACAATCAACAAAGTGGTATCGTTACCCGGAAAACGGCACGTATAAGCAAAACTAATGTGTAGTATTCTTAAATTAATAAGGCCTTCTTGTCCGTTCATTTTGGTTTTAATCTATTTTTCAACCTGCTGAGGTGAAAAGTTGTATGTTCAACTCGAGACCAAAGTTATTTGCATCTCGTGCCTTTGAGTCCTTCACTACGCTCAAGATTCTAAATTATTATTTATAGAATCTTTCGCTTGCTCAGGACTCAAAATTGGCACTCAGAACAAATACGAACTTTGCTCTCTTGTTGTACAAATAACTATTTTATACCTAATTGAAATCGAGTTAGCGCAGGACCGAAAAAAATGGAGCACTCTGGCCAAGACTCATTTTGGATCGCTGAGCCAACGGAGTAAGTGAGTTATTGAAATCGATCTCAACCAAAGGATAATCATGAAAATTGCAAAATTGGACAAAGCGCGCAACTTACTTTCGAACAAAAACATTAAACGCCTCTACTGTTCACGCATGTGTATCGCGGGTCCATTGTAGAAAGCTTTTACACAGAGATATGCCTCCATTAGCCGGTGAGTACGGTTACGTTAAAAGCTGAATAGAAAAATGCAAAGCGTGTTAACGTTTTAATGGTCAATCGATTCTCGAACACTGTAGAGAATGCCAATTCGTACAGCACAGTAATATCGACGGTTCCAAGTAATTCAGTCGAATCTGCAAGTTGGCTATTTTTTTTACGGTTCCAAGTAATTCAGTCGAATCTGCAAGTTGGCTATTTTTCTAGCACAAAAAGGCTGTGCGTCGCGTACATCCTAGTTTTAATGTGACACCTGACTAACAATATTGGTTGTGTCAGTTGTAATATTTTTGAGCTACTTTTACGTTGGTCTATCAGTACCAAAGCCAACTACATACGAAATGAGTTCCTTAGCCCCTCAGCTGTGGGAGATTAATTTGGCCACTCCCTCTCATTTGTGGCTGCCTGCGGGGTTTGCTCCACAGACAGAAAAAATAACGATTTATTCAATTTTTTACATGATACACTCTATAGTTTGTATTTTTTCTGCCCTTTATTCAATTGTCTAACAGCTTTGAGATCATTGAAAATACGAGTAAATAGGGCACCACCGAAATATGTGTTCAGTGGTTTGTTCTTCCTCTGAACGATCTCAAAGCTGTTCTCTGGTTGCCTAATTGTTGGAATTTGTTTTCTGCCTCCGGATCCAATTCAAAGTTTTATATAACTATTGGTACATTTCTAAGCATATTTACTTTTATTTAGGATTTGGCCTTTTTTCCAAATTCTAGTTCAAACTGAATTCTATTTTGGGGTGGTAAATGTATATTAAATGCTACAAAGCCGATAAGATAGTTTCACGGCCTCCGGATTACAGTAAACTTTAAAAAAATAAAAATACAGGTGTTAATGGATTACCAAATAAATAACTCTTTTTTTTTAGTTGTGCTCCCTAGAAATCTAAAAAAATACCCAGCGTATAACTATGCATGCCATACGACTATAGTTATTACCACATAGTATAAAACAAAGTCGCTTCCTGCTGTCTGTATGTATGTATGCTTAAATATTTAAAACTACGCAACGGATTTAATGCGGTTTTTTTAAATAGATAGAGTAATTTAAGAGGAAGGTTTATATGTATGTATACTAATAACCCGCGCGAAGCTGGGGTGGGTCGCTTGTTTATTATACAAGAGGGTAAAGTTGTTTAACTCTCAGGCTTATATTGAGACCGGAGCAAGCGCAGGATTCGAAAACTGAGCCACAAGCGTAGCGTGTGGTTCAAAAACTAAAATCTAGAGCTTTACGAGGGTCTAAAGGCACGAGAGTTAAAGAAACTTTGCCGCCGATCGTAATACAACTTTTTTCATCTCACTATCGCGAGGAAAATAAGAAATACACACGAATACAAATCTCAACCAAATGTAAGTTAACTTGAAGAAACAATCCAAAACTCAAGGACAAAAAGTGTCATAGAGTTATTCCTGGTGGGTACTATATTGCCAATAGCTTTTACCAAGTGCGAGATAATGCTTGACCAATTTAAAGATGTGACCTCCGATTGCGCATATTTACTACAGTCATACTGGTCTCACTTATACTTTATAGGGGTGAGTCATAGGAATTAGCGCAAGGTTAAATTACTTTCCCCACTAGTGGATAAAATGCATTTTTTCCGCTATTTTTAAAGGATAAAAGAGCGCTTTTCGAGCTAGTGAGGTGAAAAATGGAGTTGTCTAATACTAACGGCCACTGCAATAAGCCGCGAACAGATATACAGACAAGGCGAAACATGGTCGTAATTTTAAGTAGCAGTTAGCTGATTTATTTTTCCTCTCACTAGCTCATATTCGAATCTACAAATAGAACCTTCTCTCTTTGTCTCCTTAAAACCATCAGAATCCGCTCAATGTTTTAGCGTTGAAGAGGTAACAGAAATTTTAAGGTTATGGTGTTATTTATAAACGCCCTAGAAGCCTTAATTTGTTCATAATTGTTTCTTTTTATCTATCACTTGGACTGGAACTGGAGCTTAATTTAATTTATAAATAGGGATTTTGGGGCACTTACCCGTGATGCTGATGCTAAAAATTGAAACCAGCCGTGAAGTTTGAAGACAATCCTCTTCCTCTTCCAAAGCGGCAATGCTTAACTGGAAACTGCCATAATAAATATTATGGGGCAAGTCAGTCTCCCAGTCATCGTCTTTTTGAATTAAAGGTACCTACTTACCGTAAAATAAAGATAACGGAGAAGAGTGGTGCAAGTTAAGCCCATATTATTCATTAGTGAAATAGTGACATTTTTAACTAGCTTTTACCCGCGACTTCGTCTGCGTAGCGTTACAATTTTTGGTAATTAATGTATTTTTACTAGCATAAGCATTAAATCCTTTTTATCTCGCTAATAATTCAGAATGTACAAAACATGCTGGAGATAAATATTGTAATCGGATTTGGAAAAAATAGTAAAGTAATGAAAGTTTTTTTGTCTAACATATTTTGTTTATTTTTCTCCTAATCACAATACGACACTGATTGCGCCCTTAATCGGATCACCAGCATTCTTGTTACTCCTGTATGTATCTTTGTGTCTACTACATAACAGTCTTTCAGTGGTTGGTGTATACGCTGTAGATATGGTAATAATTAGGTACGTTAACGTTTACATGAATTATCTTTTAATTAAATAAGTGGTCAAGGCCGAGTCACGATCACGGTTTAGAACACTATCTTACGCTTACTGAATGTAACCCACGGAATGTCATTCGATAGCTAATTACAACTAACTTCCTAGTGAAGAAAAATCATTGTGAGGATACCAACATAATTACTTCGCGCATATAAATTTGTCTTATCCAAGGACAATCCCATGATAGGCATACATACATACATAGCATCTACCTACTCAACATAAGGTAAGAACAAAACACCTGTAAAAAAAGTGTAGGTATATTATAAATGCATATTATACTTTCTTAACCCAGGACTTAACCCAGAGGGTTGAATTGATTACTTCATTTGCTTCCTTCCCCCTTTGCGCTTCTATAGAGGATGATTTTCGTAACAAAAACTATTCTGTCCTTTTCTAGGATTCAAAACATCCTCATGCCAAATTTCACCTTAATCCGTTCAGCGTCTTTAGTGTGAAGTGGTAACAGATAGAGAACAGTTACTTTCAAATTTACAATATTAGCATCGTATCCTAATATTACTAAAATATTAGTGCCATCCTCATCCATCAAGTTTTGCATTTTCCGTTATTTTTTTGCCTTTTAACTTTTTAACCAAAATAATAATACGAAAAATTCTAAGTTATAAACTATCCTTGTCCGTGAAAACCGTGCTGGCTTTGTGACTTCTTCGTTGCGCAAAATCGTGGCGTTTGGTCATGCTCTTCCCCTGGGCCCGCTATGATGTATATTATCCGCTTGTACAATGCATGCACAGTCATCATATATTGAGTTGCCGTATTTGTAGTGGTAGGATTCCGCGTCACTAAGGGCCACTTGCACCACCCGCTTAACTCAAGGTTAGTGGGCTGTCAACTGATTCAATATAAAATGGTGGGTTAACCTCCATTTTCGGTAGTGCAAGTGACCCTTAGACCTTAATGATATTGTCCAGAGGTCTCTTCAGTCAGCGGGTGTTCCTTTCATTCTGAAGCCGCTGGGTTTTGGCTGCACTGATAGCAAGTAATAGCGGGATGGAGTGACGCTGGTCCTGTGGGAGACGGGGCGGTGTTTAGTGTGGGATGGTATATGCGTCAGCACATTTTCGACCACCCATATTACTCGCACTTCCCGCGTGACCCTCTGCCGAAACTCTAGCGGCGGTGAAGCGGCAAAAGTGTGCGCTCCCTTCTAGGATAAGATTCCAAAAGGATAGCATGATACTCATTGTAGCACCTACCTGTACCAGTAGACACTGGCTCGCTCACACACACACGCACAGCAATGTCACGCATCCACCCTCGCCCACGGCTCTCGTGATACTGACGCGGCATCCTATGCGGTCTGCGCCCGAGACAGTGTGTATCTATTTATGTATAGATACTACCTAAATACTACACTCATGTTATAAGACGACAGTGTGTCACCTTTGTATGACAATTACTGATAATTGTAAACAGTTACTCACATTTGACAGCGATCACTGTCCGTGCAACTTGTCTGTTTATGAACTTATAGCATTATCATTATCCGAGAACATTAATGTATAACCAACTTAGGCATGTAGGACTTGGATACAATACTTGTTCATGCCGTGGAGACAGCGGGCTGCTTGGGGAGGGGAGGGGGGGAATTGTTCTAATTAAATAATAATCTAATTAAATAATAAGCCGTCGACTCAGACAAAAGGAAGAAAACCCCGATCTAAGGTTGTCCGTAGCCATCCAGCATGGAAATGCTGCAGCATGGAATGCAGGCACTTTTGCAGCAAGAATGGCAAAGGACGGGTTATTATAATAAGTCTTGTATTTGTGTTTTTTTCCTGTGTAATTCAGTTTTTGAGTAACTAGTTGTGATAAATTTTTCAGGAAACTCAATTTATATCATTCGATTACGCATAAACTAAACTGTTAACAGCGCCATCTACCAAATCTAGAAGACTTTGCGACGTAGTATGTTTCCCAACAATTAAAATGTTAAATACAGCTCTAAAGAGCCTTAAGTAGTTCTACATGTAATAGATAGATGGCAGTGTAATAAACACAATATTAACGGGAAAATGTACTTTTTATGTCTCTGCCCATTTCTTTCGATAACCTTATTAAATGTGTGCACAATTTTATTTAAAATAAGGTCCGCCGATTAGCAAAATATAGCAATAAAACCATGGATTTGTCGTGGCATATTTACTCACTTCATATCTAAGCAAATAGATGGCGCCAGTGTACAGTGCGTAGTGTGTGTTTTAAAATATTACTTGGAATTTTGAACATTTTTTTATTATTGTTGCAAATAATCTTATGAAATTTACCGTAATATGCTTTTTAAAAGGGAAATCCATGTAGCATACGTTTAAAGTATTTGAAGCATGTAAAGTTTGCATAAGTTACAAATGTTCTACATCACGATATCGAAATTTTAAAAGCACATTGCATAAATACAACTTCCAACTTACTATATTTAATACTCTATTGCAACTTTCAAAAACCCTCTAAAATTTCTTCGCTTATAATATTAGTGGGATATTTTTTTTTTTATACTACGACGGTGACAAACAAGCATACGGCCCGCCTGATGGTAAGCGGTCACCGTAGCCTATGGACGCCTGCAACTCCAGGGGTGTTACATGCGCGTTGCCGACCCTTTAAAAACTTTAACACTCCTTTTTTGAAGAACCCCATATTGTAGTCCTTTGGGAAAACAGTGGCAGGGAGCTCATTCCACAGCCGGAGCGTCCGCGGGAGGAACTTCCTCTTAAACCGCATGGTACGAGACCATTTAGGCTCCAGCGTATGCGGGTGAACACCCTGTCGACGGCGAGCGGTGCGGTGGTAGAATGCAGCCGTTGGCATTATATCAAACAATTCCTCAGAGCACAATCCATTGTACAAGCGATAGAATACACATAAGGAGGCGAAGTCTCTCCTTAGACTTAAGGGTTCGATATCGCTCGTGAGTTTGGGATCGTTGACAATTCGGACAGCACGTAGTGTAGTTACTTGATGTAGTTACTTTAATGTAGTTACTTTAATGGTACCTGGTCCCCTAAACTGCCAAGAGACAGTCGTTGAATGGATGATAAATGATAATCTAAATAAGTTACATGAGTTGTGGTTGTACCTAATTAGTTATCTATGTTAATCACCAACTGCAATCTAAAATTTACCAAAATAATTTGCAGAGCAAGTGTACCGGGTAATGAAAAATCTCATAAAATATGCAGTGATTATATAAAACTGATCCCCTTATAGGGGATAAGTTTGATATAATCCCCCCTGTAATACGCGCAATACATTTAATCGTAGGTAGTAGTCGCCAAACTGAACAACGTTTGCTCAGCGACTTTTAAGAATAACATGCGTGTTGATTTTTATTACACTTTAAAGCTTGTTAAGAGACGCATGAATCTGAGAATTATGTTATTTTTTAACTATGACAAGAGACGTCAATTAGATTAGGCTGACATTGAAAATACTATATAGTTTGTATACCTATAAAAGTGTTTATAATTTTTTTAACAACAATTGTTAGGTTTGTGGAGCACTACCTACGATTAAACTTGTAGCTTCTTTTACAGGAAACACCCGGTATAGAGAAAACACTATTAAAGGTAAAATAATTAATTTAAATACTAGTTCCTGTACAATATTGTTATCAACACAGTTGCTCGTAACAATTTTTAATACACCGCTTTTAGTCTTAATACGTATATCCATCGATAATTCTAAAACGCGTGTTTTTTTTTCATAACAATTTTACAATGAGATAACGCGATATTACCTTCCTTCTAGAAGACTAAATTTAATATTTACGAGTACATCAAAATGCGCGCATGATAAACATTCGTTACGTTTTTTTCTTTGTTATTATCTAAAATCCGACGTGGAGTGGATAAGAAGTAAACAATTACAATATACCCATTTTCTATCTTACATATTTCTATCCAATCAAAAATACTTTTTCAATACAGTTGCTCAAAAAGTACCCTTTTCTTGGCTGTTTTGCGTGCGCAAAGTTTGTTTTTGCGAACTAGTGCTTTTTACTTTTCCAATTTTTTTAAATGTAGATGTGTTCCAATTTATGACTGCTTACCGAAGAGTATTATTGTTCGTTAACTTTACCGAGGCGTAATGAAACTAAATACCTACTATTAACGCCAAAATATTAAAGATATTGATATTTCATATTTCAATATTTACTTTTTCATCATAATAATGATCATTCATTAAAAATATTAACATTGAAAACAGTTCTTATAAATCTGTGTGTATGAAACGGAACAGTGCCAACGAAACGTCAGTCAAAGTAGAGGCGTTTTTCAATCAGGTAAAGATTAGTAAAGCCCGTCATTCACGGCAGTCCGCCGGCACTCCGGCATGGCTGGCTATATTACGTGCCGGAGGTGCCGGCGGACTGCCGTGAATGAGGGGCTTTAAGATGTTCAAAGGCCCTATTAGACATGACGATACGATTTGTCACATGTGATTTATTATTTTGCATATGAGAAATAATGATTATGAAATTGAAAATGAGAAAGTAAAGAAGATAAGACAATTATTTTGAAGATGTTCTTAGTATATCCACTGTATTACAAATTCGTTCTTATATATTTTAATTTTTTTCGCATCTGTATTGAAAAACGTCGTTCGTTTCACGTACGGATATGTCATTTTTCACTTGTCCCGAGTATTGCCACTCGCCTACGGCTCGTGGCAAAATACCTCTAGACTCGTGTGGTAATGACACACTTTCCGCACTAGCATCGAAATGTACTATTTAAATTACGAAACTTGAGTATTAACAAATATTTTATCACCGTGTCTGCACGTAACAGCAGTGAGCCTACCGAGAAATTCAGTCACTATATCCTCATTGGTATATGCAATCCATAGAGTAACGTCGACCTACTTACTGTGTTCTCAGGTGAGTTTACTCTGTTGTTTGGAATGGTTTAGGAGCACTAAAATATGTCTCAATCGTTACTTAATCATCGTTGGGTATGCAAGATAAATCAGCCGCAAAATGTTATATTCTTATCTTAAGTTGGTTGATTGTTTGTAGATTGAGGAATAGGGTGAAGTAAACATACTAGTACGTTTTTCACAAATGTTATTATTTATTAACTTTACATTTTTTTATTAATTGTCATAAGAATCCATAGTAACGGTTAGATAACTTTTACATTAATAAGTTTTAACACATTTCATTAACACGATTCATTTATTATCAATAAACAGGAATTTACGTAATTGCTTAGAAAACATTCGGTAACAACAAATTCGATAAAACCCGCCAATGCATACATTCCACCTAATAATACTATTGAAAGTAAATGCTCATTTAATTATTACACAAACTAACACGTAACAAGTAACATGAGTCTAAATATAGCCACTAAGCCAAAATCATGGAGGAAAAGGAATTAAAAAAAAATACAATAAATAGTCAAAATAGTTTCTATATGTAAAATTGCAATGAACGCTAATATAATTATCTTACCAAACTACAATGTGTACCTAAGAAGTAAAATATTAAAAAAGAAGTACACATTATATTACGAACATCAATAAAGAATTCCGAGTTCACAGTCCACAAAATACACATGATTAGTGCCATGTGCATAGTTTCAGGTGTTCGTTAATCTTGTTGTTGTGTGTTGTTCACTGTTCATGTCAATACCGCACGCCAAACATTTTTGGGAGCGTATCACCACAATCTGCGAGCGTTTTATGTTTAATAACGTAAACGTATAACTCGGATGTGAAACTGTAGGGTAGATATCATTATCGTTTAGTATAAATGCAGCTTTATTAATATTATTCACTACTTAGTTTGAAAAAAAAAGTGTAGGTATAGTAGGACTTGTATGTATGGTTGTGAATTATTGTTTAATTATAATTATGTATGTAGGATGAAACAAAAATGAATGTATGTACTGTTATAGTATCTAATGAGTTATCATTACTTAAATGATTTCGGCTAAATACGTAAACATAACCATTTTCCTATTATAAGTATACAGTCTTTAAGATTCTAAATTATTTACATTAATTACGTCATTATATGACTATTCCACACATGCGACACTTGTACATACATATGTGTGAAATAAAAGGGCTTGTAGATTTCAAAATCATTCTAATTATATGAAGATTACGAAGATTAGACTGCGTTTAATTTTATTATCTTAGTTGTAAACCCATTTAAAATGGAAAGATAATTATAATGATCTAATATTTTATAATTATTTACAATAATAAAAGAACGATTTTGTACAGACATTTATATCACTTAGACATAATATTTGGATACATTGCTAAAATTAACGTAAATCATTCCTGTTTTTGAGTAGTCAATAGAACTTACATCGATTATATTTACATTTTTCTGTTTAAGATATTTACAACCATGCATTGTCCAGTGATTTACACTTTTTTCCCTACAGTGCCACTCCCACACTAAGAAAGTTATCACTTTACACATAATTGTAAATATCTTCCATTTCTCATACATTCATTTCGGACATGGCCGCTTGAGGAACGCGTGATTTCTGGAAGTGTTGCGTGGACGGCGAGGCGGGCGCAGGCAGTGCTGCGCCGTTTCCGGCCGCCAGCGCCTGCCCCGTCTGCGCTTGCACGTCCGGCAGATTGCTCGAGCTGCTCATGAAGGTTGCATTCTTCGGCAATGTCATGCAATTTGATGCGTTACAAATTTGATTTTGTTGCTGATAGCTAAACCCCACTTTCCTTGGCAGGGTAGTACATTGACCACGATTTGTAGGTGGACTCGGTTTTTGGGATAAATTTGACATTTGTATGCCCGTGTGACAAACGTTGGGACAGTTTGCATTAGAAAAATGTGGCACACGGTTCGTCATTGCAATAATAGCATTTTTATCTTGATGATCGATGTCGACGATAGTACTGGAACTTTGGGAATGCCCAATAAAATAATGAGGGTGCTTTGACGAGACGCTATCAAAAGTAGAGTTGTGTGTACGTTTTTGTTGTTGTTGCAAAGCTTTCACTTGTAGGCGAGTTTTATCTCTCTGGTAATATACCCCAGCAAAAATAAGAACATTTAAGATAAGTAATGAACACCCAATGGCAATTGTAACACTTAAAGCCGTGGAATAAGCCGTGTAGCCCGCCACTTCCAAGTTTGAAATGTCTTGAGTATGAGTGTTGTTAGGAGTCTGACTCTGTGTGACAGCGGAGCCCGGACCGGGTCTCGCCGACATAACGTTCACACAAGTTGTTACGAACGTATCCATCGTGGTGGACGGTATGTCTAAGGTAACGTTGTATATAGGCCTGCGGTAAAGCTCAAGTGTGGGGTCAAAGTAGTTAGCTCGGGTCAGCGGATCAGACCGGACTAGTCCGTCGTATAGTTCTGGGTCGTTGTGGTTTCGGAAAAGGTTGTGTTTTGCAACCACGTCCTTCATGCCGGCCCTGTGTATCTCCGGGATCAACCGCAGCCACACGGACAGCTGATGGGCCCGGTAATGGTTTTTCATGCGCGGCTTCATGCCTGCAATAGAATTTTTGAATGAAGAAGGGTATTGTTGGAATTTCGGGGGTTCGAAATTGCTTTGACATTGTGTTGGGCTGAGTGGGTAAAGGGTAGTATAATTATTAACCTTGTAATTGGTGCGTTTAGGCAAGTAGAGCTATTTTGCTTTGATACTATAATAAATATTAATTTACTAATAAATATGTGTCCATTTATACATCTTTAGGTACCTACTGACGTTAATTATCATATGTATTACAAAGTTAGTTTAAAAGAAATTGATTTATTTAATTAATGACAGAAACTACACAACTAAATAAATATTAAAATAAACCTTAAACCTACGAAAAGGACGACCTACAACCAACATTCCTGCTATAAAAGAAAAACCTCGTTAAGCAAGTTGGTTTTCATCAAGCATTACCTACTTTTTTTATTAACATCAAATAGAGACAAGATTAGGGAGGAAAAAAATGTCTTACCAATTTCTAAATATTTTTGATGCAAAGTGTCATATTCATCCCAAACAATACTTTTGTATCGGTTGCGTTCTCTTGATATCGGCAATAAAGATTCTTGTCGCAATGCCTCATTGGGATTCCTAGGTAAAAAATAAAGATGTGATACAAAACGCGGGTAGTTAACACCAGATCTTATCTTTAACTTAAAATAGATTAGTTATATATTCGTACATTTTCAGTGATTCTTTTTTCTTGACGTTCTTCGGCAATCTTCCTATTTCTGAGCACCCGTATGCAAATTTGCATATCTATCAATTATTAGATTTGTCGTATGAAGGGTTAGCAGTGTCGTAAGCAGCTCGTTCAAAACAAGCGGGGTCGTGCCAAAACGTAAACTGTTAGCAGTGACTAGTAAATCTACATTTACACAAAGGTACCTACTCTTAAGATTTAGCCTTCGAACATGATCACTGTACTTAATTGTACGTGCGTTAACAATTACTTAGAGAACACTTCATTATTTTGGTATAATAGGTAGTGGCAAAGCTGCTCAATAATATCTGTTCAAGCACTCTAACACTAAGGCCCACTTGCACCACGCAGAGTTAGCCGCTAACCCCAAGTTGAGCTGTCAAATTCCATACAAAAAAAACTCTTAACCCCGGCTGGTGCAAGTGACCCTAAATAGATTTTCAAACGTATCGGTTCAGATATTTGATAGCACCTTGATTGCGTCGATATACCTATATAGTGGCTGTGATGTGGCATACCTATTTCGATATCAATTCGCTGAGCAACTAAAAATAAATAGACAGCAATCTTCTTACCCAGTTCTCGCAAAGTTTGCGATGTAGAATATGAAAGCTTCGGACAATGCCACCTCTGATTTTGTATAATTCTTTGGAAAATGTCCTAAGCCGTCCACCAGTGGCGCTCCAAACAAATACGGTAACTCTTCTCCATGAACCGATCCCATCCTCTGAAATAGGAAATACACATGTATCTTTGAAAATAAATTATGTGGCGATAACTCTTACGAGTAGGTATGTTATATAAGTAAAATCTTATTTATATAAGTTACTGCTCCAAAGTAATTTAAAAGTTAAAAAATATTTTTCTTAAGAGATCGTATAATAGTATACTACCTACTATTATAATACCCGTATTGGTACTTTATGAAGCTACGTTTGTTGGTTTTACCACGTTATTGCTTTGTAGTTCATGTCCATAATGTAAAAACATTATTTTAAAGAGGTAGAATTAATAATATATGTATTGATATACTTATTGTGATCAATATAACAAACATAATTACCTGTGGATAATCTCCATCTTTCGTTTGATAGTCAAAAACATAGAAGAAGGCATTTGGCCCAGAATCAGGCGAGCTCTTGGCAACGCTTAAGAAATCTCCAGTTTGAACCAATGGTGCTACATACTGCGCGTCTGAGAGCGCTAATACTGCTGCGTCTCGAGTGTTGATTGGATGCTGGAAAATACCATAGGGGCAACGTCACGTAAGTATAGATCAGAAAGCAGCTAAGTCTTTGTCTCTTAATCCTTTTTTACGTTTTGTGCGTTGTAAGTAGGTAAGTGACAAATTCACCCTATGCAATTTATCATAGTGATTACTAACTTAAATAAAAGGTGTAGTCTAATCCTTTATATGTATGTGTAAGTATATTTCAAACGAATAACTTTTATGCACACGTCTATTTAAAAAAAACAAACACGTTATTGACTCCGCATCATGCTTGGAGTGGACACTCCGAGCAGACATCGGTTGTAAGTTAAAAATGCATTCACAGTCATAGTCTTAATTAATTCAAAATTGTAGATTTAGTCTACTCTAGTTTTTACCACTTTTCACCTTATCTTTTAAACAATTGACACAAGCGCAATCGTACAACGTTGAGGTAAAGGGGCAATAACAAAACTAAATTAATGCAATGATAACAAGTACCTAATAATAACATAATTATATATTTAATTCATACCTGAACAGTTCGTTCCCAATCT
Organism: Lathronympha strigana; assembly: GCA_949128165.1. Lineage (NCBI taxonomy): Eukaryota > Metazoa > Arthropoda > Insecta > Lepidoptera > Tortricidae > Lathronympha > Lathronympha strigana. Next base: position 28,639,225 of record OX421901.1, on the reverse strand, counting down.
GTATATTCATTGACTATAGTGAAAAATATTTCACTCAAATGATATGTGTAGGCGTTTCTTACGTAAGTCCTGAAACAATTTGCGTAGCATTTGATGTTGATTCTTAAACCTAGTCAAAAATATTTTAGTATTATTTTAAGACAACACTGCCAACTAAACTTACACAAAATCATATTAAATTCATCGCCTTGTCTCAAACCATAAAAAACAATCTAATGTGAATAAATAAACACATGGAAATAATTATGAACTGCTATTGATATTTAAAAAACATACATATAAAATGTCACAATTTATCAACATGATAATTATATCGTATGGCTGAAAAAAGTAAATTCACAAAAGCTGAAAATGTAAAAATATGGATTCACTCGCACTTGTGCCTTTAGAGCACGTAAGAGCAAAAAATTAGGATGTAGCATAGTTATTTAAAATGTGCATAAAATTGTTTAAATATGTTAAGCTAATAAGATGTATCATAGGTATATTGTGTTTAAAAGATCATGTTTTTGCTACTTTATATTTATTCAACGGTAAGTTAGTACATTTTTAAGTCGATAAACTAGTCTAAAGTATGTCAGCATTCATACTGGTACCTACAATTTTGAACATTTGTTCATATATTATTATCTGTTACATCTTTCTTTATAACTGTAATTAGATATTGTTGAGACTGCACCCTTTCAAGTACAATGAACCTAAATAAATCATAGGCATGTCCTAAATAACTGGTACCTGTGGTTGCCAAACACCAATTTGCTGAATAAACATAAACCTCACCTTATTATCCTGTCCCTCCTTTCGCCTTCAAATCCGTTCTGTATATCTTGAGCTGAGAATTTCCACAACGCTTCACTCGTAACCACTCCAAAAAGCAGGTCATATTTGTTCTGCCCACCTCTTATCCCGAATATCCTATCACCACCTCTTTTATCAGCTTTAATGTTATTAACTCCAGAAACACTTGTAAAACCTTGCAGATCATTTGGAATGAAAAACGTGAGTAGTTCTTTTGCATAGTCCGTTTTGACTACAACTCCATCAACGGAAGGTCCAAATGCAGTTAAATAACTTGGTGTATTAATTTCCGCTGACATGAGCTCCTCTAGTGGGACTTCACGTAGACAATCTACTATTAATTCGTGATCTTTAACAATGTCTTCTGGCAAAGTGCAATTTGATTGTTTGGCCAGTTGGACGGAAAAGCTAACTGGATCTTCTACAAGCGCCCATGAACTTAATGCGGAACCAGATAATAGTATAGCTCGATGAAAGAGTCCTGTAACAAAAGGTTGGTGATAAAAATAAAAGATGTTAGGCACTGTCATCACCATGAAGGTAAAATAACCACATTACTTATACTAATATCAAATACAAAAAAAGTTTACAATAAACTGGCGAACAGTTACGGCTTCAAAATATAATCATATTATACAGAATGACCCAGAAATTGACTGACAAAGGTTTATATCATTATTAAGCTATTGCATAGCTTCTATCGCGGGCCTTGAGCGCGGGGACCGAATCCAGAAATTCCGTAACGAAAAAAAACCTGACGCTCCCCACTCCGACGGACCGAAACCGACTTTATTCACTTTGTTACAAAGTTCTTTATCGGGGAAAGGATATATCTCCATACGAATGTCGCTAAGTGTCATATTCTATACAAAATATTGAGGACAGTAGCCCTTATTACCAGAGATACGGCGATGTCAAATGTCAAAATAAACACTATTATTTTTTCCCGCCAGAATCAAATATGTTAAATCGATTTTGTAATCGATGCATAATATACTGGCTGGATCGAATTAAAGGCAAAAGGCGCCTAATTTTTTATTTAGACTGCGAATCGTTTTGTTTTTTTAATCGATACCTTAGTGCAAATGCAAAGTCGTACTAAGTACCATTTTAAATTTGTGAATTTAGCACGTTAGTGCACAACGGAATAAAGTGGAAATTTCATTGGCATAAGAAATATTAGTACCTACAAAGAAGTAGAGTATCGAAATATGCCTTTGTCTTGTTTATCAAATATTTTCTATTGGTATATTAGATTTGTTCCTTATTGTGATAATCACAAAGGTGATATTGCTGCGTGCTGTAAATATTTTGTTTGTGGTGTTCGAAGACGATGATCACCGTATGTTTTTCGCCTATAAAAAAGCTCTCTTTCACTGCAGACGAAAATGTACCCAAATTTATTTTAAGTTTTTTTTGTTCAGTAGTGTCATAAACAAACAGAAATTAAACTTAAGTAGGTACATATTTGTCACTACTGACGAAAGTGCACAAAAAATACAAAACTGTGTTTTTAGGAAATGAGTTGAAAAGTGACCAATGTGCCGGGATCCATTAAATCTATGTAAATATGATATGTTTAATGCTGTGATAAATTTGATAATAAATAAAATCACTAATAATGGTAACTTTGTAGCAGCCCGCTGTCTCCACAACCAAAGGCATGAACATGTATTGTATCCATGTCCTATAGACCTAAGTTGCTTATCCACGACTGTCATCTGATAATGATAATGCTATAAGTTCATGAAAAGACAAGTTGCATGGATAGTGCGACGGTGATTGCTGTCAAATGTGAGTAACTATATAGAATTATCAGAAATTGTCATACAAAGGTGACAAACTGTTGTCTTATTACGTTACGCTATCCGTTTGGGATCTTATCCCAGAAGGGAGCGCACACTTTTGCCGCTTCGCCACCGCTAGAGTTTCGGCAGAGGGCTCCTGCTACGTGGGAAGTGCGAGTAATATGGGTGGTCGAAATTGTGCTAACGCATGTAACATCCCACACTGAACACCGCCCCGTTTTCCACAGCACCAGGGTCACTCCATCTTGCTATCAGTGCGGCTAAACCCAGTGGCTCCAGAACGGAATGAACACCCGCTGACTGAAGAGACCTCAGGACAATATCATTGAGGTCTTAGTGACGCGGAATCCAACCACTACAAATACGGCAACTCAATGTATATATGGCTGTCAACACCCACCATGCATTGTACAAGCGGATGACATACATACCTCATAGCGGGCCCAGGGGAGTACAATGGCCAAACGCAACGATTTTGCCTTTGCGCAAAGAACAATGTCACAAAGCCAGTACGGTTTTTATATTAAATATTGGACAAGGATAGTTTATAAATAAACTCAGATTTTTTTGTACGATTACTTTTCTAAAACAGCTTATTACTGAATATGCACAACTTGATGGATTAGGATGGCACTTATTACAGTTCTATCTATATGGCACTAATGGAACTAGGTATCGCCTATATCCCCGTTAAATTGATTTGATTAAAATTATTTTAACTTTGCGCAAAAACATTCTTAGATCATGGCATGCCATTAGTCTCATTAGATACATTTTACTTAATAATGGCATCTATTTTATTTTTGTTGTCTAGCAAACTGATCTTGCGTAGCGATGTTGTCACAAAACCAGCACGGTTTCTTCAATTACATTTTGGACAAATTTCCATGCGATGCTAATATTGTAAATTTGATGAACTATTATCTGTTACCAATTCACACTAAATTAAAAACGCTGAACGGATTAAGGTGAAATTTGGCATGGGGATGTTTTGACTCCTAGGAAAGGACAGAATAGTTTTTGTTATGAAAATCATCCTATATAGAGGTGCAAAGGGGAAGGAAGCAAGTGAAATAGTCAAATCTATAATTGCATGGGCAGTTTATGAATGAATTCTTTCATAAATTGCCCATGCACTTTTGAACGCCTGTGTAAATGCGAATAAAGGCCTCTGCCGATCCTATCATAAGATCGTCCTTGGTTGAGATGAGACATAATATATACTTACCTACCTAATGAAAGTTTATAATTATTATATGCGTGACGTAATTATTTTGGTATCCTCGCAATGTTTTTCTTCACTGGGAAGTTAGTTGTAATCAGGTACCGACTGACATTCTGTGGGTTAAATTCAGTGAGCTTAAGGCAGTGTTGTAAACCGTGATCAAAAACACTCGGCCTTGATTACTTATTTCATTGAAAGATAATTTATGTCAACTTGGACGTAGGTACTTTTTAGCATATCTATAGCGTATCCAGCCACTGAAAGATTAATATGTGGTCAAAGATACATACAGCTGTCACAAAAATGCTGGTGATTCGATTAAATGTGTAATCACTAATCAGTATCGAATTGTGGTTAGGAGAATAAATAAACAAAAAATGTTTGACAAAAAAAACATTTAGTCCTATTTTTTCCAAATCAGATTACAATATTGATCACCAGCATTTTTGGTATATCATGAATTATTAACGAGAACAAGGAATAACAGGTTACTGTAGTTGCAAGTTAGTTGTTTGTTTTATACGGCCCCGGAATTTAATTAGCAATTTACAGTTTCAGTCAATTTGGTATTTAAAACTTATGGTAATAAAAATAAACTACCAAAAATTATAATACTGCGCAGACGAAGTCGCGCTAGTAATTGCATAAGTTGATACAAAATGATATGCAATAGCTTTACCGCGGCAGTCCCCGAGTGCCACACGTATTTTTTTCTAGTGTTACAAGAAACACGGTGAAATTAAATCGGTAATCAGGAACCAATTATTCTAATTCAGTAATCGATGGTGATCATATGATGGTGTAGTTTAAAGAGTTTAAAACCTCTTTGGCAAGTAAGCCATGGATAAAAAAACTAATTGCGGGAATAATTTATTGACGTCTGCTCTGTCAATTTCCCCACCATCGCGATGGCATTTGGCCCGTTGTGTAAACTTCACCCACAGGCTGCAAGTGTAGAACGTCTGACAGTAGGCTCTAAAGAGCGTCAGTTTAACTGATTTGAACTGTTTAATCATAACGTTTTTGGTAAAATGGTAGGTTGGCATGTAGGTACGGTACCCGCCATTCTGATTGACAGGACAGGTGTGGCCTCCTTATGTGATCATGCGTAGTTTATTAAATAACAATTAAATATAACAATAAAAACTTTAAATACTATTAAAAGTTGATTGAATTTTCTAATGGGTGTTGACTGCAAGATTATTAGCATAATCAAATGAAAGTATTATCATTAAAATGTTGTTACCCGGCATAACTGTTGGCGATATCATCAGAAAGTTAATACACGCAGCACCAGAACCGTGTCCTAGCATGGTCACGTTTCCCGAGTCTCCGCCAAATAAAGCTATGTTTTGCTGGACCCAGTGTAGCGCCGCTATTTGGTCCATGAGGCCGTAGTTGGCAACCCTCGCCTTTAGGTGAGGTATGGGGTTTGCGTTCAAGAATCCTGCAACGATATTGCATGTTTATTACTTGGGTAAAACAAATTTATTATGAAACTGGTAAAAAAATACACGGTGCCGTCGCAGCAATAGATCAGTACTATACAGATTTTGTAGTCACTCTACACACACAAAGTAGATCAGTACTATACACACACAAAGATACTACTTGTTGATCAAGTACTTAGCTTTTAAAATTTTGGACGGTTACAACTAAGACCACTTTCAACCTATTCATTATTTATTTTCGTGTGAGATAAACACCAGCGCGAGAAATGATAATTTTATTCAAATAAAATCATTACCCTTCCTGTTGCCTTTGCCTTAGTCCGGGTAAAAATAAGTGATCACATCGATTACTAAGCGCGATGGTTCCCAAACCCAACTACTAAATGAACTTAGTTCCGTTTCCAACATGCAGTTTATCAAGGACTTATGCAAATAAAGACGTACGTTGTCATTTTCGTATTAATATGGCAAGCCATAAAACGATCATGGCAATGTCGTTTGTTTCCGTTAGCTCCTGCATTTATAAATTTTTAGCATATATACTCCACTCGCTCCACCGATTTACTTACTTTAAGTCGCTAATATCAAAAATAATAATGCTTCAAAGACACAATATCAAAAAAGGTTGACAAGTTTTTATTTGACTCTCGCGATGTTGCGGATTTTCAGTTATACTAATTTGTTTTACTGGCAACTTGGCAAGGAGTACTCTTTGACAACATACGTCGAAAGTTATCGAATGGGTTTTATCGCAAATATGCCTAAAAGAATACCAGAAGCTAAAAAAATAATACTGAATGCGATAATTTACTTACAAAAAAAGGATAAAGGATTTCACAGCATTCCGATAAATAATGTTCTGAAATCGGTTGTTGAAAATCCTAATAATAAAATTACAAATGAAAATACAAAATAAATTTTATAATTTAAACTTTCGTGAGTCATACTGATATTAAATTGCAACGGTTAACACTCACGTATTTTTATCACAATAGGCGTGACATGTTTCGACTGCATCGGGCAGTCATCGTCGGACAGACGGAGTGGTGTTGTCACCCTTCGCGGCTCGGGCGTCACTGCCCGAGACCGGCGTAGGTAACGGGTCGCGCGCAGGCTGGCGGACGAAGCAGGCTGATTCGAGCAATCCGGCGCCGTCGTTGCGGGAGTTTGAATTGTCGGATCGTCTGACAGGATCAATGACAAACACACCGAACTAACCGTGTCCACTAAATCGTTACCACACAAATTCACGTTCCCTCTAGGAAGCACTGGTTTCCAAGCCGGTGGCAGAGTCCAACCTTCCTCGCGGTTGAAGTTAGGGCGACGTCCGATTTCAATGGCCTCGCGGATCTTGCGTGGTACGTAACATTTTTCTCGTGCCAACAACTTCACCTTATCGAACCGAATGAAATGCGTCGCATCCGTTTTCACGCTTTTATCCGTTGCAGCAATTTAACCGTTGCAATTTAATATTAATAACGAAATCAATTTATTTAAAATCTCTGCCTTTAGGGACGGACTACCCTTATTAACCAAATGGAATCTTAATTAGCAGCGCAATAATTGGATTATCACAAATAACTTCTCTCGTATTTTCGCAAACAAATTCAAACACAACTCTGTTATTTTAAGTTTGTTTAGAAAAAAATATTTCATACATTCTATTCTCTGCCTCATTGTGAAATTAATTCGATCGGGCACGTTTTTTACGAAATACCATTATCTTGTACTTTTATAATGATACCAAATAAACCACGGTAGCACGGGTTCTTACCACGGTTTTTTGTTATACGTACTTGTATGGTTTACCCAAGGTACACAAGCGGGAGGTGCTTCTGAGGCCAATAGTAAGCCAGATTGGTCCACCTACATATGGGTTGGCGAAACATGTTGCAGGTGTACTTTTGACAGAACGCCGCTATATCCCGAGAATGGTTAAGGAAACTATTGAAATTTCCAAGTAAGAAAACGTCACGTGTATATTGATTTTTACTACGAGTATATTTACCTACGGTCAGCTGCAGATATAATGGACCCACAATCACCTGCATAGGAAAATTATATCTGCAGCTGACTGTACATATTATTGTTTTTTTTTATTGCTTGACATAGGTATGTTTAGACATAATCCAGAGAAAAGTTTACAATTATACTAACATTTGTTACATTTTACGATAATACCCATCGTATACACGGTGCTCGTGGGCATTGCGAGAGATTTTAACCACGAATTCGAGGCTATAAGGAGTAATAATTATTATATGAACTTAGGTCGAAATACGAGTTATTTTTTTTTAATATTTTCATACATAATAAGTAAGAGAGTAAAGAAGCCGAGCCGAATTTAGCAGAAGTTAATTAAGATTTTTAACTTAAAATATGGCTAGGAATATGCTGTTAAAAGCTCTCGCAATGCTCACGAGCACCGTGTATATTTAATATCGTTAAGATAGTAGTAGTACATTACTGCATAGGCCGAGAAGTAAGGGATTGCTGGACGAGGTTGAGGTAGACGGCCGAGTCATAGACGAGACTGGATAAAACGAGTCATGCAATCCGTGTTCCGGCCGAGGATTGTATAGAGCTTTTCTCAAACAATGTGAGAAAGTTTAACAATTCAAATATCTACTAGGTAAATAATAGTTGATTAGGAAAATATAGTTTAATATACCGAGTTTTTATTTTTTGAACATGCGATTTGAACGAGCTACTCTAGCACCATGTTTAACATAAATAAAGAATCATAGCTTTGTTTTTGTAATGCGGCAAGTATGCTTTTATTATCTAGTGGTGGCTGGCTATATTTTCTACTGTCAGTTTAATGTAGTTAAGTAAGCAAATTTAAAAAGGTAGAGTAGCGGACAATAATGTTTTGTTCTTACTTACGCCATACCTACATACTAACTTCTTGGCTTGAACATGGAGCCATAAGCAAGAAACTTCAAGTCTTCATTTCGTGACATTAACAAAATAGTACCTACATTTCCGAGCATGTTTAAGAAAATTTATTTTGCACAAGAATGTATCTTGATAGAGAATATCCGTATGTCAAAGCTGCTCATTAGTAGTTTGCTATACTACTTAGTATTCCTCTCAGTGTAACAAAATACTAATGGATAAATATATGAAAATATACCTTACCTAGTATACCTAATCTGTAATTTATGGTGATAACAACGAGCCCCGCATAGCTGGCTAGCACGGCTCCATCGTAAACGTTTCCAGAATTCCATTCAAAAGATTCTCCGTGGATAAAAATAACAACTGGATATTTTGCCTGCAATGTTGGACCCACTGGAACAAAAAGTATAATAAATGTTTTTAACAAAAATAATCCGTCTTTAAAACAGTTTTAAAGTTAATAATAGTACATTACTTACATAAATAAAGAAATAGGAAATTTCTAGCCGAGTGTACGATAAACGAAGCAATGTATATTGAGTGTCTTAAGGAATATGGGATTTCGCAGCCTGTATTACGATCGTAATTACTATACTTCCACGAAGACTTGAGTTAATATTTATTACAATATTAGTATTTCTCATTACAATGACAATGAGATAGAAGACGGTTAAGTATTTATATTATTCAATATAATCCTATACATGAACGTGCCCTTCTAGACCGTTTACCATGATCGAGCCATGTCCATGTCAAGAAGTATGCGCACTGTGGCACTGTACCGTATGAACAGCAAATTATATCCGTAATATTAGGTGAGACCTTAACAATCAGCTGCTATGACCGAGAGCGGAACACCTCTATCCGTTGGCTCTATGGAGAACCAAGGTAGCTGGAATTGAAGTCTACCTCATAGGAAAACAATCACGTTGGAACGTAAGTTGGATTATTCCAACATTATGACAAATATTAATTCCCCTTTGTGGGGTCCATTTCTCGAACCATGGAAACCCATATGACTTTACAGTTCATGGACTAATAATATTAGTTTTATAATAGTTATTATGTTCGAGAAACGGGCCCCTGGCAGCAGAATGAACCAGATGCGGAGTGCCACTAGCAAACACGGGTTAGACAACATCGCATGTTATGCACGGAGCGTACCTACCTACAAAATTTTCCTCGCAACAATCGCTGGCTGCTCAGGGTTTTGTTTCTAATCGGGACTACCTAATTATTAGTAGGTAACGAAATAAATAGATTCTGTTAGAGCCACTTGAATTGACATCCTAATTTAATTTTGTTCTACACATCTTCTTATACCAGTATGATATTGCTAGCTAAAAATTGTTGTGTAGTGCAAGCGGAAGCATATTACCTACTTAATGTGTTTTGAATATTAAAATGCATCGATGTAAAAGCTACATATGTAGGTAAGTAGGTTCCAAACGCTTGAAATACAAATTGTTTGGGTTGCGCTTTATGTGAAAGGCGGATGGCATTCTTCGAATATTGTTTTCATTTTTCATTACAACCGTAATAGTTCAAACTTTTGTTAAAGTACCGGACAAAGACTCTATCGTTGCTTTACAATAGCCCAGACTATCTAGATAGAGCAGGAACCTATTGTAAGGTATGATTACATTTTTTGCTTCTCAAAGTGCAAGGTTTTTGAATAATGTCAGGGAATATATTTTCATTACTAGTGCCCCGCGAGTTGGTCCCATTCGACATCAGAATTACATCTACTATACTATTAATTGTGTTTTAATTAGTAGTTTAAATATGTTCCGATTCTAATACAATGTTTAAAAAAATCTATATACTTTTATTTTTCGCACTTTTGCCAATCTGCCTACAGTTTACGACCAAAGACAATCGATTATCGGTAATAATATTAACCTATACGTAAGTAATTAATATTAAAATAGATACATACGAGTACATTACATATTTTTCTATTGCGCCTCATTTTTATTGATATCATTAGACGTGACCGTGAAATGAATAACTATTACTAATATAAACACTGTACCAAAATAGCTACAAAATAAGTAGCGTTGATTACTATGTTGAGTACAGTCACGTCTGTAAATATGTATACACTTCATAACTTATTATAGGGGTACCTAGAAGGCTCAAAATTGAATACAGGTATATATATGTATAAAGCCGACCGTACCAGTATCAAAGTTATAAACTGCAATCTCAATTTTACGCAAATTACTGTAAATAATTATTACTAATCAAAGTAACATAAGATTATCTGATTTAAGTATCAAGGTAAAATTCCACGGCTTGAGCGCGCTAATAGTGCCCGTCGCACGCGCGGCCCTCGCCGGTGCCTAGGATTCCGTGCGTCTGGTCACTTGGTCGATGCGGAGAAATACCGAAATTTGGGTAGCGCGCTCGGGCGTAAACGCTCTTAACTGCGGGGGCTGGGAGTGGGAGCGTCACTATTCGGCAGATGTCACACTGGATGCGATTCGCACTACCCGCCGGAGTGCAAGGGGAACAGCGCTATACACGCGCCTAGCGTTATCTCACTCAGAAACCGGGGTGCGGTGCGAATCGCATCCAGTGTGACATCCGCCTCAGGTAATAATTGTACCTAATCGTGATGTTACGCGTAACTTCAATGTACTGTATTTCCGTAAAATTTTATTTGACGTGTCGAACAAAAGAAAATACTTGTCAAATAGTTTATAATAATCTAACAGACGGACTAATTAGATATTTTTCGTTAAAATTCCCATGCAATTCCGATAATAGGTAACTTGACAACATTAGCTACATAAGGTGAGTCAGGTTTTAATTTTTTAAACATACTTATATTATGATTCCGTTATGGTATTGGCATATGAGTTGTTTTGACTGTTGCTTATTGTATACAATTAGGTATTTACTGTGCACAATTCACAAATAATATTTCACAAGACCTTTTCGATTAAATCAATATTGCTTTTACCTACTCATACAAAACAATAAATTGTCAGTATTGGGAATAAAGTCGGAGCCGAGTACGGATCAACATGTCTTGTTTTCAGTGAACCGTAGAGCACAGGTGCGGTCTGTGGAAATAGATTTTATGAGACAAGATTTATTCTATAAACGTCGCGCTGCAAACTCTGTTCGAAGAAGGGACTTGTTAAATGATTACAGTAATGTATCCGATAAAATTTAGTTGACTTGTAAAGATAAAATTTAATAAAAAATTGAGCAAGCAAAAAGGCGTATGTGCTTTCAAAATATCAAGGCACGTCTTTTTGTAATGAATAGTTTTTTGACAAAAAGTCAAAAAGAAAAAATTATTATCGTGGTAAGTTCTTTTTATATCCCATTTTCCTCATTTTTTTCACATTTACGAGGGGGGCACACTTTTTCAGACGAGTCTATTAATCAAATTTTCGTTCTAAAAACCTATCAGATGATGTGCCACAAGTTTGGGAAAATATAGGTGCCTTCCAAATATTTTTTTTTTACAACTTTTATGCAAAACTGAATAGCGGCACACAAAATACACCTCTGGCTGTCATATCATTACCATATCGAGGATTTAGCCCAAACCCGATAAGTTGAGCAAATCGGTTGTAGAAATTCGAACTACCTATGTGTAATTTACGCTATATTCTTATTTCTTATCTAGATTTATCGAGTTTTACCTCCAACACCTCCATAATTATGCTTTATAGTTACTAAGTAAAACCGCTATGACATACGAACGGACGGACGGATGGACAGACGGACTGGATGAAACTATAAGGGTTCCGTTTTTGCCATTTTGGCTACGGAACCTTAAAAAACCAAAAACATACCTTGAACGGGTGTGTAAATGTTCATGTAGAGGCAATCTTCGCTTTGATTTTTCAGTCTTGGCAGCAGTCTCCTTAAGTACTCCAGTCTACCTTTAGGCATTCTATCCAAAGCAAGAGTCTCGTTTGAAATGTCTGGCAAGCGTTGGGGACACACGGGGCCCATTTGATCGACCTGTTTTACGTCGTCCCAGGGCGCCGGTGCACGCGTGGGCGCGAACCTGTGTATTTTAAATAAGTATATTATAAGTATTTTATTCACCTTAAATACTAAAATTGCACAGCAACAGTGCAGGACTACAAGGATATATTTTACAAATCTAGCCTATATTAGGCTAGATTTGTAAAAGATATCCGACACATGAAATAAATACCCCTAGCGCCATTGGTGGCCCCAGGTAGCCCGGAATAAAGCGTCGACAAAGTATAGTATTTGCCAAACTAAGGGCTAGTTGGATAACACTGGTTGGTGCAAGGGTCCCTAGATAATTAACAGTGGCGAACTAGCCTACGAAGGTTGAGGTCCAGGTTCGCATCCCGGTAAGGAAATTTAGGAATATTTGTTTTCCTTTAGTGGATGTTTTTTTTTAAGTACATATGTGTAACGTCGTTTCAAGATAGTACCAATAGCAGGTACAATCTTTGCTTAATTTAAGACAAGATGGATTTGTGTCAAATTGACTCCACATTATTTTATTTTTTTCTGGGTTTCACAATATACGGGGGAAAAAGTGTAAATAGGTATGTAATGTTCTGTGGATTACCTGTTAGAGCCAGTAGGTGGTGTTGCATATGGAACTCCTAAATATGCTTCCACTGGTTTAAGGAATTTGTGTTGATCCATTGGCAGTATAACACCTTGCATTTTACCGTATCTCGTTCCGATTACTCTTGTCCTAAGCATAGAATTTCTTCCACCGCTGTAACTATTACCGCACGCACTTTTTGAAAACAGGAAAATAAGGAATATAATTAACTTTGCTTTATCGCTCTGCTTTGTCTTCAATTTAATATTTGCCTTTAAATTTGTGGAAGGTTTTGAAGTTTTGACGTGTAAACATTGTTCATTTACTAGCTTCGTGTTTTCGTTAAGCCCATACTGTTTTATCGAGTTACAAATATGTAGCGGCAGTCTTATGTTAGCCATTTTGAGATAATGTCAGCTTTTGGGTCCCATTATTTATTCAATTTTGTCAGTATTAGTACATTTAGGATGCATTGAGAAAAATAAATTAATATTTTTATACTACACAAACTGTTTTTAAAATGTTGGCACAATATTTGGGAAATGCACAGCCATCGTTCAGAACCTGTAACAAAAGAAATTCGAGTTAAATTTTAGTTAATAATGGAGGAGATAGCAAACAACATGAGCTTAGATATTTGTCATAAAAATGTATTAAAAAGAGATGCTTCAATATGCTTAGGCAATTGTTCAAAAGTTTTTGTACCATTTTTTGGATATTTAGGAAACCTAATATTATTATTGGCGAGTATAATCATTCGTGCTAATATATTTGCGGGAATACAAAAACTTGAAATTTGATAGGATTTCTGGTATACTTCCTCATATTTCGTTTTTAATGGAAATCCAACAACACAAAAATAAGTCAATTGTTACAATTTGCGTAAGTAACTTAATGTGCTCGACTAAATGAAATAATTATCACCCTAAAATATTTAGCAAATGCGGTATAAATCTGCAAAACTTAAGTATGAATAATTACGCGTGCACAGTGCACATCCACCTTAATTAAGCTGATTTCTAATATTATTTGTCAGCTGCAAGGAAAATAGGAAAGAGTTTGATAAAATATTACAAAGGTCATCATAATCTTTGTTTTGACTTACATACTAGTAAATGTAGTGATTGAGTCATGTTTTCCTATAGTATTTTCAACTAGCTTACGGCGGGTGGGTACGAAAGCAAATTAAGATAAAAAGAAAGATTTCGTCCATTTCCGTCAACACAACATTTGTAATTGTGTTGTCGCTTTTTTTAAAAGTTTAACGCATGTTATTAAAACTGTATGTTATTTTTTTTTTGAGTTTTTTATGTATTTATTAACTTACTTTCTTTTAACGATACGCCAGCATGAACAGTGAAGTTACCGATACAAAACGCGACAAGACACATACTAATACAAATAAAACAAATAATTTCTAGGTAAAGACACAATATAATATATTATTATAAAATACGTGGTTTGTAAAATAATAAATAAATGATAAATGATATTTTGAAAATAAAATGAGTCCCTTAATTTTATAAAAACACATACTGCGTTCATAATTTGTGATAAAAAAATAGGATTGTAAATTTTTTACTTCATAGCCTTCATAACTATGAACTTTTAAGAATCGATGTTGTTACGAAACATTCAAAATTAGTTTTATCAAAAATATATACTTACTAGAGCTTTAACCCGCGGCTTCGCCCGCGTACTAAACGTAATTTTCAACCGTCATACAAAAAAAGGAGGTTTTTTTTATTTATTTCACGTCCGCTAAGTTGGATTTGAAAATCGTTGTTGGATTTGAAAATCATTTTTGTTTTCGAAATCAGCGACCCGATAACGACACCCATATCAAATAAAATTGTCGTAACTATTCTTGTTTCCCCTTTACAAACTTTGGACTATCATTTTACCCCTACTTTGAAAAATCCTATCTTTGTGCACCGCTTCACCTTATAAGAAACCTACGTACAAAATTTGGAAACTCTAGATCCAGAAATAAACATAAAAACGACACCCATATTGATATTTTGAGATTTCAACCCCATCGCACATCGCACCCCGTCAGGGAAGATGGTATCTCATGTCCGCCTCTTTGGATGTTGAAATTGCTATTATTTTCGAAATCAGCGACCTAAATAAACCAGAAAAACGATACCCACGGGTTGATTTCTCAAAAAGCCTGAAACACGTCTTTACCTTTTTATCTTTATCAAAAATCCTGTGAAGTTTCGAATAAAATAATCGAACTAATCTTGTTTCCCCATATAAACATTGTACCCCCAGTTCACCCCCTTTGGAGATGAATTTTGAAAACTCCTTTCTTTGTGCACCCCTACGCTTTATAAGAAACCATAGTGCTAAATTTGTAATCTCTAGAAACAGAAATAAACATATAACGACACCCGTAGTGATATTTTTAGATTTCGACCCCATCGCGCCCGAACAGGGGAGATGATATTTCACAATCGCCACGTTGGATTTTAAAATCTACGTTGTTTTCGTAATCAGCGACCTGATAAACCATAAATACGATACCCATGTTGTTTGTTTTTTTCTTTTTCACCCCTTTTCCCCCTTTTAGGGGCTGAATTCTCAAAAAACCTGAAACAAGTGTTAACTCATTTATTTTTATAAATACTCCTGTAAAGTTTCAAATAGAATAGTCCAACTAATCTTGTTTCCCCATACAAACTTTGGACCCTCAAATCACCCCCTTAGGGGGTAAATTAAGAAAAATCCTTTCTTAGTGCACCTCTAAACTTCATAAGGAATCTACGTGCCAAATTAAGAATCTCTAGGACCAGCGGTTTGGGCTGTGCGTTGATATGTCAGTCAGTCAGTCAGTCAGTCATTCAGTCAGTTTCTTCTTTTATATATATAGATCATTGTCTGAGTAATTTAAGTTAATTTAATTTTATCTTATTTAATTTAATTTGATTTAATTTAATAGAATTTATTTTATTTTACTTTACTTTACTTTATTTTAGTAAAAAACGACACTCAAATTTATATGTTGACATTTAAAACCCATCGCATCGTTGGTATGCGATACCAACGATGCGATGGGTTTGAAGATGGTATTCCCCGGAGATGGTATTCCATATTCGCCACATTGGATCTTCAAATCGTTGCTTTTTTCGTGAACAGCGACCCGAAAAACCATATAAACGATACCCATGTTAATTTTTTCAATTTTTCACCCCATTTACACCAAAAAACCTGAAACACGTTTACTCATTTACCTTAAAGAATACTCCTGTGAAGTTTCAGATTTCCCGTTTCAACCCCTTGGGAGATGAATTTTGAAAATCCTTCCTTAGTGCTCGCCTACACCATAAAAGGAACCTTCGTGCCAAATTTGAAGTCCAGCAAGTTTGAGGACCAGCCGTTTGGGCTGTGCGTTGATATGTTTTAATCCCTTAGGAGGTGAATTTTGAAAAATCCTTTCTTAGTGCTCGCCTACACCATAAAAGAAACCTACGTGCCAAATTTGAAGTCTATAGGACCAGCCGTTTGGGCAGTCAGTCAGCTTCTTCTTTTATATATATATATATAGATAGATGTATCCTTGTATATTTAGTCCAGTTATATATATGTGTATGTATATATATATATATATATATATATATATATATATATATATATATATATATATATATATATATATATATATATATATATATATATATATATATATATATATGTATGTATATATATATATGTATATATGTATATATATATATATATATATATATATATATATATATCTATGCATAACGACTTACCCTAATGTTTAACATTACAAAGGTTTGTTCCATTACGAGTACCTAGATTAGCCGGGTGATGCTTAAGAGGGGGCAGACTTTTTACCGCGGACACGAAATAGGCATTTAGCGGCCCCGCGCTGCTCGCTATCTGCGGGGCTAAGATGCCAAGCTGATATCCTGATAATTGCTGGATATGACGATAGTTTGTCGGCACGTTCTGATAATTTCTGATAATTTTAAACAGTTCTGTCAAATGTCTTTGCATTTGGCAGCTGTCACCGTCGCGCTATCCGCAATTTATCAACTTATAGCATTATCCTATCCATTCGTGGATAACCATCTTAGGCCCGCTGTGTGCGTGCGCGCACGCACACTACTACACCGGCACTACGTCATCATTCGGGAGTTAAAAGATTGTAACTAAGAGAGGTATGGGCACAGCGGATGCATATCGTTAAGTGTGGTAGGGCACAGCACAACGAATGTCGTCTCGCTCAAATCTGGAGCAGAACCCATCTGGGGAGGTACACAAAACAGAAAACCGCAGTTAAATAACACTAGACCCTACTCATAGTGTTGTGTTTCTGTCGGTGAGTAAGGTCGCCAGAGCTCCAAGAGGATTTGCTGTGTTGACAGCTGAGGACCCACGGAGCAAAGCCCTTAACCGGTTTAGATGTCAACACAGTGAATCCTCCTTTTTTAAAGGGTCGGCAACGCGCATGTAACACCCCTGGTGTTGCAGGCGTCCATAGGCTACGGTGACCGCTTACCATCAGGCGGGCCTTATGCTTGATGGCACCGTCGTAGTATAAAAAAAATTGAATTCCTCATTTTTATAATCCTTTGATACTGATATTGTATAAATTCACCTAATATTGGTTTGGTTTTTCCGAACGATTTTATTATTTGTGTTTGTATTTAGTACTAAAGGTACCATTCTGTCGGTTGTTGAAAAGGTTCATTTCTAAACTAATATTTATGACATTCGCACCTTATCGACAACCGGCAGAATGGCAAAGTGCCTTTTTCTAAATACAAGCACATTTTTTATGATTTCATATGTGGCTATTTACGGCTACCTTATGGACGGTAGTAAACCTTATGGACGGTCGGCACTTACGTCGCGTTGCAGCGTCTTTATTAACAGCGTAAGCGCCGATCACATATTATGAAATTGTTAAAAAATTGTGTCGTTTTCTTGGTAAAGGTACCACATTGTCGCCTGTTGATAAGGTTCATTTCCCAGTGGTTCTTTAAGACAAGCGCCTTATCAATAGCGACAATGTGGTATCTTTACCCTGAAAACGTCACGTTTGGTACCCCTCTCAACATAGACGGATAGCTTCACAGGTTTTGTTTTGACGAGCGCTATGACATTCTAATGTTGTCAAGGTCTGATGATGGAGCAGAAAGGAGGTCATCGGAACTCAAGAACGAGTTGATGGAACACCTTCGTGTTTGGACTTGTTGGTTTTGTTTTGACGTGCACTTTGACATTTTAATGTTGTCAAGGTCTGATGATGGAGCATAAAGAAGGTCATCGGAACTCAAGAACGAGTTGATGGAACACCTTAGTGTTTGGACTTGTTGGTTTTGTTTTGACGTGCACTTTGACATTTTAATGTTGTCAAGGTCTGATGATGGAGCATAAAGAAGGTCATCGGAACTCAAGAACGAGTTGATGGAACACCTTAGTGTTTGGACTTGTTGGTTTTGTTTTGACGTGCACTTTGACATTTTAATGTTGTCAAGTTCTGATGATGGAGCAAAAAGGAGGTCATCGGAACTCAAGAACGAGTTGATGGAACACCTTCGTGTTTGGACTTATTGGTTTTCTTTGGACGAGCACTTTGACATTCTAATGTTATCAAGATCTGATGATGAATCAGAAAGGAGGTCATCGGAACTCAAGAACGAGTTGATGGAACACCTTCGTGTTTGGACTTGTTGGTTTTGTTTCGACGTGCACTTTGACATTTTAATGTTGTCAAGGTCTGATGATGGAGCATAAAGAAGGTCATTGGAACTCAAGAACGAGTTGATGGATCACCTTCGTGTTGGGGCTTGTTGGTTTGGTTTTGACGAGCACTTTGACTTTCTAATGTTATCAAAGTCTGATGATGGAGCATAAAGAAGGTCATCGGAACTAAAGAACGAGTTGATGTGTCACCTTCGTGTTTGGACTTGTTGGTTTTGTTTTTGACGAGCACTTTCACATTCTAATGTTTCAAGGACAGATGATGGAGCAGAAAGGAGGTCATTGGAGCTCAAGAACGAGTTGATGGAACACCTTCATGTTTAGACTTTCAATTTTCAATTGGCAATTTTCAAAGAAAAGTACACTCAGCGATAAAAGTTTTTATGAAAATTTTATTTTTTTACATAACACTTAGTATTCAAAAATAAATGCTTTAGTTTTTTTACATAATTATTATAGTCTTATTTTCTTTTGCTGTTACATATAAATCAAACTCGTTTGTAGTGGATATTATAGGTAGCCCCAATCAGCTCCCATCAGTACAAAAAAAATATGTCACGACTCACGACGTCACGACGCATCACTGTTGTTCTGTGGCCTCAAATTTTCTCTTGGTACCTCTTAGGCTTTCTCTGTTTCTGATCGCCTCTATAATATATCCAGGCTCTTTTATATCCATGTTTCGATCTAATCGTGAATCAAAAATTTCAATAACATTTGCTTTCAAAAATCATCGTCATATGTAATTGTTTCTATCTTTATATTTATATTCGTCCAGACGGCAAATATGCCGTGCCCTGGGCCTGATAGTACCAGTCATATTTTTGTTTAAAGTAAGTAATGTTCTCGTCTCTATCCATCTTCCAAAAAGTAACTTTTTTGGCTTTTATAGCATCTTCTACTGACATATCTTTGGCAGAGTAGGGGCATTTTATTTCGACAGTTTGGTCTACAAGTCCATCAGGACTTGCACCTAAAAATGGCAGATCCGGATCAACAAATAATCCACATCGATCTATTCGACTGTTAATTTGGAGCTCGAGCTGCTCTCGTGCAACATGTTCATGAGTATTTCCATGTTGGATTGATTTCACTTTATCTAAATTTTTTGAGTCAGTATATTTTCCACAAGAGGTTCGCATTTTATTTGACCGCGTTTGGCAACTTTTCCAAATATAGATGCGGTAAGGCGAAGCTTTCGCTCTTGTCGCCACTCAATGCATTCCGATTGCAGAATTGTTCGTCTTTCCAAAGAGTGACGATCTTCTTTGTATAGAGTTATTCTCTTCATATGCTCAGTTTTTGCAAAATTATAATCTATCTCATTTAAGTCTGGTTTTTCACATGACTGGCCATAATTTTTGTCATCTTGCTTATCCACGGATTTCTTGGAAGGTCCATTGAATGGTTTAATTATTCTTCGTTTTGCTGATCCTCTGAGGTCCCTGTTTCGTTCGAGTCGTTTTATTAATTTGTTAGGACTTCGCAGAATTTTTTCAAGTTTAATTTTTTTGCAGAATTTTTTTTTGCAAAGATAACTTTGTGGATGTTTCGAATTAAATGATACTACTGATGCGGAGCATCTTCCTGCATAAGATTGTCTACCTGAGTAATTTATCCGTTTGCGTCCGACAAACTTTGCTATAACATTATTAAAAATTTCCGCTATATTGCTGTTTACGTTATGCATCAAGCTTGTGGCATTATTTACTAATCTTGAAATGCATTTTTTGATTGCTGAATATATAAAACCCCCTTCTTTACCTTTCATTGCTGGCACTAAATTTTCTTCTTCGGATTGTGTGTGGTTGTTAAGTTGCTTACAATAATACGGTTTGCAAGATTTATGGTTACCAAATACGTTTTAAGTCTAAAACTTTTTGTTTTACCGCACCGTTAACAGCACGTCTTAGGCGAAGTATGTTATTACTAAGAACTTTTCTGTATTTGAGTGGGTATAGTGTATTTTTAGATAGCTCATCCAGCTTTGTGCAGTAATTTCTTAGTAAATGGTTTGTGCATTCTATTTTTTCCACTAATATCCTACCATATGGTTTTGCCTTTTCGATATTGTTATGTGTGCTTGAGTCACCGTCAGCGATTAATTTTAAATATTTGAGGCTGTAAGTGCTTAGTGAGGGTTTGAAACCTTCGACCAGTGCTGTGGATTCCATAGCGCAAGATGATCCGCTGTAATTTTTAAAGCATAAGTGCTCTGGTGCTGTGGTTTTTCTATTTTCAGCCCGAGCACAAACCATGCAGTATTTGTTTTTTACTGCCATGTACAACACCTTTTTTGTCCTGTAGCCAATGATTACTGCAGCTCCGGATAAGGCATTGTAAAACAGTGATCATTGGAACTCCGTTTTCGTTGACGTCCCCGTTGAGTACCGCTAAGTCATATTCTTCTTTTCTGCTCCATCATCAGACCTTGGACACCATGTATAGCCCAAGTGCTCGTCAAAACACTTCCAACGAGTCTAAACAAGAAGGTATTCCCACCCACTGGTTCCTGAGTACCGGTTGTCACCTTTCTGCTCCATCATCAGACCTTGGACATTATTTGTGACGTTATCTGGGAAAAAGGACCTTATTGTCGGTGGCGCTTACGGCGTTATGAATGACATTCGTTTATGGATATCGCTCATAACGCCGTAAGTACCATCGAGCGATATCCGTATACGAATGTCGTTCATAACGCCGTAAGCGCCACCGACAATAAGGTCCCTTTTCCCAGATACCGTCACATTTACGCGGTTGAAGTACTAGTTTAGACAAATTAGATTTAATTTGCCTTAACCAAGCAGGTAAAATATTATTCTTCAGAAGCACGTAAAAATAACAAAATAGACTTACCCGATTTTGCCACTTGTGTAGCACAGTATACGTACACAATATATCTCAAGGTAAAATCGCTCCGCAACGAGACGTGGTGTCGCTTCGAGAGGTCGGGGCAGACTGGCTATTTTGGGTGTTGATCACTTGTTATATTTCAACGTCTAGATCCCATAGTAATTGTGTATAGCGGATTTTGAGGGCATTTTCAAAAAATCATAAAAAAATAACCAAAGAGTATTTTGGCATAAAATAAAAATTTCAGTGTAGCTAATATACTTGAGATTGTATTTAGTATGTTTCTAAAAATACAGTAGTATTCTTTTTTTCCAGGTTAGGTTGAACGCTAACACACGTTTTCACAAGTTTAGTGAACTTTTGCGTTGATGTGTTTAGTAAAGTATAAATTATTTTTGATCATTATGAAAAATGCGGTGTAAATATGCTCTTTGAGAACCTGTTAACATACATTTTGTATATCTTTGTAAAGAATTATGACCCTGAGACGCTTAACGGCAACTGCTGTTTTCGTTGATTTTACTCTGCCCCCTCTTAATACATAGACTTCATAATTATTAGTTAATTGCTTAAGTTCAAACTAAATATTCTGGTGTCTAAAAAGACGCGGGCAATCATCTTTGACTCATCCATTGTTATTGAGAAGAAGACAAGGATACTCAATCCGCGAAAGATTTTAAAAAGATGACAAATGGCTTATTCAGTATTCGATAGCAAACGCTTGTAATAAATCAAAAAGCTCGATTATTCGTAAAGAGAGGAATATAGATGAGGGAAAAGAGGCTCAATCAATCGCATTTTGACAATTTACGTATTACATAGGTATTGTACACTACTCATAGGTAGCATCGAGTCACCTAGCATGCTTATATTTATTCATTTATACTTTATTACACAATGATAAAAAAGTAAAAACGGTGGACTTAACGCCTTAAGGCATTCTCTACCAGGCAATCATCGAGCATTAAAGGCATAATTAATGAATATATTTATACTCCTACAAATCCTTGTCTGATAATCAGAGGTATAGAAACATATAATGCATGTTTTATACTGTCTTGAGTTCAAAATTGATCAGATGATGGGGCGACTACTTAGAAGTAGATATAATGGCTTTTTTAACAACTAGCCCGGAAAACAAAATTTGTAGTAGTCCCACGCACCAGGTTTTTATGGAGCCCAGTAGCGGGAAACCATAAAACCACATTAGAAACAGTAGGCACAAAACGTTTTAACACACCTAATTATGTTTGAGAAAGTGCGAAAATATAGTGCATATGGGCGCTATCGGAATCGGTATATTGACATATATAAGATTTAGCCCATCTAATTCGTTCCATTTTTTACGATTTTATCTTGTCTAGGTTGCAGATATTTATTTTGATGGAATCATGACTGACATTGCATAACAAAATCAAGAAGGAGTCAATATATCACATTAATAAAGCCTAGTTTCCTGCGCCGAACTTCGGGATTATCCTACTATTCTACAGATAAGACAAAAAATACTACACTCAGCAGAAATGTGAAAATTTTTTATTTCGTATTAAATAATCCAAAACCCACCTTAGAGAAATGAAATTAAGTACCTGTTTGAAAGTTATTTTGGGAAGTTTACTGGTTACTTAAGTTTCCGGATAGAACTCCACAAATTGAGGCGAGTGCAATACTGCAGAAGAGTTGAGGCAAAGGCCTTTGAAACTATGCGGAGGAAAATCGTGCGGAACCAAATGCTTTTAAAAATATAGCGATATGCGGGTTCGCGAGGCAACATGACCTTGACACGGCGTTACCATCAAACATCGCATATAAATATAGAAAAATTTTTTTGTTTAATACATAAATGCTGTGCAGAGTCACTGTAAAATGTGTTTTATGGTATTGAGGTGGTTTTTCCTTTTTTTGTTTCGTTTAGACCAACTCTACTACTTTTATAAACATTTTTTTATAAAATTATCAATTACAAGCGATTTAAACAGCCCAGTGATTTCATTAAAGTGTATAGAAACGACGTACATTATTAGATCTGTATGAGCATTAGACCTATATCAAATCGGAATCAATACAACTCACAAACTTTCTAGCTAATGTCACATGAGGAAATTCCTTTTACGCCTGCCAAGCGGAAAAATTCGCTAAGTGATTCTCCCTCAAAAGCAGAAACGGGTCAAGATATACTACTACTCGGGCTTAGGGCTGCCAGATGATAAAATATAATTACTACTCTGTGCTAGGTGCAAGGACCTTTTGACTTGTTTTGTTCCTTTGAACAAATATGTATTTAGGCGCAGTAAAGGTTATACTTAATATAGATGATAGGTTATATTAATTATTATTTATCATCGCAATCAATATTATAAGGATACCTGCTTTACGTATATTTTGTAACATTTCAGAAGAAAAATAACCCAGTATTTTTAATAACGGGTAACGCAGAGAATACTTTAAAGATGTTATGTTCCTAATAGTATAACTTTACAAGTGTTTTATTTACTTATGATCTATTTTAATGGGATAAGTATACAGTGTACATAACTACACACCCATGTGGCAATAGTCGCTTTGCTTTATTATGTCGAAACAAAAAAGGCGCCCGTGCATATCATAAAGAATAATCATCTTTATTTTTTGTAGGTTACACGCCATCAATACATCTCCCACTCGACATATGTGAATTTAAGTTTTAGTCTTCTATTTCTGCGATTGTTATTCATTGAAATTAAACACCTTAGAAAGGATTAATTGGGTTTATTAACACCACGACCCTTACGTTTCGAGCCCTTTACATCACTAAACTTATTTTCACAGGGTTGATGAAACTCGTCATCATCATCATTTTAACCCTGTGAAAACGAGTGGGGAACTCGAAACGTGAGCGTCGTGGTGTTTATAAACGTGATTAATCCGTTCTAAATAGTTTAATTTCAATGTTAAGTTTTGTTATGATTAAAATTGTTTTTTCTTAGACTGATTTACTAGTACGATAAACGAGCTTATTATGCAGCATTAATCAGTGTGTTTTTTGTGTATTAGAGTTAGGGGATTTTTTTGTTTGTGAGAGTTGTCTTTGCTACTACGATGCAATTTTAAAACCTTACATCGTGGACTGTTGTTAACGAAATCGTCGAACTCGTTTTACCATGGGCATGCAAAGCCATATATAAAAAAAGATATTAAAACAATTCTTTTAATGCTTAAGTGCATCTATCACATGCTGCTGTTCTATTGATACCAGTGAGGAAGCTATCGTCTAAGTAAACCATGTTCTGATAAAAGTATTACCCCGTATTTGTTGCATACTCGGAAACAAGTATTAAGTTAAAACAAAATGTTATATCATAATTATTAATAAATGTCCATGTTTAGTGACCAGTATTGAAATTAAAAAAAGGATAGATTCCTCTACCTTGATGATGATTGTACCCCGCAGGATACATCAAGGTAAATCCTAATGTAATAATGTATCCTTCATTAGTACATTATTTATTAATGTGTATGTAAATAATGTATGTGTAATGTAAAGAGGATTACCACGAGTCGGTTTTCTGCTAGGGGCGCTAGTGGAACGTGGGTCCAGCGGGAACATTTCAAACGTTACTTTTTCCCTCAAACTTACATAGGACCCACGCATGAGTGGCGCCGCTTGGTGAGCGACAGTACGGTAGCTACCATTGGGTGAATATTCCAAAATGATTTTTATTTCATGATTCGAGTGCATTAGTAATACATGATTAAATGCAGGCAAATCATACATCTATAAGAAAACGTAATACTCATTCGTTTCTATTTGATATCAATAGTTTAGGTGCAGTCCACTGTTGTTATCGTAATAAGGCGGCAGCCATTTTGAAGATGCCATTACACGAGAGAGAAATTACACGAAGATTTTTTATCAGACTTCGGAAATATTTATCAGACTTCGGCGAAACGAGCTGGAAAACGTTTCTCTTATATTATATCGGACTATGGTGGTTAAAGGGTGAATAGGGCTTTGTTTATGAAGTAACCTAATCAGTATTTTATCAGTATTTTAGAACGAACAAGCGAGTAAGTTCGCCCAGTCTACTTGCAGAATCCGTCGTTTGTATGTATACTATGTACGAATATACCTACCTATATATTTGTAAGTATGTTTATATTTGTTTGTTCGATGGTAACTCGAGAATCCTTGATCGGATCGCCGTAAAATTTGGCAAGTTAAGTGAGATACATAGAATTTTTAAACAAGCAAGCGAAGCGAGCGGAGTTCTCCCAGTCTACTTGCACAATCCATATGTTTGTATGTTTTTTCGATGATGACTCGAGTATCGATGATCGGATCGTCGTTGATATTTGATAGGCGGTTAGATAAGATAAATATATAAGTATGTTTTAAGTTTATATATGAGCCTAATCGGTCCACGGCTTGCCGAGATAAAGGGGCCGCGAATTCATGTTCGGAACCACTACGCGAACAAGCGAGCGAAGCGAGTGAGTACTCACAGTCTACATGGATAATCCGTCGTTTGTATGTATATTTGTAAGTATGATTGTATATTTGTATGTATGTGTGTTTGTTCGACTATCACTCGAGTATCGTTGGTCGGATCGTTGTGAAATTTGTCAGGTAGTTAGATAAGACAAATATAATTTTTATGTTCGAATATGAGCCAAAACGGTCTAGGGGTTACCGCGTGTTCAAGTTCGGGGCGAACCACTCGTTTAAATAACAAGGTAGATTATCCCGTAACGTATGAGGCTTTCTCTCTACTTTTCAATGTGTGCAATCTCTAAACGTTGATCAGTTTTATATTTTTTTGCAATCAAACATTTCTATGAAAGAGATCCAGAATTCGAGCGAAGTTAAATGAAAAATTCGGAAAAATTAAATACCCAAATGTTCCCATAATCACACAGTTATTTTCTGTGACCTTTTCGAGTGCTTTTTACCATCACACAACTTGCGGTTAGCAGGACGTCGTTTTCATACCGTGCGGGTTTAGATGATTTTCCGGTAGTGAAGTAGTGCCTACTCGTAGATATGGAATTAACTCCCAGCCGAGTCTTGCTGTAGAGTTTAGGTAGGTACTTACCCACTACAAATGGGTTGTAAAACAATTGACTTTCATAAAGTCCACTAAGCGCATATGTCACCCCGTATTAGCAAACGTTCGTATGCTACGTTGGCTGCATATACCCTCAAGAGAACCTGTATGTTTGTTTGCTACCGACGTGGTATAAAAAGACGTTTATTATTTTTATATCACATGGTGGCAACCCTGTTATGACGCATTTTATTGCTTTGACCTAATTTTTAAGCCAAGTAAGCGCTTTTTATCAAATGAAATTGTTATAGCTACACAGTAAATATAAATGTTTTTCTTGTTATCTCACGTATTTTATGTTTCGCCATGTGAACCTAAGGTAACAAATCTAATTCGATAATTATACAGTAAAGTCACTGACATTTTGTTAATAAGATTAAATACATACCTACGGACATACATTTTATGTGATATCTATCGACAAAGGCCACTTGATAATTTGGTCGGTACTGAATAATGCACATAATTATAATATTTATATTTACCTATGCATGTATTGTGAGAAATCTTGACTGGATACATGTCGAGCTCATTTTCTTAATCTATGAACCGTAGCAGTTTGAAATGAAGGCCCGCAACCTAATTTATAGCTTAATTTATCAGAATAACAGCGGGAAAAAGAATAAGTAAACAACATTTTTTGTACCCGAGAGAAGAAAGGTTTTTGTAGGCAAGCGGTAGTGTTTACGGTTCACCTTTACTAATCCGTTCCGAGCCTTTGCGTGCTTTGTTACCGGATTTAGTCATGAAATAATTTAATTGATGCGTTATTAGCGGCACGCTCATGGTTGTACATTATTGTTTATTAAAAAAGACCCGCCATGTAGGTACATTATACGTAACGACCTAGCTATGTAGCACAGAAGTATGTATAGCCTGCTGCAGACACGGCTCACCCCGGGGGGAGAGTGAGGGCTGTTCACCCGCTTCTGCAGCTAGCTGTAGGTACTAGATATTGGTGTGTTGCGAGAAACGAAATATGTTAAATGTAAGTATATCTAATTAGACTTTCAGATCGATTTTGTATAAGGGAAAGCGAGGAAAGCTAATTATGGAACGGCTACTTACATTTTTTGCGAAAACTTTATCAAACAAAATACATGTCATTGATATTTTCAAGTGTTCCATTCTTTCTGAGAGGCGTAGACAGGCATAAGTATGTTGCTGCATTTAAAAATACTCATTGTAGTAAACCCCGAGCATGAAGTAGGTACCCATCTATAGTTTTAAATTTCTTGATTTAGTAGAAACATCAATTACTATAAAATATGTTATTATGAAAAAACCTGCACTCACTGTTGTGTAAAAATGTTTACTAGTAAAAATAAAACATTGTAGTGTATAACTTTGTTCCAACCTGAGAATAAGATTAGTATGTACTTATGTTTAAATCGCATGTGGTAACGTAATGTTCGTAATTTAACTTTTTGTTAAATACTATCATGCTGCCTATATGTGAGATTCTATAATTGACTCTTTATCTCTACTTTTTTAGGGTTCCGTAGTCTACTAGGAACCTTTGTAGTTTCGACATGTCTGTCTGCCTGTCCGTCCGTTCGTCCGTCCATCGTACCGTCCGACTGCGGCTTAGCTCAGTGTCCGTTAGTAGTAGGTAGAAAGCTGTAATTTTGTAAAAATACATACATATCAATCATGCCGACAAAAAGGTAAAATAAAAAATTGAAAAACTTAAAAAAAAATAGAGGGGTGGTTCGTTTTTGTTTCAACCCTAAAGTGTGAGGTTTCGTTAGATAGGTATTTAAAAATAATAGGGGTTTGTTCAAAAAATATATACAATGTGAGTATTTTCGGAAATAATCGCTCCATTGTCCATAAGCTAAGCCCTTTGTGACCTATTTTGTAACCGGAAAAGTCACAATGCATGGCACATTTGAGAAAATTAAATTAAATGTGTAAGAATTTGCAACTATGCAGAAAGAGCCGTAAATACCACGACAGTGTTTTATTTTTACTTTGATGTTCGTGCGTTATGGAAGTATGCGCTAAAGGCGTACTGAAAAAGTTGTTTTCGTTTTTACCAAAATTCATTACCCAATTAGTTTATACTTGAATAAGAATTACGAATAAAGATTCAAGTAGGCATATTGATAATTTCAGCATAAATGAATAATCTGAGCATAACTTAAAAAACAGCATTGTTGATTGCATTAAAAACCCGTTAACCTAATTTAGCAAAAGTGTAGAGCCGTAATGTGATAATGTGCCTACAACAAACAAATTTGTCCATAAAACAAAGTGAAGTGCCGTACCTACCCTTTTTGCGGGAATAAGAGTGAACAATGCGGAAAAGACCCTTATCATTTTCTTCACCGACTGTAATATTGTACAAGATGCCGAGTGAATTATCTGTAAAGATAAGGAACTTCAGGCTCCACATTCATTGGCTGTTATTTATTCAACTATGCTGGACTTTACCTAAACAAAGAGTACATAAATGTTAAAAATACATTGTTTACCATCGGATTTAAGCAAAACAACCACCTTTCTAATCTTTACTTATTTAAACTTTTTGTTAAGTAAAAGTTTGATTCTCTAAAATCAATATCACCCTACAACAACTATTTAATAATGATAAAACCTCTGATTGGTGTAACATTCCTTTAATCACTGATAAAATAAATTGAGACATTTTGACTTAATTCATTTAACCATCCTGACTGGCCATTGACATTCCTCCACGTAAAAAAAAAAGAAAAAGAAAAGGGTATTCCCCTCTGCCGAAAGCATCAGGCTAAAATGCCTAACGGATAGCGTAATATTTGCTGGATTTGTTAGCATTTTATGTCAATTCCTGATCATTTTAAATAGTTATCCATATTTGACAGCAATCACCGTCCCGCTGGCCGCTATCTGTACAACTTCAAGTTCCAGCATTATCAGACGACATCGTAGATATTAGGCCTGCATATGACCAATCATCATGTTCATTGTAATAACTGACGTTTATCTGACATAGCTATTTGTACGTTACGTACGAATAGCCATACATTAGTCAAGTGGTGCCCTCCCCCGCAAAAATCTGCGAACTTTTGAATGTACCTGTAGAACATTAAAGTTAAGGCCGGATTGGTTTATGTATAATTAATAAGTAACCACATATTTACGCGTTTAATTTGTTTTTGTTAATTTATATAGTGGGACACAAAATCAGGCTATTAAAAAAATAAATAAATATATGTTTACCTAGGTATATATTTTGTTAAAGTAACTTTGGCGCTCAATTCTTTTTTTCTTACTGAGTTAGTGCATAGGCCCCTACGTGTCATATTTTGATAACGAAATGTAAAACGGGCATAAGAATTAACTTTACTAAGTAAGTAACTATAAACTATGACAAATTGTGACATATAAAATGTCCTGTCGAAAAGGTACCATACTCCGTTTACATACTTGCAAATACTATATATGAGATAAAATTAAATTAGTGATTATATCGTATTCTAAATGGAGCTAATTAGGATATCAGTGCCTTTGAGAATTGAGAAATGAACTTAATTTAAGTTAAGTATGCTTTCACATCTTAAAAAACCCAGGTTTTATTTCTCTAGGTCACTGGCAGCGCCATCTAGGGAATCGAGGTCTAACCGCCTTCGCGTTCGGGGCATCGATATTGGGAAGATTGCTTAGTGATGTCATCCGTTTTGAACCTACATTTACTTCATAAATAAATAAATAAATGTATCGGTTCCGGTCTCGTTGGTAAAAATGGGTTTTTCAATACAGTTGCTCAAAAAGTGCTCTTTTTTTTGGCTGTTTTGCGTGCGCAAAGTTAGTTTTTGCGAACTAGTGCTTTATACTTTTCCAATTTTTTTAAATTTTGTTTTGTTCCAATTCATGACTGCTTACCGAAGAGTATTATTGTTAGTTAACTTTGCCGAGACGTAATACAACTAACTACCAACTATTAACGCAAAAATATTAAAGATATTCATATTTAATATTTTACTATTACCTCTTCATCATAATAATGATCATTAATTAAAAAAATTAACATTGAAAACAGTTCTTATAAATCTGTGTGTATGAAACGGAACAGCCAACGAAACGTCTGTCAAAGTAGAGGCGTTTTTTAATCAGGTAAACATGTTCGAAGGGTCTATTAGACATGACGATACGATTTGTCACATGCGATTTATTATTTGGTTAATGAGAAATAATGATTATGATATTGAAAATGAGAAAGTAAAGAAGATAATATAAACATTTTGAAGATGTTCTTGATAGTTTAGTTACAATAGTGTTACGGAAATAATAAAAAACTTTCAAATTCGTTTTTATGTATTTTTTTTTCGCATCTGTATTGAAAAACGTCGTTCGATACACGTGCGGAAATGTCATTTTTCACTCATCCCGAGTACTGCCACTCGCCTACGGCTCGTGTCAAGATAGCTCGGGACTCGTGAAGTAATGACATACTTTTCGCACTAGCATGTACTATTATAGTTAGGGTGTAAAAAAATATAAAAAATAAACTAACAAGCACAATTATTACCATAGCCTTGACTTTTTGGTTTGAGTGAGTTGTATTGTTTGTGGTAACTACGACTCCACGTATCACACAAACGTTTCTCCTTTCCAGTCCCGACGCCATATTCACGCTGTGATCCGAGGACTAAAACGGCCTCCAAACCCATTGGTATATGTGCCGGAATAGCTATAAGCTTTCACCCTTTTCTTACTCTCCCCCAACTGGGTATCGATGACTCCAGAGATATGTACGTATTCCTGTTTGGAACTTTCAGAGGCCGTTTTACCTTACCGGCTGTTTTCTGCTGTTCCGTGGTTGGATGTTGTCCGCTGATGGCGTAGTCCGCGGCAAGTTTGCCGATTATTTGAGTTAGTTCCTGGTAGAGTTCTATATACCTACGGTGTGGATGGTCAGATCTAAGCTATTATAATATAGGTATTATCAACGCACGACGCCCAACATTAACTACTATTTTAGATTATTTATTTTTAGTCGTGGTGGTCATAGGCTCCCATGGACCAATTCCAAGCTCTCTGACAAGCAAGTCCATCATAGTAGATTGTATTTCAAGCAAGATAATAGTTGATTGTATTTCAAGGACATAAAGCAATATAGTAGTCGAGGATAAAAAGGGTACCTATTTATGCCTGAGGAATACGTTCTGCTTGTCACTTCGATTGTAAGGAAAATTTTAGGTTTTATTTCACTTTACTCTTAGATAAAGACTGCAGTTACTAAGAACACCTTTGGGCAGGAGCGCCTGGATACCAGCTTGGACCCTTTGACTTGGTCCAAAGGCGCGCTGCATGCCGTACGAATTGTGACGATCCCAGACAGTTGCTATTAAACCCTTAAGTATTGCCTGTACAATGGGTTGTGTTCTGTAGAATGCCAACGCCACTTTTCACCATCGCACCGTTCGCCATCGACAGGGCGCTCATCCACACACCTTGCAACCAAAATTGGCGCGCACTGTGCGGTTTCAGAGAAATTTCCTCCCGGAGACGCTCCAGCTGTGGAACGAGCTCCCTGCTGAGGTTTTGCCGAAAGATTACAATGTGAGGTTCTTTAAAAAAGGAGTGTACAAGATTTTAATGGCTCGGGAACGCGCATATGACCCCCCTGGAGTTGCAGGCGTTCATAGGCTACGGTGACCGCTTTCCATCAGGGGAGCCGTTTGCTTGTTTGCCACTGTCGTGGTATTAAAAAAAACTTTAAATCGTTGAAAATGTATGTATCCGTACATCTATGCTCACACGCTTGGGTTCTCCCCGCCGCGCGCCGCTCGCAGGCGGCCGGGAGGGCGGGGCGCGGGGCCTGCGATGTTACTTTATACCCTAGAGCATGTAAAGCGATTTAATGTCGCCTAGCCACGACTTAAAGTCGAATTTTTCAAGAGAATTGAATAGTTTAGTATTTACCACTTAAGTACAAACGAAACTGTACCTAAAATTGTTAATACATTCAGTAATGTAATTTTGGTTTTCATTTGCTGCCCTTCAGCAAACCCGCATTAAGAATGTTGTGATAGTGATCGTCTAATAGTGGGGCTAAGTATTGGTAAACTTATGTGACCATGTGACATATGTAGTAACATTTAAGTTTTTTGTTAAAATTTGTTAGCATAGGTGACAGAAAAACATTTAATCTTGCTTATTAGGTTATAACATGTGGTAGAGAAGTTATGTATTATTGTTTGATAAACATTTAGGTTATAATTTTTTTTGCTTACTTTTATGCTTGCACATTACTGTTAATATATATTTGAACATTTTGTACTATTGTTAACATTTCATAGCGGCGGGCATCCTTTGAGCCACTTTTAAGAATTAAGTGTATACTCTTATTTTTAAGTTAATTTGTGAAACAAGCTTAAGTAATACTTAACCTTGTTAAGTATGTTAACCAAATTACGCAGTTCTTAGTCATTAACTTATGCAGTACCTACTGTAGTGTTTTTTTAACTGTTGCAAATTGTTATAAGTTCTTTGAACATTGTGGTTATAGTAAGCCGGGAGTTTATTTTTATTCTCATAAAGTTATTGAAATAAAGTGTTCAAAATCGGTAGTACTTGTACGAGTAGATGATAGCGATTGGCCTAACTTTTTTTGGATTTTTTTCAATTGCGAATTTCCAGTGTGGCTTCCCCAGCCTTTTTAGCATCCAATCATAGCACAGCCGGTCTCCGAGGAAATATTTTAAGGGCTTTACCCACAAACTGTGAGATCGCAAGCTTTGAGGATGCTGAAAATGCTTTTAAAATTGCCTGCCCGGGCAAAAACTTTCCAGAGAACCCAAAATCACAAAGGAGTTGAGATAATGTTTGCTGCGATTTAACTTCTTACTAACTCTTCTATATAAATCTACAGGTCCAGATCACGCGAGGCTTTTGGTGGTCGCATCCCGGGAAGCTGGTTACTGGCTTCATGTCCATCCTTCGCCTAATACCTTAGACTGGCGACTGGTTTGCACCTGGGGGTTTCGGTGTGTGCGCCACACTCATGTTCTTGTGCCACAGACGTGGACCGATTGAGACACCATGGATTGTATTGTAAACACGTGCAGGCCGTTTTTCGAGACATGCGTCTCTTAATGACATTATCCGTCGGTCTTTTGACACCATCAACGTGCCTGCTCTCCTTGAGCCGACTGGCATTGTCAGGCAAGATGGCAAGAGTACAATGCCTTAAGGACCTATTTTAGATTTAAGGTAGGTTGAGGTAGCTAGGTAAGTTACACTTATTGTATATATTTTGAAAATAAATGTTTCCCCAAAAATATGATATAAGTGTTTTAGGCGTTTAAAATGCTCACTTGGCGTGACGTCAGAGTCCAAGGCAACTAACAAGTGGCGTTTTTACTGCCACATTTTTTCGCATTAGTCAAGTCTCATTATGAAAAATAAATAACAAGGATATGTTGATACACATGTGATGCTGATCCAAAATAGTTCCTAAAAAAATATTAACCTTATCTGTTTCAATTGCATATTTATCAAGGAAATTGCTATTGCAGCCGCAAAGCTACAACAGTAACGCTAGAGTCGCCGCTTACCCTGGTTTACTGTGGATGTGGGTGAGACATTTATATATATTAAAAGTATGTGTTTATTAAATAAATTGTTGAATTTTTATTTACTAATATAGATTCCAGTAAATAACCGGTTTAGGTGGAAAATCACCGGCAATTTACAGCCAAATTACCGGTTAACTGGTTAGCATTTCCTAGTTGTGAGTGGTGCGCGGTGCGAGGGTGCCTAAAATAAATACGGAGCCGTTTGGGCTCTCGTACTGCCTCCACTCAGTCTTGCATATTTATAAGTACTCCTGTAGGAATTGGTATTTTGTGATGCTCAGTTGTGTGTCGCATTAGATATCAACGTAGTCACTCAAGTAATAGTTCAACAGTTACAGACTTGTGTCACACAGACAGAGCTTGTGATACAGTGATGTCGTGTTATGTTTTTGCGCGTGAAGCGTTGGCAACTCAATTCAACATAAAACTATAGTCGTGTGAGACTAAGCCTGTGGCTGTGAGTGTTGTTTTTATCAACATGGCATTTAAATTGGCAAAATGCCGCTTACCACTTACCACTGTGGAGGTTGCTCGTGTACCTCGTGTTCTTCGGGTTGCTCGCTACACATTCCAGTGATGCTGTGTTTTCAAGGTGTCCCAGGTGTCACGTTTGACCTTGGACTACTATATATGGTCTATAAGCCGCTATTTAGGTTAGGTTTTTATTTATTGTTGTTTCACAAATTTCGCATTTTCACAGAGGGTTGCATACTTAGACTATAAGTACTACTAGCATTATTTTATTGCCTGGGATTCGGTCTAATGGTATTTTACTTTAAATAACTAATTTAATAAACTCTTCGTGTTTTTTTTTCATGTTAGATGTTAGGAGCTGGAAGCCAGCTCAATTTTGTCTGCGTCAAAATTTTACCCGTGGTCATATCCACGCAGTGATCCGAGGACTTCAACGGCCACCAAACGCACCGATGTGTTCTAGAATAGCCATTTTTCTGCGTTTGGGTAAGTTTTCAACTTGTGTTTTCTCTCTCCAACCGTGTATCGATTGGAACTTTCAGGGGTCGTTTTACCCTATGGCTATTTGTTGCTGTTCCGTGGCCAGGTGTTTTCCGGCGTAATAGTTCGAGGCAAATGGCGGCGAGGTTACCGATTGTTTGAATTAGTTCCTGGTAGAGTTCTATATACCGACGGTGTGGAAGGTCAGATCTAACCTATTATAATAGTTATTCAACGTACAGCGCCCAACACTTCTGCTATTTTAGATTATTTATTTGAAGTCGTGGTGATCATAGCCTTTTTTTTATTGTCGGTGTGAAAATACTTTATGCATACCTCCCTAGGGGTATTGTGGGAGGTTATGTGGGACTCTCCTCTCCCAGAGGGGTGGCCTACCCACTAAAAACACACCGGCGTCATCCGCACAACCGTTAAGGGAGCGTGTCAGGATCACATGGTGCAAGTCGACCGCTACGCTCCCCAGTCGCCAGGCTTTTGCCGGGCACCCGCGCCTTAGGAGTAGAGAGCCATGACGCTTGACTCTCTAATCAGACGGATAGGGCTAATTAATGTGTGGGTCCCCTACCCACAGCCCTATATAAAAGGGAAGAGCTAGCTGTTGGCTAGGACATATTGCCTACGCCTCCTCCCGAGCCGCCTGCGCCGGAGCGGTGGCGCATCCACGCTGTATGGCGATCATAGCCTATCAAGTACTCTCTGACGAGTTAGCCCGTAGGATAACATTTAGTGTTAATCATAGTATCTAAAGACAAACGAAACTGTACCTAATTATTAATAAATTCAGAATGTAATTATGGTTTTCTTATGCTTTCTTTCAGCGTCGCATTAAAAAAAAAGTTATGACATTGCATTCTTTCCTTTTTTTTTCGATTTTGTCGCTTAACTAGTTCGTTATTCCATAACGCTGTCCAATTGGCAGTGCTAATAATATCCAATCATTATACTTTTGGTATGCCAATCTATGTACCTACACTAAGGTTTTTTTTTTTTTAATACTACGACGGTGACAAACAAGCATACGGCCCGCCTGATGGTAAGCGGTCACCGTAGCCTATGGACGCCTGCAACTCCAGGGGTGTTACATGCGCGTTGCCGACCCTTTAAAAACTTTAACACTCCTTTTTTGAAGAACCCCATATTGTAGTCCTTTGGGAAAACAGTGGCAGGGAGCTCATTCCACAGCCGGAGCGTCCGCGGGAGGAAGTTCCTCATAAACCGCACGGTACGAGACCATTTAGGCTCCAGGGTATGCGGGTGAACACCCTGCCGACGGCGAGCGGTGCGGTGGTAGAATGCAGCCGTTGGCATCATATCAAACAATTCCTCAGAGCACAATCCATTGTACAAGCGATAGAATACACATAAGGAGGCGAAGTCTCTCCTTAGACTTAAGGGTTCGATGTCGCTCGTGAGTTTGGGATCGTTGACAATTCGGACAGCACGACTATACTTTCAATCAAATCAAAAGGTCCAATGATTATACTTTCGTCCCCTTTTTGTCTTTGCTTTATATTAAAGTTCACAATTGGTTGTAATATATTTACTTATGGTTGAAATTTATTCAAATTTTCACAAAGCACCTTATTTTGGAAGGGAAAACATTGAAAGTCAAGGTTTATTTTAAATCCAATCATTGTTCGTACCCTAAGTTTACATTTATGTTATACGAGTAGTCTCAGAGATTCCTAACTACGTACTGGCACATTATTAGGTATAGTTTATTTAACTTGTATTCATTTTTTGTTAATATAATTAATTTAGTTAAGTGATTTTATGTTTATTCATATGTGAGTGAGTGTACCAAATTATTTTCCAAATACTTGCTCAAGCAATACGGCGTAATATCACCCTTAGAATTGTAAGGCTTTTTGTAAAGATTATTTTACTCGTGAACGCTAAAATAGAAAGTATTAAAAATCGTGACGCACGAAAGCATGTTGTCGTCACGTGAGCTTTGGAAAATCCATTACCGCGAACGAATGCGGTATGACACGCGGGTGCAAGATAGAAACAAGTAGAGCGTGCTAGACGTTCTCAATGCTCATGCTTATCGGTGCCCATTCAGTGCATTTTACACGAATATGGCTACAAAACCTCCCGTACTGGAATCATCACAAACGTTCCGTTCAATAATAAAATAAGGGGTTTTTATACAATAATTGAATATTAAACGATATGTTCCTGTTAACACGTAACTGCAAAATTGATTATCTTGAAAATTCGTCAACAAAATCGAGTAGGTTTTCTTAGTTAGACTACTTCAAAAAATATAATCGATTGTACCTACTCAATTAAAGCCTGTCTCAGTTCTCTTACCTTTTTGCATGTTAATTCAAAATCAAAAATCAAAATATTTATTTTTCAAGTAGGCATGTTACAGTGCACTTTGAACGTCGAATGAATAATAAATAAAGCAACACCGGCTCTAACCCTACACCACAGACCCAAGAAGATTTAACACTTTGGACCGGCAAGAAACTCAGCGGGACACATCTTTTCAAAACATTACATCTTATATCTAACATGCATTAATTTGATGAAAAATACAGTTCAGTTCCATTTTAAATTCAATTCCATTAATGACATAGCAACAAGCACTTTCGAATCTTTTTCACAATAGGATCGTCCTCTTAAAAGTAAAACTTGTATAAAAAACAATTTGTCTAGAAGTTTCTAGAATGAAATCTAAATGTCATAAAAACAATAATATAATAAGTAAGGCTAAAATTAAAATTACAGTTATAATCACTTTTTTTTATTTCAAAAAAATCTATAATTTCATGGTGCTATATCATTCATGTAGTCTTGTGTACTGTAATAAGCTTTAGACATTAGTTTACACTTTACAAAATTCTTAAATTTATTAATAGATAGTGCAATGACTTCTACTGGGAGTCTATTATAAAACCTTACACAGTTGGCCGTAAATAAGTTTTTTATTTTATGGAGTCGAGTGGAACACTATGTATATCGCCGTTTTTCCTAAAAATGGCATTGTGTTTATTTACATACATAATGTTTTCATAAATATATTAATCTCTTTAAACTTATCTCTAAGCGAGTCTCTACGGTTCATCTTATAAATCGATCGAATATCGAATAGCCCAATTCTGCAGAACAAAAATTTTCTTAATCTCTGAAGCACTGCCCCACAGTAGAATACCATAGGACATAATAATATGAAAGTAACTAAAATAAACTAATTGACCAGAGCTGTCTTCACGTCTGTTAACTGACGGGTCTCGCGCACAGCAAAAACTGCAGTACTCATCTATTCGAGAGATTAGCAATATGGGGACCCCATTGGAGTTTAGAATCTAATGTTATACCAAGAAAAGTTATATTGTCGACTAGTACCAATTCCTCATTTATCGTATTTTACTGTCGTATTTTTGTGATTCGTGACAAACTTAATACCTTTAGTCTTTTTTTCATTCAATAATAAATTATTAACATTAAACCAATTTACTACTTTAGAAATAGCATTGTTTACATCATTATACGCTTGTTGCTGTCGGTTGACTTTGAAGATAAGTGACGTATCGTCTGCAAACAATACGATATCATGGTGGGTCTTTACGAGGTATGGCAATTCGAAAAGGGCCCAATTTTGATCCTTGCGGTACACCCACAGAGAACAGTGACCCGGATGATCGCTGTCCATTTATGTCGACCCTTTGGACCCATTCTACCTTGCAAGTACGACTGAAGTAAATTCAGTGTCGAATCTCTGACTCCATATTAGTGGAGCTTCCTGATCAGTGTTTCATGACAGGCGCAGTCAAACGCTTTGGTCAAATCACAGGAAATACTTAAAGCATCTCGTGACTCCTCCCAGGCATCCAAAATATGTTTGACTAGCTCAGCACCGGCTTCAGTTGTCGAGCGACTCCGGGTAAAACCAAACTGCTTATGGTGCATTACATTGTTAGAATTAAAATGTCTTACTAAAGGATGACTCACAGTAGTCCGTTCCGTTCCGATCCGATACGGGACGATCTGTCAGTTTCTTTCTATACAAAAAGTCACGTGACGTCCGAGGGCTCCGAGCTAGCACGTGATACTTTCTATAGAAACTGACAGATCGTCCCGTATCGGATCGGAACGGAACGGACTACTGTGAGTCATCCTTAATTGTGACAAAACTAATTTGTCAAAAAAAAATCTGCATGTTGGTAGCACAGATATTGGTCTAAAGTTGGTGGGATCAGAAGTGCTACCTGATTTGAATAAAGGAGTTATTTTACTATACCTCATAAGATCAGGAAACTCACCGCAGTCGACACTGTTGTTAAATATAACTACCAATTCAGGCAACAACAACAATTTCTATAAGGGATTTAACAGCATGGACAGAGGCTCCCCAGAGGTCACAAGTTTTTTGACATTAATTGATTTAAATGCCTTTACTACATAGAGCGTTATCTTGTAACAATGTGACAGCAGACGAAGGTGATGAATTTAACCCTTTAACCATTTTACGTTTGTTTCTAGTCATTCCATTTTGAAATGTTATTATTATTGTAGAGATGTGTGTTTGTTTTAAGCATGACGGCAAGTATGGTACTGATATCTCGCTGAAAAAAATTTCAAAATCTGTTGCTACTTCTAAATTGGATTCAATTATTCGATCATAAATTTTAAGTTTAATATTATTAATTGTGTGCTACGATCTATCAGTAATGATACGCAACGATTCCCTAAATATTTTATAATTATTTTATATTTTATAATTTTATTATTAATTTTATATTCATGACTTTCCAGGTGGCTTTAATAACATTTGGGCTATTTTTTATTTTCTGGCTTAAATAGCGTTTAGCTATATGTTAATTTATTTTAAATCGTTTAGAATACTGCTTGACATTTTCTTTAAATTCATCACTCGTAATAAACCGACGTTCCTCATACAGAGCATACATTGATTCTCTACGTTTATGTAAGTCCACAGTAGCCCACTCACTAAAAACTGGTGCACCACTAACCACGACCGTTTTTGCAGTAAATACGCGTTATAATGTCTCATAAACGTGTGAAAGAACTAATTGTACATGTTGTTTGGACTCATGTCAGAAGGCAAAAATGGAAGCGCCTGAACTAGACTAAGTTTCATTCTTACCACACGATCTACGGTTACCGGTACAAAAGTTATTTGTTTTCTCAGAGTATTTTTCCTTAATGTCTCAAATACAATTAATTGGCACAAGTGATCTGACTCTAATTTACTGATTACACTTTTGTTACTAGGAAAAATATCCGTGAAAATGTTATCTATACACGTGGCCCTAGATGCCGTCACTCTAGTTGGCTGCATAAATATGTGACTAAGATTACTAGATTTGAAAAGATTCAACAATCTGCAACTTATTGTTGAATCTTCGAAAATATTTAAATTGAATTCACCGCATACAAGTTATTTTTTACTAGAAGTAGCAATTTTTTTTAATAGCATAGATTTTTTCATTCATTAGATTTTACAGATTTTATTGCTAACAATTTTTTTATTTTAAGTAAACGGAACGTAAACGGAAAGTAAACGGAAGTATGACCACGTGTCTGCTTACCGCAGGCAGCTAAACTGGCTCCCCATACGTGAGCGTAGATCTTTCAGACTCTTGTGTACATTGTATTCCCTTCTTTTTGATCCTACCACATCGGATTATCTCAAATCAAAATTTAAATTTGTTGCTTCTCGTCCCGGTTGCGATCTCCGTACATCCCGCAGCCTTAAGCTCTTCATCCCCCCACATCGCACCAGTTTCATGGTAAATTCCTTCACTCCTCAGGCAATGCGCCTTTGGAATGACCTGCCTCTTGATATCAGAAAAGCTCAGAGCAAACTCGCCTTCAAGCACATGCTTCGCAAGCATCTAAGTTACGAGATTGATTATCTTCGTGATGTTTCATAGTAGGTACACTTATATATATTATATATATGTATATATATATATGTATGTATATGATATAAAGTATATGTGTAAGTTTATTATATATTTTCTATAGCCTGCACCTAGTAAACCTCTCTTTTTGGCCCAGTGGTTGACTGGTAGAGAATGCCTTAAGGCATTAAGTCCGCCATTTGTACTTTTATTTTATTTTTGTGCAATAAGGTTTTAAGTAAATAAATAAATAATTTATTTTAATATACACAAGATGCATTCATATCTGATTTAATTCTGAAAGCCGCTCTCTTTCGGAGGTGTTGTTAATTTAAGCAATACTTATAATCTAGCTTCTGGCCTTATACGTGAAAAGTTTTGAGATACAAAAAAACTATTGAAGATATAAACACTATTTATTTTACATTTTCTCAAAATACTCTCCATCGTTCTTTATACAAAGTTCCATTCGTCTAAACCAACTTTGGAAACACTTTTGCCAGTCTTGATCGGATAGGTCAGAAATCGCTCCTTCATAGGCAGCCACGGCTTCTTCGGCACTCGAAAAAAACTTGCCTTTTATTTTTTCCTTCACTGTTGGGAACAAAAAGAAATCGCAGGGAGCCAAGTCAGGGCTGTAGGGTCGATGAGGCAAGGTTTCAACCCCAGTTTCTGCAATAAACGCCTTTGTTCTGAGGGACGTATGTGAAGAGGCGTTGTCGTGATGCAGCATGATTCCCCGAAGTCCAGCCTTTGGTCTCCTCTCCCGCACTGCTTAGAAAACTTGCGGCAATGCTACTGTAGTGTACCATTCCGAGTTAACAGACCTATGATTTTCCAGCACTGAAGTCGACAGATGTCCCCCCCGAGAAAAAAAACTAGCCACCATTTTTTTGCCTACGTTTCGAGGTCTTTGTAATTTTGTTGGTAACTTGCCCTCTGAGAACACCCATACTGACAACTGCCGCTTACTTTCCGGATCATATTGATAAATCCATGTTTCATCACCAGTAATGATTTCAGAAACACGTCTTGATGTTCCGTTTTCGAATTTTAAACGCATTTCATGACACCAATCCACACGAGCCTGTTTCTCAGTTCCGGAGAGCAAACGCGGGATCCAACGGCAACAAAGCTTCCTTACTCCAAGATGTTGATGTAGGATGATATTAACACTCCCCGAACTAATGCCTAGGATCTTCTCGATGTCCGTGTATGTAATTCGTGGGTCCTCTCGCACTAACATTTCAGTAGTCCATACGGTTTCTGCAGTTACTGCTGTTTGAGGGCGACCACTTCTGTGTTCATCTTCGAGGTTGGTTTTGCCCTTTTTAAATTCACTAAACCATCTAAAAACAGTTGCCCGGGATGGAGCAGAGTCTCCTTATGCCGATTGTAATCGCTGCAAAGTCAGTTGTTCGGTTAAACCAAATTTAAAATCGTAATATATCATAGCACGAAAATGTTCGCGGTTCAGCTCCATCGTTTCAAAGAAAACCCACGGAAAACGTTGTAGCAAAACAACTGGAACTAATCTATTTTTGAAATTAGAGTGTACTGGATACTAGTGTTCTATTTTTAAATAAATTTGCTTTTTAAAAACATATAAATTGGGTGCGTTCCATTTTCAAATTTCGAGCATCTCAAAATTTATCGAGTGAGCTACGTATGTCATATTGATTTCACGGTTTTTTAAGGAAAGGCAATATTTGGCAATTCCATTTGGCCTTTTAAAGAAAACATGTTTAACTATTCCAAGGGAATTTAGGGAATGGTTGCGTATCATTACTCGTATACAAATTAAACTATTTTATGTAAGCACCAACCTTACGCTATCTACTGACAGCGAGACGAGATTGCGTAGTAAATAAGCGGGGCTTACGGGAAAAAACCCTGGGTAAAATGTACGACAACAGACTTTCTATTCAGAATACCACATTATAGCTCGGTGGTCTTGTGTGTTTGTAAGTAGAATGTTGTATTTAAAAAAGCGAGTCACTGAGAATAACGATTCACGTTATACGACCTGGTATCGAAT
Organism: Lathronympha strigana; assembly: GCA_949128165.1. Lineage (NCBI taxonomy): Eukaryota > Metazoa > Arthropoda > Insecta > Lepidoptera > Tortricidae > Lathronympha > Lathronympha strigana. The sequence goes on along the minus strand of OX421901.1, from coordinate 28,596,351 downwards.
AAAATAACCTATACAATAAATAGCAACAAACCTCCTAAAGTTATAGTTTGAACTTACTGTCGTTATTATTTTCGTCGGCCTTTGCCCGTCGGGCTATTTGGTCACATATAATTATAAGTATCAATGTATTTATTTATTTAACCTCCTATTCTTTTACATCTTGTACACCATATACAGATGTAAAGTAATATTTAGCGTCGTGAAATAAAAAAACGAATGCAGTTGTGTAGTTAACAGCAGTAATTAGTATTATGGGTACGTATTTGGTGGACAATTATGTACTGGTTTGCCTAGTTTGGGGCGACGGTGATTTGTCAAAGACGGATATCAAGGATATATTAAAATTGTAAATTTTAGTTCTCGGCACTTGCATGTCTTCGTCGGTGCAGGCCATCCAGCCACCGATAGATTATTTATAGCAAAAGGGTTATAGTTATTGAGAACTTTATATAAATTTATATGGCTTTGGTGAGATATCCTGGCTTATTATTTAAATATGAGAACTAAGTGAACATTATATGTTACACAATATAACACTCGGTATGAATATAGGGTAAGCAGTATAATGATTACCCATTTAAGGTGAACCTTGACTTTCAACATTTTCTTATTCTATCTCATTAAATACTTTTGCTGTCAAGTTATATTATTTATCCAGAACCTTGAAAATATGACCAATTATTTTACACATGATCAAAACCCCGAAAAATCGAGAAAATCGCGTTTCATGGTCGGTAAAAGAGAACAGCAAAAATATTTTCAATTATACAGCCCTGACGTACGCCTAAATTTAGTTATGTACTACTATTTTAGACCACATAATACATAATAAGTAATAATACTCAAGTAAAATAGGTTCTGTCTCCTACATTTGACGTTTAGCTTGTCAACATGCAAATGTCAAATATCCATAGACGTAAGGGTTGTCAATGTGCTGCTGCGTGCTATACTTGGTAGACCATTGCTATTACACATGAATATTATAAAATAGGTAAAATGTTTGAATATTATTAGAATACATTTTTATGAATTATTTATTAGTACTTTATTGGTTATATATTCTCTAAGTATACATTTGTACCTATACGTTATTTGAAATACGAATATATCTGAACGCACCCGTGAGTCCTCACGGCATAGCGCGATGCACGAACCCTGACGGTTAAGGCCGTTCCTGGTCCCAATGACCTTCGATCATATCTCTCAATTTTCGAGTATTCTTTTTGACTTACTACAGTACCGCAACGGCCTTAAGAAAATTAGCTTATCATATTTACTTAAATATTTACTGTCTTTGAGATATTCGTCATCAAACTTTGACGATGTTAGTCCAAAATAACAGTTTTTTGTACGTAACTTTTGTACAGTCGCCATCAAATTTATATAGGAGCGTCCGAGGAGTTCAAAATATCTGAACAAGAACTCTAACGTCTTGACAATAGAGGCGTGTTCAGATATTTATGAGCACCTCGGACGCTCCGATATATCTGATGGCGACTGTACCAATATTTTTACATTTGTAATCTCTCTTAGGTTATTAGAGACTTTAAATAGGAACAGTTATATGTAGATTGCACATTTATAACAGCATTAACTTCTTTACAATATCGAAAAGCTAGCTTTTTCAGACCATGTTTGAAAAAATCATTAAAAAATAACTATAAGTTTTTTTCGAAATCCGGCTCTTGAAAGTCAAGATAAAAGATTGATAAATCGATAACTAATTGTTTAGTAATTGTACGAATAGTATTCGTGGCGAAATGTCGAGTCAAAACTCGTAAAATACTCGTAACGTCGATATCCGCGTGGAGCCCCTTAAGGACCTATTTAAATAGTATCTTATCACGAATAACGTACGTCACATAAATATCACAATTTAAATAACAATAACGGAACGGGACGACCTGTCAGTTTCTATAGAAAGTATCACGTGATAGCTCGGAGCCCTCGGACGTCACGTGACTTTTTGTATAGAAACTGACAGATCGTCCCGTATCGGATCGGAACGGAACGGACTACTGTGACTCATCCTTTAGAAGGGTAAATAACTGTTTAGAAGAACTTAATTCTCATGATTTTCATAAGTAAAAACACTCATCGCTTCGGACGATGCAAAATGCTTTTTTCACATCACCTATTCAAAAACGGTTTCTTCCCTGTTGGGAGGATCAAATTGGCACTTTTCTCTCTAAGGAGTAGGTACACATTTGTAGGTTTTCGGGCATTAACTAGTGGCATAGTTGTGTTGGTATGATGTCGTTTTCGGTTTTGTTTATTTTTCTCTTTCTTGGTATGAAAAGCAGTATGTGTCACATGATATCAAAATTATTTTCATCTTAGGCGTTAACGCTTGAAATGATTCCACTTTAGAATCCCTCACTTCGTTCGGGATTTTATTGTATAATCCATCGCTTTATTCGGGATTCAATGTACGGCCTCGCCCCCAACATATCAGTTTGATCCCTTGTGACACAATCTACTATTTCTTTTATATGTTTCATTCAGTTGTTATGCTTGAAAACTATCAATTATAATGAGTTTATTTGTTTACCAATTTTGTAATCATAATAAGCCGATGTGTATAATGACTACTACATTTTTCAACACACTTGTAAGTATAAATCAAAATTTTATTCGTGGTTATTAATTTTTCTGAATACTTCAACTTAATTGTCAGAATGCCTACATCTTAATTAGCATATGAGTTTGACTAACCCTTATTGACTACTTGAAGCTTCTTGCGATGCCTTTTCGACGTCGGTTGATGACAATATTTTACATTTTCAACTAATAAATCCCTAAGCTAAGGCCTAAGCGTCACAAATAAGTAGGTTTATTTATCACTACTAAGCAAAACAAGATTTTCATGATAGCAGTCACGTTTTGTAGTTTCCGAGGAGCCTAATCTAGCTCTTATAGTTGCATTTTCATAATAATAAAGCGAGAAAACGGTCATAAATGTTTTACGTAAACAAGATACCGCGGCGCGCCATTGGACTGTATTTTTTTGGAATCGCGTTGCAGAATAAAAAATGAAATGATTAATGTTTAAAGCACGAATTATTGTGATTTAATACAACTTCACGTATATTCAATAATTCTGAAGGTTTTAATCCATGTAGGTATTCAACTAAATACGGAGATATTGCTTTTTAAAATACGGAGATATTGCTTTGTAACGCATAAGTTATTATGCGGCTAAAAACAGTGTACTCTATTTGAAAAAAAAAAACGTTCTATTCCGACAAAATTTGAATGTATTATCTGTGTACCTACGTAACTTAGCCTCGTAGGGTACAAACTTAACTGGATGGGGTTATCTCATTACCGCACTAGTTCAATTTAATATAATGAAAAAGTACGCGTGTTTAATATCTTGGATTATGAGCCTAAAAGCGGTACGATAATAACCTCGTAACTAGCAAGTGTGTTGAAAAATCCATTAATTGTTTTTCTCCTCGAGTTTCCATCGTACCCATAAAGCAAATGGGTACGAATTAATCTCATCGTATTAAAAAACAGAAACAAATGGCTAAATGTATAAATATTCAATATGCGGTATTCGGTTCACAACGTTTGAGTAAAGTAGATAAAACAAAATACACGACTTGGAAGCATGCCAAAGCTTTTATGTCGAGGATTCGGATGAAAACCTAAAGAAAATTATACGGATTTTTTGATATAATTCCATGACAAACAGATTTATTTAATAAATAGGCAATTGTTAAAATACTAACCGTCTTGGAGTGCTCTCTAGTCCGTGGTATAAATATTTTTTAAGATGATTATGACCACTTTTTAGGGTTCCGTAGTCAACAAGGAACCCATAAATAGTTTCGTCCGTCCGTCTGCGGATAATTTCAGTGACTGTAAGTACTAGAAAGCTGGAATTTTGTACGAATATGTATATGGGTCACGCCAACAAAGTGGTAAAATAAAAAGTGGTTATAATTTCTTTTTTAGAGTACCTACACACGTTTAGAGTATACACGTAAAGTGGGGGGTGATTTTTTTTTCGTTTCAACCGTAGAGTGTGGCATATCATTGGATAGGTATTTGTAAAATAATGAGGGTTTTTTACAAATAGTTAAGCTATTGCATAGCTTCTATCGCGGGCCTTGAGCGCGGGGACCGAATCCAGAAATTCCGTAACGAAAAAAAACCTGACGCTCCCCACTCCGACGGACCGAAACCGACTTTATTCACTTTGTTACAAAGTTCTTTATCGGGGAAAGGATATATCTCCATACGAATGTCGCTAAGTGTCATATTCTATACAAAATATTGAGGACAGTAGCCCTTATTACCAGAGATACGGCGATGTCAAACGTCAAAATAAACACTATTATTTTTTCCCGCCAGAATCAAATATGTTAAATCGATTTTGTAATCGATGCATAATATACTGGCTGGATCGAATTAAAGGCAAAAGGCGCCTAATTTTTTATTTAGACTGCGAATCGTTTTGTTTTTTTAATCGATATCTTAGTGCAAATGCAAAGTCGTACTAAGTACCATTTTAAATTTGTGAATTTAGCACGTTAGTGCACAACGGAATAAAGTGGAAATTTCATTGGCATAAGAAATATTAGTACCTACAAAGAAGTAGAGTATCGAAATATGCCTTTGTCTTGTTTATCAAATATTTTTTATTGGTATATTAGATTTGTTCCTTATTGTGATAATCACAAAGGTGACATTGCTGCGTGCTGTAAATATTGTTCGAAGACGATGATCACCGTATGTTGTTCGCCTATAAAAAAGCTCTCTTTCACTGCAGACGAAAATGTACCCAAATTTATTTTAAGTTTGTATTGTTCAGTAGTGTCATAAACAAACAGAAATTAAACTTAAGTACATATTTGTCACTACTGACGAAAGTGCACAAAAAATACATAACTGTGTTTTTAGGAAATTAGTTGAAAAGTGACCAATGTGCCGGGATCCATTAAATCTATGTAAATATAATATGTTTAATGCTGTCATAAATTTGATAATAAATAAAATCCCACTAATATTATAAGCGAAAAAATTTTAGAGGGTTTTTGAAAGTTGCAATAGAGTATTAAATTTAGTAAATTGGAAGTAGTATTTATGCAATGTGATTTAAAAATGTCGATAGCGTGATGTAAAACATTTCCAATTAATGCAAACTTCATACGTTTCAAATACTTTAAACGTGTACTACTACGTGATTTCCCGTTTAAGAAGCATATTACGGTAAATTTAAGTTGATTAATTCCAACAGTTATTAATAATGTTCAAAAATCCAAAAAATATTTTAATTCAGGTACACTGGCGCCATCTATTTGCTTAGATATGAAGTAAGTGAATATGCCACGACAAATTCATGGTTTTATGGCAATATTTTGCTAATCAGCAGAACTTATTTTAAATAAAATTGTGCCACATTTAATACGTTTATCGGAAGAAATGGGCACAAAGGCATAAAAGGTACATTTTCCCGTTCATATTATGTTTATTACACTGCCATTTATATATTACACGTAGAACTACTTAAGAGCTGTAGGTATCTAACTGTTTCGTTCTAAGGAAACATACTAAGCCGCGAAGTCTTCTAGATTTGTTTGATGGCGCTGTTAACAGTTTAGTAGGTTTTGTCAAACAAAATCTATGAAATGAAATGGGTAACCTAATGGTATAAATTGAATATACTGAAAAATTAATCACAGCCAGTTACTTAAAAACTGAATTACATATAAAAAAAACCCAAACACAAGTCTTATTATAATAACCCGTATTTCGCCATTCTTGGTGCAAAAGAGCCCAGAACACTAGCGGCATTTCCATGCTGGATGGCTACGGACAACCTTGGATCGGGCTCCTCTCCCTTTTGTCTGAGTCGACGGCTTATGTCATGCAGAACAATTTGGGTTCCCCCAAAGCAGCCCGCAGTCTCCACTACCAAAGGTATGAACATGTATTGTATCCATGTCCTACAGACCTAAGTTGGTTATCCACAAATGTCATCTGATAATGATAATGCTATAAGTTCATGAAAAGACAAGTTGCATGGATAGCGCGACGGTGATTGCTGTCAAATGTGAGTAACTGTATAGAATTATCAGAAATTTACACACAAATGTAACAATGTGTTGGCCTATTACGTAAGTATCCCGCTATCCGTTTGGGATCTTATCTTAGAAGGGAGCGCACACTAATGCCGCTTCGCCGCCGCTAAAGTTTCGGCAGAGGGCTCCTGCCACGTGGGAAGTGCGAGTAATATGGGTAGTCGAAAATGTGCTGACGCATGTAGCATCCCACACCAAACACCGCCCCGTCTCCCATAGCACCAGCGTCACTCCATCTTGCTATCACTGCGCCTAAACTCAGTGGCTCCAGAACGGAATGAACAGCCGCTGACTGACAGACCTCAGGACAATATCATTGAGGCTATAGTGACAGATACGCGGAATCCAACCACTACAAAGAAGGCAACTCAATGTATAATATGGCTAAGCTTAGATTTTTTCGTATGATTACTATACTTAAAAGGCTAAAAATTACTGAATATGCACAACTTGATGGATTAGGATGGCACTTATTACAGTTCTATCTATATGCCACTAATCGAACTAGGTATCGCCTATATCCTCCTTAAATTGATTTGATTAAAATTATTTTAACTTTGCGCAAAAACATTCTTAGATCATGTCGTTAGATTTAGATACATTTTACTTGGCATCTATTTTATTTTTGTTGTCAAGCAAACTGATGTTGCGTTAGTGAAGCAGTCACAAAACCAGAGCACGGTTTCTTCAATTAAATTTTGGACAAATTTCCATGCTATGCTAAATTGTAAAGATGAACTCTTATCTGTTACCATTTCAAAGTAAATTAAAAACGCTGAACGGATTAAGGTGAATTTTGGTATAGGGATGTTTTGACTCCTAGGAAAGGACAGGATAGTTTTTGTTACGGAAATCATCCTATATAGAGGTGCAAAGCGGAAAGAAAGCAAGTGAAATAGTCAATTCAATACTGTGCATTGCACTTTTTTACAGTAGTTTTGTTTTTATCTTATGTTGAGTAGGTACATGCGAATAAAGGCCTATGCCGAACCTATCATAGGATCGTCCTTGGATAAGACATATATACTTACCTACTACCTAATGAAAGTTTATATGCGCGACGTAATTATTTTGGTATCCTCGCAATGTTTTTCTTCACTGGGAAGTAAGTTGTAATCAGGTATCGAATGGCATTCCATGGGTTAAATTCAGTGAGCTTAAGACATTGTTTTAAACTGTGATCAAAAACACTCGGCCTTGATTACTTATTTAATTAAAAGATACGAGTAATTTATGTAAACTTGGACGTACTTTTTACCATATCTACAAAGTATTCCAACCACTGAAAGATTAATATGTGGTAGATACAAAGAGACATACAGCTGTACAAAAATGCTGCTGATTCGATTAAATGCGTAATCGGTATCGTATTGTGATAAGCAGAAAAAATTAACAAAAAATGTTTGTCAAAAAAACATTCAGTCCTATTTTTTCTAAATCAGATTACAATATTGATCACCAGCATTTTTGGTATATCCTGAATTATTAACGAGAAAAAATAATAACAGGTTACTGTAGTTGCAAGTTAGTTATTTGTTTTATACGGCCCCGGAATTTAATTAGCAATTTACAGTTCAAGTCAATTTGGTCTTTAATACTTATGCTAATAAAAATACACTACCAAACATTATAATACTACGCAGACGAAGTCGCGGGTAACAGCTAGTCACTAATAATGGTAACTTTGTAACTTTACTGTTAGAAATAAAACTGAAAAGGACCAATTCCCTTAAAAATACAAATAGCTCTTAAATGCTACAATTAACTTTTTTTTTACTAGTATAAATCTATCTTTCACTCGACTAATATTTTGTGTAGCCGCCATCAGCTGCTTTTACGGCTGCTAAGCGAGTTTTCATTGAACTCACGAGGTTTTAAGAATAGTTCCCCCTAGCCTCCGTAGTATTAGTGTAGTAGTATTTGTTGATGAATATGTCCGCGTAAACTATTATTGCTTTTTCAACCGACTTCAATATTTCTAAAGGAGGAGGTTCTCAAATCGTCTGTTAAGTTATTGCATAGCTTCTATGGCGGTCCTTGAGCGCGGGGACCGAATCCAGAAATTCTGTAACGAAAAAACCTCACGCTCCCCACTCCGACGGACACGGAGGTGTGGCTTGAAGGCCGTGCATCGTCTAACGTCGTTTCAGTTCGGCAGTCTTCGACACGGCGTTGTCGACACCGCGTTGTGTGCTTGTTTATTTATTTAATAATAGAAAAAATTGTTTTCTTATCGGTCACCACGCTCAAAAAGTGTAACTTGAATTAATATCAAAGAAAAAGAAATACTGCATGAATAAAATAAATAAATAATTATAATTGCATAAGTTGATACAAAATGATATGCAATAGCTTTACCGTGGCAGTCCCCGAGTGCCACACGTATTTTTTTTTTTTGATAAAGTTAATATTTTCGGAAATAATAGCTCCAGAAGTTTAAAAAAATGTGTCACCCCCACTCTTACTGAACTATAAGTTAAAAAAATATGAAAATATTACAAAAGTAGAACTTAATAAGAACTTTATTGGAAAATTATTTTGAACTTGATTGGTTGAACGGTTTTTGAAAAATTGTACAATATAATTACTGAATTAAGTTTGTAATTGAACCGTATATGCAAACCTTTTTTTTATCTTGAGTACTTAATTTATCATCCCGCACATATCTTTATTCTAATAAGAAAAGAACGATTCAAATCGATTCACGCGATGAAAAGTTGCCCCCGAAAACCCAACATACATAACCCGTCTAGTTTGTATAAATTAGTAACCCAATTGCCCGACAGATGGCGCTGTGGTCTACTTCGCGCTGTTAAGCTAATTTTTCCGGAGTTGATGGGGTCGGGTCGGGTGTGATCGAAAGTATCTTCGAATTGTTAATTATTATAAGCATATTGAGTATGGTATCTATTAAAACACTTTTTCCCCTCACCAGCTCGGAAAGCGCTGTTTTGTCCTTTAAAACTAGCGTGGAAAAACGCATTTTATCCACATGTGGGGTAATGTAATCTAATTCCTATCACTTACCACCAGTCCAGTATAAGTGAGTCCTATATGCACATAGTAAATATGCGCAATCGGAGGTCACACCTTAAATTGGTCATGTGATCATGTCTTATCCCGCACTAGGTAAGCTGTTGGCAATATCTAAGTATCAGGAGCGTACTTACTCTATGACATATTTTGAAATTGATTTTTGATGGTTTCTTCAAGATAACTTACATGTGGATAAGATTTATAATCGTATGTAGCCTGTATTTTCCTCGCAATAGTGAGGGGGAAAATGTTGTATTACACTCGGCGGCAAAGTTTGTTCAACTCTCGTGCCTTGAGACCCTCGTAAAACTCAAGATTCCAGTTAATCTTGGAATCTTTCGCTTGTTCGGGTCTCAATATTAGCCCGAGAGTTAAACAACAACTTTGCCCCCATGCATAATAAATAACTATTTAAGGTTGCTTATTGTGACGGACGGTAAACTACGGAACTCTACACTGAGCATGGCCCGCCATATTTACATTTATTCTGAAATATAATAGGCACGAGTAGGTACTAAACCGAACCAGCGACCTAAGCGAGTAAGTTCTCCCGGTCTGCTTGGACAATCCGTCGTTTGCATGTATGTATGTATATTAAATTTATATGTATGTTTGTTGTACAATAACTCGAGTATCGTTGATGGGATCATCGTGATATTTGGCAGGTGAGTAGATGCAGTGAACGGAAATAAACATGGAAGAATTCCTTCAAACAAATCGTCAACATAAACCTGGCTATAAATCTGATATACGCATGTCCGCTACACTGCCAATCAAATTCATCAAAAAATCAGTCGGTTTTCTATTATAAAATATCATAAAACATAATTGGTCAACGTCAATATTCTTTGTTGTGATTGGCACTAGCGCTGAGACTTGAATGTTGCGAGAATAATAGTGAGTCACTATTAGTGACATTGGAAACGCACTGTCTGTAGACAGATTGATGCAACAAAGAACAATTTTAAATGCAATATTTTTCTTGTGATAAGTTTAAATAAAATTTAAAGTAGAAAATCAGTATTAATTTTATTGTTCTGTTGATGTGTTCGCCGCACGATTATTTATGTAGGTAACTTAACATGTACGAGTATGGAATAATTGTAGGGTTCGATATTGTTAACGCTACCATGATATTTAAATATCATGTTCGTAACTATCCGTATGGGCAGTCCGCTCCCTACATTTATTGTTATATTGTAGGTACGGCATAAGTGGGAAGAACCCATCTGAAAAATTCGTCAAGGAGGACAGAGCGTGGTAATTAGCACTAGCTAGTGTGGATCAGAAACGCCTTATGCCCTGCACCACTACCCTCTCCTATCGACTACTGACCATCTATTAAGCATCTAATTTGATCTGAACATAAGGAGCCTGTTAGTCGATACCAAGTACATACATAAATGTTTGATTTGGTTTATTCAATCATAAATATTAAGTAGCGCCCTTATTAAGGGATTTATATTTTCTAATAAACTCTCCATTTTTGTTCAATATATACCAGCTTTGTGCAAAGTGGAGGAGAGGAAGTAGGAATGCGGAAACTGGTAATTTGTGGAAGAAGATTTTTGTTTATTCTCTCAATGTTCTATTTTCAACTTAGTCTTGCTGATTCCTCAACTTTGTTAGTCTGTGTCATATAGTCTTATTTTGCGTGATCAACTAAAAGGAAATGGTAGCGGTTTAATTCTGTTTAGGTGGCGATGCCAACTACTACTACTAACAAGTAGATATATCTGTCTGGTATGACAAGCCAATCCCGCAGTACAATTTTTTTTTAATTTATGGCGTCCCTTTTTTCGGTACGAAAAAAAAGGCATAGAATATTTGAAGATAATATATTTAAAGGCGTAACACACAGTTTTCTGTCCATAAGTTTCAAGTAATTTGATAACAATAGTGACAAAGGTTGTCGTCGATGGAGTATCTCAGTTGAATTTTCCGCATCCACCTGATTAGGAACACCAAAATGATGTCCACAGCTTGGACACGAGATCTAAAAAGTGAAAATACAATGTAATATGACATAAGTAAAATTACATTTCCAATTCGAATAATTTACGTTAAATTGATGGAAAAATCAAGTACCAAACACGTTAAAACGGATTGATCGGATTAAAAATAATAAAATATGTTTCATTTTAATGAATTATTATTGCGGTACCAGAAAACATTATTATGAAGTATCAAGAAGTGTTAAAGGATTTCGTTGAAATTTAACAGCTGAGATATCCTTACAAAATATATAACTACGGTAAGTACGTGTATTTAAATAACTGACCATTCGACGTTTCTGAGGACTTTGATTTTCTGCATAGTCATTTTCTTTATTACTTATTTTGAGCGGCAGGGTTGATGATCTATCTGGCTGCTTCATTCCCTGTTTAGTAATTGATAGCGACGTTTCACTTGAAAATACCATCTGAAAAAATTCAAATTCATCAAACGAATTTACTAACAAATATTGTTTTCATACACCCGTATTTAAACCAAAGTATATCTACAGTACAAATCGGTATAACGGTTTTAGCAAGCTGCGTGAAGCCTTTTTTAGACAAGTAGAAATCTTCAGCTTTGAAGTGCATGGAACAGTCTAGATGCCTTGGTAGGCATCCAATCTGTTTCATGCCTCTCCGGTTGGACAGCCTCTATCTATCGTTGACGACGGTTAGGATACTGTGGGACTCTGATTACAAAGGAAAACGTAGGTATCAACGTAGGTAGAACATCAGGAAATATCAAAAATGATTAATATGAATTTGAAATAATTAGATTTGTATAGCACCATTCCGTATAAGGTAGCTATCATTATAATACATAAAATTATAATCGCACAAGTTAAGAAAATAGTCTAGTTCATTTAGCATAACATCATCCCTATATAGAAAATGTCATCATATATTTTTTTAGTTTTCGCTGAATTTATCTGTTTACTTACCTGTGAAATGTGATTCCACTAGTCTTGAAATGATCAGTATAGTTTCTGCACCACTTCACCACACATGAAGGCATTTTTCATTGTAAAATACGTTGTTCTGATAACTAGTTTTAGGCATCTGTCACTCACTGACATCGCGGTCAAACAGAAATCGCGCCCGGTACCAATCATAAGGACCGCCTACCGAGGTACCAATGTCCGTGGTGCCATAATATAGCAGACATAATGCTTCCATGCTTTATCTGCGTTCACTGAGTAGATGAGATAAATGTAATTGTTAAGTTCGATTATAATCCGACGGCTAATTTGATATATGTAGGTTTTGAATTGATTGTGATAATTCGGAGATTTGGTTTTACTATTGTAATTTATAGACACAAACCATTTTATCGATGTACGTGTAGTAATCTGACATTTGTAAGTAATAAAGATTTTAACGGCCAGAAACCGTTTTAATCATTAATCGGTCTAGGGCCCGAACGACGCCATGAATCTTTACTGATAAACTTTTAGGCTGACAGTTGTACTCGTTACTGGCGTAACTTTATCGTCCATAACGTTTTTTCCTCTTATTTGTGTTAGTTAAATCAGTTAAAGGCGTTCTATCTAAACCTATATACGGTGTTAGCAAATTACTAACCAATGTTTTAACAGATGGTAGTAAGTACTAGGTTCCTGGAGTTATATGTAAGTATGAAGCATTATAGATTTAGGTATGATGTTTTTGTGAAGAAAACTGAAAATCTATTTTTTGTTAAACACCTTGTCAGTTTAATGCACATGGTGATTATTTTTAGACGGAATTATAGGTATTGTTTTTATTTTATTCGTTAAATTAAAACAATAAACCGACCAAGAGCATGCCGGGCCACGCTCAGTGTAGGTGGTAGGTGCTTGGTTCCGTAGTTAACCGTCTGTCACAATAAGCGAACCTATAAGGGATTTTAGTAGATACCATGAATATAACTAGCAAGGAGTATATTCGCAGTAGTCTACGACTTACATACATTCACTCTTTTACTAAGAAAATATGACTTTTTGTACAATAACTGAAATGGCTTAATGGACCACGTTCTTTATTATTATTACTTTTATGTCTTTCCCATCACGGAACAATGGTGTTCCGGACCTTTGGGAGGCGTACGCGGAGCCGAAGCCAACACGCAGAGGCCCTTTCGACAATGGGACGCACGCAGAGGCAGCACCCGCGAGGGTGTATAGACTATTGAGATCTAATGGAATCTAAAATATACTGGACTATTAGGTGAAAGTGGTGGACTAAATACTGGGTTATGTACTCGTAGTGGTACATTACTGCTGAAATTACTGTACATGTACATAAAAAAATTGACGCTGACAGAATTACTTTGTCAACGAATGCTAACGCTTGTGTGTTTGCATTACATTGCGGGCCGAATTATTTTCTATGGATAAAATATTAATTGCAATTCCATTTAAAAGCTACTTAATTATATTTATTTCCTTATGTCCTATACTAACCACCGTTAAGAGGTTCACCCGTATTTGATTTACACACTGTAAATTTTTAGTTGATATGTACAGACCGCCAAAATTTAATAATCAAGATAGATATAATAAGATTTAATATTTTTTTCGAAGAATTCTCTAATATTTTACAATATTTTCGTGCTAACTCCAAGGTAATATTCTGTGGTGATATTAATAACGACCATATTTATATAGTTGATATGTACAGACAAGGATCAAGATACATATAACAAGATATAAGATTTAATATTTTTTTCGATGAATTCGCTAATATTACACAATCTATTCCTGCTAACTCCAAGGTAATATTCTGTGGTTATATTCATCTAAATTTAATAAATCATAAAGACAGCTGTGTAGTAAGATCCTATGTCAGATCGCATTTAGAATTCAAATCGGTCGTTTGGAGTCCTCAATATTCGGTACACATTAATTGTATAAAAATAATTCAAAATAAACTTGTTAAATAATATTTAAAACGGGAGTTTTATAGTCAAAATAAACTTATTAAATGGATGAAATATAGGTTTAAAATATTTGATAGCGATAACATGGTGAGTCTTCAGGTACGCCGATAGCATAAAGACCAAATATTTCTATTTAAATTATTAAATCACAAAACACGCTAGAGGTCGCTAATAGATGATGGATATAAAATAAAGCTCAAATGGCATTATGAAAATAACCGTAAAAAAAGAAAGAAAGATTTACCGGGTGTTTATTAACAATTATGTAAAATAACCGTTTCTCTATGTTACTTTCGCGTTTTTAAAAATAAAATAAAAACTCGGTACATAAGTGCAAGTCGCACTCACCACCACACTACATACTGTTGGTACTGTTTACCTACGATTTCTCAATGAACATTCATTTATTTATTTGTTGAGGGAATGAAAACCAATAAATTAAAGATTACTTTTTAGATCTAATCACTTATGTTTAATGTAAATGAACATAATTTAAAGTATTGGCCTCTCATTTGTTAGCACCTTATTGGCTTAACTATTCGCTGGCGTGCGCTTACAATCAAATGTGATCAAACTAGATGCTGGCATCTGGTGTTTTGCCATCGAACGAAACGGGCCGTTCGGCTACAAACCATTTAAAATTACTTAAGGACTGGTGGCGCACCCATTGTCCTAGAATTCAGTGTGGATGAAGGGTTAACAAAGGGGTGATTTGACCCAATTAGACAATTCTCTCATTACAAGGATGATGCTAGCAGCGGGTGGGCCGGGGTTCTGGACGTGTTTTCTCTTAGTATAAGTGCGCGTTTGGACTAAAATTAATTTGTCCGGCGTTTGAAGGCAATGCTACGGTGTCAGATATTCCATCTCACCTACTCTTACGAGTATTTACTATTTCAATAACAGAGCAGAAACAGGGTGCGATAACTTTAAGTATACTTGTTAAAGGAAAAAAAACTGGCCAAATGCGAGTCGGACACCGCCACAAGAGGGTTCCGCGCTAGGGATGCTCCCCCCATACCCATACAGACAGGGAACTCACAGTGCTTGGCAATTATACCGTCTTCCTTTGCTTGTGCTAAAGCTCTTGTTTTGGACATCGGTTCTGATACTAACTGCGCTTGATCGCCTTTCCATCCTTATTAATATATTCCGTGGTTAAAGTAATGTTTAAAGTTCGTTCTATTTTAAATCATGTGTAAACCGTTTCTTTTAAAGATTGTTGATAAAAAAATATCATTTAAATGGTAACCAATTCTCGGTGACCAATACAACATCGATAAAATCCCTGGTACACCAGGTATTTCAATTCACATCTTTAATTTCATGGTTTCAGGGGAATCGCAAAGAAATTTTGTTTCATTAATGGTATAATATTATTTAACAGGTCGTGTTGGACATCAGTTATACGCAGGTCTTTACCAATTATATATTTTTGACAGCAATTTGGTTTGACTTTAATCAATTATTACATTTATTTGAGGGTTTTTTGAGAAATTTTGTTATTGACATGTTGTGATTTGGATAATTGATATTAATGAGAGTATTAATTTATTAATTTAAACTTTATTGCACAAAAAAATAAGCTTAATTGTACAAAAGGCGGACTTAATGCCATGCGGCAATCTCTACCAGTCAACCTTGAGGCAACGCAGAGAAGATTGTAGGCGGTATTAATAAAGTTGCCTAAAAATTATTAAAGCAATTACCCTTTCAATTTTAAAATTTGTTTCGAATCATGAGCACAACTATAATAATTTGGGTCATTTTTGAAGTAATACAAACGCTTATTGTTTTTTGGTTACTTTTTAGGCCATTTGAGGCTTTCTCAATTTATTTATTTTTCCATACAAAGTTTGTAAGCAAAGCAAATTTTGTAAAAATGGATATCACGAACCAGATGGAAATCTTCAAAGGCACGCAATGTACACTCGGCGATTCGTTTCATTCCTGATGTTTGAAAACCAATTTTCGTTTCTGTTTATAAGCAAAATTGATATATAGAAATCCCTCATAAAACACTCATTATCGTACTCGGATGCATTAATTACTGCTGACTGCTGAATTGGTATAATATGATAGCATATCTATTTACTTAATATAATAATTATTACTCAATAGAAAAACATATCGTACAAAATGCAAACTCAATGCCTTAAAGGATTCTCTTCCAGTAAACCTTAGGACAAATCCTACTAATATTATAAACGCGAAAGTTTGTAAGTATGGATGTTTGTTACTCTTTTACGTAAAAACTACTGAATGGATTAAGCTCTAAAATAAAAATGTTCGCGTTGGATATAGCACAACTTTACTAAGGATCAAAAAGAGGATCGCGTCGAATGGTGCAAGAAAATGCTGAAAAACTGTAACAAGTGACTCAAAAGGTGTTTATAGCATCTACACAGGTGGCGTATCTATCACTGCGTATGATCCCGAAATTAAACAATAATTAACAACGTGGTGTTTCAAAATGAGCCGGCACCTATGAAAGTGACTCGTGCAAAAAGCAGATTGATGCAAATGGTGGCCTGCTTTTACGGTTAATTCGGAGTGGTACACGGCCACTACCCGCGACGTAGGATTATTTTACACTATGACAATGCCAGCTGTCTCACATCAGACGAAAAACTCAATTTTTGGAAAGTCAAAATATAAAATAAACGGATCATTCACCATCCATCTAATGATTTTTGTTTATTCCCAAAAAAAAAAAAAATATTTGGTCATCGATTTTCAACCCACGAAAATGTCGTCGACGTGTTTAAAGACTGGCACTTTTAGACATACCTCAGTCAAAGTGAAACAAAATTATTTAATAATTGAGTTGGTTTCTACGAATGTAAAAGTGCATCGATCATTACGGATGATATTTTGTAAAATAAAACCACTCTTATACCTAAAAGTTTTATTTTTATTTTTTCTATGCCGGATATACCTATAATTAGCAGTCATCTTATGAACAGACCCATACCAGCAATTAAATTGTTGTGTTTATGCAAACACTGTGATCCACACACAAGGCCTAAATGTTGCCAGAAAAGCAAGTTAGATTAAGATACCATTGCGACCCATCCACAGAACGGACTACCAGTAACGTTAATGGTGTTAGGTAACACCTACACACAAAACCGACTTGCTGACCAAAGAGTAGATTAGAAAAGAAATATTGAATACAAGAAAACTGGCGGGTTAGCATGGTTGCCATTTTATCGACTGTCACGCTATGCGTCACTTTCGCACTTAGATACTTGTTAGAACGTGACAGCCACGGCGGTAAACGATGAAAACCCGACCATAATAGACTAGCAGCTAGTCTATGATGGTCGGGTTTTTATCGTTTACCGACGTTGCTGTCACGTTCTAACAAGTATGTATGTGCGAAAATGACGCATAGCGTGACAGTCGATAAAATGGCAACCATACTAACCCTATAGTTACAATTTTTAACCTCATGTCAAACATTTAAACTAGTAAGTATATTACTTATAGGAGTACTAATGGGTTTAACGCTTCTTTAGAATTTAAAAACACAATTTACCTATTAAATGATTCGTCAGTCGATACCTGAAAATACGCAATTGGAAATTATTTTTGTCGGCTGTGGGCGGAATTAATTGTCGATGAAAAGAAAATATTTAAATCGTTGTAGTTGAAGTGTTATTCGATTTCGAGTTCAAATGTGTGTGTGGATTATTCACGGGTATACCGATGGAGACAGTTATTTTCCATATCTGATACATAAAATGATCATTGACAACCGGCATGTCAAACTCGCACCAACTTGAGATTTGAAGTATTTTTAGTATATTACGTTGCTGCCAGGGTTGTTCATAAAATTACAATTTCAACACAATACCTGTGTTCAGAAACTGCCATCTTGATGACTCGTTAAACACATTTTCAGGACTCGAACAAATCATCCGAATGAGAGGTTTGACCTCTCAAGGGGTGATTTCAAATAGTATTTTTATTTTTCATAAACAATTACCACTTATCATTTACCTATCAACCTCCGTATAGAAAGATATCGCCATTTTTAACAATTTATTTTATGCAAAAGATCACCCTATGCTATTAATGTCACCTGTACTATTAATTTCATGGATTTATTTAAAATTATTTTTCTCAAACATGCAATGAAATGTTGTTATAACGTTCGTTATAATAGGCTTCAAAGTACCACGTTTCAGGCGGGGCAACTGAAGAGACACGTAATGAAATTTCATACAAAATTGAAGGCCTAGGCCGGGAAGTAATATTTTTTTAATTTTATTCCACATAAATGTGTGACACAGCAACATGGTTTTTAGCCATTATAACAGTTTCATTACTATGGTTCATGATGACATTCTGCCAGTTATGCCATTACGCCTATTAAAAAAAACAATAAATTATTATATTCGAATATATTAAGTCGATACTTAATCGATATGGACATGAACATAACAAATAACACATTATAAATTTAAACATTAGCGGTAAAAGTGTCTACTCAAACCGTGCCGTTTTGTTTCATGATAACATTCTGCCACAGTGTCTATTAAAAATAAGAATTAGTAATGATATTTTGAAGTTTTATTTATATAAAATCGACATCGACATGAACATAAGTAACAACACGTTATTGCAAATTTACTCACACAAATATAGGTATCTACATTCCAAATATTAAAATAAATTTAAACGTAAAAGCGTCTACTCAAACCGCGTGTGAAAAAACGCATATGTAGTTTTTTAATAATTTTGGAGGTTAAGTTAAATAACTCTGATTCTTTTATTCTATTTCAATGGTTTTATTGTTCATTGTTATTTATTATAATAATGTTGTCGTCGAGTTTTGAAGCAGAAATGACTATTCATTGAGCCCCACCAGAATTAAGTGCGAAATGCGAAAGTAAAATTGAATGGGCTCTAAATTAATTGATGGCGCAAATGACAAACGAGATGTCGGAAGGCATATGGCTACCCAAAATGCATGCGTGTTTAGTTAATATTACGATAATTGTTTAGACTAAATTGGTTTCTTGTTTAAGTGAGAACTGTGTCTGTCTATCTAAGGATAAGTAGGAATTACAAAAATTTGTAAAGAGGTTATAATCTTCATTGTCACAGAATAACAAGTGCTGTTCGTGTTTGGTACATTTTACATTGCGACATATTTATACATCATGAAATATTTATGGATCATCTGTTTTATCGTTATAGACTAAATTCATGTTGGAATCACCACGAACAAATAGCAACATTTGTGTTATAATTTGTCAAGTCAACTTTTAGTTTTTCTAGAAATAAAACTATCATATTTTTGGAGATTTTTTTATTTATTTCATTGCATGTTTAAGAAAAGCACTATACATGCCTTGCCGCGAAAAGGGCTTTAACGGCTTCGTATACCTTCGGTTACCCGGCCTCGCTAACGCTCGGCTCGTGTATATACATACTCACCCGTTAAGCCCTTCTTTCACGGCGTCTGCAGTAATGTACTATTGTTACTTCGTGCGACATGTTACAAGAAAGTTGAAATCTAACATCGTTCTGTATGCAAAATTACGTCACTTTTACGTCATCCGCATGATTTGATCGAGCCCTGCACATTCTATATATCCACATATCATTAGCTCTCTATAATGCGTTCAAAAACCGCATATAATATAGACCCCCATAATAATAAACTTTATTATTACAACAAATTTCTTATCTGCGAAAATGTTATTATAGCTAAATTATATTATCGACCTCCATAGTAGATTTTTTCATATTTCGAACAAGGAAAGGGTTAAGCAGGCTAAGGAAGGACATGTGGCCCCTGTGAGGCATAGTTGATTTAGTAAATATCAATTGTTTGTCTCCTCATAACTAGTAATCACTCGAACTTTCAGCCCTTTATCTTGAACTGGCACAGAGATAATGTCAAAAATGTATTTTATTAACATTTTTTCAAGAAAGGAAAAAATAACGTGATTCTGACGAAGCAGCATTTTTTACCGGTGCCACAAATATTATTATATTAGTAAGCGATGTAACAAATATGCGAAAAATGTCGGGCAAAAGTTTATAAAAGTGCAACGAAATTTCAGATATCCGAGGCTACAGCAGCGGCAACCTGAAGTTTCAGAACAATCTAATGATTCTAGTTCTTTATTGGAAAATACAGATGATGACTTGGATGATTCACGGCAGCCGTTTGCATAAAACACAAAGATCGTTTTGAAGTCCAAATGCAGAGAGTCATTGCTACACACAGATACTGCTTTATTTGTAACTCAAATACGAACCTTCAAAGAGTCTCGTTGGAAACACGTTGCCTTGTTTATAATTGTGCCAACATTTACATTCCCGAAGGAAATCGCTGTTGTAGGTCTCATTTTATAGGCAATTATTTGTATGATGATGTTTTATCTCCATTACGTGTAGTTTCATCGACAAGTCACATTACTGATAAAGAACTTGGTTGATTTCTATGGTCACTATCTGATCAAGTGAACACATCTTTCTTCGATAACCTCAACGGGCCTTAAATGTGTGATACACAGTTACATATATTTTAGGTAAACAGCCCAGTGGATGACTATTTGCAATTTACTACAAAAAAAAATAGATATTGCTATTAATTTAATCAAAAATAAACAGTTTCCCTCTAACTAGGTGGTTTTAGCAAATCTGTTAAGAACTTTTATCGTGAAAGTCAATAACATAACCACAATTACGCGTGTTTTTAGTAATTAATTATTGAAACTGTAAGATAATTTATTAAATTATTGATATAGCGTGTTTGTATCTAATTATTTTGATTAAATTACTATTTTGGAGGTCGGATGGTAAATAGAGGGAATTTGCCTGTCATTCACTGGTATAATTTCAGAGGTAGCAGAAAACTAAAATAACTTGACAATGGTAAGAATATAATACATTTTATGGTCCGCAAAGCATGCAGAAAGAAGTGGATTACATATTTGCACAAGAATGCAGTCGGTATGTTTGATAGTTCAAAAGTTATTTGTAAAAATGTGTGAAACTTTAAGGAGGTTAAAGTGTCATCCTATGGCCGTTCACCTTATACCGGATTAACGTCGGATAACATCAATGAACTTACGGTTATCATTATGTGAAAGAGATGAAGATAAGGTTAAAGATGGAAAAATTTGCATTGATTATAATGATTATATCAGTACTAATGAGCAACCGGCAGACATTCTAACCAAGTCTTTGAGTAAGGAGTTAATTGTAAAACATTTAAAGAAATGCGGTGTTATAAATGGCATATAAGTTTATGATAAATTTAAAGATTTAATTACATTGTTTTTCATATATATTGAATGTATTCGCATTGAGAAAGGGTGTTAGAACGATAGCAATGCTAATACATGAAGGTTCTTATGTGTTGGTAGGATAGGTACTCAACCTCATTTAAGTTTGAATTGTTCTATGCGGTAACAGTGTTAAGATTTTTGTCTTGTCATATTATCTGCGTTAGACATTCTAATGCAGTGCGTGAGAATGTGGTAATGGTGTCCACGAATAAATATTAAACATCTTGAGACTGTGTTGTAATTCAAATCGCCACAAAAAATAAACACATCCGTCGTTTCGTTGATTTAGTAGTTAGTAAAATTAGTTACGAATGCCTACACAGTAGTAGTTCAGTAACCAGAGACAATCAAAATTACATAAACTTTGTAGTATTGTTTTCTAACAATCATAAAAACGAACTTTCAGAAGGCTAGACTTGATGCGTGCTTGAATACCTACTTACATTAATTTTTATTTTCAATATGTTGCACCAACTATAATTAATTGAGTTTACTTATGCTTATAAAATATTATTAAAATTACAGCGTATACTCCCACTCAACTACGTAGCTGTGATTTTGTCTCGATTCTTTAGCTGCTATGGATTAGGAGATACGAGTATATGAGTTTGAAAAAAAATGGTAACAAAATACATTTTTGACATTATCTCTGTTACCACTCTTAGCTAAATCTTGAACTGCTTCTCCGGCACGTTTGAAAGCCGTCCGTCCACCTATCTCTTAACAGTGGCATATGATGAGGCGAATTCCCCTTTACTCTCTGGTACATACCTCCAAAAATTTGTTTTGCCTTAACCTTTTTTCCATCGCGAATCTAGTTTGACATAAGAAAAACAAAACACGGAAGAATATAATTAAAAATCAGGGGCCTTACCATGACATTCTTAACTGTGCTCAGTTTACGACCGAAACTGAGACGCTGCCATACAACGTTAAGACGTCATAGTAAGGCCCCAGTTTAATGGCAGCGCTACAGTTTAGGCCCTAAACAGAGCCGCGTTAAGACGTCATGGTAAGGGGGGTGGCCATTATGTGCCAGTATTATTTTCTCTTATTAATTTAAATGTCAATCTTAAGCTCAAAACTATTGAATTCAGTCTCGTAAAATTAGATGTTTCCTTAAAAACATATTTCAATTCAAATGAATTACTTGAATTTATTTTGTGTAGTTAAGAAACCAAACGATGTTTTTGCAAAAAAATGGCTGTATAGCAAGTAAGTGTTTCGGGCAATTTAAGAAGTGAGATTTCTCAATAAACATTCTCTAAAATACATAAAAGTTGTATGATATTAGACCACAATAGCATCAGTAAAACAGATACAATATTATGATTTGCGTTAAGTCACACCGAAATCATTAGCGTTTATAAAAATAAGGATTCTTAATATTTTGAATAAAGATTTTAGCTAAACGATGCTCCTATGGATTTTTTATTTTATTTCTATAGTGGGCATGTGACATCTTCCACATTTTGCCACCTTTCGAGATATTGCTTTTTTCGCTATTTCAGCTGTCATAGAAAAACTAGCGTATGCAGCAGCTAATAATTGGTTCTTAAAACTCTCGGGTCTGTTATTACAAAACTCGACTTCATCTCATTTTGTTTGCATAAATTACTATTCTTAGTCACCGCAGTCAAAATATACGTTTACGTTCGTCGCATATTGAGCCGACTGGCCTTATCAGGGATGAAAGCAAGAGACCCGATGGGGTGTCCTTGGTTCCTTGTAGTTTGGGTCGGATGCTAGCGTGGGATGATACCTGCGTTGACACGCTAGCACCGTCCCACCTCCAATGTGCGCAGCGGCTGAAAGCGCCGAAATTTTAAAACGTTATAAATATACAGAAGAGTATTATATATCGGCACAGAGTACCATTTTGTACCATTTGGGGTCGAAACTCTAGGTCCATGGGGTCCCAGCGCAAGTGAGTTTTTTGTAGAAATATCGATACGTCTTGTTGATGTAACTGGTGACCGAAGAGCTGGTGGCTTCGTCGCACAACGTATCAGCATTGCGCTACAACGAGGAAATGCAGCCAGCATCCTAAGTATAATGCCTCAAGGGCCTATTTTAGATCTAAGGTAGGTAAGTAGCTTGTATATATATTATGTATATTATATTGTACTAACTGTATATATTTTGTTAGTTCAACTTTTTGTTGAAACAAATCAAATTAGTAGTAGTGTTCTACTTTAATAACAAATTAAAAAATATGAAATAAAATAATTTGATTTGTTTCAACAAAAATTTGTATTGATGACAGCGCTCTCTCTCGCCATTCCGGAACCCCTAATTGGTTTGGATGGAAGTACTAAGTAACGTCGCTCGTACTTAGAAAATGGCCACGGGCGTCTTGCCTGTTACTAAGATTGCATATACTCGAGAAATTCGCCGGCATTCGGTGAGACCAATTGGCCTAGTGGTTATGGCGTTAGCCGCGTAAGCTGAAGACCCGAGTTCGATCCTCAGATTGGCCTCCGTCGGTGTTGGTATTTTTCTTTAGTATATGACATCTATTTCAATTTATAATTTAAAAATGGTTAAATTAAAAAAATAGAATAGAAAGTGAAATAAAGATTTAAAAAAAGAAACTTTCATAAATGGGTAAGTAAGGACCCTGTAAATCTGTCTGTAGGTAGACTACAAATGATTCTTTGCACTGTTACCTATGTCACTGTACGGTGACAACAGTAAATATAAATATTCGTATTCGTAAAATTCAGGTAGTGCTTTTAGTATTCGTAAAAGTGTTCTTCGTTGCTTCACACTTTTTGTATGTCAATTCTATACAAAAAGTATGTACAATAATAAATATAATATTTAGAACTATATTGATATTGTTTTAAGAAGTAAGAACGTTAGTACCTAATAACGAATACAATCTGAATATACAATCATAGATTTTTATTTTAAAAACAAGTCCTTCGTTTCGATTTCCTGACACCGTGGCATGTAACTTATTAACCGGCCAAGAACCGTCACCAGTATATACCTGTCGATGTCATTTTGATTATCCATCGTTATCCCTGTTTTTTTTTTTATATTAGGCTGTTGCAAAAATATAAATAAAGCAAACATGACATGACAAATAATAATTGAAGCTACCATTAAGAAAATATACGGAATTACTTTAGTCTGTCTGAGTAAGGAAAGCTTCGAGTGCGATTCAGATATGTATTATTGATAGTATTCTGATTTTTTCTTCTTAACGATACATTGATCCAAAAGGTCAAAAATATTAATTAAATTTTTCAGACCAAAATATTAATTGGGTCGTGAACAATTTTTTTAGACCTATGTACAGTCAACCTATTGTAGCCCTAGGCCACTGTAGAACCACGTCAAAATGACAATCAGTAAGAGATTACTTACCTACAATCTGATTTATAGCGTCAATATGACAGTCCCACAGTGGCCTAGGGTTTCAATTGGTTGACTGTACACTGTACTAGATTAATAAAGGCGAAGTATTTTTCTATAAAGTTAATTAATTTGTTCCAAAATGTATCGGTTATGCTCCATAAAATGCGACTTCATCATACGTAATCACAATAACTGACTAAATACCGAGTATCGGAGATATTTTAAACAAAATAGGTGCCTAAACAAATATCATTAACGGATGAATACTCAAAGTACATTCATCATTCATAGGTACTTTGTATATTAATTCAGCTGAAAAAACATTTTTGCACGATAACATATTATTGCTAGCTAAGTAGGTAACACAAGTTGGATAGGATATTCGCATTGCAGAAAATTCGCGAGCAAGCTAGCCTTACACTAAAAATAAAAATAAAATACAATTCTACATAAAATAATATCGGCGCCGAATAATAAACGAAAGATACGAAATAAATGTACTCACATTTCATGAATGACTCCCGGGTGAAACACAAACTCGTGAAAGAAATTACAGTTTCACCAACACTGCTAATAATGCGTTCTTTCACCAAATCGCTGTCCTAAATGTATGTTTTTTTAAGAAAAAAAAAATGTTCACGCCAAAGTATTTCTTCACTTCACAGGGGTTTTTCTTTGTCACAAAATGTTAATGCATAAACAAGTTGCAAGTTCATATAATTTTGTACACGCGCTCTGATTTCTAGAACGCCGCATCCACGCAGGACCACAACACACCGACGTTTCAAATATACTGGACTGAGCAAGACCTGGCTGACTACCCAAATATAGCCAACTCTTTCTATCCTACACAATGTTCATGCTGAAACATAGCTATCTCACTTGCACAGCCTGAAAGAGAGCATAGTGAGAGTACTCGTAATACGTATAGGTCAATATCAAACCTCCTCGGGTTCTGGAGGCTGCAGTTAGGGTGGCCATGTTTTTTTAACATAATAATATTATCATTTTAAAAATGCTATAGGTATAATAAAAAAAGTACGACACCGATTTTTAAAACCATTGGAGTTAATGCAATGGTGCGTGGAACCTGATTAATATTCACATAATACCGTACATATTGTGCTATCGCTTGTTTCCAATCCTTATATACAAAAAGTTTCTGAAAAAACCTTTACGCAAGCGCTCGATATTGATTAATTGTAACCTTAGCTGAACATCCGTCGAAGATAAATATACTTGCATGTAAATAACAGCGAAAACACTTCAAATAACAGAAGAGGATTTATAAACACGTAGTATAACATTTTGTGAATTACTAATAATACACATGCTGAGGGACTCGACAAAGAGAGTTAAAAAACGTGTACGCCCTACACGATTCGCCTCGAGTCGGCGACAGGACGCATGCGCGTTCTGAATCAAGCCTCGCCGAGACCAACACAACCGTACACACCCCGAAAATTAATTATTCGAAACACTACCGACCCGTTACTCAAATGATAGACATTATTCATGCCTTTTGCCATTGATTAGTCGCCGAAAGCTAACTTTCTAAAGGTACGCGTAAATCACTCACAGTCGCACGTGTAGGGCGCTGCCACTGGACTGTGAGAGATTATAAAGGTAATATGTTACCTATGTTGTTGGCTCGCCGATTTTTATTTCTGTCACAACCGCGCAACAAACACCGCGTATACTTCTTTCCTCGTCAACTTATAATAGTAAAGTTAAATGAATACAATCACAACTCCGTATTTGGATTCAATGCTGTTGCGGATTTAGAGAATAGCAAAGACCAAAATGTGGGACTCACCTGATGTCGGAGACGATCTGGCTTCGTTGGGGGCGCCCCGTCTGGTCTTGTTCCTTCGATAGTAGTGAATGTCTATATAATCCACAGGCCTGATGCAGCTTTACAAGGAGCAGGATCACATAAATTTGGATATTTTAGCTCACGCCGGGCGGAGCGGGACGCGGCGCGCCGTTGAAGTTCGAAGTCATTTGTATTTAGCAACACAGGGTTGCGTTCTGTGTTGCGCGCTTTCAAAAAGAGCGTTTTGTTTCGGCTTGTCCCGATTTGGAATGTGCTATTCAGATTTTTAACCGTTAACAATAAAACTAATAAAGAAAATACGTTGTATTTGTGCTTGCATATAAAAGTACGGAACATGCCGCCGACCATAAAATAATGCTTATTTTATCTAAAAAATACTATACTAACTTAGGCGTAGAACATGCAATGCTAACCTAAAAAGAATGCCTAATCGATAGGCAATGGGCAGACCTTCACGACAGGTCGCTTAAAGAGAGAATTACCGATACGTACAGTTACGACTCTGGTAATCCCGTCGGCGCCGGGGTGCAGCTGATGCACGCGCGCGAGACGCCATTGCAGCGGTGGTAGTGTGTTGTCTATCAACACGACTACAGAACCCTCATGAAGGGGTGTGTTAGTGACATCGTGGAACCATTTACCTCTTGGTTGCAACTGATGTAGGTATTCTACGCTCCAGCGTTTCCAAAAGTGTTGGACAGCTTGTTGGATAACTTGCCATCTTTCAAGACGGTTTGGGTTGTCATTAGACAAGTCAAATTCAGGTAAAGACGTTAATGGTTCCCCGATAAGGAAATGAGCGGGTGTTAGAGGTAGTGGATCTACAGGATCGTTACTAAGTTGACAGAGGGGCCTCGAGTTGAGAACGGCCTCGATTTGGCAAAGTAGAGTGTTGAACTCGTCCTGGGTTAGTTTAAGTGTACCTATCACACGATGTAAGTGTCGTTTTAGACTACCTACGGCTCGTTCAACGAGACCGGCGAAGTGCGAAGCATATGGAGGATTAAACTGCCAGTTGATTTGCATGTCTGTCAACTGGTCGTTGATATCCGTTTGATTAGATTCGTTTTGCAAAAACGCGAAAAGTTCGGTAAGATATCTATCCGCACCTACGAAGTTACGTCCGCAATCAGAGCGAATTGTTTTACAGTACCCGCGGCGAGACATGAACCTACGCAACGCGTTTAGGAAAGATTCGGTCGAGAGGTCGGGAACTAATTCTAGATGGATTGCTTTCGTTGACTGACAAACGAATACGCAAACGTATGATTTGAAAACTTTCGCGTTACGAAGCTTGCTCGATTTTAAAAAGAAATGTCCCGCAAAATCAACCGACGTATTGAGAAAGGGTCGAAGTGATCGAACCCTAGTAGTAGGTAGCTGAGCCATCTGTGGCTGTGGTGCGACAGGCCGAGCACGAACGCAAGATACGCAACGTCTGGTGCGCATACGCACAGCGTCGCGTGCACACAGAATCCAGTAGGTCTGTGCAAGAGCAAACTGTAAAGTTTGAGGTCCCACATGTAAATGTATTTTGTGATAGAAATCTATTAGAAGATTCGTAAAGTGATGTTTTTTAGGTAACAGAATCTGATGCTTGGCATCATATGGTACGTTAGCCCGATTTATTCTGCCGCCGACCCTGAGGAGTCCGGCATCGTCTAGGAAAGGCTTCAGTTTTTGAAGACGTTTTGTACATCTATCGTCGTCCTTAAGACGCGATATGTCCTCTGAATATTGTTCATTTTGAACTAGTAATAAAACTCGATTGAGCGCCTGTTTTATCTCAGGAACAGTGACATGTTTAGTTGTATAAACTTGCCTTTTGCGGCATTTGTTGATAAACCGAAACATGTAAGAGATGACACGTAACATCTTTGGAAGTGATGAGAATCGTTCAATGAACTCTAAGCTAGGTTCATTGACTTGCGTGAGAAGAACATGTGTGCGACGTTCTTCGTCAGTATGACAATTGACGTCAATCTTAGGCCACTCAGACTCGTCCTTAGAGAGCCAAGCTGGTCCTGAGAACCATAGTTGATGGTTCAACTGAGATGGGAGAACACCACGAGAGGCGGGGTCTGCGGGGTTGTCCGCCGATCGAACGTGATGCCACTGCGAGGCAGGCACGTTGCTGGTTGTCTCCGCGATGCGGTTAGACACGTAAGTACGCCATCTGTCTGGGGATGAACGCAACCAGGCAAGAGTGATCGTAGAATCACACCAAGCGTAGACTTGGTCGAAGGACACACTACTGTTGTAAGTAGTTAGAATCTTTCTTATCAATTTGGCTAAGAGATGAGCTCCGCAAAGCTCTAATCTCGGAATGGTAAGACGTTTAAGAGGCGCAACTTTAGTTTTGCCAATAAGGAGATGTGTGCTGATGACACCGGTCGAGTCAACGACACGAATATAGACGCAGGCAGCGTATGCCTTTTCAGAGGCGTCTGAAAACCCATGTAAGGACACTTGATGAGTGCTTGGGAGCACATGACGAGGTAACGAGATGTTTTGTAATAACGGCAGTTCGTCGATGAACCGATACCACAAATCACATATACCCTGGGGAGGGGCAGAATCCCAACCTGCACCTGATACCCATAGAAGTTGGATAAGGTGTTTCGCAAATAAGGTCACCGGACTGAGAAATCCCAGAGGATCGTAGATCTTTGCGATTTCCGCTAACATTATACGTTTCGTACATTTACGTGGATTATCAGCCACTCCATCAGTTTGATAGGTGAAGACGTCAAATTTAGGGTTCCATTTGAGCCCTAAAACCTTGACAGACGTGTCAGTGTCAAGTGCTGAGAGTATGAGAGCGTCATCGTGAGCTGAATCGTCAGTTTTCAAATGAGATAAAAACTCTGAACTGTTACTGGTCCATTTTCGGAGTTCGAAGGTACCTGCTTTACAAATGGAAGAAAGCTGATGCTGAAGAGTGAGAGCATCTTCAACTGTAGCGGCCCCAGTAACAACATCATCAACAAATACTTCATTAAGAAGTACTTGCGAGGCAAGTGGAAAAGCAGCAGCTTCGTCAATTGCTAATTGGCGAAGTGTGCGCAAAGCCAAGAATGGCGCTGAAGCGACGCCGAATGTGACAGTGCACATGCGATATTCCTGAACAGGATCGTGGGGAGAGAATCTCCAAAGAATCCGATGAAAGTCACGATGTTCTTTGCAAAGACCGATGTAGCGATACATCATTTTAAGGTCAGCTGTGAAGACGATTTTGTGAAGTCTATATTTTAATAAAATTTCAGAAATATCCTGATGCAATTTCTGCCCTGTCAGAAGATTGTCATTAAGAGAACGACCTGAAGTGGTCTTGCAGGAGGCGTCAAAAACTACTCGATACTTGCTAGTAGCAGCCATATTTTTTACCACGACGTGGTGGGGAATATAGTAGGGTGGAGTGTCAGGACTCGCTGGGTCAGTGACAGGCTCCATATGTCCTAAGTCCAAGTATTCCTGAAGACATTTATTATAATTTTCACGTAAGTTAGGGTCACGTGACAGTCGTGCCTCTAATTTAGTTAAGCGTGAGAGGGCTATAGTGCGAGATTCGCCCAAGGGAGGAGCATTCTCCTTGAAAGGCAGAGAAACTGTGTATTTCCCATTGTCATCTCGAGTGTGAGTTTCAACGAAGATAGACTCACAGCTCAATTCATCTTTCGTAAGATGAGGATGTTCCGGAATTGACTCTAGCTCCCAGAACCTTTGAAGTTTGAGATCGAGTTGACATGTATTTAAGTTGATACTGAAAGTTCTCATACTTTCTTTCGAAATTCTGCCAGCCAGCAGGTATCCGAACACGGTATTAATGGCCACGGGTGTGCCCGGTGGGCCAGTAATGTTGTCATGCAGTAGTATACTGTCAATATAGTCTGACCCCAGCAGGAGCTCGACTGGACGCACAGAACGTAGTTCTGGATCCGCCAGTTTAAGACCTTCGAGGTGCTTAAACTGCTGAATGTTCTCAAGCGATTGAGGAACATTCGACACATAATTTGTCAGCTTGGGTAGGATATGAGCTCCCACAAAGAGCTTAGGCTCCGGTTGGTTGTGGGGCGTGACCTCACACAACACATAACCACGTGGTTGCTTATCGCCACCAATGCTGGTGAAAGTAGTGCCCATCTGCGCGGGGTACCGCGGCAGGCCGAGACGTTGTACGCACGACTCAGTTATGAGCGTTGTCTGCGACCCTGGGTCTACCAAGGCGCGGACGGACCGCGGCGTGTAAGGCCCATGTGTTTTAGGCCGTACATTTACAAGCGCGGTCATGAGTAAGACGGTACAGTTCTTACTCGTAGGATGCCCCGTAGCTTCATGTAATGAAGTGGGCGTGGAGGTTTCCGCTACTGAGTGCAACTCAGGGGAAGAAGAATTCTCCGTAGTCAGTAAGACATTTGGAGCAGGCGCATCTTCATGTAATGAAGAGTGGTGCCTTTGAGTGCAGACGCGACAAGTATGGCGCGACTTGCAATCTTTAGACTCGTGACCGATAAATAAACAATTGTTACAAAGCTTATTTTGTTCAACGAAATATTTCCGTTCACTTAAAGTAAGCTTATTAAACCTTTCACATTTATACAAAGGATGTGAATTGTCCTTACAATACGCGCATTTAATTTTATTTAAATCATCTACCGAAGTGGTAGCGTTGACACTCATGTAACGCGAGTTACGCGCAAACGAAGTGTTAGGTGTACGCGATGCATTGTGTTGCACGTCGGAGTGCGCGCGAGCAAGAGATATTGCATGTTTACCACCCATCGCATGGCGCGATAAAGTCACCGCAGCTGCGCGGGCTGAGCCGGCCGCGGCGCCAGCAGAAGCCGACGCGGGCGCCGCGCGTTGCGCAGCGGACGCAGTCATTAATTCCGATGCCGCTAACTCCTTATCAAGGAAATCGAGTAATTCGGTCACGTTAGGTATTTCATTTGAAGATTTTAATGAAAGTTCAAAACGTCTACGAATATTAGGCGTAATTTTGCGCAGCAAAATATTTAAAAGTACAAAACTCCACTCATCCACGGGCAAACCTAAAGATTTTAGGGCCGTGATGTTTTCATGATAACAATTCATTAAGTTACGTAAGCTCGATTCGACATTTTTATCGTTAACCTGTGCACAATCAAAAATGTTATCGAAATGTTTAGTAGAAATAATTCGTTTATTTTCATACCGCGTAATTAAGACCTGTAAGGCATTTTCATAATTCGAATCCGTAACTGGAATAGATTTGATTAGATTATACGGTTCGTCTTTTAAGAACAATAACAAGTATCGGAATCGTTCGACATTTGTTAAAGTTGCATTGTCATGTACAAGTGATTTGAATAAATCGTAGAATGCATTCCATTCAGTTAATATACCCGAGAACGTTTGAAGAGATAAGCGAGGTAAACGAATATGCGATTGTGATGATTGCTGGCCGCAGCAACTCACATGTGACACCCCGTTCATTCCACCGCAGACGGACGTGATGCTTTGTTTACGCTCCTCTTTTATGGTGTCTAAGGCAATTTGAACCTTAAAGTACAAAGAATCAAACTGATTTCTCACAGCTAAATTCTCATCGCGATTGAATGACTCATTCTTTGCCGATATTTTTTCAATCTTTGCCTGCACTTGAAAGAATGATTTTTTAATTGAGGCTAATTCTTTTACTCGAACTCGAAATTCGGCTATGTTATTAGAACAGTCTACAATTTTCTGAATATTATTTAACGCTAAGTCGCGTTCGAATGTTAATTGTTCAATTTCCATTGTAGTTATTTTTTATAAAAATACCTATTACGAGATAAGCAATGACTTTCGTAGTTATAGAAATAAAAGGTATATAGTTCGTCGCAATTTAAAAGTAAAACTTTATTTTAATATGCAAAGTTAAAATTATAAAATACCCCGTCGGTAGAACCCGAGCTAAAGGAATTTGAACTCTGCGCCGTACGCAATACGGCACTGTAACTGTAGCAATACAATTACCAGAAGAAATGTGGTTATCGGTACGTTATACCTAAACCTTAGAATTGATGATATTTAAGTACGTAAATACTAAATACGATCGGTTTTGATTTTGTACGTTGTACAAAACTAAAAGAATAACTTGCGACTAACTAGTTATATTCTGATCTACGCAATAGACCTAATGGCGCCACGCACGCGTTGCAGTATACCGCCCGGAACACGAAAATAATAAAACGAATTTAATATCGTAAAAAATGCTCAAAACCCTATGAAACTATATATACTTAGCAAGATCTTGGAAAGATCTTACTGTACATACCGGTAATTTTGAGAATTATTGCGCGACGTTGTCGGAAACTCGATATTAATGTTTGTGAGCGGAGGTAGATACTCGCTGGCTCACGAAACCAAGACAAAATAATGAAGCTAAATTATTATATGAAGCACAAATACTTGTATAGAACTGCACCAGAATGGTATATCCGGCTCGAAACTATTTATGTTGCGGATTTAGAGAATAGCAAAGACCAAAATGTGGGACTCACCTGATGTCGGAGACGATCTGGCTTCGTTGGGGGCGCCCCGTCTGGTCTTGTTCCTTCGATAGTAGTGAATGTCTATATAATCCACAGGCCTGATGCAGCTTTACAAGGAGCAGGATCACATAAATTTGGATTTTTAGCTCACGCCGGGCGGAGCGGGACGCGGCGCGCCGTTGAAGTTCGAAGTCATTTGTATTTAGCAACACAGGGTTGCGTTCTGTGTTGCGCGCTTTCAAAAAGAGCGTTTTGTTTCGGCTTGTCCCGATTTGGAATGTGCTATTCAGATTTTTAACCGTTAACAATAAAACTAATAAAGAAAATACGTTGTATTTGTGCTTGCATATAAAAGTACGGAACAAATGCAAAACATAAACTTTTTAAGTATCGATTAGATTCGGACATACCAATAGGAATTAAAATTCATCGATTCATTACAATAGTGGAAATTGAAAACAAGCGCACCCAGCGAATATTAACACACTAGCTTTTACCCGCGGCTTCGCCCGCGTAATAAACGTAATTTTCAACCGTCTACAAATAAGGAGGTTCTTAGTTGGGCCCGTATATTTGTATGTACATATGTATGTTTTCCGCTATTATCTTGCGTTTGACTGAACGGATTTAAATGGAATGGATGGTTGCCGCAAAAGTGATCAAACTGAAAAATTCAAGTTGGCGGCTGTTTCTCAATTTTGACCTCTGATTTGTTATAAAGAACCTCTCGAACCCTTTATATGTGCCTACCGAGCTTTATCACGAACTTAACTCTATAAATTCAAGATGGTGGCCGTTGATGGTGGCGTTGGTGGTTCGTTAGAAAGAACCTTTCGGATCCTTGGATATCGATTTTCATCACGATCACATTATAACTGAAGAAATTCTAGACGATGGCCGTTTTTCTCAGTTTTAACTTTAGATTATTCATAAAGAGAACCTCACGGATCTCAGAAATCGATTTTAACACGATCGGATCAAAATCGAAATAATTCAAGATGGCGGCCGGATCTCGCAGTTTTTACTACAGATTCGTTACTGAGGAATCTCTCGGATCTCCAAAAACCGATTATTATCAAGGTCGGATTAAAACTCAATAAATTAATGATGGAGCCCCTTTTCGCAATTCTGATCAAGGACCTACTTTAGATTTAAGGTAGGTAGAGGTAGGTCGTTAGGTAAGTTACACTTACCGTATATATTTCCCATGTTGACTTTTTCACCCCATTTCGTACTCCTATTTACTCATTTCTCGTTAGGAATACTCCTGTGAATAAAATAGTCTAATAAATCTTGTTTCCCGATATACAATCAAATCCCACTTCACCCCTTTAGGAGGAGAATTCTGAAAAATCCTAGCTATTTCCCGCAGCTTCTCCTGCGTACAAAATATGTTCAACCATAACTTAATTTCAAAATCAAGTTGGCGGCTTTGATTCCTTATAAAGAACCTCTTGAACCCTTTGATATGTACCAACCGAGTACATATTACGATGAATTTTGACATCTGATTCCTTAGAAAGAACCTTTCGGATTCTCAGATATTGATTTCTGAAATTTGATTGAAGAAATTTCAGATGGCGGCCTTTTCTCACAGTTTAGGCTCCTGATTCATTGTAAAGAACTTCTCGGATCTTCTTTCTTATCTCGATTAGAAGGTGAATTCTGAAAAATCCTTTCTTAATGCACCCCTACACCTTAATAAGAAACCTACGTGCCAAATTTGAAATTCTAGAAAAATAAATAAACAACAAAACGACACTCATATTGATAGTTTGAGATTTCAACCCCATCGCACCCCAACAGGAAAGATGGTGTATCTTACATCCACCTCATTGGATTTTAAAATGGTTGTTGTTTTTTCAGCGACCCGATAAACCATAAAAAGGATAATCATGTTGGTTTTTGACTTGGTTACCCCTTTTTCCCCTCTTAGGGGTTGAATTCTCAAAAAATCAAATACACGTCTTTACTCATTTATCTTTAGAAATACTCTTGTATAGTTTAGAATAAAATAGTTTAACTAACCATGTTTCCCCACACATAGTTTGTACCGTCATTTCTCCCCCTTTGGAGGTGAATTTTGAAAACTCCTTTCTTTGTGCATCCCTACGCCTTATCAGGAACCTAAATGTTAAGTTTGGAATCTATAGAACCAGAAATAACTAACAAAACGACACCCATATTTATATTTTTGGAGTTCGACCCCCTCGCGCCCTTCGCGAGGGAAGATGGTATTTCACAATCGCCACGTTAGATTTTAAAATCCTCGTTGTTTTTGTAATCAGCGACCCGATAAACCATAAAACGATACCCATGTTGTTTTTTTTACTTTATCACCCCTTTTCCCCCTTATATGGGTTGAATTCTCAAAAAGCCTGCAACACGTGCTACCTCATTTATAAATACTTCTGTAAAGTTTCAAATGGAATAGGCCAACTAATCTTGTTTCCCCATAAAAACTTTGGACTTCCAAATCACCCCCTTAGGGGTTGAATTTTGAAAAATCCTTTTTTAGTGCACCTCTAGACTTTATAAGGAACCTACGTTCCAAATTTGGAATCTCTAGGACCAGCGGTTTGGGCTGTGCGTTGATATGTCAGTCAGTCAGTCAGTTAGTCAGTCAGTTTCTTTTTTTATGTATATAGATAAAAACACCTTTTTTGTATTTTGATGGGAAACTTTTACACATAAAATACTCTCTAGCTAAACAGAAAACCTTCCGCCATACAAACTTTCAACACCCTTTTCACTCTTATAAAGGTCGAATTTTCGAAATCGCTGAAATTACTTTTTTTAAACTCTAATGAGGATTCTTTTCACAAAGTTTGTAGTCTATAACTAAAAAGGAAACTATTCCGCCATACAAACTTTTAACACACTTTTCACCCCTTTTGGGGTTGATTTTTCCAAAACGCTAAAATTACTTTTTTTGTATTTTAATAACAAACCTTTACACCAACTTTTGAGCCTCTATCTAAAAAAAAAAACTTTCTTCCATACAAACTTTCAACCCCGATTTAACCCCCTTAGAAGATGATTTTTTCAAAACCCCTTCTTATTCGTTACCTTCGTTAAACACGTAACGTAATGTGAAAATTTCAGGATCATACGTTTAGTAGTTTCGGCTGTACGTTGATCAGTGAGTCAGTCAGTCAGGATTTTTCCTTTTATATGTATATATACGAGTAAGATAGATAAAATAAGTATTGCCTAAATGTAGTAAACATTACCTACTTCTCGACTCATTTGATTATTTAATTGAACACTTTTGTCTAGGTAATAGGTTTATCGGCTGGTTAAATATTCTGCTTGCCTATCATTTTATCAGTCACCTTCGGGATTTCCGAAAATTCTGTTGCCTAGGTAATAGATTTAGTAAAATATTTTGCATGATCTGTCATTTTATCCGAATCGCCGCCGCGCCGCGCTATTCGTGTAACACATACGCAACTTGTCAGTTTATCAGTTTATAGCATTATTAAATTACTATTGTGACATTTGATAGTGCATCATACTAGCTAATTCAAATCAAATTATGACATCAATTTATAAAAGACCTACTAATGCCGAAAAAACTATTTATCATCTCTACCGGTCCTATTATAATAACACAGTAGGTACCTAATAGTTAATGTGACCTTGCCCGATAGTAAGCGGTTTCTGTAGCCTATGGAAGCCATAGACGCCAGTAATTCAGTGATATTTGGAATTGTCAGCGTGGTGAAATGGGGCCTGGCCCGTGCAGTGTTCATCAATAATGAGACTCGGTCTACATGAGAGTAGATCCACATATCCTCTCTCGTCTCGTCCGTCCCGTCTTTTAAAATAATGAGAGCGATAACTTTAACAGATTTATGGTTTTTTGAAGCAAATGTTGCATTTACTACAGAAAACGCCAATATGGTAGCAGTTAGAGACGGATTAGGACATTTAGGTAGGTATTGTTATTATCATCTTATAAAGCGATCTCTATATGACGTCGTAGGTACTCGTATCGCAGTCATTTTACTGAGATCTGATATGTCCCTCTAGCATTAATAATTTTACATTTTAACGGTAAATACAAACGCAAACTAATACCTATATTATATTTAATTTTGTTCTACAATTAGCTATAGGTAGATTGTCACTTATTGTATTTTCAACCGACTTAAATATTTCTAAAGGAGGAGGTTCTCAATTCGTCTGAATTGT
Source organism: Lathronympha strigana (assembly GCA_949128165.1). Taxonomy (NCBI): domain Eukaryota; kingdom Metazoa; phylum Arthropoda; class Insecta; order Lepidoptera; family Tortricidae; genus Lathronympha; species Lathronympha strigana. The sequence continues at coordinate 28,559,081 of OX421901.1, read as the reverse complement.
TTTTTATTTTTATTTTTATTTTTATTTTTTTAATGTATGTTACCTCAGAAATCCGTCATTGCTGAACCGATATGATTTTTTTTTTTGGTTTCTTTAAGTAGATGGGAACCTGGAAGGTTAGTCCCGTTTTTTTCAAAATCCATTTCTGATGATGGGATCCATGAGGAACGGAGGGAACTCCTCAAATTTGAAAGGCACATGCATAGTAATTTGGGTATTTTCTTGAGAAACTCGAGCATTTCTTTACAAAACCCACCAGTTTGGTGGAGCAGACCTGATGATGACGACCAGGGATGTCAAAGAGGAACTGCTCTATAATTCGCGGGCCCCAGCTGTATCTTCTGATTTGAGACATTCATCTTTTGTTTGTTACGAAATGCCTTCGAGGTAGTCCTATTTGATTTTAATTAAATTGTGATGATGGATATCATGAGGAATTAATGGAGCTGATGCTGAACCCTGGCAGTACCTTATGGAACTCAGGTTTGGTAAGACTTATGAGAGCTCTGTTTTCGTCATTCAACTCGTGTTAACGAGCAATTAGAGGAACAGTTCTCAAGATGGAGCTGATGCTGAACCCTGGCAGTAACTAGTGGAACTCAAGTTTGGTCCAACATACGCGACTTCTGTTACTTACGTCATTCGACTCGTGTTAACGAGCAATTATACTCCTAGGAGCGAAATTCACAAGATCGAGCTGGTGCTGAACCCTGGCAGTACCCAGTGTTGGCAAAAAATCAATCCGGATTGACGATTGAGGATTGAGGATTGACCGATCAATTCGGATTGAGGATTGACGAAACTAATCCTTAATTCGGATTGATCGGTCAATCCTCAATTCGGATTGACGATTTCTTTGTATGTACTTACCTACCTAATGTAGCGTAGGGATGTATTCTATACAGTGGGTTAACTTCATACAACCTACACGGTCAGCGGCCCGGCTCGGTAATCGCGCTCGAGGCTCAGGGTTGTCAAAAACTATGCGGAAGATATTTACTACTTTTTTAATAATTTGTGATTTGACACGGGGTCACAAAAGGAAACGTGGGAACTGATTTAAACAAAATTATGTATATTTACTATTTATGTTAGAAAAGGCCGCCATCTTGAATTTCTTCATTTTTGATCCGATCCTAACAAAAATCGATATCTGGGGATCCAAGAGGTTCTTTATAACCAATCTGAGGTCATAATTGCGTAAAATGGCCGCCATCTTGAATTTCTTCAGTTTTCATCCTATCATGATAAAAATTGATATCTGAGGGTCCGGAGGTTCATTATAACAAATATGAGGTGAAAATTGCAAGAAATGGCCGCCATCTTTAATTTCTTCATTTTTAATCAGATCCTAACAAAAATCGATATCTGGGGATCCAAGAGGTTCTTTATAACGAATCCGAGGTCATAATTGCGTAAAATGGCCGCCATCTTGAATTTCTTCAGTTTTCATCCTATCATGATAAAAATTGATATCTGAGGGTCCGAGAGGTTCATTATAACAAATATGAGGTGAAAATTGCAAGAAATGGCCGCCATCTTTAATTACTTCATTTTTGATCAGATCCTAACAAAAATCGATATCTGGGGATCCAAGAGGTTCTTTATAACGAATCCGAGGTCATAATTTCGTAAAATGGCCGCCATCTTGAATTTCTTCAGTTTTCATCCTATTATGATAAAAATTGATATCTGAGGGTCCAAGAGGTTCATTATAACAAATATGAGGTGAAAATTGCAAGAAATGGCCGCCATCTTTAATTACTTTATTTTTGATTAGATCCTAACAAAAATCAATATCTGGGGATCCAAATTTTAAGTAGGTAGCTACTTAGTAGAAGGTGAAATTGTTTTTGTTTAATTGGCAAGGCAACATGCCTTTTATGTGATAAAACATAAAAGGCATGTTGCTTTGCCAATTTAAATGCCATATATTAATGAGCACCCATGTATTTATAGGTTAAAAATTTAAAGGTGATTGATAAATTGTCTTTGTACCTATTACCTGTATTTTAGGTTAATAGAGACGGCAAGAACTTTGTTCTTCACTTCCGGAAACTGATAATTAGTAATCATACGTTATAGGTACAAGAAATTCAGACAGCCCGTCATCATGTTATCAAACGAACTGAAATTCCGGCCATGTTCCGGCTAACGGCCGCCACTAGGCGTGTTTATTCAAACCCGCGCGGGGCGAAGCGTGTCTATTCTTTATGATATACTTTGTGATCAAACTCCTTCAATTAATACAAAACTTTCTCAAAACTAAGACGAACGGAAAATAAGCATTAACTTTTCGTCAGATTACGCGACGAAGTTACTATAAAGCAACTGACGTCAGTATATTACGCATTAGTAGAGTCTCGTTTACGCTATAGTATTACATTTTGGGGTCAAAGCTACCAATACAATATTAAAAAAGCTTTTGTCATTCAAAAACGTGCCATCAAAATCATGAGCCGTATTGCATGGGGGCAGTCGTGTAGGGATCGCTTTTTCCGGCTGGAAATTCTTACGGTGCCTTGCCTCTATATTCTAGTTTTACTAACCGGTGTCGTAAAGCACTTAGAGAGATACGAAACAGAGGAAGAAAGAATCTCTAGAATGAATTCTCGCAGGATGGATTTAGACAACCTAATCGCGCCTAAATTAAAAGTTGTTCAACATAGTGTGCGATATCAAGCAGTAAAATTGTATAACTGCCTCCCTATTGAGCTTAAATCCATACAAAGAGTGGACAACTTTAAATGTCGGCTAAGGGACTTTTTGATTAGTAAATGTTATTACAATATTGACGATTTTATTTGTAACCTATGATTAACTTTTTTTGACATGTTCCTACAATATTTAATATGTGATAAGACTGTGATTGTTATTTTGATACTGTTATAATTAATTATTTATTTTAGCTTAAGTTATGCATGTAATATATAAAACTGTGATTCTAAATTAGCTTTTTGAATGTAAATTATCATTTTATGTTTCCGACACGATTGTAAAATTGTTATGGAATAAATTATCTTATCTTATCTTATCGTCCTCCTAATTCCACAGCATTTGGACAGGTCTTGTGCATATCAGAACACGAAAAATTAAATTGTGTCTTAATTATGGTCTTACTAAGTAACATACCGACTAGGGAATTGCTACTAGGTCATCCAGTGAAATGAAAACTTTGCGCTAAATTAGTTACGAAGTGACATTTGGTATTTTTTTGGCGAAGAGAATCATTTGTCGTAACTCCATTATTTGGCGTAAGCGCTAGCTAGTTCTTGCCAAAGTTACTCCCGCCAGATGATCATCCATGCGAACCCAAAGTAGAAACTGCACCCTATAGGGATCAGTCCGGTTTCTTCACGTAGTTTTCCTTCCCCGGAAAAAAGGTTGTCCATTCATTTCAAATTGCACAATAATAGATTTAAACTCATTATTCTTCATTCAGGAAAACATATTTGTAGAGGTAATATAATCGGCGTACAATAAACCAATTTATATCCCCGAATCTTAATTTTAAGCGCAGGACGCTGTCTACAAAATACATTGAACAATTCCTGTGCCATCAAATTTATTATTCCCTTCAAATTATTTAACTAATCTTCCAAAAGCAATCTCGTTTCCGTGAATCCTCAAGGCGTAAGGCAAAGCGAAAATACGCAATAATGCGATAATATCAAGTCAATGATCCGTCTCATTTCCTGAGGGATCTTCTGATAGCATCACTTGCAAAACGCTGGTGCTTTGTTTATCGAGTCTCATTTCGATTCAAAATTGTACACATATTATATTGTCGAACTCATTTTAATATATTATATAAGGTCGCTGGCATACCACGCACAACCTAAACTGTTGAAGACCCCAGAAATTTAGAGCACGGACACACGCGTTCAAAAGTGCATGGGCAATAATTATAAATGAATTCATTTATTAACTGCCTATGCAATTTTTAACGCGATAGTACATAAAGCTTCATTTAAATTGGATTTTTTGACTTTTAAACAGTCAAATTCACTATCTATAATGTGTCTTGAAAGCGGGATTATTTGAACAACTTCTGTGTATACATACGAAGTCGCGGGCAAGAGGATAGTATTAAAAAAACGCATTAAACGGCTTTGAAATACAAAGTGAACGCGAAAAATGAGTGCAAAGTTTCTTCGTACCGACGAGTCGGAGACTTCAAGATATGAATTTAAGAGCGAACGTCGAGACTGACGGCTCTCAAAATCATATAACAAAGTGTGATTGCATGTCAACGTCAAAAACAGTTTGAGAAGTTCGTGCTTTATTACTTGTACTAGTGTAACACATTGAAACTGACGTAATATTGGTTAAAAATAATATTATTTGTGTTTGTGTAATTTTATTCAATGCCTTCGGTATTTTCAATAATAATTGAAAACTAGCGCATGATACGGATACATCAGTGAAAAGAAATTTCAATCATTTTAATCTGACTATAGAACTATCGTGCAAGTCTTTTTTTTTTAATGTCAGTTAAATATACACGCCTTGATTACCGGGGCCAGGTGAATCGATTAATAAGTCATTTTCAATAACGGGAACATCAAAGCGTACAATATTATCCTTAAAACAACATTGAGTACAGTAAGATTGGAATGAAATTTAGTACAATAATATTGGTATGTGCGACGCGATTTATTAGCATGCGTATCTTACATTAAAATTGAATGCTACGCATTGAATGTTACCTACCCGTATTTTATAAGCTATTATTTGGTTTCAGCTGTCCCGATGTCTGTCTGTTTTCATCGAATCTTCATTAAATCAATTCAAACCACTTGCCGCATATAATGATTCGTACGCATATACAGGCTGTCCAGTAAATAATGGACAACTTTCTAACCACCAATAGAGCACCTGGTCCAGAAAATCCACTTTTAGGTTTCGTAAAAGTCCCCTAAATGGTTCTTTGGCAAAATCTTTCAGGGATCGGAAAACGGTATTTTTGCCGTACCGGTATCGCTCACTCCGCCATGAACGGAAAGGATTTCGTTTCTGGTCTCGGTTACCGGTAAAAGAACCGTTCAAATAAGATACCGGTTTAGGCCCAATTTGTTGGAAATTCGTTCCTGTGGAACGAAATTAATCGGTTAAATTGAAAATTTCGAAACGAGATAGAACGTGTATTGCTGTCTCTTTTATACGACTACTGGAGTACTAAGGAGTACGCAACCTGCTTTACTCGACTTGGAATATTTTATTCCGATCCTGCTGTTTGCTTGCAATTATTATCGTTTATTTAAATTTCAGTTGACGCGACTTTATACCGGCGGCTGAACAAGCAGATCTCTAAGTCCCTCACCCGCGATATGCGCCAATTCAATACTAAGTGTATTGAAGAGGCCATTCAGCGAAATAAGGGCTCCAATGTTTTTGCAAGGGATCTGTCTTAAGTTAAAAACTGAGGATGGTAGAATCACCACATCCAAACCTGAGCTCCTGAGTGAGATAGAGAGCTTTTATGGACAGCTATACACGTCTACTAGCAGACCCGAAGTTGGTCTGGCGGAAGACCCTAGAGCTAGACTGGCCCGACACTATACCGAAGACATCCCGGACATCAGCCTGTACGAGATTAGTATGGCTCTTAAAGAGCTCAAAAACAACAAGGCGCCTGGTGAAGACGGAATTACAGCCGAACTTCTGAAGGCGGGTGGTAAACCGGTCCTTACGGCCCTTCAGAAGTTGTTCAATTCCGTCTTACTAGAAGGGAGAACGCCAAAGGCATGGAGCGGAGGTGTGGCGGTACTGTTTTTCAAAAAAGGCGACTACGCCTTACTGAAGAACTACCGACCCATCTCACTTCTGAGCCAGGTCTATAAGCTGTTTTCAAGAGTCATTACGAATCGTCTCGCACGCAGGCTTGATGACTTCCAGCCTCCCGAACAAGCCGGTTTCCGAAGAGGCTTTAGTACCGTAGACCACATTCATACGCTTCGTCAGGTTATACAGAAGACCGAGGAGTATAATCTGCCCCTCTGTTTAGCGTTTGTGGACTACGAGAAAGCCTTTGATTCGATCGATACCTGGGCGGTACTACAATCTCTCCAACGGTGCCAAGTAGACTACCGCTATATCGAAGTGTTGAAGGGTTTGTACGAGAGCGCCACTATGTCAGTCCGACTCCAAGACCAGAACTCGAAGCCTATTCCGCTGCAGCGGGGAGTCAGGCAGGGAGATGTCATCTCTCCTAAGCTGTTTACCGCTGCACTGGAGGATATTTTCAAGACTCTGGACTGGAGAAGGCTAGGCATCAATGTAAACGGCGAGTACCTCACTCACCTTCGATTTGCTGACGTATAACACTAAACTCTTTTAATAATAGAAGATTATATGAGTTACGCAGTAATGTTGTTCATAACTAAACCGTAAAAAATTGTGGTGATTTTCAATATTCATCAGACAAATATTATATATATTATCGACCCTCAAATTTAATGGAATCAGAATAAATTACACTGAATATTTATTTTCGATACATCGTTACAGACACAAATTAAAACATCCTTCATGTGATTGAACGATCATTTTCGTCGATGGTTGTCGTAAATTCATCAATCATGTTTCCTGTCAGTTTTTGATAAAACTGACGTTTTTCAGTTTAGATTCCTAAATGGATTAGTTACGGTTAAATGTTTGCCATTTATTTTATTAAACAAGTCATATAAAATATTGTCACATAAAAATATTGCCAAACATTGTATTATTGCATAATACGAGTATTCTGTTAAATAAATCCGACTAAGAGCATATAAAATATTATACGGCCCAACATTGATCTGTGTTGTAAGTTTTATATTGCTCACTTTTGGCTTCATCACCTAAATAGAAAAAAGCGGCAGTAATATTTTGTGGAATAAGTAACTTCCACAAAATATTACTGCCGCTTTTTTCGGTCTAGTTCCTATTTACTGGACGTTCAGTGCCATCTTGAGCCTTTGACCTGCACAATATTAGTCTAGGGGAGGGACGCCGTTTTATCTGTCAAAACATTTAAGGTTTGCAGGCACGTTTCATAAGATGTCGGAAAAACGTAATTTTCAAGCAGTAGGTATTGACCATAACAAAAAAGATAAGCAATGGTCAGGTAGGTATGGTAAGGTATATACCTATTGTAAATATTAGGCGTAAAAGTGTTCTCTGTAACAACATAAAATAGTTTTACTTACTTCTCGCAGGTGGGTTTGCTCTATAACATAATACAAATTCCCTTAAGCTCCCAACAGTATAAATAGAACGAAAAATTTTGAGAGTCAGTATTTTCAGATTAAAGTGTCTTAAGGTTGTGGCGGGAAGTCGTAAATAATTCAAAACGGCACTTACAATTAAAACGCATGATTCATGCCGTACCTACGGAAAGAAAGTTAAAATAAATGAAAATGGAAAATTCGAACGATTGCAAACGATTAAGCTGAAACCTTACTTTTTGTAAATTGTGCTTAAGGAGTAAAGAGTAAAAACCTTAAGTACAATTTACTTAATTGAGATATTTAGCTCATTATTTGTACTAACTATACCAACGGCACCGAGTGATGGCACTTTTGACGTTTGATTGCTCATAAAGTTCCGTAAATATTGACAGCAAAGTATAAAGGAACAAATATCAAACTTCATTGTTGCAGAGGCGGCGTAGTGATGTTCCGCTATTTATCGATCGCATATCGAATCTAGGTACATGTTACTTAAAAACAAGTGACGTACCTACTTCTTAATTAATAGCTTTCAGCTCGTGGCTTCATTCGCGTATCCTACCCTATTTCATCTTCTGAAAATGTATTATATTTTTTGATATAAGAATACCCCGATTTCTATAATTTATTTGAAGATATAGAGGTATAGAGCCCGTACCTTTTATGCCGAAGACGTAAAATTGACGTCAGTCTGCATTGTCTGGTTTTAATTTGTCTTATTGTAATGTTCAACCATTAATCATTTAATCATGTATTTTAGAATGTTTTAGCTTTCATATTGGTAATTGTGTATTAGCTATAGCCAAAGCGGCACATACTGAGAGATAAGCAGTGTTACAAATGACATTATATTCATACATCAAATATGCTCTATTAAGTACATTAATGGGTGGTTGGAAGGTTTTATTCGTTTAATATTTATACCTACCTACTTCCATATATGATTAAATTAATGGTTGATAAATACATACACTAAGACTAATTATAATTATGTTAACGCATGAATAGTACGGACTCTGGGCCTATAAGTTATACGGCCCGGCCTCTGTGGCTTATTTGATAGTGACCCTGCCTACGAAGCTGGAGGTCCCGGATTTGAATCCGGCTAAGGACATTTATTTGTGTGTTCATCACGAATATTTGTTATACCGAGTTATCGGTATTTTCTATGTATATAAGCTATTTATTAATATAAGTATATACATTTATATCGTCGCCTAGCACCTATTGTACTAGCTTTGCTTAGTTTGGGGCTAGTCTGATCTGTGCACGATTGTCCCCAAATATTTATAATTTATTTTATTTATTTATAACGTGTTGACGGACTTACCTTTTTAGGCAGGCTTACCCAAACTGGCCTTAAATAAATTTCGAATTTATATTTTCGCAGATTCTCATTCGCTGTCAATAATTTTTGAACTTATTGTGTGCATGTGACTTAGATACTGTTTTCCTGGCTAAACATATTGGACACCGATACTGGTATAAATTGTTGACCCTTGCTTTTTAATTTGGACTCCGTTTACGCTTCTAATGTGGATCTCGTCAATATGCCCAAACATCCGAGAAAACTGTTTTAAACAGTCAAACGCGTGAGTTCGTTCTTCGGCTACATAATTATTTCGAACGTGAGGCCCAAAATGGTGGTCCATTGTTACCATTGACGCAAGTGCTTGATCGTGTAGCTGATGCATTGGATATTGGAAAGCGAACTGTCATCAGGATTAGTAAAGAAAAACATGGTGACACAGGCATGGATGAAAATGTTCTTCACACTCCAAAAACGAAAACACGATCAAAACCAATTGTAGGCATTGATAGTTTTGATTCCGACGCTATACGAAGACATATATACGGCTACTATGGACGCAAAGAATATCCAACGAGAAAGAATTTAGTCGAATCCCTGAAAGAAGCCGGATTGTTTTTCGGCAAGGAAAGGTCTTTATCAAAAACTTTAAAAGATATTGGATTTCGATACAAAAAGAGTAATAAACGCAAAATATTAATAGAAAGGTACGATATTGTGATGGCAACATATACTTTTTTACTCCAAGTAAAACAAATAGAAGATTGGCAAAATGTGGTTTTCTTGGATGAGACATGGCTTAATGCCAATCATACAGTTAGCTGTTCTTGGACCGCTGCATCTACATCTAAAGTTCCAACCGGAAAAGGAGCCAGACTTATAATATGTCACGCTGGTACTGCGAACGTATTCGTCCAGGATGCCTTGATGGCTTTTGCATAAAAAAAACCGGAGACTACCACGAAGAAATGGACGGAAAAAAGTTTAAATCGATAAGCCACCGACTCAGTCTCAAAAAAAAGCTGACATCGTTACATGGCTGCAATGAAATGGTGTAGATGCAAATATGAAGATGTTGAAAGCGGAGCTGGTACATTTGCTAAAAATAAATAAATCAGGAAAAAAGCGGTACGTTATCGATGAGCTCGTAGCCGAACATGGGCACCAAGTCATACGCTTACCGCCCTACCATTGTGAATACAACACAACGCAATTGAGCTGATATGGGCACAAATCAAGGGATATGCAGCAAGACACAACACAGAACCTCCATTCACCACATCAAAAATGTTAAAATTATTACAAGAAGCTTGTGCTTGTGTTACAAAAGAAGACTGGGAAAAGGTCGTAAACAGTACCATGCGAAAAATAAGGGAAGATTATGAAAGAGATGTGAACATAGATAACATTTTAGATAATGAAATAATAATCAATGTAGGAGATGATAGCAGTGATTCGTCAAGGCGTGATAGTGATTCAGATTAAAATAGTTATGTATTATCGCGTTCAGAATTGCATGGGCAGTTTAGGAATGAATTCATTCATAAATTGCCCATGCACTTACGAACGCGTGTGTACATTCAATACTTAATTCATCATAGATCATGGTCTTTTATTTTTATGCGTTATTTATTAAATAAGCTTTTTAAAAAGAAAATCTATATAAAAGTGAAGTATATTTTATACAGATTTTCTCAAGTCACACTTGACTGATGTTTTTACGGTAATCATTTGAAGTGTTTCACTACCTACCTACATTATTGTCAGGTGTCAAAAGTACCATGACTCGATGCCGCTACAGGTTCACGTTATTTAAAGACAAGTGCATTAAATACTTAGTTTTACCATAGAACATGGTCTTTTATATTTATACGTTATTTATGTAATAAACTTTTTAAAAATATACTTAACTTTGAATACAAACTTATTCAGCTCGCACTTGACTGAAATTTTTACGATAATAATTTGATGTGTTTCACATCACTATAGTCATGTGTCAAAAGTGCCATCACTCGCTGCCGCAAGTATAGTATCTACAGCGTATGTATTAGTAAGTGTGGTGTTGTTTTTGTATACTACTTACTATTAATAAACTTGAAAGAAAAAACAAACGCCCTTTTTCAACTATTTTTGAAGTCGTGTAGTAGCTAGCTTCTAAAAATATTGTGGCTACTGGGAATGAAAATTGTAGGACTTATCAAGACTTCAAATATTAATATTTATTAAGATTTTTAGATAAGGACAACCTGTATACAAATGAAGAAAAATTGGGCAACGCATATGAAACAATAATTGGTGTCGTGTGACATTAGGCGTTGACACATGCAAAGTCGACTTTTCCGGCTACAAATTAAGTCTGAAAGTGTTTAATTTATGGACAATAAAAAATTAAGAAGTTACAGAAATGCAGTTTCGCGACAAAACATTGCAAACAAATTCCATTATTTGTCCAGTTCCAAACTTTAAAAAAAGGGTGAAACCCACATATAAAATGTAGGCATTGGCCCTAAACAGCTAAAACAGAAGGTCGGTGGTTATGAATTTTCCAATACCGCGATATTTTAGTTATCTTGAATAGCTTATTGAACGTTAAGAAGAAAGATGCAGTCCAATTTTTTTATTTGAAATATGGATGGCTTATCAAAACATCCGTCGCAAGTATGAAATTTATAGTTTCAACTTTATCTGTCTTTATTACGCCTACCTATATGTAAGAGTGATAAGATTACGGTTCATTACAACTAAATATCATAATACCTTGTTCCTAAAATATCAAAATGCCAAAACACATTATTCTCAAAATGTCTAAAGGTCGAAATGACTTACGCCTATTTCTCAAATTAAGTACCCTATTCTTAAAATGACTATTATTAATTTAGACCAAATCGCATTTTGATAAATTTTCATTTCTACCATTTCCCAAAATGTTTAAAACTTTACATGATAGGGTTTTGATCAAGTTTCAACCATACCATTTCCCAAAATCTCTAAAACTCAAATTAACTAGGTACTAAAACGTCACATTCTCAAAATACGACCTAAAAGTCAATATCTATAGAAAACATGCTCTTGGCCATAGCAGTGATTCATTCTGATAAAGTACCTAAACTAAAGCCTGTTTTTCATTCCGTATACTACAATTTGACCAAACTTTTTAACCAAGAGTAACGCTAATAACGCTTACTCTTGGATACTAATGTCAAAATCCCATAGTAATTTGACGTTACTATCTGAGAGTAAGCGTTATTCTCGGAATAAAAATTTGGTAAAACGCAGCCTTAATCGTACAACTGTTAATTTAAACCAAAACCAGAAGGAATATGTAAAAATTGTTTTATAAAGCTGTCATCTTCGTGTACGCGATAAAAAAAAAACAGACTAATTAACATTAATACTAAAAAACGGCGTGGTTAAAATTTTAAGCATTATGAGACAGTGTCATTTTGACCTTTGGGTCTGTCAACAAAAGGCATTTATGAGTTTTGGTGATTATGAAACTAATACATTTTCACCTTCAGTCATAACAATAATTCGGTATTTGAAGTTGCTGTTCATTTTGGATATTAGATATAATGTGTAAATGTTATTACGACATTTTAATGTTTCGAGAATAAGTCAATTTGGGAATTTAGTTATTTTGAAAAAAAATTCAATTTTAGATTTAGTCAAATAGGTAAAAGGCTATTTATTAAGATATTTGGTTGAAATGAACCGTAATCAATGATAATGAACCATTTTGGGAAAAAAACACTACTTGACTCGGCTAGAAACACATTAGCTGGCTTTATATTATTAATTTAAACTGACTCCTAAAGTCCTCCGTTTAGGCATAAAGTCAGTCTATGCTAAGTTTCCTAGTTTTTGATAGCGCAGACTATGAAAGTGAAAATTTCATAGAAGTTTAACGTTTAGGCTGCACTGGGTTAAAAATGTCATTGTTGCATGACAAAAATAATGCAAACGACGTGAATAAAGATTCTGCTGCCCTTTCTTGAATTCGGCCGAGTAGTCCCTTACTCAACAGTATCTCATTTAGAAAGACGTATGTATTGTATGATCAGAAGAAATGCTTGGTGGTAATCTCAATAAGAATGGTCAGGTCTTATGTTCTGCTTTTATGATTCACTAAGCTAAGACTAAGCTTTTAGAGAATTGGAAAGACATCAAACCGGTACGAAAGTGGCATATACGATACAAAATGAGTCGTCTAAGGAATAAAGTTTAAACTTTTATATTTTATACATACTTTTTTAATCGTTTTATGCTAATAGTGCCAAACCTAAGTAAAATAAAGCTAGGAATAGTTAGAGAAGGAAGAATAGTTAGTAGCCTTGATTTAAAACCAAGTTAAAATATTACACAAATCAACTTCCTCACAAAACAATTCAAACTAGGTACCTACTTATGTTAAGAATTATAATAAAATCATATAATTTTAGTATTCGTATAATAAATTATTAGTCATTTTTAAGCATAAATTGACATCTCTCGACTGATTCTCTAAATCTTAAGTGTCTATTTCTGATAAAGTCTTAGTGGGAGCAAATAATTATAAAAAAAAGTTAAAAAACGCTTGTTATTTTTATGAACCATAGAATCGGTAGCATGCTATCACAAATTAGGCAGTAATTTGTGATAGCATGACATCAGAAGTCAGTATATTAATCCATTCAACTTTAATTTAAATACGTCGTTAGGTCTCTACGAGACATTTTCGCTACGTAACGGGTGGCCGATGTTATCGGCTATGCTACGGCGTAGCGCTACAACAATTACTGACAGTGTCTAGATGAGACTTTAGCTGAATGAATTGCTTCAAATACCTCCCCCGTAAGTACAATCAGCGTACGTTACATATTGCGCGGGATTTTTCCTTAAGAATTTTCACACAAAGGAATTCGATTACATTGAAAGCACTTTAGAGTTAAAACCTTTGCGCCATTCATTTCTTGAAAGAATCTGCAAATAAAGGATCCGGGTGTCTTTTCTTTAATAATACAAAGCATTTTCCAAATTAAAAAATTACGTTGGTTTATTACCTGTAACTAATTTAAGCGCAAAAAAATCCATTCGCCAAGTTTTATATGAAGGATGAACGGGTAGAACATGTTGTCACTTCTTTGTATAATAGGAATAAGATGTAGGTAAAATATTCTCAGAGGCCATAATGAATTTTTACAGCACACAACGTATGCGGAATGAAATCTGGACAAAGTTCAATAAGCTATTTAATTGAATTATTATAACGAAATATGTACGTATTGGAGCTTAAATCAACAATCTGGGCCCACCCGGGCTGCCTTACGGCAGTTTTCTGGCACTCTTAATGGCCGCCTTATACGTTGATCTTGGCATTTTATTTAACTTCAATTTCATTTTTCTTTTTAAACTTTCGATGGTTTTGGTTTGAAAATGATAAGCGTATACGCGTCTTTTCAAATTGACCCAAAAATCTTCAATTGGTCGAAGTTGGGGTACTTTAGGCGGGTTGAATCTTTCGCTACGTACGGAATATCTAGCTCACCCATTATCTTCAAGGTTTTTTTTTAGTAATGACTGGACGCTAGATCTAGCCAAAACACTACATTGGCTCCTCTATGACTTACCCGTATAAAATCACGCACAATCGGCAAACATCGCTGAATGTACCGGTCCGCAGTACCTAACCGCTAAGCCGGATTCAAAGAATACCGGCTTGGAAATACCACGAGGGCTATTGCTAGCCACAGTAGAACTTCTTTTGGGAACTTCGTATCTTCTACATATTTTACAGATTCTTTGGCCCGGTCATTAGCATTTTCAAAATAAAACCTGCCCTGACATTAATTCCCATCTAAGGTGAAATAAGATTTATTTATCATCCATGACGCAAAATACCGACGTCGTTTTTTGTGCAGAATATATTTTTAACCAAAGTTTAATGTTTATTCTTATGAGATATTTTTTGATTTTGCGACACGGTCGGTTTAAATTTTCACGGTCGTTTAACAATGCCCGTGTTATTGAGATGCTTTTTCACATTTGTTTTTTTTTGTAGTTTTCTGTAGGATTTTGCTACACGACCAGCCGTAATTTTCTTTAATTGACTCCTCTTCGAAAAACTGCTTAAACTGCTTACTTTCCCTTATCCAGATTTTCTAGTCTTATTTTTCGAAAGGAATAACATGACAAAAAATACCTCGCTCTCCCCCATCTTCACGTAATGTTATAATAATAATAAATCAATCTAGAAAAAAATACGCAGCCATTAAAATTAGCCAAATGACTGACTGAGATGTATCTAAGTAGAAACATATGAAATTTACAAAATTTTCATATTTCGAACAGTTTTTTTAAATATATCTGAACAGTTTGTCCAGATTTCATTCCGCATACGTTACACTTACATCACACGCTCACCTGTCAACTGCTGTCCCGCGAATAAATATAGGAGAGAGTGGTTTATAATTGGATAACGAAATTTATACAAAAAAAGACAAGTGTATTATTTTCACGTCAAATTACCTAAAATTTACATCACAGTGTAAATACTAAGTACCTTCTATTCCAAAAATTGTCCGAATACTAATTATGTAAAAGTGCCGTTGTAAGGATTCAGTCCTAATATTTTTTGAGTTTAGTGTTTTGATCTAATCAGTGGTTCGACCATGTCTGCTCATCCTGAAATTATAAAGTCTGCTATCATTTTATCCAAAGGTAAAATGTGAGTAAAAGCAGATAGCGTTATAGCGTTTGTGTGCCCTCCAATTTAAGAATGTAGGTACCTACTAATAAAACCTAAAACACGCTAGGTATGTACAATAAAAACGCAACACACACGTTATGAACGCTAAAATACTTACACTTTATAAGTATCTGTAAATGAAAATAAATCATTGACTGAATAGATGAATACCCCTACGCGTAAAGGAAAGGGTAGGTACCCAAGGGTGGCCTTTTATAAAAATCCGGTCTTCTCCTATCTTGTATCTACAGCGTAAATAATGCCGCATAGCATCACGTTTTAAATTTATTTTGTTAGGTACTGGGAAAAAACTTCGCCGTTACAACCCTATCACGATCAAGAAGGATGTTAACAACTCCGACCATCAATCAATGTCTACCGTCAGGGTGGAGTGAAAAATATTGTCGTAATTTCATTAAGCTTTTATTGCCGAAATATTCTACGTTTATATCAAATTCTTACCTGCGTATTATTTTAGGAATGAACTTTAATGAATACACGCCCGCGTCTTGGATACTTTAATTTTATAAATACCTTTAACTATTATTTAAAGTAAAAACATTTTTTTGAACGTAATTGAGTCGTTGGACAATTATTGCATAGATACAAAAGGTCCAATGGCGAAATAACCAATTTGTGTTGAAGTGACAACAAAGACCGAATATCTGCCTGAGTGCGCTGGCCTGTCGCCTCCCGGCCGATTTAAAAAGTCCGCGTGTGCCCGGACGCCGGGAGTCGATAGATTTTCTCGACCTTATTTCCCGCCAAAAATTAAAGCTTGCGCGCGCAGATAAGCTGCCAAAACTTGAAAAACAGATTACTTTATACACAGCCATCGTGTTGCATAATACAACTGAGTGCATATAATGCAATTTTTTAAATAAAACATTGATTTACAAGACGTATGGCAACAGGGTTGGGTTACTGGGGTTATTTGGGTAGGTATAAAATAAAATATATTTTTTGGGTGCATTTAATGTGAACAAGTGCTTGCGGACGCGATCGCGATATAAAATGCCCGGGTAAGTAATAAACAGGTTTTAATAGTTTTATCGCTGTTTTACTGTGTTTTTACACATGGTTCCAATCTTTTGTTCTAATGACTTAACTCACGAACGACTTCAGTTCTAGGAAAACATTGATTAGTCCATAAACAACATTACTGACTTTAAATATGACAAAAATCGCTTAAACAATTCAATGTTAACGAGTTTTAATGATATTATTATTTAAAACTCAAAAATAGTTCACTTAAAAGTGACAAATTCACCTCACCGCGTCCAAAGGTTCAAGGATCAGAACGCAGCCATTTGGTTGAAAGCTAGAATAGTATGGATAAGACTTCTGGGGTCTATTGCATACGAATTTCTAACTTGTAATATAAGCGGATGTCTCTTTCTAATAAAATAAGTAAGCAATAATATACATTCGATAATAAGTATTACAAATCATATTTTGAAATGCATTGGCCTGTGTTTATTGACTTTATTTTATTGTTTAATTTGTTAGTCTGTTAGTCTGTTTTTGACGCTAATTTGTAGTCAATTAATTTACTCACGTTAAGGGGAAGTCATGAGTTACAGTCGTGGGTACAGTCAACCAATTTGATTCCTAGGCCACTCTAGAAACAAATAATTTGTTTAGAACTGAGGATATTTCACCACCACCCTTATCGGCGCCTCGAGGTACGACATCTCCAGCAACATAAATACCCCAGCTGACATCATCTTTATCTATGGAGCCTGCTTTAAGTTTAGCTTCTCAGGAATTGTAAGTATTTAATAGATGACTTAGTCTTAATATGTATGTTGGGAACAAAATAGATAATCGAATTAATAAAGAAGGAACAAGTACAATACCTTAAGAAGTTTGCCCAATAGTAGAACCTCAGAGTCTTCCCCAGGCTTTGAAATTATCGAAATCAACATTGGTGAGTAGTAAAAGTGTAACAAAACATAAAATCTTCCAAAAGAAGAATGCCAATCATATTAATTGCTACAGTCTTACCTGTATAGATTTACTTTTGTGAGTTTACTTGTATATATAGAGATAGAGGCTAGACATTATTTGTCTAGTTTCATCTAAATTTCAGTTCTCAAAAGAATGCTCGTAAAAACCCATTGCTGTATAAAATGTATCTTGCATGCCAATCTTAATCCGATTTTTATTATTTCTAACAGGCAGTGAGAGTGAATCAGACGACAGCGATGATGAATATGTGGCGGTTCGTCCAGCTGTGCCTCGTACTTTTCGGTCTGAATTGGATACACCAGAGAACGAAGAACTCCCTCCAGCCGTCACCGCCTCTCTGCCAGCTAATGAAATGGGATCACCTTTTGAACCGGATTTATTTGATTTTAAGTTGTCGTCGCTTCCAGATCCTCCAATATCGGGCCATTTGAGGCGAGAATCGTTTGCCCGTACAAATGTAGGTCCAACGGCTCCTCCAGCCGATATATATGGGACATTTGTGGGGATTTGGGACGAGGAACTAATGTTGATTTTCGTAGCAGAGACGAATAAATACGCTCAACAACTGGCCACCCAAATGTTAAATAGCCACAATCTTTATCCCAATAGTCGCATATGTGATTGGAAAGACGCTACAACAGATGAGATGTACGTGTTCTTTGGCATAGTGTTGGCGATGGGGATTGTGGTTAAATCACGGGTATGTGACTATTGGTATGTGAAAAAAGCTATTTTTAGTACACCTGGTTTCCAGGTTTGTATGTACCTATTTTTAAAGGTTTCAAATCCTTTGTAGATGTCTTCATTTTCGAGACAACGAGGCAATGGACTAGTGATGTACTTAGAAGACCATGCAAAAGCGAAATTATACAAAATACAGTCGATTATAAATAATTAAAACTAAAAATTTCAAAGTTCATACACCTTGCGCCAAAATAAGGATGAGTCCCTGCTGCAGTGGAATGGCTGGTTAGCCATCAATCAGTTTATTCCAAATAAAACTGCAGTAGTGGGCAACAAAACATATGAGCTGTGTGAGTCATAATCAGGATATTTGTGGCGGTTTGAGGTGCACGCTCATAAGCGTAAAGGAACTGCAATCCGTAACGCGAATCCGCTACAAGCATCCACACCTTTCCTTGTGTTAAAGCTTTTACAAGAGCTAGAACACAAGGAGCATACGGCGTGGATGGACAATTTTTATAATTCCCCGACTCTTGCCAGAAAATTAAAAATGCTCGGGTTCGACTGCGTCGGAACGCTTCGTATTAATCGCCAGCTTGTTCCAATTGAGCTGACAAATTTATCGAAACAAAACAAGCGTCGTGGGCAAATTACGGGGCTTACTTCGGGTGATATCGATATCATGGTTTGGCGAGATCAAAACCGCGTCGCGACAATATCCACTTACCATGGTGTCGCCACAATGTTATAAAGCCCACAGTAATTTATGAGTACAATTTAATGATGGGAGGAGTCGACAAAAAGGACCCAATGTTAGCTTCCTACCCAATCGAGCGAAAACGCAAAAACTGTTCAGGCGCTTGCTAAATGTTTCCGTATTAAATGCATACATCATATACAAAACACACACCCAAATAAACCATCGCCAATTTCGATGGCAATTAATACGGGGACTAATAGATCGCCACACCACACGCCTTCCAATCCCTTCACCACCACCTGTCACCTCCACTACCACCAGACCCACCAGCACAAACGTGTACAGCGTGAGACAACACCACTTGGCCGAGTACCCATTCAACGTGAAATGCAAAAGACGTCAACGGCGAGTGTGTATCGTGTGCAAGAAGCGAACGACTATGTACTGTGTGGGATGCAACAAACCCGTTTGTTTCTCCCCTTGTTTTGTAAATATTCATTAGTATAGATATACTATCAGCATGTTCAAATTTATATAAAGAATTGTGATCCTTGTACCAAAAATTTGTGCGTATTTGTATTGTGTTAGTAGATTTAGATTTGTTAACATGTTACGTCTATAATTTTGGAACCCCTGCTAGGATAGGCGCATCGGTCGAGCAGTTACTATTTATAATACTTACGTCAAATGTAATGTTATTAGTATCAAAGCATCGCTTGCTGACCCAATGCCTCGTCTCATCAATGTCTCTTGAATTTTTTTTTTACAATAAAACAAAAGTGTACGATAAAATGCACAGGTTAATATACTTAGACCGGGTTACTCACGTCTATAAAGTCGAAAATAGCTCGACATGTTTCGGGACGGTCCGCGCCCCATAATCAATTAATATGTCTAATACTCACGGGAGTTTTCTAATAATATTATTTTAACCAATGTGCTTTTTTTTAATTTCAAATACTTATATATTTTTTTGCATTTCAGTTTTCACTACCAATATCGGCCAAATTTGTAATTAAATAATATTTAAAACGGGTCACTCACGTAATTTAGTCGATTTTCGTGAGTGACCCGTTTAAATATTATTTAATATGTTCGAGTCTCACGAGAGTTTTATAGTTAAAATTTGTTATTCAGCCATATCCATACTATTATAGTCCTTTGCTTACTACATTGTACGACAGTCATTTTGATGATGCTCCTAACGAGTTTGGATTGAATGTTGTGTAGTATTATATCGGAAATTGTGTCCACCTAACATGGTGACACATAATTTTAGGTTGTCAACCGACTTCAATATTTCTAAAGGAGGAGGTTCTCAATTCGTCTGAATTTGTATTATTATTATTTGTATGTCTGTTACATAATCTCGGGACCATGGGGTCCCGGACTTTTGGACGGCGTGCGTGGAGCCGAAGCCAACAGCACAGAGGCCCCTTGTAAAAGACAATTTACTCTAAATGTTATGTGACACTACCCGACGATTATCCCTGTATGCACTATAGTAGTGCACAATCCCCGAGTAGTGTAAGACTATTGCAGAAAACAGAAACAAAAGAAACCGGGCTATTGGGTTGAGGTGCTAGTGGAATGGGGAACCGGGACTATGGAAAGGACTATGGCACCTGCCTTTGTCAATCTTGACAAAGACGAAAAAAGAGGCAGGTGGTGACTCGCAAACTCACTAAAATGGGCCCCCGAAAACGGTCGCTCGCACGGAGCGACAAGGGGGCAACATTGCGTCAGTGGCTCAGGGTGTGGAGAGGTGTGCGCCGCTTTCTACCCAGTGGCTGTAAACAGTCACTGTGCCAACTCGCGTCGCGTCTTATGCATCTTTCACTTCCACCCTGCGAGCGTATAGCTCTGACATCCCACTCTGACCGGCCGGTTAAGGCAAGCCAGAGGTGAGAGTCCTGTGGCCCCTGCTGGGGTCCACTCCGGCCGGCCAATTTAGGCAAGCCGAAGAGAGGGGCCTGACCGACTCTCGGGGACATGGGACCCAAGGGACGTCACTTCCCATTCAGCTCGCCACAAGCTGCCCTGGGGGTTTATTATTATTATTTTAATGGATGTTACCTCAGAACTCCGTCATTACTGAACCGATTTACTTTTTTTTTTGGTTTCTTAAAGTAGATGGTTCCAGGTTAGTCCCATTTTTATCAAAATTCATTTCTGATGATGGGATCCATGAGGAACTGAGGGAACTCCTCAAATTTGAAAGGCACATGCATAGTAATTTGGGTATTTTCTTGAGAAACTCGAGCATTTCTTTACAAAACCTACCACTTTGGTGGAGCAGACCTGATGATGACGACAAGGGATGTCAAAGAGGAACTGCTAGTCTATGATGGTCGGGTTTTTATCGTTTACCGACGTTGCTGTCACGTTCTAACAAGTATGTATGTGCGAAAGTGACGCATAGCGTGATAAGCGATAAAATGGCAACCATGCTAACCCTACTGCTCTATAATTCGCGGGCCCCAGCTGTATCTTCTGATTTGAGACAATAGTCATTCATCTTTTGTTTGTTACGAAATGCCTTCGAGGTAGTCCTATTTGATTCAAATTATATTTTGATGATGGAATGGATATCATGAGGAATTGATGGAGCTGATGCTGAACCCTGGCAGTACCTTATGGAACTCAGGTTTGGTAAAACTTATGAGAGTTCTGTTTTCGTCATTCAACTCGAATTAACGAGCAATTAGGGGAACAGTTCTCAAGATGGAGGTGATGCTGAACCCTGGCAGTAACTAGTGGAACTCAAGTTTGGTCCAACATACGCGACTTCTGTATATGTCATTCGACTCGTGTTAACGAGCAATTAGGAGAGAAATTCACAAGCTGGAGCTGGTGCTGAACCCTGGCAGTACCTAATGGAACTCAGGTTTGGTGCAACATAGGCGAGTGCTGTTTTCATGATTCGATTCATATTAACGAGCAATTAAGAGAGCAGTTCACAAGATGGAGCTGATGCTGAACCCTGGCAGTACCTAGTGGAACTCAGGTTTGGTGCAACATAGGCGAGTGCGGTTTCCATAAAGGCAGCTGTCCATAAAAGCTCTCTATCTCACTCAGGAGCTCAGCTTTGGATGTGACGATTCTACCATCCTCAGTTTTTAACTTAGCGAGCTGGCTTTGCCCAACAGACAGATCCCTTTCAAAAACTTTGGAGCCCTTATTTCGCTCAATGGCCTCTTCAATACACTTAGTATTGAATTGGCGCATATCGCGAGTGAGGGACTTAGAGATCTGTCCAGTGTTATATAATAAATAAAATATATGATTAATACCTTGTCAAAAAATTATGTTTCAATTGTCTACTATACAAAATAAAATGCTCATTTTGCTTACATGGCTTCATCTAGAGATAAGTAGAATAATTAAAGCGTAGTTAATGAACGCTAATCGCAATTAATTAACTAAATACAAAACACATATTCCTCAACTCTCCCATGCCCTGCAAGAATGCAGTGCTGAATTGCAGATACATTTATCTACACATCTAGCTCTTTTTCGTTAGTGTACGCTGTGGGTCAAATGTCCGAACAAAGTGCCCAATGACCTTTTTATTTACACTGAAACCTGGACACATCTCGATTTATTCAAAATGTCTGTATGTGTTTAGGTGTTTGCATTGATATTTAAAATCGATGTTAGTACCTAGTCAAAATTTACTTGTTCTTGAGGCTCTGACATAAATGTTTTTCCTAGATCTAACACAAAAGTCAGAATTCCAATCCGAATATCACGAAAGAGCCCGTTTTTACAAACTCTTATTGACACGGTATTAAATGCTGAAGTATTTGAAGGAAATAGTAGTTTTCTACTCCAGCACTTATCTCTGTCAATTAGATGACATCCAGCGGTTTAAAAAAATGTATTGTCTATGGTATTCCATAAGAACACTGCTCTTATGGATTTTCATACAATATATGAGCACTCTTGTTGTTTTTTTTAATTTCTATAGTGGGCACAACATCTTCCTTATACTGCAACGTTTCTAGATTTTGCTTTTTACGCTATTTTAGCTGTCGTAGAAAAACTAGCGTATGCAACAGCTCATAATTGGTTCTTAAACTCTTGGGTCTATTATTACAAAACTCGACTTCGTCTCGCTTTGTAACGGCGACCCCCAAGTTTTAAGTACCCTTACTATATAACTGTAAAGCGATTAAGGTTGGGTGGCCAAAGGAAACACCCAAGCGCTTTCAAAAAAAAGAATTTATTTAATAAAGTTTAGGTATTGAGCAACGGGTCGTGGTGGTAGCTCGGTTAAAAAATTGCCTTATCTGGTTTCCGCCGGTAGGGCGGTAATCCCCTGAGGTGTGCTAGGTGGTAGTGCAGTCCGGGATGAGACGGGAGCGTTCTGGGGAGCGCCGTGGTCAGCGTGTGTGTGTGCTGCCTCTGTGCATGCGCGTACTCTGGCCGGCCGAGATAAGAAAAACAGCAGGCACGTAGATGTAGGCGTAAAGTTGCACCCTGGAATTTCACAGTATCCTTGTTTAGGACCAGGATTGTAATGCCCGCTCGGTAAGAACCCCAACGATGTCGCTAAGCTAGCAGCAAGGGAGCAGTAAGTAGCTGGTGGGTGTTCTTACTCAGAACGGAGTTACACGAAGGCAAGGTAGGTGCGTAAGCAATGTAGCATAATTACTAATTATTGGAAAAAACTGATAATTACATTTAATCGATCTATAGCAATACTAAATATTATTTAAACTAGGTATGATGTGTAGGAATTACAATAAGAGGTAAAATTCCTAACTGGAGCCAAATGTATGAGACGCCATTTTGTAACGGTACTTTACCGTTACGAAAAACGACATACGTGTACTAGGTGATTACCTGGTGATGACGCGCTGTTAACTGAACACAATTTAGCATGTAGAAAAGCACTAAAACATTTTAGAAAGCGAATTAGCAAGGATAGCTAGCACTTCTTAAAACTACACTTACCCTTACGGGGTGCAAGACCGTGCGTAGATTACGAGTAAGATGGAGAAAACGCCATTGCCGCTAATAACCTCGTAATTAGCATTGAATTCACTATATATATATATTTTTTTTTAATAACTAATATTTTTTTAAATAAAGATTTGTATGCAGCGCGACAGACGTCAGGAGAAGGACCCGTGAGCGCAGCTGCATACGTCCTCTGCCTAGCACGCAGGGACAGGGAATAGAGGGGCGATGCGCGAGAGCGACCTGAGCGACGCCGCGAGCTGTGTGGAATATTCCGTGCGCAAAACTGCTGCCGCGGTTGCTAGGCGCGCAAGTACAATCGCGCGCAACATATCATGTGCGTTTTTAGAGCGCAACTTCTTAAACTACTATAATTACCATTTTATATTCATGCAAATTAACGTGCAACGTTACAACTGTTGCATAAACCACTATTATGCGACTGTACATAATGAAGCGTATTACAATACGAGTTTGGGTATATGAAACGAGCCGAAGGCGAGGATCTACACATATATCATAAGTGCTCTAAGATGGGTCCAGGAAGTGTAGATATTAAAATTATAGATATTCAATTTTAGATATTAAAATAATGCAATAAAAAATAAAATTAACACATACAGTAACTATTTTTTTCTTTTTTTCACTAGTAAACAGTAAAACGCCAACAAACAAATGACTGTTCGGAATAGCGGCGTTTGGAATCTAGAATAGATACCCACTTGAATTTGACAGCTGTTCCAAATTCAAACCCATAACCTACTGTTCAGTTAATTCCTGTTGGTTGGTAATACTTGTCATTGTTTATGGTTTCTGAACGCATTTTAGAGCAATAATGACATGTTCGTAGATAAATAAAAAGTATATAAGATTTTAAGCTAACATGGTCATTTACACTATAGTTACTATTTAAAACGAGATATTTACCATGTACATTTGTTTTCATGAGCTCCCGATATTTCGGCACTGTTACAAGTGCCATGTTCACGGTGTAACTGATTTGCTGCGAGTTTTTATTTTATTTGTGGTCTACCCACACCCCGTAGCGATCTACCCGCTTACGGGTTCGTTTAATTTGCGCGGTGTCACTACCGCTACTAGCGTCTACTTTCTCACTTAGAACTCGATCACGTTCACGACACACGACACTTACAGTATCGACTGGTGCATTTCTTACCGAACCAATAACTTTTGGATTTTTGAATTTCCGAATCACTGGATGCCAGACCCTCGACAGTTGAAACCCGTCCTCTCGGTTGAAATTTTTGTATTTTAGGATTTCTATAGCTTCTTTAACCATCCTAGGTATGTAATGCTTTTCTGTCGAGAGTATCTGAGGGTTATGCAACTCAATCCAGTGATTTGTTCCTGCCTCCAAAAGATGTTCAGCGACTGCCGATTTTCTAGGTTCGTTGTTTTTAACCGCTCGTATGTGCTCCTTTATACGGCACACGATTGTACGCTTAGTTTGTCCTATGTAGGAGCTACCACAGCTACAGTCAATCTTGTAAACGCCTGGATGTTCAAGTGGAAAACTGTCCTTCGGCGTCCGTAAATGTTGTGACAGTTTTCTGTAAGGGGTGAAGATAGTTTTTACCGAGAACTTCTTTAAAATGTTAGCAACCTTATCTGTCACTCCCTTTACATATGGTAAAAAAGCCGGTTGTCGTTCCACGCTGTAGTCCAGGCGCTTCGTCGTATCAGTGCGTCTATGTGGCATGGTCCGCCCAATATAACCGTTTCTCTGCAGAACGTCTCTTAAGTGTATAAGCTCCTCATTTAAATGTTCCTCGTCACATAGGTTATATGCGCGGTCGGTAAGTGACGTCACTACAGAGTGCAGTTGACGGGGGTGATGATGTGAGTTAGCATGCAGGTAACGATCAGTGTGGGTGGGCTTTCTATATACAGAGTGACTAAGAGAACCGTCATTCCGAACTCCGACTTTCACATCTGAAAGATGAAATCTGAATCTGAGACGACCTATGTGACGAGGAACATTTAAATGAGGAGCTTATACACTTAAGAGACGTTCTGCAGAGAAACGGTTATATTGGGCGGAACATGCCACATAGACGCACTGATACGACGAAGCGCCTGGACTACAGCGTGGAACGACAACCGGCTTTTTTACCATATGTAAAGGAAGTGACAGATAAGGTTGCTAACATTTTAAAGAAGTTCTCGGTAAAAACTATCTTCACCCCTTACAGAAAACTGTCACAACATTTACGGACGCCGAAGGACAGTTTTCCACTTGAACATCCAGGCATTTACAAGATTGACTGTAGCTGTGGTAGCTCCTACATAGGACAAACTAAGCGTACAATCGCGTGCCGTATAAAGGAGCACATACGAGCGGTTAAAAACAACGAACCTAGAAAATCGGCAGTCGCTGAACATCTTTTGGAGGCAGGAACAAATCACTGGATTGAGTTGCATAACCCTCAGATACTCTCGACAGAAAAGCATTACATACCTAGGATGGTTAAAGAAGCTATAGAAATCCTAAAATACAAAAATTTCAACCGAGAGGACGGGTTTCAACTGTCGAGGGTCTGGCATCCAGTGATTCGGAAATTCAAAAATCCAAAA
The DNA here is from genome assembly GCA_949128165.1 of Lathronympha strigana. Classification (NCBI taxonomy): domain Eukaryota; kingdom Metazoa; phylum Arthropoda; class Insecta; order Lepidoptera; family Tortricidae; genus Lathronympha; species Lathronympha strigana. The sequence continues at coordinate 28,532,922 of OX421901.1, read as the reverse complement.
GTTATTGGTTCGGTAAGAAATGCACCAGTCGATACTGTAAGTGTCGTGTGTCGTGAACGTGATCGAGTTCTAAGTGAGAAAGTAGACGCTAGTAGCGGTAGTGACACCGCGCAAATTAAACGAACCCGTAAGCGGGTAGATCGCTACGGGGTGTGGGTAGACCACAAATAAAATAAAAACTCGCAGCAAATCAGTTACACCGTGAACATGGCACTTGTAACAGTGCCGAAATATCGGGAGCTCATGAAAACAAATGTACATGGTAAATATCTCGTTTTAAATAGTAACTATAAAATAAAAAGTAAATTACTTTATTAAAGAATCTCAGTCTATAAATATGTCAATCAATACATAAATGTCAAAAATAATATACAAACGTCAACTTAAAAGTACTCTTAACCTAAATGCTAAACCCTGCGATACTTAGAACAAAAAAAAAACAGGAGAAAAAAAAAACAACATCGCCTAAAACATACTATCCTAAATCTAAAAACGGCCCCTGAGGCATGGTACCGAAAATGCTGGCTGCATTTCCCCGCTGAATAGCAATACTAAAACGTTGAGCGAGGTAACTGCCAGCTCTCCGGTCACCTGTTACCTCCCTCAGTCTCTTAGATAAAACCCCAAAAAGAGATAACGCGCCCGGGCCCCATGAACCCAGTGTCTCGACGCCAAAAGGAATGAAAGTATATTGGGCACCGAGTCCACTGTATTTCCCCACCTTTGCATTTTCAGCTGCCTCCGCCGCAGCTGCTGCCCTCACCGATGTTCGGTGGAGATGGGACGGGGCCAGCGTGTCCACACAGGTTGCATCCCACACCAACACCCGCCCCATACTCCACGGAATCAAGGACATCCCATCCGGTCTTTTGCCGTCACTCCTCGAAACGCCGGTCGGCTCCAGAAGAGCAGGCACATTGACCGATGCAAGAGACCGACGGATAATATCATTAAGAGCAGCATGCCTAGAGAAGCGGCCCGCACTTCTCTGACACGAAAGACCGTGATGCTCCAACGAGTCTACGTTGGCACCACAAGGGCACCGATGGGGGACACAAACAGGGATCCCTAAACGAAGACAAACCGAAAGCCGGAGGGAGTTGGGGTCTAAAAAAGTTCCAACTTTAGGAGAAGGGTGCGCATGGAGCCAGTGCCCTGCCTCCTTAGTAACTACGGCCAAAAGCCTGGCTCTATCCACTACGCTGCATTGGCTAAGAAGCGTAGCCAAAACTGATTCGCATACCGGGTCGTCCCAATTCCTTTGTGACTCTGGGAAATCAGGAATGTCCTGACCGGGACACCTACTCAACCAAACATTCCTAGCGTCTGCCAAGCCTGAGATCTCACAGTTTGTACGAAGGATTTTTCCTACGAGACCAACAGAGCTATGTACTGACGACAAAAATGCTGGCAAAGCCACATCAGACATCCTACGTACACCTAAACCCCCATGCCGAATGGGAAGGGACCCCTGACACCAAGACCGCTCACAGAATTTAATATTAAGGACTGACTCTAAATTAATCTTAATTATGTCGTCCACATGAGATAAAAGATCCCGAACCTTCCACAGAGGGCAGCAGCGAAGCACGTAGGTCAACTTTGGGATGAAAAGACAACATTTAATTATGGAGAGTGCATAGTGGGGACTAATTTCAAGTAATTGATGTGAATGTAGTTGGAATTTTGAAATTGAATAAATAAATTAAAAAAAAAAATATTAGATAAATTAAATTAAATTAAATTCATTTATTTCAGACAAAAAGTGTGTCCATCCAGTTTAGTAAAATACATACTTTAAATTAATTGTTAGCAAAATTATACACTAAAAACATAAATTTAAACATAAAATTTAAGATTAAAAAAGAAAAAGATAAAGTTATAATGCATATCAGTTACTGTTTATTGAAGCATTTTACAAAATGAACACCATTTTTAGGGTTCCGTAGTCAACTAGAAACCCTTATAGTTTCGCTCTGTCTGTCTGTCTGTCTGTCTGTCCGTCCGTCCGTCCGTCCGTCCGTCCGTCCGTCCGTCCGTCCGTCCGTCCGCGGATAATCTCAGTGACTGTAAGTACTAGAAAGCTGTAATTTTGTACGAATGTATGTATATTGGTCACGTCAACAAAGTGGTAAAATAAAAAGTGGTTATAATTTCTTTTTTAGAGTACTCCCTCCATACACGTAAAGTGGGGGGTGATTTTTTTTTTCGTTTCAACCCTAGAGTGTGGCATATAATTGGATAGGTATTTGTAAAATAATGAGGGTTTACTAAGACCAGTTTTTGATAGTTAATATTTTCGGAAATAATCGCTCCAGAAGTTTAAAAAAATGTGCCCCCCCCTCTAAGTTTATGTAAAAAAATATGAAAAAAATTACAAAAGTAGAACTTAATAAGAACTTTCTTGAAAAATTATTTTGAACTTGATTGGTTAAATAGCTTTTGAAAAATTGTACAAAATAATTTCGGAATTAAGTTTGTAATTTAACTGTACATGCAAACACTTCTTTTATCTTGAGTACTTAATTTATCATCCCACATGTATCTTCCTTCTAATGAGAAATAAAATATTCAAATCGATTCACGCGATCAAAAGTTACGACCCAAAAACCCAACATACATAACCCGTCTAGTTTGTGTAAATTAGTAACCCAATTGCCCGACAGATGGCACTGTGTTTCCGGAGTTGATGGGGTCGGGACGGGTGTGATCGAAATTATCATCGAATTGTTAATTATTATAAGCATATTGAGCATGGTATCTATTAAAACACTTTTTAAGGTTGCCTAATTGTGACGGACAGTAAACTGCGGAACCCTACACTGAGCATGGCCCGACATGCTCTTGGTCGGTTTTTTATACATAACTTCTGAACAAAGTTTCATCATAATTTGTAGGAGTAGGAAAATTTCACCATTTCGTAATTTCATTATTAAACCACCGAACAGCTAGACTTTGAAGTTAACCAATTCATAGTAGACATTCAACGATGTGCTTGGAACAATACACCTAACACCAAAAACGGGTATTTGGCAACTTTTATCCTCAAGAAATAAGAAATTTAATCGCTGAAAAACGAAGAAAAAGAAAAAAATGGCAGCATACAAGATCTCCGCAGGACAAAACATTATTAAACAACCTTTCAAAGCAGTTAAATAGAAAAATTAAAACTTTCGACGATGAGTCAATGACTACTCAGCTAAGTGGACTGACTAATGACCGCTCCACAGACTATTCTCTATGGAAAATCACAAAAAACTTAAAAACACCCGTTACTCAAGTCCCTCCAATTAAATTGGCAAATGGACACTGGGCCGTAAGCGACTTTCAGAAAGCAGCACGATTTGCTGAACATCTGGAACTAATTTTTCAACCAAATGAAAACAACGACAGCGCTGGCAGCTCTGGTCTAAATGCTAATGTATCACAAGACGAGCTAGAAATAAAACCTGTGACACCTAGAGAAGTTACTTGTGAAATAAAACGCCTGGGACAAAAGAAAGCACCAGGCTATGACCTTATCACTGGTGAAGTTCTTCGCAACTTGCCACGTAAAGCAGTTGTAAAACTCACGACTTAAAATTAAAATATATCCCAGGAGTGTGGAAATTTGCGGAAGTAATTATGATCCCCAAACCAGGAAAGCCAGCACACGAGGTGACTTCATATAGACCAATATCACTGCTACCTATTATGGCCAAATTACATGAAAAACTTTTGTTAAAACGATTAAGACCCATTATAGAGGACAAAAACTTAATCCCTGATTACCAATTCGGCTTCAGACAAAAACACTCCACTATTGATCAAGTTCACAGAATAACCAATATAATTGAAAAATCACTAGAAGATAAAAAAGTATGTTCCACAGTATTTCTGGACGTTGCACAAGCATTCGACAGAGTGTGGCATGACGGATTGATGTATAAGTTAAAACTTATGTTACCAAAACAATTCACAGATATCCTTCAATCATACCTCTCAGACAGAATGTTTCGAATAAAACAAGAAAATGCTTACTCAGGATGTAAGCCAATTCAAGCTGGAGTACCGCAAGGAAGTGTTCTAGGACCGATCCTGTACCTACTATACATAAGTGATATTCCAGTTCTAGAAAATAGTACCATTGCAAGCTTTGCGGATAACACCGCTATTATGGCTGTGGGGGCAAACCACCAAGAAGCAGTGGAAAAAATACAATCTTCCATTAACGTTGTATATGATTGGACCACAAAATGGCAAATAAAACTCAACGAGTCCAAGTCCGTACACATTGACTTTACGAACAAGAAGCCATCATACCACCCTATATACATAAATAAAACCGTGATACCGTACGAAAATTCAGCCAAATACTTGGGCATGACACTTGACACTAAGCTTCGCTGGAAAGCTCATGTTAAAAAGAAACGTAAAGAATTATTAGACCTTCGCTACAGAAAGATGTACTGGCTGCTTGGAAGGCACTCTGCGCTGTCAGTGCACAACAAATTCTTGGTGTACAAACAAGTTCTAATGCCAATATGGACTTACGGTATACAGCTGTGGGGCTGTACCAAACATAGCAATGTACAGATAATTCAAAGATTCCAGAACAAAGTACTAAGAGCCGTAGTAAACGCCCCCTGGTACATACGAAATGATGACCTCCACCGGGATCTAGGAGTGGAATCTGTTAGTGATATTATTAAAAAATACGCCAAAGCCCACGATCAAAGGCTTCATCATCAGTTCATCACGTTAACGTCGAGGCCATCCAGCTCCTCGACATCACGAATTTAAAAAGAAGACTGAAAAGAATAAAACCTTTTAAGTTGATTTAATACTTTTAGTGTAGTGAATAGTGAATTTAGTGCAGTGAGTACTACATATAAAGATCGCATGAACGAAGTGTCTTCGCCTTAATAGAGACAATAAGAAAAGTGTTAATGGACACATTCTTAGTTTATTTTGTATTCGTAGTTTAGGTTAAAATCAAAATACTTATTAGCCTAAAAAGGCTAGATTGTATTTCCATGTTATACCACTTGTGGAATATCATCTAATTAAAAAAAAAACGTAATTTGGATGGGTATGATAAAAAGTTAAGCATAAAAAAATAACGACAACGGTTTTCCTGACGGTGACCACGCGGCAAAAAACATAATTCATTTCAGCCGTTTTCCTATTTGATGTGCAGTTAATGGCCAATGATTTGCAAAATATTTCATCATTGCCTCCATACATGAAACGGCAATCTCTTTTGGCAGTTGGTTAGATAAGGCAGATAGAATTTTAAGTTCAAATATGAGCCAAATCGGTCAAGGAGTTGCCGAGACATACGGGTCGCGAGAAGTTCGGGGCGAAACACTCGTTAGGAAAAGTTTGGTTTCCTGGCAATGTTTTACTTCACCAAAAAGCGATAGGTAAATATATAAATTGTATTTCAATGATATTATTTAAAGAATTAATTTAAGCCGCATATTTCACTGTTTTTAAAGTGAATAGGCTTTGTTCAGCTTCAAGCACAACGCTTGAAAAAAATATATAATGTAGCTAGGTATTTGGTCTACATTTGGTTCTACTAAATTGTCAAAAAACATAATACATCAAGAGAAACCCTTTTTTCTACCTTAAATCTGTATCTTCTCCCTTATTATGCGTCGTAAGTACAAGAAACTAAGACAAGCAGTATATATTTATGTTTACATTAAACGCATCTACTGATTTTTGAATAGGTTTTGTACTTTTCGAGAAAAAAGCTATTACACGCATTTTTCCGAAAACGCCGGCTCGAGATGCCTGCGCGGGCGACGGGGACCAGTCGTGTAAGATGGCACTAGCAGTTTATAGGGTTGCGTCCTAGTACAAGCAGCTCTTCCTAGGTGACGACTTATGCTTATTGACGTATTGTATAACCGGTGAAGAAAGGAAGCGGTAGGGGAAGAAAGCTCAAATCGCCGAGGTCATTGGGATAGGGGACGGCCTTAACACTTTCAAATTCGTTATTAGTAGTGTTTTCATATTTTTCGCACCTGTAGTAACAGCTTTTGTTTCCCTAGGTAAAATAAATATAAGGATTATTTTCATAAGGCTCATATTTCAGCTAAAAAGTAATTTCTTGTTACCAAAGAACATAATGAGGTTAATTAAGACACTTTAGTAGACACCTAACACAGCAAAACCCGGGTTGGGCCTTATCTTGTCCTAAAAGTAAATTTGTAACGAGACACGAGTGATAACAGCAACTGTGTGTGTGCAATCTCGTCGGAATGACTCTCAACGAAGTGCGCGCAATTATCACAATTTATACATCACGGAGTTTTACGATTTTAAGCAAACATTACCATTTACAAAATAACTGCTCACTTTTAAAAACGTAGTATTAAATTAACCTTGTCGTAAGAACGAGCGAAGCGAGTTAGTTTTCCTAATCTGCTTAGACAATCCGTTGTTTGTATGAATTATATTTGTGTGATCTGCATGGTTCATAAATCCAAATTAAAACTCGTGGTTAGCCCCAATTTGAAACTTGAAACTTATTTTACCCGACTACAACATAAGAAGGTAGTATAAGGATAATCTGGTGGTTTTGGATAAATGGTGATTTATTTGTTTATAAATTAAGGTAGGTAATGGGTTCGTTGGTAAATAAACCGCTTATACTTATGTTATGCATGAAAATGCCTTGCCGCAATCATCTTGCTTGTGCTGGGCAATGTTGCAAAAAGTGACGCACACAATATACAATTACGCCAGTACTCACGACCATAATTACAAAAGTAATAGGTATAACGTGCTGAAATGTCGTCTACATCGTTTTTAAACTGCATGCTATAAATTACATAGATGTAGGTATGGATCTAATCTAACAGACAGTCTAATTAGATTTTTTTTGTCGTCTGGCCTATTCTAGGTGTACCTGCAAAAATATAAAAATTAAGTGATTTATACCGTTTAAACTTACTTACTTACCTTAGATATAAGCCGGATAGAGAAAATACCTCCCTAAATGTACAATTACGACGACGTTATCTAAATTGGCCCTTTGTTTTTGTGACTAAACAACCTTGCTATCAAAGCGTTAACTTTTCTTAACACGTGCATTATTTTCACAGCTTGTTGAAAATGTGATAGTATTTTTGTAAATCGAAATATAGTTATCCCTTTGTGTCATTTACGTACTTAGATAATTGAAAATATTTTACTGTTTGGGTTTCTAAACGCCATAATAGTATTGTATGCAATCGTAATATACTTTCAATCAAGTACCGTGTCAATCAATCAATCTAAAAAAGGTACCTACGAGATTTGCAATAGGGATATTATTGGTCTATAACTAGTAGTCCCCACTCCGGCCCAAAGCGGATTGGATCCTTGAACACATAATTGTAATCATAATCTTTATTGTTTGTGAGAAATGGCCGATGGAATATCGCGGACAAGCGTATCTTTAGTAGTAGCGTAGTATCTTTCTTTTTGTTTTCAATTATTGAAATAACTTTATTTTGATTTCATTATGTTTTGTTCTATTCAAAAATATATTAATGTTAGAGCATTACTTATTACATTCGATTTCAGGGAATATCCAATGGCTAATGTCACCCTGTCTACTTATTAACGAACTCGACTGCAATCTAAACTGCTACTTTTCTTGCTACTTACCGGTAAACTAACGTTATCGACTTGTGTACTCAAATGTAATTTACAATATAATACGTTGTAAATAACTATACTTAACTAACTTTACAAAACATGAATCATTCATTCAAATGAAATAGCAAACAAAAAACGTAGGTGCAGCGAAACAATAACGATTTTCATATTCACTGCGTAAACGCTGCGACAGATAATTGCATAATCTCCCACTAATGGAATGAAAACACTAATTTCCTTCGTGCAGTCGGCGGCCGGGTCGTGCGAGCGTTGCCACGTCGTCACGTCGCACGTTTTCTGCATTCATAAGCGGCTACCGCCGGAGATTTATATCTCACTGAATTGAAACAACAGGATTGTTTTTTTTTTAATAGTTAGTACTGTGCTATCAAAGCATAGCATAGTACTAACTAGTTTCACAGTATCTATCAAAAGTAGATACTGTGTCAAAAACTGCGAATATGATGGATATTATACAAGTGTTGACTGAATTCGTTCCACCTAGGTACTTTACGGGATCGTATCAAAAAATGTATTCAAATTTGTTGTAAGGTCTATAGAGCCCGTGACACTAATAGTACATTGTGTCAACGAGAGTCTGTTAGAATGGGCTTTTAATGACTCGAGTTTGTAATCCTCTTACCGACCGTGATGCATACAATGTTTTTCGTCATACTTGTAAGGAAAAAAACAAATATACAAATGAATCTATTTATTAAAGTTGAATGTAATAGTATAATTACACAGTAAAGTTGGTTTATAGCCAAGTTTGAAGACTTAGCTTATGCAAAACCCCCTTAGTCTGAAGTGAAATGACGTACGATATTTTAAAACTAAACTCATAACTCCCTATATTGTACTAAATTCCATAACTCCCGAAGGGACTAAATCGGCTCTAACCGCTGTATACGCCTGCGCGTTATATGCGATGAAAAACTTGTTCGTAAAAATATGCATAGATATGGCGGGAATAGTTAACAAATAAAACATAAAAAAAATGTTTTGTTCTGGATAAAAATTGATCTATCAATCAAGCGAATCGAGTGAATTTACTCCCGTGTAAAAAATGCTCGGCATGAGACGGTGCAAAATAGGGGATTGACCCTCTTAATGTGAATATGAATACTTATTTGACACAACTGTCATGCAAGAAGTCAAGTAATCATTGTATTAATTTCAATAAAATCTTATTAAATTATTCTATATTAGACAATACAAGAACTACGGTAGTATTGCCAATAACATTAACATTGTTGTTTTAAGTCTGCGGTCCCGTGAAGCCATGAAAAAAATCAAACCTCTACGTCAACGCAATCAAAAGATACGGCCGTTTATGTCGCATTCCCCATACATTTGCAATGGTACCCCATACAATTCCCGTTGACCTAGAATCACGAAATTTGGCTAAAAGCAAGAGCTTGTAGCACAAGTACAGGAGAAAATCAGAAAACCGTATAATTGCCGCACATTGAGAGTTTCGTGCCACCAGTAATTTTAAGTACCTAAGGTCATAAATGGGGGGGGGGATCCTTTGTGCGGAACCCTCGGTGGGCGGGTCCAACACGCAGTTGCCCGGTTTTTTCCAGAACATCTGCCATACGAGAGCCTTAGCCTTATGTATTTTTTTAGGAAAAGAATACTTCATATCATAAGATTCATAAGTAGCCAAACTTCCACTTTGTTCATTTGACACAAAGGGGAATTTGATTGCAAATAAGATTGAATAAAAAATGTATACCAATTTATATCTTAAAATGAAATGTTAAGTGCATGAGTGTGTTTATTTTTTAAATATACCTTACCTACTCATAAGCATAATTATTATGTGTTAAGTAAGTAAGTACTTAAGGCTTATAATTGCAGCGCGAATGCTATGTGTATTACGCTGTGCACTAAGCACAAAAAAATATTGGGTCAAGCAACGTTTGGCGTAGATCCAAAAAACAATCTTCTGCTGTGCTTTTTTGTTACAATGTAACGTATTAGAGCGTAACCAGTTTAGACAAGAAACAGGTCGGCAGCATGGGGATATACGTAAATCGTGTGTCTCGAAAACCGTTAAAAATCTTCTTCTATCTATCTTATATATCTATACATATAATAAAGCAGAATAGGGTCAAAAATCTGTACTTCAAAAATATGTTTAAAAAAATTGGAAGCTACTAGAATTTATACCAGAACACGAACAGAATTGTTTTCTGTTTGTCTGTCTGCCTTTTAATTTGTTCGAGCATGTAATGTATTTAGATGTCACCTTCACTGGTGCGTTAAGGGGATCTTCTGTCAGGTTTTAGGTTAAAAAAATCCGCGGACGAAATCGCGTGCATTAGCTAGTTAGAAATAAAATCAGCCATCCATTGAATTCTTTGGACAACAAACAAATCGGCTGAGCTTAGAGCTAATTTTACAGCCGAGCAAAAACCGTCATTTGTCATTTTGCCAGACTAATACATCCAAAAATAATAAAAATGTATTCTCATGGCATTAAATAGACTGATGTGACTTTATTGCTTAATTTTAATTTGAATATTTAGGTTAATGAAAAATTGAAGAAACATTTTCTGCATATATTGCATCTTCATTTTGGGAGCAGTTGGCTAGAAATAAGTATTTTATAAATGAATGTACGCATTGTGTAAAGATTTATCTCCTTCAGGTGTTAACTGGCTTATGGGGCAGAAAGAAGCGATAAAAAAAACTACCCCATTTGCCTCCTTTATCCGTTTTCAATATTTTAAAACAAAGTCCACACTAAAGTCTTCTAGTCCTGTGTAATCGTTGATCTTTGATGAGATGTAATACGGGATCCCAAGACGGTGGTACTGAAAAGCCATCCTCTATTGAAATTAGGAACCTTTTTGATTTCAATACCATCACGCAGCATCCTGGTAATATCGCTTCTCCTTGGCGAGGACCATAGTTTTGTCAGTCTTAAGTGAATGGTTAGGCGTATCAGAGACATATTCCCATACTGCAGACCTTGGTCGATGATGCTTGAAATCGGTTATATTTTCCTTAACCCTGATTGATATGCTACGCATTATATGCCCAACGTATGATAGACTAAATTCACAGTCAAGCCTGTAGACCCCAGCATCTTGTAGAGGCAAGTGACACTCTACAGGCTTCAGGAATTGCGACATCTTTTTCAACGGTTTGAAATATGTCTTGATTGATGTACTTACGTCTTAAGGTGTTTCGAGACTGTTAGTCAAGATGCTTATGATTGCAGATCTTTTGTGCTCTCTGAAGCAAACATTTGCCAACTGTACAAAGTCGTGGGGCATGGCAATGCCATTTACCATTGAAATACCTATCTGTATGAGTAGGTTTTCTGTACACGGTTTGGCCTACGGTGTTATCAGGATTCCGTACAATGAGAGTAAATATCTAAGAAGGGAAGCGAACAATCTTTTTCGAAATATATACAGTAAGTGTAACTTACCTACCTCTACCTACCTTAAATCTAAAGTAGGTCCTTGAGGCATTGTACCTAGGATGCTGGCGGCATTTCCTCGTTGTATCGCAATGCTGGTACGTTGTGCGAGGAAGCCACCAGCTCTTCGGTCACCAGTAACATCAACCAGTCGTTTCGCGATTTCTACGAAAAACTTGCGTGCACTGGGACCCCCTGTGAGATGAGACGGTGCCAGTGTGTCTACGCAGGTAGCATCCCACTCTAGCATCCGTCCCAAACTCCAAGGAACCAAGGACACTCCATCGGGTCTCTTGCCATCATCCCTGAAAATGCCAGTCGGCTCAAGGAGAGCAGGCACGTAGCAAGATGGTGGCAAGAGACCGACGGATTATGTCATTAAGAGACGCATGTCTCGAAAAACGGCCTGCACTTTTTTACAACACAATCCATGGAGTCCCAGTCGGTCAACGTCTGTGCCACAAGGACATTAGTGTGGCGCACACACCAAAACCTCCAGTAGCAAATCAGGGTGCGTAGCCAAGATGCCCATCGCTCACGCTCAGTCGCTAACGAAACGCAACTGTCATTGTCACACTAATAAGGAAGAGTGATAGAGAGAGGTAGCTACGATACGTTATTAAGCATGAGCGATTGACATCTTGGCTAAGCACACTGTTGCCAGTCTAAGGGAGGCCGGATCCAAGAAAGTACCAGTATTAGGCAAAGGATGGGCATGAAGCCAGTAACCAGCCTCCCGGGATCCGACCGCCAAAAGCCTCGCGTGATCCGAACCTGTAGAGTTATTTAGAAGAGTATTGTAAGTTAAATCGCAGTAAATTGCGATCTCACAGTTTGTGGGCAAAGCCCTTAAAATATATCTTATAAGACCGGCTGTGCTGCTAACTAGTGGATGCTAAAAAGGCTGGGGATGCCACACTGGAAATTTTGCGAATTCCTAAACGCCCGAACCGAATAGGGAGGGACGCCTGAGACCAGGAAGGCTCATTTAGCTGAATGTTTAGAATCATCTCTAAACTAATGATCAAATCATCTATAGGTGATAGTAAATTTAGATATTTCCAAAAAGGGTAGCATTGGAGCACATACGTAAATTTAGGGACAAAAAGACAGAATTTAAGAATCACAAGAGCATAATGAGAGTCAGGAAAAGATTCTTCAAATATAGGGGAGCCCAAGAGGCAAAGATAACGTTTGTGTACTAACTTGATATTAGGAGCCAGATCGTCAAATTTGTGTTTCAAATCGGCAAAAATACAAGATGAATCTTGAATGAAGAGTTCGCATTTTGCGAAATTCATTTCTAAACCAATATTTTTGAAACTACTCTTAATAAGAGACAAGTCAGAGAGCACAGTATTCGCGTCGCCTCTTAGGGTCCCGTCATCTAGGTACCAGACATTGAATTTTAAAAACACTTAATTTAATGTGAAGGGTTTAGGATCCTACGTTCAGTAGTTTCGGCTCTGCGTTGATGAGTGACTCAATCAGTCAGTCAGGACTTTCCCTTTTATATGTACCTATTGATTTTAGCAGGAACATTTTAAATCCGCTATCTCCATAACTTCAACCTATAACTAGATTTTTTAGGCTTTCTTAAAAGGCTTACTTAAAACTCAAATAACCTAAAGTATGTAGTATGTTGCAACTACAAAAAAAAATTTACTTAGCTATCTGTTTCTTTCTGCATATATGAAAAATAATGTTTGGAACTATAAGTAGATATCAATAACTCAATCCTACAATAAATTACCTTTAGCCTGAAAACGCAACAATTAATGTACATATGGACTATAATCAGTGGTCCTAAGCCATCCTTATCTTATTAGGCATGGCGGTATTTGGTTCTACAACATTTGTTATGTTTCTTTAACAGTTTTCCTTTCCTCAACTCATAGCACTGCCAATTTTCCTGCCAAAATTCTAAAAGTAAACCTCATCATTTGGACATACCTTTTCTGAAAGAAGCTTTAAATTTTTAGGTTGTCCGGCTGGCGACCCTGGAATCAACAGGACTTTCGCGGGATGACGGTAAGAGACCTGATGGCATGACCCTTGTTCCCTGGAAAATGGGGCGCCCATTAGTATGGGTGTGCGCTTGTGTGGACACCTAAATGCCGTCCTACCTTCCAGGGCATTCCCCTTTTATCCGCATAATTTTGGTATGCATATTTCTATATGTCATAAATTTTCACGATTCACCCACATTTTTATATATACTACAACGTGACTGTAATAGTAGAAGATCCGACCCTACATCGACCTTCGCCGAGGTGATTAATGAACAAAACATGTTTTATAAATAAAATAAAATAAAATAAAATTCTTTATTTCAGACCAAGTAGATCCATAGTATGTTAGTAACATTTTTAGCCTTAAAACTATTATTAGTACTTATATCTACTTAGACCTACCAATAACTACTCCTACCCAGTATTTAATGAGGGGACAGTCGAGGCGCTCGTCTAACACCCTTAGCATGCTGTTGGTGCTGCCTCGCACCCTCCTTAGCAATGAGGCCACTCGTGTACACCTAATGGCGTAAAAGTCGTCCGTACGCGCCTCCGCGAACATGATCCTGAAGGCCTAGTATAAAAGTTGTACGACATTAACTCCTCGACCGCGTTAGCGTATCGAGGGGTCAAAATATGAAAGTTGCCGGATGATTTAAATAAACGGCAAACATAATTTGAACTCCCGATACGCTAACTCGGTCGAGGAGTTAATGTCGTATAATTTTTATACTAGGCCTTCAGCAGTGCTTAGGCAGCCTCAACTGGCTGAAAAAAATCCTGGGCATATATTAAATTATGAATTAAAAAATGATTTTTAATTAAAAATTGTACCGGCAAGATTAATAAAAAAATCTCATACCAACAGAAAGTATGAAACCTATAGAATGTGCAAATGATAGGTTGGCGATTTTTTACCTGGACAGACTACTAGGTTGGCAGGTTTAAACAGGTATATTGAATTGACGTTAGGTTCTTACACTTTTAATGATTAATAAATAAATTTTATATCAACATGAGCCCTGTTTTATTGCGAACACGTTGATATAGGGTTGGCTGCAAGAGTATTGGCCCTAATAGCGGTTGGCGATTTTTAAAAATTTAAATTTTAGCCTAACTGGGAACAGAGCGACCAAGAGGTCTAATCTAAGTATCCGATGCGACAGACAAGGATGTAACACGGCAGCTGCGCGCGACGCGACACTCCAACTAAAGTGAGTGCGCATGTGATAGAGAGTGAGAGCGATATATTATACTGAAAAACCTAATTCGATTCCAATATACGCCAAAAAAGTGTTGCCATTAAAATTACATATTTAGTGGATCGGTAAATATTCATATCTATAAATGATATACGTAGCTATTTACTTTATTTATAATATTAAAGATAACATTTATTTCAATTTCTTAAATAAACAATTTTATTAAAACACCAGTCGCAAAAAAAAACAACAATTATTTTGTTTTACTAGCTTTAACCCGCGGCTTCGCCCGCGTACTGAACGTAATTTTCAACCGTCATACAAAAAAGGAGGTTTATTTATTTATTTCACGTCCGCTAAGTTGGCTCGAAAAATCGTTGTTGGATTTGAAAATCGTTGCTGCTTTCAAAATCAGCGACCCGATAACGACACCCATATCAAATAAAATAGTCGTAACTAAGTATTCTTGTTTCCCCTTTACAAACTTTTGACCATCATTTTACCCCTACTTTGAAAAATCCTATCTTTGTGCACCCCTTCACCTTAGCAGAAACCTACGTACCAAATTTGGAATATCTAAAACCAGAAATAAACATAAAAACGACACCCATATTGATATTTTGAGATTTCAACCCCATCGCACCCCATCAGGGAAGATGGTATTTCACGTCCGCCTCGTTGATTGTTGAAATTGTTATTGTTTTCGAAATCAGCGACCCAATAAACCAGAAAAACGATACCCATGTTGCTTTTTTACTATATTATTCTTTTTCCCCCTTTTGGGGGTAATTTTCTCAAAAAGCCTGAAACACGTCTTTACTCATTTATCTTTATAAATACTCCTGTAAAGTTACAAATAGAATATTCCAACTAATCATCTTTCCCCATACCAACTTTGCACCCCCCTTTAGAGATTAATTTTGAAAACTCCATTCTTTCCTTTTTACCAACCCTATATTACTATGTTCGCATTAAAACAGCGCTCATGTTGATATAAAATTTATTTATTAATCATTAAAAGTGTAAGAACCTAACGTCAATATACCTGTTTATACCTGCCAACCTATTAGTCTGATTTGCACATTCTATAGGTTTCATACTTTCTGTTGGTATGAGATTTTTTTATTAATCTTGCCGGTACAATTTTTAATTAAAAATAATTTTTTAATTAATAATTTAATACAGTCTGTCCAGGATTTTTTCAGCCAACCTATTTTTTGATTATTTTTCAGTGTATTAAATTTAATTTGAAACATGTTTTGTTCATTAATCACCTCGGCGAAGGTCGATGTAGGGCCGGATCTTAGACTAATAGGATTCTCAAACTATGTCGATAATTATTTAAAGCTAAGATTTTTTTAACTTTAGCTTTGTACTATATCTATAAATACAGTAAAATAAAACAAAAAAATACGATAATAAACAAAATAAAATGTCTTTACTGGGATACGAACCTAGGACCTTACGTTTCAAAAGCAAAGCCACTATCAACTAGGCTACAACAAAATGATTGGACCGGAGATCTAAATGACCAAAGCGACTGTGAAACGAAATCCTTAAAACGTCCATCTCAATAATTATGGTCATTACGTAAATAAATACGTAGCTTTGGAATCGGATCTGCGTGCGTAGCCAGGATGCCAATCGCTCACGCTTGATAACGTATCGTAGCTACCTCTCTCTATCACTCTTCCTTATTAGTGTGACAATGACAGTTGCGTTTCGTTAGCGACTGAGCGTGAGAGATTGGCATCTTGGCTACGCACCCTGTTTGTTTTGAGTACGGGTAGAGGTCAGACAACCCGCAGACACATCAGAGGCTTATCATCGCCACAGATTGAAGAATTTATGCACGCCGGATGTCTGGCAGATACATTTGACGGATAATACTGTACGTACATGTGTGGCTTTATCCGGTAGGCATATATCAGTGTCTAATTAGCGCCATACAGGGACAGGCCTGTCCGCCGGATACTAACCGGATCTGTGTGTTCATAGTAAAGTCTAGATGACAATTGCTGTGCCCGCTGATCCGATCTGAGCTGCATCTGCCGGACCAATCTATAGGTACGCATATGGGCCGCTAATGAGAGTGAGGTGTAGATTAAACAAACTGTTAATAACTGAATACAAAAAAAAGGAATAGATCTAGTTTTCAAGCTTCTAAGGAAAAGCTTGTGGTTTTTCGGTTTGTTGTAGAAAAAGGAGTAGTTTTTTCCTAGATAGTCACAGGATTCCAGCAGATTTATGTTTAAGTTCCCAAATATAAGTACGCGTTTGTTTACTAGCGTTTTCTATTCCATTATTCTACAAAAAGTCAAAAACTATCAGAGCAAAATTATTCCCTAGTGGTATCAACGTTTATGTTTTCATGCTGCAAGGGTAAAAATATACTTTGGAATACATTTATTTAATATACTTAAGCTTTTCCTGGTTAGATGTCGGCTTCAAAACAGGTCTTAGGTATTCACTGAATTGACTGTATTATAATTGAACGTGCCTGGGAATGTCTCTTTGAGACGCGGGTAGCTTATTCGGTGGGTATGCCTAAAATACCCCAGCATAAATAGAGAAGCCGATCAATTGAACAGAACAAACCCAAATCCGTAACGAGAGATCGGTAGATATACTAAATGTGCGCCGTTTGAGCGACGAGGGTGACATATTGTGGCAACTCCACCGGAATAAATCACAGACTGTACCTGAATGGGCATGCAACAAGAATACAATTTTGATCTGGAATTGCCGTATTAAACAAATACGTATAATTATGCCAACTTTCTAAGAAGATCGCTTACTCTATTATTAATATTTTTATTTTTATCTAATGACATCCTCCCGGAAAAGTTTCTTCATCGTTTAAAACATCGATAAATATCGTCTTTTATATATACATATATAAAAGAAAGTCGTGTTAGTTATATATATATATATATATATATATATATATATATATATAAAAGAAAGTATATATATATATAAAAGAAAGTCGTGTTAGTTACACTATTTATAACTCAAGAATGGCTGAACCGATTTGGCTGAAAATTGGTAGGGAGGTAGCTAAGAACCGGGAGAAGGACATAGGATACTTTTTATCCCGTTCCCGTCGTTCCCGTGTGTACCCCTAACCCAAACGAATGTACCCCTGATGAATCCCCAACAAAAGGAAGTTTATGATACATTAATGAAGGCAATTGATGATGGAAACGGTGGTTTACATTTCCTGGATGCCCCTGGTGGAACTGGTAAGACATTCCTCATGTCAGTAGTTTTAGCCACTGTTCGTTTAAGATCCAACATTGCGGTTGCAGTTGCTTCTTCTGGAATAGCAGCCACATTGCTAGAAGGATGTCGTACGGCACATTCTGCATTAAAATTGCCGTTAATATATTATAAATTAATAAATTGAAGAATCAACATGCAACATTACAAAGCGATCTGCTATGGCCAAAGTTTTATCGGAATCAAAGATCATCATCTGGGACGAATGCACAATGGCGCGTAAACGTGCATTGGAAGCACTTAACCGAACATTGAAAGATCTACGTAATGACTCGAGATGTTTTGTTTTGGAGGCGCAATGATTTTACTGTCTGGCGATTTCCGCCAAACATTGCCAGTAATTCCCAGATCGACTGCTGCCTCAAATCATCGAATCTATGGCGCTATGTTAAGAAACTTCAGCTGACAACAAACATGAGAGTTGCATTGCTGAACAATACATCTGCTGAAGATTTCTCTGAGCAATTGCTGACTATCGGTAATGGTCGAGTACCTGTCGACGAATCGAGCGGATTGATTTCATTTCCTCCGAATTTCTGTAACTTTGTCTCATCGAAAGACGAACTCATCAACAAAGTATTCCCAATCATTATTACTAACCTCAAAAATAATGAATGGTTGAGTGAGCGAGCAATTTTGGCAGCTAAGAATAAAGATGTAGATGACTTAAACCACATAATTCAGAATGAGATCATTGGTACACTGCATGCTTTCAAATCTATTGACTGTGTAACAAATGAAGATGATGCCACCAACTATCCAATTGAATTTTTAAACTCCTTGGATGTACCTGGCTTACCACCGCACAATTTACGACTAAAGATTGGTTCCGTAGTAATCATGCTTCGAAACTTAAACCAACCAAAACTGTGCAACGGAACACGTTTGGTGGTAAGTAAATTGATGAACAATTTGATTTACGCCCCAATACTCAAAGGAAAATTCAAAGGTGAGGAAGTTCTCATTCCGAGGATCCCGAAGATCCCAACCGACATGCCATTTGAGTTTAAACGGCTTCAATTTCCGATCCGTCTTGGATTCGCCATGACTGTAAATAAGTCACAAGGCCAATCGTTGAAAGTTTGTGGTCTTAATCTCGAATATCCATGTTTTTCCCATGGCCAATTATATGTGGCATGTTCACGGGTCGGAAGACCTTCCGCGTTATTTGTTTTCGCGCCTGATAAAAAAACAAAAAATGTAGTTTATCATAAGGTGCTACAATAAATGGCAAATGAAGAATCATTGAATTCATTTACAATTATCATAATTTAAAACAAAAAAATGTGTTCATGTGATATTTATTGCCTTTAAGGCGGAACAAAGTTCGCCGGGTCAGCTAGTTTTTAATAAACAAGAAACATTTATTTTCGAAATATATACAGTCAGTGTAACTTAACTAACGACCTACCTCTACCTACCTTAAATCTAAAATAGGTCCTTGAGGCATATTTTAAATTGATTATTTACTTCAGCTTAGTGGGATAGATTAAAAGTCGAGTTTTGTAATAGGTACTATAGACCCGAGAGTTCAAAGAGCCAATTAGGAGCAGTTGCATACACTTGTTTTTCTACGACAGCTAAAATAGCGAAAAATGCGAAAACTCGAAAGGCGGCAGGATGTGGAAGATGTATACCAACTATGAAAAACAAAACAGTTTACGATGTTCTCGTGGTTCTGAAGAATGCCACAGACAACATACTTTTTTATAATATAATATCGCTGTCATTTTATTGACAGATAGAAGTGCTGGAGTAGAAAACCAACTATCTCATAAACATTTACTTGCTTAGTTTTCAATTAAAGGACGCGAGGTAGTTTATAACTTTGCTTCGATTTTTAGTTCACAGTGAAGTGATTTGACAATAAGGACAATATACTAATCGGCTTAATTAAAAAACGACTTACGGTTACTACCTGCTTTTTCTTATTCTTAACACATCCAGTAATTTATGCTTTTCTATGCACAGTCTACTGATATATACACTGCGGGCGAAATGCGGGTGATCCATTTTTTCCATGAATTATGGCACAGTGGGGACATATGAGCCGCGGCAACGCTAAAGTTTTGATATCGTGCCACACTGGGTACTATGAAACACGACACAATGTTCTGGTAACCCGCTCTAACAACACTCTCTATTTTAAGTAAGATTTTTTAACTATATTAGCTAGCCATAAATAAGGATAATATTAAATTCAGCAAAGCGGAATCTGAGCGATTGGAAGGAACTTAAAAGAAAAGAGTGTAACCGATCCGACACCAGAACGTACTCAATAGTTAGGTACCTAAGGTATCAAGCGTTAAGATAATATTAAAAAAGTATTCGGGTTTTTCGAGTGCTTTTTATTTCAGCCTTAATAGGTACGTGTCAAATTTTAATAAAGGTTCATACGTGTGTATGTGTACGTGTGTACGGGGGTATGTGTGATTTCAAGTTGAAAAGTGTTGTTTTTCTTAGATATTATCCTTAATAACCTACATTTCCGAACGAATCCGAACTAGCATCAGCTTTAACTAGTTGGGATAATCGGGTTTCCCAGGAGTGGTGATTGTTGTTGACTGGTAAACTATACAAACACAAAGTACGTTTTTCATCAAAGACAATCAACTAAATATTTAAATAGAGAAAGTTTTGACAAGCGGTCGACCCTCACGCATAGTACCTACCGATGAGTGTAATAAATTCAACAATTTGTAGCTTCTAGTTAACATTGCCTTTATGCCAACTATCCCCTATGTCTCGATTTAATAGGGTTCAATTAACTGGGGTTGACAGATCTCAAGTGGTGATTTAAGGGCCCTTTGTACCCGTGACTAGATTTTACAGTAACCTTTACAACTTAGGAAGCCCGGCTAGAATGAGTTATTTAGGTATATTCGTAATATTGGTCATGTACATTAGGGCCTTTTCAAACAAAATTTTCGTCCGTATAATGTCATAAAAAGGATAATGAAAAGTAGCATATTATCCTAGTGGAGTTTTACCTGGTGTAAATAAGTACGTATGTCATAAAGCAATATTTCCTTATATTCAATAATTCAATGAGTTCACTTTTACAGCTAAAGGTGGGTTGTTTAGGACTTTCTATGATGCCATTATCAAGTGCCGAGTACCGTGCGCGATAACGCAAGGGGGCGAACTGATACGTTTCACCTCGCCACCCGTAGCGTTCTCGATGACAAAACCGGTTCAGGGTGATCCTGTCTTCGAGTCCCGAAATTGTTTAACTGCAGATTTGGTTCATCCAATGTGAAAGACAGCAAGCATACTCAAATAATCCCAGGAGTCCAAGACAGAATCACCCTGAATCGGTTTTGTCATCAACAGCGCTACGGGGGGCGGCGAGGCGAAACGCTTCAGTACGCCCCCTTGAGTCGTCGCGTACGGGACTCGGCGCTTGATAATGGCATCATAGAATGTCCTGAACATGTCGCGCATAGTGACTAAACAAGTACGTGAGTGTTGGCCGTGGTTTTATTATAATATGAGTGTATACATTTTTTGATGCAATGTTGGGGTAGGCCGGTCTCGTTATCTACAAGTATAGCCTCGTGCATCACGTTTTGTGAATACAGTCATAAGGTTATTCTTAGTAAATATTTACAATAATATCAAATTTAAAGCCTTTCAGCCTTATTCGTAAAAAAAGTAAAACACTGATGATCAACTAATATTGATGATTTTGGATGCCATAAATCGTTACTCATATAAGCGCATTTTAGCGCTAATCTGTTCATCATCTCCGTGTTAACTGCGGCAAACAAAAACTAATGAGACCGCACAAGGTCGTTTAATATCTTGTTATCTCTTAAAATACAAAATGGCCGCCAAATATATCAACAGCTGATTTTGGCAGGAGCACATGCATGCAGATACAGGCAGTCAATCAGGAACGATTTTTTTATAAGTAAGTAGGTATATAGGTTACTTTTTAATTTTGGTTATGTAATGTGATTCTTTAAATTGAAATTTCTTTTAGAAATATGTTCAGATTCTGCGCAAATACTCCGCTTTTAGAACAATTTTTGTTATACTAGTGATTGTGTACCTATGAAGTTTAACCTAACTTACTGCCTATTTTCAAAAAGTAACCAATTTTAACTATACTAAGACTTCTACGATCGTACATTACTGCAGACGCCGGGAAAGAAGGGCTTAACGGGTGAGTATGTACATAGACGAGCCGAGCGTTAGCGAGGCCGGGTAACCATACGAAGCCGTTAAAGCCCTTTTCACGGCAAGGCATGTATAGTGCTTTTCTCAAACATGCAATGAAATAAATAAAAAATCTCCAAAATATGATAGTTTTATTTCTAGAGAAACTAAAAGTTAACTTGACGAATTAATATATCTAACACAAATATTGCTATTTAGTTCGTGGTGATTCCAACACTAATTTAGTCTATAAAACTTTAGTGATAAAACAGATGATCCATAAATATTTCATGATGTATAAATATGTCGCAATGTAAAATGTACCAAACACGAACAGCACTTGTTATTCTGTGACAATGAAAATTATAACCTCTTTACAAAATTTAGTAATTCCTACTTATAATTTACTTACTAGACAGACACAGTTTTCACTTAAACAAGAAACCAATTTAGTCTAAACAGTTATCGTTATATTAACTAAACACGCTTGCATTTTGGGTAGCCATATGCCTTCCGACATCTCGTTTGTCATTTGCGCCATCAATTAATTTAGAGCCAATTCAATTTAACTTTCGCACTTAATTCTGGTGGGGCTCAATGAATAGTAATTTCTTCGTCAAAACTCGACGACAACATTTTTATTATAAATAACAATTAACAATAAAACCATTGAAATAGAATAAATGAATCAAAGTTATTTAACTTAACCTCCAAAATTATTAAAAAACTACCTAGGAGTTTTTCACACGCGGTTTGAGTAGACGCTTTTACGTTTAAATTGAATATTTGAAATGTACCTATATTTGTGTAAGTAAATTTGCAATAATGTGTTGTTATTTATGTTCATGTTAATGTCTATTTTATATAAATAAAACTTTAAAATATCATTTCTTATTTTTATTTTTAATAGGCGTAGTGGCAGAATGTTATCATGAAACTAAACGGCACGGTTTGAGTAGACACTTTTACCGCTAATGTTTAATGTTTTTTTTTTTAATAGGCGTACTGGCAGAATGTTATCATGAACCATAGTAATGAAACTGTTATAATGGCTAAAAGCCATGTTGCTGTGTCACACATTTATGTGAAATAAAATTAAAAAATATTACTTCCCAGCCTAGGCCTTCAATTTTGTATGAAATTCCATTACAGGTCTCTCCACTTGCCCCGCCTGAAACGTGGTACTTTGAAGCCTATTATAACGAACGTTATAACAACATTTCATTGCATGTTTGAGAAAAATAACATACCTACTCATGATTTGAGACCGAAGCTTATTGTTGATGCTAGCACTGGCGCGAGTTTTGTTTGCCACGAATGTGTTCGCACATTGGTCTCCACAGCCACCAGAATAGGTTGCCACCACAGTAATGATTAAATCTGTTGTAACGCAAAGGCATGATGATGGGGATTTAACTGAGGTCAGCAAACTTCTCGGCGTTCAGATGCTCATGGCCCAAAAATGTAAGTATGTCACTTTTGGTATTTACGAGTATTAGAAGAGCGTTCTTACCCACCTATCTACCACAAAACGTTGCTGAATATCAAAATAAATCTACTATCTTATCTAACTATACCTGCATTAATGCAAACGGCTTGCAGGCCGGCGTTCAGATGCTCATGGCCCAAAATTGTAAGCATGTCATTTTGGATATTTATTAGAAGAGCGTTCTTACTCACCTACCAGCCACAAAACGTTGCTGAGTATCAAAAGAAATCTACTGACTTATCCAACTATACCTGCATTAATGCAAGCCGCTTGCATTGCATAACAACTTATTACAATATAAACTTTTAAGTATGTCTGTTTTACCTGTCTCTTAATTAGCCTTGCAGCAGCAAAATATAACTATCATATCGCAAACTACATGAAGGCAGGGAACAGGGAGATATTTGATAGCGTTCCCTACGTATATCTTAGTATGCTAAGAAGCTGAAATTATTCCTTGCAGAAAAAAACATAGGTAAGTATGCATCACTCATCACTCCCGGATTTCTAATTTAGATATAGGTTTTTATCTCTGTCCGATAACGGGCTAGCGAACTGTAGTTAAAACAACGAAAGGGAGCGAAAGAGTGTTGAAATGTTGGTATTAGGGAAATAAGGAAGTTGGTGTTATTTAGAAGAAAATAATAATGTTTAAACTAAAATGTGAAACAGTGTAATAGGAAGTTACCAGTTGTCCGTGCGTTAGACGAAATCCTTGATCGCTATTGTAGACTGCTGGTGCTGGTTATGGCTCCTTGTCGCTCGCTATAGAAAGCTTATGAACGTTACCTTAAGTCGTCCAACTTAAACTCACGATGGTCTTCAGCTACACGCCACTGACTCTAGTAATGTGTGTAGAAAAGAGAAGTACTAGTACTTTTAACTATGAAAATAGCAAGAGATGGTATTCACTTTGTGATGCTCTTTGACATATTGACTTAGCTCTACCTGTCATGTCACTGGTAGAACAACTGTCATTTTTAAATTCTAATTCTAACTGTGGCGAAGTGTTGCCGCAGCATGTACAGTCAACCAATTGGAACCCTAGTGTACAAGTAAATTGCACATTCGTCAAAACATTCATTTGCACTATCAGCGTTATGTTTGTATAAAGTTTCGCAATTAGCCTATTAATTACTTATTATTTTCACCTTTTTATTCACGTTCGCTATTCTATAAGTGTGCACACATATCAAGTTAAATAAATCAATTTTATCTCAATAATTCGTCTTTCGTGTTCCAAACTAACATCAAGAATCTATAAAAGAATATAGAATCTAAGAGTTAGCAAGTGCTCGAACATTAATGGTCCTTCGAACCTAGGCCACTCTAGAACCATGTCAAAATGACAAGCAGCAAGAGATTTCTTAGAATCTGATTTATAGCGTCACTATGACATAGTACTACAGTGGCCTAGGGTTCCAATTGGTTGAGTGTACAAGTACAAACCAATATGTGGAACAAAACTGAAGAATCTCATACTTAATTTAGTCTAGTTAAGGTGTAGGTTCCTATATAACATAAAATATCTTGGTTTTATATGTGTTTTGTAAACCTTAGTATGAACTTAAGGAGCTACCCGGCATATTTCACTGTTTTTAAAGTGAATAGGCTTTGTTCAGCTCCAAGCACAACGCTTGAAACAAATATACAATGTAGCTAGGTATTTGGTCTACACTTGGTTGTACTAAATTGTCGATAATTTTTAAGAAAAAAAAACCGACTTCATTTGGTTCCCGGTTAAAGTGAAATTTTGAATTTGTTTGAGTTAGCCAGTTTACTTCACAAATATCCAATACATCGCACGTGTACGATTGAAAATTGAGGAACTTTCTTAATGTCCCAGGGCTTCCATCATTACATGTGAAGTATAATCAAACGGAACTCCCTTGTATAATAAAACAAACAAAATAACAATGTGTTAAATTGGATGACAGACTGTAAATTATCGAGCAGTTTCAATATGCCATCCCTGATTATCAACATCAGGTCCACTCCAGCAAAATGATGGCCACAGTAAGAAAATGCCTAAGCTAATTATGAACACCCTCTAATCACAATGAACGTGCCGTTCAAATTTGAGGAGTTCTCTGAATTCTTCAAGAACTCCATCATCAGAATAGAAATCAAATCAAAAAGATGAATGTCACAGCTAGGTTTATCGACCAGTTCCACTTTGCCATCCCTGGTCTTCATCATCAGGTCCACTTCATCAAAATGTTGGCTCCCCCAAAACAATGTTTTAGTTACTTAAGGAAACCCTCAAATCAGAATGCATGTGCCGTTAAAATTTGAGGAGTTCTCTCAATCCCTCATGAATTCCATCATCAAAATAGAACTATAATCAAATAGGGCTATCTTGAAGGTATTTCTTTACAAAGAAAAGATGAATGTCTCAAATCGGATGATAGAGCTGGAAATTACCAAGCAGTTCCACTTTGTCATCCCTGGTCTTCATCATCAGGTCCACTCCACCAAATTGATGATGTTCGTAAAGAAATGCTCGAGTGTCTTAAGAAACTACCCAAATCATCATGCATGTGCCTTTCAAATTTGAGGAGTTCCCTCAGTTCCTCATGGATCCCATCATCAGAAATCGATTTTGAAATAAACGGGACCAATCTGGAACCATCTACTTTCAGAAACAAAACATTTTTTTAAATCGGTTCAGTAATGACGGAGTTCCGAGGTAACATACATTAAAAAAAAATAAAAACAGACGAATTGAGAACCTCCTCCTTTAGAAATATTGAAGTCGGTTGAAAATAAAATTATAAGGCCCACTTGCACCACCCAGCGTTAGCTGCCAACCCGGAGTTATGAGTAGACACTACAGAAAGTTAGACACTAGTATCATGTCAGTGTCATTTATCATGTCAAACAAAGTTGGACGACATACATTGCAGCTCTGTCGCACCTTAGAAAAATCATTATAGCTGGCACGAATGGAATGAATGAGTGAATGA
Source organism: Lathronympha strigana (assembly GCA_949128165.1). NCBI lineage: Eukaryota > Metazoa > Arthropoda > Insecta > Lepidoptera > Tortricidae > Lathronympha > Lathronympha strigana. The sequence continues at coordinate 28,506,739 of OX421901.1, read as the reverse complement.
TAATATTTACGTGTGCGTCACAAAATGATTGTTTCTACAAATACGTTTTCAATAATCACTTATTGTATCAACCTGTGATACAATAAGTGATTATTGAAAACGTATTTGTAGACAAACTAGATGCATAACCGCCCAAATTCAGCAGTATAAAGAATACTATAAAATATTCCTATAGGGTACGTACGTTTTTGGATCAGAAACTAGCGTCTGCATAAAACTCCTTTCTATTCTTCCTCGCGTTATCCACGGCTCATGGGAGCCTGGGGTCCGCTTGACAACCTAATCCCGTGAATTGGCGTAGGCACTAGTTTTTACGGAAGCACTGCCATCTGACCTTCCGACCCAGAGGGGAAACTAGGCCTTATTGGGATTAGGTCCGGTTTCCTCACGATGTTTACCTTCACCGAAAACCGACTGGTGAATATCAAATGATATTTCGTACATAAGTTCCGAAAAACTCAGTGGTACGAGCCGGGGTTCGAACCCGCGACCTTCGGATTGAAAGTCGCACGCTCTTACCGCTAGGCCACCAGCGCTCTGATATCTACATAAAACTCCATGATAGTAAAATATTTTTGTATCAAACGGTTAAATATACCTTTCGGACATATATATTACCTATTTAGTCTAAATATTGTGCAAATTATGCTTATATTATAATATTTTTTATGTTTCTTGGATAACAAAAACCCATTTTGTTGTTGTTTACAAAATATTAAGAGGCCCCTGTATAAGAACGGCACTCACACTAACACTCGAAGTGACAGGTGACATAACTTTCATTCGTTCCATTCGTGCCAGCTTTAGTGAATCGACCTATACACCTAATTAATAACACAATTTAACGAAATTATCATCCTATAAGATTCATATGAACAGGTACTATAGCTGGATTAATTATTCGCCCGTATCTCACATAATGCTGTTATCTCACCGACACAGATATGCTCATTAAAAAGCATAGAAATCTAGCAAAAGGTAAAAATATTGTATAATCTACTTATCAAGATTATAATCAACTTCTTCTTATTTGGCATAATATAAACCTTTAGACAATCTTCCAGTTCATAAATCTGAAAAGTACCTACCTACTCCAACAACAATTTCATATTCATATTTAACAATTTCATATATGTAAGTACTTACATAAGAACCATTTATCATATTATTTTTTGTACTTAGTAGGAGTAGTATGTACAGTCACGAGCTTTAATTTGTGACCCATTTCGCAAACATTTCCTTTGTATTTCAATACAGTTTGACAGGAATGTCAACCTTAAGTGGGTCACAAATTAAAGCTCGTGACTGTACCTATTTAGCATATCTGCATTAGTTTTAAAACTACAGTTTCATAACATACCCATTCACAAATGTATGCAAAATTATTCTGTTGTTTATTAAATATATTTTTCTCTATATTAAAATTTCATCAAAATTCTGTAAATTTCATGAAATTAAATTAAATGCCGATTCACTCAGCAATTAATATGGGGTTAATGAATCAAACTTTTTAACAAGCTCGCATTTGAAATAATTGTCGTGTTAACTAAAACACACGTCATCAGTAATTTATGGATATTTTTAGGAATAAGGTTGTTGAATTGTAACTATTCATTTTTTAGTCTCGTGATAGTCATGATTCAATCAGGAGAAACATATTTTTTTGTAGCCATTCCGTAGGTACTCATACTTTAGCCTTCATTATCTATTATTTACTGATTATTAAATATTATTACCTGCTGCATTTTGTAAAGTTCTAACTATCATTTGCAATAACAAAGGTGCAAAGATATAATCGGGATCTAATTTGACGTTTTAAGCTATACATTTCATTGGAAGATACCTTTTATTTTTAAGCAGATTCTACAAACGATTACAAATTTCATAGAAGTGGAAAAATTCATTACTTTGGGCGGGACTCATGATTTCGGGGGCACAGGTGTGGTATCGGTAGGTCAGTTGGCAGAACGATGGGCGTGTATCCCGGAAGTCATCGTGGCTAGCCTCTAAGAAGTCAAAGTTCGTATGGGACACGAGTATTCATTAATTTGGGTGCATTATTGGCACTGTGGTACGTACCTTTATGCCGTCTATAATAGGTTCGGGCATATCCGCCACATCGCCTTTAAATGTTTGGTATATTTGTCCGGTGGATGCCCGGCAGACATACCATACGGAGATCTGACGGATTGCCCGAACGTATATGACCCGCTATAAAAAGGTAGTACTACCTATATATGTATGTACTAAAAACGAAAACTGAAAAATAAAACAAAACAATTGGTTCTTGATTTATTCAATCATTTGTTTGTGTTGCAATTGCGGTTTGTGCATGACATGATATTGCACACTGAAACCGGTTCGATATATTATTCAATAATGGCAATGTCTGCTAATAAATTGATGATGAATGTGCAATTTGACCGCATTAATGAACTCAAAACGAGGGTAAATTACCCATAACTTTTTACCTTTACCTAAACTAAAATCAGTTACTTCAATACAATAATATTTATAGGCGCAATATTCCTGCAATTTTTATTAAATTATCAACTCAAAATCGGCTCGCAAAGCAAAATTTTCCACATTTCGCACTAAGTTCCTACAAATTGCTTCCGACGAGGCGCCGAGTTCACCGCATCTAAACTTTTGCAATTAACGGTTCCGTACACTGGGACTGATTGATGCTTCCGCCGCTTATTATATGCTTTACAATTTTCTGACTACAAGCTGTTACTATCTTAAGTTTAAGATAGTTTCTAATGTGCTATTAGTACTAAGTAATCTCATTGCCGTCCTGCTAATAAGTATTTATAAAAAATATACGTACATAAATTTTCACAAATTTTCTGTTTTGCCTTAAGGTTGACTGGTAGAGAATGCCTTCTGGCATTAAGTCCGCCTTTTGTACGTTAAGGTTTCTTTTGTGCAATAAAGGTTAAATAAATAAATGCGAAAACGGATCAAAAAAATGACCAGTTGTTTATTTTAACTAAAACGTTCGTCGCATTTTATACAAGTACTAAATAATATTTAAAACGGCTCATGCATGTAATCCAATTAAAATGATCGTCATCAGGAGCTACCTCCCGCAGTATGCGCAAAGCACTGCGGGTTATCCTCGTCGCACTAATACTCCAAGTGGATGGTGACATATAGCGACAGGGCGAAAGGTCTACCTACCCTCAATATTTGTATCAACTCTTAGACCAAAATTACGCGAGTAACAATTTTTTTTACGAGGTGAATCAAAAAGTCCTTAGAACTAGGGTCAAAAACAAACGAATATCATTGTTTTTTTTTTACTTTTCAACATAATTTATACCGTTTTTTTAATCCATCATAAAAAAAAAGATTTTTCTTGAGCCTCAAAAATCTCCTCTACGGCACCCATGACCGCGTTGTTGTCGTCAAATTTAGTTCCGCGAATGTGCTCCTTTAGTTTCGGAAACAAGTGGAAATCACTAGGAGCTAAGTCTGGCGAGTAGGGCGGATGATCAAAGATCTCAAAACCAGCTTGGCGAATTGCAGTGAGAGCCATTTGTGATCGATGAGCCGGAGCATTATCATGGTGAAAAAGCACTCCCGCACTCAATTTTCCTCGACGTTTTTCTTTGATTGCCGATTAGGTACCAAAAGTGCGTCAAACTTTTGGTATCAAATCGGTGTAATAGGCACCTGTAATGGTTTATCCTTTGGGCATATAATCAATAAAAAGGAGTCCTTCTGCATCCCAGAAACTGAGGCCATAACTTTACCTGCTGTCGGAAATACTCTAAATTTCTTTATTGGAGGGGAAGATGGCCGTTTCCAGGACATGCTTTGCTTTTTTGTTTCAGGGTCAAAATGGTGAACCCATGATTCGTCCATTGTTACGAAACGACGATAAAAAGTGTCCGGGTCATGCATGATTTTCTCTAGATTCTGCTTCGAAACTTCTAAACGCAAGTCTTTGTTAGCCTGCGTTAACATTCGCGGAACCCATCTTGCTGGCACTTTTTTAAAACCCAAAAAATCGGTTAGTATTGAATGTACGCTACCAAACGAAATCTTTAGAGTCTCTGCTATGTTTTTAATTATTAGTCGCCGCCGGTCGTCCAAAACCATTTTGTCAATTTTTTCAACGGTTTTTGCGTTAACTGAAGTAGATGGCCGACCGGAGCGGGTGTCGTCTTCGCAGCTAGATCTGCCTCTTTTAAACTCGGCAATCCAGAAAGCGACTGTGGAATAGGGTACAGCACTAGGTAGTGCCTACGGTTTGCTGAATATCCAAAAAAAACTGTGGTTGTAATTTTTTTCATACACAATAGCTATTTATGCAACAAGTGCGGAAAGTCAGTGATTTCCGACGAGAGTCATATTATTCACGAGCGAGCGAAGCGAAGTGAGTGTATAAGCCGACACGAGTAGGAAATCATCTTAATGTTTTACTATGCATTGTGCGAGTAAATAAAAAATCATATCATGACAAAGCAATTTAATTTTTACATGACAGTAATTTAATTATTAAAATTAAAAATGATATTATTTTATAGTTTTCTTACATAGAGGTAGAAAATACTTTTTGTATCGGGCTGATAGCGGAGTCCGAAATTTAAAAAAAATTGAAAAGTAAATGCACTGCGGCCAAATCGTGCAGAAAGGGTACTTTTCTGCACGATTTTGGCTTCATCGGCCAGATCGTGCGGAAAAGTACACATTTTTTTCAATAATGGGACGTTTTAGTCGACTTATTTCGCAAAATATTGATTTACCATGTAATGGCGGGAACAATTCGAATGAAACCAAATGTCAAATATTAAGTTATAATGACAGTTCAAAATAAATAAAAAACTTCATTTAAAAACTTTTTATAAACAGCCAGTTCTAAGGACTTTGATTTTTGATTCACCCTAGTACCGACTTCGTGAATTCGACGAAGGCGTTTATATGTTCATCTGTTTGTTTTTTTATTTTTATTTAATTCCGAGCTCTGTCGTCCAATTTTGACTTTTTTTTAAAGGAATTGCTTTCAATTTGGTCCCATAGAAATATGGTGCTGATCTGATGATGAAATCCATGAGGAATGAAGGGAACTCTTAAATTTTCAAAGCCACATGTATAGTGATTTGGGTGTTTCCTTGAGAACATTAAGCAATTTCTTGCGAAAACCATACATTTGGGAAGGTGGACCTGACAATGGAGACCAGGGATGGCATGTGTAACTTCAGATACATAAGCGGATAATTTCGAGCTCGGTCGTCTAATTTAAGCGATTCTTATTTTGGTCGAAATACCTCCACGTTTGTCCCATAATAATTCGGTTTTGATCTGATAGTGGGATCCATGACGAAATAAGGGAACTCTTCGATTTTCAAAGCCACATATATAGCAATTTTGGTGTTTTCTCAAGTGACGCATTTGCTTCCGGAAAACCATAAGTTTGATGCTTTTCGGTGATGGAAAACTTCGCGAGGAAACCGGACTAATCCCAAGAAGGACTAATTTACCCTCTGGGTTGGAGGGTCAGAAGGCAGTCGCTTTCGCAAAACTATTGCCTACGCCAAATCTTGGAAGTAGTTGCCAAAGCTCCCTAAATGAGCCGTGGCATAAGCCGGGAAAACGCTAGGAAGAAGGAAATACGAGTAAACCTCACCGTTCTCTCTGAAAAATAATAAATATGGTATGGTGATGTTAATGCCACGCATGCTTGCATCAAATGTTATCACAATATAAATGTGAAAGTAACTTCATATAGGAAGATATATTTTGTAAGAAAACCTGTTTTATAAGATATTTTGGCATATTTGTCATTAGTACTTAAGTGAAGCTTTTCCTGGAACTGTGTGTTTGGATTAGGATCTACCTATCTTTGATAATTATGATGTTTAATTATCGAAAACAAATTATACCATGATTGGATATCCAATCTAGAAAGTTTTAAGGATGACTCACACTAGTCCGATCCGATCCGATCCGATCCGGAACGATTTGTCAGTTTCTATAGAAAGAATCACGTGATAGCTCGGAGCCCTCGGAGGTCATGTGACGTTTTGTACAGAAACTGACAGATCTTCCCGTATCGGATTGTATCGGATCGGATTGGTGTGAGTCGTCCTTTAATAAGACAACTCGCGTACTGTACTTTCACGAGATAAATAAAGTGGTATCATATGAAAATACACAATGCTAACATTTTACTCAGTATTAAAAGTGTTTTCGTACATATCGAATGCTTACACATCAGTATCCGTGAGTTCTAATAGTTTCGACTTTTAACCAAAGAATACTATACTAAGAGAAGAACGACAACTCCATACAAAAAAAGGCCGCACGCAAAAGTTCGTTTATACTACTAGCGACATCAAGAAAACACAGTGAACTAAATTTGACAACTGGTTTGGCTGGGTTGTTTAGCCTATTGCTAATAATCTCATAATGAAGCAGATGGTTCTGGGTTCAATCCCCGGCAATGGAATATTTTTTTGTATTTTTTTTTATCACAGATTTTTTGTTCATTTCATTGTCCAAGTATTTTAACTCCAAATCACAAACAGCGTTTCCAGTACAGGGCAAAAAAAAGTGTGTATGTAATCTAGTATTAACAAAACTACGAGTAGTTAAATATTATCGGTAAAAGAACTTTCTGATTCTGAGTTATAAACACATATTTTGATTGACAGAAATCTACTTTCTCTACAATGCTCTTATAATAAAATGTTCCAAAGAAATGAATTTGTTCTATTCGTATCAGTGGCGAAGCGTCAAAATGGTCTTCGGGCAAACCGGAGCTGATTTGGTTTTATTTATGTAAATCCTAAGTATGTAAAATACAGTGTAAATAAGTAGGTTTTTGTGGTCATGTAATATTATTGTCTTCAGTTACCGCGATTTATTTCCATTGAAATAAAACACTTCAAAAATGGATTAATCACGTTTATTAACTACATTCCTTACGGCTCCAGTTATTAATAACATTCATTATCCCAAGGTAGAATAATGATAGAAAAAAGGATAACTTTCGTTTCAACAAGTTATTTCCATTAATTACTTTGCGCAAAAAACATACTCGTACATACAACAATATAAATATAAAAACATATAGTTGGACACATGTTCAGAGGTGCTTATAAAAGTTATAAAGCTATAAGGGTATAGGTACTACAACAAAACAATTAAAATTAGATAACCTTGTAAGAAATAACATACATACCACTTACGCCGCTTCTATAACGAAGCGTAAAGCCATTCACTCTATTGACATTAGGAACCTTCTTGATTTCAATAATATCACGCGGCATCCTGGGAATGCATCGCTTCTCTTCGCGGAGGACAAAAGGTTTATCAAACTTAAAAGAATGGTGAACCTCATCACGGATACGAACAACCTAAAGATTTTATATCCGATGTACCTGTAGGGGGTTCCCAGACTGCAGACTTTTGTTGATGATGCCTGACTTCGGCTATGTGTTCTAGCACCCTAGTTGAAACACTCCGTTTCGTGTGCACAATGTATGAGAGAACACATTCACAGTCAAACCTGTAAATTCCTACGTGTTGTAGAGGCGTCTAACACTTTTTAGGTCTCATAAAATGATGTCATGAATTGTGGCTTCTTCTTCAACGGCTTGAAATAAGGTTTGACTCAAACATATTTCAAGATGTAGTTGATCATCTCAGTAACCCCTCTGACAAAAGGCAGTATACAGCAGGTCTACGCTCAACTGTTGGGATCTTCACAGGGGAGGACTCCTTGACACGCGGTACCTTGAGGTCACCAGTTTTGATCAGGCCAACAATATGTTGCCCAAGCCGTTACCCTACAAATAACAAATTGAGATTGTTGAATCATGAGAAAGAGTGTGATCAGATCGTTTAAAAATGTAAGAAATTATTACCTTAAAATATTAGTTGGAATCTTCTTTGGCCATTTTCAAACGGCGTTGCACCACATGTAGCACACCGCCTTTAAGCATCTGTGCTCATGCTCATATTTAAATTAAATTGTTATTGCTCGCAAATAATAAATTGAATACCAACTGAATGCACAATTGTCAAATTCTGCGCTAAATGACAGCAATTCAATTGTCACCTTAGATAAAGACAGTTTAGGGCAATGTTGTTGTACGAAAAAATATATATTGCGAATACTGGTAACTATTGGAATTTCCACAACCCACACATACGCAATTTGCGTGAGGCCTATTCTTTGAGGGAAGTTAATACACCTTGGTTTTAACACTAACCGTAGAATTAAAAAAAACTATATTAATTCACACTTTTTGGGGTAGGTAATATAGTTGAGTTGGATGTATCATAGACTGTCTGATATCGAAAAGTATGTGCTTATAGTTTTGTCTATGTACTCATAATTGACAGATTAAAGTAGGCGAGTAGAAAAGACTGATTATTTGCTTTTAAACTAACTAGCAGAATCATTTTTAAACTATCGCGGTTATATTTTAACTATTAAAAAATAAATATATTATTTAATTATTTAATATATCGCGGTTATAACTTATTATACTAAGACCTAGGAACCCGTGTATGTGTGTGACAATAAAAACCGTGGTAAGAATACCATACACGGGGTATGTAAGTATTTAAATATTCTGCTTCTAGCCTCCGCCCACCGAATCCTCCCGATTGATCCTTTCATGCTTCTTGGAGCTGGGCCTTTGACGGTTTAGACTTTGCGTTGTCTGTCAATCTCACTTCTACTGTTATGCCCTTACATTTAGATTTGATAATTTTCGAATATAGGTTAACATGCCAGAGATCAATTTGTTTTTAAATATATTTACGAAACAAACTTGAATTGAAAAGTTTTACACATGACAAGTTCAAAACATGTATTTACATGTAAGTACGTTACTATCACATGAAGATTTGAAGCTATTATGATACGAAAAAACACCTAGTCATGATTTTTAATCAAAAAATCTCTGTCGACGATTTACACGCTGCGGGTTCTGTTATTTAAAAAAATGATTGATTGCTACACGTTGTTTCCACATCGGAGGTAATTTTCAACTGCCTGCACAATTTTTAAATATTAAGAAATGACAAGCAATCGTGACAAATTGTAATTTGTTTAAATAAGTTCCTACATATATTGAAATATTTGAGATGTCAAAGTGATAAACAATTGTTGTTTTCAGTTTTGGTGTAGAATTATTTTTCATCTCTCCTGTTCATGAGCAGATAGCCGAGTGGAAATAGCTTGTTGTTTTAATCAGCTAATTGTTTTTTTTTTTATCAGACAACGAACTTTTAATTTATGATACTATCGTTTCAAGGCCGTCCCCTATCCCAATGACCTCGGCGATTTGAGCTTTCTTCCCCTACCGCTTCCTTTCCTCACCGGTTATACAATACGTCAATAAGCATAAGTCGTCACCTAGGAAGAGCTGCTTGTACTAAGACGCAACCCTATAAACTGCTAGTGCCATCCTACACGACTGGTCCCCGTCGCCCGCGCAGTCATCTCGAGCCGGCGTTTTCGGAAAAATGCGTGTAATAGCTTTTTTCTCGAAAAGTACAAAACCTATTCAAAAATCAGTAGATGCGTTTAATGTAAACATAAATATATACTGCTTGTCTTAGTTTCTTGTACTTACGACGCATAATAAGTAGATACAGATTTAAGGTAGAATAAAGGGTTTACGGTTATTTTTTTTTCTCTTGATGTATTATGTTTTTTGACAATTTAGTAGAACCAAATGTAGACCAAATACCTAGCTACATTATATATTTTTTTCAAGCGTTGTGCTTGGAGCTGAACAAAGCCAATTCACTTTAAAAACAGTGAAATATGCCGGGTAGCCCCTTAATCAACTGCAGTACGGCCAGCTATACTGCCAAGGTGTACAAAATGCGACTCACATCTTGTAAACGAGCCATCGCCCTAATCTATGAATAATGTTGTTGTTTGATACCTACGTCCTACATTGTTTAGGTATGTGAAAAATAGGAACAATTTCATTTTCAACGCATTTGTACGCAGTTTTTCACAAAATTACAGTAAGTCTCTAACTTATAGTAAGTTAAATGAGGGTTCGATCACTCCTTCAGTCTTACGTAAAATAATCTTGGATCTGCTTAGATCTTCAAGATTCGAGATCGATAGATATGTTCACGTGAAACTGATAAAGCTTAGATGTATTTCATTTAATCTACGTTGGTTTAGCATTGTAAAAATCTCTAATAATACTTCTTCATCTTAAATATTTTGTGTTGTGAAAATAAATATTGAAAACTGCAAAAATATGTGGTAAATCCAAAGTGGTTGAAACGCCGAAAATTCGAGTGTGACGTCACTTTACAGCTATGTTTTGTTAGGTTGGTAGCCAAAACTCGCAGTATCGTTTTCAACATCTCGCGTTTCTGCCATCGTATTGTATATCCTGTCGGGCTCACTCCGATCTCTCATGCACCTGCAGAATTTGGCAAGGTGTGTTCCAAGGTATTCTGCTCACAGGACCTTAAGTTGGCCACCAAGGTACCGGTCTACATGGCAATGAAGCTGCCAAACCTCTTATATTTCGCCGAGACGTAGTGTGTGTACTAACGCCACGTACGCACTTTGGATCGTCTCCACGTCAAATGCCTCCATACTTTCATGAAGATCAGATGGTCAGATAGAGTGCGTAATACCGAAAGTCCTTCGACAAGCCAATGTTGGTGGCATTGAGGCCTATTTTATGCATCGGCAGCTGTGGTGTGGTCATGTGTCACGTATGGTGGAAGAGAGTAGCAATAGGCATATTCTACACTCTGAACTGGAGGACGGCAAGCGCATGCATAGCAGACAACTCCTCCGGTACAAGGACATCCAAAATCGTCAGTTGAAGAGCTGTAATATAAAGCCGTCTCAATGGGAGCGGTTGGCAGCACAGCGACCAGAATGGCGCAGGGTGGTGAACAACAAAGTGCGGTTGTTCGAGGATCAACGCAAAGTTGACCTTGATATCAAACGCGACCCGCTTAAGGCCCGTCCACTTCCTGCCATCTCTTATAATTATGTAAACCGAGTACTTAGGTGCCCTCAATGTGCGCGGAGTTTCGCTGCAAAGATAGGCTACACAAGCCATCTTCGTGTGCACGAGCGCCAAAATACTGAACATGAGTCGAAGTGGTCGCCTTGGCCAAAATTCGGACTCATCATACAAAGTAGGTGGACACTACTTATTACTAAATTTTATCAGCTAGAAATTGTATACCTACACTAAAAGCAGTATTCGACTATAGTAAAATTCAATCAAATTAAAAGATATTTTGCTACAGATTTGCCTGTTTGAGTAAAACTTTTGCCGCAAAGTGTACCTGTACCTACGTTCAATGGTTTTTGATATAGGTATATAAAATAATAGATAGAGCCAAGCCACGTTATCTTTTCTCAGCAAATGACCTGTCAAACTTGCAGTGCTATTTTAAACGTCAACTTCTATGAAATTATGACGTTTACTTAACACTTTCACAGTCTGTACTATTAAAGTCTAGGAAACTTAGCATGACTGACTCTATATGAACTGATCGGTGAATGTTTATGTAAAACAAGCATGTGATAAATTTATGTGATTGGACCTGATTCAGTCCGAGGTTCTCTATAATTTTTAAAAACAGATACATAGGTATTTTCACCGTGTTCCGATGTTTTGTTTCCTTGCATAATTTTTGTATGTGTATTGTAGTGTCCGACCGAAGTTTCGGTTTCGGCCTAAAAATCATGTTTCGGGGAAAAACCAGCCGAATCTTTCGAAGCTAAGGTGACTGACGTCAGTTGAGCTCGGCACGGCTGGCAATATGACGTCTTAAAATAATTCTAAAATTTTAATCCGAGAAAAGTGAAATCGGGCCATGGAGATGTTTCATTATTCAAATATTCGAAAAAAACGGCTCTCAGACATTTTATTCAGTGTTTAAATCACATTTATCAAAGGTTCGGTTTCGGTTTCGGCCGAAACAAGAATAGGTCAGAACCTTCGGTTTTGGTTTCGGTTTCGGCAAAAAACATATTTCGGACGGACACTAGTTTATTGTTTCGAAATATAGACAATTCCGAACTCACTTCGGATCGATCCGTTTTTTGTCCTTTTTCGCGGTATTTAAACGTAAATATCTAAATCAACAACAAAAAAAACAAGAATTCCATAATTTGTAGATTAGGTACTTGTTTTTTGTCATGATGATAGAGAGAGATAGAAATGGTATCTATGCTGTCACTTCCATGATATTTGACCGTTTCAAACACTTGAAATTACTTGAATTTTTTAAACAACGATTTTAGTACATTATTGCAGAGACCGAATTTCGTGGATGAATGCTTTTTTTGTGACAATTACATACGAATCCACGAAATTCTATTTCCGTCCGAGGCATACGAGTATATAGTGCTTTTCTCCAAACATGCAAGGACAATACAGGGTTACTTCAAAATGGTAATACAAAACACTTGGTTGTGGCTCAGTAAATGCCAAACTATATAATACATGCACCCCGTTGTTAAAATTAGCTGTATTTAATTATCGCTAATTTTCTAACAAAACAAATATTTAAACTCCCGAAGTGTTGTTACACTTAACTACATTCAATACCTAACTGTCATACCTGTCACTCGATGTTATCATCAAAGCAAGTTATTATCGATATCATTGCTTGCTTGTTTGTTGTTTAGTTTTAAGTACCCTGATAAATTTGTGGAAATAATAAACCGAGCTAGTTTAAATAAAATCATTTATTAATGTACCTAAACTACCGTAAATTACAAGCTTAAAATATCTACGTTTAAGTAGATAAGTGTGAACCTACTTTTCCTAAACGTATTTTAAGATGTGTTCAAAATGACCACCGCCTTCCCGGACACATAAGTCCGCCCGCCGTCTATGGTTGACTCAAGTCTGCCTAGAATAAGTTTGTTTTACTGAATCAAACGCCTGAATTATCTTTTGGCGAAGTTCATGGACGGTATTAGATTCCCGTGTGTACACTCTCCTTTTGATTTTGCCCCACAAAAAGAAGTCGAGTGGCGTCAGATCGGGACTTCGAGGCGGCCATGCGACTGGACCATTTCATCCAATCCATCTCTCAGGATATTGTCTGTCCAAATAATTTCGCACAATTTGAGCAAAATGTGCTGGAAATAAAGATTATCCAAATTTTGCTCCGGCACCTCTTGTAGCAAAATCGGTAACACGTTTTTCAGGAAATCTTCATATTTTGGTCCATTTAAGTTCCCGTTAATAAAATATGGGCCAATTACACAATTGTTCAGAATGCCTGCCCAAACGATTACAGAGAAACGAGTCTGGTAAGAGTCTCGGCGAGTTACATGAGAATTTGCATCACGATCAGCCCACTAGTGTTCATTGTGGACGTTGAACATGCCGACTTTTGTAAACGTTTGTGACTTTGGTAGGTTAACCATGTTAAGTCAAACAAAATGGGATAAATTAAAAATTTAAAAAAATATTCTTACGATTATTTTAAAAGGATGATACTTAATTGAGAGGCTTAGTTTAGGGGAAATGTGTGTAAAACATTGATTTTGTATTACCATTTTCAAGTCACCCTGTATATTTCTTCATTTAATTTTATTAGAAATAAATACATACAACAATTAAAATTTATGTCATCTTCGGTTAAAACCTTTGATTTTTTGCTTTTAAAGCCAGCCGACTGCCGCTTTAGAAATGATGTCAACCTGCTGTAATCTTTAATATTTATGTCTTGCTCGAGTTGAATTGTACTTTTTAACATCGAATACACTCCCAGAACGTTCCTACTTGGTTTTTTATCTTTAGATAATTCGCTAAAATAAGCTAAGAGCACATTTTCGCAGAACGAATTCGCATTTTTGTTGTTTCTCCAAACCATGAAATTTTCAAAAGTCTTCCGGTACTTTTCGGCTGACTTTGGTGGTAATAAGTTATCTTTTACTGAATTTGCTTACTAACTTTGCCCGTAGTTCCGGAGGTGTACCGATTAACATTTCTTCAGCACTCGAACTTGAACTCATTTTTATTTAGGACTTTCGAGAAACTTGTTATAACCGATATAAAATTTTTTCCTGCATAAGATTTGAAAAGAAAAATAAGGTTTCCGTCTAAACTTTCTTTTAATGCATGGTTGTGTACTTATAAAAGTTGAAATATCTTTAGTTTTATTAAGCCGTATCTACACGACTACTGATGTGCCGTTGGAATATTCCAGGGAACGGGAATTTATCCATTGGAAATATTCCCTTATTCCCGGGAATATTTCCAAAACAGGGGAATATTGCAATACAACTTGGACATTTTTTTAAAACAACTTGTTTAATTCTGATGTACTCAGCAGAAAAAAATGAGTGGCTTAAAACCTCCCCCTTATACTACCCAATAGATGAACATAATACTATACAGTACTGTTCTATATTCTTACTAAAATTTAAGCTATTGTTTCGATTACAAAATTGTTACTCCTTTTGGCCATGCATTTTGTTGATATTGTGTTGCTATCTCTTTATTTCAATATATAGATTTTCTCCCTTCCTCTAAAAAGATAAACCTTGTGGCATTTCTTCAATCTTTGAACGTATCTAGTGCTATCAATACGTGCGTAGATGTGCTTGATTCATGAGGCCTAAAAGCAAAGTGTTTGAACATTTCACTTCTCATACAGGTAAGAATAAAGTCGCGTTTTGTTGCAAATACTGTAATGCTGTATATTTATTTAAAAATGCTAAGAAATTCACCTGTCATTTAACCAAATGTCCCAAAACACTATGTGTCGTCGAGTGTTTTTTTTTTAAGACAGAGAAAAAAATAAGTTCGCCATGGCCTTAAGCAAATCATCGTATACTGAACCAAGTTCTTCTTCAACTGCACCACCCCACACTCAATTTCAAGAGTCAAGCCACGACTTTACTATGACGTCTGTGACTGATATCACAGATAATTCGAGTACATCGATGAGCAGCATCGTTAAAAAAACAAAGTACATAATTTATTGTGATTCTGTAATGAAACTAAGATGTTATAAATTGAAAGAGATGTCATATACTACAGAAAAAGTGACCGGTGAGCAGGGCTGGGACCTTGGTCACTTTTTCTGTAGTATATGACATCTCTTTTTCTGTAGTATATGACATCTCTTTCAATTTATAATTTATATATATAGTAGTGTGACTACTTAAAAACATGAATCAAAACATTTATTATGTTTAATAAATGATTTAATTCATGCTTTACAATTAATACTAAGATGATTTGTAAAGTTTTTGTATATAAAATAAAGATTCAACATTTTTGGCCTTTTTTACTTTCCTGGAAACTGTGGGAATATTCCCGGAAACGTTGGGAATTTACTCTTTTAAGTGAGTTACACTGTTTGATGTCTCGGAAATTAGTTCAATGCATAACGTGTTGATGTAATTCTCGATCACATAATATGTAAACCTATATATACACTTTCAAAATTCCCCAATGTTCCCTTTTTGTGGGAATATTCCTGGTAATAAACCGCGAACGGCACAACACTATACACGACCTTGCACAGCTAGCCGTATGCAACTCGCGATAGAACGAGACAACCAAGGATTTAATCTCCTTCTCTCTAGACTAGAACTACTACACTAATACAAAGCCTGCCCAGACGGGGCATTTGTAAGCACGATATGATCAGACAGATTGACAATTTGATGTCAATCAGATTGTCCCGTCTGTGCAGACCGTTTGGTCGCGGCTAAAGTATATTTGGCTGTTTGCAATATTGATAGTCCAAATATTTATTTAAATAGTAAAAAACAATACAGTAATGGATGATGATGATGAATACGCATACATACTGGGACTTGATGAGCTGTATTAAGCCCATGACCGTAAATGAGTTTCATACTATCGTGTTGATTAACCAGGAGCATTTTAGGGTTAATATTTGGTGAAGTAGTATTTTACATCAGGGATAATAAAATGGCACAATGGCTTCTGGGCCCGATGCCCCATACAAACACGGCTAAATCTGTTGCAAAAAAATCAAACGTAACTCTTGATTGCAAGTTGCTAAAATTTTTCTCCCGAATTTTCGATGTTTTGCAATTTCGGATCTGCATCTCTTTCGCTCGAATAAATAAGTAAAGGTAGGGAGGGCGATACCAATTTTCGACTTTTTTGATCAGCCTTCCGATATGTATATGTGTATCTGTACCTGCGATGTGACGAATATATTCGCATGTTTTAAAACATTCGTATTCGCATTCGCAAATTCGTACTTATTTCATATGTTTTGGCAGAAACTAGAACTTTCTCTGTTTCCCTAAATACCTAGTAGCAAAAATGTGACTAGCTATCACTGCAACGTACCTACTTGTTTAACCAACGGTATCGACGAAAGGATGACTCACACTAGAACGGGACGGAACGGTCTGTCAATTTCTATTGAAAGAATCACGTCAGTGCTCGGAGCCCTCGGAGGGCACGTAACGTTTTCTGTAGAAACTGTCAGATCGGCCCGGCTCGTCCTAGTGTGAGTCATCCTTAAAGCACACAGTATTTGCATTCAATTGCGTCTGTGTAATATTTTTTGCATTCTGAACGAAGTTTTGTGTGCTATTACACATTTATCATCACCTCATTAATATAATATAATAGTCGCATTCGCGAATATTATTAGCGAATATTCGTATTCGTATTATATTCCAAAACTATTATTCGTTACATTGCTAATCTGTACTGCGCTGCGTGCCAGGGCGCTAACGCTCATTCGCGAACGTAAAGCCCCTCATTCACGGCAGTCCGCCGGCACCTCCGGCACGTAATATAGTATCGTGAATGTCGTTGCCGGATGCGTGCCGTACGGCAACATCCTGCTAGCTCCGGCCACCTCCTTGCAGTCCGAATTGCACTAAATTACAGTAATAAACAATTGAGAAATGGCAATGCATAAAATATTACTTATTCATTATTAAAAATGACATACGAGATGGCGGCGATTTTAAAAATTCCAGTACAATGTATGCGCTACAACGCAGCGCTGCGCATCTTTCAACGAATAAGTGCGAATTGGACTGCCAGTCTGGGCCACTTGCACACCGTGTGTGCGCTACATCCAGCCATGCAGGAGTGCCGGCGGACTGCCGTGAATGAGGGGCTTAATAATGCAACTGTTATTGTCGCACTAATAAGGGAGAGTGATAGAGAGAGATAACTACGATGTGGGCGCAATCAACACGAGCAACTTCAACCGTAAATCTACGAGTATGATTTTTATCTGTTTAGGATGTGACTGAGTCTGTCTGTCTAGTATTAGATATGTATGTCCTATATTTTATGAGTGCATATATTTTTGTTTAGACCAATTGCAAATACTTATTTTGTCAATCTTCATACCACCCTGTGATATAACGTGTGCTGTTAATTACTCGAAGCGCTGAGATGTAGTAAAATACGTTTAAGCTACGGGACGGGGCGGGACGGGACGATCTGTCAATTTCTATAGAATGAATTACGTGATAGCTCGGGGCCCTCGGCGGTCACGTGACGTTTTCTATAGAAACTGGCAGACAGGCCCGGCCCGGTCAAGTCCCGGCTCGTTCTAGTGTGAGTCATCCTTTACGCGATTTAATCCGTTTCGAAGTGTTTAATTTAAATGAGTTCTAATCGCGGCAACCTGAGACATTATTATGACAAATTAGAATAAATAATTTTACGCCTATAGACGAAAAACGTTTAGTTTGGGTTTTTTTTAATATTTTACAGGTAAAAGTCACATAATCTAAATTTTCCCCAGTGTTGTGATGTTTAAATCTTTGCGGTTTGTTTAGCCTTTAAACCTTAGTAACTCTCGAGTCTACGTAGTCGGTCCCAAAGTTCTGTCACTGGCACATTATTTTTAAATTATGAACATGATTTTAAGAAAATTTTATTGCATTCCATTTTTGAACGTTTGACAATTATTTTTAAATAAAAAACTATCATTTGCCGCGTTTCATCACGATGGAGTGGACATTGAAAGAAAACCGAATAGTTGTTTTAGCGCTGCACCGCTGTGGGCACTCGCCAAGTACCATTTTCAAGTTGCTCAAATGTTAAATATAGCGCTTAGTTTTTGTACTATTGATAGGTACAATGAAGTTTTCAGTGTTGAGGACAAGAAAAGAACTAGACGGCCACGCTCCGTAAGAACACCAGAATTGATCAAAGTGATCAAGGCGCGTATAGCAAAAAATCCTGTCCGAAAACAGAAGTTGGTGGCTTTGCAGATGGGTGTCAGTAGGAAAACCGTCTAAAAGGTTTTAAATGAAGACCTTACTCTACAAGCATACAAAAAAGTGGGCACTTACTTAATGCACGTCTAAAAGCAATAAGGCTTAAAAGATCCCTTGAGTTGTTAAAGTGATACGCGAAAAATCGACACCGTGATGTCCTCTTTACAGACGAAAAAAATTTCGATATAGAAGAAAAGTATAATGAAAAGCAGGCTTTTCATTATACTCAAATCCAAGACCACTCTAGCCTGGCTTGAGCGTTAAACAACCGATTTATTAAGACACGAAGATTGGTCTTCCTCCAGTCCAGACAATCCTTTGGACTATAAAATTTGGCAGGTCTTAGAGGGGAAAGTCTGTGCGAAACCCCATACAAATTTGGAGAGCCTGAAGTCATCTTTGAGAAAAACAGTCGCTGAAATAGACATGAATATGGTGCGTGCTGCGATAGACGACTGGCCGCGGCGATTAAGGGACTGTATTAAAAACAAGGGAGGTCAGTTTGAATAATTTAAAGTTATTTTAATTGTTTAGTTAATGTTCTTTAAATTGATATATAATTTATTAAAAACTGATTGGTATTTTAGTTTTTACCATTATTTTCATTTGTGACAGAACTTTGGGACCGACTACGTATACTACACTAGGTTTTCATAATATGAAACATACAAGCAAGAACAAAAAAAAACATATTGCATGCGTTGCATAAGAAAAGAGAAAAAATGTCGTTAATTATTGCAAAAATACGAAAGTGTGTTAATTTGTCTTTAAGTATACTAATAACTACCCTAAACGTTTGTGGTTATAACCGAAATTCCAGGTATTCTAACTTGTAACGTAGTAACAAAACTTCAGAACCAGTTTAATTGGACTACGTATTTAAATGTTAAGAATAGAATACGATTGTTTGCTAAATAGACAACGTCTATAAAGACATAGAAAATGAAGATTACTTTTTTCATACCAAACATCAAATGTATCCTCAACCCAATGTAGTCTCAAGAAGCTCGCTAAATGAAACCCGATTTACGTAAACACGCAATAAATATATATTTAATTTTACATGCAAATATACGAATGAATGAACGAGATTCCCGTTACCGTTCAACGTCAAAAAAAAAACAATTAAGAGATTAAAAGGCATTGCAGTGACGAAGATTAATCGTTAGCGCCAAAAACAGAGTAGTAGGAAAATATTTTGCGCAGGTAGGGTACCTACGCATTCAATAATCTCCTGACCTTGTCGTGTAAATCAATAACATAGAACCGTTACCAGTCGAGTCGGCTTGTATACTTGACGTCCGGTGACACCTTTTTACCCTCAGTCTTCATCCAATAATACCCTTGAGCGGTTTAGATACCGCTTTTTGTAAGGGTCACATTTAAATACAACAGTCGTTTATGCGATATTGTCTTCTGTTACCGCGATTATTATTCATTGAAATTAAACACTTTAGAACGGATTAATCGCGTTTATTAACACCATGATCCTACGTTTCGAGCCCTTTACAGCACTTGTTTTCACAGGGTTAAGATGATGACTAAGAGAATGCGAATTCTCCCCGTCAATCAAAAAAGTTACTTGTGCAAACTACCTACATACAAAAGTATAAAAATATTTTAAAAAATAAAAACAAAGGTTGGTCTACAATACCCAGAGGGGCTTATAAAGCTAGTAATACATAGCCTGAAGGGCATTCTATAATAAAAATAATAAAATTTAAACCCTGTGAGGATTAGCATACATACCTACAACTTACGAACGCTTCCCTAACTGGCTTATGGAGCAGAAAGAAGCGACAAGAAAACTACCCCATTTTGCCTCTTTTATCCGTTTTCAATCTTTTCAAACAAAGTCCATACTAAGGTCTTCCAGTTCTGTGTCATGCTTGATCCTTGATGAGATGTAAAACAGGATCCCAAGCTGGTGGTACCGAAAAGTCATCCTCTCTATTGAAATTAGGGACCTTCTTGATTTCAATAGCCTCGCGCAGCATCCTGGGAATCTCACGCTCTTGTAATCTTTGTTTCAGAGAGCCCAAAGGATCTGCGATGACAAACATCTTGGTGCTGAGCTACAGCATGCAAAATGTGCGCTGTGGGCTAACAACCTCAAGATACCTCGTTTCATTTTGGACTTGAATTGTATATAGAATTTCCAATACAAAAACGGAAAAATGTTTGACCATCACTAGAAAAAAAGCAGTAAACCTCATAAATGCAAGTGACTTCAATATTAATTTGCCACATCCAATACTTCTACTTTACGAATTTCAAAAAGAAATTCAAAATCACATTTTTCATATTCACATTACAAAACCCAAACGATAGAAACATGTATTGAAATTAAAAACTTTAGAATGGATTACATGTATTGTATTGATCAAATAATATCTAATATGCCGTATGCTACCAGGGGAGAAGTTATCTTATCCCCTTGGGTCTCTCAGATCATATTACTGGCTAGCTACTTCGTATACCACGTGAAAAGCATATTCCCCTTTTGTACAAATATATAAGGAAACGAGAATTTAATCATGAACATTTTATATTTCTAAAGGAGGAGGTTCTCAATTCGTCTGAATTTTTTTTATTATTTTCAAGGGGTTTTTATTTCTCAGCCTAAGCTGGTAATTGATGTCACCTACGGGCCGAAGCCAAGTAGATGGCATAAGTATATTTTCAGTCCTCCGGCCGGTAAGCGCCACTTTACGCAAAACTAAATTGCCGCCTACCGGCTCCGTCGGGCAGAAAAATAGTATACAAACCTCGGCCGTTAGATGGGAAAGCCTCGGATCACATGTTCGTCGACCTCGGCTTCGCCTCGGCCGACAATTACATGGGGTCCGGGTCTTGGTATGTAATCTACTAATATTGCGTATCATACGTCAAAACGTTCGTAAGGTACCAATATAATATTAAAATTTATATTTTTAAATGTCTATTCTAATATCGTCTACTTGTAAGAATTTTCTTACAATTCTACAGGTGTTTAGTATTGCAGCTTTCTGTAACTGCATGCTTTGTTTCAGATCAATGAGCTTCAGACTATGATGAAGGTGTTTAGGGATGACGCCAGTAGTTGATAAAACTATCGGGACAATGTACACTTTTTCTTGGTTCCAGATCCTGGTAACTTCATCTTTAAGATCGGTATATTTGTGTATTTTATCAGTTATTGTCTTCTGTAAATTGTGAGTTTTGGGGACGGCAATATCAATGAGGTAAGTTATTTTGTTTATTTTATCTGTCAAGGTGTCAGTTTTAGTCCATTTAATAATTCCGAACGAGTATGTCAAAATTGGAACTGCATAACTGTTGATGGCTTTTTATTATTTTATTTTTTTTTAATGTATGTTACCTCAGAACTCAGTCATTGCTGAACCGATTTGAATTTTTTTTTTGGTTTCTTTAAGTAGATGGTTCCAGGTTGGTCCCATTTTTTTCAAAATCCATTTCTGATGATGGGATCCATGAGGAACTGAGGGAACTCCTCAAATTTGAAAGGCACATGCATAGTAATTTGGGTATTTTCATGAGAAACTCGAGCATTTCTTTACAAAACCCACCAGTTTGGTGGAGCAGACCTGATGATGACGACCAGGGATGTCAAAGAGGAACTGCTCTATAATTCGCGAGCCCCAGCTGTATCTTCTGATTTGAGACATTCATCTTTTGTTTGTTACGAAATGCCTTCGAAGTAGTCCTATTTGATTTTAATTAAATTGTGATGATGGATATCATGAGAATTAATGGAGCTGATGCTGAACCCTGGCAGTACCTTATGGAACTCAGGTTTGGTAAGACTTACGAGAGTTCTGTTTTCGTCATTCAACTCGTGTTAACGAGCAATTAGAGGAACAGTTCTCAAGATGGAGCTGATAACTATGCGGAAGATATTTACTACTTTTTTAATAATTTGGTGATTTGACACGGGGTCACAAAAGGAAACGTGGGAACTGATTTAAACATAATTATGTATATTTACTGCTTATGTTAGAAAAGGCCGCCATCTTGAATTTCTTCATTTTTGATCCGACCTTAACAAAAATCGATATCTGGGGATCCAAGAGGTTCTTTATAACGAATCTGAGGTCATAATTGCGTAAAATGGCCGCCATCTTGAATTTCTTCAGTTTTCATCATATCATGATAAAAATTGATATCTGAGGGTCCGAGAGGTTCATTATAACAAATATGAGGTGAAAATTGCAAGAAATGGCCGCCATCTTTAATTTCTTCATTTTTGATCAGATCCTAACAAAAATCGATATCTGGGGATCCAAGAGGTTCTTTATAACGAATCCGAGGTCATAATTGCGTAAAATGGCCGCCATCTTGAATTTCTTCAGTTTTCATCCTATCATGATAAAAATTGATATCTGAGGGTCCGAGAGGTTCATTATAACAAATATGAGGTGAAAATTGCAAGAAATGGCCGCCATCTTTAATTTCTTCATTTTTGATCAGATCCTAACAAAATCGATATCTGGGGATCCAAGAGGTTCTTTATAACGAATCTGAGGTAATAATTGCGTAAAATGGCCGCCATCTTGAATTTCTTCAGTTTTCATCCTATCTTGATAAAAATTGATATCTGAGGGTCCGAGAGGTTCAATATAACAAATATGAGATGAAAATTACGAGAAATGGCCACCTTCTTGAATTTCTTCATTTTTGATCCGATCGTAACAAAAATCGATATCGGGGGACCCAAGGGGTTCTTTATAACGAATCTGAGGTCATAATTGCGTAAAATGGCCGCCATCTTAAATTTCTTCAGTTTTCATCCTATCATGATAAAAATTGATATCTGAGGGTCCGAGAGGTTCATTATAACAAATATGAGGTGAAAATTGCAAGAAATGGCCGCCACCTTTAATTTCTTCATTTTTGATCAGATCCTAACAAAAATCGATATCTGTGGATCCAAGAGATTCTTTATAATAAATCTGAGGTAAAAATTGCGTAAAATGGCCGCCATATTGAATTTCTTCAGTTTTCATCCTATCTTCATAAAAATTGATATCTCAGGGTCCGAGAGGTTCATTATAACAAATATGAGGTGAAAATGGCGAGAAATGGCCACCATCTTGAATTTCTTCATTTTTGGTCCTATCCTAACAAATATCGATATCATGGGGATCTAAGAGGTTCGATATAACGAATCTGAGGTCATAATTGCGTTAAATGTATATCAAATTGATTGTTTTGATTTCCGTTTCGTCATTCAACTCGTTTTAACGAGCTATTAGGAGAGCGGTTCTCAAGATGGAGCTGATGCTGAACCCTGGCAGTAACTAGTGAAACTCAAGTTTGGTCCAACATACGCGACTTCTATTTACGCCATTCGACTCGTGTTAACGAGCAATTAGGAGAGAAATTCACAAGATCGAGCTGGTGCTGAATCCTGGCAGTACCTAGTGGAACTCAGGTTTGGTGAAACATACGCGTGTGCTGTTTTCGTTAATCGACTCATGTTAACGAGCAATTAGGAGAGCAGTTCACAAGATGGAGCTGATGCTGAACCCTGGTAGTAATATGCATGTACCTAAGTTTTAAATACGATGTAAGGAAAATTAACAAAATAAAAACATAAATTAGCAATAATTCGCTTACTTTAACGTATACCGGAAAGTCCAATTGAAGTATTTTTTGATAGGGATATATAGAACTTCTTCCAGTCAACCCTACTTCCTAAGTTGTTGGTGGGGATAAATGGAACTTCTTCCACTTAACCTTCCAACCTCTATACTGTCTGCCCCCTGGTGAAGACTCGTGAAATTATTTCCAACCGTCTATAATCATAGTCATAATAGTCCTAGATTCATAATATTACAAAATATTAGGGGAACCTGTTCTACCTCGGTCAGTTTTTTCTTTTATGATTTTTAGAAAATTAATGAATAACCGCAGAACTGTTATTTATCCGAATACCATAAGATAGATTAATAAACTATCGAATATAATACGAAATAAAAGGATTGGTATGTCTATTTTGATAGGCTACGTCGACGAAAAAAAAAGGGAAAAGTGTCCAAGGAACAACACCCCTGATGTTCCTTGGACATATCCCGTTGTACCTCGGACACGATATTTTTTTATTAAAAATATTATATTTATAAAATTATCAGATATTATTTATAAAATTATATCTATTTTTAGCATATTTATGCCATTTAATAAAGTTTTCTAGTACAAATTATCTTAGAAAAATTAATCGGCAATTGTCATATTTTATTTTTGCCTAAAACAATTTTCGAACTTTTTTTAAGATTGATTACTTGATAACTTAAAACGCAGGTAACCAAGAATTAGATATACAGTAAATATAAATCATTTAGTTAAAAAAAAATATGCAGTACAAGTTAGGTAGGGGCCAAGGTACAACATATTCTTGGTGTCCGAGGTACAACAAAATAACTTTTTGGACAAGTAAGCTTCGTATTAGCACTTCCAATTAAGATTAGGCTGAACCTATTCTACCATCGAGTAGCTAATTATCTTGACATTAACCTAATATATAAAAGTTTTTTGTCTGGTAGCAAAACATGAAATGATCAGCCTTGATGTAAAGTTCTAAATTCCAACTTTTCATGACACGATTCATATTTAATTATTTTTCTCGAGATACTACCGGCCCTCAAGTTTCGTTGATAGTTGATTTTATTTGTTATCAAATAAAGTTACAAATAAAGTAAATAAAATATTTTAATTACCCTGGCAAGGTAGAAATATTGCCAATTGTCCGAAGTAAAACTATGTCCAAGGTTCAACAGTTTCCCCTACATGTCAACAAATTACAATTACAAAAATACAGTTATTAAGATTAAGTGAAAAAATTTAATAAATTATATATGGTTATGTCGTAGCATTACATTAGCGAAGTACAATCAGAAAATATATTTAAGTATTGAATTAAACTGATAGATTTAAATTATACCTACATTAGGTAAATATTCATAAAATTCGTTTAAATTATAAAAGGCACGATCACACAGCCATCTCTTCAATTTGTTTTTAAACATATTGTTGTTCTCAATGTTTTTAATTTCTGTGGGTAATGCGTTATATATTTTTGGGCCTAAGATAGGCATAGTTTTGGCAGACTTGGTCAGCCTGTAGCTTGTTTGTAACAGTCGCTCTTTGCTTCCCAACCGAGTGCGAGTGAGTCTACTGGTTGTGAATGTATGTTTGTGTGTGTGTACGTGTGTGGCTATATTATAAATGAATTGTGAGGGTAGTGTTAGTATTTTAATGTATGCAAATAAGTAAGTGTTTGGCTGGTGAACCCGGTGGTTTTCGCGCTATTAGCCTCAGAGCCCTTTTTTGCAACACGAATACTCTATGCCATTCTGCAGCTGAACCCCAAAGTTCCAGGCCATAGCACATGATGGAGTGAAAGAGTGAGAAGTAAGTTGAGCGTACTTGCTGGTCAGGTAAAACATGAGCAAGTTTTCCAAGAGCAAAGCAAGCACCCGACAGTTTTTTTGTAAATGACGTCTATATGTTGATCCCATTTGAGAGCAGAGTCTAGGGTTACTCTGAGGACTTAGCGTGTTGGATTTGTGTAATGTTAACATGGTCAATGTGTATTGTTAGCGGCCTGGGAGGTACTGGCATTTATAAGTAAGAAAATAATAGAACCAAACAATATGAAGGACGGAGGTTTGAGACCTATTGCAGTCGGCAGTGTTTTCCGCCGTTTGACTGCCAAGCTCGGGTGCCGTGTCTTACGGGATGAAATGTCGTCATATTTACAACCTTGTCAGCTAGGGTTTGGTACCAGGTTGGGCTGCGAGGCTGCCATTCATGCCGTTCGAGCCTTTGCGCTTGATCCGAACAGCGCGGGCTGTGTCTACCTCAAACTCGACTTGAAGAATGCCTTTAACTCTGTAGAACGTGACTCTCTTCTTTCAGAGGTTTTGGAGATGGCTCCAGCTCTTTATCCATACTTATTTCAGGCCTACTCGTCACCTTCTAAACTCTTCTTCGACGGGTCTCCCGTACTTTCTCAGGTTGGTGTACAGCAATGGCCCTTTGATATTTAGCCTTTTCATCCAAAGGGCCATCTCTCGTTCTCGGTCCCCTCTTAATGTTTGGTACCTGGACGATGGTACTCTGGGGGGTAAGCAGGAGGATGTTGAGCAAGATCTGCGTGTGCTACTACCACTCTTGCGAGAGTTGGGTCTCTAGGTCAACTCCAATAAATGTGAGTTTTTTCCTTGTAGCTCCAATTCGCAGACTTCCTTCTCTTCGTTTGGTACCATACTCCCTGGAATCAAGGAGACCTCTTCCCAAAACTTTACTTTATTGGGTTCACCAATTTGTTCCGCCGCTGTTCCTGAGGCCTTTGAGGAGAAAGAGCAGCTTCTCCGGGTTGCGGGGGAGCGACGGAAGCGGCTCTCGGCACATTTGCTGTGCCGACCTGGTTGCACCCTGCACACGTTGACTCCTTCGACCTTACGTTGAAGCAAGCTGCGGAGTCTTTGTTAAACGTGTCTTTGGATTCGGACCAGTGGGGCTTGGCTTCTCTTCCTATTCGGAGTGGCGGGCTTGGTATCAGGCGGGTGCGGGACGTCGCTCTTCCGGCCTTTTTGGCGTCGGCAGCGGGGGTAGTGGAGCTTGTCACTAAGATTTTACCTTTCGGTGGTGGCGTGGTAACTATACCCTTTGCTTCCGATGCCTTGTCAGCCTGGGAGGCTCTCAACCCCGGCTGCGCCGGTTCCCGAAAAACCATTCCGTCAACGCTTGTGGGATGAGGTTGGGGTTAAGCGTTTGTTTGATGGTCTGTTGCAGAGCGCTGTTGGTCCTGATAGAGCCACACTTATCGCGGCCTCGAGCCCAGAATCTGGGGCCTGGTTGCATGGCCTGCCGTCCCCGAACCTGGGTACCCTGCTCGACAACGACTCGTTGCGGGTGGCTGTTGCTTTTCGCCTGGGCTGTGATGTGTGTGGGTCCATGGTGGAGAGCAACGGGTATCATGCCCTGAGTTGTCGCTGCGCGGGGAGGTTCCCTCGGCACCATGCCCTGAATGACATCATTCAGAGGGCACTGGTTTCAGCAAATGTACCGTGTGTGCTGGAGCCACTGGACCTTAGTCGGTCGGACGGCAAGAGGCCGGACGGCTTGACGCTGTGGCTTGGGAGAGAGGTAGGTGCCTTTTGTGCGATGCCACCTGCGTGAGTACGTTTGCCGCCACACATCTTGGGCGCACCGTGCGTTCGGCGGGAGCGGCCGCTGAATAGGCGGCTTTGCTCAAAAGGGCCAAATACTCCCGAGTATTTGGCTGTCGAATTATTTGTTCGTTCCTCTCACGGTGGAGACGTCGGCCTGCTGGTGCGCGGAGTCAAAGTCCTTTCTTGGGGAGCTGGGTCATCGCCTGCAAGAGAGGGGCCATGACCCCCGTTCCGGTTCATTCCTGGCGCAGAGGCTGTCTATTGCTGTTCAACGCGGGAACGCTTCGAGTGTGATGGGCACTTTTGCGCCGGGGATGTGGCGGGGGGATCTGTTTGAATAGTTGGTTTGTGGGTAGGTTTTTTTTTTGTAAGTTTAGTTTAAGTGTGTGTTTTTTATTATATCAAGGTAGTCAATAGTTTGTAGTTAGTATATATATTTATTTATGAAAGAAAGAAAATTAATTCAACATATCCAGGAAATAGCCCACCGTTAAGTTTCCTGCCAACAATTAGTTTTGAGCATTCTCAGTGATTTCATCTCTTAGTATATATTGAATACCTCTCTTTTTGGGTAAAAGCAATTTTCATATTTCTATTAACAACAGAATTTTTGTACATTTTTATAAAAGGGCATTCAGACTATTTTTTTTATTTTTTTAATCATTTATTTTCAAATTCCACGCTTCTGCGTAGTTATTTGTTCTATGTATATATACCTGTGTTTGTTCTATGTATACCTGAATACGCACCACTGTACGATGAAATCATCATCATAGGCCAAAATTTATTAAAATAATTATGGAATTCGTAAATTTTCAGTTCTTTTCTTATTTGCGATTCAATATATGATCACGCTTCCTTATTTTGTGGAAGTGCAGCCATGTTAACGCTGCTGATAATCTATATATATATTACGCGAGCCCGATATTTGTACATGCCATCAGATCCACAGTT
Source organism: Lathronympha strigana (assembly GCA_949128165.1). NCBI lineage: Eukaryota > Metazoa > Arthropoda > Insecta > Lepidoptera > Tortricidae > Lathronympha > Lathronympha strigana. The sequence continues at coordinate 28,478,383 of OX421901.1, read as the reverse complement.
ATGGTCCGATTTTGATAAATTATAGGTCATTAGATTCGTCTTATCGTGGAGAGTTGCAATAAGCTCTTGATCTTTCCAGTTTTCTTACGAAAAATGCCTAAAAATCAATTTTAAGGTAAAACCTCGCGCTAGGCAACCAGTACCAGCATAGTGTGACCTCCAGTCAAGATGACATAACAAAATAACATTAATTCAAATTAAACCTGTAGCAAGTTGTTAAGCATGAGAAAATATTAATTTTGAGTCGGCTATATATATCCATAACACTTAAATAGTTACCAAAATACACGTAATGTACATTTACCAATTTGTTAACAAAAAAATGACAACGTCATTTTTGGATGAGTCAACGTCTGACTTACTTTTTATTGGGGCATATTAAATAGTTTTGATATATAAACTCTTGCGTAATAGCATAGACTTGAGGGCGTAGACGTAATACATAATAGGGAATATTCACTATTTTTTTAAATACTGTTGGATGATAGCTTTTATCATAAAAATACTGTAAAATAAATTTCAGCGCATAATAACTAAAATTTAGTAGATAAATCTTCTTTCAAAAACTCCAAATAAAAACGGGCGTTTGAAACGCCCGCCATTCCGACAAGCTGAGCCGTGACGTCATTTCTCATCTAAGCCCGGCACACAGTCTGAATCAGGGCCTATACCACGAAAATCCGAACGATTGCGAATTTATACCTCCGTCTCTGTCACACTTGCATATTAGAGTGACAAAGAGGTTTCCCGTCAATGCCAATTTTCGATGTTCGTGGTAGGCATGCAGATTACGATGCATAATTACAATTATATTGTGAATTAATAATGCATAAAATTACGTACAATTAAGATATTGCTCACACGTATCCTGATTTTTTCAGATATAATAAATTTCTCAGATCAATTGATGTGAATTAAGATTATGATTTATGAACGTGTTTGATCGGCCCAACATAACCTAAAAAATGTTTATTATTTAATTAGTCTTGTATTGTTCAGCCGATTGTGTTTACATTTACAATGGAAAACGACATACAAGTCATAAAACCGCTTTAAAGATGGGATATGTATTGGATTGTGCCAAAATGCAAAAATATGAGTAGCAGAACGAGAAACACTAGATATCTTATGAAGGAAATTCCATACGAGAACATGTATACAATTTGACACAGACGATCCACGATTCGCATGCTTTTTTTTTAATGATCTGGATACTAGTGCTTCTGTGCCGGCTGTACACCAAACATTTGAGAAACCGAGACGCGAGATTACATACAGCGGCTCTCTGTTCATTCGCGTTCTTGGCTTGGTGTACAGACACCACTATCCAATGACGTCACACTCGACGTCACAGCGTTTTAACCGTTTGTAATTTCACACATTTTTTTGCACTTTTCAATAATTATTTTCACAGCTAAAATAAAATAAAATTAAGAAATTTTGATAGGGATATAATGCTGAACCAACATAGTTTCTGAGAAAAAAATATAAGCCTTATCTATTTCAAGTGCATATAGCCTATTATCAAGGCGGTTTTATTTGAACTTCACTATCATTTCTCTTACTCTTTTGTCAGATACTATTCGAATGAGAGGGAAAACACGGAATTTAAAATCTAGAATATTGAAGTAGGTCGTTATTCCGAATTATTTTCTTTAATTTTAGGACATTTTTTTTAAAGTGTACCTTTTCCTTTTTTATAACCAGAACCACGAGTACTATCGATTTGAAAAGTTTTTTTGTTTTCATGTTCATAAACCTAATGTATGACTGTTTGTTTCTAAAAAAAAATAAAAAAAATAATGTAAGTAGTATCTACGATTACATTTTTTGCTCTTGTTATGGAAGCCACGCGGCATAACGTACTTCCCTAATAGGTAAGTATAACTACTTCTTTAGTTTGTCAATTTATTTGGAAACACCTTGTTATAAGAATTGAAGTTTTGTCTGAGTGATCGAGATTCTGACCTGCTTAGCTACTACGATTTCTCTGTACTTAAGTAGGTAATACCAACTATGAGAAGCATTTCTTTTAACTGTTTTAACTGATTTATAGGGAGCTCTAATGTAATGACATGCATTTTACTAGCTTCTGAGCTTGTTAACTTGCGTACGCTGTGTAGTTATTGATACCCCAGAACTAGTACATTGTGATACAAGTGCGCTATGATGATCATTATTCACAAGGCGATATTGTGTATGTGCAGAGGGGTCTAATAACATATTTTTATTGTGTTACTTCTAATTTTCTAAGAACCTCGTCACGAGCAAGTGTGTTGCAAAATTATAAATTCCATACCTACTTATTCTGTGATAAAGATATAGCTAAACTGTGAGAATGTGTAGTTAACCAGAAAAAGGTATTATGTTGCCCGCAGATTTGCAAGGTGTAACGAACAAGTCAAATTGACGCTTTTTAAAGCATACTGTCAGACGTTTTACACCTGCAGTCTGTGGGCAAATTTTACACAAAGGGCATACAACGCACTGAGAGTCCAGTATAACAATATCTTGAGAATGCTGTTGCGATTGCCGAAACACTGTAGTGCGTCGAGCATGTTTGCGGAAGCTCGAAGTGACGACTTTTTCACAATCAGACGCAAGCGTGTTGGATCACTACTTTGTCGAGTGCGGTATAATTGCGGCAGGACATTTTGAAAAGTCTGTAGGAATAATTTGATTTTGTTCGAAGAATTTACATTTTAGCTTTGACCAATGAGACGTAAGTCGTGGATCACATTATTTGCTACTTTTCAGGCTGACCTTTCCGTCTTCTTCTTGGTGCATTTGCATCGTTATTTTGCTTTAGCATTGTCGATGTCCTCCGATGAAGACGATGGAGGTTGAAAAGAAGAGCAAAATTTCTACGGCATTCTGTTCAGATTTACTTTAGAGGGAGGAGCGACCTATTTGTGTCTAATTAAAGGGTTCAATTATCCAGTATGGTTCCAAAATTCTTATAATTATGAACCGGTGACTCGAAATTACGATTAATTCTAGAACCTTCCTCTGTTCCCAAGCAGTGGAGTTTAGAGGTTCATCGACCAATACAGTGGTTTCGTTGATTGCAGCTCCCTGAACAGTCTAAATCGCAGGTAGGTACCACTTCCTCTTTTAGTATTCAGCCGGTGTCATTGCCTCATACATTTAGTTTTTTCTAATTCAGTCTCTAGTCTCTGTAGTGGGTCAATACATGCACTTAATTTATGCGCAAACGTCTTAATTGCGTGATCGAAACTCGATCAAAATGAAATGCTCGTGCAAAACTGTATTAAGTACGGTTAAATAATCTTTATTCTCATAAGAATTACAAATTCACTTACATGAGAACATCTTAAAACTAGAAAAATGTTTGAGTTAAACGTACAGTGCATACAATTATAAGGCTTATTACAAAAAAAAAAATGGTTGCCTGTAAAGTCGGTTTTACGGGCGAAGATTTTACGTGACAACGTCTTTTTCTCGGTAGAATATTTATTGATATGAATATAATTAAATTGCACAATAGGAACTTACTTAACACTATCAACGTTCGAGAAAGACAAAGACAGAGACACAAGCATGCGCCGATTCAATGCGCCTAATTCTCTAGTGCTGCGCGCGCGGCAGACCGATCATAGTTGAGTGGGAGAGAGACGCAAGGCATTCGGCGGGCCTCTCTCTCGTTCGGTGACTCATCGTAACGTTACCGAGCGTTACACTTTTTCATAAGTGACTCCCAGCCGCAACCTAATTTAAGACGTTGTCACGTCAAAATGTGAGGATAAGTAAACAATCGGCATGCAAACACTTACAAACTAGTTCTGTTGCTGTGCGTCGGCGCATCACCGGGCGCGCAGCGATAAGGAGCTACGGTAACATTAACGTATGCTAAACTTGACGGATAATGGATGCGGTATCGACACTGGACGAGATTGAGCGTACTATATATATTTTTTTGTTGTTGGTTATGTTATATTTCTTGTTTATTTGTTGTAAGAAATTAAAGCAAATGTTTTAATATTTTTTATTTTATACGTTGGTCTTATACTGACTTCTTTTATGTAAATTTTAAATAAATTTATTGTGATTATTTATTTATACTTACTTGTTTTCAAGATTAATGATCACTATTATATAATGTATGTTTATTATATAAATACTAGTATAACTACGAGTATATACTTTTGAGGGAAGTAATATGACAAAGAAAGAACAGTAGTTAAGTGCGAGTACTATCCACAAACAACAAACAGTTCGTTACGCATAAATGTACTAAGTACGTTTAGCACATGTTCAAAAGAATAAAACGTAGGGGCACAACTGTATTAAGTGTGGTTGTTAGTATCCTCAAACACCAACCTTTGCTGCATGCACATACATATTAAGTGATTTTAACACAACATATTTTTTATGAAAAATGATAGAATGCAAGCAAAAAACTGTATTACATACGGTAAGGATCTTTTAATCGGTAATTATTGTATTAAGTAGGTATAGGTAATTTGCATCACACGTTCCCAAAGCTTTAAAAGCATATCACAGAATTATTTTAGTCATTAATAAAATAAAAAAATAACGGTGCTAGTACAAATACAGAGTTTTATGTAGGTCCAATAAGAAAAAAAATACACTTTCTACTAACGTTTAACCCGCTTTTGGGACAAAATCTTACTCCGTTGACCAGTTTCCTGTTGTCTGTTGATAGCATCTAGTCCAGGCACGTCGCATTTTTTATGATTTTGATTACCTAAAATTACTAACTTTCGTCCATTACTAAACATTATGAATATTCATTCGCCTCAACGGGCCACATTGACTCTTCAACGTTGTGTCGCAATACTGACTAACTCGCGCTAGGTGACGCCGGGTGACCACTCCTACGCAGTGTGCGACAAAGACAGGTATTTTAGGGAAAAAAGAGACAAAGAAATTAATTAAGAAACTACCTTTCCGGTAGTAAAATTTATTGGATGACATTGTATTAAAGGAAGTAAATACATCTTTACTTATTAAAATAATTGGACACGTTTGAACTATCTACACTTAAAACACTGCACCTTTAATACCTTTTAGAAAATATTGTCTTTAAATAATTTAACACTTTGAGGTAAACAGAAAGTTCAGATATCGAAGCGAATTAAAAGCACTTACCACAAGCACGTAACAAACATGTAACGATTTGAACTAAAACTACTTAATTCATATGCGCAGACCGACAAACATAACTTTTTGATAGGGCTAAATGCTTTTAAGATAATCGTTCTTGTGCTTAAATTGAAGCCTATCGACCTAAAAGCACTTAATACATACGTGCACAAAGTTTTGAAAAAATAATGGTTCTTAGTGCAATGGCGCACGACTAAGCCGCACTTAGTACGATTGTGACACACTGTTTCTAATAGAAGGAAAACGTTTTTCCGATTTTTTAAAATGTCAATTGACGCAGAATTTTATTCTGTATACGTAGCAATAAAAAAACAAATATCGAACAATTTGTAGTTAATACGATTGTGAACTAGGGTATCGAATTATGTTAGTACTATACATATACCTTGAGAAGGCCATTGCCACTGCAACGCACTCGACAAAGTAGTGATCCAACACGCTTGCGTCTGATTGTGAAAAAGTCGTCACTTCGCGCTTCCGCAAACATGCTCGACGCACTACAGTGTTTCGGCAATCGCAACATCATTCTCAAGATATTGTTAAACTGGACTCTCAGTATGCCCTTTGTGTAAAATTTGCCCACAGACTGCAGGTGTAGAACGTCTGACAGTATGCTTTAAAAAGCGTCAATTTGACTTGTTCGTTACACCTTGCAAATCTGCGGGCAACATAATACCTTTTTCACTTCTCCTATCGGAAAACGAGTGATTTGTAGCCCGTTTGCAGGGATCAAAGCTGCATTTCGTTCCCTTTCAAGTTTTTTTTTTTATTGTTCATTTCTGCCCGGCTGACAGGGAACAAAATTGAATTGAATTTTGTTCCCTGGTATCAAGTTTCTAAGTTGGTAGCAACGCACGGAATAAACATTATCAACGGCTGAAACATACTATTTATGTAGCGCGTTAGCAGATATTGGACGGTGCGATTTTGTTCGGCCCGATCCCTCGTATGCTTCGATTCCCTAAATTCCCTTTCTTATATTACTGAGACCGAAACATGGGACCGTGCCCGACGTAACGTGCAGTCTAATACCGCTCATTAAAAAAAGTAGGTACCATAGACACAGTGAAAACGGCGGGAATAATGTATTTTTTTAATTAAAAAAAAAATATTGCACTGAAACATACAAGAATAGTTTGAACTTTTCTTCGTATTAATTTCACTTATTTGCTAACTAAAAATGGATTCATCCAGTAGCAGTGATGAAATATTAACTCCAGAGTTCATAAGAAACGAAGCACAACAAGTAATCAGTAACCTGCTGCCGGAAAAGTCAAGATTAAAATACTCGTACTTACAAGCCTATCAAAACTTCTGTGCATGGAAAACATCTAAAGGAGCGAAATCATTTTCTGAGGCGGTTTTTTTAGCATATTTTCAGGAACTGTCTAAAACTAAAAAACCCTCCACTCTTTGGAGTATTTACTCTATGCTGAGATCGACCGTCAGCATGAACAAAGCCATAGAAATCAAAACTTATACAAAATTTATAGCCTACCTAAAGAGACAATCCGAGGGACACAAAGCTAAAAAATCCAAAATTTTATCTGCGGACAATGTTAACACATTTTTAAATGAGGCCCCCGATTACAGCTTTCTGGCTGTAAAAGTAAGTACCTAATACCTAAATTCCAATATAAATCAATATTTCATGTTCATTTTATATTACATCGAAACATGCCTTTAATTTGTAACGTCTTTTGCAGGTGGCGTTGATTTTCGGGGTCACTGGTGCATGCCGAGGATTGGAATTGTTAAATATTACTGTAGACGACTTAGAAAATCACTCGGATACATTAATTTTGGTCAATTTATAAAACCAAAATAGACCGCTCATTTGTCATTCGGGATGACTATGCGAAAATTGTACATAAATATCAGTCCATGCGGCCCAACAACTTTGATAATAAAAGGTTTTTTATAAATTACCAAAATGGCAAGTGCACGAGGCAGGTCATTGGAAAAAATAAAATTAGTCAAATGCCGAAAATTATTGCGCAATGTTTGAACCTGCCAAACTCTGAACAGTACACTGGCCATTGTTTCCGCAGGACGTCTGCGACTATCCTGGCTAATTCTGGGGCAGATCTGACTTCCATAAAGCGTTTAGGCGGATGGCTATATTGAGGACTCCCTTGAAAATAAAGCCCAAATTAGCCGGCGCATAACGGACAACATAAGAAACAACCGCTGCTTGTCACCGCAGCCTGGTACTTCAGCCCAAGCACGAGCTGAAGAGGCAGCAGAAATGGCGGCAATGAGTGATGTCAAACCTCAAAGCGCGCCCCTCCCATCATGCCACACCGAAGAAGATCAGTCCACGAATCAAGTGTTACCGGAATCGACACAGAATACACAAATAAACAAAACAAACATTTCATTGCCTAATAAAAATATAAACATTACTCTCCAAAATTGCACAAATTTCACCTTAAACTTTTAGATTTTTATTTACTGTATTTTTAATACATGTGTTTTTTTACTAATCTAATTAAAATTTTGTGTTAATATCTTTCGTTTTTTATTTATATTAATTTTATAGGAGAAGTGAAAAGTAGAGTGTATTACGCGGTAGCAAAATTATTGACACCTCGAGTGACGTAGTTGAATCCCTCGCTTTGCTCAAGATTCCATGTTAGAATCCCTCGCTACGCTCGGGATTCTATTCTGGAATCTTTCGCATCGCTCAGGATTCAATCACTCACCCTCGATACAATAGAGCATTTTGCTCCCTAGTAATACAATCTACTATTTCTGGTTAACTACACATTCTCACAGTTTAGCTATATCTTTATCACAGAATAAGTAGGTATGGAATTTATAATTTTGCAACACACTTGCTCGTAACGAGGTTCTTAGAAAATTAGAAGTAACACAATAAAAATATGTTATTAGACCCCTCTGCACATACACAATATCGCCTTGTGAATAATGATCATCATAGCGCACTTGTATCACAATGTACTAGTTCTGGGGTATCAATAACTACACAGCGTACGCAAGTTCACAAATTAAAAACCTAAATATTTAGCAGCATTACAAATTTACAATGCGTCACAAGGGTCATTAACCAACTGCAAAAAGGTACTTGAATAATAATTTGACTAATGTAATGCCATTAAACACGCTCAGAAGCTAGTAAAATGCATGTCATTACATTAGAGCTCCCTATAAATCAGTTAAAACAGTTAAAAGAAATGCTTCTCATAGTTGGTATTACCTACTTAAGTACAGAGAAATCGTAGTAGAGAATCGTATAAACAAGTGAATTATTATCGTTATTAAGGAGTGTTTCCAAATAAATTGACAAACTAAAGAAGTAGTTATACTTACCTACTAGGGAAGTACGTTATGCCGCGTGGCTCCATAACAAGAGCAAAAAATGTAATAATAGATACTACTTACATTTGTTCAGCGACTTTCAAAAATAACCTGTGGTTTGATTTCTATTAAGTAAAGTTTAAAGTTTGTTTGGAGGCGCAATGTACTGCGAATGTTGCCATTTTTGTACTGTGACAAGAGACGTACGAATTAGGCTAATGTTGAACATGATAGGAGCAGAAATGAAATTAACGGTGGCCTGGGTATCGGGCCATCAGGGAGTCACAGGGAACGAGAAGGCCGACGAGCTGGCAAGGGGAGAAGCGGAGAAGGAGCTCTTAGGCCCGGAACCAGTCCTATCAATTTTAGCGAAAGTAACGAAAAGAGTCATAAACATACTACTGGAGAGAGAAGCGGGCCAGGGGTGGAAAGAAGAAACCGGCTGTAGACAGTCTAAGATGATGATTGTAGGTATAAATCATTAGGTGAGCCAGGTATCTTCTGAAGCTAGGTAAGATAAATCTAAGAATGCTGACTGGTATCATTACCGGACACAATACACTGAACAGACATCTTCAGATCGTAGGTATAAGTAGGGAACCGTCCTGTCCGCACTGCGGTAAGGAAGAAACTAGTAAGCAAGTGGTAACAGAATGTGCTATTTATGTGGCAACATGATATAACACATTTGGTACACTGGAGGAAACCGAACTAAAGGATGTCGAACTTAAAGAAGTCCTTCTTTTCTGCAGGGAATCGAGAAGATGCAAGTGCTCGACAGTCCGCCTGCTTCCGGCCGGGTGCCCTTACTCTACGTCTACATCTAGGCTGATGTTAACGTACCTACATTGAAAATACTATTTAGTTTTTATGAAAAAGTGAAAACCTAAAGAGTCTCTTCTTAGTCGTGCACTCTTGGCAGAGTGGTCGTGGTCATGTCTAGGTTGGGTCTTTTGCCACCGCTTCTCTGGTGATGCGACGCCATGTAGCTCTATGTTTGGAGGAGTGAGAATTCTCGTTTATGCTGCAGTGTGTGACGGACTTGATGAGGTCTGTCCATCGCGTTGGAGAGCGCCCACGAGATCTTTTGCCCTCGACCTTCCCTTGCACCACCAGTCGTTCCATAGAGTCCTCATTGCGGGTGATGTGCCCGAAGAACTTGAGGATTCGTGTTTGCACAGTCGACGACAATCTCTCTTTAATATTGAGTTCTTTCAGGATCGAAACGTTGGTTCGGTACGCAGTCCATGGGATTCTGAGCATGCGTCTCCAGCACCACATTTCCAATGCGTCGATTTTGCGACGGTCTCGCATCTTCAGGGTCCACGTCTCAGCTCCGTAGAGAAAGATTGGAAAGACCAGGCACCGCATTAATCAAACCTTTGTATTTCTGGTTATTCGGCAGTCTTTCCAAATCTTGGTTAATTTTTCCACGGAGGATCTGGTCACGGCGCAACGCCTCCGAATCTCATCCTCGCAGCCGCCAGCGTTAGTGATTGCGGAGCCCAGATATACGTAGCTATTGACCACCTCGCACCCCGCTAGAACCCGGACGTCCGGTTGGTTGTTGTTAACACGGTCTACAATCATCATCTTAGTTTTTTCACGATTTATTGCAAGCCCAAAATCCAACGCTGTATTCTCCAAGCGACCAAGGAGAGTCTCGATTTCGTCTTGACTCGACGCGAAAAGGGTAGTATCATCCGCATATCGCAGGTTACATATTTTCCGACCGCCCACAGATATTCCCTTGTCCCAGTCTTCAAGAACTATCCGCATTATGTACTCTGTGTATATATTAAACATCAGAGGGGACAATATACAACCCTGTCTAACGCCGGCTTGCGTTTTGAACGACTCGGAGTCAATACCGTCAACTCGGACTGCGGCTGTTCCATCTTCGTACAGACGTCTGATGAGGTGTACAAGGTGTTCTGGTACACCCATTTCTGTCAGGACCTGCCACAGTTTCAACCACTTGACGGTATCGAAAGCCTTTCTGAAATCCACGAAGCACACATAGAGCGGGATGTTAAACTCTCTAACTTTCTCTACTATTTGTCGCATTATGAGTAGCTGTTCTCTTGTACCTCGACCTTTTACAAAGCCTGCTTGTTCGGCGGCGATCTCAGGAGACAGGTAAGCTTGGAGCCTTGTGTTGATTATGTGTAGCATAATTTTACCGGCGTGGGATATCAAAGAGATTAATCTATAATTACTGCACTTTTTTGTTGACCCTTTTTTATGAAGTGGGACGAATATAGAGTGTGACCAATCGCTCGGCCAGACTCCAGTGATTCATATTCAAACGCAGATGGTGTGAAGTATGTCTACTCCATCTTCCTCCATAGCTTGTATTGTCTCGATCGGGATTTTATCGGGACCTACGGCCTTATTCCGTTTTAGGTGTTTAATAGCCGCACGTACTTCATCTTTCAGTGGGACTGGTTCTTCCTCTGATGGATAATCGTAGGTCGTTGTGATAGCCGTTGTCATGTCAGCAAAAAGAGACTTACAATAGTCTTTCCAGACGTCGACAATCTCCCTTATTTCCGTGATGGTGTTTCCTGATGCATTCTCAACGGCCCACGTCTTCGGTTTGAATTGACGGGTTATAAGTTTGATCTTCATGTGCAAGTCTTTCGTTTCAAACCTTTGAGAATGCTGTTCAACCTCTTCACATATTGATTGTAGCGCTGTGTTACGGTCTCTACGACAAGCAGCTTGTACAACGGATCTCATGGCATTAAGTTCATTGTTCGTGGCGCCGTTAGCTTTTAGATTTCTACGTTTCTCTACCAAGTTCCAGGTATCAGTGGACATCCAGTGTTGCCTCTTTTCAGGTCTAGTGTTGGGTTGTGACTCGCGCACTGCATCTTTTATAAGTTGCACGGTGGACTTCCAAATGGTTTCGACATTCTCAAACCTGCTACAGTTTTCGTGCCAGCGCTGCTTTTTTCCTTGAAGCGATTGGATAAACGAGTCCCTATTAGTGACTTCCAAGCGGTTATTTATTTTCTTGACGACAGGTTTGCGCAGTTTGATTCTCATATTGCACACGAGCAGTTGATGGTCTGACATAACGTCGGCCCCCGGTAGTGTATGGGCGTTTGTAATCGAACTCCTCCATCTTGCTTTGATCAGTATATACTCGATCTGGTTGCGGTATTGTCCGTTTGGGGAGGTCCAGGTGTACAGTCTTCGTGGGTGATGTTTGAAGGCTGTATTCATAACAGTTAAGTTGAAATCGGCTGCAAACTGAATGAAGCGCTCTCCTCTACTGTTCCTAGAGCCAAGGCCATAATGGCCTATGATATGCCGCAGACCTTCATCCCGAGCAGTAGAACCCACCTTTGCGTTAAAGTCACCGATTACCATCAGGATCTCTCTGTTTGGCACATTATTTATACATGTCTCCAATTGGTTATAAAAGATCTCGATTTCTTCATCGGAAGCGGAACTTGTCGGGGCGTAGACCTGGATGATATTCAGCACGCATGGTGAAGCACTGAGCTTAATGGAGATGATTCTCTCGTTGACGGGGTTGTATCCCAGGACAGACCCTGTCCATTGTGTGGGCACTGCAATAGCAACTCCGGCGAAACTGGATGATTCATTTCCTGAGAAGAAAATGGTATGCTTCTCCAGCCTTCTGTGTCCGCTTTCTTTCCAATGCGTCTCGCTGAGCCCTGTAATAACAGTGTTGCATCGCTCGAGTTCTTGATCTAATACATGGAGCTTTCCTTCGTCAATGAGGCCTCTCACATTCCATGTACCGATGCGGATATTATCACGTAACTGAAATTTCGTTCTTCCAGTAGCATAGTTTCCAAGGGGAGCCTGGTTGCCTGCTGCCTCCTGGCCGGTAACTAATTTCACACTCTGGCTCCCGGACAGCTCAGGGCGCCGCTCGCTACGCGGGTTGCTAGGCACAAGTTTCTTCTTAAACGACCTATTCATGACTCTCGTGGGAAATTAGTGCAGTGGTATCCCGTTGCCTTCTGCACCAGGGCCTTTAGGAGGTATTTGGGCTCCAAGGTTTCTGACGCCTCTTCCGTACAGGTTGCCCTGCCGGGTATGTATGGTTATACCGCCATTGCTCGGTCGCCAGTTTTTATGAAAAAGTGAAAACCTAAAGAGTACCTACATCATTTTTGAAAGTTGTTTAATTTAACTAAAGTTGTTAGGTTTGAGGACTAAAACCTATCATTAAATGTTTTGCTGCTGTTAAAGATGACTCACACTAGAACGGGACGGGACAGGGCGGGAGGGGACGATCTTTAAATTTCTATAGAAAGAATCACGTGATAGGGTAGGGGAACCAATAAATGAACGTTTAAGCGACTTCTCTAACTTTAGAATTTTTTTTCAATACCTTGTAACCTATTTTTAACAACTTTTATTTTATGATACAGCATATAATCGAGATTAGATTTAATTATTATTATGTCTCTTATTATTATTCAATATTTTTCTAAAAATGATTATGTGCCAGAAATGGTCAAAATCGCCAGAAGATGAACAAAATGCCCTAACTCTGAACAATTTGACCCAAATAAATGAACTAGTTAGTATATTGGCAAAATACATACCCTATTAATGAACGGCTTCACTCCAATAGATGAACTAAGTTGGTGGGCAAAATTCAACTGTTGGAAACATTGTAACTTTGCGCCTATTTAAATTTTGTACACTGAGCAAATACGAGTATACTCACCAAGAAAAAAAGGACTCGGTATGTCGCCAAGAAACAGTGATGATTACATTAATATATATAAGGTGCTAACAATTTAGTCACGGATATTTTTACCGCTGATAGTACTCGGTTCTCGGAGTACATTTAGGTATGAAACATCATAAGTTTTGTTATGTTTTTTTGGAGAAAACTAGGAAACAAATTGGCAACGTTAAAACACCCTGTTAGTGTGATTTTTAAATAAGTACTCATTGGACATATTTTAGTACCTCTTTTACCTAACACCTAACTGGCCACTTAACGTCAAATCAAATACTCGATTGTCAACGTCATGCTAAACATCTTGTCAGTTAAATTTGCACATGGTGATTATTTTTAGACGGAATTATAATTATTATTTTTGTTCGGTAAATGAAAACAAAAATATTATATACAAAGGTTCCTTAATTATAGTTTAAAGTTAATTGTTTTAATACAATGTATAATCTCTTAAAATATCCGTGACTAATTTGTTAGCACCTTATATACGCAATATATTACGCAAGTATTACAAATTTTAGAATAAATACGATTATTTTACTGTAAATTATTTCTGTGAAATGAATATTACGTAGGTACTCGTAATCTACGAGAAATTACACGTAAGCAGTTATCGACATGAAACTATAAGAGGTATAATCAAATTAATACATACGAAGTGTCTTATAGCGAAAAGTCTCGCCCAACATCTTGAAAGGCTTTCGCTACTAAGTTGTGATTTCATCAAGGGTCAGATGCAGAAGCGATAGTCCTGTGTGCGTACCATGAGTTGCATTCGATTGCGACTGCGGCATTCGAAAGTATACTATGTCCGTCTCGCTCCTACCACTACTCTGACAGGCGCGAGAAGGACATACTGTCGAATGCCGCAGTCGCAATCGAATACAACTCATGGTAGTCACACTGGACATGGTGCGCATAGTCCGACGGTTCCTTTCTTTGTAGCCGCGGTGGGGCATGGCAGGCCCTGTTATCGGCAGCACTCTAGATTAGGGTCTTTATTAATATATATAATTATATTATCTTCGTTTTTGTATGTTGTACTATAATTTACTTTTATATTCATAGTGTAAAAACATAACAAAATAAGAAAAAAAATACAAATGTAATCAGCCTTCATTGCACATTTTCTTACATTAAATAAATAAATATAAATATTTTATGGGACAATCTTACACAAATCGACCTAGTCCCACGGTAAGCTCAATAAGGCTTGTATTGTGGGTACTAGGCGACGATATATATAATAGACATATACATATAACTACTTAAATACATAGAAAACATCCATAACTCAGGAACAAATATTCGTGATAAACACACAAATAAATGCCCTGACCAGGATTCGAACCCGGGACCTCCTGCTTCGTAGGCAGGGTCACTACCAACTAGGCTAGGAGGCCGTTAAAACACATACATTACACACATCACACACACACACATTACATTATTAGTTATTACAAACTGTAATATTTGCAATTACTTTAAATTACCCGCTAATCAGACTTTCCGAATAGATTTTTTTTACTAGAAACACAAACTGAACATTTATAATAATTAGATAAACGAACGAAATCTAATAATAATAATCAGATAAGGGTATGCTATGAAGACTCGCATATTTATTTTGTTTCATTGGAAACAAGGCGTGTAGGTATATTTAGATACTGACTTATTGGTAATAGCAAAAATTGTTTTTTTTTAAGTTAATAATGTACTTTTACTTTGCACTGATGGTGCCGCTTATATGCTTAAAGCTGGTGGTATTTTAAAAGCAACATCTCCTCGAATGAAACACATTACGTGTTTAGCTCATGGTCTGCATCGAGTTGCTGAAGAGGTGCGAGCTAACTTTAAAGACGTGGACGTGTTAATATCTAATGACAAAAAGATTTTCTTAAAATCTCTAGAACGTGTACGCTTTTTTAAGGAAAAATATCCGTCCATTCCATTACCTCCCGAGCCTGTAATCACCAGATGGGGCACTTGGATAAAAATGCAGCTGTATATTGCGCTCAATACTACGAACAAATACGTAATATCATCTCCACACTTGCTAATGAATTGGCAGCTATAAGAACTGCAAAAAAAATCTTCCAAAAGAGAAAATTACAAGACCTAAATTTCATTCGCGACAATTACGAAGTAATTGCCTCTTCCATAGAACAATTACAATGTTCAACTTTGTCTATTACGGAATCATTCCTCATTCTGGACACTGCTCGTTGTTACGTAAACTGGAGTAAACTTTTAGCGGTGATACGCAAATTTGAAGTCGTACTAGACCGAAATCCTGATTATGACCATTTACGAGAAATATCCGAAAATCTTACCCAACCCGATCATCAAATTACAATGAGTTTTATAAATTTGCTCCTTGACGACGAGTGAAGTCGAACGTTCATTTAGTATACATCAATGGCTTTATAGTGATAAACGAAACAGTCTTCTCCCAGAGAATGTTGAAAAATGTATGATTATATACTCCTATCACTATAACAAACCCAATAATATGTCATGTGCTGCTGTGTGTACTGACGTGGATTTCGAGGATGAAATTGTATCTGTACCTGTATAATTAATTATAAAAAAACCTATGTGAAATTTTGTATTTTTTTTTCATTTGGTGGGCCGCTTTTTCTCATATTAACAACTATCGATATTGATAAAAAAATGTTTCTCACACTAGTTTGATTGCGACAGTCTTTTGTTTTGGTATGAATTTTCCGGGCTCTGAATGACAATAAAATGTCAATTATTCTATGGCAATGGCAAATATTTGAAGAGCATTTTTGTCATATGAGACTAACGATTGGGTAACGCACATTTGATTCATAGGGGATTATTTTTGCAACCTGCCCTTATGGCAACTGTCTAGCTCCCTACCATCGTAACTTTAAGCTGATTATGTATTTCAAGAATAATAACAGAAGTTTGGTAAAAATTATTGTTATATGAACACTTTGTATAGGAATACGCATAAATTTTATCCGACACACTTGGCTGACACAAATCGGAAGCTTGGCTTTACTCCAAATTCAGTAATGGCTCATGTGGAGCCTCAAGACGTAACGGATTGTAACTCAGGCCTAGAACGTATTTGAGAAATGTTATTTACGTGGACAGCAACGACTTGTGGCTCAGTGTTTTAAAAAAAGTAATTTTAATCATACTTTGCTGAAAAAAACATTTGCCAATAACCTAAACGGACGGAACGTAAAAGACGGACGGAAAAATAATAAGACGTAACGTAATTCTACAAAAAAAACTGTCATTGCATATTTTGCCTATTTCCTTGTATTTACTAAATGGATCACATTCATTGACAAAAAAATATGTCGATCAATATGTCGTCAATCATAGCAAAACTGAACGTCAGAGCAAATATCGAATGAGCCCTAGTAGCCCCGGGATAAGAGGGTGCGACTTTCAATATTTTTCAGATAAAAGAGATATTTAGGCAGATTTTTATTTTGTTGCCGTTTTTTTTTGTCGCTTCAGATTTTAATGAAATTTGGTGGGTAAGCATCCTTACAGTCAGAATGACGGGTGTATTTTATTTTGCAATGATCCCATGGGTTTTTAGGGAATGCTATCAATTTAAAATTTAGTACCTAATTGGTACCTTCATAATATAGTAAATTGTAAATCAAGGGCACTAGTAACCCATTTTAGACGAGGCTATTTATTGGTCCGAGTGCAACGAGGACCAAATAGGTATTTATGTCTGAAGGTATACACTCTGCTTTTCACTTCGATTGTAAGGAAAATATTAGGTTTTATTTCACTTTAAGTCATTGAAAATGTAACCAATGTAATCCATACTCGCGCGCTTGAGTTCTTCCCGCCGCGCGCCGCTCGCAGGCGGCCGGGAGAGCAGGGGGCGAGTCAGCGGCGAGCGCGCGCCCCCTGTTATGTTACTTTATACCCTAGAGCATGAAAAGCGTTTTGTGTCGTCTGGTCCCGACATAAAGGCGAACTTTTCGAGCAAGAGAAGTGAAATAGTAGATTGTATATCAAGAGCATTAAGTAACCCATTTTAGACGAGGCTATTTATTGGTCCGAGTGCAACGAGGACCAATATAGTAGTCGAGGATAAAATGGCTATTTATGCCCGAGGTATACACTCTGCTTTTCACTTCGATTGTAAGGAAATTATTGGGTTTCATTTCACTTTAAATCATTCAAAATGTTACATCCATACTCGGGCGCTTGGGTTCTCCCCGCCGCGCGCCGCTCGCAGGCGGCCGGGAGCGCGGAGGCAAAGCCGCGCGAGCGCGCGCCACGCGCGATTTCATTTTATGCCCTAGAGCATGAAAAGCGATTTTGTGTCGCCTAGCCACGACATAAAGGCAAACTTTTCGAGCAAGAGAAGTAAAAAATAGTAGATTGTACATCAAGGGCATAAAGTGACCCATTTTAGACGAGGCCATTTATTGGTCCGAGTGTAACGAGGACCAATATAGTAGCCGAGGATAAAATGGGTATTTATGCCCGAGGTATACACTCTGCTTTTCACTTCGATTGTAAGGAAAATATTAGGTTTTATATCACTTTAAATCGTTGAAAACGTAACATCCATACTCGCGCGCTTGGGCTCTCCCCGCCGCGCGCCGCCTGCAGGCGGCCGGGCGCGCGGGGCGCGAGCCGCGCGAGGCCGCGGCGAGCGCGCTCCACCTGCGATGTTACTTTATGCACTAGGGCTAGGGCATGAAAAGCGATTTTGTGTCGCCTAGCTACGACACAAAGGCGAACTTTTCGAGCAAGAGAAGTGAAAATAAATTTTTCGTTATCTGTGTCTGTAGAGGTTACATGTTTTCTCTATGAACAAAGTTAAAAAACTCTGAAGCCACAAATGATAACCTGTGGATTACGGAACATCCCAAATGTTAGTTAATGCCAAAATTAATTATTTCGTCGATATTAATTATAGATATTACTTGTATACAGCGGACCAATTCAGTCTTTGTCTTTTTGAACGGAAGTGAGAGATGAGTAGTATACATATAATTACACAAAAAACGCACTACTTATGTAAAAAACATGATACGATTGTTCTCTCAATTGAATACGATCAAGTAAAATAATAACATTTTTGTTTCACGAAAACTCGTACTTTCTATTATTTTGAAAATAATGAATGAATGAATGATAATATATGTAGTTACAGGATAACTAACGGTCGCAAATACAAAGATAATCTTACCAAAAGAGGTCATAGCAGCGGTAACGGCCCGTTAAAAACACCATATTCCACACTAAATTGCGTTTAAAAGCAACTGGATACTAAATAATACCTTTACAACCATTAAAACGACGTAACAACTGTACCAACGAGCTGGACTGTGGGGACTAGAGCCGTGCAATTTATAGCGACACAGCTTGCTGGCTTGGATTGGACATTTTGTTAATGTTATTTTACTTGTTTTCTTCTACAGGTTGTCTATTACCTAATATACTAACAATGTACCGTAAAACGGTGATATTTTGCTCCAAAATTTGCTCCACATTTTTGAAATCACTTAACTATTTTAAAATTTGATGTAAAACAACATATTGATAAGTATAGTGGTTAGTAGAACAACGATTCAGGCATTATGCGGCACTTGCAGTATAAAATCATTAGTTTTTGAGAGGAATATATGAACCTGAACATAGGAGCAAACTTAAGCTAGTCTTCTAATCTAATCCCGATTATTTTTTAAATAGGTAATCAATTACGATATTTTCTATTTTACCTACTGACAAGAGAATGAGACGAAAAAAACTTGGAGAATTTTTATCTAGTGGGGAGCAAAGTATCACCATTTTACGGTATGCATTTTCGAATGAGCATAAAACAATCACAACGCCAAGAAAAAGTCTAAGGAGAAACAAATTGAACTGTTCTGAGGAATTGAGGATGATGTCGAAAATGTATCTATTGTGTATCCAGTCCTAATTGCAAATCGGTGAAGTAGGTACCTACTTAAACATAACTACCTACCCCTACCTACCTAAAATCCGTAAATAGGTCCTTGAGGCATTGTACCTAGGATGCTTTTTCGTAGAAATCGCGAAACGTCTGGTTGATGTTACTGGTGACCGAAGAGCTAACGTCACCTGCACGTTAGGTATTAAGTGTATAGATCTATAGGTATTCAGTGGTCAATATAGCCCGCATGCTGTAGCAGATCGGGCCTATAAGATGAAAAATATATTACAACCGGAGCGCTAATTACAGCAAACGGCGTGGCAGGGTAAGGGAACATCTTGTGCCTTAACAGCTTTTCGGTCTGCTTTTTTATTGGTAAGTGCTATACTAAATTTGAACATTCGCTGTTTCTTACTTTTAAAGTTTTTTTTATTTTATTAATAACGTTTTTCGTGAATATTTCCGTTTCAATGGACCGTTCCGCTTAACATGTGTAGTACTCTTAGTTGAGACCCGCAATATGTCATTATTCACAGGTTACACACTCCAATTAAAAAAAAAAACAAAATTACGTGTGTCAACATTTAAAATAAATTTGGTACTAAAAATAGCCTTTTTATCATATTAAACATATGCCTTCGTGTGTTGACGACACTCTTGACACATTGATACAATGAAAGTGAGGTGCAGTTGCAAATAAAGCATACAGTTTTTGCCTTGCATAAATTGATAAAATTGAATCTAATTCGAATTGAATATTCGGCCGCTCACTTTAATTGGTCAAAGCTTAATTCAAATGTATGTTTTACAGTAATATACCAAAAAAAATTAATCAATTTACTGGACATTTTTATCGTGATAAAAAAAACCCTATAAATTTTTCGTATTATATTAACACCTTTCTATTGTGAATTTGTGACGTCACCGCGACATATATCCAGGGTCTATTGACGACTGGCCTCGTCGTCGTTTGAAGGCCTGTGTCAAGGCCAGGCCATTTTGAATGATATTGTGAAATGTAAATTCTGATTTTGAGTACTTCATTTTAATATAATAATATAGTTTATTCAACTTTCGTTCGTATATTTTATGTAGATAAAGGTTATTAAAGTAATAGAACTTATACCAACGGCACCGAGTGATGGCACTTTTGACGTTTGATTGCTCATGAAGTTCCGTAAATATTGACAGCAAAGTATAAAGGAACAAATATCAAACTTAATTGTTGCAGAGGCGGCGTAGTGATGTTCCGCTATTTATCAATCGCATATCGAATCTAGGTACATGTTATTTAAAAACAAGTGACGTACTTCTTAATTACTAGCTTTCAGCTCGTGGCTTCATTCGCGTATCCTACCCTATTTCATCTTCTGAAAATGTATTATATTTTTTGATATAAGAATACCCCGATTTCTACAATTTATTTGAAGACTAGCGACCCGCCCCGGCTTCGCACGGGTTATTATTATACATATAAACCTTCCTCTTGAATCTCGTTATCTATTAAAAAACCCGCATCAAAATCCGTTGCGTGGTTTTAAAGATTTAAGCATACAAAGGGATATAGGGATTAGGGACAGAGAAAGCGACTTTGTTTTATACTATGTAGTGATATAGAGGTATAGAGCCCGTACTTTTCATGCCGATGACGTAAAACTGACGTCAGTCTGCATATAGGATGGCTTTAATTTGTCTTATTGTAATTTTCAACTATTAATCATCAGTCACTTAATCATGTATTTTAGATTTTTTTATTTTTCATATTTGTAATTGTTTATTAGCTATAGCCAAAGCAGCACATATTGAGAGATATGTAGTGTTACAAATGACATTATATTCCTACATCAAATATGCTCTATTATGTACATTAATGGAATTTGGATTAGTTTAATATTTATACCTACGTCCATATATGATTATTGATTAAATTAATGGTCGATAAATACACTTAGACTAATTAAAATACTCTGGGCCTATAAGTCATACGGCACGGCCTGCCTATTTGTTAGTGACCCTGCCTATACGACGCAATTGAGTGGATATGGGCACACATCAAGGGATATGCAGCAAGACACAACACAGAACCTTCATTAACCACATCAAAAATGTTAAAATTGTTACGAGTAGCTTGTGCTCGTGTTAAAAAAGAAGACTGGGAAAAGGTCGTAAACAGTACCATGCGACGAATAAGGGAAGATTACGGAAGAGATGTGAACATAGATAACATTTTAGATAACGTAATAATAATTAATGTAGGAGATCATATCAGTGATTCGTCAAGGCGTGATAGTGATTCGAATTAAAATAGTTATGTACATTCAATATTTAATTGATCATAGAGATCATGGTCTTTTATTTTTATGCGTTATTTATTTAATAAACTAAACTTTTTAAAAAGAAAATCTGTACAAAAGTGAAGTATATTTTATACCGATATTCTCAACTCACACTTGACTGATGTTCTTACGATAGTCATTTGAAGTGGATCACTACCTACCTACATTATTGTCAGGTGTCAAAAGTACCATGACTCGATGCCGCTACATGTACAAGTTATTTAAAGACAAGTGCATTAAATACTTAGTTTTACCATATAACATGGTCTTTTATATTTATGCGTTATTTATGTAATAAACTTTTTAAAAATATACTTAACTTTGAATACAAACTTATTCAACTCGCACTTGACTGAAATTTTTACGATAATAATTTGAAGTGTTTCACATCACTATAGTCATGTGTCAAAAGTGCCATCACTCGCTGCCGCAAGTATAGTAACCAACTAGGTATATTTAAGGTTTGTACCTACTTACTTCTAAACTAAAAACTTATGACCTCTTGATTCCATTTGAAATTTGTATTATTTGTTAGTTATTATTTTTTTATAATTTGTTATCCAATAGGTAATAGGTGCCGCATTAACTTCTAAATTTACGGTAATTTACGACTGGGTTATTTTACACTTTCAATTTAAAGCTTAGTTTAGAGCCAAAATAATATAACACCAGTATTTAATATATTTCAACGTAATGATTACTCTAAAATTGCATATTTTTGAAATAAACACGAAAAACCAATAAAAATTCTACTGAATATGACATTTAACCTCTTTTCGCAGGACCCACGGTGCTAGCGCCCCTAGCGGCGAATTCACTCACGGTAATCCTCATTCGACTGAATCATTTAACGAAACCAACAGTAGCACATACGCCTGTGTAGTTACTTAGTCTGGAGTTTCAAACTTGATAGTAGGTACCTTCTACTGTTCGACCATTAATAAGGCTTATCACCCTCTTGTCTACTACAAGGCACACTAGATTTTTGTCACTTCATATTATTGCTAACTTTTCTACGAGCAAGCTCTTCTTTAAAATTCTCCTTTTCTAAATACCAGATGTGAGTAGAATCCTTAATTTTATTAAATACAAATTAATAAGTCGGCAAAATAAATTAAGTTGTTCCATTGATTTATGTGAGGCCAAGGTGCGCTTCAGACTATACTTCGTTTTTTTTTGCATTAGAAAGACCTTTGCAGAACGATATATAAGGATTTTTATCGGGCACATTCTGCGGATCGAACAGTGGAAACGAGTTAACAAATATTACGTACTTATTATCATGTTTCATTAATACATACATTGCTCAGTGTTGTGAACAGAGAAGAAACATAATATTAGTTAATTTATATTCTAAGATTAAAAGATAAGAATTTTAATAAATTGCGTTTACAATTTTTCATGGAAAGGTTGTACATTAAAAAACCTAAAGAGGCAGAGTTCTCACACAATGGTCTGTTTTTAAACGTCACTGTAACTATCTGTCAACTGTAACTCATGTGGGATTTTCTTTCATTCGAGTTCATATTGTTGTCGGTTGAGTCGGTTGTGTTTTCTATTGTTGTTAGCTTACTTAAAGATTGTTGTTATAATTTTTGTTGAATTTCGTTGTTAGTTTTTGATCTATTTAGATAGGTATTTCTAAATTACCGCTTTTAAATTATCTTGCTTATAAACACTTAAAACATTTTTTATACCCAACAAATTAGTAATAAATGTAAAAACTATGCATTCAGCTATCGTTAAATATCAAATTATTTGTATGTACATAAGTTCCTAGAAATTCACTGATATCGGCAGAAATCGAAGAAGGAAGGATTGCGACCACTGCTTCTTTGTTTAACCGTTTGACAGATAATTCTAATCTTTAAAAAAACGAAGTATAAGCCTTATTACAATGTAATAAGAGATTGCACAGATATTTTTGACGCTGACTGTATTTATTTTGTTTACCCTTTATTTGGTTCAAGTCTCGATGTGGTCAACGGTTAAGTAGATTAGACAGTTACTATGATAAGTTATAGCGATCAGTAGAACCCATCTTTACCAAATATAATTTATAGGTGACTGGGGCGGGGCTGGGCATCAATTACACAATTATTTTTAGGCCAAGACTTTTGCTTATACATAAGAATCGCTTACCAAAACAGATCTAGTTAATTAAGAATAATCATGCTTTTATTACTGTCATTAATATATCAAAGCAGGTACCTGAAATGTCCCTAAAGACACTAGGTGCGTTTGACGGTAACGAGATAAGAAATAAAATGAGACATCGTATGAATAAACGAATGATTACCACAAGCTTCAAGAAGGTGAAGTAAAGTAAAGAAATTACCGGCAAAGAAGGGTTTTTCATTGTACTCTTTTGATTTCACGTTTTATCATTACGTTACCCCCGTGACATGTAAGAGAACGATCAAATTAATATGCAGCTACGTCAATAGCTTCATTGCATGTGTAACTTTTGGAAACGGTTTATTTTAAATAATTAGTAAACCAATTTGCAGCCATTTCAATGTTCGAATTTGAGATGACAGAATCAGTCCACTTTGAATAGAGCCTATTTTGCACCGCTGATTCAGATCTCATGCAAATGAGTGTCGCTCACAGCGTATCTATTGCGAGTGAAATTAATTACGCACGATACACTGACTGCTTTATGGTGGATATTCAAATTGCATATAAATGGATCACGATTGCCTATCCGAAAGAACAAACTTATTATAACACACATAAACTAAATAGATTTTAGGTTGTAGCATTACCTTTTGTTTTTGCGAGCTACGGATTCATGTAGCGTTTCACAAACTCTAGTTCTGGTAGTTATCTTTCATTTCATGGTATGTTCATGATCTTTTATAGTTGAGTAAACTGCACTTTCATGATCTGAATGAATCCTGGTATTAACTTCAATACGTCAAACCTTCCACACAATGGTTTGATCTAAAATCTCCTAGGGGCTTATCGCCTCATTTCAAGGATAATAGCTTATTTTTGTAAAATTTATTATAATTACACATACTTTTCCCCGTTTGTTTACACTTTTTGACATATTTATTTATAAGTATCCATGGTTATATACTTTTCCCCTCACTAGCTTAGAAAGCGCTGTTTTGTCCTTTAAAACTAGCGTGGAAAAACGCATTTTATCCACATGTGGGGAAAAGTATTTGACCTTGCTCTAATTCCTACCACTTACCGCCCGTCAAGTATAAGTGAGTCCTATATGACCATATTAAATATGCGCAATCGGAGGTCACACCTTAAATTGGTCGAGTCTTATCGCGCACTTGGTAAGCCTGTTCGCAATATCTAAGTACCAGGAGCGTACTCTATGACAAATTACGAAATTGAATTTTGAATGATTTTTTCAAAATAACTTGCATGTGGATAAGATTTGTAATCGTATGTAGTCTTTATTTTCCTCGCGATAGTGAGGGGAAAAATGTTGTATTCAATCGGCGGCAAAGTTTGTTCAACTCTCGTGCCTTGAGACCCTCGTAAAGCTCAAGATTTCAGTGATTGAACCACTCGCTACGCTCGTGGCTCAATTTTGGAATCTTTCGCTTGCTTGCGTCTTAATATAAGCCCAAGAGTTAAACAACAACTTTGCCCCCTTGTATTTATAATAGATAACTATTGTCGTAACTTGTCAATTCAAAAATCTCTACTATGCAGTTTTGGTTTTGCTACATTGAAATAAGTTTGTTTTATATTTATTACTGGTACTGACGCTGGATGCAGGTCGCCGGCAACCGGTAGATATGGAGGTCCAAAGGGGAAGCCTATGTTCAGCAGTGGACGTCTTATGGCTGATATGATGATGATGACTGGTACTTTGTAAATATTTAAATTTAAATTAAAGAATTCTTAATTCTCTTGCCGGGCTATATAACCCGTCGACAGAATCCAGTCTTTCGTCAGCACTCGTTTTGAGCAGTTTCAGATAAGCTAGGTGATTTTTATTTTTTGATGAGGATGGCTCACAAGTATGTGCACTTTTTCGCATATTTTTTGTTCAATTGGCGTTTAAGGTTGTCGATGAACCACACGACAGACGGTTTATACACTTCTATAAAGTGGACCCCTTGGATAATGCACGCTCAAAGTATATCTACATATACCAAGTAACACTATATCCCTACATTTTTGAGTTTTACTGAATATTATTTTTTCGTTTTCTTCTTGCATTGTAACTGAATAACTCCGAGACAGAAGTGACATCAAACATTGTCAACCGACTTCAATATTTCAAAAGGAGGAGGTTCTCAATTCGACTGAATTTTTTTTTTTATTTTTTTTTTTTTTTTTTTAATGGATGTTCACTCATAACTCCGTCATTACTGAACCGATTTGAATTTTTTTTTTGTTTTCTAAAAGTAGACGGTTCCTGGTTGGTCCCGTTTTTTTCAAAATCCATTTCTGATGATGGGATCCATGAGGAACTGAGGGAACTCCTCAAATTTGAAAGGCACATGCATGCTGATTTGGGTGATTTCTTAAGAAACTCGAGCATTTCTTTACGAAAATCATCAATTTGGTGGAGTGGACCTGATGATGAAGACCAGGGATGGCAAAGTGGAACTGCTTCGTAATTCTCAGGACTATGATCCGATTTTAAAAAATATTTTTTTGTCTGTATATAGATGGTTTCAGGATTGTCCCGTTTTTTTCAAAATCAATTTCTGATGATGGGATCCATGAGGAACTGAGGGAACTCCTCAAATTTGAAAGGCACATGCATGATGATTTGGGTAGTTTCTTAAGACACTCGAGCATTTCTTTACGAACATCATCAATTTGGTGGAGTGGACCTGATGATGAAGACCAGGGATGTCAAAGTGGAACTGCTTGGTAATTCCCAGGACTATAGTCCGATTTTAAAAAATATTTTTTTTTCTGAAAATAGATGGTTCCAGATTTGTTCCGTTTTTTTCAAAATCAATTTCT
The DNA here is from genome assembly GCA_949128165.1 of Lathronympha strigana. Taxonomy (NCBI): domain Eukaryota; kingdom Metazoa; phylum Arthropoda; class Insecta; order Lepidoptera; family Tortricidae; genus Lathronympha; species Lathronympha strigana. The sequence goes on along the minus strand of OX421901.1, from coordinate 28,451,976 downwards.
GATGATGGGATCCATGAGGAACTGAGGGAACTCCTCAAATTTGAAAGGCACATGCATGATGATTTGGGTAGTTTCTTAAGACACTCGAGCATTTCTTTACGAACATCATCAATTTGGTGGAGTGGACCTGATGATGAAGACCAGGGATGGCAAAGTGGAACTGCTTGTTAATTCCCAGCTCTATCATCCGATTTGAGACATTCATCTTTTCTTTGTAAAGAAATACCTTCAAGATAGTCCTATTTGATTATAGTTCTATTTTGATGATGGGCTTCATGAGGGATTGAGAGAACTCCTCAAATTTTAACGGCACATGCATTCTGATTTGAGGGTTTCCTTAAGTAACTAAAACAGTGTTTTGGCGGAGCCAAAATTTTGATGAACTTGATCTGATGATGAAGACCAGGGATCGCAAAGTGGAACTGGTTAATAAACCTAGCTCTACTTATTATCCTAGTTGTGACATTCATCTTTTTGATTTGATTTATATTCTGATGATGGAGTTCTAGAAGAATTCAGAGAACTCTTCAAATTTGAACGGCAGGTTAATTGTGATTAGAGGGTGTTCATAATTAGCTTAGGCATTTTCTTACTGTGGCCATCATTTTGCTGGAGTGGACCTGATGTTGATAACCAGGGATGGCATAATGAATATGCTCGTTAATTTACAGTCTGTCATCCAATTTAACACATTGTTATTTTGTTTGTTTAAAGGTCTACAAGGGAGTTCCGTTTGATTATACTTCAAATGTAATGATGGAAGCCCTAGGACATTAAGAAAGCTCCTCAATTTTCAATCGTACACGTGCGGTGTATTGGATATTTGAAAAGTAAACTGGCTAACTCAAACAAATTCTTAATTTCACTTTTACCGGGAACCAAATGAAGTCGGTTATTTTTTCTTAAAAATTATTTTAGTATTTATCAGTCATAATGCAAGTTACTTTTTAATCTGAAGTGGCCAATATAAATTGACAGAGATAGGCTGAATGCTTTGAAAAGAGGTACGTAACGTAATTTAGTCATAGTATGGTTTAATTAAAGTATTTAAAGTCGTCGTAGTAGTTATGAATATCTGGCCTTTTTTTGCGAATCGGGATAAATATTAAATAGGGGTACACTACATAATCCCAAAAAACTTTTTGCCGATTTTTGAAATCCCGAATTTTACAATACCGATTATGAAAACAAACTTATTTCAGTTTTCACACCTTTCACCCATCCCCAGTTGGACGGACATGGTAAATCTTGACGGGGTATTAGGAGTTGTTCCCACACATGTCCCCCTTGACATGTTGTACCGAGTAAATGCTGTGACAGCGCATCTTTTGCTGGCGGTAAATTTTCTATAGTCCTATTGTTTTGTGAAAAGATACTTTCTGCATCTCTTAATGCCAGCGATAGCTAGATGCCGATCTGAAATAAACAATTGAACAATATTAATACGTGTAAGCAAGCATGTTCAAAGGACCGAAGAAGAAAAATGTTTATTTGTGAAAGATAAATACAAATTACAAAAATCTGTGAAAAATAGATGATGAAATCGCACGATACATGTCACATTACTTGCTCTCATAGTTACATTAGGTACATATTACTGATAATGTGATAATATAGGTATCTATTACCTTTTTCACTTGCAATAGCAATTTTTTCCAATATTGAAAAAGCTTGGTCAATATCTCCCTTTATTGCCCATTGGAAGCTTTCAGAAGCGGTTAGATACGTGTTCCATGTTACAAACGCATTTTTTTCCTTTGCCGTGAAAAAATGACGTAATATCACATCCGGTGAACGCTTGAAGTATTGGAAGAATGAGTGCTTTATCCGATCTTTAAATAAAATACAGCATAAGAAAGTGCTTACATACGTTAATATAAGTTAAATATGGAATTGATTGATTTACCTGAGCATGCACGTAAATTTTTTTGTCAGTTGGAAATTCTGAAGAATGTAAATGTGCTCTAGATGTCAGTAATCTTTACAGTTCCTCATTATTGGTATCATCTCGAAAGAAGTTGGTTTCGTTACACGTGTTGTACCAATGCCACTTTTTTCCTTGTTGACGTTTTGCCATCATATTTAATACGATTTCCCTCATTTTTTCCCGGTTAATACGACTTGTGTCCCGCTTAATACACCATCTAAAACCCACCCGTCTAGCATCATCGTGCAATACCAACTTATATTGGCGGGTTCGGTGTCGGACAACAGGAAGCTTAGGCAGCGGTTGGTTGATGTTGGACGTTCTATTGTTTTTGTTTTGTCTAGTGTTCCCACCTAATACGTCGTGATGTAAGGAATATTTCGCAAAACTGCGGACACTAAATATCATGTACTGTAATACTTCATGACACTTTAGCCTACGTAGACTCAATAAAAACATTATCGAAGACGTGTAGATAAGTTACTCTTTCGCATTCGTTCGGTAGAATAAAAGGGCTAAATTGAGCGCGAAAACGCTAGCAAACAACCGCAAAGTTTTCGAATCATCCGAAACAGTTTTCTCCTATGTTTTCTGCCCATCTTTGATGTATCGAAAGGGGAAACTATTGTTATTACGTTCTTATGTTACATTCGATTTGTATACCCTTTTCATTTACTGCTCCCATTCCGTCTTGAAGATGAATGATTGTAATAAAAGCAAAAAGTAGTCATATTACTATGCTAATGTCTTTAATCATTTCTTGGTTACTAGTTTTTGTATTCAGTTAAGGTGAGCCTGCCTCAACGAGACCAAAACGGCAAATTTTCCATTTGATTTAGTTATAGTGTCACCGTAGAAACTTGTTGGAAACGTTTGTTAAGTAGATATTTATAAATTACATGGTTACATAATGCAGATCTATGTATACTATCAATTTAACATCGAATTCACAATTTGCTACGTTGGCCTTCGCCCACCTCACCTTTATAGCTTACAAAACTGAGCAACAAAATACTAATTCACTTTATCGCACAGCTTCACCTTCTTTGTCTCTCCTAAAATATTTTACCCTGTTCGGAATCCCTTGATAAAAAGTGTTTTAGCTCAGATCCTTTTTCACTCTCTTAAATATATGATGTAAAGGAGATAAAAGCGATCCTGGCAGATGCCAGGTATAACCAGGTAGATACCTAAAATTGCATGAGTAATATACACCATGGTAATAAGTTATTTGGAACATCTCCGGTTACACGTTACATCAATTATATAAATTAGCATCAATTGACTAACCTCTCTCTATCACTCTTCCTTATTAGTGTGACAATGACAGTTGCGTTTAGTTAGCGACTGAGCGTGAGCGATTGGCATCTTGGCTACGCACCCTGGTCTGATAATAGCACAGCCTTTGTTGGCGCAAATAGGGAGTTGCAAGCTCTTTACGGCGATGCTTTCTGATGATGATAAATTGGCGTTTTATTCCTCCCGCTGCACCTTTTATGGGGGAGCATGGGAGCGATTAATTCGCAGTGTTAAAGCTCTTAAAGTGACCCTTAGAGAACAGGCTCCTTCAGATGAGGTACTGAGCACGCTATTAGCAGAGGCAGAAGCCCTAGTTAATACGAGACCCTTAACCCATGTTTCACTTGATTCTGATGCTGAAGAGGAGCTGACTACGGCTCATTTTATACTCGCATCACAACCAGGGCGTCCTATTCCCGCTACCTTGACTGACGCGGATCTTCTGAGTCGAAAAAACAAATGGCGCGGAGCCGTGAGATTAGCTGACCACTTCTGGCAGCGCTGGGTCAAGGAATACCTACCTTCCTAATCACCAACAACAGGAGGAGGTTCCCCGCCTAATATTGCAGTGGGCGACGTCGTGATTGTCTGTGACTCCAACCTACCAAGAGGCTCCTGGCCAAAGGGCCGTGTCGCGAAAGTATATCCCGGCAGAGACGGAATAATTAGAGTGGCAGATGTAGCCACCGCCGCTGGAGTTCTACGTAGACCCCTCAAAAAGCTGGCGAATGTCCTCGTTACTTAAAAAAAGGGGAGAATGTGCAAGAATGCACAACCTTTTTATATAAATTTACCTTTTTTACGTGCTTATTATTGTCAGCGCTTTTTATACGACTTTTGTCTTTTATTCTGAATGTCGTTACATATTACATTTGGTTTTTTCCACCACCAGTGCCTATTATTTTATTTCCCAATACCTATCGTTAACTATATTTATCAACCACTACATGTTATTTGAATATGCTAGTAAAATAAGTTACAAGAGAGAGGATGATAGATCGTCGGGTGGCATTCGTGTTGTACGTACGATAATACCATTGTGTATGAAACGATTTGTATTCTTTATTGTTAAAGGAAACTTCATTGAATACGACGGCACGTGTGTATTTAAACGACGTCTTGTTACAACATAACATTAAACAAAATTAAAATGTGTAGGGTAAGCGGTAGTAATCTTGGCCCCCCTCCAATCATTGGCCCCCTGAACTTAAAATCGATTTATTAAGATATACGTTTGAGTAGAATGTAGAAAAAAATATTTATATTTTTCTTTGTTGACAACAGTATATAGTGTAATTGATAGTTTTCCAGCATAATAGCTGGAACACACGTAAAAAAAACATTTTGCAACGATTGAAGCTAAAAGTGTGTTTTATTAAGCAAATTATAAGAATTTAGTACTTTTAAACTATTATACCGTTTTTATTGGTATTCAGAATGTAATATTTGTGTTGCTTTATATTAGTTATAGTTTCTATTCACTATCGTCAATAAAAATAAACAAATCTAGTGATTGGCCCTACCATGGTATAATCATTGGCAGGGCCAATAAACACAAAGTACAATTATTGGCATGCCAATCATTGTACTCTTGGTATGCCAATATTTGTACCCTAGAATGATTATACTTTTGCCACATTTTTTGATTTTTGCATTATATTTCACAATCAGTTGTAAATATATTTATGGTTGTGATTTATTCAAATTCTCAACATTTCTAGGGATAACTTGTCATCAAAAGTTTTACTATTTAGCACCTTATTAGGGAAGGAAAAATGTTGAAACTCGAGGTTCACCTTAAAGGGCCATTGATTGTACTGCTTTAGTCCAAAAAGTTAACCAATACCTATCTTAACATAAAAGCGTTTTAAAAAAAAAATTGCCTACCTTTTATTTCATAATCATAATCATAATGTTTTTATTCAAAGTAGATTCACATGGAACACTTTTTGAAGGTCAGGTACATAATAAATTAAATCACTACTAAACATAAATTACAAAGCAAATACACAAGTAATGTCTTCACCATATTCATGGGTCAATTTAGTCTAGGGGTAGATACAACTTAGGGGTACATAGTTTTAGCGTCCGATAATTTATCCATCCATACGCATTTATCTGTTAAGTAGTCGTCCAGTCTGTAATAGGCTTTTTTAATAAATGTTCCTTTTACTATTTTTTTAAATTTACTAACATATGTTTTGCAATTACAGGCAAGGCATCTTTAAGCGATAATGAAGCTTCCGAACTATCAAAAATACTAAAAAAAACGTAGGTATCCTAAGTTAATTAACAAAATATTTACTTTTCAAGTAAATATTAATACAAAATAATCGTTGTTTGCAATCAAAATTTTATACATCTATATTATTAGCAAACGCTATTAAGGATTTAGCCGCCGCCTCCGCTGACAATAAACCTGCCGAATCAGCGCTACGCGAGGCCTGTCCGCGTTCTCCAAATACCCAATACGGAGTGGCTACAATTTAAAAAGGCGTACCTATATGGATTCAGCGGTGTTCGGTTTCAGCCTGGCTGAAAACCTGTAGAGGCTGATAAAGTGTACGTGGTGCTACGAAGGAATCTGTGTTGACTCTTTTATTCAGTGCTTCCTCGCCTAACAAACTTATTGCGACATTGGAGCTACAATTTGGTAATGATGATACAATTTTATATTGATTGATGCACGATATAAAGAAACATTGCCCTGATTGCCCTGTATTGCCGTAGTACCATAAGGACATCGTTGCACTTTCAGTGAAAATACAAAAGATTAACTGATGCGATACGCGTAGTCGGCCGTGAAGTAGGTATACATGCATGATTTGATTATTTAATCGATTGTACTATCCAAAACTCCACCAGTGGGAATACTACGTTAGTGCGACACCGAATGTGCGATGTTCGATAGTGCGACATCTCTTTTGTACAACACTAGAATTTGGCGACGTGATATTGTGCGACATGTTACTTCTCGACATTACAAAAGTACGCCAGTATCAATGTGCGAATTTAAACTCTGTGACGTATTACTGATCGACATTACAAGTGTACGCCAGTAATCATTGTGCGAATTTAAATTGTACGGCGGATACTAGTGTTCGACAGTGCAATTGTGCATACTATACAATGATACTTGTAAATTACCCGATGCTGTATGCTCGATCTAGAACTACGACGATTGAGAAGATGTGAGACGTCATCGCATAATATGACGTTACATGGTGTTACAGAATTAATAAAAAAAGTATTAAATGTATTCCTTCCTATTATCGCAACTGTATTATAAAACGTCGTTCGATAACTGTGCGGAAATCTCATTGTTTACACGTCTTGATTCTTACCCGTCGCCAAAATTTTGCACTATGATCACTGTGTGATCAGATATTACTGAAATAATTGCTGTTCATATATTTATGAAAAAATTGAGTGCTCAGATGTTACTGGCGGATCTTTTGTAAATAATTTATTGAAATTTAACCCTGCTCAAAAGTATTTTACGATCTCGCCCGCCACGATATATCTGATGGCGACTGCACAGTCGGAGCTGGTGGGGTAATCTGTATTTTATCTTGTTGTAAATTATTATAGTGTAATAGTTATTTATTATACAAGGGGGCAAAGTTGTTGTTTAACTCTCGGGCTTATATTGAGACCCGAGCAAGCGAAAGATTCCAAAATTGAGCCGCGAGCGTAGCGAGTGGTTCAATAACTGGAATCTTGAGCTTTACGAGAGTCTCAAGGCACGAGAGTTGAACAAACTTTGCCGCCGAGTGTAATACAACATTTTTCCCCTCATTATTGCGAGGAAAATACAGACTAAATACGATTATAAATCTTATCCACATGTAAGTTATCTTGAAAAAACCATCAAAACTCAATTTCAAAATTTGTCATAGAGTAGGTACAATCCTGGTACTTAGATATTGCCAACAGCTTGCCAAGTGCAGGATAAGACATGATGATAACATGACCAATTTAAGGTGTGACCTCCGATTACGCATATTTACTATGGGCATATAGGACTCACTTATACTGGACTCGTGGTAAGTGATAGGAATTAGATTACTTTGCCCCACATGTGGATAAAATGCGTTTTTCCACGCTAGTTTTAAAGGATAAAACAGCGCTTTCCGAGCTAGTGAGGGGAAAATTATCTTGTCGAACTGTTATTGTCACAACAATAAAGTCGTGGGAAGATAATATTGAACACCTTGGACACTTAGCTGCTTCTGCTGCTGGCTGTATGTAAGTTTACTGGGAACGATTAATTTTAGAAACTTTTAATGTCAAAAATAACTCTAGCCCAACAATAAGGAGTCTGATAGTCAAAAAAACATTCCTTTATAATAAACGAGCTATCCTTGTATATAAATACATAATTATGTATATTACAGCTATCTTGGTACGGCTCTACGGATTTAGACGAAAATTATTATACGGAGGTTTCTAGAAAAACGCGTTTGTTTGAGTTTTCTTATATTTTCCGAGCTTCGCTCTGTCGCCCAGGTACTGCACTTTAATTAACACAGTAGTTCGTAATCAGTGTTTAGGTTCCGCATTTAGGTCAGCAATCCTGGTGTAATAAACGTGATGTGTTTAGGCCTTAAGCTATTTGCATAATATTAATACTAAGTTAGTACTCTCAGAATATACATATATACGATTTGCTCTGATTTATGTCTTAAACTCACACTTGACTAAATATTTATTTTTCGTTTGTATAAAGCTCTTATTGAGCGTTTTTTAAATATCTCTTGTCTAAAACGTTATTAATGTGTTACGTGTTATTTTGTTTATTTTTAAATGTCTACAAAAAAAACCGGTCAATAGCATGTGGGGCCCTTACTCTGTGTATTGTTCCGTAGTTTACCGTCCATGACAATAGGAGAACTTAAAACGGTATCTATTAAAAGTGGTATATAAATACCAGGCTCATATCAAAAAAAGGTAGGCCTTCGCAGCTCTTACGACTTATACGCCCTGTTACCCGAGAAGATACGTTTATTTTTGCATAATATGAAAAATGGCTTACTTGACCAAGTTCACAATTATTTTCTTTAAAAGTTTCTATAAAGCTCTATTATTGTCATGAACTTTTTTTTATATTTTTTGGACTTGCGGTTCAAAAGTTAGACACATTATTTTTAACTTCCGGATCGATTATTTCCGAAAATATTTACTTAACCAAAACAGGTTCTTAGAAAACCCCATTTTTAAATACCTATCCAACGATATCTGGCACTTTAGGGTTGAAACGAAAAAATAACACGTCCACTTTATGTGTATGAAACTTTTTATTTCACCACTTTATCGGCATGATTGATATGTATATTCATACTAAATTACAGCTCTCTAGTACTAACGGTCAAAGAGCTAAGCCGCAGACGGACGGACGGACAGGCAGACAGAGAATGAGATCTTTCCATCCCAAAAGAATAAAAAATTGTACCTACATAAGCTTTTTATAAATTTATGATATTTTTATAAGAGAATGTTGCACAAGACAAGATCTTCTGTTTCAAACAGAGTTAAAATCATTTGTTACCAATTTATGGATTAATTATTTACCTATTGAATATTGCCTAATATGGTTCTTTTTTTATGAAAAAGGTAATAAACGAGCATACGAGCCGCCTGATGGGAAGCGGTCATCGCTACCCATGGACATAAGCAACATCGGAAGAGCCACTCATGCATTGTTGACCTTTGAGCCTTAAAGCCCTGAACACTCGCTTCTTGAAGAATCCCATATCATATCACAAAGGAAACACCTCAGGAGGAAGGTCGTTCCACATTTTGTACGTTCTGGGTAAAAACGAGCGAGATGCCCGTTTATTCTTGGTGTGCCATGTATCCAGGAAATGTGGATGAACCTTATTCCTTTGGCGGGAGGTGCGATGCTAAAAACGAGACGGAGGTACCATGGTACCTACATGGTATGGTGGTTTGACATGTCAAAGAGTTCTTCAGAGCATTCCCCATTGTACAGACGATAAAACAGGCACAGAGAGCCAACATCTCTCCTGAGGCTAAGCGGTTCTAAATCGTCAGTTCGGGGTCGTCCTCAACACGAACCGCCCGAGGTTGGATGGAGTCAAGTGGGAGAAGCTGGTACTGAGGAGCACCAGACCAGAGATGGGAACGGGTAAGTAATAGAACGTATACAAACCTATAATATATTGCTCAGAATATATAAATTCAATTAGTATAATTTTGAATGGCATAACGTGCAATTAGTATAACGTGCGATACGTATAACAATGAATTCTATAATTTTATATTGTATAATTTACTTTACATATAATATCGTTTATGATAAGTAGGAAAATGTATAACATTGATATAATATAATACTTATACAAAACGAATACCAGACAATAAATATAAGCACCTACCTGTTTTAAGATGCAACCAAATTACCAAAAGTTGCTTTCTGTGCGGGGGTCACAGTTCTAACCTAACCTAACCGACTTTTCTGGTACTTAGCAGTTTTTTTTATCTGAGGGGTCACGGTTTTAACCTTTTTTTTTTTTTTTACATGGGGAAATGCTGTTCTGCATACCGCCGGGTCCGGGGGGGCACGGCGGTTATGTGGGACTCGGGCTATTGGCCCCTCTACCCACTAAAACCCCATGGTGTCCACTCGCCACTATTGTTGCGGGGTTATGGGCAAGCTCGCGCAATTCTTCCGCGACCCCGCAGCAGTCATCCTTGAAGGATTCGCCTCTAGACTAAAAGCCTTTCCTCTCTGGAAGCGCTTCCGGGACACTAGGTCGCGCTATCCTACTCGGGGGCCAGTATCACGGGCGGGAACGCCCCCGCGTCCTCCGCCCTCTGACTCCCGTTATGGCGGCAGATTCCGCTCGTGGGCGGCTCGTCTGCGACCAGTCCGGCGGCGGCGCGTCGGGTCGGCTTCGGCCTGGGCTTCCCTTACGCGCTCCGCCGCTTCTTTGTCCGCTATGACTTTCTCACAAAAAGTGAGCATGGTCTCCCACGCCTTTTTTCCGCCTACTATGGCCCTAACTACTGAGGGGAGCGAAAGGTCATGCCCTAGGTGGGCGACCAACTCCTGCCTCTCCACCCCCCAGGCTGGACACTCAGCCAGCGTGTGCTGGGCCGAGTCTACGTCGGCTCCACATTCGTGGCACTCCGGTGTCGGTTCTCTTTGAGCAACCTTATGCAGGTAGCTGCCGAAGCAGCCATGCCCCGACAGTACCTGCGTCATTCTGAAGGTGAGAACCCCGGAGCGCCTTTCCACCCAGTCTCGGAGGACTGGGTGGACCGCCTCTATCGTGCGGGAGCCGGCCCTCGGCCGTTCGAGCCTGCGCGCCCATACGTCCTTCGCCTCATCGAGCAGCTCCTTGCGCCGCTTCTCTATCTCCGGAGGTGCTATCGGTTGGCCCCAGTTTCGCGCCTCCCACTGCCACTGGTACAACGCCTTGAGTACCCTCGCATCAAGGTCCCAGGGCAGCGAGCCGGCGAGTACGCACGCGGCCTCTCCGCTCACCGTACGGTAGCCTCTGATTGCCCTGATAGCCATCATCCTCTGCGGCCGTTGCAGCAGAGATGTGTTGTGGCTGCTCAGGGAATCTGCCCATACCGGGGCACCGTACAGTGCCATCGAGCGAATAACGCCCATGTATAGGCTGCGGCATGAAGATTTGGGCCCCCCCAGGTTGGGCAGTATACGTCCAAAGGCCGCTGCAGCGCGTAGCAATTTTGGCACTAACCTTTCAAAGTGCGCTTTGAAATTCCATTTGCTGTCAAGCAAGACTCCGAGGTACTGTAGAGTTTGCTTGACAGCGATTGGGACTCCTCCTACCACGATTTCAGCCCCCGCTGGAGGTGCTTTCCGTGGGCCAAAGAAACAAACGGCCTCACACTTGTTCAGAGCCACCTCCAGCCCCAGACGCCTAATTCGGGTGACACAGTGGGCGACTCCTGCCGTCGCAATCATGGCTGCGTCGCGGTAACTGGGTCCTCTGGCCGTCACCAGCGTGTCGTCGGCGTAGCAGGTAACGTCGACTCCACGCAGGTTTTCCCCCCTTAGGACCCAGTCGTAACCTATGTTCCACAAGAGTGGGCCTAGGACCGACCTCTGTGGAACCCCGCAGGTCATATTTCGCCGCCGCCAGTCGTGCCGCCCCGACCAGACTATTGCCCTTTCGTGGAGGTAGGCAGAAATTATGCGCGACAGGTGAGGGGGCACTCTATGGTGTTTTAACGCCTCCTTTATTGTTTCCCAGGGCAGGGTGTTAAAGGCGTTGGAGATGTCTAATGACACCGCCAAGACGACCTTGCCCTGGGATGTGGCCTCCTCCACTATATCCTTCACCCGTGAAATCGCATCGACCGTTGAGCGGCCCCTGCGAAAGCCGAATTGGGAATCGGCCAAGTCCGGTCCTACGCGCTCCATGTGCTTGATGAGGCGAGCCGCGATTATACGCTCGAAGAGCTTGCCCACCTCATCAAGCAAGACAATGGGCCGGTAGCCAGATGGTGAGTCTGCAGGCCGCCCAGGTTTTTGCAGTAGAACGAGTTTGCCCTCCTTCCATTGCTGCGGGAAGCGGCCCTCCTCCAGGCACGCAGTCAGAAGCCTCAGCAGTTTTGGTCCCATGGCGTCCATGGCCAGGACCCATGCACGGCCCGGAATGCCGTCAGGCCCGGGGGCCGTGTTCTTAGCACGGAGTCTAAGAACCGCCGCATGGAGTTCGACGGGAGTCACAGCCGGAACTACCTCCTCTTCGTCAACTCCCGGTACAGGCGGAGCCATGGCAGGTGGATGAAATGGGCCTTTTTCTGGGAAAAGAGTCGCCACCACCCGGCCCACCAGCTCCGGCTCCAGGGATTGGGTTAGTGGAGGTGCCCACGGGCGCAGCTTGTCTCGTACGAGTTTATATGGCCTACCCCATGGGTTTGCATTGAGGGTCTCTAGAAACTCGGCACGACTCGCCTCAATTGCTTCACCAATTGCCACTTTGAGCTCGGATCTGGAAGCCTTATACACCTCGTATAGGCGGCGCTCCTCATCCACGTTGGGCCTCCTTCGTCTCCTTTGGCGCATATACTGGCGCCGCGCGGCTATACAGCCCTCGCGCAACTGTGCGAGCTCGGCGGACCACCAGTATACGAACGTTTTGGGCGCCATAGGCTTGGCCCGGGGCATCGCTGCATCGCAGACATGCGTCATTGCTACCCGGAGCCGAGATGCTTCCTGCTCAATTGCTACCGGCCCCTCCTGAACAGGCAGCCAGGCTTTAATAATGGCTGCCTCTTTTAGGAGTTCCGGGTCTAGTTTAGTGAGGGCCCACCTTGGTCCACCGGGTCCACCCTCAGCCCGGCCAGTCCGGCTTGGGTTATTAGGGGTCAGAGGAGAGGTGGCGACATCGAACCGTATGTAGCGGTGGTCCGAAAGTGTCTCCACCCCTACCATGACCTCCCAACCCTGGACACGGCGCGCCAGGGCGGCACCAGCAAAAGTGATGTCCACAATGGATCCGCCCTGTTGCCGCACGCACGTGTCTGCCGTTCCCTGATTGATGACTGCCAGTCCCGCCGTCACCGCCCACTCCTCCAGAGCCGCCCCACGCGCGTCCGTTCTTGGAGAGCCCCAGGCCGTCGATTTGGCGTTGAAATCGCCGGCAACAACCACTGGGCGAGGGAGGACCTGACCGATTCGAGCCCCTAACTCGTACAAGAAGCGCTCGAACTCTGCAAGGCTTCGGTTTGGCGAGAAGTAGGTTGCGACGAAGTAAATGTCCCCACACAGTGCGCCTACGTATCCTCTACCCCTGAAGATGCCTGCCATTGGTGGGCGCCCGATTTTTGTTTTTGACACGAGCGCTACAGTACCGTCCACATCGCCTACCCAATCGTCACGAGCTGGGATCAAATATGGCTCCGCCAGCACCGCAACGTCAATCGACCACTGAGCCAGGGATTGGAACAGCAGGTCCTGCGCCCTGGCGCAGTGGTTGAGGTTCGCCTGCAACACTTTGATGGCCATTTTATTCGACTTAACCTACTTTTCTGACAGTTATTATTAGTTAAGTACTATGAACTTTGAAATTCTGAGCTATCTTATCCAAATATATTTACCAATGTTTTGTTCAGATAATTTTATGAGATTATATTAATTATTTTAATTTATATGCGTAATAAATGTTATATTAAATATAATTAGTTTATGTGTATAGTATACGAAACAACGATATGTTATAGAATGTTATATTATTTTTATGTTATTCTGATTGAAAATATACATTTAGTGCATTATACATAATAATTTTTTTGAAGGTTTTTTTTTTTAATATTAAGTGTCCCACTGCTGGGCAAAGGCCTCCCCTCGTCTCCTCCATTCGGTCCTATTCTTAGCAGTTTCCCACCAATCTGCGCAGAATGCCTCCAGATCGTCTCGCCATCTTCTTTTCGGTCTGCCTCTTCCTCGGCCTACGCGGGTTGCGTAGTCCCGTGGGTCCCATTCCGTAGCCAGCTTTGCCCACCTCTCCGGGTGCATACGGCAGACGTGCCCAGCCCAGTCCCACTTTAACTTTGCGGTTTTCACAACTACATCTACAACTCGAGTCGTAGAACGCAGTTCCGTGTTTCTGATTCGATCACTTTTTCGAACATCCACTATACTGCGCTCCATCGCTCGCTGGCAAACCTTGAGTTTGGACTTTAGAGCGTCTGTTAACGACCAAGTTTGAGCGCCGTAGGTTAGGATGGGCAGGATACACATGTCAAGGAGTTTGCGCTTCAGACACAGGGGAATGTCACCCTTCATTAGCGCTTTCATGGACCAGAAGCTCTTCCAGGCGTTCTTAATACGTCTATCAATTTCAATAGACTGCCTGTTTTCGAAGGATGCTATCTGGCCCAAGTAAACGTACTCGTCGACATATTGAATATCCTGTCCATCTACCGCTACCCTGTTTTGCTTGGTTGGTCATTAATTTTGTTTTTGCCCTATTCATTGTGAGTCCAACCTCAAGGCTCGCAGTGCTAAGATCTTGAAGCATTTGTTGTAGATGGGATGCCGTGTGGGAGAACAGAACTATGTCGTCAGCAAAGCGCAGGTTTGTTAGCCTTTTACCGCTAACGACAATGCCCAGCAACTCCCACGAGACCGTCAACTTTTTGAAGACTTCTTGGAGGCAACTGGTGAATAATGTAGGAGATAGCGGGTCGCCTTGTTTAACGCCTTTCTCGATACCAAATACCGGGCCGGGTGCGTGCAATTTGATGCTAGCGGTGCTGTTATTATAAATAGTTCCAACGAGCTCAATGTATGCCGGATCTATAACCTGATTCTGCATGGCGGAGAATATAGCAGAGTGTTTTATACTGTCGAATGCTTTGCTATAATCGACAAACGCCAGGTATAGAGGGATCCTGAACTCGTTGGACTTTTCTATTATTTGATTCAGAGTATGGAGGTGATCAGTGGCGGAGAAACTGGGTCGAAATCCGGCCTGTTCGGGTGGCTGCTGTCTATCCAGCATTGGGGAAATTCTATTTTCTATGATTTTAATTAATAATTTATAAAGATGGGATATTAAACTAATGGGTCGATAGTTATTTATGTCGGATTTATCTCCTTTTTTATGCAGCAGTACGATATCTGAATGACAAAATTGGAAGGGACTTTACCAGAACATATAATAGAATTAAAAAGACGTTTTGAACGTTTATAAACTGAAATTATACCAAAAGTGCATAATTCATTATGATACGCACCCGATGGGAACAGTACTCCATATGCGGTCGAACCTGCGCTTTGTATAACAAAAGACGGTGACTCGGTGTGAAGTACTGTTTTGCTCTGTTGAGCACTCCAAGCTTGTTAGCAAATGACTCCGAAACTGAACTTCGTTCGTGATGTCGACACAAGTTCCCGATACTCTTAGAGATGGTGAGAGGGATGCTCTGAAATTTTGGCGATATGGGAAATGGTTTTTTTTTTGCAGAGAACACGCACACTCTTACCCCTGTAGTTGAATTGGAATTGTATTCTTATTGCTGTAATTTGTGTGCTAAAATGAATACGGTATATTTATATAAGTACCACGATATCCAGGACCCTCTATCGTCAAGAATTTTCATCGCTGTTCTAGAAAGCACAATGAAAAATCTGAAATGGAAAAGTAAAGAAATTAACTTAAATGGCCGATACCTAAAAAGCCTGAGATTTTCTGAAGACGTCATTTTTTTCTTAATAAAGCTCTTGATCTAGAAGAATTAAATAAAATTAAAAATAAAATTAAATATTATTACCATGAACATCTGATAGAAGATCTATAAAGGTATCGGAAGGTAAAGGTAAAATTGAAATAGCTAGCTCTTACATCTAGTAAGAGACCCGAGTTAAGAGGAGACATTATTAAAGATAAATTTAATTTAAAGGAATAGCCATTATATGGCCACTGGGAGAGAAAGCTGCATTACTTATGTTATTGCATAACTAAGAAAAACTAACAAAACTCAGCAGAGTAGGTAAAGTGTATGTACATATTATACGGAACGAGTGTCTACTAGAATTTAAACTGGAAGTTAACAGCGCGTGACCGGTTAATTTTTATTTTATTTTATAAAAGATTAAATGCGTGGAGTCCTGTACGTCCGTATTTATCCTTGAAGTGATAAAGCCACATTCACGGCCGTTTAACTAAGTCTCACGCGCTGTTAGCTCGAACGTTAAGATTTTAGTCAAGAGTCGTTCCGTGTAGAGTAGACCGGGGACAATTGAAACACGTCATTAATGTATAATATTTATACTATTTATCAATAACGGACTACTGCCAACCGGCTGATTAAAGAGGCCACGGGTAAAATTTAAATCAGAGAGATTTTAGAAACATTATTTTAATTCCGCATATCGACATGTCCATGTTTACATAATAAAACAATTTAGACTGATTATTATATTGCGTCTATTATTTAATTTTACATCCCGATCACAGTCATTGTCTCGGGTCGTGTGGGAATGATTATGATTGAAACATTATTATAGTCTAAACAAGCACTTTTGTATGATACATAAAGGATGACTCACACCAATCCGATCCGATCCGGGGCGATTTGTCAGTTTCTATAGAAAATGTCACGTGACCTCCGAGGGCTCCGAGCTATCACGTGATTATTTCTATAGAAACTGAAAGGAACGGCCCGGCCCGGTCATGGGCCGACAAAGTGTTTAAAAAATGGTAACCGGTTGAAATTTGAAATTTGGTGCGCTTTTTTCTGTCCAAGTAGGATGAAAAGAATTCGTGATTATGAGTAGCAATAACAATGAATTTCTCTAATTTAATAAAAATTGGTTCGGTTTTTCTCGCAAAAATGCCCTTTTGCGTTAATGGCGGGCTGTATCAATGTTTGAAAATGTATATTATCGTAAACTTTGGGGTTACTTTGACTCTCGGGGTTACATTAATAAAAACTTCATTTTATTTTAAAGGCGAATATCCACGTTTCCGTTCCGTTCGTTTATTTTTTTAGATTGACAAAACCGATAATTTCTCTCGTCAGTTGCTCTGACGCAGTGTACGAGTATGGTCGGTCTATATTTCTTATTCGAATAACTTTTAAACTAACAATCCCACATTGTTATTATCCCACATATGTATTACAATAAAATATTCACAATGAATATTAGCTTGCCAGAAGTGTCTTTAGATGTACCACTTTATTGTGTTTTGTGTCATAAAGTCGAATTAGGTATTTAATTATTATTTTTTTGTTAGTTGGGGTGTCTTTGATCACCTGCATGGGGTAACATTGCTGATCAAAGTAGCCCCCTAGGTGGCTGTCTTCTTGGTCCTAACGGTTTTTTTATGATTTTGGCTAAATTACGTTATTTATTTTTCAGAAAGATGCCACGAAACTTTGAAAAGCGGTTGGGGTCACGAGATTACAAAAAATAGTCCGAAAATGTGCTAGAACGAGCAGTTACTGCAGTCGTTGAAGGGCGCTTGACACTACGTGGAGCTTCAGAGAGTTATGGCATTCCATACGGCACCATTTTCAATAAGTGTCATGGCAAAAATATAAAAAAATCTCAAACCGTTTTTTCTGAATCTGAAGAAAAGATAATTTTAAGTCTGCAGCAAAATGTGCCGAATGGGGATTTCCGCTCAATATGATGGAACTACGAATGTTTGCAAATTTCTTATTAGATATGATGTCAATATTTTGGAGTTGTAATGTTTTAACTTAGCAGATTCATTATTGTTGATTATTGTACCTATGAAAACTAAGGCTGATTATGTATACAGATTGATAACTTTTTACTTTAATGACTAAACAGATACTTACGTAGTAGTTCATTATTGTACGATAGGTATGTGTACCTATTAAGGCTGATTATTTTATAAGAAGATTTATATCATTTTTGTTTGTTTTTAGCTTTATAATTAAAGTTGATTTTACGAAGATGGTGAATTTATTTTTGATCAAAGTAACCCCAAAACTATGTAATCTCCTGTAACTTTTGATTCTGCGAACCGATTTTTTTCTTTCCTTAAGATAAAATACTCCTGTAAGGGGTACTATCGAGGTACTATCGATTAACCTTAAAAAAACATAGGGTATCAAAGTAACCCCAATGTCAGTTTAAGATTGATCACTACGTTTTTTTTTTCTTATATTTTTTAAGTTGGCATTTTAAAAAAATTTACAGCGAAAGACAAAAAAATGTTGATGTTCCCATTTTTTTTTTTAACGTCTTATTGTAGAAGATACAGAAGTTTAAACTTGAAAATTGATCAATGTAACCCCAGTTTACGGTACCTATTATTAAAATGGTTTAGGTCCATTAGCTCACGGTTTTAAGAAATGAATTTTGAAATTTAAATACATACTGTTTGGGAGTTACTCACTATTTTCACAAAGCAAGAGTGAAATGGGAAGATATCAATAAATTTGCAATTTGTAAGTGTCGCCATCAGATATATCGTAGCGGGCGAGGTCCTCAAATACTTCTGAGCAGGGTTAAATTTCAATAAATTATTTACAACAGATCCGCCAGTAACATCTGAGCACTACATTTTTTCATAAATATATGAACATCAATTATTTCAGTAATTTCTGATCACACAGTGAAGTAAAAATATCTGAACGCACAAATCGTCACAGGTAACTAAGCAAGAGAATTGGTCACAAATATCTGAACATTCGAGGAAAATATACCTTAACCTGGTAACAAACAATTCAAAATACAGTACCAGTTAGCCAGTTACATTTTGCGTGCTTACACAATTCTTTAATATTGACATGATATATTTGACACAGGTAAGTTCAGTTGCCATCAGATACATCGACGCTGCCCAGGTGCTCAGAAATATCTGAACACGCGTTCATTGCCAGAGCGTTACAGCACGGAATACATATTTGGTTACAGTGCATGTTTAGATATTTGTGAGAGCCTCGGCAGTTCCGATATACCCGATGGCGACAGTACCTAATTATCCTTTCAATAAAATTAGATCAAACTCGTATACGACTTTTAATATGATTTTATGTTGGGATTTAAATTATTACGCTAGTTTATGGCCGCAGGCCCGCTGTCAATAAATAATATGTACTTATAAAACAATATTATTGTTGGCGACGCAAGCGCCTCCTGAAGACGTCTTTACAACTTCGATAGCCTCTGATGCTGACGGGGTTCTCAGTCAGCAAGTCGAGAGCTTCGGATAATTACCCCAACCATCGAACAAATCATCCATCCTACATATGTATATGTAATATCACAGTATCAGATCACAGTATTTATCGTAACGGCTAGCCTTTGCTTCAGGAAACAGAGTCGAAAATACTAAAAGAAGTGTAATGTTAGCGTACTTACTCGTTTAAACGCTCATTTTCTCGCGCCTTTCCTTTAAGTAAAGCTTAATATTATTAAAATAATCAAAGTATTCACTTCTATACAATGCCGCGTCGCATAATAAGAAGTGGTCATTGTCACTCATGGGAGTCATGGGCAATATGGACAAAACAACACGGTTAATAGTGCTACCTGTGACAATAATGGGGCTTGCGGGGTCCTGTATAGGCAGTGAACGCAGATAAAGCATGGAAGCATTATGTCTGCTATATTATGGCACCACGGACATTGGTACCTCGGTAGGCGGTCCTTATGAACGTTGGTACCGGGCGCGATTTCTGTTTGATCGCGATGTCAGTGTCAGTGAGTGACGGATGCCTAAAACTAGTTACCAGAACAACGTATTTTACAATGAAAAATGCCTTCATGTGTGGTGAAGTGGTGCAGAAACCTGGTACTGATCATTTCAAGACTAGTGGAATCACATTTCACAGGTAAGTAAACAGATATATTCAGCGAAAACTAAAAAAATATATGATGACATTTTCTATATAGGGATGATGTTATGCTAAATGAAGAAGATTATTTTCTTAACTTGTGCGATTATAATTTTATGTATTATAAATTATAATGATAAACTCTAACTGACAAACTTGGATTTTACTAATACCTACCTTATACGGAATGGTGCTATACAAATCTAATTATTTCAAATTCATATTAATCATATTTGATATTTCCTGATGTTCTACCTACGTTTTCCTTTGTAATCAGAGTCCCGCAGTATCCTAACCGTCGTCAACTATAGATAGAGGCTGTCCAACTGGAGAGGCATGAAACAGATTGGATGCCTACCAAGGCATCTAGAGTCTGTTCCATGCACTTCAAAGCTGAAGATTTATATTTGTCTAAAAAAGGCTTCACGCAGCTTGCTAAAACCGCTATCTATACCGATTTGTACTGTAAATATTCTTTGGTTTAAATACTGGTGTATGAAAACAATATTTGTTAATAAATTCGTTTGATGAATTTGAATTTTTTCAGATGGTATTTTCAAGTGAAACGTCGCTACCAATTACTAAATAGGGAATGAGGCAGCCAGATAGATCATCAACCCTGCCGCTCAAAATAAGTAATAAAGAAAATGACTATACAGAAAATTAAAGTCCTCAGAAACGTCGAATGGTCAGTTATTTAAATACACGTACTTACCGTAGTAATATATTTTGTAAGGATATCTCAGCTGTTAAATTTCAACGAAATTCTTTAACTGTTACTTCATTATAATGTTTTCTGGTAC
This sequence comes from Lathronympha strigana, assembly GCA_949128165.1. Lineage (NCBI taxonomy): Eukaryota > Metazoa > Arthropoda > Insecta > Lepidoptera > Tortricidae > Lathronympha > Lathronympha strigana. The sequence goes on along the minus strand of OX421901.1, from coordinate 28,431,624 downwards.
CGCAATAATAATTCATTAAAATGAGACATATTTTATTATTTTTAATCCGATCAATCCGTTTTAACGTGTTTGGTACTTGACTTTCCGTCAATTTAAGGTAAATTATTCGAATTGGAAATGTAATTTTACTTATGTCATATTACATTGTATTTTCACTTTTTAGATCTCGTGTCCAAGCTGTGGACATCATTTTGGTGTTCCTGATCAGGTGTATGCGGAAAATTCAACTGAGATACTCCATCGACGACAACCTTCGTCACTATTGTTATCAAATTACTTGAAACTTATGGACAGAAAACTGTGTGTTACGCCTTTAAATATATTATCTTCAAATATTTTATGCCTTTTTTTTCGTTTATTAGAAAATTTAAATCCCTTAATAAGGGCGCTACTAGACAGATTAATATTGATGATTGAATAAACCAAATCAAACATGTATGTATGTACTTGGTATCGACTAACAGGCTCCTTATGTTCAGATCAAATTAGATGTTTAATAGATGGTCAGTAGTCGATAGGGGAGGGTAGTGGTGCAGGGCATAAGGCGTTTCTGATCCACACTAGCTAGTGCTAATTACCATGCTGTCCTTCTTGACGAATTTTTCAGATGGGTTCTTCCCACTTATGCCGTACCTACAATATAACAATAAATCTAGGGAGCGGACTGCCCATAGGGATAGTTACGAACATGATATTTATATCATGGTAGCGTTAACTATATCGAACCCTACAATTATTCCATACTCGTAGATGTTAAGTTACCTACATAAATAAACGTGTGGCGAACACATCAACAGAACAATAAAATTAATAGTGATTTTATACTTTAAATTTTATTTAATCTTATCACAAGAAAAATATTAAATGTAAGCAACGTTACAACTTTAATTTACTCAATAAATATTTTTTATTTATTTTTTTATTTTTTATTTTGCATGTAAAAATTGTTCTTTGTTGCATCAATCCGTCTACAGACAGTGCGTTTCCAATGTCACTATTATTCTTGCAACATTCAAGTGTCAGCGCTAGTGCCAATCAGAACAAAGAATATTGACGTTGACCAATTATGTTTTATGATATTTTATAATAGAAAACCGACTGATATTTTGATGAATTTGATTGGCAGTGTAGCGGACATGCGTATATCAGATTTATACCCAGGTTTATGTTGACGATTTGTTTGAAGGAATTCTTCCATGTTTATTTCCGTTCACTGTGTATAGGTATTATATGTAATACAGTGATTGACAATCTTCTATATCAAATATTTGATCATAGATATGATCTAGTGTAATATGAGCCTAAATACTAATACTTATCTGAAAAAATATGACCTGGGGTCCATTGCATAATCATTTGAAATTTGTAATATTAGCAGAACTCACTTTCTAATAAAAGGGATTGAAAAGAGACACCCGCTAATATTACAAGCTACAAGTCATTATGCAATAGGCGTCTGTTCGCAACTATCAGACCTACCAATAATTCAACTTGATCCCAAGTTTCCTCGCAATCATACGTAATCGAGGGCTCTACTTCCATCCACTACTATGACACGGTGCGCTCGGTGAAAAACTAAGCGTTGCGAATAGCTGACATTCGCGGCGGCGTTCTCTAAATGCCCATTTTCTAAACGCAGCGGATGACATGACTTTTGAAAAGGGACAGACATATCGTTTGACGTTACAGTACTCTTCTCGTGGATTGTCAAAGTTTAAAGTTCGAATTTGCTTGAATGTCGAATTACGGTGGCAATTCAAAGTTGCCTGCCGTCTACTTAATTACATGCCAACCAGAATACTTGACATTCAGCTTCATGGAGAGTTCTTAGGTATGGGGGTCATTTTATACTGACCCTGGCGAACAGTATTCAAAACGTTTTATGAATGAAAACGAAAATAATGTGACAAATATTCATATACAAATGACTGCCATGACATTACATTTGAAACTTAAGGCAACGGCCTAAGGTATATTTTCCTCCAATGTTCAGATATTTGTGACCACTTCTCTTGCTTAGATACCTGTGACGATTTGTGCGTTCAGATATTTTTACCTCACTGTGTGATCAAAAATTACTGAAATAATTGCTGCTCATATATTTGTGAAAAAATTTAGTGCTCAGATGTTACTGGCGGATCTGTTGTAAAGAATTTATTGAAGTTTAACCCTGCTCAGAAGTATTTGAGGACCTCGCCCGCTACGATATATCTGATGGCGACTGTACAATGTTTAGACACATGTAAGTACTTATGCAGCTAATAACGTCAACTGTCTTGAGTGTGCTGTAAAAATCTACCTCTACAAAATTGAACTACTTTATACAACTAGAATACTAATACTAGAATCGATCTAATTTAGATATAACAACTTCAACGTACTTACTTTAAGTGGAACGCCATGTGCAGCCGTGTCTTCAAATTGCAAAATAGAGCGGCACATCTAGCGAAAAAAGTTTTAAATAAACAAACTGCGGCTGTACGGAAACTAACAGGTGCAGCATGGCTGTGTGGCCACTAAAACTGGGTTCTCGCTTTTAAAAAATCTGAATATTACAATCAATGTTGTGTATAAACATATTTTACATCTCATCGCGAAAGTAAATCGGGAAAAAGCTGTAAGGCTTAGGGTTAGGGTAAAAAAGGGTTCTCTGGAGAATCGAAATCAAGTTCGTTACTTATATTTTTATTAACATAATATCGTTAATTATATATTTTTATTAACATAATATTGCTGTAATGACCAAAGTAAAATTAGTATATTTTCTTCCAGATATTTATGTCACAATACACTTACAAAGTTTTATAACCCCTATTCGACAGACGTGCCCAATTTTATATCTTTGTTATTTTCTAAATATTGTAATGATTAAATATCGGACCGAGATACAGTAAGATGTTGTACATGAGATAGTTATAATAATAATGATTCGTCAGACTCAGACAGTGTTATGGCTCCAATATCTACCGGCCTAATAAAGTGGGTCGAGCAAACATTCACTACAGCTAAAACTACGCTTTTAACTAGTATTTTTAGTTGCTTTTGTACAAGCACTGTCTCGTCTGGGGTTGCTTGCTTTTGGACTACGTTTTATCTGCCTTTTCCTGCTTTTACGCTTACTTAGCGGAAATTCTGGTTGGTTACATAGGACCATTGTATTGTAACTTTGATTTTTACCTCGAATTGAATAGTATTTTTTTTATAAAATGTGCATTATATTTTAATATTCATCATATCACGTTTACATAATACTACATTACTGCAGAGGCCGTGAAGTAAGAGATTGCAGGACGAGTTTGTGGATTAAACAAGTCTTGCAATCTTTCTTCCGGCCGAGGCTTGTATAGTGCTTTTCTCAAACATTGTGTGGAAATATTAAAATTAAAATAACTATTAGGTAAATAGTTAATAAGAGAAAAATAGTTTAATTTGCCACCTTTTTTACTTTTCAAGATTCTATTTGAATGAGCTATTCGAGCACCATGTTTAACCGCACATTAATATACATTATTAAACCATAAAATTTGTTTTTTTTAATGTCGAAAGTATCTAGTGGTTATTGGCTGTATGTAATTTCTCCTTTGTCAGTTTAGTGTTAGTACGCAAATTAAAAAAGTTAGAGCAGCGGACAGTAATGTTTCGTTCATACTTACGCCGGCCAAGAAGTAAATGGGGGGAGCCGTAAACAAGAAACTTCATGTCTTCATTTCGTGACATAAATGCATACATTTCCGATCATTTTTTAGAAAATTATGTTGATACTACACGATAAACGCACATTATTACTATTATATGTACCTATAGGGTGCGTTGGTAAAATTGTTATTGAGAAAAGTCATGTTTTAGAGTCAACTGTTTGAATTTTTATTGGTTGCAAGACGATGAGTATATCTATCTAATATTAGAGATAAGTATGAATGGTTTTGGCGGGATTTCATTCGAATAAACACGATACCTTAATATGTTTGAATACGAGAAAAAGATAAATGAGGAGTTGAAGGACAGAGGGGCGACTGTGTAAATGTAGTGAGGCATCTGTTCCGGACACACTACTGACTATAAATTATCCCACTACTTAGACTTTAGTTTTTTTTTTAATTACTGTTAAAACTCAACAAGTACAGTTTTAATAACAACAACTTAATGGTGATACTTACGCATCTACGAATCATATGCGTAATTTTTTTTTAGGTCTTTACATAAATCGCCGAAGTATCGGGAGCTCAATTTAATAAAAAAGCGTGGTAGGAACCCATGTTCGTGTTAATTAGTTAGAATGCTTAAAAACCGTGATAGTTTAAAAAAGTGTATAAATGTACGTGTATATCGTATCATATCAATAGAGTAGTAGTAGCAAAGGAGTTATTTGTCGATATGGAACGGCAATAAAAAAATGTTACAATCTGACATCATGATTTTTTCTACCGATATAGTGCGAATAAGTCTGCAACCAACCAAGGCCTAACATGTGTACCAGTCCTCTTCCTGTAGTGTGACCACTAACTACCACATAATAAGTAATAGTACTAAAGTACAGAAACTTCTCTTCCCTACATTTGACGTTTAGCTTGTCAAGCATACAAATGTCAAGATAGCATTATCATGTATCGTATCCTGGTACAACAATTTGTAAAAACATATAAATAGGAACAAAATATGTATCGGAACATTATTTGTATTATAAGAACACGTTTTTATTGATTATTTATTAGTACTTAGTGGTATTAATTTGACTAAGTATAAATTAGTATACGGTGTCTGAACGCACCCGTGGGGTAAAGTGCGTTGCGCGGACCCTGACAGTTTTATGCCACCCGTAGGCGGAAGATTTTGTATCAGGGCATTTTCAAAAATAGGGTACCATTTTAATTTTTTTTGAAAATATAGGAAGTTTTGGGTTTTTTATAACCAGAATCACGAGTACTATTGATTTAAAAAAAGAAAAATAGTGTCCCGTTTTTTTTTGGTCAGCTTTGTAACGCATTTTTTCATACATTTCGTATGGGCCGTTACAAACCTGACAAAAAATTCTTGTATGGAAAATTGAGGACCCAATTTCAATAAAAGGGTGCACTTTTTTCTGAAAATGCCCATCAACGTAAAACTCGGAGTGACACCCCCTGCCACTACAGACGGGTACGTTAGAAGGGTGACACTATAGTAAATATAATAGTAGATTACATACCTAGGCCGTTAAAGTGGGAAATGTCTCGGATGACATGTAATTGGCGGCCGAGGCGAAGCAGTAGACTTAGATAGTGTAATGTTGTTTTGTAAACCAGTTTGTTTTGTATAAGATCATTACAGTGTAGGAATAGAGTGACGTATAAAACAACATGTTTCGGCAAATTTCAACAACGGCCACGAATGAATTGGCTAGAATTGCATATAAATATCTAAAACTTGTACATGTCGATAAACTAAACTTTGGTTTATGAGTTGCTTATTATATACATATAAATATTTTGATGTAAAAGTGTAACAATCACATAGTACATCGAGCCCGAAAACTGCGTTAATCATTGATTTCGCGCTTTTGTGGTATAAACGGGAACACCCAAATATTCCGAAATCTTTTTTTCCGATTTTCATAATCCCGATTTTTATAATCCCGAATTTTTATGATTCCTATATATCAAATTTCCGAATTTCAAATTCTCGAAATATGAAAAGTACGATTTTTCTTTTTCCGAATATTATAAATCCGATTGCTACTTGAACGAATGCAATAAAACCGATTTTTTATATTCCGAAAAGATTTTTTCCGAATTCATAATTCCGAAAAAAAATATAATCTATCGGAATTTTGGTGGTTCGGTATTTAGAATTTCGGAACTTTGGAGATTCGGAATTATGAAAATCGGAAAAAAATCTTTCGGAATATTTCGAACATTGTACGGCACTAGACTTATTATGAGTGTACTAGTATGCGTATTTAATAATACAAAAGCATACTCATTGTTTTAAATATCTACTGTAGGTTAGTTGGGTCTTCGTTTGGTCGGACATATCAACTTGTCGTTCTTATTTTACATTGTTGTAGCACCTGTTGCATAAAATTGATACTCATATAAAGGAGCAAATTCGAGCGAGCGAAGCCAGCGTGCCACGGCAGCGGCCCGCGAAGCGCCAGAACTGAATCTTTCGCGGCCCCCCTTTGCAACCAGAGTCACCGTTAGGTACGACGACGAGCGAAGCGAGGAGGAGTGTTAGGTTGAACTGCGACCTCACAGCGCGCGAGCCGAGAAGCGAAGCGAGCGTGCCGCGGCAGCGGCCGGCGAAGCGCCAGAACCGAATCTTTCGCGGCCCTCCTTTGCAACCAGAGTCACCGTTAGGTACGACGACGAGCGAAGCGAGGAGGAGTGTTAGGTTAAACTGCGACCTCACAGCGCGCGAGCCGAGCGAGTGAAGCGAGCGTGTCGCGGCAGCTGCTGGCGAAGCGCCAGAACCGAATCTTTCGCGGCCCCCCTTTGCAACCAGAGTCACCGTTATATACGACGACGAGCGAAGCGAGGAGGAGTGTTAGGTTGAACTGCAATCTCACAGCGCGTGAGCCGAGCGAGTGAAGCCAGCGTGCCGCGGCAGCGGCCGGCGAAGCGCCAGAACCGAATCTTTCGCGGCCCCCCTTTGCAACCAGAGTCACCGTAATTCGTACTCGTAATAACAAGTAATTCGGAATTCACAAAATAGGGATTTTAACCCTTGGAAATTTTACAATCGGAATTTTATTTATCGGTATAAATAACTTCGGAATAATGTCATTCGGCATTCGTTGTTTTAAAATTCGGAAATGTTATTTTCGGTGTTTTTTGTATCGGAATGATTAAATTCGGTATTATGTTCATTCGGAATTTTAAAATTCGTTATTTTGGTAATTCGGAATTATAAATATTCGTGCTTTGGTGAGTCGGAATTATTTTAATAATCGGTATTGTAAAATTCGGGATTACAAAAATCGGCAAAAAGTTTTTCGGGATTATGTAGTGTACCCGGTATAAACGCTCTTATTTATTTATTAGCAAGAACGGTTTTACACCAATTACACTTGTTATTCTACAACACTTGTTATTCTTACAGTCTATTAGGTACATAAGATGAGTAATTAAGTAGGTACACATTCACCCAAATCATTCATTCATACTCTCTCGCAGTAAGCAAGGCACCTGCATGTAAGTTTGGACCAACAGTCTGTGAATATGTCCACATCTATGTCATTACGCAGAAGCCCATTCATCAAGTTGAGCATATCACATACTGGAGAGTGGCGGCGAGCTGAGGTCGCGCGTGGCCCGGATCCATCTGACAGTTGTAGGTACGGGCGCCGGCGTGACTTGTTCGGAGGAACAAGATGTTGTTGAGGGCGTTGTGCAGTTCTATGCTATTGATTTTATTTCGTAGCACCTTACACGTTGTCATCAACCGCTCACTGCTCCTTGGCGTAGTTAATAATTATGCACATTAAATTTGTATAGGTTAATTATACTAACTGTATCTTACTAGAAGGTATAGACGAAGAGATAGCTATGGAAATAGATAAGCATATTGTAGAGCTACGAAACCCCTTTAGTTAGCGTGCTATACTATCATTATTAATTAATCCGCGCGCCTGGCTACTATCCATTAAACGGTGGGTGTGACAGTGGATGGGCAACAAAGGGGTTTTTTAATCAATTTAAGGGGTGTAATTAATAGAGCTATGAGATTAGTGCGATAAAATAGCTAATTATGTACCTATTTAAATTGAATATAATATTGTACGACGTTGTAATTGGGGGAAAAGTATCAGATGACGTCCAAGATGCGGTAAAAAGTGCCTCGTTTATAGAGGTCCGTGCTTATACTTTTTCATTCAAATGGACCTTTTAAATCGTGTCTGCAAAAATACAGGCGCAAATCACCCCGCCAGGCGACGACAAAGATCAAAGAGCAACAATAACACCCACCGCTGAGCAGCTGCGAGACGCCCTGATTAATTAATAATGATACTCGTAGTATGGCATACTACTAGAGGAATGTCATCGCTCTACAAATTGCAAACCTATTTACGTAGCCAGCCCTAAATCCAGTATTTAAATCTTCTGAAGAAGACAGTTCTACTAAAACCGTCGAAGGCGAGCCATGTTTTTGACAAAGTTAGTTAGTCGCGTGCTCACGTGTATGATAGGTATATGGAGTAATTGTTTAAGCTTGTTGTTTTAACCTTGTAACGATTGTAGTAATAGGTTTTTTTTTTCTCAAAAAAAGTTTTGTTTGTTAATTACATGTTTCAGTTAGAGCCGGATAGGGAATAAGTTAATGTTTATATTAGTTGTATGTTATATGTAATGCATAGAGTTGGGATGTTTGGTGGCAATGGGTCAACCGAGTGCAATGGAGTTGTTGTTAGATATTCTTTGATTGAATGGATGAATGAATAAATGATTGATAAACCAATAATGTATTATAAAATAAATTGGTTTCTTAAGTAAATTGATTCCTGAAAGTTAATAAAAACATAATATATTGATAAAACGTAGAATGCTGCACCTACCTATTCAAGTTCTTGAAATTTTTTCCATTGGAATAAGTTTCAGTATAATAGTGATAGAGTCCGTCTAAGCTAAGTTTCATAGATTTTGATAGCAAAAACTGTGAAATTATTAAATAAACGTAATAATGTCATATAAGTTTGCAGTTTAAAGTAACACTATAGTTTGACAGTTCATTTGCTTGGTAGATATATATATCTCACGTTTTTATTGGAGAATAATAAAAAAGTCACTTGATTTCTGACATTGACAGAAATTTACAAAATCTAAATTGACTGAGTAATAATATAATTAAATGGGATATAAAATATTTCCAGGTACTTCAGGGTGGACCGAACAATTAATTTAAATGTTATATTATACACTCTACATAATACGGATTTATCATTCAGTTATTCATTTATTCAACTATTCAAATAAAAAAAATATATAATGCGACTCCACTGCAATACTTGTTCTAAAATGCCACCAGAATCCTAACCCTATAATGTACTAGCAACATTACTTCCTGCTTTCTTATTTCTGTTTGTTTTCTAAATAAATAAAACACCTGCAACTGGCAAGCCCTGAAAGCTCCTTGTCTCGTCGCGCGTCGGGTATACCTTCCGTGTCGAGATGGTCACGTCAGTCGCCAGTTCGATCATATTAATACCGGAAAAGTAACTGACTCATACAACTACTTCTTCGCCTCATTTGAAATTCAATTAGAAAAAAAGAAGAAACATCTCAAGCTATGTGTTCCTTATTTTCATATTTTTTATTTTCTTATTTATTTAAAATAATTGATGCAACCTGTGTAGATACACTAGCCCCGTCTCATCTTCACCGAACCTCTGTGAAGGCAGCGGCAGAAGCGACAGAGAAAGCCAAGGAAAATACAGTGGTCGGCGCTGAGTATAATTTTGTTCCTTTCGGCGACGATACCTTTGGTTCGTGGGGCCCTAGAAACCCTGAGTCTCTTCAAATACTTATCGAAGAGACTCGTAGACGCCACAGGAGACCTAAGAGCTGGCAGCTTACTCGCTCAACGTATCAGTTTGGAAATTCAGCGAGGAAATGCTGCCTTTTTATTGAGTTTTATTGTAGTTTTTATCTAGCTTTACGTAGTTTTAGTGTAGTTATACCTTTAGATTTAAATTTGTATATGTTTTAGTTTATTATACGATCAAAAGAATAAATTAAATAATAGGTGCTTTTAAGTACTTACTTACTGGTAAATCCTTATGTTTTGTCAAATACGGAGGTTTTGTCACTGCAAGATACGGAAGTATTTTATATTTGTAAAGGCAATTTATCTTACTAAAACGGCTCAAAGATACGGTGTAGGGCGACACCCGCTTATTTTTTTCTCAACTCTGGAAGCGTTTTTGGAACAGTATGTACCTATTTGTGTTATTCTAATATGACATATTATACTTCGTATCCAAATCGAAGATTACATATATTTACTAGCAGCAGTACACGGTTATGTGCTGTCCTTGTCACACATTTAGAGTTATAATATTATTCAAAAAAACTGTTCTCGCTCTCGCCCGCCGGGTAATTAGGAACGCCAGCGCTCCCAGCGGCGTGGTTTATCATTACATGTTTTTGTGTATGTCCGAGTCACACGTATTTTCTCGCAAAAATAGTGTTTTAGTGTATATCTATTTCAGATTGAAGGATTAGGGTGAGTGATTTTGCACATCTTCAGAACGATGAATTCAAATTACAGAATAAAACCGCGGCCTAGTTGCCGTTTAACGAATCTTCTTTCGGAAAGTGATTTTGTCCAAATGTTTGATTTTGCTTTCAATATATGTGTGGTAGATTACAATTTAAAAACGAATGTTAGTGTGGTGTATTAATCATATAATAACTAAAAGAATAGATCAAGGAATATTTACTTTGTTCGAAATAATGCTTTTACATCTACCTTCTTTTCTCTAAGTAATATAAGTAAAGTACATGTTAAAGGCACGGGTTGTTGTTCGTAGATTAACATACAAATTTAAACCTAATTAAGAGAACTTTAAGGTTCGTTATGTATTTACGCGTTATAGTATTTACGCGTTATAATTCGTATCAGGTTTGTGTACCAGACCGTATACTAAAAATTGCGCCACACGCCATACTCGAGGGTTAGCCACTTACTTCTAACCCTGGTATTTAACGAAAACAAATGTAATCTCATCTACGCAATGATTTCATCTACCTTTCCAGAGTTCTGAGATAATTATAGTAATAAGTATTGTAGTATGCAATGCTAAAAAATTATGAAAGTCGACATGAATTTCACAAATTGTAGTAAATTCGGTTAACAAAATGGCATCTCAAAGTAATTTAAAGTAAAATAGCCATAGAGGTTCCCTCATTTATCTATAGTTTTGTTAATAAAAGCTAGCTTATGATCCGGATGTTGCCGTTTCGAATATCGTCGAGCCTTCGGGACAATATAGGTATTTTAGAGGTTCCCCATTTTATCCCTAAAAGGGAGGTGTGACCTCTTCAATTCTTCATGTTTGTCTTGTATTATTCGTGAAAGACAGCCTCGATTTGTCAGCTAAGAAGTACACATACTTATAGCGCTTCTTGTACGTCGTCTACCTACTTCATTTATATGAACTGTCATAAAAATATACTCCTTTATAAAGAATCATGAGCTCGCTGAAATAAGTAACAATGACTACAATCAATAATTATCATCATAATGTTGTTGCAGAGAAAAATTGTAAAATAAAAATAAGATAGGTTTCGTATAAACTACGTTCCTATTTACGAGTAAGCCTATTTCAGGTTCTATCAAGGAAATACTACTTTAATGAGTCGGAATATATAATCTTGATCATGTTTTAATGAAGTCAAAATACTATGATATTGCGATTTTGAGTCAGTTAAGGCTCTAAACTAAAGGGAAGTGTAACCGCAGCGGCAGTGCCGTATTACCCTGTTCCGCTAAATAGCGCGAATGCTTGCTGTAGCCGCTGCAAGGGTTTAATTTGCGACCTAGTGTCTATACGATTAAAGAAGGATAATTTATGTTCAGAGGTGTATTCTTTGAGTATAGGTAAGTTATTTAAGGTAAAGAATAACTTTTTTGTTTTGTTCAGACTCGAAAGAGGTTATTATTTTTTTCCCTCATATTTTAGATACCGTAAACCGTTCAATATACAACGATATAACCAGGTCAAAAATATGATATTTTGGTTTATGTAAAAATTTACAAAATACAATACCTACATAATATGCGGAAATTACAGGTTAGTATATTATGATTGGTGGTTCTTTAACAAATTGCACACCTAAAAGGTGTTCAATCGCTTTCCTGCATGCTCGAAGCATGAGCGAATAACGAGAAAACTGGTTAAAGACACAAAATAGTTAAAGTTTTTTGTGGTTTTTTGCATAACAATAATACCTATACTTACTGATTTTCTTTATCAACTTTACGTATCCCTATCACGAAACAAGGATAGTTTGGTTCCGGAATTTGAACCAATATCTGACGGCGCAGTCTTGCGAATTGTTGCGGTTAGTAAAAACGAATTACAATGCAATGCAATGCATGAAATTATATAAATCATATGATTTTTACATATACATATTATAATAGAAGTATTGTAATTTGTATATGTAGGTAGTGAATGTTGTGGATCACATTTTTATGATACCTACATATAAAATCGTAGATAATATCTTTACGATAATAGGACTCAACACGACTTAATTAAAATTAAGTCGGATATTAATATGGTCGTACGTACCTACTATTAAAACCTCACCGTTTAGGAAGGTGGTAACCAAAACGGAATAATTTTACGAAGCTGAGTGAGTTTGCTAACAAAAACCTCATTGGAGAGTAAATGGTTTTAACCCAATTGAATTATCACGAAACTAATATTCCTGTTTATTGAAAGCATGAACCGATATATACTGAAGTAATACAAACAACGACTTAAATTTTGATTTATAGTTTCCTAGAGAAACTTCATATCATATATATATATATACGAAACGAAAATATATTTTTTTCGTAGGCTATATCGATGAAATAGGCTTAATCTTATTAAATACCCTACGCTGCTCCGCTTCAACAGCGCCGAGTTACGTGACATAAATCGCGTGTAAATTTGTATAATTTTGCTCCGTTTCAACAATTATGCCACAAAAATTGTGTCAAATAAGCTTGCTTTAACAGCGTTGAGCTTTAACACATTAATTATGTCAAGGATCGTCCGCTTTAGCAGCGTTGAGGTACTCCACATTAATTGTGTCGAGGATTCCAGAACTTTGCTCCGCTTTAACAGCGTTGAGGTACTCCACATTAATTGTGTCGAGGATTCTAGAACTTTGCTCCGCTTTAACAGCGTTGAGGTACTCCACATTAATTGTGTCGAGGATTCTAGAACTTTGCTCCGCTTTAACAGCGTTGAGGTACTCCACATTAATTGTGTCGAGGATTCTAGAACTTTGCTCCGCTTTAACAGCGTTGAGGTGCTCCACATTAATTGTGTCGAGGATTCTAGAACTTTGCTCCGCTTTAACAGCGTTGAGGTACTCCACATTAATTGTGTCGATGATTCTAGAACTTTGCTCCGCTTTAACAGCGTTGAGGTGCTCCACATTAATTGTGTCGAGGATTCTAGAACTTTGCTCCGCTTTAACAGCGTTGAGGTACTCCACATTAATTGTGTAGAGAATTCTAGAACTTTGCTCCGCTTTAACAGCGTTGAGGTACTCCACATTAATTGTGTCGAGGATTCTAGAACTTTGCTCCGCTTTAACAGCGTTGAGGTGCTCCACATTAATTGTGTCGAGGATTCTAGAACTTTGCTCCGCTTTAACAGCGTTGAGGTACTCTACATTAATTGTGTCGAGGATTCTAGAACTTTGCTCCGCTTTAACAGCGTTGAGGTACTCCACATTAATTGTGTCGAGGATTCTAGAACTTTGCTCCGCTTTAACAGCGTTGAGGTACTCCACATTAATTGTGTCGAGGATTCTAGAACTTTGCTCCGCTTTAACAGCGTTGAGGTACTCCACATTAATTGTGTCGAGGATTCTAGAACTTTGCTCCGCTTTAACAGCGTTGAGGTACTCCACATTAATTGTATCGAGGATTCTAGAACTTTGCTCCGCTTTAACAGCGTTGAGGTACTCCACATTAATTGTGTCGAGGATTGTAGAACTTGCTCCGCTTTAACAGCGTTGAGTCTCTCCACATTCATTGTGTCGAGGATTGTAGAACTTTGTTCCGCTTTAACAGCGTTGAGTTTCTCCACATTAATTGTGTCGAGGATTGTAGATCTTTGCTCCGCTTCAACAGCGTTGAGTTACTCTACGTCAATTTTGTTGATGATTGTACAACATTGCTTCGCATTAACAGCGTTGAGTTTCTTCACATTAATAAAATCGTGTTGAGGATCGTACAACTTTGCTCCGCATTAACGGCGTCTCGTATTACATATTCTACAGGAATTGTGTAGAATGTAATAAAATTTTACTCCATCAGGTTGTTTTTACCATGATGAGACTTCTTTTCAATAGTAGCATTCCGATTATCAAGATATAAAACACTCCACGTGTCTGTTCTTTATTATAACAATTATTTACAAAAATAGTAATTCTCTTGCTGCTGTAGCGTACTGGTCAATATTTCGTTATCCTACAGTAGAATCGAAGACACCTGCCACTTTTTTATTACAACGTTCTACTCAAAAAGGAAAAACTTACCGTATTAACCATTACCAACCACTTGAATTATTGTTTGGTCTCAGTATAAATCTGTATGTATATTTTATAACAAGATTTCTTTAGTACTAATCTTGCAATGAAGAAACTACTAATAGCTTGTTTTACTAATTATACAACTTGTTTTTGTCTTCCTTTTTTACTTCGATATGAAATACAGGCATATCTATAGTATACAATCACTATGCAGGGATTCGTCAGTAGAGTTCAATTAAATGAACGAAGTATAATTTAAAGCAGGTATATTCAAGTAATGTTAAAATTATATCGACGATAATACACACTCCAGTGTTTTGTTTCACCTAAAAGGTTATTGAAAGTAATTTCATTCTTTATTAATGTCATTCCTCACTTGGACACGCACAGCATGTCATGCATAAGTCCAATCTAATAAAAATATTCATATAATATTTACATAATAGTACCGTTTTATTTTATTAGGCACTCATGTATGAAGCTAATTATCAGGAACCCATAGGAGCGTACGGATTTGACTTCGATATTTTATTTTATTTTTCCTACTTGTATGTAGTATTACAATTCTCTAAACATCTGCTAGTAAATATATGTAATCTTCGATTTGGATACGAAGTATAATTAATAATCAAACGAACTTACCTGTGAAGTTTGATTGGAATTATACGAGTATCCAAATCGAAGATTACATACTCCCACCCTCCCAGACCCTAAAAATTAAAATAAAATCGTCTCTGGTCCTAACACAAAAATATCTATGTGCTCTAAAATAATGATAAACCACGCCGCTGGGAGCGCTGGCGTTCCTAATTACCCGGCGGGCGAGAGCGAGAACAGTTTTTTTGAATAATATTATAACTCTAAATGTGTGACAAGGACAGCACATAACCGTGTACTGCTGCTAGTAAATATATGTAATCTTCGATTTGGATACTCGTATAATTCCAATCAAACTTCACAGGTAAGTTCGTTTGATTATTAATTATTTCCCACTGAGGTTATTTTACTTAAAGCATAAATAATATAAATACTCACTTACATTATAGATAACGGTTAAATATTTTCTGTAACGATTTATTCAACTTCTAAATTTGTATTATAAAAGTTCCAACATTGTAAAGGCAAGACATTAATAAGCTTATTATAGAACTGTCAAAACTTCGCTTTTACTTGGCAGTAGGTAATTGCTTTATTACCTTCTATTCGAATAGGAACGATAAAGCTTTAATTTTCTTGAGTGTACAGACGGCTCTCGCGAGACGAGAGCAGCCTGTTTATTCGCGTTCCCGCATTCTCGAATGTGTGGTGTACCAGGCACTATCAAAACTCTGTAACGTCAGTCATGTCACAACAGAAGTTACATAAATAAATAAACAAATATTATGGAGCAATCTTATTCAAATCGACCTGCCTAGTCCCACGGTAACTTGTGTTGTGGGTACTAGACGACGACAATATATATAAGACAAAAAATAGATATATAAAAATTCTTAAATACATCAAAAAGTCACTTACCCATTACTCAGTAACAAATATACGTGATAAAAATACAAATAAATCCCCTAAAATAGTTCTTATAAATCTGTGTGTATGAAACGGAACAGAGCCTAGGAAACGTCTGTCAAAGTAGAGGGTTTTTCAATCAGGTAAACATGTTCGAAGGCCCTATTAGACATGACGATACGATTTGTCCCATGCGATTTATTATTTTGTTTATGATAAATAATGATTATGTGAAAGTACGTAAAGAAGATTAGATAAACATTTTGCAGATGTTAATAGTTCAACGGAGTTACAATAGTGTTACGGTAATAATAATCGGGACTCGTGAAGTAATGACATACTTTCCGCACTAGCATCGAAATGTACTTTATTGCCTCCAAACTAAGAGTGCACCTTGAGTCAATACGGCAGAGTAAATAAAAACTAAATATAGGAACAAGTCTCTGCGTATAGGCTAACTTGCGTTAAGTTTGAGTTGTACGTAGATATAGATTCACTTTTGTCGAACATATTGTTTGATAACGAACCATTATTTTCATTTGTTTAGTAGTAGTAGTAGTAGTAGTAGTAGTAAGCACTTTATTGTACACAAAATAAATCACAAAACAACTGAAAATAATTGAAGTACAAAGGCGAACTTATCCCTGTAAGGGATCTCTTCCAGCTAACCTTAGAGTTGATGAGTGGAAAACTAATATTATGATAGACAAACTTACACAATGATGTACAATAATGATTTAACTAGACGAGTAAACATATATAAATACGCATTTACATATTATAACCAATAAATAAAATACATAAAATTATACATAAATAAATAAAATGTAATAAATATATAATAATATAATACATATCAAATATTAAAAATGTCATAACTCAACCAAACACACTTAGTTGGAATCGGACAGCCACAGCTTCTTAAGATTAAGCTTGAGCGACGCTACAGACTGAGACCGTCTGAGCGACAGCGGCAACTCGTTCCACAACTTCACTGCGCAAACCGCAAACGATTTAGCAAGTGTACGCGACTTATGAGAAGGTATGGCAAGAGTAAGATTAGTACTAGAACGTAAACGATGATCGCTACCTTCAGCCAAAAAGTTAAATTTGTCTTTTAGATACGGGGGGCTAGCAGGGTTAAAGAGTACGTTATATAGCAATGACAGGATATGCACATCCCTGCATATCCTTGTTTAAATATATATATTATGTTTGTGAATCTAAAATTTTTTAAACCTGACTGCGGTATAACGGCGCCTAAAAGTAGTAGTAGTAGTAAGCACTTTATTGTACACAAAATAAATCACAAAAAACTTTTTAACAAAAAAATAAAACCGCCGAAAAAATGAAACTGAAAAGAAAAAAATAATAACTTTTTCCTCAATAACGCAAGTGAATACCTAACCTACAATTACAATTATAATCTATTTCTATACACTTTCTATATACCTAATACAATCGCTAGGCTTATACCAATTTAATTACATCTAGAAAGTATGAACTATATACATACTTCTGAAATCAATCACACAAATCTGCGTATTTATATATTTACAATCTGTTATTTTTGGAGTCGGTGCCAGCCTCAAACAAACTTGCTCAACCTTAGTGAAGAGTTGAACAAGCGCCCAATACAAGGTGCTTATTGTAGATCGGATTTGCTACTTATGAATGGACATATAAATAAACTACACTTTTATGTTCCGTACGAATAGATTTATTTCTATTACGGGACTCAATCTGTTGGTGTGTGATTTGAAAATTGTGTAAATACTTAACCTACCTGCTTAAAATTTGTGTTGCGGTCAACTCAAGGTGCTTAAGTTTGTTTGAGGCTGGCACCGACTCCAAAAATAACAGATTGTAAATATATAAATACGCAGATTTGTGTGATTGATTTCAGAAGTATGTATATAGTTCATACTTTCTAGATGTAATTAAATTGGTATAAGCCTAGCGATTGTATTAGGTATATAGAAAGTGTATAGAAATAGATTATAATTGTAATTGTAGGTTAGGTATTCACTTGCGTTATTGAGGAAAAAGTTATTATTTTTTTCTTTTCAGTTTCATTTTTTCGGCGGTTTTATTTTTTTGTTAAAAAGTTTTTATTTTATAATTTTCTGTGACTATAATGTGTACAAATTATTACATGCTTAATTACTGATCAGTTTTAAAATAGCTAGCTGGTTTAGCTATTAACTGTTATATTAATAATCCTACTTTAACTATTTGCACACCCCGCTGGGGATGTGCTCTATTATCGGTTTTTTTCATCAAGCTGTGTTTTGTATAGTATATGTGTATATTTATATTATTATAAATGTTTATGTTTACATTTCTACTAAAGTAGTAGTAGTAGTTATATTATGTATCTTAGTATGTTTTTCCTTTACACATTTTGTAAGATACAGCGCCTACAATCTTTTCTGTTTTGTCCTAAGGTGGACTGGTAGAGAATGCCCTGTGGCATTAAGTCCGCCTTTTGTACGATAATTTTTTATTTTGTGCAATAAAGATTAAATGAATAAATATTCTGGGCGACTTTCATCCAGCTTCAAAATCTGTGAGTGAACAATAAATTACCCCTATTTTCCTACCCTTAGGGTAGGATTTTTTTCAAAATTTTTACGGGATCAACTTTGAGGCTTTTTAACTCTATCCAATAAAGAAAGAAATATCAAAATCGGACTACTCTGTAAAAAGCTATGCGTGGTCATACATTACGTTCGGTGAGTAAACAATCAATCATCCCCTATTTGCCTACCCTTAGGTTTATTTTTTCCAAATTTATATAGGACAAACTTTAAGGTATACTCTATTGGATAAAAAATAATTATCAAATATCTGACAACTCTGTAGAAAGTTATGCGTGGTCATATGTAACAATCGGTGAGTGAAAAATCAATCATCCCCTATTTTCCTACCCTTACGGTTGGTTTTTTTGTTCCAAATTTATATGGGACCACCTTCAGGGTATACTCTTTCTAATAAAAAAAGAATTATCAAAATCGAACTACTCAGTAAAAAGTTATGCGTGGTCCTCCGTTTTTTTCGTCGGTTGAAAACAACTGAAAAGAATTGAACTACAAAGGCGAACTTAAAAGTTGATTATTGTTAAATATTTTACATAGACTTTGTGACTAACCCAATTAAAACAAATGTAATTATGCTTCAGTCATTACCACTAATCAAAGGGTGTGGGATGTGCCAAAAAATAAGACGTACCCTTTGCAGTCTGATAAGTAATAACTTACAACATAAATATAATACAGTAAATTAACCTCAAACCTCAACATTCGACTTTTATTTTTTTACAATAAGTTCATCAAGATGTACGAGGCTTTATATTCTGTTCAACAAATTTAACTCACTACAATTCAAATTCAAATTTAGCAAATCGACCTATTTTTTTTTCTGTCAGCAAAATAACAATAATAACAATATATTTATTCACCAATATTCCATGAACAAAAAACAAAGAAACAGTGATCCCCACACTAGGCATAGCCTGTATTCATCTAATTACTTCGACTGTAAGTACCTAATAATAATAGTACATTAAAAAAAAAAATTGACGCCGTCAAAGTCAGATGTGTTTTTCCTTGTTATATTTTATAAATGTGGATTTTCATAAAAAAAATTACCATCTTTTTACGGAAAAAGTGTCCCGTACGTATACGTCAAAATGGGAATAAATAACCGGAAATGAATATCGTGAAATAACACGTGAATACAATAACTATGATAACAAGGAGCCAAACACAAAAACTACAAGCGTCCCCACGTAGCGCACGCCCAACACCCTCGCCCGCCCCGTCTGTCTCCTCGCCATCGTCGTCGGGCGATGACTTTGCCACTGCGCCCGACACCAGCGAGTCGAGCGATGAGTGCGGGCCGCCGCCGTCGCTGCCATGTCTGATTTCTGGCGTAGCACCTGGTCGGTGCCCGTTGAGCACACGGAGGGTGAATGGATGAGCGTTGTCGAACGTGAGTGCGAGGCCATCGAACCAATGGGGGCTATTACCATCAGCCCCGAAGACGTAAGTTGTGCTGTCCGTACGGTTCAGAATTGGAAAAGTCCTGGACCGGACGGATTGCACAACTTCTGGCTAAAGTGGTTTCGATGTTCGCACTCACGGTTGGCAACGCAATTTCAACAAGCCCTTGAGCTTGGTTCCCTGCCACCTTCCTTAACAACTGGTATAACTTTCCTGCTCTACAAGTCCGGTAGTACCACGGAAGCTAAAAACTATCGACCCATCACGTGCTTGCCCACGCTTTACAAGCTCCTTACATCCATTTTGAGAGCAAAAATTAACGCGCATATTGTCGCAAACAGTGTTTTGGCATCTTCTCAAAATGGTTGTAGGGTTGGGTCCCGTGGTACTAAAGAGCTCCTCCTCATTGACATGGCCATTTGCCAACAAGTTCGGCGGAACAAGGGGGCCCTCTCGGCCGCTTGGATTGACTATAAAAAGGCCTATGATTCGGTGCCTCATTCATGGCTGAAAAGGATATTGGAGTTGTATAAACTTGATGCAGCTTTAATATCCTTCTTAAGCGCGTGTATGAGGCAGTGGACCACAGTCCTTTGTCAACCAGGAGGCCGAGATGGTCCCCTTGGGTCGCAGGGCTATATAAGGATAGAGCGAGGAATATTCCAGGGTGACAGTCTGAGTCCCCTGTGGTTCTGCCTAGCTTTGAATCCTCTCAGCACCCTGCTGAAGGATTCGGGGCTAGGTTGCCGGCTTCGGAGAGAGGGTGAAGTCATTTCTCACCTTCTGTACATGGATGATCTCAAACTATTTGCACCAAATGACCGAGGTTTGTTGGAGCTATTGCAAACCACTGAAGTTTTCAGTAGTGCCATCAAAATGGAATTTGGTGTCGATAAGTGCGCGATTATGCATGTACAGCGGGGGAAAGTAGTAAATTCAACAAATTTACAACTTTCTGAGACAATGTCGTTCAGATCTATCTCTGAAGCAGAAACCTATAAATACCTTAGTATGTCACAGTCGTTGGGTATTGAGGACGTGAGTATTAGACAGGCGACGAAGGAGCGCTTCTTTGGTCGGCTGACAAAAGTACTTAATAGTCTTTTATCAGGTGGCAACAAGGTGCGCGCCTTTAACGCTTGGGTAATGCCTCTGCTCACATACTCCTTTGGCATACTAAGGTGGACTCAGACCGAGCTGGATGCCCTGGATCGGAGAGTCCGGCTACTGCTCACCACACATCGTATGCTACACCCACGCTCGTCTGTTATGAGATTGTACATCCCACGGAAATGTGGAGGTCGCGGCTTTTTAAACGCCAAAAACCTTCACAACCGTGAGGTGTACAATCTTAGGAATTATTTCCTTAACAATGAGTGTGGGATGCATCGTGATGTGGTGGCAGTAGACAAGAATCTCACACCGCTCTCCTTGGCAAAAGAGAATTGGCGCAAACCTGTGGTACTAAGCACCGAGGACCGCAAGACGGTATGGAAGAGCAAAGAGCTACACGGGCGGTTCTACAAGGCCCTCACGGGCCCTGATGTAGATCTGCCCGCATCGGTGAACTGGTTACGATTCGGGGACCTTTTCGGAGAAACCGAAGGTTTTGTCTGTGCAATTGCGGACGAAGTTATCATGACGAATAACTACCGGAAATATATCCTGAAGGACGGTACGGTCGACATTTGTCGGGCATGCCGCCGTCCCGGAGAGTCACTCAGGCATATTATTTCCGGTTGTTCTCATCTTGCTAACGGCGAGTACTTGCACAGACATAATCTCGTAGCCATGATTATTCACCAGCAACTTGCTCTTAAATACGGCCTTGTGGACCACGAAGTGCCGTACTACAAGTACGCACCTGCGCCAGTTCTTGAAAATGGTCGTGCCACGCTCTATTGGGATCGATCTATTATCACGGACAGGACTATTGTAGCCAATAAGCCTGACATCGTGCTGGTTGATCGATCGCAGCGTCGGGCCGTGCTCGTCGACGTCACCATCCCCCATGACGAGAATCTCGTGAAGGCCGAGAAGGACAAGTCCAGTAAGTACCTAGACTTGGCTCACGAAATAACCGCCATGTGGGATGTTGACTCGACGATCATTGTCCCGATAGTCGTTTCAGCGAACGGTCTCATAGCGAAGAGTCTCGACCAACATCTTGAGAGACTCTCGCTAGGTGGATGGATCAAGGGTCAGATGCAGAAGGCGGTAATCCTAGACACGGCGCGTATAGTCCGGCGGTTCCTCTCTCTGCGGCCCTAACCACCGGCAGCCTGGGCCCTGCTCCGTTGCCGGCGGCACTCTAGGTTAGGTTTTTTATAATGTGTTTATGTTTTTTTTTTTTGTATGTTGTTTTATATTTTACTTTTATAGACATATTGTAAAAACCTAACTTAAGAATGAAAATAAATAAAGGAAATAGTACATTACTGCAGAGGCCGGGAAGTAAGGACTTGCAGGCCGAATAGGTATACAGGGCGTCCCAAACTTATGGGACATGAAGGGGAAGTACCTTAAATATCGTAGATAGTGAATTTTGCTCAAAGAAGACTTTATGTTATTTTTAAAAGTTAGTAATTCTGCATTCATAGATTTTCTAAAAATTACTTGCTTCGTCTGGGAATCGAACCGACTAAAATGTGAAAAAAAAAATCACCCTTTTTTTATGATGCCAATCGAAAGAACAGCTAAAAAATAATAACTCTGCTTAAGTAACATAGTATTTTAAAAGAAAGGAACAACGTGAAATTAATCATTTTAATCAAATAAAAAACATACATGAAACTGCCGTAGTCAATTAGTTAAGTAGGTATTTTTTTGTAAATTAATTAATTAAATTAATTAATTAATTAATTAATATCACTTCTTTTTAAAATATCTTAAAAAGTATGCATTCAAACAAACGCTGTCATAAACTGTTCCATTTTCAAATTTAACAATTATTTATTTTTGTTTTAAATTTGCCTTCTGTCTAGCTTACAGAGGACGTATTGAAATACTAAGTTTTATCAAATTATCATTTTATCCACACGTGCACTTATAATAAGGAAAACTTATGCCAGTACCTATTTTATGAAGTGGGTACTTATTTACGAATAATCAATGCTATCTTTAGAATGATAATATCGCTACTTTTCGAACGTCGTCTTCGGCAATAAATAACTTTCTTGAAATTTGACTCAATCATTTTATGGTGTTCCTTTCTTTTAAAATACTATGTTACTTAAGCAGAGTTACTATTTTTTAGCTGTTCTTTCGATTGGCATCATAAAAAAGGGTGATTTTTTTTCACATTTTAGTCGGTTCGATTCCCAGACGAAGCAAGTAATTTTTAGAAAATCTATGAATGCAGAATTACTAACTTTTAAAAATAACATAAAGTCTTCTTTGAGCAAAATTCACTATCTACGATATTTAAGGTACTTCCCCTTCATGTCCCATAAGTTTGGGACGCCCTGTATAATAGAAATATGAGGCCTGCAAGTCCTTATTCACGCCGAGGCTTGTATAGTGCTTTTTTTCAAACATGCAATGAAATAAACAACAAAAAAATCAAAGATTTATTTTTAGAGAAATTATAAGTAACACAAGACAAAAACTAAAACTAACGTGTGTGTGTGTGTGTATTTAGCTATATTTTAAATCAGTTTTAATAGAAAATACATTAATATTTTATCATGTTACTTCCAAAAAGTGCGTAAGCACGTTTCTGAACATTCCTTAAAATTGACACTTGTCATTGTTGAAAATTATAACCTCTTCTCAATCTCAATAATCAATCAATAATCAATAGTAATAGGTACTTGTGGCTAGAAATGTAGATAAACTTAACTAATACCCCATAAAATACTAAGCGTTGTTGTCTAAACTGTCGAGTTACAGTTTAAAATATTCAAACACAATGCATTCCAGGTTAAAGATGCTTAGTAAACAAAACATTAAAAAAAAAAAAAAAAAAAGGTAAGCAAAATCTAAACACAAA
Source organism: Lathronympha strigana (assembly GCA_949128165.1). NCBI lineage: Eukaryota > Metazoa > Arthropoda > Insecta > Lepidoptera > Tortricidae > Lathronympha > Lathronympha strigana. Next base: position 28,407,892 of record OX421901.1, on the reverse strand, counting down.
GCAGATTATTTAACAAATTTAAGAAATATTAAATGTGACAGTAGCATTAGGGCAATTAGTTATTGATATTGTAATTGTTTTTCCAGGAACAGTTATGGTGGTTTGTTGAATTTCTGCTGATGAGCCAAGCTGCGATGATGCAATGTAAGTGGAGGATTGTTCACTTGCTGTCACTTGAGGAGGCACTTGTGGCTGTGAACGTGATTCTCCGATTGAAGATTGTGGTTCAGGCAAATGAAAATCTTGAGGCTGGTGGGAATGCAATGGCGCTTGACAAGGGGCAGATGGTAGCTCAATGAAAACTGGAGGGTCACAGGGTGTGCTTGGTTGTGGATTTGTGTAAAGTGATGTTGGTTGTACATTAGATTGGGCTGTGTTATTTTTGTATTCTATGACAATATTTTTTGTGATACTTTTTGTAATTTTCCTTATTTTGGACTGAATCTTCTATATAGCCTTCCACAACTTTGTCGGATTTCCACCCACCATGCGTCTTGAGTCTTGAGGACCCTAAGACTAGCTACCGAGTCTGCTAGAAATGTCGCAGATGTGCGTCGGAAGCAATGTCCAGTATACAGCTGGGGTGTTCCAAATAAAAAAATTGGGCTATTTGTTTTGGGCACATTTTATGCCGTGCAATCACTTGCCTGGTACATTTTCCCTTTATGTAATTCAGAAAAAGCCTCTTAGATTGTGTGCCCTGAGGCCGTAGGGCATAATACTTTTTGAAAATGTCCAAAAACTCATCCCGGATTACAAATGAATGGTCTATTTTAGTCTTGGTGTCCCGAAGCTTAACTATTGCTATTTCCCCTTGAAAATCAATATCACTGGTGGTTATATTTGTTTATTTGTTGTTTATTTGTTTATTTTATACACACCAGCACTTACAGATAAACCTTACGTGCTAATAATGTTGTAAATACATTTTAATAAGTATTTTATACAATTCTATCCACTGTTTCATTAGTCATTACGTATCATGTCATTTAATAGGTACATACTCATTTTATATTAATTATGTCATTCTGAAATTACAGTAACTTATCCTAATTATGTACATATGTATGTTACATTATGAACAAATCTTTATACTAACAAATATTACAGTACAATATAATCCAAACGAATTTGTCAGTTCTACACCTCTACAAGCACCACTGATGCCCAAGATCAAGGCAACCTGTAAATTATATGTTAATAAGTTTATATACAAAAAAATATAAGTTTTTTTTGTTATTAGTAAGTAAAGTCAGTTGTTTAAAAAATATTTTTAATTTTAAGTATTAGGTTTATAGGTAATGTTGTGAATAGTATTAAGTATATTGATAAATAAGATGATGTATTTATAAATAAAATTTTCAACAATTATTGTGATTATTTCTATAAGTAGGCTTAGTTACCTTAGTGGCCAGATATATCTCATCGGGTGCCTGATTTAGGAATGCTTGTACATCCTCTGTCCTAAATATTTTCGACTTTTTGGCCTTATATCCATCTGACTGTCGTTTTAGCCAGATAGTTAAGTTCACATAGCTTTTAATGTTTATATTATTCTTCACCAACGTTGTGGCCTTGAGCATTGAGTACAAAGCCCACTGATGACTTTTTTGTTCCTGCCAGTTCCTTAAAATATCCCAAAAACACGTGTTCTGAGAAACTGTGTGCATTTTTTTTGGTTTTCCAATTTACAAAATTGTCGTAAGTGACCATATATTTTGCCTTTGATTTTTCCGGCAGCAAGTTTTGTAAAGCCAATTCTGCTTCGGCTCTTAATTCCGGTGGGGTGGAATCAATAATCATTTTTTCCTCCGTAGTTTCGTCCGAACTCATATTTAATTATTTGTAGCACAACAAAATCCAATCTGACAAAACACTATTGGAGCGAAAAAATATCAAGTTTGCCGCCTAACCTTTCTTTTTCTATACAGTTAGAGTAACGTTTGAGTAGACGTTTTACCGCTACCTAATATTTAAATGAAATATTCATCTTTAAAAATTTATAAAAAAGTATTACTTATTACGTTCATGTGGATTTACAATGTAAATAAAACTGCACATAGTACATACCAAATCGTTTTTTTTATACGAGTACGCAATGGTATTGGCAGAATGTCAGGATGCCTGTGCCACAAAATTGTGGAATGGAAATTAAAAAAGAGGATTTTTCCGGCCTAGGCCTTTAACATTTGTATGAAATTCCATTAAGTATCTCTTGCCCTAGTCGCACCTGAAACGCCATCCTTCACGGCCTATTATAAGGAACATAACATCAATATTTCATTGCATGTTTGAGAAAAATTATATTCTGGTTTAATTTTAATTATTGTATGCTTGTTACACTCTAGTTTCGTAGCTAAATCCGACTACTTCATTATATATACACCATATAATGAAGTGGTCAGATAAATACATTGTTTTTGTTTACTTATAAATCACTTGAAGAAGATTCTTTAAATAATTAAACAAGTAAAACGTAACAGATGTAGCAATTATTGCATGTAAATAAACCGTTTCTTTTTCTTTTGCAAAAACATTTACAACCATAACTGCCTTCTTGCAATTTCGTGACTTATATGTAATTTAAACGGATATAAAAAATGCATAATCGTATTAGTCGTTGAAAAACGTATCTTCCTTTTACTTTTTTATTCCAAATCCTACACAGCTTCAAAGGGAATACGCGATAAGAGAGTATAAAAAAGAAATGATGAAAGAGCCCGTGATATGAAACGCTCCCAGATTGTAGAAATTTTCCTTCGCAAACCGAAAAAAGGCGGTGCCGTAGTAAGTAATAAAAGTGGGAAGACTCCTGACGTTATATTCGTAATCGCTTTAATAAAAACGTAGTAGTATTTTAAAGTTGCATTTGTTATCACCTCGGAAGTTTTTTGACCAAGTATGCTAGTGATTTTTTTACTTCACTATCAAGAACCAAAGAGAAAGCAAAAACAATGACAGAATTCACATTCTAAGTCCCAAATTACAATTTAATCGCTCTTGTAATTGAATAGGATACCATATAACGAATCAGTATTGTATTTCCGAAATTATGCCATTAGTATGTTAAGATTTAAGATTCAAATAAGTTTAGCTTATGCGGTGGTAATATTTACGTCGCAGTTGTTTAATTTTATTATTTTGCGACTAAAAAGTACTTTCTCATATCACGTTTTTTTTTACTTTTGTCCAATCACATAAAGTATTGGGTCTGCCAAAAAAATACGAAGAAGATGTCCGAGTTCACAATTTTCGAAGAGTTTGCGGAAATCGTCAGGCCTTTTAAGGATAATGAAGCTTTGGATCCCTACTGGTAAGTATTGAAGAATAGTCTAGGTAGTACCTATATAAATATCTTTGCGGTTTTTGGCCAAACAATCTATTTTCATAAATATTTTGCGATTTTTCGCAATCATTTTTAATCATATTTGAACTTGTTATTCGTACCTAAGTATATCCATTTTGAATCTCACGGGCATTTAGGAACAGCCCGGTCACTTGATAGAAGTGCGTGGGTATAAAGTTCCAACACCTACAAGAAGCCCTTTGAAGATCGTTGCTTAGTACTATGTCTGTTCTGACCGGTCTAGTATTCTTGTTTTCTAAATTCATATTTGACAAAAGTATTGTGAATATAATGTATATCCGATAACATAATATAAGTATAATATCAATATACTCGTACCTATTGACTTTACAAACTTTTATGTCGAAAACGTTAATACATCGACATAGAAATAAGTAGACTGATAACGCCGAACAAAAGCCTTTGAAAAATGTGTTCCACTTTTAAAGCCTTTAAAATCATAATTTATCAACCGACTTCAATATTTCTAAAGGAGGAGGTTCTCAATTCGTCTGAATTTTTATTTTTTTTATTTTTGTGAACCAGTCAACTCGTTACTTTTAGACTATAGATACAGTCGCCTCTCGTTAATTCGAAACTCTAAGGACCGACCCAAATATTACGATTTATCGAGAGTTTGAAGTATCAAGTGGTTAGAAATATACGGGGAAAAAAATGAAAGTACGAGTTGTTACGTAATATGTACCTACCTAAGCAACTTTTATTTAATAAATGCAATTTAATTAGACGTACATACATGTACAAACATAATGTGTATTAATTTTTCGTTTTTCGGAAGAAGTCTGTAATATTAGGTTGCTTCAAAGCACATAGCTGTGACTGATCAATAACTTTTTTTATCGGAAATAATGCCTGAAATGCTTTTTCGTTCGTGTCGTTTTGTAGACAAAAGTTTTGCAATGTTTCGAATGAAGTTCTTGCTTTGAACTCTTTTACTCTGACCTCTGGCAAACATTCTGATGTATCATCTTCATCGTTGCTCATTACTTTGAATTGTAGAGGGTTTAACGCCTACGAGATCGAATTAACGCGTTGTTTTGTTGCGTAGCGATTATTTTTTATGTTGAATTACCAAGTGTTTAAAAGTGTATTTAATTTTTTCGAAATAGCAAGAGATCTACCAGGGAACTCGTGATAACTTAGAATTATAGAGAGGTTCGAATTATCGCAGGTTTGAAATAACGAGAGTAGACTGTACTAAAGTATAGTAGCTTTAACCATTGTTCAATTTCGAGTTTACTTGGTTTGAACGGTAAAAATCAGTTCGGGCCAACAACAGCCGGCAACAATTTTTTGCGTAGGCACACGTTTTGTGCGATAATTACATTTCAATATCTACATATTAATCTTTCAAGTGTTAATAACGCGAAACCTTCCATTTTTCATCACAGGGTAAACTCTTAACGCCGTTTGTATTGGTGGTGTGCAAGAAAAAAAACTGTGTCATCGTCGTCATCGACAAAACGCAATAGTCCGGGACCGACTGCAAAAAACTCTACCTGATAAAAAAATTAAAAATACCTGCCTACTCTGTAGGGGTAGCTGAGTTTTACGAACTACCCGTTCTTGGTCTTGATTATCAGCTTGAACATTTTGCGCACTAGGGATGTGACTTTGTCGACACACTACACTCACGATGTCCGAGTTTTGAACCGGTGATATTAAATTACGCTTACATTTATTAATGACTGGATTCCATTCCATGTAGACAAGATTCTAAAACCGTCATCGCGATTGAAATTGGGGTATTTCTTGATTTCAATGACTTCTCGCACTTTTCTACTATAGAAACTACGATCCGTTGAAAGGATTTTAGGGTTAAGCAACTCAATCCAGTGGTTTGGTCCAGTACAATCCGTTGAAAGGATTTTAGGGTTATGCAACTCAATCCAGTGGTTTGGTCCAGACTATATAAATGTTTGGCAACCGCAGACTTGATTACCTGGCGATTTTTGACAGCTGCGATATGTTCCTTCACTCAAAATTCAAAGTTTTTACACGATTTTAGTAAATTTATAATGTGTGAAAATCGTGAAAGTTTAAATAAGTGTTTGGCAAAAAAGAGGTACAAAAAAAACCTCAACGAAAAATAGAATGAAACTTGTATGGTAGGATAGAGGCTTTTGAGGACAGTAAAAAAAAGTGATCGGCCAAAGCCTGTATTGGCAGGTTCCTATGTCCGACCAAATTTGTGGAGCCACGTTGACAGCTACATTTTTTTATGGGTTTAACCATACTCCTTGCTATATAGCTGGACGGCTGAAGTGTCTTAGATGTCTTTCCCCTTACGGATTTTACCAAAGTATTGTGTGTTTTCTATTTGCTTAATATAATTCTATTCTATATATGCACGTATCCCCATAGGTTATGGGTCGTCCTATATACCGAGAATAGATCTGTAGTTGTAGAAAAGTCGATATTGTGAGTGATTCTTAAAATACGTACCTAATTTAATCCGTTCTCGAAAACGCTTACGTCAAAATTTTTAATTGAAAAATTATTCGACGTAGAAGTTTTATCTCGAACATAAAGATCTATGAGAGTGTGTTGATCCGGGAACTACTGTAGACACCAAGAAAGATGTTAAGGCCAAGTCGAAAATTATTTTTTTGGTCGAACCTATGAATTACGTCCACATCGAAAATGCTAAAACATCAAAGGAAGTTCGGACGAACCTTCAAAATGCTTTCGTGAGCTCCGGGCTGTCACGCAGGTTGGGTTTACTCCGAGAGTTAAGCAACACATCACTAGAAAATTGTTCCAGTATCGAAGAATACGTGAATAAGATTATGACAACCGCGCATAAATTACGGGGATCGCTCACACTAGCAGGTTTACCGGGCAAAACCAATGATCATGGGTCTGGAAAGTTCCGGCATTAAGATGTCATCGGACTGTGTGAAGACAAAACTTTGAAAGGAAGTGAAGGTTTCCGTGTCTTCGGTGTTCTACCCTAAAGGCAAAAATACGGTTTATCACGATTTAAAAGCATAAGGAAAAGGTCCACGTTACGGATGCAACAAATATGATTATTTCAAGAACCAGGGCCCATGAAGAAGTCTCAAACTAATCAAAATGGTTTTTTCGCAGTATTTTCAGCTTGCAGCTCAATGAATACGGACGATTGGTACGTGGATTCGGCCTGCACTAGACACATATTGAGACGCTCAGACTGGATGTACTACGTTGAGGTACCTACGAGTCGACAGATAATGGTGGCTAACAAGGAAGGAAGGAAGGTTCCTAAAACATATGGGTAAAGTAAACATCCATACCGTTTTAAGCAAAGCTGAGCATCAGATCCAGGTGAGAAACGTTCTCTACATTCCTGATCTAAGCGCGAACTTATTGTCAGCTAGTCAGTCAAGAGTGACTGCAAAGTTTTATTTACTGATACAGGCTGCCAGATTTAACCAAACTAAATTGCAATACAACATTCTCTGACTTTCTAGCGGATTCCAGCATCAACCCGTCTAGTTTTTGTAAATTAGTAACCCTATTGCCCGAGAGATGGCACTGTGTTTCCGGAGTTGAAGGGGTCGGGACGGGTGTGATCAAAAGTATCATCGAATTGTTAATTATTATAAGCATATTGAGCATGGTATCTATTAAAACACTTTTTAAGGTTGCCTATTGTGACAGAGTAAAGTGCGGAACCCTACACTGAGCATGGCCCGACATGCTCTTGGCCGGTTTTATTTAGATATACATTTTTCTTTTATCTCCATTCTATGAGACATCTAAGACTTGAAATTATATGTATTTTCCAGCAGCCGTGCATCAATAGAGCTCGGCTGCGGCCAGTTATAAATAATAAAAAGTATGAATCCTTTTTACATATAAGTGTACCTAATTTAAATTAAAATGTTAATGGAGGAGCAAAACTATTTTCGGTCATCTTTTGGCTAATAGCATATATTGCATCAACAAAATGTAACTTAAGCTTAATCATTTTCATTCAACACTGTATTCGTGAAAACAATCAGACACGGCAAGGAGTTAACTAAAAATATAAAATTCAATTTAGTAACTAGTATAAATAAATAAGTGGGTAAATAATGTTCTTAAAAATATCAAATACAATTTAGTAACTAGTATAAATAAATAAGTAGGTAAATAAAGTTCCTTTTCGCTCAAATAAAGAAAGGTGAAACGAAACAAATGCGAACATGAATTATATACTTAACATAAATAATTATCGCAGCTAAATTTCTAATAAAACATTAACAAGGTAGGTACGATGAAGTACAAATTAGCCGAATTAGAAAAGCACGAGCCTCGCCACGGAAACTATTAGGATTTGTGGTCAGGGCCGGCACGTTTCACTAATGAGAGAACAGCTTTTCGTTTAAAGCAAACTGTAATTGAAGTAATGCGTAATTATTTTATGTATAATTACCGACCATTGAATACTTACAAAAGTTCAAGGGTACATACATAATACATTCACTATAATAATGATTTCTTAATTCGAATCAAATGTTTTAATAAATACAATATACATAGTACCTATCTATTTATTAAATTAACCATGATAGGAAAATACGAGGTTGTGCGTAATCTTTGTGTAAGTATGTATATATTTACCTATTCTGTTGATATAATACGCTTACTCACCCTTACATGGTCCGAGTGAGTAGCTGCGTACAAATAAGTATATTATATGATTATTTAACGTATTGAATCAGGCGTTACTTTGCGGAATTCTATATTAACAACGAAAATAATGTTACTTTGCTATTCTGCCAAATCCGTTTAGCTAGGTTATACCAATTGTAAAATTTAGTTTAAGTACTGCGTTTTCTTGATGTCGCTAGTAGTATAAATGAACTTTTGGACGAGGTGTTTTTTTTGTATGTAGTTGTCGTTCTTATCTTTGATGTTAAGTAAACGCCATAATTTAATAGAAGTTTGATGTTTAAAAAAACCGGCCAAGAGCATGTCGGGCCATGCTCAGTGTAGGGTTCCATATTTTACCGTCCGTCACAATAGGCAACCTTAAAAAGTGTTTTAATAAATACACCTGACCCGACCCTATCAATTTCGGAAAAATCTTAACAGCGCGAAGTAGATTGGGTTACTAATTTATACAAACTAGACGGATTATGTGTGTTGGGTTTTCGGGGGTAACTTTTGATCGCGTGAATCGATTTGAATCATTTTTTTTATTAGAAGAAGGTAAGTGCGGGATGATAAATTAAGTACTCAAGATATTTTTTTTTTGCATATACGGTTAAATTACAAATTTAATTTAGAAATTATTTTGTACAATTTTTAAAAAACCGTTCAACCAATCAGGTTCAAAATAATTTTCCAATAAATTTCTTATTGAGTTCAACTATTGTGATTTTTTTCATATTTTTTGAACTTATAGTTCAAAAGTTAGAGGGGGGGGGGGACACATTTTTTTAAACTTCTGGAACGATTATTTCCGAAAATATTAACTTTATGAACAACTGTTTTTAGAAAACCCGCTCTATTTTTCTAATACCTATCCAATGATATATCACACTCTAGGTTTGAAACGAAAAAAAAAATCACCCCCCACTTTACATGTACGGGACCCTAGAAAAAATTATAACCACTTTTTATTTGACCACTTTGTTGGCGTGACTGATATACATATTCGTACAAAATTACAGCTTTCTAGTACTTACAGTCGATTATCCGCGGACGGACGGACGGACGGACGGACGGACAGACAGACAGACAGACAGACTTGGCGAAACTATAAGGGTTCCTAGTTGACTACGGAACCCTAAAAAACACTTTCAAGTTTGATAGTTAATTTGCTTAGAAGAGATAACGTGGTTTGACTCTTTGCATAGTATTTTATATAAAATTTGAAAAGGAATTTATTGTCAATGTATCAACTATATTATTATTCCCAAATGATTATCCACAACAGAATTTAAAAAAAACGAAATATATTTAATCAGTATTATTTTCGTAGCCTGATATGTTTTTATAGCTTTCCGCCATTTCGCGACATGACGTTTATGACAAATGTACGGTGAAAGCCGCGCCGCAACCGCAACGCGCCGCGACGTCTCGCTTTCGCGGAACAATCGTTCACGTAAGTCACTTCCTCAGTTATCGAAGATTTGATTCTTCCGGCTCCACCGTTTCGCTTCGCGTTCACTAGTTACCGCCCACATAGGGCACAGCCGCCGCGCGGCGCCGCTTCGCATGCAAACCGCGCCGCCCGCGTCGCCTTGCGTTCGCTAGAACATCGCCCACGTAGGACACGGCCTAAGCCGCCGATTGAGGTGAGATGAAATGTTTATATTTTTGGGAAATACATTTTCGACTATTACGACTATTTTATTATTATATTATTAAATAGGTCTGCTCTAGGGTTCTGGTTCCGCACCTCAGACGGAAAAAAATATTAATTACTTATATAACTACTTTTCTGTTAAGTTCATGTTTCTCAAGAAGGCTTTTAAAAGGTTTGCTGTCTCTGACCAATGCTTCTCAGTCTGTTCCTTGTCGACGGTTTGATTCAATAATATTGTCATTGTTAGTTTCACATGAGATTAAAACAATAATACAATACTTCACAATACCTACTTCTAAAAATGTTTTTTCGTCGTTTTTGAGAGAGTTCTAATTGACAGGTTCGAGTATTCGACAAGTATTCGATCTTTAGTTTTGCTAGTAGCAGAGGCCTTGCAGATTCAGTTTACCTAAACTGAGTCGCTTCCCTACAACAGAGCCTAAAATTAATCACGTTAAGACGTCATGGTCATGGGGCCTTAGCCTCAAGTATGTGTGAACAAACGTTTTTATAATCTGTAGTTATAGAGCACACCTATACCACAGAGCCACTGAATATACTAAATAGTAAATTTCTTTACTAATACTAAATAGAACATTACATAATATTGTCTTCTGTTACCGCGATTGTTATTCATTGAAATTAAACACTTTAGAAGGGATTAATCGCGTTTATTATAGACAATAGAACATTACTCTTACGTAAGATGCTACAAGTCGCAATTTTTTATAAAATTTAAAACCGCATATGATATTAGTATTAACTAGTAATTTTCATTATGATTTCCGTAACACAAAATGTGATAGATAATTTTAGGCCTCGCCAAACCACAAAAGCTCAAGGGCCATTGTTTGTGTCAGTCCGTCAGTGTTGTTTGAGTTTCAACGCGAAATAACAAGGGTGTCAAGGGCCATCGCATCACTTCACTAGTCAGTCTGAACTACTGTAATTAATCTTAATTTATTTACTAAGGTAACTTTCTCCGACACGTTAGGTATTTATTATACTTTGTTTTGTACTTAGTAGGTAGTAAATATATTGCAAAAACTAGCAAATATTTACGTGAATTGAAAGTTTTATTTATAGTTTTAGTTTGTATTAATCATGTAGCTATTTGTTTACATTTTATAGTAATGGCAATACTAGATTTTGAGTAAAAAAATGTTAACATAAGTTCATATAGAGGCGGCTCACGTATACAGACAGCAAAATAAATGAACATAATGAAAGGTTAAGGATTCCTTTTGCCATTTTGCTCCGCTAAAAATACACGTGGGTATGTATTTTAATACTAATAGTTATTTGTTATCGTGATCACTGACGCCCTCATTGAATTTAATTTTGAAGTAATTTTCTCTTCATCCTTCTACTAATATACGTTTGAAATAAAACATTTAATGGGTGGATAGGCATTTGACAGGATGGCGCTCAACGCGGGAATACTCGTACCCGAGAAGCGGGGCACTTGACGGTTATAGGACGGCGTTGAAGTAAAGCGGGTGTTTGGGAGCGCGTTAGGGAGCGGTAGGAGTAAGCAGGGTGAAACTCTTTGCAAGGTCGGGTTCGGAGTCGGGCGCGGAGCTGCATGCACTTCCGTCTCCACATTTAGGCACTCTCCTCGACAACGATTCGTTCCATGGCGGTAGCTCTTTGTTTGGGTTTCGATGTTTGTGTACCTCACTTATGCATCTGCGGCACAATGGTGCAGAGCAGCGGCCTCCACGCATTGAGTTGTCGGTGTACGCATAAATTCTCACGCCATCACACTTTGAATGACATCATTTGCAGGGCGCTCGTCTACGTGTGTGTCGTGTTTGCTGGAACCCGGCCTGGCCTTGGCCGGGCCAGGTGACAATGCGTACGACCTCGGTGTACCGGTATTGTAACCGATGGTTTGCCACCCCAGTGCATTCAATGATGACGTGGGTGGTGGTTTCTTCTGCCTCCAAGCAGGCCCTGTAGAGTGAGTTATCTGTAACACGCCGAGATTGCAAGTATTTGTTGCATGAGGCATGTCCCTCGCGAGTTGCTGTGCCCCTTGATCCATTGTAGAGTTACGTAATTGTTTTTACATACCTCCGACAGGATTCCGTGGCAATCCTAGACTAGTTCCGAGGTTATTGTGTAACCGTGTAGGGCCTGTAGTACTGATCGGCTGTCAAAGTATGCGGAGTGGGAAATCCGTTACCTTCCTTGCGACGATTGCGTATGCTGCCAATATAATGCCCAAACACTCCGCCTGGAAGACAGTGTTGTGTGCACCTAGCGGTGTAGAGATGTGTATATTTAGGTCCTCAGAGAATACTCCTGAGCCAGTACCCGACCTTGTTTTTGATCCGTCCGTGAAGATTCTCAACTCCGTATACAATGTCGTGACCTAAGTAATTAGCTTGATCCATAATATACACTGACAGCTCGCATACATAAGTGCATCGAACTTTATAGAATAGATTCCAATGTATATGCGATGCGATGTATCGCCATTTTCATTTATAGACTTCTCTCTCAATTGCCTGGTAATTCTCAAGTTTCATTAATTCGTCTGTTTCCCTAATCCGCCAATGCCATCAAAATGTTTGATTCGTCAGTTTCTTATTCGCCATTTTATTCATTGAGTCACTTTCACTAACTGGTCAATGTATAGTCGCAGTCATAGAGATAGAATAAAAGAACTGGATACCAACCAAACAGTTGCAGCAGTTTTTAGGGTTCCGTAGTCAACTAGGAACCCTTATAGTTTCGCTCTGTCTGTCTGTCTGTCCGTCCGTCCGTCCGCGGATAATCTCAATGACTAGGTACAAGAAAGCTGTAATTTTGGACGAATATGTATATTGGTTACGCCAACAAAGTGGTAAAATAAGAAGTGGTTATAATTACTTTTTTAGAATACCTCCCATACACGTAGGGGAACCTGTTCTACCTCGGTCAGTTTTTTCTTTTATGATTTTTAGAAAAAAAATAAAAACCCGCAAAACTGTTATTTATCCGAATACCATAAGATAGATTAATAAACTATCGAATATAATACGAAATAAAAGGATTGGTATGTCTATTTTGAGAGGCTACGTCGACGAAAAAAAGAGGGAAAAGTGCCCAAGGAACAACACCCCTGATGTTCCTTGGACATATACCGTTGTACTTCGGACACGATATTTTTTATTAACTATATTATATTTTTAAAAAACTATTAGGTATTGTTTATAAAATCACAGCTATTTTTAGCATATTTATGCCATTCAATAAAGTTTCTAGTACAAATTATCTTAGAAAAATAACTCAGCAATTGTCATATTTTATTTTTGCCTAAAACAATTTACGAAGTTTTTCTAAGATTGGTAACTTACTCGTAAAACGCAGGTAACCAATAATTAGAAATACAGTAAATATTGAACATTCAGTTAAAAAAAAAAAATACGTGTGGCACTCGGGGACTGCCGCGGTAAAGCTATTGCATATCATTTTGTATCAACTTATGCAATTATAATTATTTATTTATTTTATTCATGCAGTATTTCTTTTTCTTTGATATTAATTCAAGTTACACTTTTTGAGCGTGGTGACCGATAAGAAAACAAATTTTTCTATTATTTAACAAATAAAAAGTTAATATTGTTTAAAATGTTTTTATTATTTTACAATACATGTGGGTTTTATTATCTTACAGTAGCTGTTGGTTATTCAGGAATATTTATCATTGAAACTTATCATCATCAATCTCCTGGCTATTTCCCTATTTGGGGTAGTGCTCCTGGTCGTGACCGTGTTTCGTGAACCCGTAGCCGAATCTCCGTTGCTGTGTTACTCGGCAACGTAGATCCGCTCCGTTTGCTCCGTGTGATTCGGCTACGTGTAATTAAGATACGTAGCTACGTGTACACGGAGATACGTATCTTATTTATACGTAGATCGGATCCAGTCGTGACCGTGACGTTAAGTGTAGATTTTATGCGTGTTATTAAACCCCCGAATGTAATGCAAGGGGCGAGTTTTTAATTTCAGTTTCCATACTTTTGCATTTTAAATAAAAATTTAAGAGATCAAAAATAATTAGATGCAAATATTATGTTGGAGGCAAAAATAATAGACCAGTACAAATTGTAAAAGATGTATATTAAAAGAAGCCGAGCGGAGCCGAAGCGGAGATTCGCGGGAACGTAGCCGAATCCAGAAACGGATACGTATCTTTGACGTGACCGTGTAGTACGGGATCTTAGCACCGCCGGTGCTAAGGCTACGTAGCTACGGTTCCGCGTGTAACACGTATATCACAAGCCCTAATTTGGGGTCAGCCCTCCTGATACTTTTGCGCCAGTTAAGGCGGTCTTGTGTCATCTCTGGCGTTAAACCCATCGTCAGCAGATCCTTCTGTATGGTTCCTGCCCAGGTGGTCGGTGGGCGTCCTCTACCTCTTTTGCCTTCGGTAATGGCCATAACTTGTCTGGTCACGTGGTCCTCGTTCCGGCGCATTACGTGACCATACCAACGTAGGCGGCTCTCTTGCATTTTTTGTTGGATTTCAACTACCTTAAAGCTCCCTCGGATGTGTTCATTTCTAACTTTGTCGAGTTTGGTCACACCCCCGGCCCAGCGTAACATCTTCATTTCCGTAACATGCATTTTCTGTTCGTCGCACTTTCGAACTCCCCAACACTCGGAACCGTAGAGTAAAGCTGGCCGTACTGCTCTTTTGTATACCTTTCCTTTCGTTTTAATGGGCATTTTTGCGTCGCAGAGAACTCCAGACAGTGTCCTCCATTTGTGCCATCCTGTTTTTATCCGATTCTCTATATCTCTCTCTATACCTGCCGTAGAGTTAAGTATTGATCCGAGGTATTTGAATTCCTCTACCTTATTTAGAGGGGTTCCTTCAAGTGTGGGTGGAATTTGGTTGTGAATATTACCGGAGAAATTGCAGTGTAGGTATTCAGTTTTTTGTCGGCTCACGCGTAGACCCCTGCTTTCTAGAGCTGCTCGCCATGATTCGAGGTCAGTTTGAATTCGCGGCAATGATTCCTCGATTAAGACTACATCATCTGCATATAATAGTGTCCAAGGTGCCGGTTTTTGAAGATCTTTGGTGACGTAGTCCATCACAATGTTAAAGATCAAGGGGCTCAAGGCAGATCCTTGGTGAACTCCAACATTTACTTCAAAACTGCTACTTGTGCCAGCTGGGGAGATCACTCGGGTTGTAATGTTTCTATACATATCCTGTATGATACCGATGTATTGCTCTGGTATTAATTGAGACCTGAGTGCTTGCCATATGAGTTTGCGAGGAATCCGGTCAAAGGCTTTTTCAAGGTCAATGAAAATTAGATGAAGGTCTTTTTTCAGTGCTTTGTATTTATTCATCAGTATCCTTACAGAGTGTATTGCGTCGGTAGTACCCACTCCGGCAGAAAATCCGCATTGGTTCGGTGTTATTTTTGACAATCTATTGAGTCTCCGGATAATTACTTTTTCCCAAATCTTCAGCGTGTGAGATGTTAATTTTATGGCTCTATAATTTCCACAATCCGCTATACTACCCTTGTTTTTGTAAAATGGTACCATGTTACTAAGTCTCCACATATCTGGCATTACCCCGGTTGTTAGGATAAGATTAAAAAGACCTGTAAGCCATGCGACACCATTTGCTCCACTCTTTTTCCAGAGCTCTGCTGGTATTTCGTCGGGGCCTGTAGCCTTACCATTTTTCATACTGGAAATTGCCGATTCCACTTCTGTTAATAATATAGCTTCAATAGGGCCAAGAGCGCAAGGCAGTGGTGATAGTGGACATTGGGGAAATTCTTCATTTAAAAGATCCTGAAAGTACTTTTGCCATCGGCGGTTGATTTCTTCGTCTGATGTTAGTAGTTTTCCAGAGGCATCGTTGATATATTGAAATTATAATTATTATTATCATTGAAACTTATGATAACTGAAATAAGAAACATAAGTTTGCGACTTAATATCCTCTAAATACCTAGAAAATACCGCGTCAATGGTGGTCCCATATTTTGTTGTAGACTCTTGTGGATCATTATTCATTTTCAAATTCAATGTTTTTGATAGAAAAGTTGTCAACATTATTTTACAATATATGTGGGTTTTATTATCTTACAGTAGCTGTTGGTTATTCAGGAATATTTATCATTGAAACTATAGGTTTATGATAACTGAAATAAGAAACATAAGTTTGCGACTAACATATTTGATTTTGGCGGGACTATAATAATAGTGTTTATTTTGACGTTTGACATCGCCGTATCTCTGGTAATAAGAGCTACTGTCCTCAATATTTTGTATAGAATATGGCACTTAGCGACATTCGTTTGGAGACATATCCTTTCCTCGATAAAGAACTTTGTAACAAAGTGAATAAAGTCGGTTTCGGTCCGTCGGAGTGGGGAGCGTCAGGTTTTTTTTCGTTACGGAATTTCTGGATTCGGTCCCCGCGCTCAAGGCCCGCGATAGAAGCTATGCAATAGCTTAAAAATTTGCAGTACCAGTTAGGTAGGAGCCAAGGTACAACATATTCTTGGTATCCGAGGTACAACAAAATAACTTTTTGGACAAGTAAGCTTCGTATTAGCACTTCCAATTAAGATTAGGCTGTAACTATCCTACCATCGAGTAGCTAATTATCTTGATATTAACCTATTATATAAAAGTTTTTTGTCTAGTAGCAAAACTTGAAATGATCAACCTTGATGTAAAGTTCTAAATACCAACTTTTCATGACACGATTCATATTTAATTATTTTTCTCGAGATACTACCGGCCCTCGATCTTCGTTGATAGTTGGTTTTATTAGTTATTAAATAACGTTACAAACAATGTAAATAAAATATTTTAATTACCCTGGCAAGGTAGAAATATTGCCAACTGTCCGAGGTAAAACTATGTCCAAGGTTCAACAGTTTCCTAAAGTGGGGCTGATTTTTTTTTCGTTTCAACCCTAGAGTGTGACATATCATTGGATAGGTTTTTGTAAAGTAATGAGGGTATACTACGACCAGTTTTTGATAAAGTTAATATTTGCGAAAATAATCACTCCAGAAGTATAAAAAAATGTGTTCCCTCTCTAACTTTCTTTCTTTCTTTCTTCTAAGTTAAAAAAATATGAAAAAAATTACAAAAGTAGAACTTAATAAGAACTTTCTAGGAAAATTATTTTGAACTTGATTGGTAGAATAGTTTTTGAAAAAATTGTACAAAATAATTTCGGAATTAAGTTTGTAATTTAACTGTATATGAAAACACTTCTTTTATCTTGAGTACTTAATTTATCATCCCGCACGTATCTTCCTTCTAATAAGAAAAAAATGATTCAAATCGATTCACGCGATCAAAAGTTACGACCCGAAAACCCAACATACATAACCCGTCTAGTTTGTGTAAATTAGTAACCCAATTGCCCGAGAGATGGCACTGTGTCCGGAGTTGATGGGGTCGGGACGGGTGTGATCGAAAGTATCATCGAATTGTTAATTATTATAAGCATATAGCATGGTATCTCTATTAAAACACTTTTTAAGGTTGCCTATTGTGACGGACAGTAAACTGCGGAACCCTACACTGAGCATGGCCCGACATGCTCTTGGCCGGTTTTTTATATAGGTAGTGTTGTTTGGAACGTGACGTTTTGTCAAGTGCCAACGCCTATAAAGTTTTAACAGTGTTGGTAGTTCTGGGTATGAATTCGACACTTAATGATTAGGTCAGTAAGACCTTTTTCGTACGAAAAACTTATCGTTTGTATCTTCATCAATGCAAAAATTTTCGCTAATGCACACTTTTTAACATTTTCGTTCTGTTGTGTGTCTATTTCTTAATAAGTCAATGGTCGCAGTAGATATTTAAATTATGTTTGATCCTGGTATTTTTGCGTATGAAATTATAACATTGTCGAGTACTTGGGGCCAATGTCAATGAATGAAGTGATGTGGACCTTACCTTTCTTTATCCTGCCTTGAATTTGATGTAGCCCGCGAAGGCGCTCTTATTTCTAGGCGTTTTGCACTTCGGGGATCTCAAGATACCTAACTAACCTAACCTATATAAATCTAGGGCAGTTTTTCGATTCCAGTTCGCTACAGCCAAATATCAAACTACTTAATAATAAATTAGTTTCATACTGGCAAAAATCGAAAAAGAAATAAACACTTTAGAACAGGGTAATTACGTTTACTTGTTAATAAACGTGATTAACCCGTAGTAGAGTTAGAAACATGTTTTCAAACCTTGATCGACGCTGCTTGATATCGGCTATATGTTACTTCACCCTGGTTGATGCTTTAAAGCTTTATTAAAGCGTAGGATGCTTTGTTTGCCCAACATATGATAGACCACATTTAAGCCAGTCAAGCCTGTAGACCCCAGTATCTTGTAGAAGCAAGTTACACTTTACAGTGACATCTTCTTTAACGGCTTGAAATGGACGCCTCAAGATGTGGCTGATTATATCCGTAACTCCTCTGACAAAACAGCACGCTGCTTGACACGGGGTATCTTGAGGTTGTTAGCACACAGCAAAAAACAAACATAAAAAGATTTATTTTTGCCTAGCCGATTCCAACATATTCTTAGCTTACTTAGTATAAACAATAATAATATTCTATTCTTTTAATCATTTATTTTTCAATCTTTTAATTATTAAGTTTAAGTACAATTTTTTTTGGATTAATAAAATTGAAAGGCATCCATTATATCACTAAACTATGTTCCAAACTCTTGTCGTAAGTAATGCAGTATAGTCCGGCACCAAGACGCACGTAGTTATTCTGGTTACGAAATTGTACCTACACGAGCAGTACGCAAAAATCATGTACACATTTTAATCACAGATTTAAAAATAACATTATAATATATACGCTACCAGTTACCTATTGCTGCGTTTTGGCCTTGCATAGATTGAAAAGTCGCCGAATCGTTTACTCGAAATGAGCCCTCATTATGCTGTTGTGATTCTTAAATTCTATCTTTTTGTCCCTAAATTCAAGTATGTGCTCCGTTGCTGTCCTTTTTAGAAATATCTAAATTTACTATCACCAATTTTATTAAAAATTAGTTTACAGACGATTCTAAACATTTAGCTGAACGAGTCTTCTTGGTCTCAGGCGTCCCTTCCTATTTGGTTCGTGGGTTTAGGAATTCACAAAATGTACCTAATAGTAAGTACAGTAATAAATTAAGAGCCTGGGCAGAGAAATTTTTTTTGTACCATTTGGATTTGGGTGGTAAGTAGAGAGGTTCCCAGCGCACGCAATTTTTTTTGTAGAAATCGCGAAATATCTGGTTGATGTAATTGGTGACCGAAGAGCTGGTAGCTTCCTTGCTCAACGTATCAATCAGCATTGCGATACAACGAGGAAATGCCGCCAGCGTCCTTGGTACAATGCCTCAAGGACCTATTTCAGATTTTAGTTAGGTAGAGGTAGGTAGCTAGGTAAGTTACACTTACTACATATCTTTTGAAAATAAATGTTCATTGTAATAAAATGTCATTGCATGAGAACTACCGTATCTTTGCTCACCAGGTAGGCGGCGCCACTCATGCCTGGGTCCTTGTCAATGCCATTAACTTAGTATGAGATATTGCGCGAAACCAATATTAGGATTGATAATTTTTAATTAATTTCTATGTTAAAAGAGGTATATTCGTGTTTATATTTGATAAAACAGTTAAATAGTACGTCGCGACATTTTAACAAAGAAATATTTATTTATTTATTAGTTTAACCTGAGCAGTATTACATTCTGGTAGTTATATGTTTATTCGGCTCTAAAGATGCCCACGGAATACGCATGCTAACGGAAAGTCATAAGAATGAAACATGTTTACTCATACTTTTTATTATATTTAATAAGGTTTGTAAGTACTTAAGTATTTCTAAACTAAAGACGTGCAACTGTTTTCTTTGGCGTGTGTATTATTTGTTAGTTATTATTTACGAGTAATAGTTTGTAGTCCAATAAAAATAACATTTCTAACAAATGTTATTGTTTTTGTACAAATACGTGCCGCACTAACCTCTAAATTTACGGCAACTAACGACGCGGTTATTTTACACTTTCGATTTAAATTCTATTTTAGAACCAAAACAATAATTCACCAGTATTTATTATATGTAGGTATTATGTAAACACGACATGAATTATAAACCAATAAAAATGTACTGAAAATGACATGTAACCTCTCTTCGTAGGACCCACGGTCCACCAGTGCCCCTAGCGGACCTAGCGGCGAATTCACTCGAGGTAATCTTCATTAGTCGCGGCGCAAATTTTTCGTTTGCTTAGACAGATAGCAGACAGAACAGATGGCGCTTTCTGGAAATACTGGAGTGGCCTACATGCATATAAAAGTTAAAATATACTTACGCATACACTAAAATAGGTTAAGAGTAATAATAAGATGCTAATACATTATGAATTTTTTTTTCTGAAACAAATAATTATTTAATTTAATTTAATTTAGACAAAGCGAAACGACATCCCATCCCATCTCTTGTTATACAACTGGTTAAAAAGTAATTTAATATACTTATAACTCTTATTTGCAGCTACTGCTTCCAGAACCATTGTGGGTACTTAGCACTACTTTGTAATACAGCATTGTTTGCGAAGTCATTAATCTCTTAGTATCCCCAGAGGAAAGGAGCCTGTTGTTGTAGCAAACACTGTATCTTATACTGCAAAACGTTAATCGATACAAGTACATGCGTATACTTTGACACTAACCTACTTGCATATAGGATAGACTAATTTAAACTTTCCCTTCCAAATTTTAATTTGATTTTAAGCTTGGTCGTAAAGTTCCGTAAATCACCGTCAGTCGTTTACTCAGCAAAAAACGTAGCTAAATGTTTATTTACGACGATGCTGTAACGTTATTTCGGTATAAGAAAAACTTTCAACCAATTATGTTTAACTAAAAAAACTGTTTTGAGCTAGGCTTTCTGCCCTAAAGCAATCGAGTTGACGAAACTTACGTTGTGGATTTTCCAACGTCTATTTGTATGAGTAATTAAATACATAACGTATATCTGGTAAATTGATTTAAAATTAGCCAAAAAAGTTTATGTGAATATACTAATAGGTAGATATAATAAAACCTCGTCGTCGAGAGAAAATATAGGGGCATGTCGTTTACATTTCATTGTTTTGTAATGTTTTAGTTAAATAGGTACCTACGCAATACTAATACCAGCGCAATAGAGGTTACACGAAGAGGCCCGAGGAGGTTGCGCCACGCTGCCCGACACGGCGGTGGGTGCGGTATAGTAGGCTGCCGGTGCTGGTAGAGAATGCATTCGAATTTGATTTGATACAGCCAGGGTGGCTTGGCTACGCACGCAGAACCGGGAATCCACGGCTGGGATTTTAATAAAGAAAACCAAACCAGTTCCAACAGACTGAACCTATACCTACTGACAGCATGTGTATTATAGGTTTTAATACTCGTAAATATGGCGTAGGGATGTGACGGCCCCATCGCCCACTGGTTTCGACCGGTGCAATCAGTCAACGCAGGGCAGCTTGTGGCGAGTTGTTGGGGAGTAGCGACTCCACGTACCTGAGCGCTCCTGGGGGACTCCGTCGTCCGACCAAGTCCTCCGCCTCTGGCTTGCCTTAACCGGCCGTCCAGAGTGGGGTCGCGAGAGCTGCGTTCTCGAGGGTAGATGTGGAAACCTAAGTGGCGAGTTGGCTATATGTTTAAAGTCCAGTGACAATTCTCTACCCCCAGCCCTTATACCGGTCTTGCCCTCGAGCCATCTTAGATGTCGCTTTTTGTGGGGACCCATCTTATGTGGGCGAGTCACCGTTTGCTTGAAATGAAACTGATTACCATTTTGTTAGGCAGAAGTCCGATTTTATTCTCTATAACCCAGTATTTAGTCCACCACCTTCACCTAATAGTTCAGTATATTTTAGATTCCATTAAATCTCAATAGTGTATACACCCTGGCAGGTGCTGCCTCTGCGTGGGTCTCATGACTCGGGCAGGTGCAGCATCCGCTCGGTGTACCTCTTACGGTGTACCCTTTAAGGGACTCTGCGTGTTGGCTTCGGCACCGCGTACGCCTCCCAAAGGTCCGGAACACCATTGTTCTGTGTTGGGAAAGACATACAAAATAAGTACATATAGACATTCTTCTCGAAATCTACGTTAATTTCATTGTCGCTAAATACTTGGGTTTTCTGCAAAAAAATAAAATTAAATGAATGAAAAGAAAAGAAATTGCGTCTTAGTGAGATTCCAGCGAAAGACGCTTCACTTTAATGTTGCCAATTCACTTCGTGTATTCATATACCAGCACGTATTCATATACCCGTATTCGTGCTACACATATTCATATACCTACTTGCCAAAATATATGACAAAGTGAACTGGCAGGATAATATGAGAAGCAAAGGAAGCAAGAACGTGAAAGTTTTTAAAATTCATTGTTTTTATGTTAATTATTCTCTATTTGTTGTTTTTGTTAATTATTTTCATCAGCAGCGTAATGAAGACCAGCGCTGGATTCCTAGCCAGTAAGATGCTGAGTTGGTGCATTTCGTGAAGCTAAACATACCGTTACCATGTATTTTTTAGGTTTTGTTCATATTGCTGTATGTGTGCATCACAATTATTTTTTATTTACCTTTAAAACAATATTTTTAACTCGGAATGTTTTCTTATGCTATTGTACACAATCCAATGCGTAACAGGTCACGAATATTGATTTGTAACTGCGACGTTGCTAATGTCCATATTGTGTATCGCGTTTGTATTCATTCAGCAGAACGATAGAATCGATGCAAACGTGAGCAAATAACACGCGTAAATATGGCCGGGAATAGGGAATAAGCCGCGTGTTGCCACAAATCTGGGGCTATGCACCCTTGCCAACATACGCACGCACGTTATGATTTTGACATGGTTTCAGGATTGTGGAATACTAATCAAGCACAAAAACAAATAGCTGTTTGTGAGCATTCAGTTGAAATATAATTTTGGTACACCTCCTAAGTTTCTAGTATTTCCTAGTTTACACAAAATCTGTAAAGTTGCGCTATATTGATCCGTATTGTGTGTCTTACTCATTGGATTACGAGCAAAAAGTGGATTTATTTTTTTCCATAGATCTTGCATTCATAGTAAGCATTCATACTGAGCAAACATTGTTCACTTTGGCAAATACTACCTACCTACCTACGATTAAATTGATTGTTCCTATTACAGGAAATACTTGGTAGAATACCTGAACTATACACATTGTCGGTAACATATACCTACACATTATACAGGCTGATACTGCTGTACTATTACCCTGGCTGCCTAATCTGATTTCGACGAACAAAAGTTATTTCCGATTACTAACTTATTTCCAGAAGTTTTAATCTATGTATTTAACTCATCCCCTTATATCGCTTTATTTGATACCTACGAGTGCGATACAACTTTCTTGCAGACTCTACATAACTATGACAATACTCCAGTCATTAATCACAATGTTCAGGTGATAGGAGACAGGGGCGTGATGTGGGATCCATCACAAGCGGTAAGGGATTATAGTCAGTCGCAATTACGGCAGATGATGCATGGTTGGCGGCCGCGGGCTCTAAGAGCCACTTAATGGCTACAAATTTCATATCTCAATGTCACCACAAATTGATCATACTCAATTAGTAGCTGTTGCAAGTAGTTAGATAGAGAAGTGTATCGTGAATGTATAGGTACCATATTATGATGATAATTCGATGGCAAAAAGCGGAAACGTAGTAACCGCCAAAATTTAACCGCAAACTTTAAAGCTGATTCAAAAAACTTTTCGGTTTTGAGAAGAAAAAACATAACTTCTGTTTATTAATCGAATTACTTCAGATTCGGAACAACTATATTACTTGTGCGATTTGACCTAGTCTTATACTCAAAACATGACAAAAATGATTGTTTTTGTTTTTAGTGGCGCTTACTGCAATGGCAATATATTTTTCGCTAACGCGAAAACGCTGTTAATGAATCAGATAAATGTATGGAAACCGAGGAACTAGTAGATTTTTTTATAAACAGAATAGCTGTAAGCGGTTAGCTACTTATTATTTTGTACGTTCCGATATATTTAGTGTAGACGCCATTCATTTATTATCCATAAAACTTAAATGTGTTAACCGCCAACCAACAAAAATAATCAGTGAAATTAAAACGCTTTAAAAGTAGATTGACATTTAGTGACGTGTATTTTATAACGTGACTTGAATTTTCACAATGTTTTTTTAATTAAAAATTGACTTGATTAACAGTCATTGACCTTATTAAACCCGATAAGACAACTAATTGCGACATTATCTCACAATGAAAAATTGTATAAAACAACATCATCTTAGTAGTTTTCGTATTTTACTTCGTATTAAATCTGCATTTTTCTTTATTTTGCATCTCACTGCTCTACATTTAGCTCTCTAATCTCTCAATTCTATCAAATATTCAAAAATACAAATAAAATGTTATTCTCACTATAAAAATATCACATGAAAATAAAAAAATTGTATATTTCAAAATAAAATTGTATCTATCTATCAACCATGGCCATAGGCAATAGGTACTAGAAACAAAGTAATATTTACATAAATAAACAGGAGAAAAAATAGACAAAAAAAGAACTCTTGGAACTATGATAAAGTATATAAACTAATCTACAAATGTAGGTTAAGACAGTTTTAGTTTTTATTTATTTTATTTTTCAATTTATTTCTTTGTTACTTTTTTTAATTATCTTATTATGATTATTGAGTTTATATGGATTATCACGTTACTTGAAATAGATAATAAAAACCACAATAGTCATTACTAATCAAAACGCCTCTCCCTGCGCTCCTATGTCTCTCGCTCGGCTCAGTCTCGCTACGTTGCCGCATTGAATGGCGATAGGAAACCTTTACATCAGGATTGATACGGAATGAAAGTAAAGATCCCTCTCCATAAAACTTACATATCGAGTCCCATGTATGATGTAATCAGAAATATGTTAATTGCGTCCCAAAAAAGAGAAATGTGGATTGGGCAGGTTACAATTTTAAATTAGTTAATAAAGTTTTATATATGGGGCGAAAGAATAGGGTAAACAATAACCGTTTTCCAAAAAAACATTAATGAATGAAAAAATATATATCTCTCCACTAAACGTTAATAACATGTTGGCTTCGGCAAACCAACACCTAGATGTATCTATAGACAGTGGGGCAAAACAATAATTTGCCAGCACCGGGAACCTACTTGTAAAGTTCTCGAAGTGCTTCTAATTCAGCCACTGCCCCCACTGTCCTCACTGTATGATAAAACTGATATAAAGAAGCAAAAGTGTTGACGCACTAGACGTCCCAAAGCAAAAAGCTACTCATCTGTCATAGATCGTCACCCAATCAGATCTTTTCTCTTCAAGACGAAGAGATATAGTCCAATAACAGTCCTAGCAGTTAATATTTATGTTAGTACCGGTATTATTATTAGTGTTTACCGGGTTGAGACGTTTTTAACTACTACTAAAGCATCAGAACCATATAAAACAGTTTCCCTAAAACCTAAAGATAAAAATTTAGTGACCAGGTCCAGACCCCATCTAACAATGGATGCGCGGAGTGCAAACCATCGCTCCGAATTCGCAGAGAACCCTAAGCTCATTGGTCTATATTGAGGGAGACGTTAAGAGAATTTTTTACAGACTCTTTCAACAACCAGTCAAACATGTCTGCCACGAAAGCAAATAAAGCCCAAGAATCCTTCAACGTTTCTGCGGCCATCAGAAGAAGCTGTTTCCTCATTTCGAAGACTTCAGGGATCGCCCCTGAACAAAAAAGAGAACCCAAGAAAACAAAACTCGGAAAAAGCACGGTATTTACCTCTGCAGGGAAAGGATTTACATTTTCCCGGGTAAACTTCCAGTCCCAGATCTGGAAACTGTAAGCGAAGAAAGAACCTTAGGCTCCACTTCCTCTGGCTTCCCTCTGAGGGCGCATCATTTAGGTGAGAACTAAATTTACAACGGGAAGGTAAGCTCAGGAATCGCTTTTAGTATCGCGCGGCTGAGAATGGTGGATCCCCTAGTTTGGCGCCGACCTCAAACATAACGCATTCATTGTTGAGGTCTAATTTTAGAACAACAGATATGTAACTCGATTCCTTTGTAATAACTCGAGTCGCCTGTATGGAAGCCTCGCAACCAAGACTGGAACCGAATAAATACTTGTAAGGTTGAAGAAATGAGTACGCCGCCATATCTTTTCTCGTGGCATCACCCAGGAGTAGCTATCAGTTGAGGAAATGTGCTATCGGTTGCGATATCCTCATCCTTCTTCGTACGCACAACAACGCTCCATAATTAAAGGTGGAGGTGGAAGGCACACTGTAGGATTAGCCTGCCCACTAATTAAAAAGTTACAAAACTTCGCAAGACATTCTGTTAACCGAGAAGCGCTTTCACCCAGTATTATATTAACATATTTGAGAAAAATATATAATTGTGAAGGAGTTACTCCTTGTCTTCAGAATTAACCTCAACGTCTGCCTCTACTTATTTTTCTTTAGCAAAGATGTAATTATTCGCACTCCGCACGCAAAAACTTACACTACCTACTTGCCTATCACTCCACGATCGCTAGCCGATTGTTGTGTGTGTACTGTGTAGTAACCGAATAGCGAGACTGATGTCAAGGCATGTTTAAATGGTGGTAACCTACAGCTGTGTCCCCCTTTAGATGTGTATAAATTGGCGTAAGAGTTGATTCTAAAATTATTAACGTTTGAAAAGTCGTAATTACCATTCGATGACTATACATTTTGTGATAAATGCTGTAAGTGCAAGCATTATTTTATTGCTATACGCAAAAACGCCCTATCCACCACAGACATCAAATTGAGAGCGCTGTAACCACCATAGTGGTTTAATTTAGTGACAACGGAATTGACGTGATTTAACTTGGTTAAAGAAATACCGTTGTTATGGTGTTACAGCATTTAGGCTAAGGTGTGTTAAAAAAAATGCATTCGTTTTGCTAAGCTGTCTAGTGTCGGTTTCTAATCATCGTAGCGCAACGAGGCCCCAGACTGTTCGAAGCAGAAAAATTCACTGATTCCGAATATAAAATAAAACATAATTATTTTAGTCAGGTGGTGGTTACTACGTTTCCGCTTTTTGCCATCGAATGGTGCGTTTGGTTTTATAGTTGTCACGATTAAGTAAGTATGTTTAACAAAGGATGGACTTGTGTGTAATCGTACTGACATGTATGCGTCATATGCTTTTGATGAGTCGACTTTGCTCAAGAAACATTAAATGTTCATTCACTTGTTTCTTGTTACATCTGCCGTACACTCGTTACTACTTACAATGTATATTTCATTTACAGTGTTATATTTGCTTGTCGCTTGGGGGAATTTTGTAGTGTGGTGCAATAAGGATGACTGTAAGTACGGAGAAAATAATGTTTGACTATAATAAATAACAATTGCAAAGCACGAATCAAATCATTTATGAAATGTAATAAATGTTTTGATTCATGATTTTTATTTCTTTAAGTAGTCGCACTGCTATATATAAATAATAAATTGAAAGAAAAATTGAGAAAGGATTGCATATACTTACGAAATTTCTGACTCTGGCTGCCGGGTAGCCCAGTGGTTAGGGCGTCTGCCGCGAAAGCAGGAGGTCGCTGGTTCGATCCCAGCCCTGCTCACCGGGGGCCTTGGTCACTTTTTCTGTAGTATATGACATCTTTTTCAATTTATTATAATAAATAATACGAAATATTATCGGTGGTTAATATTAATAACCTGTTGGTATGAAAATAAAATATTCATTGTTATTTGCTTTTTACCAAGTTAATCTTATCATACACTCCATTGTGTTTCCAATAGCTGTAGGTATGCGTTTATCGTCATGATGATGAAATGTATGTCCAGTTCATTAAGAGGCTGACAAAAGCTAAATCGCACACTGTCTATGTGTATAAGTAAATGAGATCGCACTATCACCGGCAGGCCGGGTTTTAGAAGGAAAAAACACGAATACTATTAAAATAAACAAAACCGATAACTATTTGTGAAATGTAAATCGTCTAAGTTTTAGATACAGGTAAGTATAATGAAATTGTTATTTTAATTGCAGACGCCTAAGTCAAAAAAGTAAATATCTAGAACCGTTTAATGATGAATTTGAGACCATATTTATTTGCACTTATTTTCTATCGAACCAATCTCGTTACATTAATTTCGGCTCCGTCTTTAAAATATGATAATTATTAACAAATATTTGTTCTGTACTATTAAAATAAACAGTTTATCTTAAAAAAACAGCCAAAAATATGAATTAGATATTTTTAGCCCCTTAAAGGATGACTCACAGTAGTCCGTTCCGTTCCGATAATCAGTTTCTATACAAAAAGTCACGTGACGTCCGAGGGCTCCGAGCTATCACGTGATACTTTCTAAAGAAACTGACAGATCGTCCCGTATCGGATCGGAACGGAACGGACTACTGTGAGTCATCCTTAAATGAAGACTAAAGAAATATCTACTTACACTGTGTCAATTCGTTAAGTTTTCCGGATAAATGAGTGAATCTTCCTATTGGATGATTTTTTTGGTACCACCTGCTTGGGAACCTGTATTACACCTGATCAGAAGCACGATGTAGCACTGGCAATTCTTAATGCCGACTTGGCTTAAATAAATAGATAATGAATTAATGAAAAAGGGCAAAAAAAAAAGTTTTCTTCTGGCTTCGTCTATCTACATTATAGAGTGTACAGGGATGTTGCGGATGCTGATTTTTTGACATCCGCGGATGCGCATGCGGATATTAAAAGGTTTATATCCGCGGATACGGATGCGGATGCATGATTAGCTACATAAAAAACCCCAAATATTAAAATTACTTATTGAAAAAAAGGAAACAAACTCATAAATTGTTGTCAAGGACGTATAAGCTCGAACGACGAATCTCGAAAACGTAACAATATTCCTATTGGGTAATGGTGAAATCACCAACTTTACTTAGAACGTGCCCGTCGCCGAGACGATCCTGTACCGTCCTGTCCCACATCCGCATCCGCATAATCTCCGCATCGATTAGCTGCAGAGGCAGATGTGGATGCGAATATCCGTCTATTGGTATAAATATTAATTAACAAAACGTTATGTTAACTGGAATAAGCCCTTTAGGCAATGTGGCAGCTACGTAACAAGCCTTAATGTTAGGTATCTAGTAGTTTGCATACCTAAGTACTTTTTCTCAAAAATGATCGGAAATGTATGCATTTATGTCACGAAATGAAGTTTCTTGTTTATGGCGCCTCCCTCCTACCCCTATTTACTTCTTGGCCGGAGGCCGTGAAGTAATGTATGGCGTAAGTATGAACGAAATATTCGCTGCTCTAACTTTTTTAATTTGCGTACTAACACTAAACTGACAAAGGAAAAAATACATACAGCCAACGACCACTAGATACTAGCGACATAAAAAAAAACAAATTCTGTGGTTCTATGTATATTTATGCTCGGGTAAACATGGTTCTCAAATAGCTCATTCAAATGGCATCTTTAAAAATTAAAAATGTGGCAAATTAAACAATTTTTTCCTTATTAACTATTTATCTAGTAGTTATTTTAATTTTAATATTTCCTCACAATGTTTGAGAAAAGCACTATACAAACCTCGGCCGGAAGAGAGATTGCAGGACTTGTTTAATCCGTCTACCACAAACTCGTCCTGCAATCCCTTACTTCACGGCCTCTGCAGTAATGTACTATTGGTTGACAGAATATTGTCTTCCTATATTCTCAATTTTCATTCTACTTTGTGATAATGGGTGCTGTAAAGGCCTCGAAATCTAGAGATGACAATTACGTCGTAGGTAATAACTACACAATTTTAATTTGTCTTCGAACGAGCGAGCGAAGCGAGTGAAGTATCCCAATCTAATTGGACACTCTGTCGTTTGTATGTATGTACGTATGTATGTATGTATGTATGTATGTATGTTTGACAGACAACTTGAGTGTCGTTGATCGGATCGTCGTAAAAGTTGGCAGCTGGTTAGATGAGGTAAATATAATTTTTCAGTTCGAGTACGAGCCCAATCGGTCAGGAGTTGCCGAGATATGGGGGTCGCGATTTTACGTTCGGGGCGAACCACTGGTATAATGTTTCATTTCAACAAGTTCTAATCTCGGTAACCGAAGGATATAATTATCAATAGTAGATTATTAACCAGACTGAATGGATCTATTGATACTAAATATATGTTTAATATATTTTTATATGTTTTTCAGTGGCCAGAATCGACACCATTCACCAGGAGGAACGTTGTTCAAGTGAGGGTGGTATGTGCGTTATAGCGTCAGATTGTCCTGCAGGCCATCTTACCCAACTAAGTGGCCTTTGCCCTTCTCAGCAAAGCGATAGCGTCGAATGTTGCTTTGGAAGTTAGTTGATATAATTATACTCTGTTTAACAGATCTCTAACGCACTTAATAATTGATCCTGGATATTTGTTGACGTTAAAAGTAGCAAAAAATAATGTCAACTGTGGACAAAAATAAAAAGTGTTTTATTTTTTGAATATCTACTTTAGTAGTCATAAACATTAAAACAAGAGTTTTAAAGTATTTTATAAATATTATTGTATGATAGAGGTATCTGTAACTAAGCCAAATCGAGAAAATTTCATATGAAGTAGGGTAGTTTAGCCGGTTTGCCGGCCACCTCTGGTTTACGGCCATAACGTAGTAAAACGGTAATAACATGAAAACTTTTCCGTACTTCAACGATTTTAAGTGAGAAAGCGGACGGTAGTAGTGCCAGTGACAACACACAAAATAAGCGAACCCGTAAGAGGGTAGATCGCTAAGGCCTGTGGGTAGATCACAACTAAAAACTCGCAGCATGCTCGCAGCTCATCAGTTTACTCCGTAGACGCTTGCAACAGTGTCGAAATATCGGGTGCTCAATAAAACAAACATTTTATGGTAATTATCAAAATATAAGTATAAGAGCATACATTTACTTTACACCAATACCTCCTTAAACTTTCAGTTCCATACTATTTTCATTGGCTTGTCAGTGCATCGACGCAATTTGAGCAGTATTAGTGTGAAGCATAGTAGTAACAAAATGAAGTGTGCGGTTTTTTTTGAGAAGTTACAATAGTGTTTTCTTTGTTTTAATAAAACTTCTAATGTTCATATGTATCATAGATAATTTGATTTGTTGTCAGTTTGACTTAAATATACCTACTTAGCTAATATTTAATACATATCATTTAAATTTGATGGTCGTGTAACTAGATGCAACACCACAAAGACATTTGGTTTTTGGGCCGCCCGGCCGAGGACGGACTTGCCGCTCGTAATTGATTGCATTTACTATTCAATAATAGCAAAGTTACTAAATGTTTTTTGATACGTTTTTTATTTATAATTACTTTACGTAGTTAAGTGTCGGCCCCATGTGTTTGAACAGATATTTGATCAAAACCTTATTAATTTTTTTCCTATTTGACGGCCGAAAGGGAGGTCCAATGATAACATACTTTTCGACCTAGGTACAGTCACGAGCTTTAATTTGTGACCCATTTCCGTCAAATGTTGTTAGAACAATCATAATGCAATAAGGTCGAAACTTTAGTGCAATAATGTTGAATGTCAAGTTAAGACATAAAATGTCTTATCTAATCGACCTATGAAATGATAACCTCTTTGCAAAAAGCTATCATTACGATTTTCTAATTACGAACATGTGTCGTGTCAGTGTCAGTAAAGAAAATAGTTTAATGTGATATTTTCACAAAATATAATTTACCAATTAATAAAATGCTTGCGGCTAATCATGACCAAATAAGGCTCCAAATTATTGATTTGCACGAACAAGGAGTAGGCATTCACGAGATATCGCGACGAATAAATGTGACAAGAAACACAGTTCGCCGCTGGGTTCGACGCCACGGGAACGAGGAAAATATTATTGACTATCGACGAAACAACCATCACCCGCAAGTTATAACACAAGAGCAGAGCCGCTTGATGCAAAGGCAATACCTGATGAATGGATTTACGCCAACGACGCATTTTGCGGAAGCGTTTGAAGTCCACCCTTCAACAGTTAGAAGGCATCTTAAAGCTATGGGACTGCATCACAGGCGGCCTGCAAAAAAAATTGCGTTGACGGATGCCCATAAAGATGCTCGACGTATTTTCGCACATAGATAAAGAAGGCCTAGATAGTGTGTCCGTATACCAGCAATGAAGCCACTTCAATGTTGAA
Source organism: Lathronympha strigana (assembly GCA_949128165.1). NCBI lineage: Eukaryota > Metazoa > Arthropoda > Insecta > Lepidoptera > Tortricidae > Lathronympha > Lathronympha strigana. The sequence continues at coordinate 28,375,950 of OX421901.1, read as the reverse complement.
AAATTTTCAACATTTGGAATGACGTCTATCAGTGCTCAAGGTCGTGTCATCGCAAGAACATCTCCCGGTTTTTATTATAAAATTAAGTAATAATGGTTGGTTGTGCAGTGATTGGATGTTCTAACTTATCTTCCAACACAAACACAGCACGTAAGATCACATACCACTCGTAAGTATTAAGTTTTATGTTATATTTTTACGTATTTATAAATGCAAAAAATTCAAACGCCATTGTATGAAAATGTTGCCAGTACAATGATTATTTTCCCCTCCGATTGGGGCATAATAATAACGTCCGAAAATGTCTATATTTGCTAGTTGTTATTTCTATTTACATATTCGTTTCCAATTATAATATTTGTTACCAAGTTTTAACTTACATTTTCTTAAATAAATATAAATAAATATTATGGGACAATATTACACAAATCGACCTAGTCCCACGGTAAGCTCAATAAGGCTTGTGCTGTGGGTACTCCTTACTTACTGGCCTTGACGTCTATTTCAGACGATTTATGGTGCAACGTCAGTGGAACATCGCTTTTGATGACTGAATAAACCGATGCGAGAGCGACATATTTTGCCACAGAGCTGACAAGGGAAGTTCGCGACAGATTGCGATGTGTCGCTTCGGTGCCTTCTTTCCCTTTTGTCAGCAAGTGCCACGAACCAGGTTTCATCGCAGAATTTGCGACCATCCCCAACGAATTTGCGCCACTGCGTTCGCTTCTCCGCAAGCCTCTCCCAGTTTTGATGATCAATTCCAAAGGCTGCCATATCCCTCTTGGCGCAGTCCTTGAAGCGAAGCAATGGCCTCCCAACATCTCTTTTGGCATTCGCTACCGCACCCAGAAGAACGCGGCGTGGTAGTCGCGAGGGTTCCATCCTGTGCACATGCCCCAGCCAACGCAGTCGCCTCTGTTTGAGCAGCGCGGTCAGGCTGGGCAACTGCGCAATTTCCAGAACCCTCTGATTTGTTACCCTGTCTTGCCACGATATGCCCAGGATCTTACGTAGGCAACGCATATAGAAGAAGTTGATGCGACGTTCAACTTTGGCATACGTTGTCCATGTCTCAGCTCCGTACAAGAGTATGCTCAATACAGAAGCCTGAAAGACCACGATACTAGACGACGATATATATAATAAATAGTAAAAATACATAAAAAATATCCATAACTCAGGAACAAACATTCGTGATAAACACACAAATAAATGCCCTGACCAGGATTCGAACCCGGGACCTCCTGCTTCGTGGGCAGGATCACTACCAACTAGGCTAGGAGGCCGTTTTTTATCTATCTAGTATTCATTTTAGGTTTCCAGTTGACGAGTATCTCGTCGCCCGAATGGCTAGCGAAAATAAGGCTGAATAGAAAAGACCAATTATGGAAACCGACTAAATAAAGTATAATTTGCTCTGATCATTTTGAAGATAAAAACAAATACCAGACTAAAAATAAGGGTTCTATGGAACCTAAAATTAGATTTGATATTATAAATTCCAAACCTACACAATTTAAAACAATTTAGTATTAATAAAATTAAATGCCTTAAATCCCTCTACTTTAGACGCGCAGGGATTTCCTGGCAACATTATTTTCGTCCCTATGTGTGTGTCGCCGCGTGTAAATACGAGCGTCGCACGCACACATGAATTCACTTTTGGCTTCAACTTTGACGGTTTCGTAGTTTGACGTTAGGTCTCTAGGCCTAATACCTTTATGTTTTCGCACGTCAATATCTAAATTTTGATTGGACGACGACGGCTTTCATCGATGAAAAGACTTTTCAATCTTCCGAAACGGGCAGACTACATTTGTGGCGAATTGACAGGACGCGATACACGGAAGACCACGTCATAGCTAACAACGCGTCTGGTCGCATTACAGTTAACATGTCTGGCTGGATTAGTTCAGCCGGCATTGGAGAACTAATAAATTTACCACCCAGGGCCACTGCTCAAGATTATGTCGATTTATTAGACGAGAGTGTCCTTCCAACATTGCAACTATATTATCCACAAGAAGATGTTGCTCCAATAAACTTTGTTCAAGATAACGCAACAATTCATACGGCAAGAATCGTTAGAACTTGGTTCGACAATAATAGAGCAAATTTAAATCGTATTCCGTGGCCTGCAAAGTGTGCCGATTTAAATCCCGTAGAAAATATATGGGGCTTAATGGTTCAAAAATGGTCAAATAGAAACGAAAGAACTAGAGAAGCACTTATGGATCACTGCTTCACAGTCTGGGAAAGTTTTAGGGGTACTGACATATGTGACAAATTGATTGGATCCATGCGTAACCGGCTCCAGGCTATGATTGACAATGAAGGTGGATATACGCGGTTTTGAATATTTATGATAAAAAATTTACTGCAGAGATTTAAATTAATTTAGTCGTAGCCTTCGGTGATGTGTTTATTTTGTGCACCGCTAACCATGCTTTCTATATAATTGTGTTAAGATGGAGGTTTGTGTCATAAATGTCTTAATAAATATAAAGAATAAAAAACTTTGTTTTTCTAAAGATGTTTTTAATCAATATTTTAGCTGAAATCTTCTAAGCCCCCATAATCATTAACGTCCTTGAAACCTATTGTTTTGGTCCATCACTTTGATATTTATGTTTGAGAAAGAGACAAAATATTTTAACTAATATAGGTTTGAAGAATAAGCGGGTTAGTTGACTAGCTATCATATATTGACAATATAATTTTGTACTTTTTTATTTGTTTGTTTTTTTCTTATGGGACCACAGGACCAAAAAGTTATTAACCAAGTAATTATTACTCGGAAATCGGTAATGATCGTTTGCCCTCGCTCCAGTTGATGAACCCCTAGAAACGTAAAGTTGTCGATGGTAAACATTATGACGTTTATTGTTTATTTCAGTGACAGCGTTAACATAATAGCTCTAAATGGCGAAAGTTTGCTACACGATATTCAACCTTAGGTGGGTCCCAAATTAAAGCTCGTGACTGTACTTTACGGCCGAGACACAGGTATTCCTAATTTAGATTTCGGCCCGTATTTTAATATTTTGAGTATGTTTTGCTAACTAAAACAAAAGTTGCATATACTTAAAAGCATAAATGTTCCTAATATCAATAATTGATGACTAATATATTTTTTATGTTGTATTTAAAAATAAACCCTAATTTAGGTTTCCTAGGTATGTGGAATAAGATTCATTACAAAAAATGTTACACTGGCCAAACACTGATAAAAAAGGGCCCGGAAATCAAAAAGATTGGCCGATAACCAGCTAAACCGCTACATTTTCATACTCTTTATAATATAAATATAATTATACCGTTGATGACGGATTGCTATTAAAATATGTCAACTTCATCATATTTTAATTCTAATAAAAGCATAAAGACAAAAATTCGTCAAATATATCATTAATATATATTCAACTGAAATAATTATCTTAACTGGCCGAAAACTGGCTGAACTACCCTATCTAAATACGGTCAGGAATACACCGTTAAAATCTTTTGGGTTATTAGCGACCACGGTGTATAATCGAACGAGCAAGCGCAGCGAGTGAAGTCTCCCAAGCTACTTGAACACTCCGTCGTTTGTATGTTTGTTCAATGATAACTCGAGTATCGGTGATCGGATCGTCGTAATTTTACGACGACGCAGATGAGGCTCATATTCGAATTTTAAAATTATATTTACCTCATCTAACAACCTGCCAAATTTCACGAGGATTCAATAAACGATACTCTAGTTATCGTCGAACAAACATACGGGCGAATATACATACAAACATACATTTAAACATACGTACACATTAATACATTCAAACAAACCAAGTAGACTGGGAGAACTCCGCTCGCTTCGCTCGCTCGTTCAATAAATCTGTTCAAGAATCACGGACATTAGTTAATGTGTGTACGACGCACGTGGCAGTTAATAATCCAAAGAATTAGTATCAGCGATCTGCTGAGACGCTAAATATAACGCTCACTGAGGCGGAGCCATTCAGATTTTGTTTGTAGGTATATCCGATTCATACTAATACACACACGTGATCAAACGAAATTAAGCGCCGTGCAAGCCTTATATAATTAGTTCTTATTAGTACTAGTACATATCGAGCCTAAACTGCATAGATAAGTAATTAGGTCATATTTTCAGGTTCCGTTAAGGAGACAAGATGCAGAAAACTAGGAGGAGAATGCAAGCCATCGTTTGAGTTATGTAATGTGCGTCCTACACATCAACAAGCCACAGATTGCCCGCAAACTACAAGATGTTGCATTTTAGTATAGTTTTAACAATTTTATGCTGCAGAGGTTAGAATTTTAACTATGCAGTAAGAGCCAATGATCTGGATAATACCAGTTCCTCTTTTACTGTTTAACTTTTTTTTTGGATATTAAATTTTGATTGATTTCTCTAATGCCTTCAATGCTGTCAATCACGAGATTTTACTTGCTACATTAAAACATTTAAACTTATCGTCATCGGTAGCGGAGTGGTTCTCTTCCTATCTTCAAGAGCGTCGACAGGCAGTTCGCACTGGCCAGACTTGTTCTGATTGGCTTGAGCTAAAGTCTGGTGTTCCGCAAGGTGGTATACTTTCTCCTCTACTCTTCTCTATATTTATAAATCTAATTACCCCTAACCTTAACTGCTCCTACCATCTGTATGCCGACGACTTGCAACTCTATGTTCAGACCAATATATATGACATCGAGTGTGCAGTTGCTAAAATTAACCACGACCTGAACCGCATCTCTGCTTGGTCTCATGATTTTGGTATAGCTGTTAACCCTACTAAGTGCCAAGCCATTGTTTTGGGAAGTGCCCGTCTGCTTTCGTTAACTGCTCGCATAAGTCCAATTATGTTCGAAAACACGGTGATACCCCTGTCTCCGCATGTTAAAAACCTTGGCTTAATTATAGATGGCAATTTGACGTGGGACCCTCATGTGTCTGACGTCAGTCGTAAGGTAACTAATACGTTAAGGGCACTTTATAGACATAAAAACTTTTTACCGGCTAGTATCAAGACGCTCCTTGTCCAGTCTCTCATACTACCAATTATTGACTATGCTGATGTGTGTTGCACCAACATGACTCAAGCCTCACTCTCTAAACTAGATCGTCTTCTCAACAATTGTATCAGATTTATTTTTAACCTTCGCAAATATGACCATGTTTCTGCTTTTCGCCGTAAGCTTCAATGGCTCCCGATTCGTGAACGCAGGTCATTGCGAATCTTATCGACTCTTTTTTCAATTCTATTTGACCCAACTTCACCCACTTATCTCAAGACTAAATTCGAATTTATAACACCCCGTCCCGGTTGTATGCTTCGCACTTCTCGTAACCTGATGCTTGCTGTTCTCCCTCACAAAACTGGATTCTTGTCCAACTCATTCACCTGCCAGGCAATTCGGCTGTGGAATGATCTCCCTCTGCCTATCAGACAAGCTCAAAGTAAATATTCGTTTAAAAGCAAGTTGCGTAAGCATTTATTCGAAAAAATTCGTCATTAAGGGTCTGCGTGATGTTTCGCTCTAGGTACACTTATATTAGGTATATATGTATTTGTATATGTAGGTATATTTATATTTGTATATGTGTAAGTATATACATTATATTATTAATTAGGTTTGACATGTCTTAGGTTATCATCTCTTTTTTTCTACTATCCTGCACCAGACTAACAGTTTCGGTTTAGCCCGATGGTTGACTGGTAGAGAATGCCTAAAGGCGTTAAGTCCGCCATTTGTACTTTAATATAATTGTGCAATAAAGTTTAAATAAATAAATAAATGCATATTATATTGAACTACTTTCACTTAATTAATTATATTCCAGCAATTTATTTACCAAATTTACACAATAAAATTAATATCTTTCACGAAACTATTTTTATCGTCATTCATCGAATTCAACAGCAGCCGTAGTAGATCTACAGGTGTATACGGTTGTTTGAGCTTGTTTCTCTTGCGACTATACTTATATGATACAAGTTAAAAAAAAACAACTTCCACGATATTCGGATATTTTCGAGATAAATGGGTCACCTACATTTTTAAGCCGAAATTTGATTGACACGTTTCACTCTATAAGGTGTTAACAAATTAGTCACGGATATTATAAGGGACGTTTATTAACATCAAAATAATTAACTTACACTAAAATTTTTATTCCAGGGTGACAATCTGAGTCTCCGTGGTTCTGCCTAGCTTTGAATCCTCTCAGCACCTTGTCGGAGGATTCGGGGCTAGGTTGTAAAGACTACTAATAACACCAAAACATCTTACAAAACATTAAAATATATTTAATTTTATTCTTGACTCTTCACAACAGACAATTTATTGAGTGACACATTATGTAAACAATATGAAATGTCACATGAACCTGATTCATCAAAAACTTGGTAAAAAGGTTTAGTACTTGCTACCACATGTACAGAGATTTTAACACTGCCCCTTACTCGAGTCATGTGAGCACCAAGCATAATGCAAGAGTAGCAAATTGAACCAAAGTAGTTATGTTTTAACTTGTGTAAAGCCTTTGTAAAGAGGTCTGCCTCCAACTCAAAAGAAGGTTTATAATGTAAACAAATCAACTTCCGATCTAGGTATACATTCCCGAATAAAAAGATGGTGAACGTCTATATGTTTGGACCTACGAAAACATAAATTTTCAACAATTTTTTAAGTGCTGCGATTAAGATTATATACGTACGAGTAAATGGTAATCATCTTTGATTCAGATAGTTTTCTTAAGTTTAATTCCTGTAAAATATTGCGAATGAATTTTGCCCCATTTAACGGCATTGGCAACACATCTACCTTTGCAAGTCAAGTGTGGAAATGGGTAGTATAATTTCAACGATGTTATATTAAACATAAAGCAAATTTTTGTATTTATTATTGGCTATAAGTTTGGCGACAGCCTTACTCCTAAACCTGGGGGCTGTTTCGTGATTTTTGCACCAACAGGCTCATCAAAAACAAAAATGGAACACTGTATTCCGCTTTCATATATTTTTTGACTACTAAATCTACGTTTAGTTGGAGCAAATTTAAGAAAAACTGCTAAAACTTAGCAGCTTAACTTGGGTAAGTACGTACCTATATGTACCAATTGGGTATATTTCACAAAAACGGGATATGGAAAAATGGTATGCCTAAATAACGTTTCAAAAAAATTAGGTGGAATAAAAAATTCAGACGAATTGAGAACCTCCTCCTTTAGAAATATTGAAGTCGGTTGAAAAGTAAGTAATAAGAAAAATCAAGTTGCTATATTGTATGAATCAAACCTCCTCGCAAAGCAAGCACTGCTGCACGTAAGAATTGTGTTTTTGCATAATAATATGTGTAAATATCATTAAACAATTTATTGCAGTACCGATCCTACTTTATAAATTGCATTTTATACGCGTTAATTATATCGTGACCGGCCTCGAAATCTACTTTAAATCTACTTAACTATTGGCATCTCATTGCATATGGTATGGTAGATATAGCTAAAAATTGTATTGCCGGTAAAAACTAGCCAAGTCAAATCTTTAACTTCACATTATTTCACTTCTACAGAACTTATCTTTTGCCGGTGGAGTCGACAATAACGATATTTTCATATGGAACTTGGATTCCACTTTCACATTTATGTTTTTGGTGGGATTTAATTTAATGGATTTCTATATTTAAATTCGACGGTTTGACTTCGATTCGATTTCAACTTTGAGAATTCGATAGAGGCAGTTACACGTTGGTTACCTATAGGTAAATATTCGTCTGGTTGAATTTTTTATGTTGTTCACCGATTACTTCGAGCTCTGTCGTCCGATTTGGGTGATTTTTTTTGTTCGGAAAGAGTTACATTTAATTTAGTCCCATACAAATTTGGTTCTGATCTGGTGATGGAATCCATGAGGAATTAAGAGAACTCCTAAATTTTCAAAGGCACATGTATGGTGATTTAGGTGTTTTCTTAAGAAAATCATGACATAACTCCCCCTCCCCTCGTAATGTCATTCACCATTCAGAGCAACATTTGTAAAGAGTCACGTTCTTGGGCAATAGATCAATCAAAACCTAATGCAGTCATATAAGACATACCTACCTACATATTTTTTATTTATCATTATCAACTTCTTTAAATTGAAGTCGATTGAATACAATTGTTTCGAGTTCGTGTATGTAAAATTTTGTCTGATGAATATGCGTCAACATGGCAACTACGAAATTACGAAACCCTCCAATATACGTAGGACAGTCATGGCCACGCTTGGCTGGGTTTGTTATCTACATTCAGTTTATAAAAAAATAGTTTTTCAACCATTTTCCGGTCGAGTTTCATTACAATTCGGAACGCCTGATACAAATTTAGTGTTAAGTAGGTACTTTTAGATAAATTGCGTTAGACTTGTACCACCCTAAGCCATGATCAAACAGGCGCGATAAATCCTGCCTTGTGTGATAGTGTTACGTATCCCCCGCATTACAAGCACGCTAAAATTCTTATTTATGTCCTCGAAAAGAAAGGAAAACAACAATGGTTTGTGTTATATTAGACTGCAAGGAAGTATGGGTCAAAAATATAATTCACAGTAATTTATTACCATAATAACATTAATAACCTATTAAATTTGATGTTATTGTAATGGAAACTTATATTTTATTTGCCATTTAAACATGTCGAAACTGCTCAGGTTGTAACTTTTCTGTAATCTGTAATTTTTCATCGTTATCAATTTACGCTGTTTAATATCATTGTATGGCCTATGTCACAAATATCCAACTCCTTAAACGTACCAAAGTCAAAGGTCCAATAGTATACCTCTGTTTCATTTAGTCAGTCTATATATTGTTGGGTGATTCCCAATTTAGTGTTATATGTTTACAGTTTCAGACACATATGTTTTATATTTAAATGTAAGTATTAAAAAAAACTTTATTAGGTATGTGCCAAGTTTAAAGTTAATCGCGTTCGTGGGCCTTACACTCGAGACCCACACGCAAAATGGTCAACAAGGCCGAGCCACAAGCCGATTAAATATCCTTTCGAAAGAAATCATAAATTTCATGTAGTTATAACATATTACATGCTATGAGTAATTTGTTATACAGGTAAAACACAATAAATAGCACATCCTATATTTTTCTCAGGGAGTATTCTATATTTTTCGTTCTGAAGATGAAGATTTCACAAATTGGAGAAGATGGTAAGATCCAAATTTTTAATTTCTATAACTTAAATGTGTACAACTTGTTTATAAAATCCTATAAAAGAGAAGCAAAATTCCAACTCGCGTTTTCTAGAAACGTCAGTGCAGTATCAGTTACTTAATGTTCTAGCGGTATACCGACAATACATTAGGTATTACATGCTCCTCTCGGCTCTAGCTACTATTTCGCTATGATTTCGTTCCTTTTGCGGTTGAAACGGCGGGCTGCTGGGGTGCTGATGCGAAACGTTTTATCCGCGACATGGGCCGCCGACTCAGGCAGAAGGGCGAAGACCCGCGCTCAGAGTCGTTCCTAGTGCAAAGGCTGTCCATAATCATACAACGCGGCAATGCCGCCAGCATTATGGGCAATTTTGCACTTGGAACGGCGGGGAGCGAGATGTAAATATATTTTTAAGTAATTTATATTTATTATGAAATAAATGTTTTTTTTACATACTACTTTGTGCACCAAGTATATTTCTTTAGTTACCTAAATGTATATTAGTTTAAATTTTAAACGTTAGCCGCCGCGTTATCTGCAGACATGGAGCACTAATATACGAATGTGTCGCATTCGATAAACATACGTGACGATCGCGTTTGCGTTAAGTCTTAAATTCTAAGGAATTTCGAACAGCGCATCAAGCGGGGCGTATTGGAAACATCAAAATCCCATCCAAATTAAAACTTAACGCAAACGTTAGTTTATCGAAGGCCTTTAAGCGGCGAAAGTATGCTGGCCTTTCCAACAGCCACGATTTTACAGCTTTTGCGGTGGAAACTCTGGGGCCGTGGGTGTCCTGACGCCTTCAAACTCTTCAAGGAATTGAAGAAGAGACTTTGAGTCCACGGCTGGTCATAAGGCTGGCTTGTTTCTCGGCCAAAGGTTAGGCACTGCGATCCAGCGGGGAAATGTGGTGATTATGGGCACCCTACGGCGGGAAGCTAACTTGTAATTATGTAGTAGTAATAATATGTACGTAGTAATTATGTTTTGTGTTATTTTTTAGTAAGTACATCTTTATTCTTAAGTTTAAATTTTAGTTATTATTTAGTGAATTGTAACTAATTCATTTTCAGTTAGTAGGTTAAGTTGTTTTAGGATTAGTTCTTTTAAGATATTATGATGTACCTATATTTTAGTAATATTTATATTTTAATTTTGTATAATTGAAATTATAAAGAAATAAATTAGTTTTATGACAAAATATATACCTAAGTTTCTAGATGTATTTCAATATATTTCTAATAATAGGAGTAAATACGCTTTTGTAAGGTACGTTACGCGCGTAAGATGGTTAATCTCTAAAGATCCCCGCGTGAGATGTATGAAAATAAGTGGATTATACCATTATCCCGCGAACTTGACTGTGTACACATTTACACGCAGCGTGGCTTGGACTAAATACGTTATAATATTATTTAGATATTTATATACTTGCCACAGTTTCAGGATTTGTAATAAGTATTTTTTTATTCTACTCCAAAAATGATATTCGAAATAGCTTTCATGGGGTTCCTTCTCAATCCCTTAATCTCGTTTGTGTTATTATTTTTCTGTTTAAATAAATCGAGTCATGTTACGAAATGAAATTCATATGGGAGCCCATATCATCACATATAAATGTCGTTCTGATCTGATCATGGGATTCGTGAGAAATTGAGGGAAGCCCTCTAGGTACTGTGACTTTAGTGTTTTCTTAAATAACTTGAGCATTGTTTGCCAGAAACCAATAAAGAAATAAATTAGTTTTTTGGCAAGTATATTAAAGTAGGCGAGTAGAAAAGTGCATCGTTTTCCACCCGCTTCATAGATAAACAACAGCCCACTTTCAGAGCATGAGAAATGAAAAATATATTTATTCACTCGCGATTTAAAAACTTGATTTGGCTAAGTTATAGTGGGCTGGAAATATATTTGCAGGTAGAAAGTTCCACTCCTTAGTTGTTCGCATAATAAAGCTGGAGGCAAAGCGTTTAGTGCGGTTTAGCGGCAGGGAGAGAACGTAAGGGTGGAACGTCTAGTTCCACGGCGGCAGAACGGAGCTGGAGGGATTAGCTCGTGCAATCCCAGAATCAGAATCAGAATTAATGTATTTGCTAAAAACATGGTAAATATAGAGGTGGTATAACATAAGTACTAAGCTTCACATGTTTTGTCACGTGAAGACATGGTTTAAATACTTATTCTAAGATTATAATTAATTATGATATTAGGAGCTAAGGTAAATTCTGTTTCTCTTTAGGTATTCGTCAACCGAGTAAAAATATTCTGTTAACAGCTATTGCAAAAGTTTACTGTTAAATTTCCTTAGGGACAAATTTTTAAGATCTTTCGGAAGAGAATTTCCTAACGCACACTGCCCGAAATGCATCTTCTAGAATACCGATAGGCAAGCTACTTTTTTACGATGTTAAAGACTGTAGCTTACCTTCCACTTGTTCCGTGTTTCTAATAAGCTTTCGGGCGCGTCTACCAATGGCATCTAAGGCTGCTAGCTAGTATTTGACGGAACCATCTCATAAGTGGCTGCAGTACTCCATACACGACCGGACTTGAGAAATGTAGAGCTGAAGAAGCTGTCCCGGTGTGAAGTACCGCTTGACCTTAGAGGGGATGCCCGTACTCCTAGCCGTAGATCTCGCCAAAGATTAGTTTCCTTCCTAAAGATTAGGTTGAACGAGATACTGATGCCAAAAAGTTGAAGACAGTCAGAAATCGGTACAGATACATATCGGAACGTCAAAGATAGGTCAAAAGCATTCCGCATCGCAGAAAACAGTTATGCCTGCGTTTTGGTAGCGTTGAACTTGCAAGGTTGGCGTCACCCCAATCTGAGACCGCCCCTAGCGTAGAGTTCAATCGATCTACCATCGTCTGTCGACAAGACTACACCTCATCTCTTTTAGCCCGCGCATTTCTCATTTAAGATTATTAAATAATTAAGGCCAATTTAACCATACTTTATAGGATAGTAACATACTCAATGTTGAAATGCTATACTAAAACTGAGTTAAATTTGTGAAATAGAAAACTTTCTGTGTTATTTCTTTGGTGTTAGTTCCCATGATGTTATCTTGGTTTATGTGCGCTGATGAAAATCTGTTAAACATAAGGTCTACCCCAACATAGGTGAAATTAAAATATCATTTGATTATCACAAAACATTACAGCGTTAAAACTGGAACAACTTGAATAAGCTTGCAGAGAGACTTGTTTAGTTCGGAAGAGATTATAAGTACTAACTTGAAAGCTTAGTTAAAGCCAGACTGATGCTAAGTCCTTTGAGACAGTTTGTGCGGTAGGCTAGGTAACGTTCAAAACTAATGAAATATGGCATACCTAACCTAGAAAAATTATTAAAATATAAACTTAATTGTTATTTGTCAATATCTTAACAATGTAAACAAACCGCCATATTGATCGTAATATCCTATGTTTTTCATGACATCTTCAAGATTAAGTTGTTTATCTTACTTTTTGTAATACAATAATACGACTAAAGTGAACGTCTTGAGTGTTGTTTGATGAGGTAGTGTGAAAATATAAGGAGAAACAGTGACAAAACATGTGATACGTTTTGTTTACATTGTTTGTAAGTTAGTTAGTATTAAGTTTGCATTAAGTAACGGAACACAATATTGAGAATAATTTATAAGAAAAAAAAAACCACCACAAAAAGACCATGTCTACAAATATTCATATTTTTTATTTTATTTGTTTTTGGTAACTTAAGTAGCCCTGCTATTGAACGCTGCTGATAATATTATTTAGCCATAATAACATTTTCACAGATAATAAATTTATTGTAACAAAAAAGATTATTATTATGGGGCCCTTTATATGCGATTTTTGAACGCATTATTGAGGGCTAATGATATGTGGATGTATAAAATGGTATACTACTTTTGGAAACGTAGTCATAAGAAAAAGCAACGAATTTATAAATAAGAATCGACATTATTTTTTCATGTTGGCGGTAATCACTTTTACGTACCCAAAAAAGGATTTTTGTTGTTGAAAAATGTTGAATATATGAAAAGAAATGGTACAAATAATTTTTCATTTTTATAAATTCATTTACTACATTATCAATACTACAGTAAATGTTCCAATTTCCTGCCACCGGCATTAATACAGGCATGACATCGCCTTAGAAATGATTGTTTTATCCGTCGTGAATATCTTCTACCATTGATATGATCCGCAGCTTGTGTGATTTTTTGGCAAAGCTCGTCAAATGTTACTATAGGTTTTGAGTAGACTCTGGCTTTAAGACAGCTCCAGTAGAAGAAGTCCAGGGGGTTCAGGTCGGGTGATCGGGGTGGCCATAAGATAGGACCAAGTCGCCCGATCCAACGCTCTGGATACTTTTGGTTTAAGTATTCTCGCAATGCACGGGCATAGTGAATTGGAGATCTTCCCTATGCTTTAGCAGCATCGCACGGCAAAATGCGACCCAATGTGGATAGTCCCGCAGTAGTAACGTTTGCACACGCCTGTAGTGATATGGGGAAAGTCTGTGACGTTTTAGAATTCGATGTGCAGAACTTTTTGGGATTCCCGTAGCTAGTTCTATGGCACGTGCCGAGGTAGTTGAATCGTTTTCTATTTCGAGAACTTCTTCATCGCGTTCCAATCTAGGTCTTCCAGTGTGTCTCCTGTCAAATGGTAAACGACCTTCCGCAAAGGCTTGATGCACATTAATAAACAGTCGATAATCCGCGCGGTATGATGCTGTTTTCGGTTTTGTTCTCTTAGTTGGTGTGAAACTGAAAAGCAGTACCTATGTGTCACACGGTAGCAAAATTATTTTCGTTTTGGGCGTTAACACTTGAATCCCTCATTTCGCTCAAGATTTTACTTAAGAATCCCTCACTACGTTCGGAATTCTATTGTAGAATCCATCGCTTCATTCGGAATTTAATGTACGCCCTCGCCGGAAATGGGATGGGAATAATGTGTTTTTTTAAATTCTGACAGCTACTTCATTTGAACGCAATGAGGTTCTCATTAAAACAAATATTTTATATTTGGTAATAACTACTAAATTACAGACTTTAAATGAGAAACGATTAATTTAAATAAATTGTCACAATTTCAACACAATTTGGTGGCCAACCGCCGTCTACGCACTCGCTAACCATCAAGTTCACTTTGGTCGGAAACCAACAAGGTCACATTGGTCGGAAACCTTATTGTCGGTCGGGCACTGTGCGGTTTCAGAGGAATTTCCTACAGCAGACGTTATGTTAATTAAATATGAAAAACTTTCTTTTTACATCTATATGTAGGGTGCGTCCCACGAGATATAACTACATAACATATAATTTCATATTAATAACCATCACAAGATTATAATGAACGTTTGCTATAACAATTAACATAATACTTATTTTGTATAATGTTTTTTTATATAACACTCAAATACTCTAAATTCAGTTTGTATAACATACATAACGTGTATCGATCATAGTATATACTATCTTTTCGTATAATGATTATAAAATATAATAGCGTATGATATACTAAATAGGTTATACTCGTAACTGCTACCCGTATACAAAACAAACTGCTGCCAGAAAAGTAGGTAAGTTAGGTTAAAACTGCGACCCCTACAGAAAACAAACTGCTGCCAGAAAAGTAGGTTGGGTTAGGTTAAAACTGCGACCCCTACAGAAAACAAACTGCTGCCAGAAAAGTAGGTTAGGTTAGGTTAAAACTGCGACCCCTACAGAAAACATACTGCTGTCAGGAAAATGGGTTAAGTAGGTTAGGTCGTTTATTCTAAACGAGCATTATGCATTTTGGTGTTAGATATATTAAGTAATATTACTTTATAAATCTGACATATTATTAATGTTCCACATAATGATCATTATACAATGATATTATACTTAAACAACGTTATACTTAGGTAATAAAAATAGATATTTTGATGTTATATCAAACGTTCGTTATACATCTTGAACGGTATACAAAACAATATTATACAATATGAGCGTATATAATTTGAATATTATAGTGTACGTTCTTATGTCTTATATTACTTACCCCTATATATAAATAAAAGAAGAAACTGACTGAATGACTGACTGACTTACTGACTGACTGACATATCAACGCACAGCCTAAACCGCTGGTCCTAGAGATACCAAATTTGGCACGTAGGTTCCTTATAAAGTATAGAGGTGCACTAAGAAAGGATTTTTCAAAATTTACTCCCTAAGGGGGTGATTTGGCGGTCCAAAGTTTGTATGGGGAACAAGATTAGTTGGACTATTCTATTTGAAATTGAAACTTCACAGAAATTTTCCTGAAGATAAATGAGTAAACACGTGTTTCAGGTTTTTTGAGAAATTAACCCCCAAAAGGTGGTAAAAGTAAAAAGTAAAGTAAAAAGTAAAAGTTGTTTATTTGCCAAAAATTATACAAGTTTAGTTTTACCTATGACCACCACACTAGGCTAGGCCTGTCTCGTGGGGTCAGTTACATCGTATACCAATTTATAAATTATCTGTTACCTACGCTGAAGTTTAGGATTTATTAATTATAAGAAGAAATTTTAAAAACAAAAGAAAAATATAAAAAAAAGATATGTGAAATTTTGAGTGATTTAAACACAATTCAGTTTCATTCTAAAGTTATGGACAAGATGTATAATTATTGTAGTCAGCAGTTTGCAGCGTGTTTATTAGTGTGTAACGGTGGGTATATTGTGTATGTGTGTGTAGATATAAAATTACTTAGAATTGAAGCCTAGTTCACTATATTTGTTAGATATTTATACAGGATGTTCTTGAGCATCCGCTTCAACTTCGACATGTGGCTTGGTATAATTAAGGAAACAGAATGGCATAGTTAGTTTTATTAAATTCGTTTTTTTTTTTCTCATACAAAATAATTACATGGTGCATCAACCGTTAATGTAAAACGGGCATTAGAATTGACTTTACCAACTAAGTGACAACTATTGACATATCAATGTCATGTCGAATACTCATACTCCGTTTACACACATGCAAATCCCATATGAGATAAAATTAAATTAGTAGCTATTCTCTAGATGGAGCTAGTTAGAATACCGGTGTCTTTGAGAAATTAACTTAATTTATGCTAAAGTAAAGGGATAATATAGTAAAAAAAACAACATGGGTATCGTTTTTATGGTTTATCGGGTCGCTGATTACGAAAAAAACGTAGATTTTAAAATCCAACGTGGCGATTGTGAAATATCATCTCCCCTGTTGGGGCGCGATGGAGCCGAAATCTAAAAATATCACTACGGGTGTCGTTATATGTTTCTTTCTGTTTCTAAAGATTCCAAATTTTGCACTTAGGTTCCTTATAAAGCGTAGGGGTGCCGAAGAAAGGAGTTTTCAAAATTCATCTCCAAAGGGGATCAAATGGGGGTACAAAGTTTGGAAACAAGATTAGTTCGATCATTTTATTCGAAACTTCACAGGAGTTTTCCTAAAGATAAATGAGTAAAGACGGGTTTCAGGCTTTTTGAGAAATTAACCCCCAAAAGGGGGAAAGGGATAATATAGTAAAAAAACAACATGGATATCGTTTTACTGGTTTATTGGGTCGCTGATTTCGAAAACAATAACAATTTCAACATCCAACGAGGCGGACGTGAGATACCATCTTCCCTGATGGGGTGCGATGGGGTTGAAATCTCAAAATATCAATATGGGTGTCGTTTTTAGGTTTATTTCTGGTTTTAGAGATTCCAAATTTGGTACGTAGGTTTCTTATAAGGTGAAAAAGCACAAAGATAGGATTTTTCAAAGTAGGGGTAAAATGATGGTCCAAAGTTTGTAATAGGGGAAATAAGAATAGTTACAACTATTTTATTTGATATGGGTGTCCTTATCGGGTCGCTGATTTCGAAAACAACAACGATTTTCAAATCCAACTTAGTGCACGTGAAATAAATAAAAAAAGCTACTTTTTTGTATGCCGATTGAAAATTACGTTTAGTACGCGGGCGAAGCCGCGGGTTAAAGCTAGTATATATATATATATATATACTAAATACTGAATCAAGCAAAATTATTTCTCGAAAAAACATAATCCGTCGGTCTCTTGCCACCATCAAAGTGCCTGTTCTCCTTGAGCCGACTGGCATTTTCAGGGATGATGGCAAGAGACCCGATGGGGTGTCCATGGTTCCTTGGAGTTTGGGACGGATGCTAGTGTGAGATGCTACCTGCGTAGACACGCTGGCACCGTCCCATCTCCAACGAACCAGTGTAAAAGCGGGCGGAGCGGCTGAATGCGCCGAAATTTGAAAACGTAATAAATATAAGAGCCTGGGCAAAGAGCACCTTTTTGTACCATTCGTAGTCGAAACTCTTGGTCCATGGGGTCCCAGCGCACGCAAGTTTTTCGTAGAAATCGCGAAACATCTGGTTGATGTTACTGGTGACCGAAGAGCTGGTGGCTTCCTCGCACAACGTATCAGCATTGCGATACAACGAGGAAATGCTGCCAGCATACTAGGTACAATGCCTCAAGGACCTATTTTAGATCTAAAGTAGGTAGAGGTAGGTAGTTAGGTAAATTATACTTACTGTATATATTTTGAAAATAAATGTATTTTTTATTCCTTTCTCGATAGGTACTAAACTAAGTGTGTTTAGCTTAGTATTATTAAAAACGACTTCGTCATCTATCAACCTTTGACTTCGGCGCCATTCCAAAAATGCATTTTTGGGAAAGAGCCGATTTACCATGTACTGGATGTATATTATCGCAATTTCGGTCCTCCGTTACGTGTTTGAATAAATGCATATTTCTTTTTACGAAAGCGTTTCCGGTAAAGATATATTTTGCAATAACCATTAATAAATCGCAGGGCTAACCTTTCAACGTGTCAGGCTGAGATTTGAGCGTTGAGTGTTTTTCACATGGCCAATTATACGTCGCTCTATCAAGAGTAACCTCTAAAACATGTTTATATTGTCTAATAACAAATAAGTTGTCAACGTTTCATATAAATAATACATTCTGTAGTATATATAGTATCAGCGTGGCACACGTGCGAAGCCGGGCGGGTCGCTGTTTAATAATAATAACCATCACCACCACCAGTCACATGATTATTTTATTTGAGTTTTAAATATAAAACAAGTTATATAACACAATAATTTAACATATCTGTTTACATACCTACATGCTTACTTCATGCTTACACATGAAGGAAGCATGTAGGTAAAACTCAGTCAGCGTATGCCAGTGCTTAATCCGTGATCAGAAACACTCGGCCTTGACCTTAAATGCTTATTTACTCGTAATTAGAAGATAATTCATGTAAACTTTTACGTATGTATTACTAAATCTACAGCGTACCCACCAACCACTGAATATCCTCGGTTTTTATCATATTTTTGACATAAACTTTCCATCTTTCCGCTGTGCTGCTGGCTTTCAGCACTACGAGTTTGTTTTTGCCGATTAAATTGCCAATTTGACTGTCTCGTCTGGGCGGACCTTAAACCTACGCTGTCTGTTCGACCCATTTTATGATCATAGATATGATATTAAATTGCAACGGTTAACACTCACGTATTTTTATCACACTAGGCGTGACATGTTTCGTCTGCGTGTGTTAACCGTTGCAATTTAATATCAGTATGTCTCACGAAAGTTTAAATTATAGATATGATAATGTAATACAGACCTTATTTTTTTACACTTATAATATCGATAAACGGCACTGGCCAAACTGTGGCAACATTTGTGCATATTATTCTATCAGAGTTGATCTAATATTCGTCATAAATTCAGGGTATAAAAATACAGATTTCAATGGTGGCATGTACGAGTATGTACCTAATGCGTCATTATTTTCGATAAATCAATGTTTTCCATTTCTCAATAATGTTCTTGATTATGATTTTTAATTCTTGGTACGTCTTTAATGTAAATGATTAAAATTCAAATATCAATTGAGATAAAAATATGTTGTAAATAAGCCTTCCAAGCTGTTTGGCCCGCTATATACGTTTTTCCTAAGAATCTTTGTACTTTAAAAGGAGCCTCACATAAGTTCACTTCTTCGGACACACAGTGTACATTTACCCTCCCATAACCCGAGTATTATAAGTTTCTTATGAACGTAAAGAGGTACAAATAGAGTGTGAGAGGACTTGTGGGACTTCGAACTCGTTAGCTTGAGTGAGTTTCGATGTTGCAGCGATAACAATGTGGTGTAGTGCGGACATAGGGCGCTTCGCTTATACGTAATACTTATATTCGTTCTATTTTCAGGAGAATATACGTATTATGATGTTAGTCGACTGAAATATAAAAAATAAATGCGTTTGAAAATGTATTAATTATGTATTTAGAATAGGGTATTGGGTACTATCCACATGCTTTTTTTTTTAATGCTATAGGTGGCAAACGAGCAAACGAATCGCCTGATGGTAAGCGATTAACGTCGTCCATGGACACCCGCAACACCAGAGGTGTCGCAAGTGCGTTGCCGGCCAGGTGGGAGTACGCTCTTTTCTTGAAGGTTTGAAGGTCGTATCGGTCCGGAAACACCGCTGGCGACAGTTCGTTCCACATTTTAGCTGTGCGAGGCAGGAAGTTTCGGGAAAAGCGCACAGTTGAGGACTGCCAACCATCTAAATGGTGAGAGTGGAAATATTGTCGCGTAGGGCGATGGCGGAAAGAAGCGGCAGGGATTAATCCGAACAATTCCTCGGAACACTCCCCATAATACATGCGATAGAAAATGCAGAGTGAGGCCACATCTCTACGCAGCGCCAAGGGATCAAGCCGATCAGAAATACGTTGGCAGTTGACAATTCGAGCAGCTCTCCGTTGGATGCGGTCTAGAGGAAGAAGCTGGTACTTAGGTGCCCCTGCCCAAAGATGAGAGCAGTATTCCATATGCGGGCGAACCTGCGCCTTATAAAGCTGTAGGCGATGGGCCGGCGTGAAATACTGCCTCGATCTATTGAGCACACCGAGCTTCTTCGAGGCCAATTTGGCCTTACCCTCTAGGTGGCCGCGGAACTGGACTTCACTCGAGATGTCAACGCCAAGGATTCCAATACTGGCTGTGGCAGATAGGGGAGTGCTCTCAAAACGAGGTGACGCGACGAACGGAAGTTTTTTTGCGGTGAACGCGCAAACCTGTGTCTTTGTAGGGTTAAAACGGACCAAATTAAGTCGACCCCAATCTGAGACTTCTTTTAGGGAGGTCTCAATTTCGGACACAAGTTTGTTCCGGCTCTCAGTGACGTTTTCCCGGGAAATATTGGCGCGGCCGGTGTAGGAGGCATCACCCGTACTATCATCAGCATAATAATGAATGCCGCTAGTTTGCAACATGTCATTGATATGCAGGAGGAATAGCGTGGGTGATAGCACACAGCCTTGAGGGACACCAGCATTCACAGACATTGAGTCTGAGCATTCACCGTCAACTAGGACCTTAATGCTTCTGTCTGCTAGAAAACTGCTGACCCATTTGCATAATTTCCCGGGGAGCCCATAGGATGGAAGTTTCGAAAGAAGTGCCTTGTGCCACACGCGATCGAAGGCCTTCGCTACATCCAAACTAACTGCCAGTGCCTCACCTTTACTCTCTATCGCCTGTGCCCAGCAATGTGTCAGGTAAACTAAAAGATCACCAGCCGAACGACCCCTACGGAAACCGTATAGTTGGTCACTCAGCAGCTGGTGATCCTCTAGGTACCAGAGGAGCTGACGATTGATGATGGACTCCATAATCTTAGAGAAAAGGGAGGTTATAGCTATCGGCCTGTAGTCGGATGGATTTGAGCGGTCGCCTTTTTTAGGGGTCGGGTGCACCAAAGCTGACTTCAACGAAGTCGGGACTACGCCAGAAGAGTAGGAGAGCCGAAAAAGACGCGTTAAGACCGGCGCCAACTCAGGAGCACACATCTTGAGAACAATCGCAGGGATTCCATCAGACCCACTGGACTTATGGGTGTCGAGGGAGCGAAGAGCCTTACGCACAAAGCTTTGGCGGAACTGTACATCTGGCATACAGCTCTCGCACCGCGGTATAGTCGGCGGCGCTTGTCCCCCGTCATCCTCGAGCAAGACGCGGTCGAGTTGGACGCAAAAAGCTTAACCAGAAGATCGGCTTTGTCTTTTGCGTCGTGGGCCAACGAATCATTTCCCGTGTGCAGAGGTGGAAAAGACGGCGTGCAGAAATTCCCCTGGATAGCTTTGGTAAGAGACCAGAACGCACGAGTTCCCGAGGGGAGACGCTCTAGTTTCTCGCCAATCCTACCAATGTGCAACGACTTTGCTCTGGCAATGGCTCTTTTGAAGGACCTGGAGGCAAAGTTAAACTCCCTCTTTAAAGCGCTGGTCTTTACATCCTGTACCGCCGCTGCCTTTACCCAGGCTTGGTAGCACTCCAGCTTTCGGTGAGACGCCTTTTTGCAGGAGCGATCAAACCAAGGCTGGGTTTTGCCACCAACAGGTACCGCAGAGGATGGAACGAAAAGTTCCATTCCCTGAAGCACCACATCAGCAACAGAGTCAGCAGCGATATCAGGATCATCCGGCGTGAAGCAAACCTGCCCCCACGGGTAAGACGCAAAGAACACCCGCATCCCGTCCCAGTCTGCTGACTTATAGTGCCACACACGGCGGCTACAAGCAACTCGCCGACGCGGCGGGCACGTGAGAGGCACTGTATGCTATCATTGGGGTTGGCTATCAGATCCTTCACACTATGTACTTTGAAGTTAATGGTCATTAAATAAATAAATGGAAGGAATAAATGAAATGAAATGAAATGAAATGAAATTAACTAACAAAAGAAATTCCTCCTGAAGAATTTTATCCTATACTCGAATTATAAATAAATCTTATAATCTGTGATGTAATGTACTTAGTCAGATTTTAAAATTAGGGAAGTACATAGCTTGGACAAGCCGACCAGGCTTAGGTTTATATCCGTTACTCTCTTTCCTTTAAATCTTAAAATCTTAAATTCTCGATTGTATTCATCGATGGAAATATCTACAACCACAACAACGTCGTCACCACCACGTCGATACCACTACTTCAAAGTTGAATCTAACAAGGCGACTAACTGCATGCACTCAAGTATACATAATATATAAGTTGGCAAACTCTTCGAGGCCGCAACGTTCACCTGCGCGCTGCGTGCACGTCCCGCATGAGGGGAAACCTGAAAGTACTTACTACCTATACCTACATCAATGTAGAAACCTTGTTATGGGTAAGTAGTACGTGCGTTTACTTAGCCCACCAGCTACAGCCCGCCTGAAAGTACTTACTAGCTATACCTACATCAATGTAGAAACCTTGTTATGGGTAAGTAGTACGTGCGTTTACTTACCCCACCAGCTACAGCCCGCCTATATCACTACCGTATCACACCGTATAAGATACCTACGAGGTAAATATACGTATGGCTTAGAGTTCATCAACCACAACGAAGTCAAATAGGGTATGTGCGTCAATGAATGTATAATTGTATATGTATACTGTTATAGTGGATTAATAACGGACTATTTCATAGTTTTCACATAAAACAAGCATTCTAGATATTTCTGCAATTCTTATTAGAAATTTCCGCCAACGGCAGTATTTTTATTGGATTACAACAATACAATATTAACTAAGTAACATTTCATGTGAAGTTTTAGTATTATTCTCATCGACTTCTGTGTCACATTTGCAAAATGTCGGTGGTTTGAAGAAGACGTTTCGCGTCTAAAGATTTTTGCATGAAAAGTTCATAAGCAAAGGCCGGAATTTTCGTGGCACTTTTGAACTGACATAGGAACTTTTCATTTATCGACTTCTGAAATTTATCAATAGGTACATCATAGAACACAACATATGAAACAAGATAAAAAGGAGATGTAAACAGCAGTCGTTATTTGCGCTAAAGAGATAACCTATGGATAGTTTTTGAAAATTAAACATAGGAATTAAATGTAATCATATATTTTAAGGTTTCGTGATTATTGCTCATTAAAATGGATCACATGGACTATATTTCGAAACGTATAAGTACAGGTAATATCAATAAACTCAAATATACTTAGTGCTCTAGATTTAAAATGACCGAGCTGGCGTGGGATGGAAATGAACGAACGAAAAATGAACGAGTGAACGAATTAATGAATTATAATAATTAGTTGACTTACTTATTAATTTATTTATTTATTTTTTATTTTTTTTCTAACTACCTACCTCTACCTACCTTAAATCTAAAGTAGGTCCTTGAGGCATTGTACCTAGGATGCTGGCGGCATTTCCTCGTTGTATCGCAATGCTGATACGTTGTGCGAGGAAGCCACCAGCTCTTCGGTCACCAGTAACATCAACCAGACGTTTCGCGATTTCTACGAAAAATTTGCGTGCGCTGGGACCCCATGGACCAAGAGTTTCGACCCCGAATGGTACAAAAAGGTACTCTCTGCCCAGGCTCTTATATTTATTACGTTTTAAAATTTCGGCGCATTCAGCCGCTCCGCCCGCTTTTACATTAGTTCGTTGGAGATGGGACGGCGCCAGCGTGTCTACACAGGTAGCATCCCACACTAGCATCCGTCCCAAACTCCAAGGAACCAAGGACACCCCATCAGGTCTCTTGCCATCATCCCTGAAAATGCCAGTCGGCTCAAGGAGAGCAGGCACGTTGATGGTGGCAAGAGACCGACGGATTATATCATTAAGAGATGCATGTCTCGAAAAACGGCCTGCACTTTTTTTACAACACAATCCATGGTGTCCCAGTCGGTCCACGTCTGTGCCACAAGGACATGAGTGTGGCGCACACACCGAAACCCCCAGTCGCAAACCAGTCGCCAGTCTAAGGGAGGCCGGATCCAAGAAAGTACCAGTATTGGGCGAAGGATGGGCATGAAGCCAGTAACCAGCTTCCCGGGATCCGACCGTCAAAAGCCTCGCGCGATCTGGACCTGAAGAGTTATTTAAAAGAGTATTGTAAGTTAAATCGCAGTAAACATTATCCCAACTCCTTTGTGATTTTGGGTTGTCTGGAAAGTCTTTGCCCGGGCAGGCAATTTTAAAAGCATTTTTAGCATCCTCAAAGCTTGCGATCTCATAGTTTGTGGGCAAAGCCCTTAAAATATTTCCTATGAGACCGGCTGTGCTATGAGTGGATGCTAAAAAGGCTGGGGATGCCACACTGGAAATTTTGCGAATTCCTAAACCCCCGAACCGAATAGGGAGGGACGCCTGAGACCAGGAAGGCTCATTGAGCTGAATGTTTAGAATCATCTCTAAACTAATTTTGATCAAATCATCTATGGGTGATAGTAAATTTAGATATTTCCAAAAAGGACAGCATCGGAGCACATATGTAAATTTAGGGACAAAAAGACAGAATTTAAGAATCACAAGAGCATAATGAGGGCTAATTTCGAGTAAACGATTCGTGTGACTTTTGAATTTTGATATCGAGTTAGAAATATAGTCGGGAAAAGATTCTTCAAATATAGGGGAGCCTAAGAGGCAAAGAGAACGTTATTACTTATTAATTTGTTATTTTACTGTATATTTCAATTTTATTTTTATATTTCGACTTGTTTACTAGAATTAAGTGTTACTTTTGTATTTTATTTTTATTTTTAATCAATCTATAACTTCACTATACCTATACTATAATTTACTGCAGATATTATCAACTTTGGCACCACCGATCGTGTTCTCCAGGATATCTCACAAAAAACGGCAAAATTTACAAAGCGAGATTGTGTTGTTATAATGTGCGGTGGCAGCGATTGTAATGTATACGCCCCGTCTGACTCAGTACAATTGATTACAGATGCAGCCGATAGCTTATCACATTGTAATGTTATTGTTTGTTCTGTGCCATTAAGTGTAAACTATAATTCGAAGTTCTTCAACCTATTTATCAGTAAATTAAATGCAGGTTTAGCACAAGCCTTGACAAAGTTTGAGCATGTGACAATTCAAAATATTGACGAAAATCTTAATGTTGATGATTATAGTCAAAATGGCTATAATCTCAAATATAAAGGCAAATATAAACTGGCCACAGCAATAAACATTGCTTTGAAGCAGATTAATGAAAAATTCTACAACAGCTCACTTTTTTTATAAATAATAACAAATTACCAGTAGAAATGAAAAAGCAAGGATTTTTACATTTAAATATAAATAGGTTGAGAAATAAGCTATTAAATCTCGAAGCATTTATTGAATGTGACTTAGAATATAAGCCTGAGGTGATCCTGTTAACAGAAACCTGGCTCGAGCCTGATGAGCATGAGTCCATGAACTTACCTGGGTATTCGATTGCTGCTCAAACTGCTAGAACCTCCGTTAAAGGAGGTGGGACGATGATAATGGTGAAAAATGAATACTCTGACAAGTTTAGGGTCATCGATGTGTCAGCACATTATATTGATAGAATATTTGAATTATGTGTTATTGAATTGGATGTTTGTATAGATAATAAGTTATTCATAGCAGTTATTTACAGAAGTCCAAATACAAGTTTTAACATATTTCTGAGTCAATTAAGTGGATTTCTAGATAATATCAAAGCCTCAAGCATAATAATTGCTGGTGATTTAAACGTTAATTTAGGTGATTGTTCTGTAAATAAACCAAATCTGCTATTGCAAACTTTTCTAGAGCATAACATAAAGCCAACCATTTTTGAACCTACTCGCATAACTTCTAAAACTTCTACACGGCTGGACAATATTTTTACTAATGATAATAAGTACTCAGATTCCCTTGTTATCCCCTGTTCTTTCTCTGACCACGATGCGCAACTAATAGAGATTCCAATCGCAACTCAGCCGGGTATCTCGCAGAAGCCAGTAGTATGGAAGAGGGATTATTATAATACCAAAGCTAATAACAACTTCCGTGAATCTCTTAAAATGATTGACTGGGATAGAACTTTTACTGATTGTAACTGCTCTCAGAAGCTTACCGTTTTTTATCATATACTCCATAACTTTCTCCAAAAATTATTTCCAATTCAGAAAACACTTGTTAGAAACATGCAAAATAATTGGATTACCAAGGGAATACGCATATCATGTCGTAAAAAAAGAAATATGATGATGCAGTCACGTCAAAGTCACGACACCAATCTCACAAGTTATCTAAAAACCTATAAAAGTATTCTTAAAGATACCTTTGCTGTCGCAAAAAAATTACATGTTCGCCGTACCATAGATGCTTCCAGAAATAAGTCTAAAACTATTTGGAACCTAATAAAGCAAAACACAGGAAAAGCCAAAAGCACTAATCACAAAATAAATTTAAAAATTAATAACTTAGTCAATAAGGACCCTGAAGTCATCGCGAATGCTTTCAATAATTACTTTTTAAGTGTAGGTATAAATACAAATAGCAAAGACAAGTATAACAAACATATGAAGGCTTTTAAGAAAGCTAAACCAGGTGTCCAATGCTCAATCTTCCTGGAACCGATCATTGAACCCGAATTGATTGCTATATCTAAGAACCTCAAAAACAGTAGTTCTTGTGGCCCGGATAGTCTTACTACAGCATTCATTAAGAAAAACATAGATCTTCTCTGCATTCCTCTATGCATAATTTTTAATAACTGTATGGAAGAAGGTATCTTCCCAGACATCTTGAAAGAAGCTAAAGTTGTCCCAATACACAAAAAAGGTAGCAAAACAGACTTAGGTAATTATAGACCCATTTCTATACTGTCCATAATTGCAAAGATATTTGAGAAATGCTTAGCATCCAGAATAGAAAAACACTTTGAAAGACACAATCTATTTACTCCGCATCAGTTTGGTTTCAGGAGAGACAGGAATACTTCTGGTGCTGTCATCAACCTAGTAAGTGAAATAATGTCTGCTCTAAACCAAGGCGTCAAATGTGGGGGGGTGTTTTGTGACCTTACAAAAGCATTTGACTGTGTAAATCATGAAATACTCCTTGACAAACTTGAATATTACGGCATACGTGGGACAGCTCTGGAACTAATAACATCATACTTAACTGAGCGCACTCAGTATGTTGAGATAATTGACAGGGATTTAGACTGTATCACAATTTCTGATAAAGGCATATTAAAGTGTGGTGTGCCTCAAGGGTCAGTGCTTGGACCACTTTTATTCGTAATTTTTATTAACGACCTACCGGATTGTCTCTCATGCGGCATCCCGTATCTTTACGCCGACGACACAAGTATAGTTATTATGGCGGATAGCTTTGATGCTTTAAATGAAAAGGCTCATACGTGCTGGTCAGATCTTAATGGTTGGTTTTCAAACAATGGGTTAGTAATTAACTGTGATAAAAGCTTTTCCATGTTGTTTCGTCGGAGTGTTCATAGTAGTGACTTTGAATTAGATATACCTATTCAAAAATCCGACTGTGTGCGGTTTTTAGGCGTTCAACTTGACCCATACCTTAGATGGGACAGTCAAATAGACAAAATTATCAAACGTCTGGCAACAGCTTGCTACCCAATGAGAGCACTTAAGAAAACAAGTGATAGGAAAACTTTATTGTTAGTATATTACTCTTACTTCGAAAGCACAATTCGCTACTGTGTTGAGGTTTGGGGTAACGCAGGTAACATTAACGACATACTGCTAATCCAAAAAAAAGCTATCAGAATAATCGAAGGCTGTAAGCATGTACCAGAAACCCATAGACAAATGTTTATTGATAATAAGATACTCACGATTGTGTCATTGTATTTATATCGAATCTGCTTGTATGTTCATAAAAATATTAACGAATTCACAAAAGCTCGACAATATGATAACCATAACCTAAGAAAAACTACAAATTTAGCTCTAGTCAGGCCTCGCTTTACACACTTTGATAAAAGCATAATTAATAATGCTACTAAGGTTTATAATAAATTAAACGACAAGTTAAAGGAGTGTAATGATATACATACATTTGACATACAATTGAAGCAATATTTTTTAAGTAGACCATATTATAATATTAATGAATATTTTTCAAGTGCACTGGATTAGAGACTAATTAATCTTGACCAAAATCTCATTATAAACTCTTAAAATTTAATATACATTTGACATTAAATATCTAACGTTCTCATCTTATTTAGTTTTCCATTTTATTTTGATTTTGTTTATATTAGCCAAGTATGACAATAAATTTACCAATAATTTTAATGTAAACAAATCTGTATATATTATTTTAACTGTATATTTGCATGTATATTTGTATACTTATGGCAAATAAATGATTTTGATTTGATTTGATTTGATTTGAATCTGACGTTGAAAATTCTGAAATTCATCCCTTAAAAAGGATAAAAATGGGTTGAAATGTTGTATGAAGGCTGTATGTTTTTTCAAGTGAGAGCCTTGAAAGTTGGTCCATGGACTCCTTATTGTGTAAAAAGTAAACTAATTGCAGCGTTTACTGATATTCATCCTCAAAAAGGGGTAAGAATGGGTTGATAGATTGTATGGAGACTGTATCATTTTTTAAGTAAAAGTTCTTCTATTGACTGTTTATTGTCTAACATGAAAACTAATTTCAGCGCTTATTTATATACCTCCCCAAAAGGGATAAAAAGGGGTTGAAATTTTGCAGTAATGCAAGGCCAAAACTGCTGATGCTAATGAGCACACTAATAAGAAACAGTTTTGGAACATTCATCTCCTAAAAGGTTGAAAAAGGGTTGAAGTTTGTATGGGGATGGCGTACGTACCTACTTAAATTTATCAATGAGAGACTTAAAAATTTGTGACTAGGTTTCTTATCAAAACAAGAAAAGTTATTTCAGGGTTTTTAAATTGCAACGGTTAACACTCACGTATTTTTATCACAATAGGCGTGACTAATGTTTCGACTGCATCGGGCAGTCATCGTCGGACGGACAGAGTAGTATTAAGTACGTGAGTGTTAACCGTTGCAATTTAATATCAGTACCTATGACTCACGAAAGTTTAAATTATTTAAGGGTTTTTCAAAATTCTTTCACTAAAGGGGTTAAAAATGGGCTGAAACATTGTATAGAGGCTGTATCATTTTCAAGTGAGATTCATGAAAATTCGTATTTTAACTGCATATTGTGTAATAAGAAAACTAATTTCAGCGTTTATTAATATACCTCCCAAAAGGGATAAAAAGGGGTTGAAAGTTTGAATTACAGCAAAGTCAAGAATGTGTAATGTTTGTATGGTGATAGCGTAAAATTTATGTTAGCGACTTGAAACTTTGTGTTTAGATTTCTTATTAAAAGACATGATAAGCGATTTTATTACATTCCGAAAGGGGTTCAAATCAAACGGGATGAAAGATTGTATGGAGGTTATGTGGTTTTTTAAGTGATAATCTAGTAAATTCGTTTATTTACGGCTTATTGTGTAACGAGAAAACGAATTTAAGCGTTTATTGATATTCCTTCTAAAAAAGGCTAAAACAGGTTTAATGTCAAACACAATATAAAAATCAACGGGTATGTTTTTACAGTAAGTACTCTAAATTAGTAGGTACCTAATTTAATTGCAAATATAATTGAATTCTATGCACACGAAGTCGTGGGCAACAGTTAGTATACATATAATAATGAACGTTATAGGTACCTAGAGAATTATTAGCGTAAACTACTATGATGGCAAGGTGGGATATGGCTGTATACTGATACCGCCGAGCTCCATTCGCCTCTTGTATTAGCACACCTGCGCATCACCGATAACACTTTGTTAATTATTCCGTAAACATGATTTACTAAATAGCTCGATATTTTACAATTGTAACAAAAGCGATTAGTTCGTTATACCTAATAGTTTTTATTCTTAAAAAATGAAACAAAATTAATAATAAAAAGAAAGATTTTTATCCCGTGGATTACCACGACTAGTTAACATACCAGTAAAACTAAAACACAACTCTAAAAATTAGTCACCTTGGCTAACAACTGTATCTCCTATAGAGAAGCAGTAAAACTTAATCCTGCAACTTATAAATCCTTTGCTGATGCCCTCATATGTACCTATAACTCAACCTCTACACATTCAGCACAAAAACTTGCAAGTGTTATGTTATTAGGAAACTTACGCCGCCCTTCTTGGCAAACGTTAGCAGAGCCAAACCTGTTGTACTTAGCAGTGAGAACCGCAATGCGCTATGCAAGCGTATTTAAGCAGCTACAGGGCCGGTTCTACAGGGTCCTGATGGGACCCGACGTAGACCTACTCTCGTCGGTAAACTGGCTACGAATACTTCGATTCGGCCTTCGGACCTCTCCGGAGAATCCGAGGACTGTCGAGGGCCGTCCCGGAGAATAGTTCAGGCGAATCGAGTACTTGCACAGACAATATCGTGGGATAACTACACACACACTACACTAGCTACACGCTAGCACTTGGTACACTAAGTCCTGTGTAGTACAGTACTTCGCGGTACACATGACCATACAAAAGATAACTTAGTTAGTGTACCAAGTGCTAGCGTGTAGCGAGTGTAGTGAGTGTGTGTGTAATTATCCCACGATATCGTATCAAATAAGCCTCACGTCAAGTTAATAGGTCAATCGCAGCACCGTGCCACGTTTATCGATAACGCCATCCCCTGTCCTATAATGGCCGAAAAATACAAAAAACTATTAAGTAATTTATTGAATCAGGCGTTATTTTTTTAAATGTTGTATGTGACTAAGTAGTAATGACAAACCCAAGTTTTCGACCTCGGAATCCCACCAGATAATAGTAAAATTTTTAAAAAAGTTTGTTTGGGGATAGTGTAAAACTTTAAGTGAAAGACTTAAAATTTAATATTAATTATTCAATTTAAAAAAAGTAGTTCAACCGTTTTTGGAAATTCTACCCCTACGGGTATTAAATGAGGTAGAGTACCGTATAGCTAGAGTAAGTGAAAACTAATTTTGCACCCCCATTTAAGGGTAGAATTTTTCAAACGGTTCAACAAAGTTTCAAGTCTGACTTAAAATTTTGCTCCATCACCATTCAAACTTTTTTTTAAATATTACAACTATCCGGAGGATTCTTGGGTGCGTAGCCAAGATGCCAATCGCTCACACTCAGTCGTTAACGAAACGCAACTGTCATTGTCACTTATAAGGAAAAGTGATCGATACGTTATTAAGCGTGAGCGATTGACATCTTGGCTACGCACGCAGAGGTCTGAAACTTCGGTTTCCCATATCCACATAATTACATAAAACCTTCAAAAACATAGAGATACCTTTATAATTTAATGACATGTATATGCCGCCCTTAACACATAATGTTCTAATTAATGTAGTTTCTTGAGTAGGTACGAATATGTCACCATTTTACGAAATTCAAACCGATTTACAGCCGAGGTTATTAAAGAAAAAGAACAGAGGCCTTACCATGACGTCTCAACGCGATTCCGGTTAGGTTCTTAACTGTGCTCAGGGGCCTTACCATGACGTCTTTAAGCGATTCAGTTTAGGTTCTATGGCACTCAGTTGTAGGGCAAATGTGCTCAGTTTTATGGCAGTGATTCATTTTAGGTCTCAGAGATAGTATATCAATTAGAAGACGATAATAAAATTAATGTGTATCACACAAAGCAATCATCAGTGTCCAACGTAATTACGTATGAATGTCATTAACGCTATAGTTGCCGATTTCTAAGTCTGAACTTTTGACACTTGAGTATTGACATACTTAGTGATGAGGCTAAGTCAAATCGTTTGTCAAATTCAGCGATTATTGATTTTAGCGATGAATTGTTTGATTCGATTTTACTACTACGGATTTGTATTTAATAAGACCGAGAAACTTCGACAAACTGTGCATTTGACATACGATTTTTTCCAAAGTCATCTTAGTTTCGTTCAGAAATCAATACTGTTGAATTCTTAAAATGTAAGATAAAAAACCTTCATAGTTAATTTGTCTTATTTTAAATAACGTTTTTTTCCACATCGTACTTAGTTTTATTTTCGTTTTAATCGTTTTATTTTGATTTTTACTGTATTGCCTATTGATTACAAGATCGATTTTTATCGATTTACAGACAGTTATATGAATTGGAACAGCAGACATGGTCACAACACGAAATTTAAAAAAAAACGACGTGGACCGTAACTGTTGGCGTGCTAAATTGTTATCGTAAAATATTCAATAACTAATGTATGAAAAAATGTAATATTCATCACATTATGTTTATGAAAAGTTAAATATTGTGTTTATGGACATGACTAGCTGTAATATCTTTATGGGATTTTGTTTATAATTCCAAAGTGTCTCGCGCGTTTACGTTCTACGCGTATTTCGATGTGTCAAAAGTTCAGACTTAGAAATCGACAACTATAGTGGCTAGTAGTAGTGGTAATGTGAATGTAGTAGAATTTGTTTTAACATTTCAAATTGCGTTAAAGTGGAAAAGACTTTCAAACATAGCAAAAACCTAGATAGTTTTTTATCTCTCTAGCAACAACCATTAATCAGGCTGAATTGCGCTCGACTCCTGTAGAAACTTCTAGGAAATAAGAAAACTTTTCTTTCAATTAAATTAAAATCTTCAACTGGTTGACCTTACTTTTTCTGACGGATATCTGATTAGCAGAATGTACTCGTAAACTAGCTAAATAAATAAATTTGGTTTAGATTCAAGTCAGGTCAGTGTGGCTGTTAGCGAAGCCTTTTTCATCAATATTTGCGATAAAATGAACGATAACAATCATTAACTCCTGCAAAAAAGTATTTTTCTCAAACATGCAATGAAATGTTGTTATAACGTTCGTCATAATAGGATTCAAAGTACCACGTTTCAGGCGGGGCAACTGGAGAGACACGTAATGGAATTTCATACAAAATTGAAGGCATAGGCCGGGAAGTAATATTTTTTTAATTTTATTCCACATAAATGTGTGACACAGCAACATGGTTTTTAGCCATTATAACAGTTTCATTACTATGGTTCATGATGACATTCTGCCAGTACGCCTATTAAAAAAAAAACAATAAATTATATATTCGAATATATTAAGTCGATACTTAATCGATATGGACATGAACATAACAAATAACACATTATAAATTTAAACATTAGCGGTAAAAGTGTCTACTCAAACCGTGCCGTTTTGTTTCATGATAACATTCTGCCACAATGCCTATTAAAAATAAAAATAAGTAATGATATTTTGAAGTTTTATTTATATAAAATGGACATCGACATGAACATAAGTAACTACACGTTATTGCAAATTTACTCAAACAAATATAGGTACATTTCAAATATTAAATTTAAACGTAAAAGCGTCTACTCAAACCGCGTGTGAAAAACGCCTAGGTAGTTTTTTAATAATTTTGGAGGTTAAGTTAAATAACTTTGATTATTTTATTCTATTTCAATGGTTTTATTGTTCATTGTTATTTATAATAATAATGTTGTCGTCGATTTTTGAAGAAGAAATGACTATTATTTGAGCCCCACCAGAATTAAGTGCGAAATGCGAAAGTAAAATTGAATGGGCTGTAAATTAATTGATGGCGCAAATGAAACGAGATGTCGGAAGGCATTATTATTATTATTGTTGTTTTGGGCTAGTGAAGATGCCGCATCGACCAGTTGTGATCTATTGTGGCAGCCCTTTATAATTCATTACTGATTCCCGTTGAGTCCAGAAAGTTCCAAATTCTTTGGGCTGTAATGTTGTGTATCTCACAGGGTTGCAGTTCGTGCCTACCGAGGTGGATACTTCTTTTGTGCATTAGTGGTCCGCAGGAGCAGAGGATGTGCATTGCAGTTTCCTCTGTTTCCTGGCAGAACCTGCATGCTGCGTCTTGTTTCTTACCCATTAGAAACATGTGCTTGTTCAACTTGCAGTGCCCAGTCAGAATTCTGACCACCGCACAGGCTTTGTACCTCTTGAGCCCTAAGAGCTCTTTAGTGTTTTTGTTGTTGAACCCTAATATTAGAGCTTTCGAGTGTGTGTTTCCTTTTACGGATTTCCACTCTGCGATTGCCCTCATCTTTTCAAGATTGTTTAGCAGAGAGTATGCCTCTCGTTTTGTAACTCCGCAAAACGGTTCCGGGCCAACGAGGGGCGTATCCGCGCCCTTTCTGGCAAGTTCGTCCGCTGCTTCGTTTCCAGCAATGTTGGAGTGTCCTGGTACCCATCTAAGTGTAACTTTGTTGGTGTTAGCCAGGGCGTTTAGATTATTTTTGCAGTTCTGGACTAGTCTAGAGTTAACCTCTAGGGACTCTAGTGCTAGCAGGGCAGCTTGACTGTCCGAGTTAATGTAGATGTGTTGGTTTCTTAGGTTTCTGTCCAGATTGATTTCCGCGCATATGTTAATGGCAAGGACTTCTGCCTGGAAGATTGAGGCCAGTTTGCCCATGCTGACGCTGGCTCTGTGCTTAGGCCTCTCACCATAGATACCACATCCTACTTTTCCAACTGTCTTGGAACCATCCGTGTACCAAATGTGGCTTCCCTTTTCGACAAACATTTGGTCGTTGGCCCATTTGTGTCTTTGGGGTATATCCACATTGTACAGTCTGGTAAACTGACATTCCGTATGCATGTCATCTGAAGGCATGCTGAGGGTTTTGTTCTCGAAAACCCAAGCCCTGAGTTTGGTTAGCGCTTGGGAGCGCCATTTGGGCTTGTTTAGCGTGCTTATTCTGTAGATACACTGCTTGGCCTCCTTTTGCACTTGCAGGTGGAGTGGTGTGATGTTGAGCAGTGCGTCTAGGGCTGCCCCAGGTGTTGAGGAAAAGGCCCCTGTTGCTGTCAAGCAAGCCGTGCGTTGCAGGCTGTTCAGGGTATTTATAGTTGTCTTTTGGTTGGCTTTACTACACCAGACTGCGGAGGCGTAAGTAATAATGGGCCGCACTACTGCTGTGTAAAGCCACATAGCAATATTGGGTCTTAATCCCCACCTTGCTCCTGCCATTCGACAACATG
This sequence comes from Lathronympha strigana, assembly GCA_949128165.1. Classification (NCBI taxonomy): domain Eukaryota; kingdom Metazoa; phylum Arthropoda; class Insecta; order Lepidoptera; family Tortricidae; genus Lathronympha; species Lathronympha strigana. The sequence goes on along the minus strand of OX421901.1, from coordinate 28,340,807 downwards.
ACCATAAGGCCATTTTAGCTTTTTGTGTGATGTTTTTTAAGTGAGGATTCCATGTAAGCTTTTGGTCAAAAATGACCCCTAGATACTTGACCTCACTCGAAAGTGTTATTTCATGTCCATTAAGTTGTAGTTTTCCGAGTTTTTCCAGATTTCTCTTCTTTGTGAACGGCACTACAACCGTTTTGCTCGGATTTATAGACAAGTCATTTTCTTTACACCATTTAAGTATGGTGTTAAGAGCTCCTTGCATCAAGTTTGAGATTGTATGGAGGCAGGGTCCTTTGATTATAACTACAAGGTCATCGGCATAACCCTGCGTATCATAATCTTTGTCCCACATGATTGCAAGTAGTTTATCCACTGCAAGTGTCCATAGTAGTGGGGATAGGACGCCTCCTTGTGGACAACCTTTCGTGGTGTAAAATTCGTGCTCTGTTGCATTGAGGGTTAGAGTAGCCACTCTGTTAGAGAGCATGCTCTGGACCCATCTGGTGGTGGTTTCATCAACACCCTTTGATTTCATTCCATTAAGGATTGTTTCTGTGGGTGTGTTATCGAAAGCACCTTCGACATCAAGGAAAGCACATAGAGCGGTCTGCTTATCCTCTAGGGTTTTTTGCACCTTGTCGACCAGGTCAAGTAGGGCAGTTTCTGTAGATTTCCCCTTTTGGTAAGCATGTTGATTTTGGCTTAGTGGTCTTGCCACCAAGTAGTGCGCTCTGATGTGCTGATCAATGATTCTTTCCATTGTTTTTAGAAGGAAAGAGGTTAGACTTATTGGTCTGAAGGATTTAGGCTGCGAGTAGTCCTTTTTTCCTGCCTTTGGTATGAAGCGTACCTTGACCCGAGTCCATTTTTCTGGTATATTACCTAGTGCAAAGCTCGCTCGAAATATTCTTACCAGGTGCGGGAGTAGGAGGTCCTGACCTTGCTGTAGGAGAGCAGGAAACACTCCATCTTCTCCGGCCGATTTAAAGGGTTTGAACTTACTCAAGGCCCATTTAATTTTGTTTGGTCTAAAGATGTTAGTTGCCAAATTCCAGTCGATGTTGTGTGCCCTGTGGGTTTGAATATTCCTTTGGGCGCACATTAGTTTATTACTGGTTGTGTACGAACCTGGGAAGTGGGTCACCCTAAGTAGGTCTAGGGTTTCCGCTTCTGTGTTAGTAAAAGTGCCATCTGGTCTCTTGAGGAGACCGAGGTAGTTGGTTGGTGTCTTAGAGAGTATTTTGTGAATTCTCGCCCCTTTGTGTGTGTGGGCGATTTCGTCACAGAATCTTCTCCAAGACCGCCTCTTGGCTTTCCTGATCTGCTTATTATATTCAGTCAGAGCTCTACCGTACCGTTGCCACTCATTCGGCGTGGTAGAGTGATTGAATATGCGGCGTGTGGTTTTGCGGAGTTTTTCCAGCTTTTTGTTCCACCACGTCGTCGTGTTAGTAAGCTTAGTTACCTTCAACGGGCAGCTTTGTTTATAGGCATTGACCATGCCTTCTGAGATAAGGTCGACTGCCAGGTTGAGAGAGTCTGGTGTTTTTACCTGTTTATGTATTACCTTTAGACGGGTTTCTAGGTCAGTCCTGTAGGCTTCCCATGACGTGTCTTTTGGATTTCTCCGCGTGGCTATGTCCCTAACTAGAGAGTTTTCAACACCAAATATTATATGCCTGTGGACCGACATTGAATTTTCGTAACTGACATGCCAGTTAGAGAGGCATTTGGCTACCTTTTCAGTTGCGAATGTTATATCAAGTACTTCTTGTCTCGCCCTAGTTACGAAGGTCGGCGTATTGCCCCTATTTAACAGTTGCAGACAATTAGTAAAGATAAAATCAGAGAGTAACTCACCTCTTTTGTTAATTCCAGTGCTCCCCCAAATGGTGTGGTGGGCATTGGCGTCGCAGCCCACGATGAGTTCTGCCTTTTGTGCTTGAGCGTACTCTACAACCTTAGACAGTTCTTCTGTGGGATCTTGTTTATCTCCAGGCAAATAGGCGGAGCAAATCAGTACCTTCCGTGCTCCACTACCCTTGAGATCGACATAGGCAGCTACAGTGTCATCGCTGCTGATTTCTGTAACAGGTAAGAAGTTAATACGTCTGTTAAACACGATGCAGGCTCTTGGTTTAGAACCTTTTTCATGTATTAGTACCTTTCCTGCCCTGTTAAGACCGGCTACCATGGAGTTGCTGTTTATCCATGGTTCTTGTATGAGGGCGATGTCCAGGCTGTTTTCGCCAAAAAGTTTTTCCACGACCGCAGTGGCCGCGATGGCGTGGTGGAGGTTGGCCTGTAGGAACGTCGCCCCCTTGGTGATTTTTTGTTTGCTTTTACTGGCCGCGCCGTTGGGCATCACCTTGCCCTTGCTGGCGGCCTCTGGACCCCCTACCCCTGAGGCGGTGTTTGCCCCTGTGGTCTCCCCTGCTGGAGAGAAACCGCTGCTGCCCTGAGGAAAGTCCGGACGGTCCAGGTTTGGGATTCGGGGAGGACGGCACAGCTCGTTTTGGGCCCGGAGGCCCCTTTCGGGCTGGCGTTTGGGACTGGGTGGTGGTTGGGGCAGAGGATGTTGGTTGCGGTGGAGGGATTTGGGGTGCAGCTGTTCCAGACTCTTGGGTTTTTGGGTGACCCTTTAGCCGGAACAGGACTTCGCGGAACCCGAGGTTCACCTTGAGTCCCATTTTCTTCAGGTTTTCCACAGATGCGTCGTCTAGGGATAGGGTCACTAGTACCCCACCTTTCTCGACCTTTGTGTGGAGAACCTTCCAGAACTCTGTGTGAAGCCCCTGGTTCTGCGCGTAAACCAGCGATAGTGACTGCTGCACCATGGAGTCATCTATCTCTGGGATGAACACCATCCCTATATTTGGCTTGGGGAGCTCATTTTCCGGTATAACCGCGAGTTTGGCTTCCGGCCAAGGCTTTAGGGTTGGTGTTACCGCTTCAAGCCAGGCTTTAGAGCGTTGGTCGCTGCAGGTGATCAGCAGCCAGCCTGGCTTGAAGGAGTAGCCCTTGAATTTCGGTCCCTCGTCCATCCTCATTGTCGCGATCTTCTGCAGGATGTTTTTGCAGAGGGACTCCAGCTGAGCTACTGACATCGGGCTGGAGTTCCTGATCCCGACACGAGTCTGGGCGAGAACCGAGCTGTAGGGCTGTGTAGGTTGGGGTTGAGCCGGGGGAGTCTCACTCACCCTTGGGTTTTTGGGTGTGTTACCCTTTGGTGATACCTCTTCCGAGCGGGGCCGTTTTGTCGGCTTTTGCTCGGGTTTGGATTGCGAGGCCCCGAACTTGTACCCCATCTTTTTGAGCTCTGCAAAGCTCTTAGTGGCTAGTTGCAGCGCCTCTTCAGGTGCCACTCCCTGTCCTTTGAGAGCTTTGTAGCGCCCCCTTACAGACCCCGCCAATTTCTTGGCGGGCATCCGAGTGTTAGGTTGGGAAACCTCCGTTTGACTGGTTGGGCGGCTAGCGCACCTTTCGGCCGGGTCGGAGTTCTCCACAACCTCCATGTCTTGCTCTGATGTGTGGGCAGAATTATCCGCACCTTCCATCAAGGGCATTAGTTCCTGGTAAAGGTCATCCAGGGTACCTTCTGTTTTTTTTAAATTAACTTCCATGTAAGTCCCACGAGAAGCTAGGGAAAAAGTGGTCCATTCCGGCGGAGCCCCGCTTGCCGGAATAAGGCAAAATACACCCTCGAGGTTGCCCGGTATCGAGGGGTTATCGCTAGCGACTGAGCACCCCCTCAGCCACGCATCTCTCGGCACGATAGACCTTAGATTGGGGATTTTTTAGGAGGTTGTCTCCTCCATATATACATATATAGAATAAGGATAAATAAACTATACTTAGATATAGAATAATCTTAACCTAAAGATATGGGAGAAGGCACTGATGCCAGGACTCGCACCCGGGATCCAGGATGTGCTAGGTTTAAACTTGACATCCCGGCTCCCGGTCACGATTCCACACTCCTGCCCTCTGCCATATCCGCCCTCATACTTAGCTGCTGGTGGTCCGGGGTAAGGTGGTAAGTAGTGCGACGCCCATATGGCCACCAGCATTTCCGGGGAGTGCGGAAGGCATATGGCTACCCAAAATGCATGCGTGTTTAGTTAATATTACGATAACTGTTTAGACTAAATTGGTTTCTTGTTTAAGTGAGAACTGTGTCTGTCTATCTAAGGATAAGTAGGAATTACAAAAATTTGTAAGGAGGTTATAATTTTCATTGTCACAGAATAACAAGTGCTGTTCGTGTTTGAATCAAAAAAGAATCAAAAAATAGTAGTTTATGCAACTGCTACATAATAAGAGGCATTGAAACACGAGTGTGGTTTTATGAAACGAGCGTTAGCGAGTTTCATAATAGGATCGCACGAGTGTTTTAATGCCGAATTATGTACAGTTGCATACACTACTTTATCTACTCTACACACATATCATAAGTGCTCTAAGATGGGTTCGGAAGCCATAGGGAAATGACCTGCATTGCTACTAGTGCTACTTGTAAAATATCTATAAGCTATATACCTACTATTAAAATAAATTTGGACAAATACAATCAAATTATTTATTGCAGTAATTGTAATTAACATTTACAGTGGTACAGTGGGATATATTTAATGGTCCTGGTTGTAGTGGTTGTATTGTCGTTGGATGATCTTGCATGGAAGTCGAAGAGTTTGATGGCATGTTGTGTTGGCAAGTACGCTAACAAGACGTTTTCGGACATTGAAGCGGTTCGTTTTTTCATTTTCCACTCCATGAAATCTTTATACGCCTTCTCTCGTATTTGTCCCGTGATTTTAGTGGCAACAAGTTGTTTGTTGCAATTGTAGCTGCATCAAGAATATCCGGCGGGGTGTTCATATTGTTCATAATATCATTCTCACTGTCACTACTGCTCATACTTTCAATTTTAAATTGTTTTTATAAATTTTCTTCCTCAAGACTCACAACGGCAAACTATCACAACAAATGACAACAGTAATGGCGCCTATTCTAAAAAAGTCAACATGAATGTTTTTTTAAAACCATAGATAAAAGAATGAAATCCCTATTCTCATGTCACTCGAGATCGAAAGTCGTGCGGTTTATATTAAGAAGACGTACTGATTTGTCATTTCATATCGATTACTATTCTTAATATCTGTGGATACTAGAATAGTGACCCACTTGAGTTTTGACAGCTGTTCCAAATTTAAAGTTTTAAACTCATTTCAGTACAAAAATCTGTACTACAATGTTAACTTTTCAATACAAATTTTACCTACCACAGACTAAAAAGTTCCCATAGTTAAACTGATTGTTATAATGCTGGTCGTTTCCTACGGTTTTTGAACGCACATTAGAGCACTAATGATATGTGCGTAGATAAACACTTTTATTTTACCGTTCATTACATACCTTTTTTGTCTACAAAAAGCGAAATGAACGCCTATTATTATTTCTAACAGATTTATTTCATTATACTGAGTTGTCAATATTCTTTTCCCCTCACTAGCTCGTCAAGCGCTGTTTTGTCCTTTACAACTAGCGTGGAAAAACGCATTTTATCCACATGTGGGGACTTGCTGTAATTCCTATCACTTACCACCCGTCCAGTATAAGTGAGTCCTATATGGCCATAGTAAATATGCGCAATCGGAGGTCACACCTTAAATTGGTAATATCTTATCCCGCACTTGGTAAGCTGTTAGCAATATTTATGTACCAGGAGCGTACTCTTACTCTACCTATGACAAATTTTGAAATCGAATTTTGAATGGTTCCTTACATGTGGTAACTTATATGTGAATAAGATTTGTAATCGTATGTAGTCTTTATTTTCCTCGCGACAGTGAGGGGAAAACTGTTGTATTACACTCGGTGGCAAAGTTTGTTGTTTGTTCGCTATGCTATGCTATGCTATGCTATGCTATGCTATGCTCGTGGCTCAATTTTGAAATCTATTAGCCCGAGAGTTAAACAACAACTTTGCTCCCTTGTATATTAAATAACTATCACCTCTTCTTCAATTCTTTATTTCTATATAGGTAACTACAATTATACATCTTGTATTTACACTTATCTAAAATAGCTCCACTTTTGGCAACTACAAATTGTTTAAAGTAAGTTTAATGTAACTATACATAATGTAATTCTTATTTTCTGATACTCTAACTGTAACTGATATTGTATAGTTGTTTGTTATCCCTAAAAAAACCATTTTCAACGATAAACAAGTAATTAGAATAGCCTATTCAATCAAAATTATTCATGGTAAAATAATAGTTTCGAAGTTATAAGTTATAAGGCTTATTCTAAAAGTGGGCATGTGTCCCGGTTTTACCCTACCCACTATGGCGATCCGACGGATTGCCCGAACGTATATGGCCGGCTAATGACTATGTCAAACCATGTTTAGCATTTTGTTGAATAAAGCCTAATTTCGGGTAAATAATTTTCTTTATTCACCTCACATTGAAAAATGTTCTGGATAAAAATGGATTTATCGAGCGAACAGGCAGAATTTCACTCCAAACTTGGTAAAAGAGGAGGCAAAAACATGTTTGATACCTATATTTATTTCGAACGATAGTACATGTATTTTTTCATTAAGTAGTTTCTTCGCTAACCAATTGATTTTGTGAAATGCGCCTGCAGTCTTTTAATTTCCTCACTGTCGAAATGAATATCGTGTTTTTCTCGAGTAAGTACAAGTACCCATTTCATCTTCAAACTTTTAGCCACAGCTGAAATGGGTCACTTTCAACAGTTTTTTGTTAACATGAAATGATCCAGGTTTTCATTGTGATTTAATTACATAAGAACATTTATTGATTATTCTTCTCACTTTCTATCGTAAGTCTGGTATCGTCTATCGCTTCTTAATCGATAAAATAGCTGCTTTTCAATTTATTTCTAAAAATTCGAACTTTAAGTTGGTCCAACGGAAACGTTAACAAAAACCTTGAGCGTCTAATGGGCCGAATGATTTAAATTTCAATGTTAATATCCTGAGGTGAAAGACTGCTTAAAAGCAAATTGCGCCTTTGCGTTTACGTCGACCGAATACAAAGCCCACCTTTAACCAAGCCGCGTAAACGTATACAAATTGTAATTAAAGTATTGTTTGCCCCGCCTCAGGTGCTGTAATGTTATGAACAGTCAAAGTCATAGAAGAAAGCGGCATGGTGTAAATTCTAATGTTCGCGTTCAAAATTTCATGGGCGGTTTATGCATGAATTCATTCACTACTGAACGCGTGTGAACCTAACTAGTATCTCCAAGTTATATTTACAATATTAAGGTGTAAGTGATTACTCACTGTATTTTACCTAGCTTTTGGCATTGATTTATAAAATACGATATCGGACATCAATGAAAACGTGAGACACGGTAGGTAGGTCCAATAATTTATATCCGTATAAATTAAGGGAAATTAAAATAAAATAACTGCACCTGATAAAAATCATAGTTTTGTACTGGTGCGTTCGTTTGTTAATAATAATAATGCTAATGGCGCAAACCTGTGGTACTAAGCACCGAGGATCGCAAAGAGATATGGAAGAGTAAGGAGCTACACGGGCGGTTCTACAAGGCCCTTATGGGGTCCGACGTAGCCCTGCTCGCGTCAACGAACTGACTTTGGGGACCTCTTCGGAGAAACCGACGGGTTTTCCTGTGCAATTGGGGACGAAGTTGTCAACCTGATATACATATCCTGAACAACGGTACGGTCCTCATTGCTAATGCTAATGGCGAGTACTTGCACAGTGATCGAGATTATACACCAGCAACTTGCATTTCAATATGGTCTTGTGAAACACGAAGTGCCGTACTACAAGTACTTATCTGTTCCAATTCTTGAAAATGGTCGTGCCACGCTCTATTGGGATCGGCAGCGCTATTGTAGCCAATAGGCCTGATATCGTTGAATTGTAATAGATTGATCGCAGCGCCGGGCCATATTCGCCGACATCACCGTCCGCCATGATGACAAACTCGTGAAGGCCGAGAGGGACAAGTCCAGCAAGTACCTAGACTTGGCCCACGAGGTAACTTGATTCGGCGATCATTGTACCGATAGTTGTTTCGTCGATCTGTCTTATAGCGAAGTCTCGAGCACAAGAGGCTCACATGAGGCTCTCGCTACAAAGTTGTGGTTGCAGCCTGGGCCCTGCCTTGTTGCCGGCGGCACTCTAGGTTAGGTTTATTATAATGTGTTTAGTAGAATTAATTTAATAGAAAATGATACTCAATTTTAAAATTGTAAAAAAAATTAAAACTTCCCCGTGTCAAAATTGAGAGTTAAGTAATTGCCGAATTGTAAGTTACGAGTATGTCGAACGGTAAAGTCATTCAGGCAGGTATTGTAAAAAAATAAATTTTACGTTAACTACAAACTACAAATTCGGTTTCGTGGCATTGCCAAAATTAAAATACCTTTGGGTACGGTATCCTCAAAAGGAAAAGAAGAAAATCTATTTATTTTCAATGACTGTATGTAACTATTTTAATTTTATTTGAAAATATTTAAGACTAGAAACATCCTTTCTAGTTTTTATATTACCCGCTTGGTCAGAAGCGGACCACAAACATCATCTCTTTAATAACTTGTTAAATATGCAAACGGAACAGACGTCGCCAAAATGATCTTTAAATTTAGATAATCCTTAGTGACTGTCCTGCTGGTTTTCCTTGTAATACCTTAGAGAATTTGTATTTGACCTAGTTAATAGGTTTATTACGAGATTTTAACTAATAGGCTGTAGGTATGTAGTAGTTTCTTAAGTTTAAGGATTGGTTTTATTAAATTAAAGTTAGATAACAGTTTATTAAATCGATTAAAGGTATTTAGCATTATATTTCGAAGTACCTACAAAAGATATGGTTTTGGTCCTAGTAACAAAAAACCGGTAACCTTGCAATTTTTTTCTTAGACTTTCTAAGCTCATATTGTTTCTCACGCAACTCGTATATTTATGCCTTTTTTGTACAATTGTATGAAACACAGGTTATATTCACTTTCTGATTATTTTGTCATTGTAGATAAATAATTAAATATAGCAATCTGTTAAGCAAACACTACAGACAAAAGGTCTACTTACCAAGATTATAGCTCCCACTTAAATAGTGATTCGTTGAAAGAACATAGCCTAGTGTGATAACGAGGTCTGTGAATTTAGTACTTATACCTAACTGAAGTGAGGAGGTATAACGAATCATGTCTTATAATTTATTTAAATGTTTATAAATAAGGAATGTTCGCTTGTCACTCGTGCCGAGAGGTTATTGCTACGTTTACCCTATGAATGATGACGCGGTCGCTTCATAATTGTTGCTCGTATGTTTCGTTGTTCCCGAATTTGTTGCGTGAAATGTTTCTGTCGTTTTGCGTTATATATAGAGATTTAGGGTGCTGTCAGATTTAATGTTTCGTGGTGAGTGGACATAAATAAGAGCTTTGTATAAATAGTATCTATGGATTTTAGTCTGTCATTGTAATCTGTCATTGTAATATTTCTACGAGACTCACGGAACACATACGCGGTATGAAAAACCGAGATGGCCGTGGTTCTGCGGTAACGGAACACGTATTGGACTCGGATTCGACGCATTATATTAGGTTTGATAGGGTAACCGTGTTGGCTAGAGAAAAATTCGTAGTTCAGCGGAAAATACGGGAGGCTATCGAAATACGTCGTCATCCGAACTTCAACCGTGATTGTGGTTGGTCAGTGCCCCCTAGTTGGAAAACGGTTTTGGGTGCCGCGTCAGTGGACTGTGTGAACGTGTTGTTTGCAACCCGGTTGGCAAAAGCGATAATGAGAACGAGGGTAGATCGTCCGCCGTGTCGCCCCCCGCGCCGCTACCACCGCCAGCTGCAAGTAGCAGGGCTGATAGGGCATTAGCCCGCAGTGTACGACTTGCCTCTGTCGCGGGTGGTCGCTCCTGATGACGTTCTTCGTAAAGAACGAAACATGTCGAGCGAAAATCGACTAAATTACGTGAGTGACCCGTTTTAAATATTATTTAATATGTTCGAGTCTCACGAGAGTTTTATAGTTAAAATTGTCATTGTAATGTGAAATTTTCATTGAAAGTTAAAACTTCTGCAAACTAAACGTACAAATTAATCAGTTCACTGGACGGACCAAGCTTGTTTTGAATCCTGAGCTACTGAGAGGTGCTTTATAGTTTAGATTAAGAAATCATTCTGTATGAAAATTTTCTTTGTGGTGGGAGCCGTGGGAGTAAGGTCAATGTGTTTAATTCCGCCGTAGGGCCTAATCCGTCTAACTCTAATACTCGCCTGAGTTGAATTTAAGCACATTATAGCCTGCTGCTTATTGACTGAGCTGGCAGCTCTGCGTACTGCGCTTATACAGAATGTAACCAAAATGTAGGTGATCCGTTTAAGGGCATATCCGGTATCAAATCGTAATTACGAGAAACACTTCCTTTTTTTATTTTCAAGTCTATAAAATAACGTAAAGTAAAAAATAAAGAAATAATTAAGTCGTTTAAAGAAATGTTGCTTAGCCCTGAGCTGCTAAGTACCTAACGTCAGCGCAAGAGCGAAGTTAGCCGTCCTGTCCTTTGAAGTTAGGCGCCCCGCGCCGCCTACCGCGCACACAAGGTCGAATGTCGCGATGACTCCTAGCTAGCCCGCATTTTTTCCTCTGTGTTGCACTGTGTACGAAACATCCCTGGTGCCTCCACGTCCGATCCAGCGAGCGCCGAACTCCGCATTCAGATGCTTTTAACTCCATTTTCACCACAAGTACCACAAGACAACACAACTCAACACATCAGAACGTACCTAACACTACACTAGTAGCAACCAGAAGAACTAGCTCAACATGCAAACTGTTCCGACGTTTACGTGCGACTAAACAAAATTTGAAACAATTTTGCTATTGCAAATTGCCGACAGAAACGCTGCCAGAATGCAAAAGAGCGTATGTCATTTTGAATCTCGAATGAAGATACGACCTTTTGGTTTAGCATGTTGCTAATACTACGAATTCTACGAACACTATGCGTTCTGTAAAGCTGCGTTCACCCTAGACCATAATAAAATTAAAAAATAATCAATTTCAAGATACGTTAAATTACGGCAACTACAAACAAATAACCTTTACTTAGGATTGTTTTTGCGATAAAAAAAACAAATTTCAGAGCATTGAGCGGAATTACAAATTTCCTTAAAAATCATTTTAGAGTTTTAACTTTTTTGGTGGTTGAAAAGTATTATTAATAAGCACGAAATTTCAAGTGTTTTTCAGTCCAATACTAAAACCAGTCCAGCACTAAAAGTTTTAAAAGACAGAAAGTAGCTAACACCATGAGTTAGTGTAGGCACTAGTTTTCTAACGAATGCGAATTCGACTTCTTTGACGCAAATAACTAGAAATAATGGTTGTTTTAGAGTTCAGGTGATTTACTTAAGGAAAATTCGTCGAGTAATCATCAAAAAAGGTTAAGATAAACATTACTTCTGTTAAATTTCGTATTAGGTATTAATGGGTGCAAGAATTAAAACCCGCAAATTCCGTTTGAATAAAGCATTTGAGAACTACTCTGACCCTAAAACTTACTAAAAAACTTGATAATAATCGCTTAATGTAACAAAATTTAGCTCATCGTTTCAAGCAATCAACAGTAGTGTAGTGTTGTGTTCTGAGAAAGCGCGCGGCGGCCTTTGTGCGCATGCCGCTGGGGCATAGGCAGGTTTAGGTCGACTAAAAATGATATGTTTAAGTAGTTGAAGTGTGCAGATGACGACATTAAATGCAATGTAACTGTTAAAACGTACGGCCCGTGGTCTCGCGGCAGTTGGTAATTTGGAAACTAAAAACTAAATGTGCAAGTGCAGGCAGAACAAGCTGAAGCGTGAATAAAAAAGGATATTACTTATTACCAGTGTAAAATGATTGATGGTGTTAAAAACCACATAAAAGTTCGTGATGAGGAGCGTCTTGCAAAATGTTTAGGGATATTTCTGTCAAGTTACCATTTACCAGTATTTCTTAAAAAGACTTTTAAATACTTGCAAAAGATTGAAAAGGAATTTCGAAGACAACGCAAAGAGTGCAAAAACCCGAGTGCGGCCAGCCTATTGGTGAGTAGGGCCAGTAAATGAGCTGATTACCAGTAAGAGGTCGTAAACCTTTTCGTGAATTAGTAAGTTTTAAAGGAAAAAAAGAAACCTTCATAACTTTTTATCTATGGCGTTTTTTTTTTATATTTTATGTGGATACTACCCACGTATATATATACGCCCTTAAACGGATCACCTACATTTTCGTTACAGCCTGTATTCAATGCAGGTGAGCAAGACAGAATTAGCCAAATAAACCTTATGCTCTTTTCTTGGTAGGTTTAATGTAGGTAGTAAATAGAATAATTATATTGACATTACTGTAATACCAAAGAATATTGTATCCCATATGACATGTAAATAATATTTTTATGAATAAATATCTTGAATCTTGAATGTTTCAAGGTTATATCGATCAGGAAACACCGCTGATTAGGTAATATTTGACTGAAACTGCATCGTATACTGGGAATAATACTTGAGCCATGCTGAGCTTGTTAACGTGTACAAAAATAGAACGGTGACGGCAACAAAGCCTCACCCAGGTCTTTACAATGCACTCGGGCTGTATTCATATTACATCTGAACACCCTGTACGCTTGTATATTTAAAACAAACTGCTGCTGGTATAACGACTTTAAAAAAATAGTAAACGTAAAATAAATACAAATAACAAAAGTCTGTCAACTGTATTTATTATTTAAAAGCATAAGGAAATGAAGTACATCAACAAACTTAATTAACCAAAATACAACATTTTTCGTGCACGCCGCAATCTGTGGCCCGTGAAAATGTGAGGTTTGGAGGGCACTTTTTCTGTTTTTCTATGCATTCGCCTCCGCGTTTTTGACATCGGGTTTCCGAGACTGGCACTAAAAATGAGTAAGTACATTTATGTGCTTTCAAAACTTACAAAATTAATTAATTACTTCATCACTGATCATTTCAAAATAAACTTACAAGCATAACAACATTCGATTCCATTTTGCTGTTGTAACGGACACAGGCTTTTAACTGGGACACGATTGGCATCCGGACATTCAGTAGACAAAACACAAAGGCCGCCAATGGATAAACAGGGCACTTCTTCGTATGTACTCTTTGCTACGGAATATCAATAATTTTATTTATTATAACCCACATACGCTGTCGTAAGTCATACCTACTAGCCATGCATAAATGTTACAGTGGTGAATTAAAATGAAATTTACCTGTTTCATAACCAATACTATATTTTATAACAACACTTAGTATAATTAAAACAAAATATTCTGGAGACATCACTCACAAAGTGTGTGTTTAATTCCGTGCTATACGAGCCGTCAACTGAAAACAGCACAGTACTATCTCTCGTTAAATATAATTTGGCCCGCATTAGTTGTATGCAAATGTTGCTTTCAATTCGATAAAAACCAAATTACCCTCCGCTTTGTTTTCATGTTAGTTTTAAGTATTTTTCCAAGAGGTCGGTGGTTAAATCTGTCTGTTAGTCTGTTATTTTGTCTAAATTAAATTAAATTCGTCAAGTGGGAACTCGCGTACCGAAGTTTCCGTACAAACTTTTAGTTTTCGCATTCGAAGTAGAAATTTGAGAAAAGTTCCAGCGTGATATCATATTCATTAAAAGAAATAAAATACTTCATAAGGCGATTTAATTTGAAATTTATTTACGTTAAGTTTTATATTTCAAAAAAATCCTGTAGTATTTATGGTGATGTTAACTTAGGTAAAAAATTCATTATTTTTCCTTCGTTTACTTCGGAAATAGGGGAGGGGGCATAGTACTTTTCCTTCATAAACAAACAAAAAATACTAAAAACAATAAAAAATATGACCTAGTGGGAAACCAGTTTTTAATTATCTGTCTTAGGTACTTTTAATTGGGCATTTATAAATTCACCTTTATTGCGGCTAGGTTCTTTATAACTATTCCAAATTTCAAACGGTTAGCTTAAATAAATCTCCAGATATTTAACAATGTGATAGACAGACGGACAGACAGGCAGACATGCAGAGTACAGAGCGTAACCCTAAAATGAATTAATATGGGCATATACTTAAACAAGTAACAACATATAGAAGATAAGAATACCAGGGCGACCTAGTAGCGGCACATACAACAGTAGAAGGCTAAGGCTTGGCTAACTGTCGTGCACTAGTATCCGCATCACGAGTACATCAACATCGTTAGAGCCGTTTCCGAAAAAAAAAACGGTCTCTAGAAGATATGTAATAGATTAGACTCATACTTCTAGAAATAATTATTTAATCACAAGAACATTGAAGCTTGACTTGGTGGAGACTGCTTCATAGCATTAAGTCCAATTTTATACAATATTTTGTACAATTGTAATTTTCTATTGTGTGCGATTAAGAAATTAAATAAATAAATAAACATTAACAGGGTCCGTTGCCAAGATGGCAATCGCTCACGCTACGTAGCGTATCGTAGGTATCTCTCTCTCTATCACTCGTCCTTATTAGTGCGACAAAAACTGAGCGTTTGGCATTTTGGCTACGCACGCTGGAGTACGTACGAGTATACCTACTACATAAATAGGTGCTAACACTACATACACTGGAATTGTGGTATAGGTATATACCTACACACATAGGACGTCATTGATTCCCTGGAGGTTGAGGCGAGCTTTGAGCTTTATTTTGAGATACCACCTATACACACCAATACGCTGGCGGCGTCCTATACCTCGGCGACCAGCAGACAGGCTGGGGCGGCGGGCGGACGCCCGCGAATGCGCTTAAATTAAGAGTCCACATATGCGAGCAAAAGAGAGCGGGATAGACCTAATTGCAAGAGCACGCGAAACATGAAAAGGCGATAGTAGGCGGGCGCGTCAAAATACACTGCATAATCAGATAATTGCTGTTTACACGTAAACTACAATTTCTGTAGATAAAAGCTTTTACCAGATTTAAGAACTAGTTATTACTTAACTATTTAACTAAGAATCATGTTTATAAATTCAAGGGTTTCGACGTTCTAACCAAAAACATGTAAAAAAGGACCTATGTTTGAAAAATAAAAGTATCGAGGCTTTTGTTAAAAATCATGTTTTCACGTTTACCAGTTTGAAGGAAATATGTTGAAGTTTTATGTTTATGAATATCAGATACCTAGTTGTTATCAATGTTCAGATCGAGACGTCTGAATGATAACAATTTGGCCACTGTGGCCTCCAACTACGAGTTCATAGCTTTTGACGTCAAGACACTGGGTTCCTGTGATAAGGGGGCGAATGTGCTCCATAAGGCCCTTAGCAAACGCCTCAGGAACTTTACAGGTGACCACGCGGTGAGGCGACCTGTGCAGGCGGTTGATCGATCGCAGCATCGAGCCGTGCTCGCCGACGTCACCATCCCCCATGACGAGAATCTCGTGAAGGCCGTGAAGGACGAGTCCAGTAAGTACCTAGACTTGACTGACTTGACGATCATTGTCCCGATAGTCGTTTCAGCGAACGATCTCATAGCGAAGAGTCTCGACCAACATCTTGAGAGACTCTCGCTAGGTGGATGGATCAAGGGTCAGATGCAGAAGGCGGTAATCCTGGACACGGCGCGTAGGTATAGTAGGTATAGCTTTTTTTGGTTCCTCTCTCTGTGGCCCTAACCACCGGCAGCCTGGGACCTGTTCCGTTGCCGGCGGCACCCTAAGTTAGGTTTTTTATAATGTGTTTATGTGTAATGTTGTTTTTTTTGTTGTATGTTGTTTTATATTTTACTTTTATAGACATATTGTAAAAGCCTAACTTAGGAAATAAAATGAATAAAGGGAATAATAATAAATAAATAAATAATTATTGTGGGACAATCTTACACAAATCGACCCAGTCCCACGGGAAGCTCAATAAGGCTTGTGGGTACCAGACGACGATATATATAATATATAGATACATATAAATACTTAAATACATAGAAAACATCCATAACTCAGGACAAATATTCGTGATTAACAAACAAATAAATGCCCTGACCCGGATTCGAACCCGGGACCTCTTGCTTCGTGGGCAGGGTCACTACGAACTAATCAAGGCGGCCGTAAACATTTAAAGTAAGTACTTTACTCAGACGTAAAGTGCTCCGTACGGTCGCGGTCTTCATTTGTGACCAATTTTGCAAACTCTTCCCTTGTTTGTTTTTTTATACTACGACGGTGACAAACAAGCATACGGCCCGCCTGATGGTAAGCGGTCACCGTAGCTTATGGACGCCTGCAACACCAGGGGGTGTCACATGCTCGTTGCCGACCCTTTAAAAAAAAGGAATTTTAATAGGCACAGTTTGACAGGACCTCAAGTAAAAAATTAAAGACCTTAACTGTTCAATCAGCAGCTAGCAAAAGTAGCTACTTATTCGGCATGGAACTCGTTGAGGTGCCTTGCCCTTTTACCTGACAATAATATTCAAAGGTACAGGTAATGTGATGCTATCGCGAAGTAGGTACTTTATATTTTTGTTACAGTTAACTATATGATAATTTAACGAAACCAACGGTTCAACTTTTATGAGTGTAGGACAGTTTATAACAGATATATTAGTAAATCGCTAGTTAACTTACTACGAGTATAAACAGTTCTACTAACAAAATATTTGATACGAAGTCGGTTTTGGTCTACTAAAGAAAAAAGAAAACACGTTTGGCGTGAAAAAAAACTTCACATTCGAATTATCCATATTAAATATAACATTTCCATTAAGAAAACATTAAATATAAACATTATCTACCGGAGTTACGTGTTTATAAATCGTGGTGTTCGCGTTTCTCAGCATTTGCCCCCCATGTACCTTCTAAGTGTCAATCAAGCTATAGTGCTGTGGTTTCCTTATGCGGGGGGCTTCGCCCTCAGAGCCTACTCGCATCTTCTTAGTGTGATCCCAGCGGTGAATCTAGCTATATTGCTGTAAGTTCTTTTTATGCGGGGGGCTTGGCCCTCCGAGCCCCCCTTGCGCCTTTTTAGTGTGATCCTAGCGGTGAATCTAGCGAAAGTGCTGTAGTTTATTTTTATGCGTGATGCGAAGTCCTCATTGCTCGTTCTTAAAATGAGCCCGGGGGCGAGTCGAGCGATATTATGTTTTCTCTTTTATTCAGGAGGCTTCGCCTGCGAGCCCCCTGGCACCTTCGTATTATAGCGGTGAATCCAATGATAGTGCTGTTGTTGCTTTTTATACGGAGGGATTCGTTTCTTAATTTAACTTTTAAGCAGAATTTTTCAGCGAACGACCCTCTTAGTCTGCACCCTCCTAAGGCGCATACGAGGGATATGGTGGAGAGAATTGGGGCCACTGGGTGTGTCTCCACTGCGTGTGTAACTCAGTTGGCAAAGCGATGGGCATGTTTCTCAGAGTCGCGAGTTGGAGTCTCGCCCCGAGGCTTTTAGTTTTCCTTTTTTCTAAATAAGCTTATTGGTATTAATGCGGGAGGCTTGAACTCCCTTACTACTGCTCACTTTACAAAATACGAGGTACTAATGAACGGAACTGGAAGTAAAAATAAAAATTCGAGGTGTGAAATAACTGAATATATTGTCTCGAATCGGCTGTACTTTATTTTCAATGAAGCAGCCTGTTTTTTGGGTGGCCTGTCCAAAATAAAACTTGTAGCCATTAAAATTAGGTAACCACTAAGATTGACCCCTCTTTAGATGGAGTTATACGGTAAACCTAGTTTCAGGGCACTGATCGGTAAAATTATTGATGATAAGGTCTTCGTCATAATTGTCCCTGTTTCTTGCTAAAATTTAAGCGGTTAGCGAGCAAAAGTTTTTGAAAAATTGTTGGGGAAAGGGCCGAAATTGTTCGTATCAAAACTGCAATTTCAAATGCATTTTATATCAAAACTGGAGCTCGTAAAATGAACTCAAAGTTTCACAGTCGCCCTAACATTTTGCAAGCTTTCTCTTGGTACTACTCACGATCGTTGCAAAAGAAACAGCGAACCCCTTCCGAGCCCCGAAATTGCCCCCTTAACCTTTGGTATGCGTAGTAGTAGATCTGCTCCCTAATACTAATCCCTATTAATAATCAAGGTTCAAGAACTTGAAGTGTCAAGGTCAATTATTTAATAGCAAATATTTGACAGGCGCATTCGAAGGGTTAAAACAAAGATAAGCCATTTTGACCTAAGATATTTGTCAACGCCAGTATTTGCTATACTTACTCAAAACTTAAGCTTTCTACGTCGAATGGTTTCTCAAATAAATCTGTTTAGTCGATTTCCAGTGCTAGACTGATCCCATAAGTGCTCCAAAAACAAAGTTTGGACGGAGCACTAAAAATAGAATGGATTATTTGCCGCTAGTGTATATTATAAAGCAATTAATTTTCAGTAAAGTAACTTACTGTAAAAAGCTCTGGGTAAGGATATCTAAAGTATTACGAAATAAACATTTTATAATGGTTTCAATCTCGTGACTTATTCGGTTTAACCATATTTGAGTTTTTTCCAAAAAATATCCCTTTTCCTATTATAAATATCTAAATAATATTATATGTACCAAAAGGTACCAGTCTGTCAGTTGCCGATAAGGCACTAGTGCCATAAAGATTCATTTAGAAATTAATCTTATCAACAAGCGACAAGACCTTTTACTAAAAACAAGCACAAATATCGTGTTTACATTCAAACATATTTCTTGTATGTCTAAAACTTTTTTCATATCGTATGAAGGTACGGAACGCTCTGTTAAGCGGAGTCCGCCGAGCTATAAGCCGGTTTTTAACTTTTGTAATAAATAAGATGATCCCTGTTTAATAACTAACAATATCAATATACCTACATAATAAGTATTTTAAACCGGTCTTCCTTAACATAAAAAGATAACGATTTTATTGATCAGGTTTGTGTCAATAAAGTACTGAGCTGTTAAATTAAGTCTGTTTACCTGTTTTTATAGCATATTCATTTCCTCTTAGTAGGTCTTTTTCTCAAAACTGTTTAGTTGATACTAAGCAATATTTGTTAGATAGATATCAATAATCTTTACGATTATAGGAACATTATATAATAATCTATATTTTATCAATACCGGTCAAGAGCATGTCGCGCCATGCTCAGTGTAGCGTTCCGTAGTTTACCGTCTATCACAATAGGCTAACTTAAACAGGGTTTAAATGTATACTAGTACAGTCAGCCATGTTCGAGACAAGTCTGAACATATCTTAAATTGTAAGTTTAGTTTGAAAAAATTATGTTAATATTTGTTGCTTGCAACACTTACTGAAATGTCTTGTCGATGGCCTTCCGCCAGACTCGCTCTCTGCTTTCTGTTCTATAACGGTTTGTACGTGCTATTTTTGTATTAGCTTCAATAAAGTTAATATCATTAAATTTCCAATCGCATTTTGACTTATACAAGCCACACATTTATGAATACAGCCAAAGTGCCAAAAATATGTATACACGATCTTAATGCTCAGGCAATAGAGTCCTGTATACATATTTATGGCACTTTGGCTGTATTGATAGCTGTGTGGCTGACTGTACCATGCTCATAACAATAAAAAAGGAGTATCTTCGCAGCTGTTATGACTTATACGTCCTTTTAACAGAGAAGATACATACGTTTTTTTGCAATAAATAAAACTAGACGGTAAAAACATTTATTCTCGAAATATATACAGTAAGTGTAACTTACCTAACTTACCTTACCTACCTTACTAGCTTAACTGATCAAGTTCAAAATATTTTTCCTTTAAAGTCTTCATATACTCGTAGCTCTATTTCATGAATTTATTTATATTTTTTGGACTGGCGGTTCAAAAGTTAGTGGGGGGACCACTTTTTTTAACTTCCGGAACGATTATTTCCGAAAATGGTCACTTTATCATAAATATTTTAGCAAACCCCTATTCTTTTTCAAATACCTATCCAACGACTCCTCCCACTAGGGTTGAATAATGATACCCATAATTTATGCACTTTGTGACGTTATTAGTAAACGGGAAAGTAAGGGCAAAATCATGGCCGTTTACTGTTTCTCGAAAGCCGCAGACTTTAGTCTGAGCTGACCACAGAGGGCACTGAGGACGTTACTACAACGTCTCACCACAAGCTACCCTGTGAGTATATTTATATTATCCTTATAGGTTTATTCCGTATATATATATAAAATACTGAACACTAACAAGTAGCTATACTGTTATAAGAATATAAAGTATGTAGCCTCTCTAAAATGAACAAATACTAAGGAAATATTCTTAGAAGAACGTAGAAAATGAAAATTTTATTTATAGCCTTCGGACTTTAATTCAGTTAAAAGAACAACAGAGAAGTTGGATAAATGTTTTTGAATTATTTAACGTCATTTTTGTTTGTTACGCCCAGGAAGGGCGAGATCCGTATATTTAGTGAGAAGCGTTTCATTCTTTATTTGAATTTATGATCTTACAGATTTTTTTACTTATTAAAGGATAATAAATGAAAGTTGTTAAGTCTAATGATATTATTCAGCTAAGTTCAATATCAATTGTAAATGGCTGAATAATATCATAGTATTGTTTTATTAACCGACGTTCAATATAAATTGTAAATAGATTAATAAAACAATACCTATGAACAGTAGAATAATAATGTTGTACGTTTATGTTTAATAAAACAATTATAAAATATGACTGTTATTTGTTATAGGTACCTGCCTACTTAAGAATCTAGACAATTTGGACCTATTTTAGATTTAAGGTAGGTAGAGGTAGGTAGTTAGGTAAGTTACACTTACTGTATATATTTTGAAAATAAATGTATTGATTTTATTTGTTCAGAACCATTAAACATAAATATTAAAGTATTTGCCGACTAGATTTCTAAGTTTGTACGGATGACTTTGGGATTTTAATACAAAACATATAAATGACATTCCAGCCAAGTCAAGAGTACTCAAGAGACACTAGCAAGAAAACTAAAAACTAGTACTAGCACATACTCTATTGCCGGCTTTATCTATATTATTAAGGTGATGTGCAAAAAATCTACAGCACCCTGCAATATTTAACTAATCAAAAATCATATATGAGAGAGCGGAGCAAAATCTGCCGCAGTAAATTGTTAGGTATTAAAAAGAAAATATAATTGCAGCCGTTAAAGCATTAACTACGTAACGTTCAGCGCCAGTAGGCATTTATAGTTACTCAGCAATCTTTGTTCTCCAACACATTCATTGCAATTTGACATCCGAGGGCTTCGAGCTATCGCGTGATTCTTTCTATAGAAATTGACAGATCGTCCCGTGCCACCCCGTCTCGTCCCGTCCTCGGGTGAGTCATCCTTAAACCATATAAAAATTATATAATACCAATATTAGTAATTTTGCTTTTACCTTACTGAGTAAAACCGCTCTGACATATGGACATATCTACATGAACATGACAAAAGTTTTTCCGTTTTTGCTTTTCTGGCTAAGTAAACCGAAAAGGTATGGAAAAATCAACCCATTGTTTTGATGTACAAAGTACAAATTATTAAGATAGACAGGTACTGTTTCCTCGACAGCTATCTATATTATGAGAAGTTTTGAAACAATTATCGAAAAATTGTACCTTAAGCTGCATCTGGTATAGTTGTCAATAGTCCAAATTCAATTAAGTATATAAGGATCAAATCATAATAAAACAAACATCATAGTCAGTTCAATTCGATTGCGAGCTACGGTGCCCAACAAACACATGGACACAAATATAATTCACGTCAAACTTATCACCCGTTCGTATCTGTCGAGTATTAAAAAATAATCCTAACGGGAATAAAGAGTTTTCTGGTTGAGAAAGGATATTGCCGTTTCATGTATGGACGTCCGTGCCCTAATAAAAATGGCTGTCCACTGCACTTCACATATCCTAAGCATTTTAAAATTCGTATCGTATTCGATCACGTAGAAAATTGAGATTGAAATAGTGATGGTTCGTCTTTAAGTAATTTTTTTATAGGAACGTTTGATCCAAAAAGACTTAGGGCACACGGATGCTACATACTAATTACTTATTTGATTATACTAGCGTGTAAATAAAAATGGTCTTTAATCGATTTGACGTATTCATGCAAAATATTAGGCATTTATGAAACTAGTAGCTAAATTTACTTACTTACTTTGTACTATTAAAAGACATCTGCTATTGTAATGTATAAGTTATGACAGTTTTATCACGCAAAACCTACTAAAAGTTTGACAACAAAGAGTTTTCGCGCACCCACATGCGTGATATTAAAGAAACTTTGAAAAGTTTTTTGGACAATAGCAATCAGTAACTTCATTTCAATAGCAGGGGAAATACTTTTTGGCTTAGATATAACCCAGATACTATTTCGGCCCTACTAACTAAACATCCCCCAGCTCCCGCGATCCCCTTTTCTCGACCCTCCTACGGTAATCGAGTCATGCCTGCAGATTCATACTGTCTTTCAAAACCGGCTTTGCAGCAGGACTGGATGGCCTCAGCCCTCAACATTTAAAGGACCTGAAGTGCCCTTCAGTAGGTAATGCAGGTGAACAACTCGTTACCCACATCACTAAGTTCATATACTTCATGTATGCGGGTATATTCACCCGGATATGGTACCCGTTTTGTACGGAGCCAACCTGATCGCCCTAACTAAAAAGGATGGAGGGGTGAGGCCGATTGCTGTTCGCGCAACACTTCGCCGCTTGGATTCCAAAATTGCAGTTCGGCATATTCTTCCAAGATTACAAGAATCTTTTGAACCAATCCAATTAGGCTTTGGAATTAAAGGTGGCTGTGAAGCCGCCGTGCATGCATTCCGTACTTTCCTTGGCGACGGCCAGTGCGAAGTGTTGCTAAAAATTGACGTTAAAATGCTTTTAACTCCCTAGACAGAGACGCCTTGTTGACAGAATTTAAAACTTCAGTTCCTGAAATCTATAACTATCTCCTCCACTGTTATGCAGACCCCACGAAGTTGATGTACCGAACAAACGAGTTGTCATTGTCATTAATCCCCTGGGGCCAGCAATTTTTTAGTTATACTATTAACCCAATTATTCAAAAAAAATCGTCAAAATTCAACGTTTGGTACTTGGATGATGGGATTCTAGGAGGTGACGTGGACTCCATACTTTCTGATCTTTCCATAATTATAATCAAATTTAAACCTATATTGTGTAAGTGCTTTATTTGAACACGCAATTATAAAAACATTAATAATAATAAAAACTTTAATGAACTAGATTAAAAACATAGTAATTAAATTACTTAAGCTAAAAACGAAATAAAAGAAGAACTTACAAAAAGAAAATACTTACCTACCTAGAAAAAAAAAGAAAAAAAAACTAAGCTATAAAAAGAAAACCCCTTTCAAAAGCTCCGCCTGCGGCATCGACCCCATAACGCTGGCAGCGTTACCCCTCTGTATAGCTAATGAGATACGCTGGGAGAGGTAGGCGCCAGCTCTGGGGTCTCCTGAGGCGTCGACCAGCCTTTTCGACAAGGCCCCCATAAAAGACTTCATATCAGCCGACCAAGGACCCATTGTTTCTACGGCAAGCGCCGCAAACTCGTAGTCTTTCAGTAAAGAGGAGTATTTGCGACGCTTCCGAAGTTGGGCCTGGTCGGCTGCAGCACCGGCCTAAACACGAGTGCCCTGTATGTAGGACTGCGCAAACGTGTCGACGCACGTGGCGTCCCACACCAGGGGTCTCCCTAGTCTCCACGGCACTAAAGTTGCTCCGTCGGGTCGCTTCCCATCGTTGCTCGCCATACCCGCGGGTTCCAGGACAGCAGGCAGAGAAACGGTAGCAAGCTAGCACCGTATCAAATCATTGATAGTGACGTGGCGGTAAGTACGGCCGGCGCTGTTGATACAAGAAAGGCCATGTCGATCCAGCTGGTCAACGATTTTGCCACAGGCACAGGTATGGGGAATACATATTTTGGCCCCAGTTCTTAGGCAGACTGCAATTCTCAAAGTTTTATCTTCCAAAACTGTGCCTATATTGCGGGAAGGCAAAACGTTGAGCCAATGGCCTGATTCGCAGGCAGAAACAGAAAGAATACGGGCACATTTTGAGTCGTCTGGGCTATTTTCAATTAGAGATGTGTGAGTTGCCTTATTAAGTCCAGGGGTATCCCAGGTTCTCTGAATATGCTTCGCGGCCGGAGCATCCACCCCTGGGTATGCGCTACACCAAGCCCTTTCGGCCTCTGCCAAGCTCGCTATATCAGCGCCGGAAATCTGACAGAGATTTAAGATTTTACCGGCGAAAAACAGCGAGCTGTACACTGGACCAGGAACGGACATCCAGGCCACCGAAACGAACTGGCAGAACTGCTTGGGTCCATGATCTGAAGTCAAAATCTATATTTAAAAATTTTGAAAGTGTGGTTTGGAAGGCAATATCGATGGATGACAGAATGCCGGGGAATTTCCATATTGGGCAACAACGAAGCAAATATGTGAATTTTGGAGTGAAAAGGCAAAAGCGGATAATGTAAAGGGCCATGTGGGGATTTATTTCAAAAAGAAGGTTTGAAGTACGGTTAAACAGGTTTAATTTGCACTTAATAACTGGTTCTAAGACTTCTTCAAAGATGGGTGAACCTAGAAGTGTAAGAGATGTATTATAGTATGAAAGGAAAAATTAGGTAAAATTGCGTCAAAATTTGTAAGAATTTCAAAAAAAATTTCTGGAGTAAGGTGGTCAGTAAAAATTTCACATTTTGAAAAGTGTAGACTAGAGAGGCCAATGTCAGAAAATTTATTTATTATTAGCTGTAAATCCTGTAAAACGGTAGATGCATCCCCGCCAAGAGAGCCGTTATCCAGATACCAAAGGTTAAATTTAGAATTTAGGCTAGAGATAATGGGCTGTATTGCTAAACTAAAAATTGCAGGTCCAAGTGGATCACCTTGCTGGTAACCCGTGCTTGACAAAATGGTTTTGTCACCAAAGAGTAATTTTAATGGAGCCGCGTAGCATTGCCATAAGTAAGTATATATTTCTGGAAGTTCTGTTTTAACTTGCGTTAAAAGGGCACTACGGTTTACTGAATTAAAAGCATTTTTAATGTCGATTTTTGAAAACACCTCATAATCTAGGCGACTCAAAAAAGAGCGCGCAGCGTGCACAGCTGTCTCACACCCACTCTTGACACCAAAACCCAATTGCCGAGGTTTAAAAAAATTAGACACTTTTTGATTGAATTTTCGACAACAAAGTTTCGAGGTCAAGCGCCTAAATGTGCTCCCGACAGCGATGGGGCGGATGCCACCATCCTTTTTTGCTAACGCGATTAGGTTGGCGCCATAGAGTAACGGGATGACCTCAGCGTGATCCCCCTAGGGGGTTTCTGAAACGACGTCCTGATGATGGGACGTTTCTTTTTAAGAAACCTTACCTCTCCGCGAGCACAGAGGAACTATTCGTGCTACTAGCACAGTTTGAAATCGTGGGCGTAGGTTGTGATGCGCTTGGCACCGGAGAATCAACGTTCATACGGGCACCATGACGGCGGGCCGTATGGATTGCTAGTCCCTTTTGCCCTTTGTAAACTTTACTATCGTTACAAACAGGACATTCCAATAGTTTTACTGGTGGTTTACACGGCTGAGAAGACATTATAATAATATTACCTATTATATATAAATAATATTACCTACTAAAACAAAAACTGAAGCACGTAACATTGGCACTGCACTACTAAAATATACATGATAAATGTATGTAAAAATTTACAAAATGTTTTTAATGTTTACAAAAGCATGACAAGCTTGACACAGGCACTGTCAAAATTAGGCAACGGACTCTGAGCGTTTCTTCTTTCTGATGTGGCAAGTCGTAGCTTGGAAGAAGACCGCCGCGTCGCGATGGCCGCCGATGTACGAGTATTCAGTGGTAAATTACACGGAATTAATCGACTGCTCGATTGACAGAAATTATGACAACACGAAATATTCTCAAATTTTCGCTCAATGGTCAGAAAAATAGATTCTTATTATTGTTTATGAGCATTTATGGTGTAAAATGTTTTACACCTACTAAATTGTAGCTTTGTTTGATCAATATAAATGAAAACAGATTTTATATTTGAGGAACAAATGTTGACATAACTGTTGGCGTACGTATCAATTTATTGGTTTAGAACTAAATTTCAACAAATGCGACCTTTTTAACACAAAAACTCAACCAACTAGCACCAAAATTAAACTCCTTGACAATCTCCCATCTTCAAGTCAAGTTTTTCAGAATTAGTTCTAAATTCTGTTTCCAAATACCAAAATTATTAACATCGATTGTTAGAAATTAAGTCAAAGTATACTCCAAGTATTATAAAATGTTGCCTATTTGTTCCTAAATTAACGTATGTCCTACGCTGCTGCTCCATTTGGAAAAATCAAATATTTTTGTCACAATTAGATGCTCTAATTAAAAGTAATTCAAAATCGGTTCTGAATATTACGCCACTAAGGTTGGGCTAACGCCACTAAGGTTGCGTTAGCCCAATCTCTCTTACTCCCTATATTAGATTATGCTAATACCTGCTATTTGGACCTTTCTGAGGAACAGCTTAATAAGTTGGAACGTCTCCAAAATCTCTGCATTAGGTTCATATTTGGCTTGCGCAAGTATGATCATGTTTCTAATTTCCGTTCTCAGCTTAAGTGGCTTCCCATCCGTCTTCGACGTGACTCACATATTCTTTCCCTTCTTTATGGCATTCTCTTTAACCCTGCTACTCCTCCTTATCTCAAAGAGCGTTTTAAGCGGCTCTCTTCTGTTAGATGTTCTCTGGTTCATATTCTTGCTCCTCCAGCATCTACTTCTAAATTTTTCAACAACTCCTTCACCTTTCGGGCTGTCAGGTTGTGGAATGCTCTGCCAGTTAAAATCAGACTAGCCAAATCTCTGCCCATTTTCAAAAATCAGCTGAAGCTTCATATGCTGTCTTTGCCATGAGCTGATCATTTGCTATTTATTTATATGTGTATGTGTATACTTATGTGTATATATATATATATATATATATATATTTATTTATGTATATATTATTTTATAGATTTATTTTATTTTATATGTATTTTTTGTTTTTGTTTTGGCTGCTTTCATTTTAGGCGTAGATGTGTGTTTGTATCTTGTTATGCTCTTACTTTTAGTTTTATTTTCATTTTTTGCACTACCTGTTAACTGATACGCTTTCTTCATTTCCCGCTACCCTAAGGTTGTCTGGAAGAGATCGCTTTTTAGCGATAAGACCGCCTGTTGTTACCCAATGCTATTGATTCTTTGTTTCCTTCTGATACTGTTACGGTTATTGGTGCAATAAAGAATATTGATTGATTGATTGATTGAATATTCAGCTAAGCAAGCAGTCCTGGACCCAAGCATCCGGCCCTTTCCATATCCGGTACGGTGGGTTAGGGATCCGCAAAATTTTCAGTGTCACGTTACCAGCCTTTTTGTCGTCAGCCCACAGTTCATTCAGTCTCATAGGAAAAATCCTACGCTCAAACTGTGAGACTTCGGGCTTGGCTGACGCCAAAAATGCTTGGTCAATTGCTTGGTCTGGTCAAAATTTTCCTAAACATCCAAAATCTCAAAGGGACGACATTGCCTGTAAATTTACCCTATCGTGTCTTGTCAGCCAATCCAGCACGGAGGGGCAAGCTCAGACTCCTGTAAGTACCAAGGAAGCTGGGTACTGGCTCCGAGAACACCCCTCCCCAAACACTGGTACTTTTTTGGATGCGAAAACTCTCCAAATTTCAGTTAGCTTTCACCTCGGGGTCCCGGTCTACGCCCCACATCGTTGCCCCTGCGGAACCGATGCTGAATGTCTTGGGCACCATGGTCTTTCCTGCCTACGAAGCGCGGGCCGTTTCTCGAGACATACTGCCCTAAATGACATAATCCGCCGGTCTCTTGCGTCGGTTGGTGTGCCGGCTCTATTAAAGCCGACCGGCTTATCCAGAACTAACGGCAAGAGGCAGGATGGTATGTCTCTAGTTCCATGGAGTTTGGGACGGGTGCTGGTGTGGGATGCAACCTGTGTAAACACACTAGTCCCAACTCATCTCCACCGAAACTCTGCGAGGGCAGCGGCAGCGGCAGAGGCGGCGGAGAAAGCAAAGGTGGGAAAGCCTTTCGGCGTCGTTTGGTCCCTGGGGCCCTAGGCGCTCTGTGTCTCTTCAAAGACCTATCGAAGAGACTCAGAGACGCCACAGGATACCCAAGAGCTAGCAGCTTCTTCACTCAACGGATCAGTCTAGCAATCCAGCGTCCTCGGTACCATGCCGCAGGGGCCTGTTTTAGATTTAGTTTAGTTTTTATCTATTTTTATTTTAGTTTTTAGTTCATTTATACTTCAAGATTTGATTTTTGTGTTTTAATATGTATTAGTTTAGTTTCGTACAATAAATCATTACACTATTTAAATTCATGTTACTTTTCCCACGTAGGATTTTCATTATAATAATTCGAATTGGTTTTAAAATAAATAAAAAATAATAGAACATTATAAATTGAAAGAGATGTTATATACTACAGAAAAAGTGACCAAGGTCCCCGATGAGCAAGCCTGGGATCGAACCAGTGACCTCCTGCTTTCGCGGCAGACGTCCTAACCACTGGGCGATTCGATCACGGATCGTAGAACAGTTTTCAGCAATGGACG
Source organism: Lathronympha strigana (assembly GCA_949128165.1). Taxonomy (NCBI): domain Eukaryota; kingdom Metazoa; phylum Arthropoda; class Insecta; order Lepidoptera; family Tortricidae; genus Lathronympha; species Lathronympha strigana. Next base: position 28,312,087 of record OX421901.1, on the reverse strand, counting down.
CTTTGACACCTATGGTACCAAATTTCGGTAATGTCCTTTTAAATAAATGAAAACTACAAAATCTTAAAACAGTTTTTGATCGAACGAGTGACTTGGGACACATCCGTTAGGTGGCCTACCGATCTGACAAGTTACGTTCCGTATCAAGATATTGAAGTGAAGCTATATTTGTCTAACTAATAACAGCCATAACATTCCTGTTATTATTTGAAGCTGTTTGAAAACAGATAGTAGAATTATAAATAAAAATAAAAAACGCATTTCAACTGTTTGTATGTGCGATGGAGCCAAAAAAAGAGTGTTATGTGTGGTACTCAACGGCTCAACCGATTTTTATAAAAAAAACTTCATCTGAACTACTTAATGCCGCGAGTGTCACTGGATGTACAATATTACAATAAATCGAAATTGCGGATTTAGAAGTCAGTTTTATTTGAATCTTATAGGTAATTTATAATTTGACCGACTCTTATTTTGGTGTATCATTGTTTCAGGAGGCTATTGGAACCGGTAATTTGACAGATTTGCATATTCACTTCACATCCCATGCGTTACTACGTGACCATATCCCTAAATTTTTTTTTGTGTCTACATATTTATTAAATTAAATTAACGTTTATTTTGCACCATGATGATACATTACCCTTAAGATTAGATTATATGAAAAATAAAGTTCAAATTGTCATCAATAGGGAGAAAGGCTTCAAGCTTTCTTTTCAAAGATGTACAAAAATGGGTGCATGGATTCGTGCTACTTGTATATTGAAACTGTTTATAAATGGATCGCAAGGTAGGTATGTTAATCTGACAATGACGATGGTCCACCATAGGGGTTACAGTTATTTGCCTGCACGGATAGCTTTGTAATCTCATACGAATAGTATGAGCAGCAAACTATACGGTGAGCAACATCTGTGTCTGACACTGTATGTTCACCACAATACTCAGTAAGGTAAGGAGTATGACGATTGAGAAGAACGTCTACGGATATTAACCAAGATGCTACTTCTGTCCGAGCTGGACAAATGAATTACAATAAGTGTTCTACCATTTAATTACTATTATTCTATACAACTTACTTCATTCTTCGATTTGTTTTTTTTTACAAGTAATCACAATTTAAGTATGTCTATGAACAAAGCCTCAATGCCGGTCGTAAAACGCGACTATTGTCATGCGGAACACATCATGGAGAGCTTGCAACTTTACATAACTAGGCATTATAAAACTCACTAGTTTGCTATTGTGCCTTAAAACTTCAATGCCTCCAATATGCCTTTCATTGTGTACAATTACATCAACTTCTATTTAGACTTTTATAATTATAATAATAAATAAACGGATAATATGGGTTAAAAGTGAATCAATATTTTATTTCTAAGACGAGTAGTTGTATAAATGTTTGAGGGTAAACAATGTATATAACCCGCATTCACTCACATAAAGGGCGAGATAAACTCAACCCTTCTCCACGGCTGTGTCTAATTTAGTGAAAAGATAACAATCGCTGTCGTGCTGGTGCAAGTAATAGGCGCATGTATACGAAACTTTCGTCTAATATTGTACCTATATATAGTATGTTGTAACACAAGCGGTGTCCAGTCTTAGAAGGACACAAACATGTAAAAAAGGAATAAATCCTAGCAGCAGACGTTAACCAAATTCTACTTGAATATTTTCTCTCTCTCATATTTGAATATTTTTTTGCTTCAATACAATCAAACGATTATCCATAAAACTGTTGTGTATATAAAAATAACGTTGAATACTTACTGCTATTTTTCCACGTGTGCGTCGGTCGCTGGAACAACTTTTGATATATTATTGGTCGTTATAACGATAAAGGATCATAATGCACTTTTAGTACAATAATATTTGGTATATTCTGATAAAATATAAATATCAATAGCTATAATAAACTTGAAATATAACCATGATTAATCTAGCAGTAATATCGTATAACGCTCAGTTGGTATAGTGTAATACTGGTATAATCTGGAATACTTACTACTATTATAACAGCCTGGCTATTCCACCTTAACCTAGGTCTCCGAGGCGAGGAGTGTTAGGTAAAAATGTATTTCTTGTACTGCGACCGCCTTTTTATCATAATACCTACTTGCTCATTTTGACTCCACAACATTTTAAAGTCACTGCTAATTAGTTTTCTTAGGCATTTCAATGCCTAAAAAATAATTAGATACTTGTATATATTATGAGTAATTATTTTACTAATACTTAATCTTATATTCATTATATTTACTCAAGGTTATGTTCATATTAAAGGCTATATTAATTGATTATCCAATATTACTCGTATACGACTCCATGAAATTATATTTTACGTAATTATACCAAAAGTTAATTATGTCCCCTAAGTAATTATAGAAGTTCTCCACGATATTATACTCGGTGCTCGTGAACATTGCGAGAGATTTTAACAGCATATTCCTGAGGCCAAAGGAAATAAAAATGTCATATTAAGTGCATTGGATTAGGGCTAGATTCTGAGATAATTGCAGTTTTTATTTAAACATAATTTTACCGCCACTCGGTAAATATCGCGTTTTGGAATGTGATAATACTACTATGTGGTCTAGTCTAGACATGATTTTTGACAAACTTCAAAGTGACACAGTGTCTTTGCAAAACTCAGCGCTACCAAAAAATATTTGTGTTTTTAGTGGGCTTTTTCTAAATGAAATTTACTTACCAACCATATAAAACAAGAAAAAAAAGGATTTATTTTTGATTTTTTTTCCGGAATAACCAAAGTCATATGACATTTTTTGCCTCTAGCTCTGCTGTTAGCAGTTGCATTATATCACATAAAAACCCTAGGGTCTTTATGAAGAATAGACTACATAGACTTTTTTGAAATTGCGTAAGACATGCTTTTATATTTGTTTGCTGGACCATATAATTGACAGATAAACGTACCGGAGTAGAAAAATAAGTTTATAACCTCTTGTGAAATGTTTATTAGAGACAATATTATTAGTTTAGTTCATTATCGAATACCTATATACTTACCTATATTTGCAAGTATCGAATCTTGTAAATGAAGACGTAAAAGTTGACAAGCGGCATTTTTATTGATATCGTTGCAGAAATGTTAACTCAAACCCCTCAAAAATCAATTATTTAAAAGCGAGTAGCTGTTTTAAGTAATGGTGTATTTTTTTAACAATAATAATTGTGTAGCCCGTCATTGACTTGCTCATCTCCGCTCGTCGCGTCTGAGACGCAGTAAAACCACAGCTCGGGTGCCTTGTAATTGCTGCCCTTAAGACCAAGATAGCGTCAAAAATGCCGCAAATCTTTGTTTACTACATACCTATAAGTAAAGGTACGTGAAGATAATTACGCTCGACAAGTTATTTTTGCGAGTTAAATGAAAAATTCTTTAAAAAAATGTTATAAATATCTGCCTCGTATTTTTACACAAACGTGAATTACGATCGTGATGGCGCCGAAATCCAAATTCGAATTTTGTACGGTTTCAATTTCTGATACATATATTACTACTTTTTTTAAAATGAGAAGTAATTTGACTTAAGAAGAAACCGAAATACCGTCATAATTCTTTTCTAACAACTCTTTTAGATTTTAACATCAGGTTTATAAAACGCGTCCTTTTAATCCTGACATATGTAAGTAGGTGTTGATTTTTATCATCGGATATCGGGTTTTTTGTTCTAAGACGATGCATAAGTAAACGATAGTGTAATATTTAAACATGAGCGGACCAAAAATATAGATAAGTAACCTAATCATCTCGCAGTTTTTACCTCAGTTTCGTTATAAAAAACTTCTCGGATCCTCAGATATCGTTGTTATCATATCATGATCGGATGAAAACTAAAGAAATTCAAGATGGCAGCCGTTTTACGCAATTATGACCTCAGATTCGTCATACAGAACCTCTTGGATCCCCAGATATCGATTTTTGTTAGGATAGGATCAAAAATGAAGAAATTCAAGATAGCGGCCATTTCTCGAAATTTTCACCTCATATTTGTTATAATGAACCTCTCGGACCCTCAAATATCAATCTTTATCACGACCGGCTGAAAACTGAAGAAATTCAAGATGGCGGTCGTTTTTGGCAATTTGGACTTCAGATTCATTGTGAAGAACTTCTCGGGTCTACAGATATAGCTTTTCATCACGATCGGTGAAAACTAAAGAAATTCAAGATGCCGGCCGGCCTTTTCTAACATAAACAGTAAAATATACATAATATATTTAAATCAGTTCTCACGTTTCCTTTTGTGACCCCCGGGTCAAATCAGTAAAAAAACATACTAATGGCGTTATTCATAAACGCACTTCAACACTTTAGCTAAATTATTGTTTGTCCTTATCTGTCACTTTGACAATTGTTTGTCAGAATGTGAGATATAAAACATAATTTAACTAAAGCTTCTGTTAACTATTTTATGAATAAGGCGGTAAATATGTTCCGCATAGTTTCTGACAACCCTGAGCCTCGAGAGCGATTACCGAGCCGGACCGCTGGCTTACTGTAGGAATACATCCCTACAATTTGCCGTTAGTCTTATAATTTTTGAGATACAAGGCTTCAAAAATGTACCATTTTTCCGAACTTAATCAACTTTTTAGGTTTAGCTAAAGTTTTCAACTAAATATTGGCACAAATATTCATAAATTGAAAGAGCCAAGTGAGCAGGGCTGGAATTGATCCAGCGACCTCCTGTTTTCATGGCAGACTCCCTGACCACTGGGCTACCCGATTTTTTCCGTAGTAAGTATATGACATCTCTTTCAATTTATCACTACATAGTATAAAACTAAGTCGCTTCCCGCTGTCTGTATGTATGTACGGGAAAGTCGGTTATATCGTACCACTTTTTACCCAAAACGTGGTCACGTGGATAGTTTTTTCTAAAGGTCAATAGAAATGTGACTGTTTATTGATATAAAAGTTCAGTTTCTTGACTAGGTTATTTATTAAATTGAGTATTCTGGGATTAAACTACCGATGTGAAAATAAAGAAATCCGAAGGGACTGCCATCGGTACGATTCAACAGATCCGGTATTTATTGAAATAAATTACTTACTTACTTAATACCCTTTCATTTAATATATTGTTTAAGCTATACACTTTTTTTAAGGTATTTAAATTTCATAAATGTTCTTTGAGCGATTTAGAGAATCTCACCCCTTATGGAGTGAAAAGGTTGTTGAAATTTTGAACTACGGAAGGTTTTCTGTTTTAACTATAGACTTCAAGCTTTGTGAAAAGACTCCTTATTAGAATTAAAAAAGATTGATTACTTCAGCAATTTAGAAAATGCCACCCCTAAATAGATGAAAAGAGTTTTGAAAGTTTGTATGGCGGAACATTTTCTGTTTTAGCTAGAGATTTAAATTTTTAATATAAAGGTTCCTTACTAAAATTAAGATAAAACGTGTGAAATGCTAATGATGACTAAATTCGTCAGATAAGTAGCAAGTAGCGTATTTAGGCCATTCATTGGACATTGAGAAACCCAATGCAATTTACGAATTAAAAAGCAAAGATAGTATGTTCTGAGCTTTTTTATAGTTAGTTTTATAATATAATATAAAAGAATTGTGCCACAATTTCGCTTTATCCCAACTTGTTACGCGTACACTGCTACGTCTTCTCAAATTCAGTATTCATTTTAGTAGTAGACATCCGGTTCCTTCATTCAACTTAAATTATACATTTCGCGTTAAATATAATAATATAAGTAATAAGTCGTAATACATATATTTTTTCACCAAAATAAACATTTTCCGAAAAATAATCTCGTTCTTGGTCCCCAAAGCCATTACTTTTACTTAACCACTAAATAAAATAAATACGGATTAGAGACTTCTGGTAGAAACGCCGTACAGCCATATTTTTATTCCATTTCCTTTCATGTGTACTTTTGTCTTAAAATAATGTTTCTTAAGCAACCTTCAATATTGCCTTCTACTTCTAAATCAATGACTATTAAAGAAAATCGTTCCCCGTTTAGGAGCTAAGATGCATCAGACAATCATACAATTCACAAATTACACGTCAAATTTATAAGGCATGTATATAAAGCGGATATACGTCTTATCTTTCATTTATTTAACCTGGTGTACAAAAATTGACCTAAAAATACAACAAAAACTAAACAAATAACATGTTTTCTGTGTATGGATTGAGTACAATGTAGAAAAATAGCAATATTTATTCTTAATAATTATTTAATTTACTTGTTTAGAGTTTCTGCTGACTGGGAATTTTAACTATGCGAATTGTATGTCATATAAACTTTTACTGACCAATAGGTATATTGTACATGCTTCTATTCCTTATTCACTAGTCGAAATATTGGCGTGTAGGCCACATTTTGACGCGAGAGGAAAAGCGTTGAAAAGGTTAACGACGTTGAAGTTAGTTAAAGACGTAAAAACTATTAAAAGAAAAAAGAAAAAAAAAATACCGAAAAAGTTGGAGGAATATCGTCCGTGAGAAGGTGATGCAGAAGGGACGTCACGACCCTCAATTCTGAGGAACACGACGCAAGGAGGAGGAAATACTATTAAAAAAACCAATTAGTTATCACCATTTTTAACAGTTAGAACGTAGTGTTTTTATTACTTAGTTCCATTACTCGCCGCTGCAGCGCTTACAACACTTACTTTTCCTATCGCATACAAGATGTCACTGTATTGGCAAAATTACCCATCCTCCCAGACTGACCAATCATTTTACATAATAAAAATAACGCTCTTTTTTTACTCTCTGCCATGGGGTTCCCAACGAGTCTGTCTAAGTGACAACATAATAGTCAAGCGTGACCCCAACCAAAGACAAAAAAAGTCTCGCGACATTTTCACGTGGTAACGTATGAGATATGTCAAATGTCAGTTTAGCACGTTGGGATCGGTCCCAGGTCTCTAGCTGTATATTAACAAAAGACGTTTAACAACACACACTAACTAATTGTAAAAAAGTAAAAACGCGAAATTATTTTTAGGTTTCCGTACCTCAAAAGAAAAAAACGGAACTCTTATAGGATCACTTTGTTGTTCGTCCGTCCGTCCGTCTGTTTGTCAAGACCCTATGAACGCGTAGAGGTAGCAAATTAAAACTAATACCACATACACAGGTTTGCGGTCCCTCAGCTCAGCTTCAAGCTGTGAAAAAACAACGCAATCAAAAGATACGGCCGTTTATGTCGCATTTCCCATACATTTGCAATGGGAATCAAAATGTATAGGGTACTTGTATGTATAGGTAGAGAGCTTGTTTTACAAATATTTACAAGTAAAAAATAGGAGCTAGCTCGGCAACACATGGTAGGGTGCCCCGAAGGCTAGTGGCACTGCCCCGCTGAAAAGCGATTCCGATTCACTGGGCAAGATAGGAACCAGCCTTCTGCGGGCCTAGGATGACTTGTCGCTATCAGAATGATTATTTGATAATGCTATAAGTGGATAAAAAGGCCACGTTTACTTGTGATAACGCTAAAATGACAAGTTATCCAGAATATTTTACCATCCATCATCCTTATTACCTAGGCAATAGAATTCAAACATGTAAAAAAAAAATGTTGACAAATAGTAGACATGTTACTCGGATAGCACGATGCCAAGTTATCACCAATATTTTACCAGGCATCAACCATATTGCCTAGGTAATAGAGTTCAATGAAATAGTCAAGTAAGTTGATAAATAGGTAATTTTTATGACACTCTGACATAACAAACGTATATGTGTTAGGTGATATTCCAAGAATATTATCTACAAAGACATTTTGTTGGTATTTACGGCACAAGCGAAAAATCTGACTTATAGGGACACTAGTTAGCGCAATGTAATAAAGTAAACTGTAGTGTGTCGTTTTATTTTGGATGACACAAGACAACTATGTTAAACCCATATACATTTATTAATATTTTCGAGTATAATTAATTTTGTGTAGTTGAAATGAAACACTTTAAGACGGATCCAAAATTTTTGTCCAATGTGGTACCCTATCTATATTCGTTTTTTCCTTATTCATATATTCCGTGGTTTTTACATCACCTTGCATTGTATACTCGACGTCAGAGATATGTTTACATTTTTGTTCACAATTATTAGTAATATGGAGCAAAAGTGTATTGGTAAAGTCAGCTTCAAATAAGAGTTAAATGAAACGCGCCGCGGAAATAAATTGTAGAATTGACTGACGCCTTTAGGGCTCATAATGAATGGGTTGTAAGCCATTGATGCAAAAAAAGAACACTTGAATTTTACTAAAATGATATCTTAATAAAATAGGATATAGGATGGATCTATAAATCATCCTGTTAGGATATAGGGTGGTGTGAGTTTAACAACATAAGAAAATTTTATAAAATAACAAACGTAATCAACTTGTTTGACGAAGGTATAGGTATGCCTCTATATTAAAATATTTACAGATATACCTACTCGTATTATTATTTCAGTTATGAAGATTGTAATGAGACAACAATATTTAAAGAAGAGTTTTATTCATATAAAAATACATAGAATATTCTATTAAAAACTAGATATTTAAAATTGGGTTATGCCCTTTCGGATTGACGTTTAAACACTGTGGTCGTTATGAAGAATGATCCTCCAAAATAAATTGCTGGCTGCAGGCGGCAAAGACATTCCGGTAACATATTGATATATCCCCGGGTCTTCAATATGAATGCTTTCTCTGATCTCTATTAGTATTCCAGCACCCACTCTTGACATTCAGCCTCAATTTGATTTACACAGAGTTATAATTTCATTAGATGTCAATGCCTTTTCATCGGTTTCATTTTAAAACGTATAGTGACGTTAATCACAAGAAAATTATACTTTCATCATTGTGCATCTCTCTGTAAGGCAAGGGCAGGTTATCGGAATTGTGGACGGAGCCAGTCCGTCGGTAGCCAAATAAGGAAACTCGTACACATCCATTACATCTAGTTATTGGACCAATTTCACTGAGCACGGGATACTCGTAACTAGGTTTTACAGGTTTTTTCAGCATATCAATGTGACACTAAATCGAGCACACCAAATCCAGCTAGGTATATCAGACACGGGTAAACCATAGATAAAGAAGGCCTAGATAGTGTTTCCGTATACCAGCAATGAAGCCACTTCAATGTTGAAAAATATTCAACATTTGGAATGACGTCTATCAGTGCTCAAGGTCGTGTCATCGCAAAAACATCTCCCGGTTTTTATTATAAAATTAAGTAATAATGGTTGGTTGTGCAGTGATTGAGTGTTCTAACTTATCTTCGAACACAAACACAGCACGTAAGATCACATCACATTCCACTCGTAAGTATTAAGTTTTATGTTATATTTTTACGTATTTATAAATGCAAAAAATTCAAACGCCATTGTATGAAAATGTTGCCAGTACAATGATTATTTTCCCCTCCGATTGGGGCATAATAATTACATTCGAAAATGTCTATATTTGCTAGTGTTTCGCTTATTGTTATTTCTATTTACATATTCGTTTCCAATTATAATATTTGTTACCAAGTTTTAAGTTACATTTGTTTTTTATCTATCTAGTATTCATTTTAGGTTTCCAGTTGACGAGTATCTCGCAGCCCGAATGTCTAGCGAAAATAAGGCTGAATAGAAATGACCAATTATGGAAACCGACTAAATATAGTAAAATTTGCTGTGATCATTTTGAAGATAAAAACAAATACCAGACTAAAAATAAGGGTTCTATGGAACCTAAAGTTAGATTTGTTATTATAAATTCCAAACCTACGCAATTTAAAACAATTTAGTATTACTAAAATTAAATGCCTTAAATCCCTCTACTTTAGACGCGCAGGGTTTTCCTGGCAACATTATTTTCGTCCCTATGTGAGTGTCACCGCGTGTAAATACGAGCGTCGCACGCACACATGAATTCACTTTTGGCTTCAACTTTGACGGTTTCGTAGTTTGACGTTAGGTCTCTAGGCCTAATACCTTTATGGGGTAAACCATATCCGTGTTATGTTACTATACGATGGCTATAACATAACCACAAAATAGTCTTTAAATTCGTATACCTTATTATAACATATATAAACAATTGTATTTTTTTACTCATGGACTTAGAACATTCTATGATTTTACTTAAATATTTCTACTAAAATCATAACACGATAAAATATTTGAAGATGACATTTTTATTGACAAATGCCAGCTTAAACAAACAAGTTGGAACCATAGAGTAATTTAAATAAGTATAAGTACTGAAGTTTGAACACATTATATGTAGGTAAGGCCCATATAACACGATACCATATAGGATCCTATCTATGATCATAGATTATATGCCATCCTTTTTCCTTATATTGGAAAAAAGGGAGGCATATAGATCTATAATCAAATATATTTTATAACGTAATATGGGCCACGCGGACTCGAAAGCAAACTCTATGATATAATAGGTTTTTTTTTAAGCTGTAAAATACCAATCGTATTTACCAGGTTGAATTTGTTTATGTTGTCAACCAATTGCAAGTATAATAATCGTAACCAATGCGACTATGGTATCCGGTTCAACATTTTTTTATGTGTTAGGTTTCCATGGCTAAAAGCCATTTGTTATAATTATAATTTAACCAATCATTACTAATATTGCTATCAATGTTAGTAATGATTGGTTAATCTGAGTTCGGAAATTGTCGAGTTTTCCGATACCATGATATCCGGTCCGAATATTTTTAACAAGCATCGTTTTCTTGACAACAGTCAAATAGGCAAATCGTCATTTCCATACTATCCGTAGCAATATCTGTGTGATTGGTAACCTAAGATCGGAAATAATCGGTGATTTGAGACGATTATAACCGAAGTAAAGCATAGTGACAAGAGTGATGTTGTGATTATCATTAGGTATGCACTGACAATGTCAACTCCATGTCAACTCTTCCAGTCAAACAAATAATACAAAAGTGACTATGGTTGTGAAATATTATTTACTTTATTTTGAAATAACATTACTCAATTACGTTAAATGCAGAGGTTCACAAATGAGCCGAGGCTTATATCGTGTCTCGTAAGTTCATAATCCGCCTACGGCATCGCCACTACTCATCAGCTACAACTTACGAGCCGTCGTTGTAAAGAATCTGCAGCCAGCAGATACAGTAAATTACCAAAGTGTAATTCCTCTACGGCATCAGAGAAGAAAAGCTGTTTGACTTTCATCAAAGATATCATAAGAACTGTCTCGTGTCTCAGTGATGTTATGTGATGAACTCAGTAGTGTGTTAGTAAATAAATAACATACCTAACCCTACCCTACACTTACTCTAAAATAGTATAAAATAAAAGGTGATATTAATTCGTTTGGCATATTTTGTATTTGGTCCGAATAAAATGGTTGATCGTTGTTGGAACTTCCCGCGTATGGCGATGCTTTAAAATTTTCTCATTTTGGGGATGGATGTCTTCACAATTGGATATCAGCCGTTTGCTTGAAACACTAATTTCACGATAACAACTGGCGGTATTCCAACCTCTTAGTGTACTGTTGTCTAACACTGTATTTTGCTTTGATAGCTCCAAAATAGCATGTTTTCGTAAACTAATCATTCTATTTTATAGCATAATAGCACACGATTACACAAAACAATAAAATAAACGGAAGCACGTAGTTAACCGTGCTGAAGAAAGGAACTGAATGAATAACTAAGTAGTTCGATTCGACAACGCCGATGTCCCGTTAGTCCCGTACCTATGAAAAGATACCTAGATAAAGATAGTATAAAAATTGTACGACATTAACTCCTCGACCGCGTTAGCGTATCGGGAGTTCAAATTATGTTTGCCGTTTATTTAAATCATCCGGCAACTTTCATATTTTGACCCCTCGATACGCTAACGCGGTCGAGGAGTTAATGTCGTACCACATTGATTTTTTGCGAAGTTTAAGGGGAAATATATATTTTTTTCAAATGTATATATACAAAGGCGCTATTTAGAATCGAATAAACCCGGTTAACCCAAACTACTGTATCTCAAGATACGAGTACGTGACTTTGGCTTAACACGGCAGACATGTGTTTGATGATTAAATGTGTACATTTCACCTAGTTTATAGAATGCCTGATATTATTAATAATTTGGTGTAATTCATCCAGATTTCACCACGCTATTAATGAGTAGTATGGCGCAACTAATTATGTATTGCCAGTCATTGTTTTGATTGATTGCTTTATTGCGTACAGGCAATGTTTTGTGTTTTGCTTGAATTATGATTCGGCACGAAAAAATAGATTAAAAAAGCAATTTGGCTCAAGATTAAGCCTGCAGATTTTCTTTCTCAGTAATATAAAACAAGTATTATCTGCACGAATACTCACACCTAGACATTTGAATATGCGTATGTATCGGATGCGTGAAACAGAACTTCACTGTGTGTGTCAAAGGGGTCCCTTCATCAGCATGTGCACCATGTATGTGCGGCATGCAGGTGGTCACCTGGTTCAAAGCAAAATGAGAGCCAGGCAATAGTCAAATAAGATTTTTTGAAAATAAGGATCCAATAATAATGAAACCGTTTAACCGAGCTCGCGCACCGACGGTTCCGTACAAACTTTGAACTGCAACTGTTCCATAACTAACTCATACGTTTGAATAGTTTCATGAAATTTTAATAGTACATTACTGCAGACGCCGGGAAAGAAGGGCTTAACGGGTGAGTATGTATATACACGAGCCGAGCGTTAGCGAGGCCGGGTAACCATACGAAGCCGTTAAAGCCCTTTTCACGGCAAGGCATGTATAGTGCTTTTCTCAAACATGCAATGAAATAAATAAAAAAATCTCTAAAAATATGATAGTTTTATTTCTAGAAAAACTAAAAGTTGACTTGACAAATTAATATATCTAACACAAATATTGCTATTTAGTTCGTGGTGATTCCAACATGAATTTAGTCTATAACGATAAAACAGATGATTCATAAATATTTCATGATGTATAAATATGTCGCAATGTAAAATGTACCAAACACGAACAGCACTTGTTATTCTGTGACAATGAAAATTATAACCTCTTTACAAATTTTTGTAATTCCTATTACTTATCTTTAGATAGACAGACACAGTTCTCACTTAAACAAGAAACCAATTTAGTCTAAACAGTTATCGTAATATTAACTAAACACGCATGCATTTTGGGTAGCCATATGCCTTCCGACACTTCGTTTGTCATTTGCGCCATCAATTAATTTAGAGCCCATTCAATTTTACATTTCGCACTTAATTCTGGTGGGGCTCAATGAATAGTCATTTCTGCTTCAAAACTCGACGACAACATTTTTATAATAAATAACAATGAACAATAAAACCATTGAAATAGATTAAAGGAATCAAAGTTATTTAACTTAACCTCCAAAATAATTAAAAAACTACATTAGGCATTTTTACACGCGGTTTGAGTAGAAGCTTTTACGTTTAAATTTATTTTAATATTTGGAATGTACCTATATTTGTGTGAGTAAATTTGCAATAACGTGTTGTTACTTATGTTCATGTCGATGTCCATTTTATATAAATAAAACTTCAAAATATCATTACTTATTTTTATTTTTAATAGGCACTGTGGCAGAATGTTATCATGAAACAAAACGGCACGGTTTGAGTAGACACTTTTACCGCTAGCGCACCAACCTTTTTCCAAGGACGGCATTTAGCGCGCCGAGCGTGACTCGCTATCTGTGTGCGTGCGCGCGCACACTACTACGCCGTCGGCCCATCACTGCTATGGCAAAAGTCGGTAACTTAAAATTCGACATTTTTGTAGTCCTGCGATGCCAACGATGAATAAAATCGTCTTAAATTCAGTTGAGATTTTGTACGATATTATTAAACTAAATGATATTCTAATGAAGTTGGTATAGTAAAAAATGTACATGTGCGTTTTGAAGAATAAGTTGATGTAAAACTATCGTGTTTGGACTCGTTATGTTTGTTTCGTCGAGTATTTGGACCGTGAGTGGTGTACAAGGTCTGATGATGGAGTAGAAATATGGCCACCGGAACTCAGGAATTAGTTGATGTAATACTCCCGTGTTTGGGGTCGTTAGGTTTGTTTTGGTGAGCACTTGGGCCGTAGGTGGTGTCCAAGGTCTGATGATGGAGCAGAAAGGTGGCCACCGGAACTCAAGAAGGAGTTGATGTAATACTCCCGTGTTTGGGCTCGTTAGGTTTGTTTTGGTGAGCACTTGGGCCGTAAGGTGGTGTCCAAGGTCTGATGATGGAGTAGAAATATGGCCACCGGAACTCAGGAAGTAGTTAATATAATACCCCAGTGTTTGGGCTCATTTGCATTGTTTTGGCGAGCACTTGGATCGTGAGTGGTGTCCAAGGTCTGATGATGGAGCAGAAAGGTGGCCACCGGAACTCAGGAAGTAGTTGATGTAATACCCCCGTGTTTGGACTCATTTGTATTGTTTTGGCGAGCACTTGGATCGTGAGTGGTGTCCAAGGTCTGATGATGGAGCAGAAAGATGACCACCGGAACTCAGGAATTAGTTGATTTAATACCCCCGTGTTTGGGCTTGTTAGGTTTGTCTTGGTGAGCACTTGGGCCGTAGGTGGTGTCCAAGGTCTGATGATGGAGCATAAAGGTGGCCACCGGAACTCAAGAAGGAGTTGATGTAATACTCCCGTGTTTGGGCTCGTTAGGTTTGTTTTGGTGAGCACTTGGGCCGTAGGTGGTGTCCAAGGTCTGATGATGGAGCAGAAAGGTGGCCACCGGAACTCAAGAAGGAGTTGATGTAATACTCCCGTGTTTGGGCTCGTTAGGTTTGTTTTGGTGAGCACTTGGGCCGTAGGTGGTGTCCAAGGTCTGATGATGGAGCAGAAAGATGAACACCGGAACTCAGGAATTAGTTGATGTAATACCCCCGTTTTTGGGCTGTTTAGGTTTGTCTTGGTGAGCACTTGGGCCGTAGGTGGTGTCCAAGGTCTGATGATGGAGTAGAAATATGGCCACCGGAACTCAGGAAGTAGTTAATATAATACCCCCGTGTTTGGGCCCGTTCGATTTGTTTTTTTTTACCTTTATTGCAAAATACAAGAAAGTACACCACCTACGGCTCAAGTGCTCGCCAAGACAAACCTAATGAGCCCAAACACGGGGGTATTACATCAACTACTTCTTGAGTCACGGTGGCCACCTTTCTGCTCCATCATCAGACCTTGGACATCACTCACGATCCAAGTGCTCGTCAAAACAATACAAATGAGTCCAAACACGGGGGTATCACATCAACTACTTCCTGAGTTCCGGTGGCCACTTTTCTGCTCCATCATCATACCTTGGACACCACTCACGGTCCAAGTGCTCGCCAAAACAAACCTAACGAGCCCACACACGGGGGTATCACATCAACTACTTCCTGATTTCCGGTGGTCATATTTATGCACCATCGTCAGACCTTGGACACCACTCACGGTCCAAGTGCTCGCCAAAACAAACATAACGAGCCTCAACTCGGGGGTATTACGTCAACTACTTCCTGAGTTCTGGTGGCCACCTTTCTGCTCCATCATCAGACCTTGGACACCACTCACGGTTCAAGTGCTCACCAGAACAAACCTAACGAGCCCAAACACGGGGGTATTACATCAACTACTTCCTGAGTTCCGGTGGTCATCTTTCTGCTCCATCATCAGACCTTGGACACCACTCATGGTCCAAGGGCCCACCAAAACAATACAAATGAGTCCAAACACGAGGGTATTACATCATCTACTTCCTGAGTTCCGGTGGCCACCTTTTTGTTCCATCATCAGACCTTGGACACCACTTACGGCCCAAGTGCTCACCTAAACAAACCTAACGAGCCCAAACACGGGGGTATTACTTCAACTACTTCCTGAGTTCCGGTGGTCATATTTCTGCTCCATCATCAGACCTTGGACACCACTCACGGTCCAAGTGCTCACCAGAACAAACCTAACGAGCCCAAACACGGGGGTATTACTTCAACTACTTCCTGAGTTCCGGTGGTCATATTTCTGCTCCATCATCAGACCTTGGACACCACTCACGGTCCAAGTGCTCACCAGAACAAACCTAACGAGCCCAAACACGGGGGTATTACATCAACTACTTCCTGAGTTCCGGTGGCCACCTTTCTGCTCCATCATCAGACCTTGGACACCACTCACGGTCCAAGTGCTCACCAGAACAAACCTAACGAGCCCAAACACGGGGGTATTACATCAACTACTTCCTGAGTTCCGGTGGCCATCTTTCTGCTCCATCATCAGACCTTGGACACCAGTCACGGTCCAAGTGCTCGCCAAAACAATACAAATGAGTCCAAACACGGGAGTATTACATCAACTACTTCCTGAGTTCCGGTGGTCATATTTCTGCTCCATCATCAGACCTTGGACACCACTCACGGTCCAAGTGCTCACCAGAACAAACCTAACGAGCCCAAACACGAGGGTATTACATCAACTACTTCCTGAGTTCCGGTGGCCACCTTTCTGCTCGATCATCAGACCTTGGACACCACTCACGATCCAAGTGCTCTCCAAAACAATACAAATGAGTCCAAACACGGGGGTATTACATCAACTACTTCCTGAGTTCCGGTGGCCACCTTTCTACTCCGTCATCAGACCTTGGACATCTTCTACGGTCCAAGTGACACTATATACATATGAGGTATAAACGAAACTAACCATGTATGTCATTCATTTTGAACTGGTTGCTATTGCCTATTTCCTTTGGAAACACAAAAAATGGTAAAAAAATTCTTATACCGTTTTGCTACATATAACGCAGTATACGTACACAAAGAACATCGATTTATTTCAAGACGTAGACGCTCCGCAGAGAGACGTGGTGTCGCTTCGAACATTCGGGGCCGACTGACTATTTCGGGTGTTGCTCACTTGTTATATTTCAACGATCAGATTCCATAGTAATTTTGTATGGCGGATTTTTAGGACGTTTTCAAAAAATCATAATTAATTAACGAAAAAGTATTATGAAATGAGACTATACGAATTTTGTACCTTATTTATTTGAGATTGAATGCAATTGGTTTTCAAAAATAGACCAAATAATTTTTCATTCACTTTTATCTAAACGCTGACACGCGTTTTACTACATTTTACTGCAACTTTACGTAGACATATTTACTAAACTGCACAATATTTTAGATTCTAAGTATACGAATATTGTAGATACACTCTTTGAAATAATAATTACAAGCATCTTGTATATATTTGTGAAGAATTGTGGAAGTCACAGCATTAACCGTGACTGTCGTTTTTGTTAAATTTACTCTGCCGGCTCTTAAATTTATAATGTGTTATTTGTTATGTTCATGTCCATATTGATTAAGTATCGACTTAATATATTCGAATATATAATTTATTGTCTTTTTTAATATGCGTACTGGCATCACTGGCAGAATGTCATCATGTAACTGTCGTAATGAAACTGTTATAATGGCTAAAAACCATGTTACTGTGTCACACATTTATGTGGAATAAAATTAAAAAAATATTACTTCCCGGCCTAGGCCTTCAATTTTGTATGAAATTTCATTACGTGTCTCTCCAGTTGCCCCGCCTGAAACGTGGTTCTTTGAAGCCTATTATAACGAACGTTATAACAACATTTCATTGCATGTTTGAGAAATAGTACATTACTGCAGACGCCGGGAAAGAAGGGCTTAACGGGTGAGTATGTATATACACGAGCCGAGCGTTAGCGAGGCCGGGTAACCATACGAAGCCGTTAAAGCCCTTTTCACGGCAAGGCATGTATAGTGCTTTTCTCAAACATGCAATGAAAGAAATAAAAAAATCTCCAAAAATATGATAGGTAGTTTTATTTCTAGAAATACTAAAAGTTGACTTGACGAATTATTATATCTAACACAAATATTGCTATTTAGTTCGTGGTGATTCCAACATGAATTTAGTCTATAACGATAAAACAGATGATCCATAAATATTTCATGATGTATAAATATGTCGCAATGTAAAATGTACCAAACACGAACAGCCTTGTTATTCTGTGACAATGAAAATTATAACCTCTTTACAAATTTTTGAAATTCCTACACTTATCCTTAGATAGACAGACACTGTTCTCACTTAAACAAGAAACCAATTTAGTCTAAACAGTTATCGTAATATTAACTAAACACGCATGCATTTTGGGTAGCTATATGCCTTCCGACATCTCGTTTGTCATTTGCGCCATCAATTAATTTAGAGCCCATTCAATTTTACTTTCGCATTTCGCACTTAATTCTGGTGGGGCTCAATGAAGTCATTTCTGCTTCAAAACTCGACGACAACATTATTATAATAAATAACAATGAACAATAAAACCATTGAAATAGAATAAAAAAATCAAAGTTATTTAACTTAACCTCCAAAATTATTAAAAAACTACATAGGCGTTTTTTCACACGCGGTTTGAGTAGACGCTTTTACGTTTAAATTTATTTTAATATTTGGAATGTACCTATATTTGTGTGAGTAAATTTGCAATAACGTGTTGTTACTTGATATAAATGAAACTTCAAAATATCATTACTTATTTTTATTTTTAATAGGCACTGTGGCAGAATGTTATCATGAAACAAAACGGCACGGTTTGAGTAGACACTTTTACCGCTAATGTTTAAATTTATAATGTGTTATTTGTTATGTTCATGTCCATATTGATTAAGTATCGACTTAATATATTCGAATATATAATTTATTGTTTTTTTTAATAGGCGTACTGGCAAAACTGGCAGAATGTCATCATGAAACTGTCGTAATGAAACTGTTATAATGGCTAAAAACCATGTTGCTGTGTCACACATTTATGTGGAATAAAATTAAAAAAATATTACTTCCCGGCCTAGGCCTTCAATTTTGTATGAAATTTCATTACGTGTCCCTCCAGTTGCCCCGCCTGAAACGTGGTACTTTGAAGCCTATTATAACGAACGTTATAATAACATTTCATTGCATGTTTGAGAAAAGTATATTATTTAACAAAAATACATACCTCGTCTTTAGATTAATTTTGGCTCTTTACCATAAGATTTCTCAATAAAAATTCACTATATTACAAATAAATTCTATGTTACTATATCAATACAAATATAACAAATATATTTTGAATGAATCTACTTATTTACTTTTTTCGAAATTAATAGTAGTTTTTGAAAACATGATAATTAGTCAAGTATACGCGAAATTTTCGAGTTCTAGTTTTTGGTAAACTGAGCCAACTACCACTTGGTCTAGTTTAAGTAATGAACTACGACTAGACGAATATGGATATATTTTAGTATATAACATGTCTATTTTGTGTCATGTACCATTTAATTTTAATATCTAAACAAACTCGAAGCTCGCATGGATTTTATCAGTGAGTTTACGTTTGATTCTTCACTTGTACCAGTATACGCCTGAATTCATGCATTGTGTACCAGTATACGTTGAGGTTCTTGTCATATGTTATGGACATTATAGTAGGCTTGGAAATATCTAGGATATTTAAGCAAATTACGTTTAAAAAACAAAAAATAAAACTAATTTACACTAAAATCACTTACTTTTACTATAAAGGTAATTTAACTAATCACAGCCCACATATATTATCGGTATAATACTGGTTAAATGTTTATTGTGGATTAATTATGTCAGAGTCTTAATTCCCATTACTTAGTGTATAGTGGTATACACATCTACAAAAACAATAACTTTCTTTTATCATTAACCAAAAAAAATCTATAATAAAGCGGGAAGCAAGTGCCCATCTTATGTACCTCCCATACACCTTAGCGGTCAGGAGCTAAAAAGGGTAACCCGTTTTAAATACCTAGGGCACATAGTGACTGACGATCTGCGCGACGACGCGGATATAAAGAGGAAACGCAGGGCATTGGCGATAAGGGCTAACATGATAGCGCGCAGGTTTCGGCGGTGTACAGCCCAAGTTAAAATAACTCTGTACATCGCTGTATACATGCAGCCTATGGACTTCTTTCACGCAGCGATCGCTAAATGCCCTGCGAGTCCAATACAATGACGCATTCAGGGTGCTGTTGGGACTGCCGCGGTATTGCAGTGCGTCTGGGATGTTTGCGGACGCTGGCGTGGACGGTTTCCATGCCACGCTCCGCAAACGTTGCGCCGCGGCGCTCTGCAGAGTGCGTGGCGGCCCCAACAGCCTCCTGGCCGTCGTGGGGAACAGGTGGGACAGTGGCCTACTACGGCGCTGGTCCTCCCTACATGCAAGTCCCAATTCTATTTTTAATAAAATGTAAATCTTTTTAATAATATTTTAATAATTTAATTTTTAATTTAATTTATTTTAGTATTTTATTTTATGTTTTGAATTTTCAAATTTTAATTCGCATGGCATTTAATTTTAATCTTAGGAAATAAATTATACGACGAACATCCCATAAGAGTGTCAGATTCAGAAAACTCAGACGCCAGTGACAGTGTCATAAATAATAAGCGGAGTGAATTTAGAGCAAAAATAAAGAAATGGGCAAGTGAAAAAAATATTGCCCAAACAGCATTAAACGATTTATCAAAAATCATAAATGATTATGTTCTAAGCTCGTTACCTTGACGCCAGAGTTTTATTAGCGACGCCCAGGACAATTACCATCAGAAACATAAATGGTGGCGAGTATTGGCACAATGGAATTTTGAAGAATTTAAAACGAATTTTGCTGAATTGGAATGACGCTCCAGAAATAATTAATTTGAACATCAATTTCGACGGCCTGCCAATATTCAAAAGTTCTAAAATGAATTTTGGGCCACACTCTGCAATATTCACGAAAATCCGTCTGTAAGGCCATTTGTGATTGGCATTTTTTTTGGTCAGGGAAAACAAAAGCGTCTGACTGAGTACTATTATGACTTTGTCAGTGAAATAAAACCAATATTATAAGACGGTATTTATATACAGGGTCGTAAGAAGAAATTGACAGTAAAAAATAGGTGCTTTATATGTGATTCACCTGCCAGAGCTTTCATAAAAGGTACCTATGCATTTTACCTTCCTATTTTAGTCTGTACTGTAAAATATTTTATCTACCCAAATATCATAAATCCTCCATAATGCGTTTAAATACCACCATAAAAGTAAACCGTTTTGTTAAGACAGATTTCTTATCTGTGAATATGTTATTATTGCTTCATTATATTATCGTTTTCTTTGAAATAATATGCATTCAAATTTCGAACATCTCTGAAAAACAAAGAAATTTGATTTGACCACTATTCTAATATCAGTCGAAATGACGTTTCGTTCGAAATGAAGTGTCAATTGCAAACAAATTAGTCAAATGTCGCACTGTAAGTAAGATATCGAACGATATGATAGTTGAGGCCAACTCTAGTTAGATGATATTGATATTTCGGCGACGCCAACTGATATCCGTGACAAAGCGACTAACGTCATTAATGACTTATTACCAGCAAAGTCAAGAAAACTGTACGAGAAAAGTTACGAAGAATTTATGAAGTGGAGAATGGTGAAAAATACGTCATCGCTGTCTGAAAACGTACTTTTAGCGTATTTCGAAGAGTTGTCCGCTAAATTTAAAGCTACAAGCATGTGGACATTCTATGCAATGCTTAAAAGTACTCAAACACAACGTTAGACATCGCAAAATATTCTAAATTAACTGCTTTTCTAAAACGAAGGATCGAAGGAAGTACTGTAAAGAAATCCAAGACGTTTTCACCAGACGAAGTCGACAAGTTCTTGAAAGATGCACCGGATAAACTATATCTTATGACAAAGGTAACATGTTTTCTATACTCAATAGCAATTTTATATCACTTAGAAATCCTTTTTGTTTGACTGTTAGTATTTAACGTGATTTAATGTTTGTGTGTCATTGTTTCAGGTCGCATTTAATATTCGGAGTTATGGGGGCTTGCCGGAGACAAGAGTTATACAATGTTACTATTCGGAACACTAAAACAAAAACCAACCGGACTTTTACCATTACAGGCAATTATTGCCAGGGGGTTCAGAAATATATGCAACTTCGCCCAAATGAATGCACAGAGACAGGTTTTTTTAAATCAAATATATGGGTGGTAAATGCACATCCCAAAAAGTTGGAATCAAAACTGTAAAAAATTATTATTATTCTAAATAAATTTCTTCGTTTTCGCATTTGTTTTCTGTTTTATTTTACTATTTGTTAATACTGTTTGTGGCCCTAAACAATACCGCGATGCCGGTCATAATCTGCGGCTCCTGAACGCACCATGGAGGCTTATGATATGTGGGTAGATAAAGTAGTGTATGCAACTGTACATAATTAGGCATTAAAACACTCGTGTGATGTTATTATGAAACTATAAGAATTATCACAAAGGTGAAATATGATAATAGAAATTTTCCTTAAATATTACATTGGGTACAGTAACACAGATAGGTAAGTAAGTATCATTCTGCTCGGTGTTACCTCTAATGTACTTGTATACTTATTAATAAGACAATAAACTTTTTTTTCAGGCGTTTGTAACTTCAACGGAAAGCATTGCTGTCTAAAGTGTGTAACAGTTGGCGAATATTCACACACTTCACATACGGTTGTATTCCCCAATACGAGATCTCCTGAAAGGAATGATGAAGGATTTCGAAATAAATTATACGGTGGCCATCATAAAACTGACTCACCATTATTAGACCTGCCAATTGACGTGAAGAGCTTTCCAGTGGGCGATATTAAGGTTGCATACCACTAGTCAGAAAAGCTATAAACTCTGTAGACGGTGGTTGCAGTGACACTTATAAGAAAAAAACAGAAGAATATAAACTGTTGTGTCAAGTGTTCGTGTCTAATCAAATAACTATTACAAAAGTGTATATTAAAATAATAAAATTAAATATATTTCGTGTGTACACACATATTGACTCTTAAATAAATCCTATTGTGTTTTGTGCTTCCGATTCTGCTGCCGTCGCTCTGCTTGGTAAGCGTAACTTACCCTATTAGGTTCTGTGCCCCACCGGAAGAAAAAGGAAAACAATCGCAATGGATTTTTCGACAAAAATCGAGCTCGGCAAATTGGCAGGAAAGGAAAATTGGGCTACCTGGAAGTATAACATTTCCATAATGCTGGAAGGCACGGAAGGTGCCATGGAGGCAGTTGATGGTAAGCTCATTACACCAGTCCTTGCTGTAGGAGCAGGTGACGCCGATATCAGCACCTATAATACCGCGTTGGCGAAGTATAGGCGGACTGAGAGTGGCGCTCTTCTCATGCTGACAACTAACATGACAGAAGATACACTAAAGAAAGTTATGAGATATAGAACGGCACACGAGGTTTGGCAAGAGCTGCATAGGCTATTTGATGGACAAACAGATGACAGAGCGTATAATTTATGCTTGGAGTTCTTTGGGTTTCGTCATAGAAAGGAAGATGACGTTCCTACTCATATGTCGCACCTTAAGAATCTCTGGAATGAATTGAAGGCAGAGATTGCAAAAATCGATGCTACCGCTAAGCTCCCTGAGTTGTTCCTCATTTGTAAAGTTCTAGATACACTTGACGATCGGTATTTTAACTTTAAGTCAAGTTGGCTAATGCTGAAGCGATCGGAAAGGACAATCGACAGTTTGACGACGCACCTTTGCACATTTGAGAGGGAACTAGGCAGTCAAGGGACCTCACGGCAAGAGGCACTAGTGACTACATCTACTGAACGACAAAATAAGAAGAACCCGGATGAGCAGCTGACCTGTAACTACTGTCTAGCAAAAGGACATAGAGTTCGGAAGTGTAAGAAGTGGATTAAGGATGGGAGGCCACCTAAGCCAACTTCGGGCACATCAGCGTCTAGCTCAAGGTCTAAACAAGTTCAACAGATTACCCTGATGGTGAATGCGTGCTCAAAAAGTCAAGTACAGGATCCCGATAACTGGTATGTTGACAACGGTGCAACAGTACATATTGCAGTAAGGAGAAATTTCTTCACCGATTTTCAGGAGATTGATTCAGATCACACAGTGACTACTGCAGACGGAACAATCATATCTGCATCTGGAGTGGGTTCCGTAGTAGTGGAATCAAATGTAAATGGACACAAGGAGAATATAACCCTTAAGGATGTGTGGCTGGTACCATCGTTAACAAAAAACCTGTTTTCCATGCTTGCAGCGCAAGATAAGATGCAGAAAAGCGTCTTCACTTCCACGACTAGAGAGTGCAAGTTAGACATTGAAGGCACGACTAGAGTTGTTGGAAGAAGAGATCATCATGGCGGACTTTATAAGCTGGATTTAAAGACAGTCATTCCAACCCAGAGTTCGACCATTGAGGTCAACGTTATAACGCGATCTAATATGCTACAGCTATATCATGAGCGGCTTGTACACCAGGACAAAAGACACGTCATTCGCGTAATAAAGCGTGAGTTAGGCATTCAACTTAGTCCAGACAAGGTGACATGCGAAGGCTGTATTTACGGAAAGTCTCATCGAAAGCCGTTTGGGACCAGAGAAAGAGCTAAAGCAGTTGGAGAGCTAATACACACAGATGTTTGTGGCCCTTTTGTGAAAAGCATTTCAAAGTACCAATACTATGTATTATTCAAGGACGATTATTCGAGCTATCGCATGGTATACTTCATCAGGCAAAAGTCAGAAGTAAAGGATAAACTTCTTCAAATGCTCCAAGAAGTAAAGAATGCTGGGCATACTGTCAAAACTCTACTGAGTGACAATGGCGGCGAATTCGATAATGAAGCAGTTCGTTTGATATTACAGAGACATGGTATTCAGCATCGGCTGACTATGCCTTACACGCCGGAGCAAAACGGCTGTAGTGAGCGCGAAAATCGAACTTTGGTAGAGGCTGCAAGGTCGATTATGCATGCGCGAGGAAAGATGCCACAAATACTATGGGCTGAATTGATTAATACAGTTGCATATGTACTAAACAGGACAGGTCCCACCAGAGTTGACACCAAAGTACCATATGAACTGTGGTATGGGAAAAAGCCGAAGATATCCCATCTTAAGGTCATTGGAAGTACGTGTTATGCGCATGTCCCAAAGCAAAATCGTAAAAAGATGAGCAAGAAGGCGATTAAAGGCATATTAATAGGCTACGAGAATGATGACGGCTATCGAATCTGGGATGGATCCAAGACATTGAAGTCGCGGGACATAACATTTGAGTCTGATGTGGAATTCAAGACAACCATGAGCATTCCTATTGCTTCAGAGGGAGTAATTAACAACGAAAATAGCGAACATATTCTCGAGCGAGAGCCTGACAATGCAGACGTACTTGATCATGTTCTAGAGGGAGATAGAACTAGTATCAGAGAAGACCAAGATCAAAACCGAGAAACTCACGAGTGCGAAAACTCTGACGAAAGAGCTGTGGTTTACAGTCCAGACCATGAATTATTCAGAGAAGACCAAGATCAAAACCTAGAAACTCACGAGTGCGAAAACTCTGACGAAGGAGCTGTGGTTTACAGACCAGACCATAAATTAAGGGAAACCTCTTATCATGATGGTGATGATGATTTTGTCGACGCTGATCAAGGGCAATTGGAAATAATAGAGCCTGTATCAGAAGTGGAACCAGTGTTTTTAGGTGAGCCCGTGGCTGAAGGGGAGCCTCGTTATAACCTGAGAGACAGATCAACCATTACGCGCCCTAGCAAATTCGACGATTATGTGTGTTTCGTTGGAACAGAAAGATTCCCTGAAACCTATAGAGAAGCTATGTCAAGGAAAGACAAAGCTGAGTGGCAGAAGGCCATGGCAAATGAGCTTAAGTCTCTTGACGAAAACCAAGTTTGGACTTTATGTGATTTGCCGCCAAACAGAAAAGCGCTTCCCTGTAAATGGGTCTTCACAATTAAACGCCAACCCGATGGCACTATCGACAAATATAAGGCGAGGCTTGTAGCCAAAGGATTCAAGCAAAAGAAGGGGATTGACTATGAACAGACCTTTAGTCCGGTAGCCCGGATGGCTACAATAAGAGCCTTGTTAAGTGTCAGTGCCCAAGAAAAGCTACATCTCATGCAATTTGACGTGTCGACTGCATTCCTGAATGGCAAGATCGAGGAAGAAATCTTCATAAAACAGCCTGACGGATTCAATGATGGCACACCAAAAGTCTGTCGATTATGGAGAAGCCTGTACGGACTGAAGCAATCACCACGCTGCTGGAATACTTGCTTCGAGGAGATCCTGTTAGCGAAAGGTTTCGTACAGAGCACTGCAGACTGCTGCCTTTTCACAAAGAATGTAATGGATAAGAAAATCCTAATTACTCTTTATGTTGATGATGGGCTCGTGGCATCAACAGATGAAGCATTGGCACACCAATTCCTGGAGGATTTAGGTAGAACCATTAAAATCACGACGAAACCAGCATCGTACTACTTAGGGATGGAAATCCAGAGAACTGAAGACGGTATATGTATTAAGCAAGAAGCTTATACAAAGAAAATCTTAGACCGTTTTGGAATGTCCAACTGTAATCCAGTGTCGACGCCTATAGAGAAATCTTCGACTACTGAAGCAGGGAAAGATGCGAACGGTAACTCTAGTAAGACATTTCCTTACCGAGAAGCAGTAGGCGCACTAGCGTACTTGATGACAGGCACACGCCCTGATATAGCGTACGCTGTTGGGGTCGTATCCAGAAAACTAGAGAACCCCAATGAAGATGACTGGCTGAGAGTCAAGAGGATATTTAGATATTTAAAAGGGACGATATCCTATGGCATTCGGTACAAAGCTAACTGTACCAAAGCCATTATCGAAGGCTATAGTGACGCGGATCACGCTGGTGATGACCTGACTGGACGCTCTACGACAGGAGTCACTTGTCTCTTTGCGGAAGGAGTTGTATCTTGGCTAAGCCAGCGTCAACCGTCAGTTGCGATATCAACAACAGAAGCAGAGATTGTTGCAGCAAGCGAAGGTGCGCGCGAGCTAGTGTGGCTCCAAAGAATTTTTAGCCAGCTAACGTCTTTGGAAGGGATACCAACACTAAGAGTGGACAATGAAGCAGCCATACGCCTTGCTCATAATCCGGAGTTTCATAAACGGACAAAGCATATCCGAGTAAGACACTTTTTTGTCCGCGAAAAGGTGCAAGAGGGTCTTATTGATGTCAGGAAGACAAGCTCTGCTGAACAGTTAGCTGATCTACTTACGAAGGCAGTCCCGAAGCCTAGGCTCGTCAAGATTAGAGCCGACTTGGGGCTACAAAACTTTTCCTGTTAGTGAGGGAAAGTATTAAGGTTGCATACCACTAGTCAGAAAAGCTATAAACTCTGTAGACGGTGGTTGCAGTGACACTTATAAGAAAAAAACAGAAGAATATAAACTGTTGTGTCAAGTGTTCGTGTCTAATCAAATAACTATTACAAAAGTGTATATTAAAATAATAAAATTAAATATATTTCGTGTGTACACACATATTGACTCTTAAATAAATCCTATTGTGTTTTGTGCTTCCGATTCTGCTGCCGTCGCTCTGCTTGGTAAGCGTAACTTACCCTATTAGGCGATTCCCTGCATCTCATCGATTCGGCGATTATGAAACGGTTACTTGTCGGTTGGCGTGACGGAAACTTCGAAAAGTACATCACAAAATGGCGTGCCAGTGATATTGCAGCAGTTTCAGCTTTCTTATGACAGTGCAAATCACCCAGGAAAGCTTCAGAATACAGAGCTTTCTTTTACTATATGAGTATCGTGATTCTACCTGATGATATTAACGGCCTAATATCAACTGCCTACTAAGCAGGAGGTCCCGGGTTCGAATCCTGGTCAGGGCATTTATTTGTGTGTTTATCACGAATATTTGTTCCTGAGTTATGGATGTTTTCTATTCTATGTATTTAAGAATTCATATTCATATGTATCTATCTATCTATTATATATATCGTCGCCTAGTACCCACATCACAAGCCTTATTAGCTTACCGTGGGAGTAGGTCGATTTATGTAAGATTGTACCGCAATATTTATTAATTTTATGTCTTAATTCCAAATGCATATTCACATTTTTTGACACTTTACTGTGCAGTTACTATTTGTTCACATAGATCTTACTACCAGCTACTGTTGCTGGCAGAAAATCTTCTGAGACACTATATTGAGCATTATAAAGACTTTTATGGTGAAGTAATTACAAGTAACGTTCATAATTACTACATTTAAGTGCTGAAGTAAAAAAAAATGGTTTTCTACATACCTTTAGTGCATTATATACGAGTATGATTAAAAGAATGCTGAGAGACGGTTAAAAACCACTGTCACAAGTAACCAAAAGATTAGCAGAAGACGAAGATAATGAAACGAGTACTAAACCAGAAAAAAATGAAGTATCCATATGTATCGAAAAATAAGAGAAGAGATAGTATTATACATTTTAGTGGTTTTATTTTCAACGGACTTCAATATTTCTAAAGGAGGAGGTTCTCAATTCGTCAGAATTTTTTTTCATATTTTTTTTAATGTATATTCTCACTCATAACTCTGGCATTGTGGCGATTTGAATTTTTTTTTTGTTTTCTGAAAGTAGATGGTTCCAGGTTGGTCCCGTTTTTTTCAAAATCTATTTCTGATGATAGGATCCATGAGGAACTGAGAGAACTCCTCAAATTTGAAAGGCACATGCATAGTAATTTGGGTATTTTCTTGAGAAACTCGAGCATTTCTTTACAAAACCTACCAGTTTGGTGAAGCAGACCTGATGATGACGACCACGGATGTCAAAGAGGAACTGCTCTATAATTCGCGGGCCCCAGCTGTATCTTCTGATTTGAGACATTCATCTTTTGTTTGTTACGAAATGCCTTCGAGGTAGTCCTATTTGATTTTAATTATATTTTGATGATGGATATCATGAGGAATTAATGGAGCTGATGCTGAACCCTGGCAGTACCTAATGGAACTCAGGTTTGGTGCAACATAGGCGAGTGCTGTTTTCATGATTCGATTCATATTGACGAGCAATTATGAGAGCAGTTCACAAGATGGAGCTGATGCTGAACCCTGGCAGTACCTAGTGGAACTCAGGTTTGGTGCAACAAATGCGAGTGCTGTTTTCATGATTCGATTCGTGTTAGCGAGCAATTAGGAGATCAGTTCACAAGATGGAGCTGATGCTAAACCCAGGTAGTACCTAATGGAACTCAAGTTTGGTGCAACATAGGCAAGTCATGTTTTCATGATTCGATTCATGTTAACGAGCAATTAGGAGAGCAGTTCACAAGATGGAGCTGGTGCTGAACCCTGGCAGTACCTAGTGGAACTCAGGTTTGGTGCAACATAGGCGACTGCTGTTCTCATGATTTGATTCGTGTTAACGAGCAATTAGGAGAGCAGTTCACAAGATGGAGCTGATGCTGAACCCTGGCAGTACCTAGTGCAACTCAGATTTGGTGCAACATAGGCAAGTGCTGTTTTCATCATTCGATTCGCGTTAACGAGCAATTAGGAGAGCAGTTCACAAGATGGAGCTGATGCTAAACCCAGGTAGTACCTAATGGAACTGAGGTTTGGTGAAACATACGCGTGTGCTGTTATCATTAATCGACTCATGTTAACGAGCAATTAGGAGAGCAGTTCACAAGATGGAGCTGATGCTGAACCCTGGTAGTAATATGTATGTATGTATGTAAGTTTTAAATACGGTGTAAGGAAAATTAACAAAATAAAAACATAAATTATATTTTTTACATAAAACTCCCGTAAGTATTTACTTCCGTCAATATTGTCTATTTTCGACAATATTGACGGGAGTTAATATTGTCGAACGCTCGACATGTTTCGGATTTCACACTTCGCGCAGCAGCTCGCTCGCATTCTTCCTTTGTGAGAAGGTACCTCGAAGGTGGTCCCATTTAACTTTAGCTGTGATCTTATGATGCAATCCCTGATGCATTTAGAGAGCTCCTTAAATTTTCACTCATATGGTGATTAATATGGTTGAAGTTAACTGCAATAATTCGCTTACTTTAACTTTTACTGGGAAGTCCAATTGAAGTCGGTTTTTTTTTCTTTAAAATTATTTCTTCTATAATAAAGGACAAGTATTTGCTTACAATCCAAAATGCTATAGTAGTCATTATTTTTAATTATTTGAAGAATTAATTGGCAATGTGATATTAAATGGTTTTCAGTTAATGAAAAGCAAGACGTGTTCTTGTATGCAATAAAATCCTCCCGCCCTGGAATATATAAATCAAACGGTGTGCAAATTGACGATACCGCTTCCGTTGAATTAAGTACTAAAGATATAAAATGTAAATTAGTCTGTATTTCTCATAAAGAGTATTTATATTTCCTACCGCTAATTCATACTATTTAAAATAATAAACATATTGCATAGTAAACTGTGTTTTATTTTTTAAACTACAATAACAACACATCAAATAATAAGGAAATTAAAATTGTCAAGTTACGTATACTGGACATGTAACGTTATTATTTTGTATTTTAAATTAAACTTAAGAAGGTATAGCATTGTGTCATTTTAGTAACACCTAATACAATATCGCCGTCTACAAGAATGCAGAGATGCGCGTAGTTGTATACAGGCTAAAACTCGTCTTTATATACTAAATTCTCACTCACAATCATACTTTAACATAAAGGTACATACTCGTACTTATATTTTTACAACAGTGAGCTGTCAACTCCAAAGGCGCTTAATTTAAAAATAGTTAAGAATAAACCAAGCGATTCCATTGCACTATTCGTAACCAGACCCATTATAAAATATAAAAATCAAATAAAAAAAAAACATAATATATATAGGGATCCAATTGGTTGACGGTTGACTGTACGTAGAGACTACGACAGGAAAATAGGAAAAATTTGAAAGTTATAAATTGTAATCGCATGTATTAAATGATATTACAAAATAACTTTTGCAAATTGAAGTGCCTTTTCTAAAAAAAATGGTTAGGCTATAAAATAATTTAGTTTAAAATTTGGAGCTTCTGGAACTGCTAGAAGTACCTTAGATTTCTGATGATCGGTGTGTGAGTGAGTGACCAAACTACGGAACTTTGACGTTCGATAGTTCTTAAACTACAAGCTTAAATTAAATGGAAATCAAAATATAATATAATATGGCGGAGCGGCTGAATGCGCCGAAATTTTAAAACGTAATAAATATAAGAGCCTGGGCAGAGAGTACCTTTTTGTACCATTCGGGGTCGAAACTCTTGGTCCATGGGGTCCCAGCGCACGCAAATTTTTCGTAGAAATCGCGAAACGTCTGGTTGATGTTACTGGTGACCGAAGAGCTGGTGGCTTCCTCGCACAACGTATCAGCATTGCGATACAACGAGGAAATGCCGCCAGTATCCTAGGTACAATGCCTCAAGGACCTACTTTAGATTTAAGGTAGGTAGAGGTAGGTAGTTAGGTAAGTTACACTTACTGTATATATTTCGAGAATAAATGATTTTTATTTTCAATCTATAAATATGGTACATCGAAGTCCTTTTATAGCCAACATGTCACTGAAAATTGAGGGTTCTAGCTTTAAGCATCGTGAAATTACAGGTTCAAAATGGCCTGAATGACTTCAAGAAAAGGATGGTAAAGCCGTGCCTTTGTTTTGCTCGACTTGTTGGGGGCATGGCAGATATCAGATACGAGCAAGCATACAATCAGCAGATAGCAAGCGCCAATAATTCAGTTATGTTAGGAATTGTCTCACTTGGCAGTGTGATTAAAAGGGGCCTGAAGGAGAAAGGAATATGCAATACCGTAGCTCAAAAGAGAGAACAATGGAAAAGGCAGACAAAGGGGGTAAACCCCAGTTAATGTGATAAAGCTTATTGAATATTATATTTGGTTAAATTAGTTATATAATTACCATTTACGAAACAGGAAGTTGTAAGTAGTATACTGTCCTAAATTTCACATCAAAATCCTTTCTCAATTTCTTCTCAAATCCGAGATTATACCCCGAAATCATAATCTTAATTAAACTTTGCAGCGACGCGAGCTGTGGACAGACGATAAAGGGCGAAACATAGTTCAACCCGTCTCACCCCTAAAGAAATAATGGCGAAGTTTTTAATGGGAAATGGTTTCAAGATATAAATCCACTTTACGATGTCTGACGGCAGCAAGATGGAAAGTTCGTTTTGGATATGAGAAACTATGATATATTTTACTGGAACGATATTGAACAGTGCTATGCTAAGATGTTTTACATAATAGGAATATTATAACTACGACTGTTCTTTTCCTGGTTTGACAAGTGTGTTTAAATATTGGGTTTCGTTAATTATATATCTGAATTAATTATTTATCATTGCCACATAATCGTTTTTTTTTGTACAACAAAGACCAATTAAAGTTCGTAGTTGCTCTGTGTGCCATTTTGAGTCTTGTGCAAGCGAAAAATCGCTACGCTCGTGATTCTAATTCAGAGTCTTGAGCGTAGTGAAGGACTCAAATGCACGAGTTCCAAATAACATTGGTCTCATGTTTAATTGAACATACAATTGTTCACCTCTGTATAAATATACAAATTAACTTTCTAAAGTAATCATATTTAAGCATGAAGACCTGTAGGAGCTTTTTTGAACATATTTTTTTCCCTTTCTACGAGCGAAGTAAATGAAACGGATAGAATTGTTTTCGGTAAACCGCACGTTTTGAAATGCCAATTACACTTCAAGGTCATGTTGCTTCTGAGCCATGCCAAGTGTTTTTTTTTTCAATAAATTAGAATTAAAAAGTGTGCCGCATGATTTCTGATTTGTATAAAAAAATGAGGATAATACTTTTCCCCTCATTAGCTCGGAAAGCGCTGTTTTGTCCTTTAAAACTAGCGTGGAAAAACGCATTTTGTCCACATGTGACACTTACCACCAGTCCAGTATAAGTGAGTCCTATATGCCCATAGTAAATATGCGCAATCGGAGGTCACACCTTAAATTGGTCATGTGATCATGTCTTGTCCCGCACTTGGTAAGCTGTTGGCAATATCTAAGTATCAGGAGCGCTACTCTATGAAAAATTTTGAAATTGATTTTTGATGGTTTCTTCAAGATAACTTACATGTGGATAAGATTTATACTCGTATGTAAGTAGTCTGTATTTTCCTCGCAATAGTGAGGGTAAAAATGTTGTATTACACTCGGCGGCAAAGTTTGTTCAACTCTCGTGCCTTGAGACCCTCGTAATATAAGCCCGAGAGTTAAACAACAACTTTGCCCCCTTGTATAATAAATAACTATTGTGGTGGTAAAAGTGCTTAACCCCAGCCATTTTCTTTATCTTTTATTTTTCGAATTTTGCCCATTCGAAATAAATAGTGGGGTCAAATTCCTGCTTGTTCATAATCAGATCGAACTTTTTTCTAAAAAAGGTACTGTTACGCCGGTTATGTGAATAAAACTTTAAATGTGATTTTTCATGTCTTAGAAGCGTTTTCAGCAGGCTGAAATGTGATTTCAGGCCGTTTTAGAGGTGCCTCTTTCACATACTAGAAGATTCAAAATTTACCCCAGTTACCGTTGTTTTCAGGCGCCTGAAACATGTTTTCAGTTCGTTTCAGGCCACCCTCTATCAGATGGCACAATAACCTGAAAACCCGTTTTCAGGCGTTTTCAGGACCCATTACGGGCCCCTGAAGTACAATTCAGTATATGGCGAAATTTCTCGAAGGAGTGAAAGAGATAGCGCTCTTAGAAAGAGCTAGCTATACGGAACATTCCAGAAGTGTGTGAAAGAGAAGGATAGAAAGAGACGGCAAGAGTCGAGAATGTTCTGGAGTACTCGCGAACACTCTTGCCTAGTAGCTATACGGAACATTCGAGAAATGTGTGAAAGAGACACCACTCTTAGAAAGAGATAGCTATACGGAACATTCGAGAAGGGTGTGAAAGAGAGGGATAGAAAGAGACGGCAAGAGTCGAGAATGTTCTGGGATACTCGCGGACACACCTGCCTAGTACCCAGCCGCGTCTAGAAGCATCGCTAGAAGTACTTAGGTACCTACTCGCGAACTTACTAGAATCGAAGCCGACCTGTCGAGGCGAGATTTGGCTGGAACATTCTGGAACCATCAGGAGTACCGCCGACGGGTACCTATATATAGCGGCAGCCTGCGACCACAGAGTAGTTCAATTCTGAATGCGATACAGTGCGGATCAAGAGCGAATCGGAGCGAAGTAAAAGTGACAAGTGCGTTAAATTAGTGTGTGATAATTGTGTTCAAGTACTGTGTTTAGTGTCCTGTAAGTAGCAATAAAGCCTCAGTTTTAATTAGTGGTTAATTAGTGCATTTTTTATAAAGTACCCACCCCTCAAACGTACTCGTAACAGTACTAATAATTTTCTCTTCCTCCTAGTTTTTGACACCTTATCTTACTTTTTTCGTCGTTTCATCTTGTTGCGATGTATTTGAGTTAATTTTAATTGTAAATTACCTATGGAATGCAATAATGCATACCGGTAAAAAAATGTATAGGAATTACCGGTTAACCGGTAAATTACCGGCAATTCTCATACAAAATATTTACTGGTTGCATTCCTTAAAATTACCATACTTAAAATTGTAAAAAAAGTACGTAGAGTAAACAGACAAAGAGCAAGTACAATCAAACAATCAATTTATGTTGTCTAATAAGTGGTTACATATTTTATCTTATTTCCAATTTAAGGCAAAGGTCGGCTGTAGATAGGATCATGAACGATGTAATGGCGCAATTAAGGTGACGTCCCGACAAACTTTTGACAGTTTTACGATGGCCCTTACAATTTAGCGGTTCTGGGTGAGACACAAGAAGGTATGCTATCTTGCCAGTATTGTCTGGCATGTTACGGGACTTTAGTTCTGTATTCTGTATTATGATATTTTTACCTAGTATAGATTATGAGGTGATATCACCCTGAAGCACACGTTCCTCACACATACCTTCACATAATTATTCCAAAATATATTCGAAATATTACTTAGAAAGCTTCTAATCCGGAGGGTAAACTAGACCTTATTGGGATTAGCCCGGTTTCCTCACCATGTTTTTCCTTCACATAAAAGCGATTGGTATAAGTTCTGAAAAACTCATTGGTACGAGCCGGCACGATTTGAAAGTATTTAATTTACTATGACGTCTATATTATATGGATATATTATATTATATGGTTTTAATTGATTTATAATATTTCAGACCAATGACATTAATTTGACAATTGTATTATCATTATTTAACTAAGTACTTAATTACTTCCACGATCCCTATTATTATTATTTTTTTACCTGTGTAAATAATTAATTGAAATGTGACGATGTACAAATAATACAAATAAATGATCTGTCTATCTATCTATCTATATCACTCAAATCACTATCGATGAGTGGCAATCAATAAGTTGATTAATTTGTTTAGTTTCAGTCAATTTTGAATCAGTCAAAAAGCAGTATGAAGATATGGTATTTTGCATGGACAATTCAGTGGTCAGTTTATTAAATGAACTACCGAAATGTGAGAACATTTAAAACCAGTGTTTATAGTGAATAAAACAAAGTAACGGGTGCTCCCAAATTCAGATTTAAGCTGTCTAGTAAACCAGTGGACTACGGGATGACTCACACTAGAACGGGACGGGACGGGACGGGGCGGGATAGGACGATCTGTCTGTTTCTATAGAAAACGTCACGTGACACCGGATGGACCTGAGTTATCACGTGAGTCTTCCGAGTTCGGAGAGTCCGCGGATCCCGATGGCGATTACCACAAGGAAATGAATGCTGAGAAGTATGAGAAGTGGTTAAGAACACATCTAATGCCTAATTTACCCGAACAGCGTTTTTGTTATAGATAACGCTTCTTACCACAACAAATTTGTTGAAAGGCCACCTAATAGCAATACTCGAAAGGCAGACATGACCGAGTGGTTAGGTTAGGTAGACACGATATTCCATTCATACCTGATAACAAAAAACCGGAACTGTATAGCGTAATACAACGCCACAAAGAACTTCAGCGTTTTTCGTGTGGATAAAGTTTTGGCTGAAACTGGACATACAGCAACAAGACTGCCTCCATATCACCCATACTTTAATCCCATAGAAAATATATGGGCACTTGATAAAATTTACATGTAAATGTGTCACTATGTAAATTTTGTCAAAATCGGTCAAGCGGTTTATGAAATATCAACAAAAATCGGTTGAAGTCAGTTTTTCAAGTCTTTAATTTGGTGATTATTATCAACTATTAATCCGACGTACGTAATATCGTACTGTTACTTACATAAAACAGTAAAATATTGACATGTATATGTATTTTTTAATAAATTGTATACAAGTATAGCTTCAATAAATAATGAATGCTCAAATTCATGTCGCTTCTGCATAATAAATTTCTTAGGTCTGCCGGTTAGTAATGTCATCTTGGCAGGTGCAATACATTGCGTTTATGATACTTTCAATTGAATGCTACCTAAAAGAAATCGTGGTGATGTATTTCGTGTCATTTCCGTCTCCGGATTTAGGCGATGATACCCGAGAAAAGCCGAATGGTTAACTGATTTTACTGGTAATGGTGATTAATATCGTTGAAGTTAACTGCAATAATTCGCTTACTTTAACTTTTACCGGGAAGTCCAATAGGCTATATGCACTTGAAATAGATAAGGCTTATATTTTTTTCTCAGAAACTAGGTTGGTTCAGCATTATATCCCTATCAAAATTTCTTAATTTTATTTTATTTTAGCTGTGAAAATAATTATTGAAAAGTGCAAAAAAATGTGTGAAATTACAAACGGTTAAAACGCTGTGACGTCGAGTGTGACGTCATTGGATAGTGGTGTCTGTACACCAAGCCAAGAACGCGAATGAACAGAGAGCCGCTGTATGTAATCTCGCGTCTCGGTTTCTCAAATGTTTGGTGTACAGCCGGCATAGAAGCACTAGTATCCAGATCATAAAAAAAAAGCATGCGAATCGTGAATCGTCTGTGTCAAATTGTATACATTTTCTCGTATGGAATTTCCTTCATAAGATATCTAGTGTTTCTCGTTCTGCTACTCATATTTTTGCATTTTGGTACAATCCAATACATATCCCATCTTTAAAGCGGTTTTATGACTTGTATGTCGTTTTCCATTGTAAATGTAAACACAATCGGCTGAACAATACAAGACTAATTAAATAATAAACATTTTTTAGGTTATGTTGGGCCGATCAAACACGTTCATAAATCATAATCTTAATTCACATCAATTGATCTGAGAAATTTATTATATCTGAAAAAATCAGGATACGTGTGAGCAATATCTAAATTGTACGTAATTTTATGCATTATTAATTCACAATATAATTGTAATTATGCATCGTAATCTGCATGCCTACCACGAACATCGAAAATTGGCATTGACGGGAAACCTCTTTGTCACTCTAATATGCAAGTGTGACAGAGACGGAGGTATAAATTTGCAATCGTTCGATTTTCGTGGTATAGGCCCTGATTCAGACTGTGTGCCTTAGATGAGAAATGACGTCACGGCTCAGCTTGTCGGAATGGCGGGCGTTTCAAACGCCCGTTTTTATTTGGAGTTTTTGAAAGAAGATTTATCTACTAAATTTTAGTTATTATGCGCTGAAATTTATTTTACAGTATTTTTATGATAAAAGCTATCATCCAACAGTATTTAAAAAAATAGTGAATATTCCCTATTGAAGTCGGTTTTTTTTCTTTAAAATTATATTTCATCTGGTATCCTGGTATCCCGGTAACAAGGCGGTAACAAGAGGCAACGGGCAGCTGAGCATCGGCCAGAGCAACGGGTCTTCTAACTGCATAATTTATATGGAGATTAAATTAAATGTAAAAAAAAAAGTTTTTTTTATTCTGCATAATTTTTATGGAGATTAAAGTCTGCACTCCACAATTCAGTTATTTTACTTGGGCTTGTCATGACCATAAAGTTGAAAACCCAAAGTCAAGATATTGTATTCAAAAGTAGGTAAAATTATACATTTTTCATTTTTATAGTCCACCGTTTGAGATCTATTTTCTAGACTACAGAATGGTATATGTATAATGTATAAGTTATGTAATATTTACCAGCAAGCTCGAAAAAAAAACGGGCAAAGTTGTAAGTTTCTACGGTATCCGAACTGTTTATCTACACAACACATACCTATTCCTAAAAGAAATTTATGTATAGGTACAAATTTTCGTTCCTGACTGACTGCCAGTATCTGTCTGTATGCGTGTGCTCCCGCCAAAATCATCTGTTGATATTTTTGGCGGCCATTTTGTATTTTAAGAGATAACAAGCCATTAAACCACCTTGCGCGGTCTCGTAACTTTTGCCTCAGTTAATTCGTTGATGATGAACATATTGGCGCTAAACTGCGGTGTTCAATAACGAAATTTTTGGCATCCATGAATCATCAGTTGTTGATGATCAGTGTTTTAACTTGATAACTTGAACTGAATAAGGTTGATTGTTATATACAGTGATCGGAATTAGGTGAGTTAAAATACCTATTCTTTGCCAGTCATAATATTATAGAGTGGTTATACCGACAAACTATATTTTTCTTGAATACTGGTTACTCGATATTTATTCGGGCACTGTGAGTACTAGCCGTGATGTTGACCATTCGTGTGTTTATTTATACTATAAATAAAGTTTGTAGTAAAAAATTTAAATTACTAACGTTCTTTAAGTAAAAGCTTGAATGCCATGAATGTTCAACATTACTGCTAGTACTGGCAGTGTTCAAACAAATATCGAATGCCCGGTTTTCATTATTTGATTGTAACTTCTATAGTTATTAGGTATGTCGCGCAGAATAGTTATTTTACCCCACCTAATTCCGATCGCTGATTATATATACATATAAATATTAAAAATCTCTGGGTTTTCATCACAAAAAAACTAGAAAGTAACTAAATCCAATATAAAATAAGCCGTCGCGTGAATGTTATCTGCTAATGGATGAGGACCACAGAAAGAAATCGTTCAGATTTACAACAACAAATGGGCCTTTGCAATAAATTCGCGGTTCTCATCCTTACAACTCCTTCAGACTGGAGCAGACTTAAATAGCTTTCAGTTTTTTTGTCTCTTAGCTTCCTTTAAAAAATACGATACAAACATACAACGAAATAATGACGTTATTTTCCTTATGCTTTGGGCATTTATATCATACAATATGGAGGCCTTTGTGAAAGCATCACGAATAGATTCGCAATAACATACGACTGATATACAATAATAATGTATGTACGTACCTATGTAATAATATTAAGAAACTGGTATAATATTTATTTATTTACGTAACTTATTTAAGTTATATCAATCGCGTAACGGAATTTGAACAATTTTTCCAATTTATTCATTTAATTTCCGAAGGCATTTGCAGGACGTATATAAACAGGGTCTATTCCTCAGCGAGCAATAAATTTTCTACGTCCTACCTATATATGTGTAAAAGAACATCACAGAGCGATCTAACCAGGTCGTCATTTGGCTGTGATGAAGCGATGTCGTTAATAACCTAGCACCTTCGATTCCCCGGTGGCGATAAACCGAATCACATCTTCTACCAGGGATTTGCGAAATACGAGTACCTAAGGTAATTAAACTTTTCACTAAACGAGTTATAGATATTGAGCTAGTCTGAGTATGTGCAAGCAGTGCATACTACTACAAGGAAAAAATAAATAGAAAAGTTTATCGAAATTAAATAAACATACAGGTAATTTACAAACTGGCCAGTAACGTTACCCATAAAAATATGCAAGAAGATTATTGAAATTATATATGTGGGAAAAATGGAAAACATATCCATTTATCTGAGCGTCCTTTTTTATTCTGAAACTATTTCAGCTACGATGCTGAAATCTAAAACACTATTCGTGTCCGTAATAAAAAGAAAAGTGTATAAGAGACTTACGAAAGAAAATACAGTGTGCAATATCCCATGTTGATATGTATGTCGCATTATCTAAATTTAAGCAAGAGGTTCCTAAGACTTTGCAAAATATATAGGGTAAGCAGTACAATCATTGGCTCTTTAAGGTGAATCTCGAGTTTCAACATTCTTCCTTCCCAAATGAGACGCTAAACAGTAAAACTTTTGATGACAAGTTATCCCTAGAAATGTTGAGAATTTGAATAAATCACAACCATAAATATATTTACAACCAATGGTGAAATGTAATGCAAAAACCAAAAAATGGGACAAAAGTATAATCATTTGCCACCAGGGTACAAATATTGGCATACCAAGAGTACAATGATTGGCATGCCAATAATTGTATTTTGTGTTTATTGGCCCTGCCAATGATTATACCATGGCCAATCACTAGATTTGTTTATTTTTAATGACGATAATGAATAGAAACTATAACTAATATATAAAACAACACAAATATTACATTTTGAATACCAATAAAAAGGGTATAATAGTTTCATCATCAATATTTAAGAGCTTTGCTCTTGTCGGTGGAGTAATCGCCACTCTTCTTTTTTCTGGGCCAGCCTTTTGACTTCCTCGTACGTCACGGCAGATACTTTATCTTTAATTTGGCTGAAATATGTGAGTCGGGGCCTTCCTCTACTTTTTTCTCCCTCGACTTTGCCCTCCAGGATGTTTAGGAAGAATCTGTCGTGCCGTACCAGGTGACCAACCATCTTGCCCCTTCTGTTGGCTATGGTGCTTAACAAGCATCTCTTCTCTCCTGCCATGCTCAGGACTTCCTCATTATCTTCCTTTCCTTTCCTTAATAGTTTAAAATTACTAAATTCCTATGATTTGCTTAATAAAACACACTTTTAGCTTCGATCGTTGCAAAATGTTTTTTTTACGTGTGTTCCAGCTATTATGCTGGAAAACTATCAATTACACTATACACTGTTGTCAACAAAGAAAAATATTAAAAAATATATCTCAAACGTATATCTTAATAAATCAATTTTAAGTTCAGGGGGCGAATGATTGGGGGGGGGGGGGGGGGCAAGATTACTACCGCTAATTTAGTGTTTTTGTTAATCCCGACTCCATTGATTCATGTGCTAGATAATAGTTTTATATTAAAGTGTAATTGTACTGTTTGTGCCCAAATAAACATTAAAACATCATCCTCATAATTTACACATTTAACAATAAAATAAAACACAGTTAACAATATCGTCCTCATAATTGTTGTAATAATTCACGTATACAAGTACCGTCCCATAGTAGGAAGTTCTGAATCAGCTCACGTGGGTGGAGTTAATATTTTATGTTCTGTGTGAATGGGAAATTTTATGGGTGACTTGAGGGTGCTTCACGTAGGTTAGATTATTTACTGAATCTCGTTTATTTGTATTAGCCTTTGGGCATTTTGATGGTTTTAATCATAGCGACGTAAATGGGGTAGTGAATGGTGGCAGTATTAAATAAATAAATCGCACGAAAGCCATTTGTGTACCTGAGGAAAAAATAAATAGGCCCACGGCAATAACAGTACCCACCACAAATGACATAAGTAGTATGACCGAAGCCCAAAATAGCCCAAATCGGATATTATTCGTGGATATGTAATTTTCCGCATCATCTGACCCATGTTTTTTTTCAATTAACTTTAACCCTTAATAGGGTGCTAGGTGTATATTTCCCACACACATTTTTCGGTGCTCTATTCGCTCTAAAGGTGTCTAGATCCCACTTTATGTCAAATATAGAATGAACATTAATGTGTCTATGCCCAACATCAAAACCGCGAAACGAAACGCAAAAGTTTTTTTTTAATGAAATGTCAAAGTG
The DNA here is from genome assembly GCA_949128165.1 of Lathronympha strigana. Lineage (NCBI taxonomy): Eukaryota > Metazoa > Arthropoda > Insecta > Lepidoptera > Tortricidae > Lathronympha > Lathronympha strigana. The sequence continues at coordinate 28,270,266 of OX421901.1, read as the reverse complement.
ACAAACGTCAGTCGGTGACATCGAATGACGCTCGATTCGTGCAAAATATTGTGAAATAATTCATAACGTCGCAAAAAAATCCGGTAAGTTTTATTGAATCTTTGTATTCGATAGATTTTGAGTTATTTTATGTACTTTGATGATATATCTCTGATTACTGCGGTATCACTATGTATTTTTTAGATATAAAATATGTGGGAAGTATTTTACTACTGACCGTGTGGGAAACTTATTTTCTGGGATGTGGGATCTACGATCCTACTGTCCAATAAGGTATCCTGTTTTTACATACTTGACATTTATTTGTAACATATTGTTTTATGTTTATGTTTACAGAAGAAAATAACTTTCGATTTCTTGAGGACCGATGGCTTTGATACAGGATCAAGTATATTGACAAGTCCCTCAGAGAGCGAGAAGTCAGAGGAACCCTTGATCACGATGATAATTACACCAAAGAAGCGAAGATACTTAGCAACCTCTGTATTGGATCAGATCCAAAGTATGAATAGAGATCACATAAATTTAGAATATTTGCATAATATATGGCTTTTTTGTTTTCAGGCTAATTACAGAGTTCAATTTTAGGAGTTTGCTCTGGAGGCTTCCCTTAAGCCTTGCTGTCCCATTTGCAACCCTATGCTGAGACGGAATCAAGACCTGCTGAAGCAATTGAGAGATCCTACAATCCAAAACCTGCATGTTAGACGGACTTAAATTCAGTTTTGGTAGCAATAATGCTTAACCCTGGCCCGGAAGTAGAAATTTTAAATAATATCCTACAGATAGATTTATTACTTGTTCAGTCGCAGCCATATCAGCACTACCAGCAGCTATAACCAGCATCAAAAAATAAATGTGAAGTCCCCGTACAATGAAACCGGTCGCCCATGGCGGTCTGAGGGAGTATATTACCCACATCATTTATTTTTTAGAAAAATAAAAAAAAATAAAAAATCTGAGTATGGTGTTTAAATTGTATACCTGCATAAAAAAATATCCATATGTTTTTAATACCCTAATATCGATTCTCACGCCATGCCCTATTAAGGGTTAATACTTAGGAGATTCTTCAGGTTAACTCGAGTTAATTTCTTCAAGAAACTTGTGTCCTAACTCTTAAGGGTTATGAGATATTTAATAAATAAATTGATTAGCTGAACCAGTGTAAAAGGTATCATTACTTTCAAATGCTACAAACTTTTTTAAATGTCGTCAGTAAAGAATTTTCAATGAGTAGGTAAGGAAATATATGGAGGAGCCCTATTATATATACTATACACACTTCGTGTTATACAAATCCCACCAAAAACATTAATGTAAAAAAGGCGAGCCAAGTTCAATACAAAAATTATGCTTGGCTGTGGGCTTCGCCGCAAAAAGAAACTTGAGAGAACTTGGCACTCATTTAGCGAGGTTCCCGTTCGGGCTCGCACGGCTCATAAGCGCTATACGACTTAAAATGCGAACGAACCAAAGTACGCGTAGCTGATAATGAATGGGCAATGCGCACTATTATCTCTAACATTCAAGAGAATGTAGACAATAGCATAAAAAAGAAAACCATGCAGCGGAAACGCAAGAAAAACATTAAATCTCAATACCTGCCTAGTTTTCTTTACAAAAAGTAATGATATCCCACCAAAAACAAATGTAAAAAGGAGAGCCAAGTTCAATACAAAAATTATACTTGGCTGTGGGCTCGCTGATTATTGGGCTGCCTTTTCGCGGGATGCGGATTAGTGGCACCCAAAGCAAATAGCGTAAGGTGAATGAGATGACATGACATTTCACTGCTCTCAATTGTGATACTGTTTGACACTTATACCACATGTTGGCTTCCGGCTGCCAGTCGGCATTTAACCTGCCAAGTTTTTGTAGTACATCAACTGTCAAGTGGTTGATCATCGTTTTGTTTTCTACAGTGATTTTCAACAATAAAAGCGTTTTTAGCACTTGGTTTATAGTGTGGCGAGCAAGTGATGCAATCGCAATATGCCTGGATGCTCAATGAAACAGTGCAGTGCACAGTAATAAAAAAAACACAATCGAATTCGACTCTTCACAGGTTAGCACCCGTTTTTCATCAATAAAGTACTATTCTGGTTAAGGTTTTGCATAAGTAGATATTGTAAGTTTTTGAAGTATACATATATCGTGTTTGTGGCGTTTCAGATTTATTATAATAAAAGGAATGTCAGTTGACACTCGCCGGGAGCTGGGCGGGAGGGTAGTCATTCTTCCTTCGGTCCTGAGCAAGCGGGCGAGTGCAACCTGAACATTTGGAACCCATAAATATTGTGTTATTGTATACCCTCATACCTACATAAGGGCCTACGCTAGCTGACGCGGGTGCACGGAGCGGGTGCACGCGGCGGGTGGATTTAGTGTGGCGCATCCGCTCCGTGGGCCCGCTTCACTTAGCTCTGTTCATACAATTTCTTATTAGAAGGGCGTCCGTTCCGGGTATTCCGCGTCAGCTAGCGTAGGCCCTTAGAGACAGGACACCATATGTGGCGACGAGTTACCAAGTAAGTGAAAATCCGGTCTTGTGTTAAAAATGTTAAACAGGGATAAACTAGTAACAAGTTGCTTCGCTATAGCTACCTATTGCTAAATGTACCGATGCAATAAAAAACCCACAAGATGTACGTAAATGTAAACAAAAATCTTATAGTATATTCGTTAACCTAATTTTACTGGTAAGAAATCCTTAACCTTGTCAAACAACGTAAACGTTACAAACAAATAATTACTGTTTAGCTACGTAGTAATCGGTATAAATAATAAAATACCGTAATAATTTGGCAATAGCCTTTTATTTACCTCTTGTTGCTTCCTGTATTTTCGGTACAGATTTCTTTTGTGGCCTGCAATCAAAAGTATTTTCCCCTCACTAGCTCGGAAAGCGCTGTATTAACCTTTAAAACTAGCGGGAAAAAACGCATATTATCCACATGTGGGGCAAAGTAATTTGACCTTGAAGCATGTTTAAGTAGCTTTTGACAGATAACAAAACGTCAAAATGTTCATAATTATGGTTCTCTCGATATTAATTATCATTGAAAAAAAGCTTTGAAAAACTAATTAACAAATACCAATTTAGCTTTGTTTAATGATTTTACTATTAAAACTTTAAAATCCATAAGATACATTTGTTTTTTGCAATGATGATGAATATATATTCTGAATGCAAAAGTTAAGTCAATGCAATTTCAAAACGCATCATTTAAATGTCAAAAAAAAGTTCCAGTCTGTTCCACCTTTAAAAACTTTTCACACCGACGACGCCGACTTCGACTCCTATAAAAATACGCAAGTTACAGGTTTTTCTATTATAATTTAGCATAAAAATGAGTGACTCCAGTGAAGAAGATGATCAAACGCCTGTAGAGCTACAGGAAGCTGTCAAAAACGCGGAGTTAAATTTGTTGCCGCAAAAATCCTGCAATAAGTACATGAAGGCATTCGAACAATTCAATGAATGGAGACACAAAAAAGGAGCAAAAACCTTCACCGAGACAGTTTTGCTGTCTTACTTTATAGAATTATCCAGCACTAAGAAGCCAAGCACTCTGTGGAGCACATATTCGATGCTCAAATCAACACTAAATTTAAAAAAGGATGTTCACATTGATAAATACCCAAAACTGTTGGCGTTTCTGAAAAATACCTCTACCGGACACAAACCAAAGAAATCGAAGATATTCACAGCCGCAAACATAGAAACATTTTTAAATGAAGCCCCAGACTCAGAGTACCTAGCAGCAAAAGTAAGCAAAATTCTACTTTCCTTAAAAAAACTAAGTGTATACAACAATAAAGGAAAAAGCCTTAAAATCTGTTGTGGTAAATACCTTGTTTGAATCTAATCATTTGTTTGTGTTTCAGGTAGTCCTCATTATAGGCATAAGCGGAGCTTGCCGGACAAATGAACTGACATATCTTAAGACAGAAGATGTTGAGAAACATTCTGACACTTTATTGTTGTTTAAACTACCGGATACTAAAACCAATATACAAAGAAATTTTGTGGTGCGTGATGAATATGTCCCAGTGATTGAAAAATATAAGAAACTACGGCCGCCTAATACAACAGTGGAACGATTTTTTCTTAGCTACCGAAAAGGAAAGTGTATCAAGCAGACCATTGGACCAAATAAAATTGGATCAATGCCACGTGAAATAGCAACTTTCCTGGGGCGAACATCTGCCACTCTATTGGTAGACTCTGGTGCAGACTTAACTACTCTGAAACGCCACGGTGGCTGGAGATCCAGCACAGTAGCAGAAGGCTACCTGGAAGACTCCATTGCAAATAAATCCAAAATATGCAAGGGGATTGTTAGTGGTATTAAGCTCATCAATCCATCCACTGATCCATTAAACCAACCATCCACATCAAGAGATGCACTGTTCATAGCAAATTATCCATCAGATACCGAAGAACTCCCCATTGAATTTGCTACCGCCAGTATTTCCCCCAATCACTCTCCTACATTTACTTTAGAAACCAAAACGGATAAAGAGAATGAATTACCATTTAACTCTCAAGTAAACAACACTAACATTAATGTTCCCAAAAAAAACCTAACTATTAACGTATCAAATTGTAGCAATATAACTTTAAATTTCTAGTACTGCTTGACATTTCTCAGGGTTTAAGTCTGCTTGTGTATTTAGTTAGGAAATGAAATTTTTGTGGATGTTACTTATAAATAGAAAGAGATGTCATATACTACAGAAAAAGTGACCAAGGCCCCCGGTGAGCAGGACTGGGATCGAACCAGCGACCACCTGCTTTCGCGGCAGACACCCTAACCACTGGGCTACCCGATCCCAGTGTAGCCCAGTGGTTAGGGCGTCTGCCGCGAAAGCAGGAAGTTGCTGGTTCGATCCCAGTCCTGCTCACGGGGGGCCTTGGTCACTTTTTCTTTAGTATATGACATCTCTTTCAATTTATAATTTATATATAGTAGTGTGACTACTTAAAAAACAAAAAAACATGAATCAAAACATTTAATCCACGTAATAAATGATTTGATTCGTGCTTTACAATTGAAGTTACTTATTTTAAGAACTTAAATAATTACTATTTATAACTATGATTGTTAAATAATAATTACCTCCATTAATTTAGTTAGTAACATGTACCTAGAAATGAAGACTGATTTGTTATGTTAATTAGTAATGGACAATTTTACTAGATAAAATATTGTGACAATTTTACCAAATTTTCTGAAATGTTAATTAATTGATGATGTTAGTTCATATGAATGCAAATAAAGACTGATTGGTTATGTTTGTTTGTTAAGTAACAATTTTACAAATTTTCAGAATTGTTAAATAATTACAATTTTAAAGAATGTTAGTACTATATTGATGATGATTATCATTGATTGTAATGAGTACAAATAAATACCTATTTATTTTGTATGAGCTGTTTTTTTTGCTTGTTGCACTTTCCTCGCTATAGTGAGGTGAAAAGTTTTGTGTTACACACGGGTGCAATTGTATTTTACTTCTCGTGTGTTGAAACACTCGCTACGCTCAGGATTCTATTATTGAACCACTCGCTACGCTCGTGGTTCAATTATATAGAATCCTTTCGCTAGCTCATGTTTCAATTCCACACTCGCTGGTAAAATACAACTTTGCACCCTTGTATAACAAATAACTATTGTACTGTAATTACCTAATTGATAACCGGTAAGGTGCGAGGCTACAGCGGCGCATCCGGACATCACATCTTATTGTGTAACGGCACAGTGTAAGGACTCTATACAGTGGACAAGGTTCATACAACCTAATCGTTCGGCGTCTTGGCTTGTCCGAAACTCAGGGCTGTCACAAATCTTTTGTGACATGTTTTAATTTTTTTTATCTTGCAACATCTGCTATTGAGATTTGTTTTTTTTTGTTGTTATTTCTCGGAAAGTCAAATTGTAACAAAATAAAGATTGTACAAATCGGTACCTATTGCAAAAATCGGTGCCATCTTGGATTTTGTAAGATTAACTCCGATTTAGATAAAAATCGATATCTGACGCTCCGGTGGGGTTAATAACATGAATCTGGTGTCAAAATTGGAAAAAAATTTAAAAACCGACGCCATCTTGGATTTTGTTAAATCAACTCCGATTTGGATAAAAATCGATATCTGATGATCCGGCGGGGTCCCTCACATGAATCCAGAGTGAAAACTGTAAAATATTGTAAAAACCGACTCCATCTTGGATTTTGTAAGATTAAGTCCGATTTGGATGAAAATCAATATCTGACTATCCGGCGGGGTCCTTAACATAAATCCAGAGTGAAAACTGTAAAATATTGTAAAAACCGACGCCATCTTGGATTTTTTAAGATTAACTCCGATTTAGATAAAAATCGATATCTGACTATCCGGTGGGGTCAATAACATGTACCTGGTGTCAAAATTGGAAAAAGTGTAAAAACCGACGCCATCTTGGATTTTGTTAAATCAACTCCGATTAGGATAAAAATCGATATCTGACGATCCGACAGGGTTCTTAACAAGAATATACAAAATCCAAGATGGCGTCGGTTTTTACAATATTTTACAGTTTTCACTTTGGATTCTTGTTAAGGACCCCGCCGGATCGTCAGATATCGATTTTTATCCAAATCGGAGTTGATTTAACAAAATCCAAGATGGCGTCGGTTTTTAATTTTTTTTCCAATTTTGACACCAGATTCATGTTATTGACCCCATCGGAGCGTCAGATATAGTTTTTTATCCAAATCGGAGTTTATCTTACAAAATCCAAGATGGCGTCGGTTTTTACAATATTTTACAGTTTTCACTTTGGATTCTTGTTAAGAACCCCGCCGGATAGTCAGATATCGATTTTCATCCCAATCGGACTTAATCTTACAAAATCCAAGATGGCGTCGGTTTTTACAATATTGTACAGTTTTCACTCTGGATTTATGTAAAGGGCCCCACCGGATAGTTAGATATCGATTTTGATACAAATAAGGGTTAATCTTACCAAATCCAAGATGGCGTCGGTTTTTACAATATTTTACAATTTTGACTCTGGATTCGTGTTAAGAATCCCGCCGGATAGTCAGATATCGATTTTTATGCAAATCGGAGTTGATTATACAAAATCCAAGATGGCGTCAGTTTTTACAATATTTTACAGTTTTCACTCTGGATTCATGTGAGGTACCCCGCCGGATCGTCAGATATCGATTTTTATCCAAATCGGAGCTGATTTAACAAAATCCAAGATGGCGTCGGTTTTTACACTTTTTTCCAATTTTGACACCAGATACATGTTATTGACCCCACCGGATAGTCAGATATCGATTTTTATCCAAATCGGAGTTAATCTTAAAAAATCCAAGATGGCGTCGGTTTTTACAATATTTTACAGTTTTCACTCTGGATTTATGTTAAGGACTCGCCGAATCGTCAGATATCGATTTTTATCCAAATCGGAGTTGATTTTACAAAATCCAAGATGGCGTCGGTTTTTACACTTTTTTCCAATTTTGACACCAGATACATGTTATTGACCCCACCGGATAGTCAGATATCGATTTTTATCCAAATCGGAGTTAATCTTAAAAAATCCAAGATGGCGTCGGTTTTTACAATATTTTACAGTTTTCACTCTGGATTTATGTTAAGGACCCCGCCGGATAGCCAGATATCGATTTTTATCCAAATCGGGGTTAATCTTACGAAATCCAAGATGGCGTCGGTTTTTACAATATTTTACAATTTTGACTCTGAATTCGTGTTAAGGCCCCCCCGGATCATCAGATATCGATTTTTATCCAAATCGGAGTATCTTACGAAATCCAAGATGGCGTCGGTTTTGACAATATTTTACAATTTTGACTCTGGATTCATGTTAGGGATCCGGCCGGATCGTCAGATATCGATTTTTATCCAAATCGGAGTAATCCTTACAAAATCCAAAATGGCGTCAGTTTCACAATATTTTAAAATCAACAATAAACTCTTCGCAGCCACAAATACTGATTTCCTGAAAAATTACAACGAACAAAATCACGTTCTAAAATGGCGTCCTCCCTATGTATTAATTCACCTATCAAAATACTATAACGTGACAGCCCCGAAAATAGACCTCACAATCTGTATGGAGTTTGTGAGGAAATCCCCCTCCGCCCGCTTCATCGCACACCCCCCATCGTTGCCCCGCAAATCGCCGGAGCTGACTCACTGTATAGAGTCCTTACACTGTGGTAACGGTTTAACTATTTGCCTTCTAGTAGATTACACTTACCTACACACTAAGGGCCACTTGCACCACCCGCTTAACTCAAGGTTAGTGGGCTGTCAACTGTCAAATTCAATATAAAATGGTGGGTTAACCTCAGGTTAACCATCCATTTTCGGTGGTGCAAGTGACCCTAAGAATAATTATAATGTAATATGAATATACAATTGATTTTTGTGTTACAAATATATGAACATATAGTCAGTACATCACAAGAATATTTTTTTTATTTATTAATTTATTATTTATTTAATTATCAAACTTACAACAAAAATACGTTACAGACAGAAGCCCTGCAAAACTGTTTAAACAGTTTGACTGCAGGAGGAATTAATACAGTAAATATACTGAGTTTTATAAGTACAACAATATTTATATACGAGTACATATACCTGGTGTTTCCTGTAACAGGAGCAATAAATGCCGGTTGTGTGTTTTCCAACCGGCACAAGATAGAAAAATTTAAATGAATTGGTACATGCATAATGCCTATTTACGGCGCGAAGTTCCTACTGTTTATACTTGTGGGTATCAGTATAAGTGTGTACAAAGTCTCACGAGTAGAAGCCTTATTCTAAAGTCAGTATCAACTACAAATAATGTTTGAAAAAATACAAACCGCCGTAGTTACTGCAAGACTCGTACCGTGAAAACTTTGCGCTCACATCTTTGGCAAGATTTTTCTCAATACTCTAGTTTCGTCTTGGTTTTAATAAAAGGTAACTAATAAGGGTTATTACTGAAATATACATTTTATACAATTTGATTGAACTGCAATAAAAATATTCAGTTTATGTCATTTTAAGGTTTAAGTATAGGTATCGTTATTTTTAAACTCATACAGGGAAACAATATTCTCGAGAAAAAAACAAAGAAACTATTTCTATTGTGTTTGGTAGCTCCGCAATGTCCTACGAGTAATTACCCCCACTCTTGGAGTTGGTGGGTTGGTGGTTGGTGGGTTGGAGTAACTAACGATTTGAATGCGATTCTGATCCCACATCATTGGGAGTCCGCTGGGAGAAATGGAAACGATCTTTAGATATAGGTACATTTATTGGCTGCAACCATAGTAGACCCGAAGAATAAAAGAGCCACTCTTCTTCACATGGAAGAGGGGTGGGGGGGGGGGCAGCTTTTCAAGAAATTTATTTGCCCATTGCCCGGATGACGCAAATCCACCTGCTCCCGATGTATACAAAACAGCTCTTGGGGAACTGGATGAGTACCTACTTCCAACCTAAGGAATGAAGTTTACGAACGACACTTATTCCGATCAATAAAACAGGAGTCGGGGAAAAAATTCGAAAAATTTGATGTAAGACTACGAACTTAGATTTCTTAATGCAAATTTAGTGACGTAATTGAACATTTGATTGACCAAATTTGTGACAAATGTGAGTCAAACGAGTTGCGTAAAAAAATATTGACTTTACGGGACAATGGTACGCTAGACAAAATAATAAGCGAGGGAAATATTCTTGAGTCGGTCCAAAGACAATTGTCTGGATTTAGTGCCAACACACAAACCATCAGTAAAATCGATTGCAGAAGAAACAACTATAATGATGCTAAGTGTTCACTATGCGGTGGTTCAAAACATAAAAATGATAAGTCTTGCCCTGCTATAGACAAAAAGTGCCTCAAGTGTGGTTACACTGGCCATTTTAAGTTTCAATGGAGAACTCGCGCTAGCAAAAGAAAGATGTATCTACATCAGTCTACATATAGCAAAAGGAAACATTCTGACCCAAGTGAAAACAAAACAGCCGCTAAGAAAACTATATTTGAAAATATAATAACTCGCGAATCCCAAACTACCCAACAGCAACAAACATATCCAAAACAGAACATAAATTATATCTTCTATATGGACGATGACACCAATGTAAATTCCACTATCGGGGGTGTCGATGTAGAATTGCTTATCGATTCGGGGAGCAAGTCTAATATAATAATAAGTGACAAAACTTGGTCGTACCTAAAAGAAAGCGGGGTGCAAATCTCTAGCTAAGACGCGAACCCTGACAAGATTTTTATGGCTTATGGCAACACGCCCTTAACTGTCATGATCGTTCGAAGCAGAAATCTCAACACCTGAAGAGACAAGAAGAGTCAATACATAAATAAATAAATGTGGGCGAGTCACCGTCTGCTGAAAATAAAATTGATTACCATTTTGTTAGGCAGCCGTCCGATTTTATTCTCCATAACCCAGTATTAAGTCCACCACTTTCACCTAATAGTCCAGTATATTTTAGATTCCATTAAATCTCAATAGTCTATACACCCTGGCGGGTGCTGCCTCTGCGTGCGTCCCATGACTCGGGCAGGTGCAACATCCGCTCGGTGTACCCCTTACATTTCATCAAATTATTGAAAGGGCTTCTGCGTGTTGGCTTCGGCTCCGCGTACGGCTCCCAAAGGTCCGGAACACCATTGTTCCGTGATAGGAGAGACATACAAAATAGACGAGTTAATAAAACAACATTTAACCGGTAGAGAAACCTTCGGGATGGGTTTCCCCAATAGTACCGGTACTAAAGAGCGATGATAATGTTCGTCTTTGCGTAGACATCCGTTGCGCAAACAAGGCCATTGTGCGTGAAAATCACCCTCTTCCAACCATGGATCAGCTTTTGTCGCGATTTAGATCTGCTAAGATATTTTCCAAGCTTGAAATCAAATATGCAGTCCATCAGATAGAAATTGATGAAGACTACCGGGATATCACAGAATTTATAACCAATCGAGGATTATTTTGTTACAAAAGGCTAATGTTCGGGATATCCTGTGCACCGGAGCTGTTCCAGAAAACGTTGGAGCAGATTTTGTTGCCGCGCGACGTTGTCGTTAATTTCATTGACGACATAGTCGACTTTGGAAAAGATGAACCTGAAAACCGTGCACGACTTGATCACGTGCTTAGCGTCTCAAGGATGCTAATGTACTTTTGAACGAGAAAAATGCATATTTAAATATGCGTATCCAATTTTTTGGGTCATGAATTGATAACCCAGGAAAGATACGGTTTGACAGACATTAAATTGACAGACAATAGCCTGATTTTCTCAAATTACGTTCGAATGGGATATTTATAGATAATGTATGCAAAAATCCTATAAAATTTTTTCCGGAAGTAGGTAAAAAATAAAAAAATAAAACTTAACCAAGTCGATTTTTGAAATTTACGGAAGTAAATATTTTTCTTGTTTGTGAACATGATGAAATATTTGTCTTTTATGTGTAAAAAACGAAACCGAAGAAAACTTATCCACATAAAACGGTAAACTTACCAAATGTACGCCGTAGTTGATAGATGTGTTATTCCGCTTGAAAGATATGGTCATAAGTAAAAAAAAATGGTCGTGACCCATTTTAAACAACTAAAAAAACACAAATACAAAAGCAATCTTACAAGAAAAACGATTGCACCATGTGTGTACATTTTTGTGACGATTTGCATGAAACGATATTTTGTGGGATTTCGGTTCCTACATGATACTAGCGACTCACAAATTATCCGTTACGCTAAAAAAAATAGCTATTATTAATTATTTCCTATATTGTAATCAAAATTTCCATACAAGCTGTCAGTTCAATGACTGGATTGGCTATTAGTATTTTTTTAAGTGTCATTATGATTGTGTCTTTTTCAGCTGTGATATACAGCTGTATATAGCTGTAATGTACAGTTACTGAGTAAAACAATTCAATTTTCTTGACTTTAAGGATCCTCTTAGCTGGGGTTGAAAGTCCTAATGTCACATTGGTTTTACTCAGTAACTGTTAATCAGATTTTGATGATATTACAGCTAGAGGAGTGTTTTATGTGTCGCTACTTACTTGTGCATATAAATTGCGAAAAACAATGTTTTAGGGGTGCACCTCCTCATACATAAATATATGATACATGGTAAATACTTATCTTTATTTTTGAATATAGGCACATTACAATGCACTTATGAACGTCAAACAAAAGCTACTAAACTGTGGATTTAGAACCGGTACTACACCATAGCCCGAGCAGATTATTTATTACCGGCAAGAAACTCGGCGGGACTTATTTTAACAAAACAAATTGCAAAAGTAGTATAAATATTTACAATATGTGGTTCAACAAGAAACCACATAAAAATTGTGAAATAGAACAATTACAAATAAAAATAATGATTAAAAATAAACAAAATAAGGCGTAGGGATGTGACGACCCCATCGCCCACTTGTTATGATCGGTGCAATCAGTCAACGCAGGGCAGCTTGTGGCGAGCTGTTGGGGAGTAGCAACTTGAAGTCCTCCACCTCTGGCTTGCCTTAACCAGAGTGGGGTCGTGAGAGCTGTGTTCTCGAGGATAGATGTGGAAACCTAAGTGGCGAGATGGCTATATGTTTAAAGTCCAGTGACACCTCTCTACCCCTAGCCCTCATACCGGTGGTGCCCTTGAGCCATCTTAGATGTCGCTTTTTGTGGGGGGCTATCTTATGTGGGCGAGTCACGGTCTGCCGGAAATAAAATCGCTTACCATTTTGTTAAGCATACGGCCGATTTTATTCTCCATAACCCAATATTCAGTCCACCACATTTACCTAATAGTCCAGTATATGTTAGATTCCATTAAATATCAATAGTCTATACACCCTGGCGGGTGCTGCCTCTGCGTGCGTCCCATGACTCAGGAAGGTGCAACATCCGCTCGGTGTACCCCTTACATTTCATAAAATTGTCGAAAAGGCGTGTTGGGTTCGGCTCCGCGTACGCCTCCCAATGATCCGGAATACCATTGTTCCGTGATGGGAAAGAAACAAAATAAAAGAAAATTTAACGGTTTTACACGATATACACAAACATTTGATATAATTTATTTCATGAACCTGTGTCCTTCACTCTGTAAGCAGTAGTAAATCCAATTTATTTTTTTGTAATGGGACTATTAAAACTACTACTAAACTACTGGAACTATTAGAACACGCAAATGTAGGTATTTTGGGACTTTCTAGCTTATTCCGTTGCATTCATACATTACTACATTAGGTTCCTTTTGATGGTTTTCTGCAATAGTCCTATACTTAACCGCCCAAAAAACACAGGAAGCATTTTAAGAGAGGAATAATACACTTTTGTAGAGCCTAAGCTCCGTATAAACTCTTATATGAGTTCACCCAGCATCTTGGGGCATTATATCGGCTTTTCATAACAATTGTACTGCTTTACACTTAATAACGGTTGGATAAATGAAAATGCTTTTGTAGAGCCTTCAGTTTTAGTGCTGCTTACAAAAGTGCAGCGATACAGCTTTCAGCTGTTTTAAGTGCTTTCATATCTACAATGGCATTTTTAAGTAATACATAAAATGCTTAATGCTTTCTAATAGCATAATTGTGAACCATTATAATGCAACTTAAATCAGCTATACAGGTTTTAGCTGTTTTTAGTGCCCTAGGTTCTACATTAGCATTAAAAATAAGTGGTACGATAATGCCTAAAGCTGCTTAAAAGCATCACACTTAATCGAAATACTTATTTCGATTAAGTACAGATCCCAAATGTTAAAAGTTTTTGGTTATAAACTAAAAACAAAATGGTGTCGGTATATAGAATCCCGATGAGCTTTTAAAATGCCTACGTAATGCAACCAGATGTATAAAAACTCACATGTGGACAATCATTAGGCCGAAGGCAGGATAGAAGACATTTGATCAACCACTGTAATGCCACTCGTCATTCTAGCACTAAATTGATTCACGTCTATGCTGTCCAGCAGCATTAGTCTTATTTATAATTAAAAAAAATATTTAATTTAAGACTGCGCGACTAAAACCATATTATATTAACCATGCAAAATTTGTTATATAATTACAAGGAATACAAAACTGTTTTGGTTATTTCATTTATATATTTACATACAATTTAATATCAAAACTACAATATATCGAAGGCGCGTGAACATTTTGAATAAAACATATATAGACATTCACAGTAAAATACATTGCGCAGTAAAATTCGAACCCATTATATTACCAAAAGAGTTAAAAATTTAGCCGGTATTACAAATTTTGTCCCAATGCAAACAAATATGGAGTCTCACGCTCAGATTTAGTCGATCTTCGTACACATTTTGCAAGACAAAACACTTAAATTACAACGATTATTGTATTACCTATACCATTTGTACCTTCGGTATTAGAGATGATTTTGCAATGATATTTGTTTTATTTAACATCAAACTGTGTAAAATAGCTCTAATCATTCTTTTAGCACATTCGAATGCTAGTAGGTTCATTGCTTTTGTAATCCTAAAAGCATCTTCGGTATCAACAATATCCTAATATAATGCTTACATAATGCTATAAGTAAATTTATTGACCGATATAATGCTTCTCTAATGCTATTGGCAACTTTATTGACCATAATAATGCTTTCTTTATGCCATTGGCAACTTCATTGGCCGCAATAATGCCTATTACGGGTCTAAGGCGGCTGTTTAATTTGTGCCCAATTTAGCATTAAGTATATTGACCGTATGGAAATTAATACGGCTACTATAGTGCTTTATCCAAAACGCCAACTCTTCAGAAATGCTATAATATGGTCGTTATACTGCTTTGGTGTGTTCCTTGGGCGGGAATTGTCCTTGGGTGCACTACCATAGTGCATACAGGTATAATCGTCGGTTAGTATCACATCACATTTAGAGAAAATTGTCTTTTACAAGGGGTCTCTGCTCACTGACCCCATGGCCCCAAGGAGATTATGTAATAATAATAATACACTCCCAGGATAGCTTGTGGTGAGCTGAATGAAAAGTGCCGACCCTTGGGTCCCATGTCCCTGAGAGTCGGTCAGGCCCCAAGTATGGGAAAGACATACAAATAATAATAATAGTTGGTCATAAACTATCTTCACTTCTCCTAAGTAAAAAAAAGTACGACGGTTTTATTAAACACGACGGGTGGAGCCGACTAGGCGCGCTTGAAAGCTGCCGTAGTACCGGAATCCGGAGTATGGCTGCACGCTCTGCCGTCGTCGCCTCCTTATCGGCTCTTTGTACAGGAGTAGCCCTTAAACTAGGCTGTGCGATGTGCGAACTCCGCCTGTGTGTCTGTGGCGCAGCAGTAGAAACCAACGGATATCATGGATTAAGCTGCGTGCAGTGTACCGGTAGATTTTATAGGCACAACTTCCTTAATCTGAAATGCCGTCAGGCGTTGGTGCGGGTAGGTAGGTCGTAAAAGAAGATGTTGATGGTAACCACAACCAGTCTTTTTCCGGGACAACGGTGGCTTTGTCGCCTTCGACACTTCGGAAGCTAGATTTCAAAGTTTTACGTGATAAAGCCCTGTTTTAGTTTAATTATAGTGTGTAAAATCGAGAAAGTTTAAATAAGTGTTTAGCTAGCGAAACATCAATTAATGGTCCATTGTCAATTTGTCAGTGTATGGCCAATAATCGGCCTAATACTTCATTTTACTACATCCATAAGTCATGGGTCCAAAACCAAATTTAGAAATACAATTATACCTACCCTATTCATATTGTTGTATTATTTGGTATTTCTTTTTTCAACCGATATCAAAATTTCAAGAAGAGAAGGTTCGCAAATTTTGTGTTATTTTTCTTAATGTGAAAAAATCATATTAACATCTCAATGACCGGCAACCCCACGAGTAGGTGCTGCAGATTTCAGTTTGTACTAGGTGATACTAGTTTGTCCCCTCTACCCCCGCCGGATCTGCCAATCAGTGTATGGTAATTTGAACCGCTATGGGGATCCGGGTGGCTAATATCAATATCGACAACAAAAGTTTTCTTGTATATACTGACCGAACGGTTGAATCTTTCTTGTACCTAGTCATTGTTTTCAACAAAAGAGATTCATGTAGATGCAATGAACCATAAATAATTGCACCTAGTTGTATAAATATTTTATTCAAAATCAAGTGAAGTTTTAGGTTGAAGCTAAACATTTAAGCAATGTATTATTTTATTTCCATTAACTGTTTCCTGGACGTACATACAACATTGATCTTGGCAGTGGACTGTAACGTAAGTCAAGCTTATATGAACTTGGTTCAGCTTTTTGAATCAAATATCTGCTCAGTTCTCTTGGTGCTTGTGACTTAATGTACTGTAAGTAAATAAAGCAGAGTTCAATAAATTAAGTTGAAACGGCAAGAAAAAGTAGGAATCAAATAAAATGAAACAAACTTGTAGATATCAACACCTTAAATTACCATAAAACAAAATTATTTTGAAAACGGGCGAAAAAGTACTTTAACTATAAATATTATGTAGAGTTGCGGCGAACTCACTCACGTTAATCTTAAAATTTTAAGCGTTATACAACATATCTTGTGTGATTCGCCAATCAATTAGTATTGTATGGTGATTTACATATTTGGTACTAAAATAACTGCGAACTGGGTGAAGTATCAGTCCTCAATTTTTTTTATCGTTTTAAAGTTAGGTACTAGGTAAATGTACTTACTTTCGATGAATCATATTTTTTTCTTAATAGCCTCAATGTCAAGTCAAATGGACCCCAGTCTTTAGCAGGGACAAATAACAGCTTCCAACTCTGAAAACAATATTTTTGCTTTGAGATAACTGTTCATTTAAGGATATAATATTGAAGTAAGTATAATCCAAATATATCCAAAAGTATTAGACTATTATTTCTCATAACTTTGTTGTGCTATAATACTTAGGTTATGATATTTAAAATATCACTACCTACCACATTATATTCTCGCGGTGTTCTCAAGTGGGGTATTTTTTTTTGTTGTCCAAATATATTTTTTTAGTGAATTGGAAATTTTTATCTGATTTATACACTGAATCACGAGCTCTTTCAATCTAAGTAGAAGAAAAAGTGTCCTAACCTTTCTATACCACCATACTAAATTTGTAAACAAAATGGTGGCGAAATGGGAAAAATATCTCAGAACACTTTTTTTGTCCTAATAAGTTTTGACTAATTGAAATTTATTAAATGGGCATATTTCTATTTTGTTGTGGTTTTTTTTTCGCTTCAGATTTGAATGATATTTGGTGGGTAGTTAGAGTTACTTATTCTACGCTAGATAAATACGAAATCATAATGTGCGACAATAATTTTGTACTAAATTTCCCACTGAGTTACGAAAATCTCATACGATTTCGTTAACTAAATTTTCTTTACAAAAAACTAGTCAGTTTTGTATCGGCCCATACAAAATGTATGAAAAAATGCGTTACGAATCTGACTAAAAAAAAGACACTCTTTTTCATTTTTTTAATCATTAGTCGTGACTCTGATGGTGGTGGTGGTGGTGAGTCGTCACTCGTGATTCTGGTTATAATAAACCCAAAACTTCCTATATTATCAAAAAAACAGGAAATGGTACACTTTTTTTGAAAATGCCCGCATATTATATTGACATTGGATGATCCGAACCATCTAATTAGGAAAACCAGAGATATAATCTATAATACTAAGTAAGTAGTTATATATTATGGAGTAATGATTAAGTAAACTCGTAAACACAGTACCTTCTTTTTAGTGACGATAATGTTGTACAATTTAAAAAGTAATCCAAGTATCACAAGCCCCAAACATGCACAAGTTATTCCTGTTCTCCATTTCATGGGCAAAATAAGTCCGAACAAGGAAGTCGAATAGAAGAATTTAACCTAAAAAAATTAAAGAAAGATCGATCGGTTTTATAATGTATTGTGTTTTAATTACCACAGTGCGTATTCATCTAAATTAGGGTATACCGCGTGGGCCCTACAACAGGAGCAAAACAAATTTAGGTTGTACTCCTCAAACCTAACAATTTTAGTTCAACGTTCAACAACTTCTAGGTAGTAGGTTTCCACTTTTTTATATAAACTAAATAGTATTTTTAATTAACTTTTACATCAGCCCAATTGACGTCTCTTATCGGCTTGTCATAGTACATAATGACGAAATTCGCAGTGTTCAAACAAACTTTGAAGTGTAATAAAAATCAAAACACAAGTTATTTTTAAAAGTGTCTGAACAAACGTTTTTCAGTTTGGAGAGTAACGATTAAATTTTTTGCTCGTGATATATGGCCCACCTGGTTTTTGGAAAAATATATTTAATGAATTGAATTGAATTGTTATCTTTTCATAATCAATTTAAAATCTAAGTACTATAGGTAATATATTAAATGAACGCTGATTATATGGTTTTCACTTGATTAGTAATAAGATTAAGGTAAGACAAAGATTAAACCATCGACACGAAACGTAGGATCGTAGATGGGCAGACTATTCCATATAAACTATGGTGACTAGTGTGACGACCAGTATATGATTGCACTTGGGCCAGCTAGTCTTTTTTAACAATAGATAAGACCCGGATATCGAACGGTAGCACTTAGAGAAGCTACTGGTTCATGAAAGAAGTGATGAAGGGTAATCCTACATTGCCATTATCTTAACAAAAAACTCGCCGAGATAATATGGTTTGTCTGTCCTAAGCGATCGCGTTAAACAAGTCGCTCACAGATATTCAGAAGTCCAAATTGAAGGTTTGGTTTGGCAACGAGCTACGGAGCGCAGCGGTGCTAAGAGGACTGATCTCATTCGAACACGCTCAAATAGGAATGAAAATTGTCACGGCTAGTAGCTGGCCTACGACCGAAATAGGAAGGGGAGTCACTAGAATTTTTCTGACTTAAGAGTCCGGTATACTTTTTTTACGATTTTGTTCAACTTTTTGATGGTACCGTATTGGAGCAATTAACAATAATCCTGTTAGTCATTTGACATATTACGGAAGATGATTCTAATTTGAATGGAGTATATGAAGTACTTTTCTGTTTTTGTTTCTCGATTTTTAATAATGTACCTAAATCTGAGGTCTGTTTCGCGATTTTTGCCCGAAGAGTTAATTACTTGAGGCTTTCTGATAACCAGACTGATATCAAACCGGTATGTTAGTTATACATGTGTTGGAAAATTTGTCGTTTATATGAAATAAAATAAAATATACGAAAATTTATATTTCATTGAGGTTTCAAAAAAATGAGAAATGTGTTTCAGGAAATTCCTCAATTTACACGAAAATGATACCAAACTCGATCACATGGCCATGACCTTAGTATTTTTTTTCAAGTGCGTAAGGTATTCCTTGTTCATCAGTTTCCGTATCGTAAAATGTAGAACTATGACTAAATATACTTACCGCGTGAATTTGAATACGTGGGCGCTAGCGGCTACCTAGCGGTAACTAAATCACCGAGTAGCCTGGGCGGGGCAGGCTCGGAAAGAGATAGCGATCATGTCTAAGACATCTTTTGCAATAGCTGGCCGGGAGAAGCTCAGAACCGAGGGTGGTGAAGATAAGGGAATGCATGTGAGTAATAAAAAAACTACGAGGAACGGGTTTAACAGACGCAAAACCGGAGTCATGTTCGTTAAAAACAGATGTTTTGAAATGTTCAACTAATGTCTTTTTCTATTAATCTGAGCACCTTTTTTTTATAAGGGCTATTATTTTATTTTAGGAAGAGACAACAATACACGAAAAAGAGTGTTGCGAGTTTCTAGGTCGACATTATTCCCGTGGTCACGTAGAAAGAGTGAGTCTTGTGAGTTCCCCGCGACCACGGGGACAATGTCGCCCTCGAAACGTCGGACGTAAATATTCGAAGTATATACACGATCAAGCTCCGTTTTATGCAGTAGGTATTAATGAGTAAAACCATTAGCAACATGTCGGGCCATGCTCAGTGTAGGGTAGGTCCGTCACAATAAGCGAACCGAATCATAAATTTACCATGTTTAAAATATCTTTGGTTAAAGTCTTGATAAGGAAAATATTTACTTTAGGGTCGAATCGAAAAAATATCTCCACTTTTTGTGTATGGGGAGGTACTCTATTTTTTCCCTTTGTCGGCATGATCGATCTGTATATTCATACCAAATAACAGCTGTGCGTATAGTACTAACGGTCACTGATTTAGCTGCAGACAGACAGACAGACATGGCGAAACGAGAAAATTCAAAGTTTAAAACTTACAATGTAAAACAAGCACATGATTCGTAAGCCCATAACAGCAACCAAAGGAGCCGCAATCCCATTATGAAAAGTAATATCCTCCAAGAGTCTACTTAATGGGTATAAAAACGTTATTGTTACTAATTCAACACAAGTAGCTTCACGAATTCCATATAAAATTATCCATCTAACCTGTAATAAAACAAACAACATATATAATTAAACATGTTTCTGGCGTGTCTAAGTCAGGACTGGAAGACCTTAATGTCGATTATGTTTGAAAAAATAGAGAACAGATAAAAGGCAAAAGTGTAGTTTTTTTTGTCACTTTTTCTCCCTATAGTCAGTCTGGATAGGATCGTCAATGGTACTGTTAGGTCAGGATACTATAACCACAGCGTAGGGATGTATTCTTACAGTGGGTTAACTTCATACAACCTACACGGCCAGCGGCCCGGCTCGGTAATCGCGCTCGAGGCTCAGGGTTGTCAAAAACTATGCGAAAGATATTTAGTTTTTTTTTACTAATTTGGTGATTTGGCCAGGGGGTCACAAAAGGAAACGTGAGAACTGATTTAAACATATGTATATTTACTGTTTATGTTAGGAAATGCCGCCATCTTGAATTTCTTTAGTTTTGATCCGATCGTGATGAAAAGCAATATACGACCAGAGAAGTTTTTCACAATTAATCCGAAGTCCAAATTCTGTCAAGAAACGACCGCCATCTTGAATTTCTTCAGTATTCAGCCGATCGTGGTAAAAATCGATATTTGAGGATCCGACAGGTTCTTTATGATGAAACTGAGGTCAAAATTGCGAGATACGGCCATCATCTTGAATTTATTCAGTTTTGATCCGATCTTGAAAAAAATCGATATCTAGGGATCCGACAGGTTCTTTATAACGAATCTAAGGTTCAAATTTCACCTCAGATTCGTTATAATGCACCTCTCGGACCCTCAAATATCGATTTATGTTAGGATCGGATAAAAATGTAGAAATTCAAGATGGCCGCCGTTTCTCGTAAGTTTCACCTCATATTTATTGTAATGAACCTCTTGGACTCCCAGATATAAATTTTTATCACGATCGGATGAAAACTGAAGAAATTCAAGATGGCGGCAAGTTTCTAACAATTTTGACCTAATTCGTTAATAAGATCCTCAGATACGGTTTTTTATTACGATCTGATGAAAACTAAATAAATTCAAGATGGCGGCCGTTTTACGCAATTATGACCTCAGATTCGTTATAAGGATCCTCTTAGATCCCCAGATATCGACTTTTGTTAGGATCGGATCAAAAATGAAGAAATTCAAGATGGCGGCCATTATTCGCAATTTTCATCTCATATTTGTTATAATGAACCTCTCGGACCTTCAGATATTAATTTTTATCACGATAGGATGGTAACTAAAGAAATTCAAGATGGCGGCCGTTTTACGCAATTTTGACCTCAGATTCGTTATAAAGAATCTTTTTGATCCTCAGATATCGATTATTGTCAGGATCGGATCAAAAATAAATAAGTTCAAGATGGCGGCCGTTTTACGCAATTTTGACCTTAGATTCGTTATAAAGAACCTTTTGGATCCTCAGATATCGATTATTGTCAGGATCGAATCAAAAATAAAGAAATTCAAGATGGCGGCCGTTTTTCGCAGTTTTCACCTAAGATTCGTTACAAAAAACGCCTCGGATCCTCAGATATTGATTTTTATCCCAATCGCACAAAAACTGAAGAAATTCAAGCCGGCGGCCTTTTTAGGGGTTTTGACGGATTCGTTATGAGTAACATCTCAAATATAGTTTTTTTTTTTGATAATCGTAATTGGATCAAAAAGATATTAATGTAGCACCGATTTTCAACCAAAAAAATTACTTTTGTTTACATGAGTTCACCTTTTACGGTCGTCATGGCAAAGTAACTTCCGTTTACCACCCCTTAAAAATAGACCGCCGAATTTTCATAGAAATTCGGCGGCATTTCCTCCCCGCCCGCTTCCCCGCGCGCCCCTCATCGATGACCTAAAAATTGGCTGAGTTACCACACTGTATGGAATACATCCCTACGCTGTGCTATAACCCTACAAGGATATATCCAGCTATAAAAACCTACTAGGGGTGATCCAAAAGTAATGATAACTAAATACTTTTTGTCTCGGTTTACAATAATTGCATATAGCGTTACTGGCAGGAGAGACTCCTCAGTAAAAAGAAGAAAAAAAAATTAAAAAAATGTATTTGTCATTGAGTTGCAACTGTTTTTTCACGAGCGGTCGGAACAATACCGCAAAAATGAAGAAAATTGAGTTGAGAGCGGTTATTAAATACTTCTGTTAAAAAAAATGTGTACTAAAGACATATACGCTGAATTAGTGGGGACACTAGCGAACTCTGCTCCGCCGTATTCCACAGTGGCACGCTGGTCGAAGGAGTTTAACTTAGGAAGAACATCCACTCAAGACGAACATCGCGAAGGCCGCCCTTCTACGGCCCTTACGGAAGATAATGTAAAAAATATCAATAAACTCGTGTTAACAGTTAGAAGAATGACTATCAGGCATCTAGTTGAGCTCACGGGGATCTCGTATGGCAGTGTTCAAAGAATATTAACTGATGAACTACACATGAAAAAAGTCTCCGCCCGTTGGGTACCTAGAATGTTAACGCCCGAACAAAAGGAAATACGATATAAGATTTCAAAGTGTAATATTGAAAAATTTCGAGCTGATCCCGAAACATTTTTGCGTCGATTTGTTACCATGGATGAGTCTTGGATCCATCATTTTGATCCTGAGACAAAACAACAATCAACCAAGCGAACAAGCAAACAAGCGACCAAGTTCCCCTACACCGAAGAAATTCAAGGTTGCAAGCTCAGCTGGGAAGGTCATGGCTTCCGTGTTCTGGGATGCCGAAGGAATTATAATGATAGAATACCTCGAAAAAGGAACCACTATTACGGGCTCTTACTACGCTGACCAGATACGAAGATTGAGAGAAGCAATCAAAGAAAAGCGGTGGGGCAAACTTCGTGCCGGTGTCCTGTTTCACCAGGACAATGCACCCCCCCACAAGGCCGGTGTTGCGATGGCTGCTATTCATGATGCAGGCTTCGAAGTGCTTGAACACCCCCCATATTCGCCAGATCTAGCCCCCAGCGACTTCCATCTCTTTCCACGCCTGAAGGAAGATCTTAGAGGCAACAAATTTTCGGATGACAGTGAAGTGATGGCCGCTGTGGAGGCATTTTTGACAAGTCAAGAAAAATAATTTTTTTTAAAGGAATTCATGGTCTAGAGAAACGATGGTCTAAGTGTGTAGACTTGCACGGAGACTATGTTGAAAAATAAATTATATTCTTTTACATTTTATGTGTCTTTCATTCTGATTATCATTACTTTTGGATCACCCCTTATAACTTAATTAATAAATTCAAACCGATTAATTTCATTATGTCGTTTTTAAGAATTTATAATTTCAGTAGGATAGTATTATTGATACCCGGGTTGTATTAAAGGAATATTTTCTCTAAAACCGTAAATTTACATAACAGGATAGTTTAATTAATTATTTAAGCGGTTATTGAACAGTAGTCTTCAAAAATAGCCTGTACTCTTTACGATGTCGCTAATCATGAGTGTGCGCATAAATTTGAGCCTCTGCTTTGATACTGGTAATAGAAGTGTCTGTTTACGATTTCGATAATCATGAGTGTTCTGATTAATTGTTTGTATATTTAAAGATGTATGAAACATGACTTACTCGTATATGCGTTGACCGTAGTTTTATTTTTTTTAACAACCAAAAATCATTTATTATTAATTAATTAGGGCACCTTGTAAATCCCTGGTCGTTTCTCTAATTGAACCTACGGTCGACGTATAATAGGACTTTTAATTCAGTATGGTAATTAGGACGAACAGCGCTGTATTGTCGATTGTGTATGTTTAGAGTTGAAACATTAATTTAAAAAATTAGCATTTATGATACAAGTGTAGATAGTAGGCTTTTTCCCGTTTAGTGTCGGTTACTATAAAACACGAACAAAGTGAGAAAGCCGCTTCGTTTTTCAAATGATAGGTCCGTATCTTACCTTACCAGACTAAACATTACAAGTATTGTAAATCCATTGACAAGTTTTCTATTATTTAAAATTTCATAGATAATAAAACGTTTAAAACACCTAGTTATTGGCAAATTGAAATAACAAGGGTCACTTGCACCACCCGCTTAACTAAGGGTTAGTGGGCTGTCAACTGTCAAATTCAATATAAAAATGGTGGGTTAACCTTAGGTTAACCCTCCATTTTCGGTGGTGCAAGTGACCCTAAGTAGTGTAACATCTTTGTTCCGTCTGGTGAAGACATATTTTCTAAATACATAGTTAAGCTTTGTGAATAACTTACCACTTCAATCCATCGTTGCTGTATATTTGAGAAAATTAATAAAATTAGTGCCGCATGCCACCGTTTAACAACTTGCCATTCACAAACTATTACTTCAATCAGGCATTGATAAATAATTATCTAAAAAATAAATTTAAAATAACCATAAAAACATGGATGCTAAAATGCAACTCGATAAAGTGGCTAAGTAAAAAGAAAAGTATTCGTTTATCTAGATTGAATATTAGTACATACCTACCTATAAACAAGACAATAAGTACTTACAAATGTAAAATAGTCCACAACGAAAACCAAAATACAAAATGGTATGGTCATAACACTGTCCAAGTTTATAGATTTGAAAAATATCGGCCATATAAATAAAATTGAGGAAACCGCTAAAACAAAAAGTGCGTCAAAGTTATACGTCTAGTATTATTGTCATCACTCCCATACTCACTCATATACTCACGAACTATGACCAACGGTACAGTAGCCCTAAAAATAATGGAACACCTTGTTTGTTTGTCACCGTCGTAGTATTAAAAAAAAGTAACTTGTGTTTTAAAAATCGATCTGTTCGACTTATTTAAAACAATATGATATTCCTATGAAATCGGAAAGTAGTTAGTAAAGAATAATGCCGAAAATAGTGAGGACGTGAGCATTTACAGTGTATGCTGATACAAACCGAAGCATATTGCTAAGTTAATTAGAAAAAAGTCGTGTGCGTCAGAAGCGAATAATAAGAACCGCCCATATACGTACAGATTTGTCCATCTGCATCTCAAAATGGTTTCACATTAAAGAAAATCTTTGGCGCACAATTACGTAGTTCTGGAATCGGATCTGTTCGTTTTGAGCACGTGCAAAAGTCGGACAACCCGAAGACTGGCGCAGATACATCGCATCGCCAAAGATTGACGGATAATACTGCACGTGTGTGGCTTTATGCGGGCAGTCCACGGGCAGGTATCCGGCACACATTATATCAGTATCTTATTAGCGCCATACATTGAAAGGCCTGTCCTGAGCAAAGTCTAAATGACAACTGCTATACCCGTCCATGTGTTGTGAAATGGCGGATCCGATCTGAGGTGCATCTACCGGACAAATCTGTACGTATATGGGCCGCTAATGATGATATGTTTCATCGATTTGTTTGATGATTATCACAAAAAATATTATCAAGATATTCATGATCGTAAATTTTAACGTAGTTTTTTTTATGCATCGTATTTTTTTCTCACTCGCAAATATTTCTAGCCTTTTTTTTGACACGCGAATTTCCATTTCTTGTTTTGTTTTAATAGAAGCGTGAATTTGGACACTGGCAAGATTCTTAGTAGGTATATTAAGAGAAAACTAAACGAGTTATTACACGATTAATATGGCCCTCGGCCGTCTGGAAAACTTTTACGAGTAGTACGTACATAAGTTGCGAAGTAGGTATTTTATAATAATTTTTGACGTTGCCCAGCTTTTGGAGGAGCAACGGCAACTATATCTGATCTGGAACGTTCGATGATCGTATAGAAGTATAATACGTAAGTCGACGGTCGTGTAGTGGTAGTAAAATAAGGAGGCAGAGTGTACCCAGCGTTCATAATTCATAAGATCAACACCCAAAAAAAAACGCGAAAATAGAGAGCTTAGGTTTAGCTTAATTACAAATTAATGAAGATTGGCGTTTATAAAAAAACCTACCAAGTGCGTGTCAAACTCGCCCACTGAGGGTTCCGTACAAAGCTTTAGTTGCAACAGCATCTCGAATTACAAATTTGAAGTCAGCCCCATGTGCTGCAGCTGCAGTGTGTATATTTACACGACACATCGGGAGGCACTTTTGACACACACGAAATTTTACTCATTCATTTAGACCCCCGAGACTAACGAGATCCCCAAATTTTATAAATATGCTTCATTGGTTATTGAGATATAAGCATCCAAAAAACGCAAAAAATCATAGAGATAGACATTAAATCATTTGTTTCGTGCATTAATTCAAAGTTTTTAAAACGGTCGAAACGGTCAAATAAAACTAAGATTCGACCCTTAACAGCTTAAAAAGAAGGTCGGTAGTATTTATAATGTTCGTACCGCGACATTTTAGATATCTTGAATACCTTATAAATAGAAAAATACAGTTCAAGGTTTTTTTTTAAATAAACGGGCGGCATGTCAAAACGACCACCACGAGTATGAAATTGAAGGTTTCGACTTTATAACATAACCCAGGAACGATACGATTTTGACAGACATTAAATTATAATTACCTGATTTTTTTAAATTACGTTCAAATGGGATATTTATACGAGTGGATGATAATTATATGCAAAAATCCTACAAACTTTTCTTCCGGAAGTAGGTAAATAGTAAAAAAATAAAACTAATATAAGTCGTTTTTTTTATTAACGGTAGTAAATAGTTTTCTTGTATGTAATCATGACGACATATTTGTCATCTATCTGTTAAAAGAGAAACCGAAGAAAACTTATTCATGTAAAATTATTAAAGCTACAAAACGTACGGCACGGGTGATAGATGTGTTATTTCGCTAGAAACAAATGTTAATAGGTAGAAACTGGTCCTGCCCCATTTTAAACGGCTATAAAAAACATATATACATATAAATCTTACAACATAAACGTTTGTAACATTTGTGTACAGTCGCCATCAGATATATCGGAGCGTCCGAGGCGTGCAAAATATCTGAACAAGCACTCTAACGCCTTGACAATAGAGGCGTGTTCAGATATTTGTGAACAACTCGGACGCTCCGATATATCTGATGGCGACTGTACATATTTGTGACGATTGCGTGTAACGATATTTTGTTGGATTTTGTTGACTACTTAATACTAGACTCACGATCGATATATCCGTTACGCTCAAAAAATGAGCTATTATCAATTATTCCCCCAAACACTCAAAATTTCCATACAAGCTGTCAGTTCAATGACTGGATTAACTGTCTTTATTACACAGCTACATAGGTATAGTCTGACAAGCCAGCGAGCGCAGTAACAGTAAGATAAAGCGCTTCATACGGTCTTTTTCTTACGCTAGTATTACTATCCCGAAAAAAGGGATGGATATAGTTTTTTTGACCTACTGTTACTGCACTCGCTGGCTTGTCAGACTACGAGTATATGTAACAGCGATAAAGATGAAGATAATGTTTGTTGTTGCAGAACATATAGAAACTGATTATCTGACCTGAGGTTTTGGTTTAGTTGCACTATTTTGAGAAATGCATTATACTTGATTTATTATTGATTAGGTTCATTTCCTTGTGCACACTTGGACCGTAAATGACGTCCAAGGTCTGATGATGGAGCAAAAAGGTGACCACTGGATCCCAAGAATTAGTTGATGTGATACCCTCGTGTTTTGACTCATTTGTTTTGTCTTGACGAGCACTTGGACCGTAGATGATGTCCAAGGTCTGATTATGGAGCAGAAAGGTGACCACCGGAACTCAAGAGTTAGTTGATAATATATCCTGGTGTTTGGACTCGTTAGTTTTGTTTTGATGAGCACTTGAACCCTAGATGATATATTGACAAAAAATTGTGATATCCCACTAAAAACATAAATGTGAAAATGAAAGCCAAGTTCCCAATGAAAATATCGTTAGTGTCGACTCCGCCGACAAAATATCTGATGATATCTAAATGCCAAGGGTGCCAAGTTCAATTTTTTGGTGGGATAAAGACTGTACTCGATAAGATCCGGGCGTGCATGACCTGCCATATTGTTTAACAGATGCTCATATTTACGCAGCATCAATGCATGTAAAAATCAAATATTTACAAAATATAAATATTATTATAGGACTTCTTACACAGATTGATTTAGCCCCACGGTAAGCTTAATGAGTCTTACACACCCAAGACGCAGGAACAAATATTCGTGCTCATCACACAAATAAATGCCCTTACCAGGGTTTGAACCCGGAACCTTCGGCTTAGTAGGCAGGGTCACTACCCACTAGGCCAAACTGGTCGTCCAACTTCTAATATACTTACCTATAGCTACTTTATTATATCACGTCAGTAGCAAACAAGCATACGGCTCGTCTATGGTAAACGGTTACCGTAGTCTATGGACGACTACAACTCTAGGGATGTCATAAGTATTTAAGCTAAAAAAATACAGCCATTTATTTATGCTGCAAAAAAAAGTATATTGCGGCACTTTGTCAAAACGAATTCTCAGCTATTCAACATGGTATCACAACAACGCACACTGCCTACACGCTCTCAGTCCCAATACAATATCTGTAAAATCAGCCATAATACATACAGCCTTACTGGCTAAAAGTGTACAGTCACCTGCAATAGTATATGACGCTATGAAGGCCGCAAAAATATGTGACACGCTCTTATGGCGGTACAAACAAGAATGTGACAGATTATTTTGCAGCCTTCATATAGTCCTATACTATTGCAGGTGACTGTACTGGGAATGTGTCCTAAAATATTTAATAAAATTTCAGACAAAATAAAAATTAAAAATAATTTCCAGTTTAAGAAGCACTTAAAATCTTATCTTATTAATAAATGTTATTACTCCATGAATGATTTTCTTCAATGACATTTGATTGCAAATTTATATCGACTTAATTCTGTTCGGTTAGATAACTGTAGCATGATTATTGAATTTGATTTATCTATTATTGTTGTAATTTAATGATTTATTTTGTGTTAGACATACATTTTGTATTATTTAAGTCACTAGTTTTAAATTTTGTACGCCAATAGGCATAACACAGAGTTCCTACTATATATATTGACATACTTTGTGTAACTTGTGTTATACAAATAAACGATTACTTACTTAATTACTCTCGAGCGAGAGAGCGACTAAGATTTGTGAAATTTAGAAAGTAATAATTATGGTCGTATACTACGAGTACGAGTATAGGGAAAAATCTGAAAACTACAATACCTACTTAAGCAGATAGGTACGGAACCCTTGATGGGCAAGTTCGACTCGCACTTGCCTGGTTTTTTTATTAAATTCGAGGCGAACGAGCAGACGTACTCGTATCGACTGATGGTAAACGATTATCATCACCAATGGACACTTTCAATACCCGCGCGGATACAAGTAGGTTGGTTGCCCACATTTCAGATGGATATACGTTATTTTCTTGAAGGTTTGAAGTTGAAGATCATATGTTGTATACATATAGTGGCAGTAAAATAAGGAGACCGAGTGTTTCGAAAGCTCTTATCGTTATGACAAAGATATTGTTCCGCGCACACGACTCGCTCGTTTTTTTCCATAACTGTACAAAGATAAAAAAACGCTACTATAAAAAAAACAAGCATGTGAAAATTCGCGTTTGAAAGAAATCGTTTAGAAATACTAGTGAGTGGTAATAAAATCTACTGTTAAAAAAAGCAAACGTTAAAAATAGCTTTATAAATAAACGCTGCTTGAAAAAAACGACATTAAAATTTGCGATCATTATTAAATTCGATGTGAAAATATGCTTTTGTAACAATCATTTAACAAATCGTTTCATCGGGTACCAATGCATATCTATATTATTACCAACAAATAAGTAACAAATTTGGACTGAGATAACCGAAGCCGATGACTATCTCGACGATAACGTCCTCCATAATACATATATGCAGGATACGGCAATTTAAACTAACAGTATTTCAGAACGTTTACATTTAGTACTATTTATTAATTAAGTAAATTTTAACATGAATACTTACTATAATTAAATGGATTTAATTCTGTCTTACTTATTTACTTTATTAGTGTGTGCTGACGAATATGTACTCCATTTTATTCTACTTTATTTTTTAAAGGTAGTAAGAGTAGTAACAAAACATCGGCTCTAAATATTTTTTTCAAATGTGTCACTTCTGAAGGTAGCTAATTGGAAACTTATAGTTTATTCAGACGAGTAAATAAAATAAATGTATATACCCACAAATTATAAGCCTTCTGTAAGCGTTCAAACACCGCATATAAAGACGCCCATAATAAATTGAAAGAGATGTCATATACTACGGAATAAGTGACCAAGGCCCTTAGTGCCAGGGCTGGTATCGAACCGGCAATCTCCTGCTTTCGCGACAGAGATCGCTGGTTCGATACCAGCCCTGGGCACTGGGGGCCTTGGTCACTTTTCTATGTAAGTAATATATGACATCTATTTCAATTTATAATTTATTAAAGTATATAGAAGTGTGACTATTTAAAAACATGAATCAAAAACATTTATAAAAAATAATAAATGATTTAATTCATGCTTTACACTTGTACCCTCATAATAATAATAAAAATTGTATCAACACATTTTATATGTGTCAAAATGTTTTTATACCTAGCTACGCTACTTAACATTCAAATTTCGAACATATGTGAAGAACAAGAAAATTGAATTTAGCCTCTACCTATCTCTGAATTTAAAAAGTCTAAAAAATAATATGAAAAGTTTTAATTCGTGAATACCGTAATGGCAGTCGAAATAAGTGTGTACATAAACCAATGTATGTGACTGTAAATTCTTAGGCATTAAAACACTCGTGTGATGTTATTATCATACTCAGCTGACGCCTCGTTTAATATAGTCACACTCGAGTTTTTATGTCTCATAAACTATTATTGTGTCTGCAGTCACACTCACAAATATACCATCAAACACACTTAACTGACAATTTGTAAGCCTTGCCACAGAGACAGTTAAGAGTGTTATTGTAATTATATTTATTTAATAACCCAAAAAAATTAAGTACTCGTAAGGTCAAAGGGCCTATTCCGTCAACACAGCTTGAGCGGCATACTACTGTGCTTAAATTCAATGCAGGTGAGCGTTAGACGCAATAGGCCATATGACCTTCTGATTAATTTTACCTGTATTATATTAAACCATCTATTACACAGTTATTTTAATTGAAAACTTACAATCAATCAGGTGAAGTTGTACGTTAGTAATATAGACACAATATCTCAGTATCTTGTGACTAACGAATTCTCTAAATAAGTAAAATATGGTATTGGATGTTATCATTACAGCGCTGTCGGTACTTAACTTTACCTGAAAAACAACAATTATGATTACATTCAGGTAAATATTTAAATATAAAAATATGATATCGTCTTCTGTTTTCGCGATTGATGTTCATTGAAATTAAACACTTTAGAACGGATTAATCGCGTTTATTAACACCATGACCTTACGTTTCGAGCCCTATACAGCACTCGTTTTCAAAAAGTTAAAATTATGACTGAGAGAATGCGAATTCTCCCCGTTATTCAAAGAAAGTTACTTGTGCAAATTACCTGCATACAAAAAACTATAAAAATAATAAAACAAAAACAAAAGTCTGGTCTACAATGCCTAGAGGGGCTAATAAAGATACTAGTAATATACTGCCGGAAGGGCACTCTACAATTAAAATTGAAATTAATAAATATAAATTATAAAATCCTGTGAAAATTAACATACATACAACTTACGAACGCTTCCCTAACTGGCTTATGGGGCGGATAGAAGCGACAAGAAAACTACCCCATAAAGCGTATTTTATCCTTTATAAGGCACACAGACATCGCAGCTCAGGTAGACCGGCGACCACAACACGCATTGAGTTACTCTCAAGGAGGGTCCCTAAATGAGGAGCACCACTTGTAACCACGCTCCCGATTCAAGCCTAGACACCGACTTTTAGTCTGGCCAGGTCTACGCCCGTGGCAGCATCACTGAGATATTTGGACTATTATATTACGCCTAGTTCATCATAGTTATCTTGATAGTGTAAAGTCATTCGGTATTTTGGTTTGGGGCAAGGCAGCTGACATACATATATTTGCTTTACAAAACTGAGCCATTCGATGTATATACCTATAGGTTATGTAAACGTGCATCAGTAAGGAAGCTATTTAAAGAAATTAATATTTTAACTGTAGCATCCCAATATATTGTAGGGTATCTATGAGAATGTTATTAGAAACTAAGATTAATTCAAAAGAATTTCTGATGTTTCTAGCTATAACACTAATAATATAGAAATAAAAGTGAGCTAGCTACCAGGAAGTGTCGTGCCCGTAAGTAATTTTTAGACAATGTATTCATTTCTGTAACAAGTTACCGGATGAAGCATTACAATTGCCCTTTCCCCCTCTTAAGAATTAAAAAAAATATCTTTGATGTCGAAGGCTTCTTACACAGTAGAGGACTATTTAACAGACAAACATGCATAACAGAAACTGCTATTCCTTTTTTTTATTTGTGATATTTCTGTTTCACTATTGTCTTTTATTAGGGATTTTTGTAGAATCACACATTGTTAATAGGTATTTTTACAACTTTTGAACAGTAGAATCCGATTATAACGTCCAAGGGACCGCCGATATTACGTAGTACTAACCGGGAGTCGTACTAAACAAACTGTCAATTTTAATATTGTTTTATCTATTTCAATAATCACACATGCATTATAATTCATTATGGTTCAGTCAAGTGCAAAAATATGGTTCGAGATAATCGACTCATAAATATGGTACTACGCTCTTATTACACCGACATAAGGTGCTATGGGACATATTTTTGAGTAAGATGTGCACCACCATATTTTTACACTTGACTGTTCATGTAACTCACCGAACAATCGAAAATGTTGTTGTTATATGTAGATTGTAGAAAATGTAGTTGTATTGTTGTTCTCGCTCACTATTGTTTGTCATGCTGAGCATACATGCTTTGGGTAACATTCCCAACCAAAACCTGTAACTAGTATAAACCTACCATGTAACAAATGTTATCTGTTTTGTATGCCTAATAAATAAAAATAAAAAATAAAATATAGGTATTATTTTGGATTAACCTTAGCTCCAGAGATACTTCTTTTTGTTGATATGGGCCTTTTATTTAAATAGTTTTTTTTAACCTAATAAAGGTAAGGTCAATGTGGGTAATTCCGTCATAGGGACTATTGATGAATTGTATAAGCACAGTACGCAGCTGCCGACTCAGTCGAACAGCTCCGGGTAGTCTGCTGCTTATCGACTGAGTCGGCAGCTGCGTACCGTGCTTTTGTTCAACGGAGGCGAGCATTAGACGGAATAGTCTCTATGGCCCTAGCCACATTAACCTTAAGTTTATCCTACATATTGCGTAGCCCGACACGTACTCGGTCGGTTTTGATTTTATCATTGCTATTGAATAGCAGAAGAAAAAATAATTTATTTTCTTCCATCTATTGACAGTTACATTGAACTACGTTTTATTAAACTTGACTGAAAGCAATCGTATTTAAATTTTAATCTTAAAACTTAATAAGAAGTTTAAGTTAAATGAAATTTAATATAACTGTCAATACAAAGAAAGTATGTAAACATATTATTTTAATATTTTTAATTTTACTATGTAGGTAGGTACTCCGGTGAGCACCGACTATTATTGAACGTTATTTTTAGTTTCGTTATCTGTGAAGTATGTACAATACAATATTAATAAAATAGGGTCCCGACTTGTAATACGATCTTTTATTTCATTCTGTTTCATTATGAAATTAGTAAATTGTTTAAGTAATTATTGACTTTGTTTTCTGACGCTACCTAGATTTCCAACTCAGGGCGCTAATTCCTACAGCTTACCAGTGTAACTACTCGTCCAGTTAAAGTGAGACCTGTTTGACTTGTGAATATGCGCAATCGGGGATCACATCTTGAATTGGTCATGTCTTATCCCGCACTTGGTAAGCTATTGGCAATATCGAAGTACCAGGAGTAAAACTTTTTGATTTGATATTGATAATAGCCCTATTCGCTTGCTTTCATAGTGGTCCGTAAGGGACGGACTAAGATTAATATCAAATCGAAGTCCTCTTTTTTAAAATCGAAATGTTACGGCTTCTTATTTATAGAGGTATCGTAAGAAATACGAGTGTCTCGCTTGCGCAAATGTATGAATGCTTTTGTTTGTCTCTGTCGCTCCGTGTGTAATACGCAAAATAGGGGAGTCTCAGTTGCACAACCGTGTAAATCGTATTATTTTAACTCTATTGCGTACTGTGCACATACACATTACAGCGGTGTGTAAGAATTTGCAAGTGTGTGGGTTGTGGCCTAGCTATCCGTGTTGACAACTATGAGCGTCACACATCTTCCTCTTTTACTTACATCAATGAAATGACTTTCATAGTGACTTGTATGAAAACCAACCATTTGCCTACATTTACGTCGCTAAAACGTTCATCAAACGTTCATATTATTATGCAGAGTCGTACTAACCGGATTCTACTGTAATTTGTTCTGAAAAATAAGTCCCGGCGAGGCTGTGGTGTAGAGTTAGAACCGGTAGTAGCTTTTTTTTGGTCTTCATAAGTGCATTGTAATGTGCCTAAATTGAAAAATAAAGAAATTTATCATTTATAAAAGAAAATAAAAAAAATCAGACTAACAAGTGTCCATAGTTTGTTAGTAACAATAATAAATTTATCATTTATGGTGGCCTTCGTATTGTCCCAAGCTCTTTGTATATGCGAAACTTCAGGCACGGGTGCTCTCGGGAATCGATTTGCCCATGTTTCAAGCGCATTCGCAACCGCACCAAGATACGCGATGGTAGTTTGGTCTATGGGAGAGTTTAAAATTTTGAAGACCATACCATGAGCTGACGCGAGAAAGCCTGGCAGGCTCACGTCACCGGCACGGCGCAAGACCCAAGCCTCCGTGCCGAACGGGCAAAGAAGCTTGACACCGCTGTTCATTGGTAAGTCATTCAAAATAAATTCTGTTGTGACCCTTCTTAAAGCGTTATCCAAAGAAAATTCCTAATAGGGACACAACGATGGTTCTTAAAACGTAAGTTACTTACTACCTGTTTACTTTGAAACAAAAAATGCATAATTCCAAAAGTAAAAGTTTTCATATTTAAGCTTATGTATGAAGATTGAATCTTTAATAACGATTTTTTTACGAAACTATTATTATTAGTTACTTATTATTATTGTTCAATAAGTTCACAAGTTATATTTTTGGCCCATATGTGAAACTTCTGTACTTATATTGCTTCTGCTTATTAACTTTTCTTCTTTTTTTCCTTTTTTTTTGCAATAACAAGGTTTACTAACCTAATTTTTCACATATTGTTTTGGGATAACTTATCTTTTTGCGCAATAAATTTGTAAAAGTCGTGTTTTTTTTCACTTTTATAATAACGAGGTCTTGCAACTTAAGTTGGCGCCGCCGGACATAAGCTACCTATCTCCTCACATTTCTCACATTTTTAAAAGTTTTTATATCCCTGTACTGGCTGTAATTGGCGTCAAGTTATTAATTATTTTTGTAACTTCATCAACAATACAGAGTTCGAGAATATCCAAGCTGTTTTAGGTCCAGAATCTACAGGCTGTTGTTGAATTTGCTTTAACTTCGTCATGTAGATGTAGCTTGGTGTAATTAAGGACACAGAATGGCATAGTTAGTTTATTAAATTCGTATTTTTTTTCTCATACTAAATAATTACATGTTGCATCAACCGCTAATGTGAAACAGGCATTAGAATTGACTTTAATAAGTAAGTGACAACTATGACATATCAATGTCGTGTCGAATACTCATACTCCGTTTACACACATGCAAATCCCATGAGATAAATTTAAATAAGTAGTTACAATTATAAAGCACGAATCAAATCATTTATTAAATGTAATAAATATTTGGTGGACACATCTTACTCAAAAATATGTCCCATAGCATTTTTATTCCATTGTAATAAGAGCGTAGTACCATATTTAAGAGACGATTTTGTCGATACGTATTTTTGCACTTGACTGTACCTCAAAGTTGTCTTAATTAGTTCGATTAGTCGAATGTTTTCAAAAACAATCGCACTGAAATCCCACAAAAAAGTGTAACGGGGTTTTGTTTTATATTGGAGCAATTTTGAACGCGATAGGACAGCCTTTAACGCATTCAAATCTTATTTATCAAACATCTGGGTTAAGATTGTTAAAATGGGCAGTTCTAAAAATGGGCAGTTATACATGGATACACATCTAACGTGGAATTTTCATATAGATCACATAAAAAAGAAACTGGTAACGCTGCGTGGTTCCCTTCATAATATCATCAAGACTATACCTAAAAAATTAAGAGTTACTATTTACAATGCTCTTGTAAAACCACACCTGCTGTACCTTATTGAAATTTGGGGTAGCACTGCCAAGACAAGATTAGCCGAACTACAAATATTACAAAATAAAATTATTAAAATGTTATTTAACTATCAATATCAAACACCTACAAAAAAATTTTTCGCTGAAACTAAATTAATGAGTATAATACAGTTATATATTTACAACAGCTGCATTTTTATACGTAAAACTTTAAACAACAAAATACACACAAACTTGTCGTTTACAAAAAGAAAAAATGTTCCAAACCCCTGTACTCGACATAGCCGCCGCGCTAGTTTCCTTATCTTACCGAAGATTCGTACTAACTACGGCAAAACAATGATTACTTTTGAGGGTGCGCGCATGTACAACAACCTACCCTCTCATATTAAACACCTCGACGCCTTTAACTCGTTTAAAAAGCAACTTGCAAATCATGTAATTACAAACAAACCTATAATATAGCGTACAAAACGAGTTGGATGCGTAGATTACCTAATTCACTTATAAAACCTTACAAGTGATATAAAACCATATAATAGGAATTTAACTATGTAGTATTTTCTTTTTGTGTTTTTTTCGTGTTGCGACGACGATAGCTTTTAAATGTTTATGTACTTTTTTAAACTATGTTCTCATGTCAGTGATGTTTTGTCTTTATGAGAATAAATTTCTTTAAACCTAAACCTAAGTGACCTGATAACAGTTAAATGTGAAATTCCACAGGGACCCATATTAAGTCCCTTGTTTTTATTTATGTTTACAATATCTGTTCTCTAGGTCTATCAGCAGAAGTTTGTCTATATGCTGACGATACAAACTTATTATATTATGAGGAAATCTTCCAGATCCTCTAGAAAAGGCTCAAGCAGACATGCATTTATACGTATCTAATATTTGATTTCAAACCAAAAGTAGAGAACAAACACAAAAGAACCTCGTAGATGATATTTGCTGGCAAAAATAAAATAAACTCTTACACCATCCTAATTTATTGATGACCTTAATGATTAATAATGATATTATAAATCGGTCTACGTGTGAAAACTATCTAGGCTAACTAATGGACGACAAATTAAACTAATAAAATCACATACAAAAACAAAGATCAAAAATATCAGAAAGCATGTTTAAAACTCAGTTAAAGTAATCTGTAATGTTTATACCTAGATATTTTCCTAGCACGAACGTTGACGTCTAAGTGTTTGACAAAATAAAAAAATTGACAATCCTGTTATCGATAACTGTGCCACTTCAACGTCATAGAGGTAATACAAAGAAAAATATAGGGTAATAGGGTGCGTTCAAAATAGATAATCGTAACAAAACTATGTTATTTATATTTTACATACTTTTATAACTTTTAAGATGATGTAACCAAATGTTTCGTTTACCGCCTGAGCCCAGGATCATAAGATGGGGTACATGGCTACAAGCCGCAGAATATTATTCAAAATATTTAAATGACATATAACGAGTCTTAAATACATTTCGACAAACAGACGCTGCATCCATACGTGAAGCAAAAAGGGAAATTAATAAAGTAATTCAAAGGTCGATTAAAAAATGACGTTGAAGTGGCACTTATCGATAACAGGACTGTCGATGTTTTTATTTTGTAAAACACTTAGACGTCAACGTTCCCGCTAGGATAATATCTAGGTAAAGAATGTTAAAAGAATATATAATAATTTATAATGTTAAGATGACAAGTAACATAACATAACATAATAAGGGTGACAGTCTGAGTCACCCTTATTATGTTATGATTTACACATTAATTTTTAAATACCATATTCCTGATTTTGCTACACATCAATTAGACTTTGTTTAAAAATGTCACACTCCCTCAATAACTACATCTATAGGGTTAGCATGGTTGCCATTTTATCGCTTATCACGCTATGCGTCACTTTCGCACATACATACTTGTTAGAACGTGACAGCAACGTCGGTAAACGATAAAAACCCGACCATCATAGACTAGTTGGTTTAAAATTATATGTTACAGCTGTATATAAATATTTTATATAGTAAATTGTTTAAGAAAGACTATTGGAGAGTTTGGTAATTTTTGAACTTAGACAATTTCTAAAAGAGCCAAAATGTGTAGTAGATAATTATGATATTTTAGCTGTAGACAACCAGAACCGATTCGGAGCATTGAGCATGACTGGACATTCCGAGAAATTGACGTTTCTTGGCGTTTCGGGCGCCTCAAGGTTACGGAAACCGCTTACCATCGCGCGGGATGTGTGGTTGTTTGCCACCATTTCTATAATTTAACACGTTCGCTGCGTTAAGCATTTAAGCGGGAAGCATTTGGTCGTAATTTGACTTTCCGCCCGTGCGGCAGCGAGATGTCCTTCTCTTGCGCTCGGTGCGTAGGCTGTTTTACTATGTTCCCGTGCATGTAAAAAGAGGGCAGCTGTAGTCCCGATATTCTTGCTTCAAGTATAATCACATCGGGGTTTTCGGAGCGGGAACGTTTGACATTAGCCAAAGAGTAGGTATTTAATTAAAAAACACAATGTATTCCACCAACTTTTTAAGTAATTAATTTAAAAAATAATAAAATGTAGATATAATATAATATACATACATTATAATGGTAAGTCATTATCAACCTCTTCTGTTAAGTCCCTACTCATTTATTAGGCAAATAGTTTACATATATCCGGCGTAAAAGGAAAAAACATTTTGAATAAACTGAAGTTGGCTGTAGCACGTTAAAAACACCGGCCAAGAGCATGTCGGGCCATGCTCAGTGTAGGGTTCCGTAGTTTACCGTCCGTCACAATAGGCAACCTTAAAAAGTGTTTTAATAGATACCATGCTCAATATGCTTATAATCATTAACAATAGGGATGACGACTACGTTGAAAAACTATTATTCTAATTAGTCCGTCAGTTAGATTATCTAAAATTATTAGACACGTATTTTTTCCTTTTTCAATTTAACTAAAATTGACGAAGATAAAGAGCATCAAAGTTCCGGGGTGGGGGGCTTGTGACGTCACTCCTAGGTAAGAATTGTGGAGTGACATTACGCGAAACTTGAACGCACTGTGTTTTTGTCATTTTTTATTTAACAAACAAAAGAAAAAATACGTGTACAATATTTTTTTATAATTTAAAAGACGGAATAAATAGATTTTTTCAGTCGTCTAGCCTATTCGATGATACTTTCTATCACACCCGTCCCGACCCCATCAACTCCGGAAAAATCTTAACAGCGCGAAGTAGACCATGGTACAGCGCCATCTCTCAGGAAATTGGGTTGCTAATTTATACAAACCCGACGGATTATGTATGTTGATTGTTGGGTTTAATTTCGGCGGTAACTTTTGATCGCGTGAATCGATTTGAATCTTTATTTTTTTATTAGAAGAAAGATACATGCGGAATGATAAATTAAGTAAAAAAAAATGTTTGCATATACGGTTAAATTACAAGCTTAACTCAGAAATTATTTTGTACAATTTTTCAAAAACCGTTCAACCAATCAAGTTTAAAATAATTTTCCAATAAAGTTCTTATTAAGTTCTACTTTTCCATTTTTTTTTTCATATTTTTTGAACTCTTGGTTAAAAGTTGGAGGGGGGGGGGGGGGACATTTTTTTAAACTTCTGGAGCGATTATTTCCGAAAATATTATTTTATCAAAAACTATTTTTAGAAAACCCTCGTTTTTTTTCAAATACCTATCCATCCAATGATATGTCACACTCTAGGTTTAAACGAAAAAAAATCACACCCACTTCCCGTGTACGGCAGGTACCCTAAAAAAAGACACTTTTTATTTTACCACTTTGTTGGCGTGACCGATACATATTCGTACAAAATTACAGCTTTCTAGTACTTACAGTCACTAAGATTATCCGCGGACGGACGGACAGACAGACAGACAGACAGACAGACTTGGCGAAACTATAAGGGTTCCTAGTTGACTACCATACCGTAAAAATCAGTGAATTAAAATAAACTTACATTATGTTATTTTTAATGATACAAACGTAAGTAAATGTCAATTGTTTTTCTTAATTATTAACGTTTTTACCAGTGTTTTAATAAGAAATATTTTGTCGGAAATGGAAGTTGTTATCGCTTCTTAATTATCCCATCACTAGTCCTTGGTCTCATCACAATCATCACTATTCTCATATGCGACAAGATAAGCATATTCTCGTAATATCAAGAGTTTTGAAAAACGTATATAGCTTTTGAAATACTACTCCAATCCGCGGACGACGGCAGCTAGACATACACAGGCATATGAATTATAGATTATAATCTTTTTTTTTTCGCAAATTAGTAACCTACCATGTTTGTAGAGGACTTTAAAGGAAGGACATCGTACGGGAAAATGTAGGTCGTAACTCGTATAGCAGGAAGTTTGGTTTAAAAGGTGTTGCAGCGAATGTGTTAAATAAAATCATAATGTATCGTCAATAAATAGATAATATCTTGATAATAACTTTTTGACAATTGAAAGGATATCTACTTAATAGTGTTTTAAAGAATGATCGGTAGTTTTTGACCTGAGAATGATCCTGTGTTAAAATTTCGTGACATAACTATATGAAGTAAGTACGATACGTCAAGTGACATCGATATGGCGGGAAATTTGACGGATCTTAATTAAGTCAATAAACACTTTTGAGTAGTCGTAATCTTATCTATGTTGCGGTGATAACGACTTGAATATGAAAATAATTGATATGTGATTAAAGTGCATTGAGCTATTATTAGCACGCTTACAACTAAACAAGTCTAACAAATAAGTAAAACGATCAACTGTACATTTTATTAAATAAAAAAAAATAAAAACAATAAAAGCAACGGCATACTTAACCTAAAACACAAAAAAAGATATTTAAACATAATTTAACAAGTGCTCAAAATGAGCACCGTCTTGCTGTTCACACAGCTCCGCTCGACAATTATGATTATTTTTAATTCCGTTGAATATTCTTTGGCGGAGTTCTTGTACTGTATTGGACTCTTGTGCATAAACAATTCGTTTTACGTCGCTCCAAAGATAAAAGTCCAATGGAGTGTGATCTGGGCTGCTTGGGGCCATGGAATGGGGCCTCTGCGGCCAATCCACCGCCCAGGAAATTATGTGTTTAGATACTCGCAAACCCTTCCTTCGAAATGTGCAGGGGCACCAATCATGCTGGAAATGTAAATTGTGTAAACTCTGCAGTGGCACTTCTTCCAATAGCTCTGTCACCACATGCCTTAGCAGATTCAGAAAGTTCCCTCCTTTTAACCTACCTTCGATGAAAAAGGGTCCAATCAATGTTCCATTAATTATCCCTGCCCACACATTTACCGAAAAACGCACTTGAAAAGCGTTCCTTTTGGTGAAACGTGGATTTTCTGCAGCCCAAAAGTGCTCATTGTGGACATTAAATTGACCAACACGCATAAAGGTCGGTTCATCCGACCACAAGATATTGGTTTCTAGGTTTCTCTGGAACCACTGACAGAAAGCAATCCTTCCTTCAAAATCTGCTGGTAAAATATCATGCACAGGACGAAAATGAAAGGGGTGTAAATCTGTCGAGTTTAGAAGCCGCCACACGAGTGATTGACTGACACGAAATCTTCTAGCTGCTTGCCTAGTGCTCCTTCGAGGATCCCGAGCAAAGAATCTTAGGATGCGTCGATCCAGATCGTCAGGATTACGTCGAGGTCGGCCGGGTGCTTGAGCGTGGTTTGGAACTGTGAACTGTCCGAAGTCACGTAGGTTCTGGTGCATACGGTTTACCAAACCGTGTGTGGGAATGGGTATGGTGCAGGCATGGTTTTTGTTACAGATTCATTTACTTTTCTCAAACAATACGATTTCTAGGACTTTATTTACCTATGCATATGACAATGACAATGACAAGTTATTACTTATAAATTATCAATTGCCATTAAGTTTGTAAAGAGGCTTTAACTCATACCGTAGCGATAAGTAGAGT
Source organism: Lathronympha strigana (assembly GCA_949128165.1). NCBI lineage: Eukaryota > Metazoa > Arthropoda > Insecta > Lepidoptera > Tortricidae > Lathronympha > Lathronympha strigana. The sequence continues at coordinate 28,227,456 of OX421901.1, read as the reverse complement.
GACAAGGATTTTAGGATAAAATTAATCTAAACATTAAAATTTTGATTAAAAAATAAAAGTCTGTTTTAATGCAATTACTACTTCAACGTGATCTACATCAATTACTGAGTTAGAAAAAAATGGACCTGATCACCGATTAAGAATCATCGTGTATATCGTGTTTCTTGAGACAAGTGTCAAGAGCTCTTTACAAAAGTATTCGTTTTTAATGGTAATAATGATGTTTTCATTTATAAATGACATGTAGGCGGCAAACAAGCATACAGCCCGCTTAATAGAAAGCGGCGGCCGTAGCCTATAGACGCCTGTAATATTACAATATCAGTAATAATGATGTAGACAATTGTCGCACCTGTCACCGTGATGAAATAGGGGCCTGGAGCCTGGACGTCCAAGGAAATATTTAAGTATACATTCAAGGAAATAAACGTTCTAGGAAAAATTACACTCATCAGGTCAGGTCATATTAGTCATCAAGAGTGTGGTATTTTTATAAGACATGCCAAATCTGGTTATACCAAAAAAAATAGGCTTCTTACTACCTCTGCCGTGCTCCGAGACGTTAGTATGTGGAGAATGGGAGGTGTAGTCATTGACTCGGCTACAAATTCAAAGTCGAAACTCTGCAACATAACAAACGCGTGTATGTAGTTGTATGTAGGTACCAGGGAACCAATGTGGTTCTACTAGTACCTACATCAGCCGAGATCTATACTGGTCCTCATCAATTTAGTCTAACATGACAAGCAGAGTTATGTTATCACTACGGATTTTCTTATAAACCTGAGCCAAGAAATAATTTCATTTTATGTTTATATATGGAAATAGTACATTACTGCAGAGGCCGTGAAGTAAGAGATTGCAGGACGAGTTTGTGGTAGACTAGGTAGAGTAGGATTAAACAGTCCTGCAATCTCTCTTCCGGTCGAGGCTTGTATAGTGCTTTTCTCAAACATTGTGAGGAAATAATAAAATTATAATAACTACTAGGTAAACAGTTAATAAGGAAAAAAATTGTTTAATTTGCCACCTTATTATTTTTTAAAGATGCCATTTGATTGAGCTATTCGAGCACCATGTTTAACCGCACAAAAATATACACAGAAACATAGAATTTTTTTTTAAATGTCGCAAGTATCTAGTGGTCGTTGGCTGTATGCAATTTTTCCTTTGTCAGTTTAGTGTGAGTACGCAAATTAAAAAGTTAGAGCAGCGGACAATAATGTTCCGTTCATACTTACGCCATACATTACTTCACGGCCGCCGGCCAAGAAGTAAATGGGGTGAGCCGTAAACAAGAAACTTCATTATAAATTGAAAGAGATGTCATATACTACAGAAAAAGTGACCAAGGTCCCCGGTGAGCAGGGCTGGGATCGAACCAGCGACCTCCTGCTTTCGCGGCAGACGCCCCAACCACTGGGCCACCCGATCACGGCAACCAGAGTCCGAAATTTCCTAAGTATATGCAATCCTTTCCTGTTTTTTTAAAACGCTTAAGGGGTGCGCTCACGCCATCTTACGGCTTAGACTTACGCCTAGTGCTGTCCTTCTAGATAATCTTTACAGATTATTTTCAACTAGAAGCGAGACAACATAAACAACAACAACAGAAACATGAATCAAAACATTTATTATGTTTAATAAATGATTTAATTCATGCTTTATAATTGTACAGTAAGAAACTTCATGTCTTCATTTTGTGACAAAAATGCATACATCTACGATCATGTTTGAGAAAAAACTAATTAATATTAATTTTGTGAAACTAGCATTTAAAACACATCATAATATTTTTTTGAAATTCCTGTAATATGATTGTTGTTTTATTACCTAAGCTCCCTAATATTATAGATTCATTTCATTAAAAAGCATTTACCATGATCTTTTCGAGTGTTGGGGTAGATTTAAGAACCACTTTGGCTAAACCATTATGATGGGCAGCATATATCTGTACAAACAGCAAAACGCACCCGAAAAAGAAAGCGAGCAACCAATGAGCAAAGTGAAGTATCTGTAATTTGAAAATGGAATCATAAGTAAGAATAGGGTACTGACATTTTTTAGGCTTCTGCCATGAAGAATGATAAATGTAAAAGTCTTCGTTGTCGGCCTGCCTGTCAGCCAGGCCTTTTACAAGAACCACGCATTTTATCTCTATGTGGCGACTTGGCGCCAAGTGCGTCGCACTTTTGGCTTCAATTTAGACTGATTCGTGGTATAATGTTACTTTTCTATGCGTGATACCTCTCGCCATAGATTTTTGGAGGGCTAATTGCCTTAACTCTGACCTGCTTCGATACTCCGTTTGCAACGACAATTTATGCGGGATCATGCTTGTTTTCTTGCTTGTACCCGAAGGACCCTGAAGGAGGCTTTACCATCCAAAAATCTAGGTACTATAGCGTTCAGCTTTTCTCAGCAATGAGGCTTCTTGACTTTCAACCGCATTACGACTTGGCACTGTTTGCCTCACCTCACATCCATACCACTGTGGTGCCATCGTCACTGGTAAAGTTTCGCACGGTTTATCATTATCAAGCACCAAAAGCGCTTGCGGCATTCCTCCGCAAGCAAGCCTAAATTACATGCTCTGTCAGGCCTTTGCGTCTTTGGGCTCCGTAGTTTTGAAACTAAGACTCAGGAGTGGCTAGGGATGACGGCAAGCGGCCAGATGGGATGACTCTCGTGCCCTGGCGGTTGGGACAGCCTTTAGTATGGTACGTCACCTGTGTGGATAGTGTTGCGCCATCCCGCCTTCCAGGTACATCGGCAAGAGCTGCCGAAACGGCCGAATGTTTCAAGTGGCGCAAATATGCAGCTATAAATTCTGGCTGCATGTTTTAGCCGTATGGATGGGGTAGAGTAATAGAGACCCTTGCACCCTGGGGGCCTAGAGCTCACGTGATCCTGATCAGGCAACTGGCTAAGCGTCCCATGGACGTCTCGGGTGACCAGAGGGCTGGCTGTTTTTGCCCATCAAATCAGCATGGCTATTCAACGGGGGTACGCTACTAGCCTTCGGGGCACCCTACCGTCTGGCGCCGAGCTAGCTCCCATTTTTTATTTGTAAATAGTTGTAGATAGATTTATGTTTAGTTAATCACCATTACCCAGTAGAGTAGGACACAACATACTAGGCTAATAAACATATTATGAAATTGTATTTACTTACTTTAAGAAATCAACCGATAAAAAAGGTTGAATGGATGCAAAGTTTCGATTTATTCATTTTGGATATCAACTGTAGTCGAGGTAACGTTGGCTTAGCAAAGAATGCTGAACATACATGTTCAAATCTTGATGTATGGATAACATATGCACCTATATTAGGTAGGTAAGTACTTACTGGAAGCCATAACATTAGATTATTCTTATCAGCTCTTTATGTGTTATAGTTTTTTCATTACCTGCCATATATTCCTTTTAAACATTCGGTTTATGAGAAGTGATGATGTTATCCAAATTAAGTTGTGATATATGAAATACCAATTGATTCCAGGTATTATTGTTTTTAAAAGCTTTTGCATTCCAAAACTGAAAAATTAACTAATTTAATTATTATTGTATACAAGGGTGTTTTAAGAAACAAATTACCTAATGTTATAATCGCAGGATGTTATTAATGTTAATGTTAAAGTGTAAAAAATAAAAGAAGCAAAAAAAATATGTTACCAACCTTGGAAGTCGGTAATCAAATGTCGGTAAATAATTGTTAGCATTTTAGCACATGAGTAGGGATGTACAAGATTCTACAAGCGCAAAATGTGTACTTAACCCTTCGTCTGTGTTTGATAAGGATCCTGACCACATTTTTTGGTCCTCTTTTTGCATTTTTTTTCTAAACAATTTCATTTGCCCTTTACGATACCACCGAGGTTTGAACTCACGACTTTTTGACCCACCCACAGACGAAGGGTTAAACCAACATTCGAAAACAACATTCCATACAATCTGGCTATGGCCATAAACTCAGCTAGTCAAAACCGATATTCAAACGGTTAAAACTCACGTACTTATTTTTATCACACTAGACGTGACATGTCGTCTCGTAGCGGAACATACTTAAGAAAAGATAGATATATAAGATATGGTGAAGTTGTTGGCACAGGAAAAATGTTACGTGCCACGCATGATCTGCGATGTCGTTGAAACCGGACGTCGCCCTCTCTCTCTCTCACTTTGCCACCAGCTTGGAAACGGTGACGATTTAGTAGACACTGTTAGTTCTGTGTGCTTGTCGTTGATCCTTTGCGCTTGCTTCGGTGCGCGCAACCCGTTACCTACGCTGGTCTCGAAGCTCTTGAGCCGCGAAGGTGACAATGCCACTCTGTCTGTACGAAGATGACTGCCCGATGCAGTCGAAATAGGTCACGCCTATTGTGATAAAAATAAATTTAATATCGTTTCAATTTAATATCAGTATGACTCTCGAAAGTCTAAATTATATAGTCAAAACCGGTGTCGCTGTGTCGGTGACGTGGATTTTAGCCACGCAGACACGCGCAATCATGTTCGTAGTAGTGTACAGTCGCCATCAGATATATAGGAGCGTCCGAGGCGTTCAAAATATCTGAACAAGCACTCTAACGTATTGACAATAGAGGCGTGTTCAGATATTTTTGAGCACCGCTGATGCTCCGATATATCTGATGGCGACTGTACCTAACAGGCGCAATGCGTTTGTATGAAGCTTGGACTCTGTATATCCCTACTCATGTGTTTTTAGTTAGGGGTGCTTTTCGTAAACACACCGTCCCGTAAAAACGCTTGTTTTCTTTGTTGAGTTCAAGTTGTTTTTTTTGTCCCGGAAGTAAAGAGACAATTTTCAAAGTCTTACTGTCAGAAAACTTTATTAAAAGAAAAAAACAGTTGTGGTATCATGGCATCTAAGAATTCGTTATCTTTTAGGGTCCGTCAGGGCCGTAACTGGGCAATTACGGGGCACTGCCCTACCATAAACTACTATTTGCCCTACTTTAAAATATACCATCAACTCTGATAATATACCCTGCAATGCTTAATTGCGCCCTACCTGTAATGACAAATAATGCCCTATTTTTAAATTCAATTCCGGTTAAGGCCCTGTCCGACGTTTCTCTGCGATATCCAGTGAGGCGATGGGTGAAATACACGTCATACTCGTGAACGGGTGCTGTTTGTTGAGACCGGCCTGTTTAATAGACATTCATTTTAAGTCTTGGAGACCCATCATATGTGATTGTTTTTAGTAAGTAAAAGTACCACTTTGTCGCTTGCCGATAAGGCGCTAATGCCATAAAGATTCGTTTAGAAATGAACCTAATCAACAAGCGACATAGTGGTACCTCTTACTACTTACTACAAACATGCACATATATTTCTAAATGTCATCTCTAAAAATATGTTACATTAGCAAGTCTTTTTTGTTTTTGTTTTTTCTTAAGAACTATTTACTACTCGGGACTACTGTTGTATGCCTAGGAGAAATAATGAAGGAAATAAAATACCTAATGATGATGGGTTACAGGTAGAGCAAAGGTAGAGCAAAGTTATGAGTTATAAGCGCCGACATTAAATGCGCAAAGCAGTTCAGTGCAACCTCGGAAGCGAGATGTGCATATGCGTAAACCTATACCTGTTGCGCGACCTATACACACAAGACTTTGTGTGAAGATTGCTACTCTACTAAATTTGCTACTCTCTGGCTAAACAGCATTCAATATCAAACGCTACTGCATGCATAGTGATATAAAAAGCCACAAATACGTAGCCACACCTATATCCATAATGCATGCATACTAGTGATATTAAAAGCCACATACCTATGTACATATAAGTAGCCGCAGTAATACCCACAACCCACAATGCATGCAGGTACAGACGACATCAAATAATTGGTGATAGCCAAAGTCGCGATATTAAATTATTCGCAACACATCTTTTCAACCGACTTCAATATTTCTAAAGGAGGAGGTTCTCAATTCGTCTGAATTTTTTTAATTTTTTTTTAATGGATGTTCACTCATAAATCCGTCATTGTCATTACTGAACCGATTTCATTTTTTTTTGTTTTCTGAAAGTAGGTGGTTCCAGGTTGGTCCCGTTTTTTTCAAAATCTATTTCTGATGAAGGGATCCATGAGGAACTGAGGGAACTCCTCAAATTTAAAAGGCACTTGCATGCTGATTTGGGTGATTTCTTAAGAAACTCGAGCATTCATCTTTTCTTTGTAAGGAAATACCTTTAAGATAGTCTTATTTGATTATAGTTCTATGTTGATGATTGACTTCATGAGGGATTGAGAGAACTCAAATTTTAACGGCACATGCATTCTGATTTGAGGGTTTCCTTAAGTGACTGAAACATTGTTTTGGGGGAGCCAACATTTTGATGGAGTGGACCTGATGGTGAAGACCAGGGATGGCAAAGTGGAACTGGTCAATAAACCTAGCTCTACTTATTATCCTAGTTGTGACATTCATCTTTTTGATTTGATTTATATTCTGATGATGGAGTTCTAGAAGAATTCAGAGAACTCCTCAAATTTGAACGGCACGTTCACTGTGATTAGAGGGTGTTCATAATTAGCTTAGGCATTTTCTTACTGTGGCCATCATTTTGCTGGAGTGGACCTGATGTTGATAATCAGGGATGGCATAATGAAATGATGGCAAAATGAAATATGTACATAATAAATTTTTAGCACGAGCGTGCAATACTTACAATATTTACACACTGATTTGTTCCAACCGAATTATAACAGATTTGTTTCTGCCATAAAACAAAAAAAATCGAAAAAAAATTATAATAACATGAAACACTAACTTTACTATGGTTATTTCGTTATTATTATTATTTTTAACTAAAATTATATCGAGTTGTCACTTATTGTACTTGTTTGTATCTTGTATTGTATTTTAAATTCAATTTTGTCTGTTCTAAATTGTAATTGTTGTATTTTCATGTCGTATAATCATGCATGTTAAATATGTTTTTCAATATCAACTAAATTAAACCTGAAATAACTTATTTATTTTTACATGTTTCGGAGCACAGGAATTGTGTATTAGCTATTAGTGGAAACTGTTTTGGCTTATGTTTTAACTCTGTTTTTTACCTTATTGTATAATTATGTGCTGTATGTTTCCCAAATAAAAATAAAAAAAAAGAAACTGCTCGATAATTTACAGTCTGTCATCCAATTTAACACATTGTTATTTTGTTTGTTTTAAAGGTCTACAAGGGAGTTCCGTTTGATTATACTTCACATGTAATGATGGAAGCCCTGGGACATTAAGAAAGCTCCTCAATTTTCAATCGTACACCTGCGGTGTATTGGATATTTGTGAAGTAAACTGGCTAACTCAAACAAATTCAAAATTTCACTTTTACCGGGAACCAAATGAAGTCGGTTTTTTTTTCTTAAAAATTATTAGGGTTCCGTATCAGTAATCTGTAAAGTAAAAGGAAAAAACGGAACCCCCATTGTCGTCCACATATTATTATATGTTATAAAATACATGCACACTCAATGCACATTTAATTTACATTTATATACACTTGCATTTATATAGCTTTGTTCCCGGCGAACTTTGTTTCGCCTTAAAGGCAATATCACATGATCGCATTTTTTACTTATTAAATTAGGATAATTGTAAATAAAAAGAAATATAATTATTCAATGATTCTTTTTTTGCCATTTATTGTAGCACCTTGTGATAAACGAAATTTTTTGTTATTTTATCAGGCGCGAAAACAAATAACGCGGAAGGTCTTCCGACCCGTGAACATGCCACATATAATTGGCCATGGGAAAAACATGGATGTTCGAGATTAAGACCACAAACTTTCAACGATTGGCCTTGTGACTTATTTACAGTCATGGCGAATGCAAGACGGATCGGAAATTGAAGCCGTTTAAACTCAAATGGCATGTCTGTTGGGATCATCGGAATCCTCGGAATGAGAACTTCCTCACCTTTTAATTTTCCTTTGAGTATTGTGGCGTAAATCAAATTGTTCATCAATTTACTTCCCACCAAACGTGTTCCGTTGCACAGTTTTGGTTGGTTTAAGTTTCGAAGCATGTTTACTACGGAACCAATCTTTATCCGTCAATTGTGCGGTGGTAAGCCAGGTACATCCAAGGAGTTTTAAAATTCAATTGGATAGTTGGTGGCATCATCTTCATTTGTTACACAGTCAATAGATTTGAAAGAATGCAGTGTACCAATGATCTCATTCTGAATTATATAGTTTAAGTCATCTACGTCTTTATTTTTAGCTGCCAAAATTCCTCGCTCACTCAACCATTCATTATTTTTGAGGTTAGTAATGATGTTTGGGAATACTTTGTTGATGAGTTCGTCCTTCGATGAGACAAAGTCACAGAAATTCGGAGGAAATGAAATCAATCCGCTCGATTCGTCGACAGGTACTCGACCATTACCGATAGTCAGCAATTGCTCAGAGATTTCTTCAGCAGATGTATCGTTCAGCAATGCAACTCGCATGTTTGTTGTCAGCTGAAGTTTCTTAACAGCCCTAGATTCGATAATTTGAGGCAAGCGTTTATTTCGTCGGCAGCAGTCGATCTTGGAATTACTGGCAATCTTTGGCGTAAATCGCCAGACAGTAAAATCATTGCGCCTCCAAAACATCTCGAGTCATTACGTAGATCTTGCAATGTTCGGTTAAGTGCTTCCAATGCACGTTTATGCGCCATTGTGCATTCGTCCCAGATGATGATTTTCGAGTGGGATAAAATTTTGGCCATAGCAGAGCGCTTTGTAATGTTGCATGTTGTTTCTTCAATAGATTGAAGATTTAACGGCAATTTTAATGCAGAATGTGCCGTACGACATCCTTCTAGCAATGTGGCTGCTATTCCAGAAGAAGCAACTGCAACCGCAATGTTGGATCTTGAACGAACAGTGGCTAATACTACTGACATGAGGAATGTCTTACCAGTTCCACCAGGGGCATCCAGGAAATATAAACCACAGTTTCCATCATCAATTGCCTTCATTAATGTATCATAAACTTCCTTTTGTTGGAGATTCGTCAGGGGTACATTCGTTTGAACTACTATATATATAGATATATAGATACACGTAAACATAAGATACATACAACTTAAAGAGCACGGAGCGATAAGAATATGACACTAACTCGTTACGTAATCATAAGGTACTGGCAGAATACCAGCGATGTGGCTTGCCGCATCACCATGCTGAGCCGGCACCTTTTCTCTGCCACGACACATGGCTTAAATACAAATGTGCAAATTGTTGTAATGGATTTTAGTTTTTAAGTTATATGCTTTTTGTAAAGTTCTTCTAGTTTTGTTTTCTGTTGATGCCATGTATGTTGTGGGAATGAATAAAGTTATTATCTATCTATCTATCTAACCCTTATAGGCTCACTTTGTTGTCCGTCCGTCCGTCCGTCCGCCCGTCTGACCGTCAAGACCCTTTATCTCGGGAGTGCGTGGAGGAAGTATCGAGTTGAAATTTAAACTATATACTAAGGTCTACGGTCTCTTAAAACCTTATTCCGCGTTTTCCGAAATTCATCCCCTCAGGGATAAAAAAAGAGGGTTTAATGTCCGTCAAGACCCTCCCGTCCATCAAGACCCTTTATCTCGGGAGTGCGTAAAGGTATCGAGTTGAAATTTAATTAATTTAAACTATATACTAAGGTCTACGGTTGAAAGTTTGTATGAGATGTGAATCATTATTCAGGTTGCCAATTTAAAACTTCGTTTATAGACTCTTTGATACTACACAAGAAAAGTATACGAGTACTCGTATTTAGCGTTTTTCGAAATTCGATTTTTTGTTTATTTTTTTAAAACATATTTTATTTAATATACTTAGACCAGGTTACTCACGTCTATAAAGTCGAAAATAGCTCGACATGTTTCGGGACGGTCCGCGCCCCATAATCATGAGTGAGAAGCGCTTGCGGCGATTGCTCTGCGCACACATATTTATTTTGATTATAACTTATATTTAAAACGGGATAATTACCAAGTATGTTTGTTTTATTGAACACCCGATATTTCGACACTGTTGCAAGCGTCATGTCATGTCACGGAGTAAACTGACGAGCTGCGAGTTTTTAGTTGTGATCTACTCGCACGACATAGCGATCCACCCTCTTACTGGTTCTTTTATTCTGTGTGTTGTCACTGGCACTACTACCGTCCACTGTCTCACTAGAAACTCGATCACATTCATGACACACCATTTTATTATTCATTGAATTTATTTTTATTACAGCCAGGTCATGGGGGTGTGTAATGATCGGTATAACTTTTTTTGGTATAATAACATTTGATATAACAACATTTGGTATATATTTAATAGATATAATCACTCATTATACATAATGAACATTTGGTATATCAACAAAACATCTACTATTATTTTGTATATGTATCATTTCGTATAACACTTATTTGTAATAACCATTATATGGCATAATTATCCATTGATATACAACTCAAATGATGTAAACCTAGCAAACAGTATAAAAAATAAAAAATTTCGCATCGCCAAAAGTCGCCTGAAATTATTATAACGCATGAGACTGCTGGCAATATCGTGTTTTTTTAAGGGATGACCGTTCTAACCTAACCTACTTTTCTGCTAATAGTACATAAATGTTTAGGGGTCACAGTTTCTAACCTAACCTATTATTTATATATTGTATAATAAAAAGTTATTCGAACTGTGCTTTAGATTAAATTAGCGTTATACTCAAAGTATATAGTATAAGTATATGGCGGTATTGTGCGCGCGAGCTGAAAGCGAGTGCGCAATAAGGAAGCCGATGTGTATAATGGCCATGTACACACGTGTCATACGACATTTTTCAACACACTTGTAAGTAAAAATCAAAATTGAATTCGAGGTTATTAACTTTTGTTAAATACATTAACTTAATTGTCAACAGAATAATCATGTCAGAATGCCTACATGGTAATTAGCATATGAGTTTCACTAACCTTTATTGACTATTTGAAGCTTCTTGCGATGCCTTTTCGACGTCGGTGATGAAAATATTTTACATTTTCAACTAATAAATCCCGAAGCTAAGGCCCAAATGTCACAAATAAGTAAGTATATTTATCACTATTAAGTACAACTAGATTTTCATGATAGCACCCGCGTTTTGTAGTTTAAGAGGAGCATAATCCACATATTGATATAGTTTTACTTCTAATTCTCTTATAGTTGCATTTTATCATAATAATAAAGCGAGAAAACAATCAAAAATAATTTACGTAAATAAGTTACCGCGGCGCGCCATTGGTGTATTTTTTTCGAATTGCTTTGCGCGCGTAAATTTGAGGCAAAGGCCCGCCAAACAGCCAAAATAAAAATGAAATTATTTATGTTTGAAGCACAAATTATTGTGAATTTTGGATAATTTAATACAATTTCACGTATATTCAATAATCCACATGGTTTTATTCCATGTATTCAACTAAATACGGAGATATTGCGTTTTAAGGCATAAGTTATTATGCAGCTAAAACAGTGTACTTTATTTGAAAAAAAAAAAAAAAAAAACTTTCCAATCCGACAAAATTTGAATGTATTATCTGTGTACGTAACTTAGTCTCGTAGGGTACAAACTTCATTTGATGGGGTTATGTGATTACAACGCTAGTTCAATAATATAATGAAAAAGCACGCGTGTTTAATATCTAGGATTATGAGCCTAAAAGCGGTACGATAAGAACCTCGTTACGAGCAAGTGTGTTGAAAAAAATGTTATTCGAAAAAATGATAATTATATTAATTAATAATTATACAATTTTTGAGTATATTATTAGTCGTATGACGTATATGATTTAATAATTATATCAAATGAGCGTTATTCCTACCAACAGTATATCAAAAAAAGTTATATCGATCGGTACGCACCCGGTCATGGGTAATAGGTATGTGTGCCTACTTTTTTTCAACTTCTTAATGTTCATTTTGTATGAAGTATTTTGTCTACAATTTTGTCTTCTGCAAGGGCCCGTCCTATCCCCAACCCTATTCTCACGCTACGTTAATGACATTCCCAAAATACAGGGGGTGCAATATGCCATGTTCGCGGACGACACAGCTTTTTACGCCTCCTCCCGTTCCCCCAAGCTCCTCATCTCGACTCTCCAGAGAGCAGCCGACTCCCTTGGAGAATGGTTTGACCTCTGGAATATCGAGGTAAACTCTGACAAAAGTATGGCTGTTCTGTTTTCAAGAAAACCCATGCCCAGCCATCCCACCATCACTCTTTGCAAAAAAGCTGTCAGCTGGAGCCCCACGGCCAAATACCTAGGGGTCACACTTGACAGCAAACTACACTTCCACTAGCGAATGCAAAACCGGTTATTTTTGTATGGGCGTAACCGGTTATAACCGGTTATTACATACAAATCATAATCGGTTTTGCATTCCCTTCCACGCCCATATAAAGGCCGTTCGAGACAGAGCGGATTTTTTATGGGACGACTCCACCCTCTACTGAACAAAAAGAACCACATGTCCATCTCCAATAAAATAAGCTTATATGAAACTTGCATCCGATCCATCTTTTCCTATGCCTGTGTCGTCTTCGCCCATGCCCCTAGGTATCGTCTTAAGTGCCTCCAGACCCTTCAAAACAGATTCCTCAGACAAGCGGTTGGAGCTCCTTGGTTCATCCAAAACGTGGACCTCCACCGCGACCTGCACCTCCAATCTGTGAAAGCCTTCTTTCAAATGGCCTCAAGGCGGTACTACGACACCCCACCATCCAAACCAGCTAATAAACGATGCCACCCACTACATCCCTCACCCAAATCCCAAAAAGGGGCATCGCAGACCCAAACACGTCCTTCTAGATCTTGATGATCCAATTACCCTTGCCTAAAAAACCGATCCCGTCCTTATGGTCACAGGCCCCCCCAAACTCCATACACTTGTGGACAAAACAGACAAAACGAACATTACTGAGACCATCAAACAATTCCATCTCAAACGTCGAAAACACAAATCGGAAAATCTCAAAAAATCCGCCCTCGTCACACACACACCTACAACCCGGGGCAAAACCCTCTCTTTCCAGCCCAGCCAGACCACAGTCGGAGACGCTACGGCGATGGCCGCCGAAGCAGTGGCCCTTAAAAGCATCTGAGGAGTCATACCAACCACCAAAAGATTAACTGACTCTCCCCCCCTGCTAATTTTAAGACTCACAAACAAACAGATCAAGTGACAACTAGCATCACATCATCAAAAGACTACTACTGAGACCAACTGACTGACACACTTAAAAAGACTAGCGAACCCTTCAGGTAGCAGGCATTCCCTATTCCCCCTGGATGGCCCTGTGGGCCATCCCGGCATCACTTTAAGGGCAGCTAGAGGTCCCCTCAAAGTTCCTTCTAACAAAAAAAAATTGTCTCTTTACTTTCGGTACACCTCATACTTAAAGAACTCTTTGCCAATCTCCAGAAATAAACGTTTGTAAGATTTAACGTTAGATCATGTTCCAAGATGGATATCTTCCCATTCCATTTCAAATCCTATAGGAGGGACCTACAGGAGGCACTGCATCATAAAATGTTAGCAAAGGTCTTAACCTTTTCTACGTACACTAAAATTGATTAAATAAAACATTGATTTAAAAAAATCTAGCTTATAATGTCGGCGAGAACCAGGTGAAACGGGCCGCGTGTTGAATACGAGTACTCTTGTTCATTAACCACTTTGCTTTTTTGTCGATTTGATTTGATTTAGTCGTAGTGTAAATATTATCATTTACTATATCTAAAAGTACAATAAAAATAATAGTAATTACCCGTAAAAAAAAAAGTGGGATAGTTGAAAAAATTCTTCATTATCACTGTCGTAAATATAAGCACGATGGATGCCTCCTAGGTAAAAAATAATTCGTTAATCAATTTATATTGTCTAACAAACAAAAAAATACTTTATGCCACACCTGGCCATAAAGTGCCTTTTTCCGCACGCTACGCGTACGGAAAAAGCCGATTTCTGCGCAAGTGTAGGCATAAAATGATGTACTTAACACGTGAGGTAATAAATAAAGCCCTTGATCGCATATTTACGTCCCTCGCTTGCAGCTCGGATCGCAAACATCTGCGATCTCGGCCTTTCTTTGTTTTACCGCACTAGTTAGGTAATGTACTATTTTCACTTCTCGCTCGAAAAGTTCGCCTTTATGTATGTTAGATAGGCGACACAAAATCGCTTTTCATGCTCTAGGGCATAAAGCTCGCCGCGGCCTCGCCCCCTGCGCTACCGGCCGCCTGCAAGTGGCGCGCGACGCGGAGAATCCAAGCGCGCGAGTATGGATGTTACATTTTGCACTGAAGTATATACTTCAGGCATAAATACGTTGCACTCGGACCAATAAATAGCCTCGTCTAAAATGGGTTACTTTATGCCCTCGATATACCATCTACTATTTCACTTCTCTTGCTCGAAAAGTTCGCCTTTGTGTCGTGGCTAGGCGACACAAAATCGCTTTTAATGCACTAGGGCATAAAGTAACATCGCAGGTGGAGCGCGCTGGCCGCGACCTCGCCCCCCACGCGCCCGGCCGCCTACAGGCGGCGCGCGGCGGGGAGAACCCAAGCACGCGAGTATGGATGTTACATTTTGAACGATTTAAAGTGATAAAAACCCAATATTTTCCTTACAATCTAAGTGAAAAGCAGAGTGTATACCTCGGGCATAAATACCCATTTTATCCTCGACTACTATATTGCTATTCTGCCGCAGGCAGCATAATTAACGAGAGACGTACACGCCTGGGTGTCCGTAAGTTGCAACCGCTGCTGTTTTTACAACAAAACCGAAGACTAAAATCATTATCTTCTAACTTGTAAATATGTGCATATAATGTTATGTTGGCACAAGACAATTCATATGAAAGTTGTGTTTTGTTTTAAAAATAAATGTTTAGTCTATGCTGTCATGGCGTTTCTTTCGAAACTTAATAGTGGCGACGCGGAGAAAATTAATTAATATTATCGGGAAAATGGCGTTAAATCCTAGTTTTTTACTGCCGGGTGCTTTCGACCAAAAGAAAGATGACTGGAATGTGTAGGTACAAAGAACAGATGTTGTTTGCGTTACAAGCTCTTGGCGTAGAAAATAATCTCAATACAGCCCGCGCCATTTTTCTTTCACAATGTGGAAAAGAAACTTTTGCTTTTGTAAATTCATTAGTGGCACCGAAAAAACTTGTAGAAGTGAACTTTAAAGACATTTTGGAAGTGCTGGACAAATTTTTTGCACCAGAAAAAAGTGAAATTCTCGAAGCCGGTAAATTTCATGTGCGGTGTCAAGGACATGGTGAAAAAATGCAAACTTTCATTTCGGCCATCAAAACTTTGGCAGTGCAATGTAATTTTAGTGATTTAGAAAGACAATTGCGTGACAGACTGGTGTTGGGAGAAAGAGATGTTCGGTTGCGGCGAGAATTGCTAAAAACTGACAATTTAACGTTCGCGCAAGCCGTAACCCGTAGCGTCCAATATGAACAAACTGTAAGCGATCTGTACCCGCAGAGTTCCAGTACCGCAACAACACCGGAGACTAAACCAACAACGAGCGCAAGCACCTCTGAACCGATGGACACCAACGTAGTTAACGTCGGCTCGCGCAAGCGCGAGACCGCCTGTCGTCACTATGGGGCGAATCACAACCCTAGAGGCTGTAAATTTGCCAGAGCAAACTGTAACTACTGTAAAAAAGTTGGGCACACGGTAGCCGTATGTCCTTACCACAGTCAAGTTGCATGTCCTTATCATGCAACTTGACTGTGGTAAGGATCTTGTTGTCAGTGTGCTTTGCACTTGCTTTGATATTGACTTGTAGAATTTCTTTCATATCGGAAAAATCTTCTTTACTGTCACCCAGTTCTTCAACCTGTACTAAGTTCAGGTTCTTTCCAACATACGGCTACCGTGTGCCCAACTTTTTTACAGTAGTTACAGTTTGCCCTGGCAAATCCAGCTTGAAGTTGACTCTGGAGCTGCTCGAACAATTATTTCATTTGAAACATGGAGAAACTTACAGTTCAAGACCAAATTGGAAGAGGTTAAAACAAGTTTGATAACCTGGAATCGGCAGCCAATTAAGTTAAAGGGAGTAGCTGAAGTCATGGTTGAATATAAAGGGACTCAGCATAAGTTACCAATGTTAGTTGCCGAAGACAGGGGTCCAAACATCCTGGGGAGAAATTGGTTTGCTGCTCTGGGAATTACTGTAGAAGGACTTTGCTACTCAGATGAAGTACCAGAAGGATTACAGTTAAAATATCCTAAAGTATTTAGCGATCAACTGGGGTGCTATACAGGGCCACCGGCAAAGTTAATCCTGAAGAGTGATTCTCAACCAAAGTTTCTGAAGTGCCGAACAATACCATATGCTCTGAAGGAAGAAGTCAAAACTGAACTGAAGCGACTTGAGTCAACTGGAGTTTTGACACCAGTAAGATATTCTGATTGGGCTACACCACTTCGCATTGTGAGGAAGGAAGATGGAACCTTAAGAATATGTGGAGATTACCGTGCTACAGTTAATATCTCTATCAACTGTGATGTTTATCCGCTACCAACATCAACTGAAGCATTCCAGCTACTTGCTGGAGGAAAAATATTTTCAAAACTGGACTTGAAGCAAGCTTATACACAGATGTTGGTAGACGAGGAGTCTGCTAAGATATTGACATGGAATACACCGCTAGGACTGATGAAGGTCAACAGATTACCCTTCGGGGTCAGTGCAGCACCAGGAATATTTCAAAGAGTTATGTCAAGTCAGCTTGCGGATATGGAAGGTGTTGCTGTGCTACTGGATGACATTGTGGTGACAGGAGCTGATGACACTGAACATGCTGACAGGTTAGATAAAGTACTGCAAAGGATTCAAGAGCTTGGGTTCACATTGAACTTAAAAAAAAAGCCTTTTATTTCAGTGTAGCTCCCTGGTTTAACAATATACATTAAAAGAAGATAATGAGGAAAATAGTAAGTTCCTTGAAACTAGATATATACAACGTGTTTCAGTTGTACATTGAACTTAAATAAGTGTAAATTTTCTGTACCCTCAGTTACCTTTCTTGGTTATATTTTATATGCAAATGGCATACATCCCTGCTCAAAAAAGATTAAAGAAATTCAGCAGAAACCAAGGCCGTCAGATATTAAACAACTCCGAGCGTCCTTAGGCCTAATCAACTTTTATGAAAGGTTTTACAAATCTAAAGCTGATATCTGGAACCTTTACACTACCTCTTAAAGAAGGATACACCTTGGAAGTGGGAAGAGCAGGAGGAAGAGGCATTCAAAAAGGCAAAATTATTGTTAACATCTGACCAAAGAAGTGACACTCACTTGTGATGCATCAGAGTATGGAGTAGGCGCGGTGATTAGTCACATTTTTGAAGATGGTCAAGAGAAACCTATTGCATTGTCATCCCGTACTATGCAGCCCCATGAAAGAAATTACAGTCAACTGGATAAGGAGGCTCTTGCAATTATTTTTGGACTAAAAAGTTCAGAGAGTACCTAGTTGGTGTGAAATTTACCATTGTGACAGATCACAAGCCGCTAATAGGACTTTTGAATCCAAGAAAGCCAATCCCGGACCAGATCTCACCACGACTGCTGCGCTGGTTATTGATTTTGGCCAGTCATAACTATGACATTATATATAAGCCAGGTCCGACAATCCAGAATGCAGATGGATTAAGCAGATAGTGCAGTTCAGAACCCCTGCAAACAGAAGCTTCTCTGCCCGAAGTATTACTTTTAGAGCAAACAGTTGAAGGGTGGACAGTTTCTGTAGAGGATATTGCCTGTGAAACAAAGAAGGATCAAGTATTAAAAAAAGTTATGTTTTTTGCCTTACATGGGTGGCCATCAGAGACCAATGACCGCAGTTTACTGCCAAATATTCAAAGAAAGGATGCAATTTCATTGAGCAAAGATTGCTTATTGTTTTCCAACAGAGTCATAATACCTGAGAAATTGCAAAGTGAGGTATTAAAACGTATACATGCACCACATGCTGGCCAGGTATGGACGCTGACATCACTGAGACTGTTGAGCAGTGTGAACGCTGTCAGCTGACGCGCAACAACCCTCCAGCGACGTTTAGAGAATGGCCTGCACCAGAAAAAGCCTGGCAGCGTCTACACATCTATTTTGCTGGCCCATTTATGAATAAGACATTTCTTATAGTAGTGACGCTTACTCCAAGTGGCCAGAAGTTGAAATTATACCTAGCATGTCAAGTGCACAAGTTATACAGTGCCTAAGGAAGATTTTTGCCTAACAGGGCTTGCCTGATTTGCTGGTATCAGATAACGGAACTGCCTTTGTTTCAGACGAGTTTAAACAATTCTTAAGAAGGAATTCCATACAACATTTGACTTCACCACCATATCATCCAAACTCTAATGGACAAGCTGAGCGCACAGTGCAGACAGTAAAAAACAAAATCAAACGCCAGAGTGATTTACCATGGCCTGAAAGAATTGCTAAACTGCTTTACCATCTAAGAACAACTCCCAGTACAGTGACAGGAAAGACTCCAGCGGAGCTGCTGAATAACAGGAAATTTAAAACAGCATTATCTACTTTGCATCCAGAAACAACTCAAAGCAAAAAGAATGCACAAGCACCAAGTAAGAATCAGAGAAAATTTTTGGTGGACCAAAAAGTATATATTAGGAAGTATAATAATACTATGGAAAAATGGATGAAGGGTATAGTGGTGGAGCAAAGTAGTGAAACGTTATATGAAGTGAAGACAGATGATGGGGAGGTGCATACACGGCATGTTGACCAGATTAGAGCAAGGAGTGATGAAAACGTAGACCGATCCTCTGAAACTGAGCCGACACAGGATTCATTAAGTGGTACAGTTGAAAGATGGATCAGAGAGCCATCACAGGAAATTGATCCACCTATTGTGATACCGCCTGAAAGTGAATGGAGTGAAATAATTGGATTTTGATGACATTCCGTTGTGTGGTGTTACTTTGCTAGTAGATTCATTCAAAAGATTACTGTAACTAGTTAAAAATAGTAAATCTCAATTTCAATACGTATTATTTGGTATCAATATTTCTGCCAACTTTGGTGGAAAGGTGTTATGTTGGCACAAGACAATTCATATGAAAGTTGTGTTTTGTTTTAAAAAATAAATGTTTAGTCTGCATAGACTAAACATTTATTTTGACAGCATTGTCATGGCGTTTCTTTCGAAACTTAATATATAGACAATTATATATATATATATATATATATATATATATATATATATATATATATAAACTAGAAAAAACACCGAAAAATATAAAAAAAACACTAACAATTACTGTATATAAATAAAACATGCATATAAAAATAATCAATGTACATAAAATCGATTGAAAACTTCTAAATACGCCAGCTATTTCATAACTATTATATATTTTGTATATACAGGTGCACTTGTTAATTGAAAGTTTTATAAAAATTGCTGACAGTCCTAAGCCTGTGTAAAGTATGAAGGGGAGTTTTAGTCGATATTTAATATAAATTATAATTTTAAAACTACAAGTGTGAAGACATGACTCTCGATATTAGTAAAACTAGTTCGAGAATCTGTATACGCAATTACGCAAGGCGCGCATTTATGGGAATGATTTTGTATATGCAATGAGACAATTGAGTTTAGTACTCGTAGATACTCGTGGACCTAGTCTTTGGATCTAGTCTTTTTGTGGACGCGTACTCGCAAGACTACGTCCGCGTTTTGCCTAGTAGACCAGGTACGTCTCACCTCTAACAAAAAAGGTAAGTAAGTACTAAATATAGCAATAACTCGCGATTTAAAAATCCACCGTGGTCCTATCATTCTGACGGTCACGTTTTTGATTATTGAAATTACGACTATGTAATTTTTTGGACACTAGCCTTTTGTAGAATCTGTAGGAAATATTAAGGTTATGGATGCGTTTGTAGCTCTCTCGATGAATTCATCCAGACTGTAGCATGAAATATTTATTCGAGTAGTCTTATTCTTATGGAATATTATATTCGAATACATCTCATGCAAGCACCTGTAAATGACAATATTACACAGTGATTATTAATGTAATTTGCCTTCAAATGAGGTTATAGCTGTTCTACACTTCTCTGCATTAACTTACTTGGCTTAGGCTTTTAGTAGGTACCTGTTCCACGGTCGTTCGTATATTATTCCCATTAATATAAAATTGAGGTAAAAAACATGCACAGTCGATGAAAAAAATAGCTGCATCATCCCGATCAATATCCATAAAACTTTCAGACCTGAAATAAAAGACTAAACCAATGAAATAGCAACAACAACAAACACAAATAATACAATATATTAATATTAGGTCGGGTCGGGGAAAAAGTATTTTCGTATTTTCTATGAAAATTATATACGTCCATAGAGTGAGCTGCATTTTTAATATAAAAATTCTCTGACTAAAAAACCTGAAACCTCAAAAATTGTGCTACTTTTACTAACACTGCCATGAGTTCATAATCATAAACAATAAACCATTTTTCATTGCTTGATTCGCAACTTTCCGTTGTTTTGTTGCAACATTTAAAAATATATTAAATTTGTCCGTCAGATTCACTCGTTATGACGGGCAGTAATTAAATAAAAACGACAGGAACCAATTTTTTTGTAATTTAGTACTTATTTAATAATAAGTGATCTTATGGCAGGGATTAAAAATATGCTAACTTCATATAAGTAGGTACTTACACAAAATACGAAAAGACTTTCTTCGTGACCTAATTAAAAATTAAACTGACAGGGGCTCCATGCACTGAGCTTTGGAGCGTACGGACTGTCAAGTGGGATGGTAGCCTGGGGAAAATCCAGGACCCTTCCGCAACATCACACGATATTTACTACCATGGAATACTCGTACTGAGTAAGCGTTCCAAAGAGATCGGTTGGACCGAGTCCGACCAAGTCTGAGGTGTATGTCAGAAAGGCGAAGGTTGAACGGTGGGAGCACCCCTGGAGCGGGGGTCCCTAGGCCAAGGCGCTGAGGGCGCCGAAGTGGGAGCTGCGGCCGCTGAAGGCGGCGGGGTCTTACCAGGAGCACGTTCGGTCATCTTCTGTTCATAGCTGCACGTCGTAGAGCATCTGTAGAGGCTTTATTATACTCAAGCTGACGCGGAGGGACTATTTTTTTTAAAGAGGTACTAAATACAGTTGAACCTCGTTAACTACAACCTCGATAAGACAAAATCCTCGTTAGCATGAATGGAAATGCTATTCCCTACCCTGCAAAGCCTTAAATCAGTACAAATTTGACCTCCGAAACTCGGCCAATAAAATATGACCTCTATAACTCAATGTATTGTTTTGTCATCTCTACATATGTCTCGAATTTGTTTAACTAATAAACCTCTGTAACTCTAGGAAAATTATAAAGCTGTACTTTGCGAGTTTGCATAATAACCTCCATAAAACGAAGTTTTGATTAATTTTACCTCTGTAATTTTAAACCTCTTTAAAATGAACAAATGAGTGTTTGGTTGAGTTATGACATTTTTAATATTTGATATGTATTATATTAATATATACTTATTACATTTTATTTATTTGTGTATAATTTTATGTATTTTATTTATTGGTTTTTATATGTTTATGCGTATTTATATATGTTTACTCGTCTAGTCTAGTCATTATTGTACATCATTGTGTAAGTTTGTTTATCGTAATATTCGTTTTCCACTCATCAACTCTTAGGTTAGCTGGAAGAGATCCCTTACAGGGATAAGTTCGCCTTTGTACTTCAATTCTTTTCAGTTGTTTTGTGATTTATTTTGTGTACAATAAAGTGCTCACTACTACTACTACTACTACAAACACCTATAAAGAAAAACTATAAATCGAAACCTTTATAAGACGAAAACTCGATAACACAAACTTTTTAGCGTTTCTCTTGAAGTTCGTGCTATCGAGGTTCCACTGTAGTACAAATTAAGTAGGTACTACATTTTGGTATATTTCTATTATATTTGTTTAAGTACACCCGCTATTCTAACTCACTCTACTTAATGTGTATGCAAAGGAGAAAATAACGATTCAATCTTAATTACCATTTAACAGCGGCTGCATTTTTGTTAGAAATAAATGTTGATGTGGTGAGTACGATCCAAGAAAAAGGTACAAGTAACAGCTTGGTAAACTTTTCAAGAATGCACCTAGTAAGTATTGCCAGAACAATCTGTGAGATGACAAAAAAAAAATTTAGTCCTTATTTTAACACCCCAAAATATGACTCATTCAAACAAGAACATTAAAAATGACTACCTACGAGTATTATTGTATATTGTGCGAGTCTCGACTTCTTTCAAATTCCATTCATTTAACGTTATTATAATACGGACATGGGGTCGTTTAATTACGTTAAATCAGAACCCACCTCTAAAAACTTACTTGTTAAAATGTATGAATTTAACACTAGCGACTTCAGTTTTACTCATTAGCGACACATAAGATCGAATAAAAGTCAATTTTTCGCATCTGGTTGCAGGAATTGTAGGCCTGTTAGGTGTATGCTGCTTCTAAAAAAAATTGTTTGTTATCAATTTGTCTCAAATAAAATATGAATGCCAATAAAACTCAAAATGTTTTCAAGCTTTATCGTAATGCAGCTTCTTATAAATAATTTAATTTTGAAATAATACAAGAAACTGTCAGACCCTTTTTAAACCCTTGGCCTTTAAGCTTGTTGTTATTTCGCTGCCCCAATAGCACAAAGTTGTATGTTACATTTTATCCACAATAAAGTTATCGTTAGTGCGTAATTCTACGTGTCTTTAGCTATATTTTCCTGAAACAAAGATCTTTAATATCATCAACTAATAGTCCAAAAATACCGACATTACATGGTACCGTTGCAAACGAGTGACCCAATCCGTCGATACATGTGGTTGACTTCAAATTTAAACTTCTAGGTACAGTTGCAACATAAAGTTTGTACGGACACCCCCGTTGCGCGAGTCCGACTCGCACTTGGCCGGTTTTTCAGAATAAAAGGTACGTATCTTACCAGACTAAACATTATAAGTATTATAGCTCCATTAAAAAGCTTTTTATTATTTAAAATTTTCATATAAGTACATAAAAAAAACACCCAAAAGTGGTATAATTAAATCTTGTTCTCTGTAATTAATGAATAAAGTTTTTGTTTTGCACAAGTTTTTTTTGAGTGGCACACGTACCTCGAATGCTCAATTCAGATCGAGCAAACGACTGTTTGGGCGCGCATTGGCTAGTTTCTTGGTAGTTTCTTTGCACATGTAAATTTGTCAAAGTATTTCGCTCTGAAATTGGATAATTTGGCTTGGAGTTTTTATATCGCAGTGGAATTAAATAGTGATATTCATTGAAATTAAACACTTTAGAACGGAGTAATCGCGGTTTATTAACACCATGACCCTACGTTTCGAGCCCTTTACAGCACTCGTTTTCACAGTGTTAATGGATGATAACTGAGAGAATGCGAATTCTCCCCGTCAATCAAAAAAAGTACCCGTCAATCAAAAACATAGTAATGTTAAAGTATATTAGCTCAACACTTGGCTGAGGTACTTTCGACGCTTCGTGGGAAAACTAGTGCATATACAAAGGATTCATACCATTTCATCAGTGAAATGAAAGACCAATATCAACCATGATCAGTTTTGATGTTCAGTGACTGCCCTTCAGGCAATGTATTACTAGCTTTATAAGCCCTTCTGGGCATTGTAGACCAACGTTTGTTTTTGTTTTTAATTATTTTTATATTTTTGTATGTACTAGTAGTTTGCCTAGGTAGTTTGCACAAGTAACTTTTTTGATTGACGGGGAGAATTCGCATTCTCTCAGTCATCAATTCATCATCCTAACCCTGTGAAAACGAGTGCTGTAAAGGGCTCGAAAAGTAGGGTCATGGTGTTAATACCTAAACGCGATTAATCCGTTTTAAAGTGTTTAATTTGAATAAATAATAATCGCGGTAACAGAACACAATATTAGTGATATTCAATTGATGCTTTCGAAAATTCGTTACAAGTCGCAAATGGTAAGATTATTTTACATAAAAATTGATATAAGTAACAATATTGCAGTTGATTGTTGACTTTTTGTACTTATCATTATTTACAAAGAGCAATATTTAATTACTTATAATAATTTCACTTTTGGGCACTGTTTTAAATATGTGTCTATGAAATTTTAAAATAACAAAAAGCTTGTCAATGCAGTTATACTTATTACTTATAACGTTTAGTCTGGCAAGATAAGATATGGACCTTTCATTCTGAAAATACATTGTAAAATGTTTATGATATACTTACGTGTTGAAATGTAGGCTTTTTTTCAACTTGTGTCGTAGCCGAGTAGTACTTAACCGACACTCGTCGGAAAAAGCCTACTTTGTACACTTGTATTATAAATAACTATTGACTTAAGTATATTTGTGTTTCTACAATTGATATATTCGTTTGTCTACCATATCTTTAACCAGCGAAATATAAGTGTAGGGGAAGTTTGGCACCATTCGTACAGTGTTTTGGATAACCTCTGTAAAAAAATAACTGTTACTCAAATAAAAATAAATTAAATACACCTAAATAGTCCACCTGTTGGACATTGATAATAGTGGAGTTAAATATTAATACCAAGCGACAAAGCAAAGTCATATTGATTTTTGTAAAAAGTGGAAATTATACGAATGTACGCCACTTCCGGTGTAGCTGCATACAGTACATTTATCATCGCAAGATATTTTTCTATGTACACTTTCTCTTTAAATTTTTAGTTGTATATAAAATACAATGCCCGTAACAATAATATTTATCTCATTTAAAACGTATTTAAGCTCACGTGGGGTACATTCGTACAGCCTGAGTCTACTTACATTTGTATGACTGTATGAAGGTACCCCACACGATATAATCATAAAATAAAATTAAAATAAAATAATTGTAAATAATATCCGAATACGAATGTTTGATTTATAATCTATGGAATTTAGTAATATGCAACACAAAAATAGTACATTTCGCTGCTAGTGCGGAAAGTATGTCATTACTTCACGAGTCCGGAGGTATCTTGCAATACTCGGGACAAGTGAAAAATGACATATCCGCACGTGAATCGAACGACGTTTTTCAATACAGATGCTAAAAAAAAACATATATGTATAAGAACGAATTGAAAGATTTTTTATTATTCCGGGACACGATTGTAATACAGTTGATATAAGTATTAAGAAAATATTCAAAATTTTATCTTATCTTCTTTACTTTCTCATTTTCAATCTCATAATAATTATTTCTCATAAACAAAATAATAAATCGCATGTGACAAATCGTATCGTAATGTCTTATAGGCCCTTCGAACATGTTTACTTGATTGAAAAACGCCGCTACTTTTACTGACGTTTCGTAGGCTCTGTTCCGTTTCATACACACAGATTTATAAGAACTGTTTTCAATGTTAATATTTTGAATGAATGATCATTAGTATGATGAAGAAGTAATTATTGAAATATGAAATATCAATATATTTAATATTATTGCGTTAATAGTAGGTATTTAGTTTTATTACGGCTCGGTAAACTTACCGAACAATAATACTCTTCGGTAAGCAGTCATATGAATTGGAACACAACTAAATTTAAAAAGATTGGAAAAGTAAAAAGCACTAGTTCGCAAAAACAAACTTTGCGCACGCAAAACAGCCAAAAAAGGGCAGTTTTTGAGCAACTGTATTGAAAAGAACATTGCGATTGTAGTAAACATTAGAAAGGATAAATCGATTTAAAGATACATATCATAAAATTAGTTTGACATAGCAAAAACACAAAAACCCTTTTTTTAAGGAAGACTTACTGTCACTATTCTTTGCATAAGGTACCCATGCGTATTAAAAGGAGTCTTTCATGCAAAATGAATGTCTCAGCAAGTTTTCACAAGCGAGATATCGACAATGTATGAATGTTCCCCGTGTACGAAATGTACGAATGGTGCCAAACTACCTAATTACTCATTTTAAAACTTATTATCTCCGTTCGATATTCATTTAACATAAATACTGCTTGTACTATTGGGGCAGCGATTTAAACAAATTAATTACACAAGTTACTCACGTCCAAAAAGCGCGGGCCGCTTCTCGAGACATGCTGCCCTAAATGACATAATCCGCCGGTCTCTTGCGTCGGTTGGTGTGCCGGCTCTATTAGAGCCGACCGGCATATCCAGAACTGACGGCAAGAGGCCGGATGGTATGTCTCTGGTTCCGTGGAGTTTGGGACGGGTACTGGTGTGGGATGCAACCTGTGCAACACTAGCCCCGTCTCATCTCCACCGAACCTCTGCGAGGGCAGCGGCAGCGGCAGAGGCGGCGGAGAAAGCAAAGGTGGGAAAGTACAGTGGTCTCGGCGCCGAATATAATTTTGTTCCTTTCGGCGTCGAGACCTTTGGTCCGTGGGGCCCTAGCGCTCTGAGTTTCTTCAAAGACCTATCGAAGAGACTCAGAGACGCCACAGGAGACCCAAGAGCTGGCAGCTTCCTCGCTCAACGGATAAGTCTTGCAATCCAGCGAGGAAATGTTGCCAGCGTCCTCGGTACCATGCCGCAGGGGCCTGTTTTAGATTTATTTTAGTTTTTATTTAGTTTTATTTTAGTTTTTATCTAGTTTTATTTTAGTTTTTAGTTTACTCACGTCCACATTCCTGATATAGGTAGGTACTATGTTCTTTTTTGAAAAGTGTGTGTTTAACAAGGAATGAAGGTACGCGTTTCTTTATTTTTTCCCCTTTTCTATTGAAGTTTTGTGTAAGTATTTGTTGCTCACCTTCCGGACGACGTACAATTCATATTCATTTTTAGCATAGTACGTGCCCGCATCTCTGAATTCTCCTGATTCAACAGAAGTTATGCTATCTAATTTCCATTGCGAGACTCTACTCAATTCTTCTTCTGTTGCATCACCAACAATGTTTATTTCCGAACTCATTTGTCTAAGAACAAATGGGCATAAAAATGTGAGATCAAATTGCTACGTTTGTTCTTTCAACGTAAGTATTGCCTGACAATAATTGACACACGTCACTACTGGACATACAAAGACAAGCACGTCACTGAAATCATACATGACACTGAAATCATAAATAAGCTTTTTTCATCTCATTTGAAGATCAGGTTAGCATGGCACTTTCAAATAGTTAAGGTCGGATAGCATCACGCCGAAATATCGTCACGACTTTGGCCGGGACTATAAGGATATACATAATTATTTGAATTAATAGAATATAATTAATGAAGTCCAGTTTGGTTTCAGACCTGGGCTCTCAACTGAGACATCAATACTTCGACTCGAGCACACCGTTCAGTTTTATGTTACTAGAAATACACCTATTTACGGCTGTTTTTTGAACCTATCAAAAGCATTAGCCCTAGTTTCGTATGATGTACTGTGGTCAAAGATGAATAATTGAGCCAGTATACCTATAGAACCTATACAACAGGCGATGGATCAAAATATCAGATACTCTCAATTTTTTCTGATGATAAGAATAAGCTTCCTTAGCACTGGAAGTTTCAGATTTTGCCGCTTTACCGTTAATTTTCTAAAAATAAAAACATTTCCCGACCTTCATCTCTGACCATGGACAAAACATATCAACGGTAATAAGATCCAAAATCGTATTTTATACCCACATGTCCTCAAAAACCCGGACGTGAAGTTCTTTGCTGTAAGAAAAGAGCTAAAATAACGTTGGTGCCACTTGGTTGGCAGAAATTGTCCGAAGCGACCCCTGTATTGCTGTCAGGATCACATAAATGTAAGATTCTTTGCCTATTTGGTTCTGGCCTGGAACGTCCATTTCCCTGAATGTCCATTTCACTCGAATGTCCAATTCCCCGAATGCGAATGTCCATTACCTCGAATGTCTAATTCCCCGAATGTCCATTACACTCGAATGTCCAATTCCTCCAATGTCCATTACCTCGAATGTCTAATTCCCCAAAAATGTCCATTTGCCTCGAATGGGTGTCTCTCTGCCTGTTCGCTGTGTGTTACCTCCTAATTACAATTTTTACGCAGGCCAAGTAGCGGGCAAAAGCTACTCGTAGTACGTGTATAATTCATATTTACGCACATAAATGCATATCTACAGTTTTTGACTGCCTGTAACACACATATATATATACATATATATATATTATGTACCTACGTATAGACAGACATGACATTTGCAACATTATCTTACATCACGGTCTTAAGCATTCGTAGAAATATACATTTACCTTACTTTTTTTTTACTGATTATTAAATTTTTTATTTTATTTATTAGGCATACTAGACAGATAACATTCAGTACATTGATATATTAATAAAGTGGTAAGTTTAATACAAAAATGTTGTCCAAAATAAGTATGCACAGCAAGAGTAATTATTGACAATGCACGAAAAACTATCCTAAAGCCATTACAAACTAAAATTAATTACAAAGAATAACTATTACTAAAAACATCAAATTTTAAAAACCAAGCAGTTAAACATGTGGTGAATAAACATAAAATCAGTGTATTACTTGAAATAAAGAATTATTATTATTATTATACCCTTTATTTATTTTCATTCCTAAGTTAGGTTTTTACAATATGTCCATAAAAGTAAAATATAAAACAACATACAAAAAAAAAACATAAAACATAAACACATTATAAAAAACCTAACCTAGAGTGCCGCCGGCAACGGAGCAGGGCCCAGGCTGCCGGTGGTTAGGGCCGCAGAGAGAGGAACCGCCGGACTATACGCGCCGTGTCCAGGATTACCGCCTTCTGCATCTGATTATTATTATTATTTTATTCATTTTTAATCTTAGGTTAGGTTGTTATAATATGATTATAAAAGTAAAATACAAAAACACATACAAAAACAATACAAAATACATATAAACATATTATAAAAAACCTAACCTAGAGTGCCGCCGGCAACGGGGCAGGGCCCAGGCTGCCGGTGGTTAGGGCCGCAGAGAAAGGAACGGCCGGCCTATACGCGCTGTGTCCAGGATTACTGCCTTCTGCATCTGACCCTTGATCCATTCACCTAGCGAGAGTCTCTCAAGATGTTGGTCGAGACTCTTCGCTATGAGACCGTTCGCTGAAACGACTATCGGGACAATGATCGTCGCGTCAACATCCCACATGGCGGTTATTTCGTGAGCCAAGTCTAGGTACTTACTGGACTTGTCCTTCTCGGCCTTCACGAGATTCTCGTCATGGGGGATGTTGACGTCGACGAATTTCCGTGGGATGTACAATCTCATAACAGATGAGCGTGGGTGTAGCATACGATGTGTGGTGAGCAGTAGCCGGACTCTCCGATCCAGGGCATCCAGCTCGGTCTGAGTCCACCTTAGTATGCCAAAGGAGTATGTGAGCAGGGGCATTACCCAAGCGTTAAAGGCGCGCACTTTGTTGCCACCTGACAAAAGACTATTAAGTACTTTTGTCAGCCGTCCAAAAAAGCGCTCCTTCGTCGCCTGTCTAATACCCACATCCTCTATACCCAACGACTGTGACATACCAAGGTATTTATAGGTTTCTGCTTCAAAGATAGATCTGAACGACATTGTCTCAGAAAGTTGCAAATTTGTTGAATTTACTACTTTCCCCCGCTGTACATGCATAATCGCGCACTTATCGACACCAAATTCCATTTTGATGGCTCTACTGAAAACTTCAGTGGTTTGCAATAGCTCCAACAAACCTCGGTCATTTGGTGCAAATAGTTTGAGATCATCCATGTACAGAAGGTGAGAAATGACTTCACCCTCTCTCCGAAGCCGACAACCTATCTTCGAATCCTTCAACAGGGTGCTGAGAGGGTTCAAAGCTAGGCAGAACCATAGGGGACTCAGACTGTCACCCTGGAATATTCCTCGCTCAATCCTTATAAAGCCAGGAAAATCTTGTCCGATTTAACCCCACTAAGACACAAGTTTGCGCGTTCACCGCTAAAAAAACCCCATTTACTGTGGTCCCACAATTCCAAGACACAGTCCTTACCATGTCAGAGAGTATTGGGATCCTGGGTGTTGACATTTCCAGTGACGTCCAATTCCGTAGCTACCTGGAAGGGAAGGCCAAGCTGGCATCCAAAAAGCTCGGTGTGCTCAATAGAGCTAAGCAATACTTCTCTCCGGGGCAAAGACTGTTATTATACAAGTCTCAAGTCAGGCCCCATATGGAGTATTGCTGCCATCTTTGGGCGGGAGCAGCTGGATACCAGCTGGGCCCCTTTGACTCGATCCAAAGACGTGCTGTCCGAATTGTCAACGATCCCAAACTCACGAGCGATATCGAACCCTTAAGTCTAAGGAGAGACTTCGCCTCCTTATGTGTATTCTATCGCTTGTACAATGGATTGTGCTCTGAGGAATTGTTTGATATGATGCCAACGGCTGCATTCTACCACCGCACCGCTCGCCGTCGGCAGGGTGTTCACCCGCATACCCTGGAGCCTAAATGGTCTCGTACCGTGCGGTTTATGAGGAACTTCCTCCCGCGGACGCTCCGGCTGTGGAATGAGCTCCCTGCCACTGTTTTCCCAAAGGACTACAATATGGGGTTCTTCAAAAAAGGAGTGTTAAAGTTTTTAAAGGGTCGGCAACGCGCATGTAACACCCCTGGAGTTGCAGGCGTCCATAGGCTACGGTGACCGCTTACCATCAGGCGGGCCGTATGCTTGTTTGTCACCGACGTAGTATAAAAAAAAAAAAAGTCCTGCGGCCCAGGGGGACCATCTCTGCCTCCTGGTTGACAAAGGACTGTGGTCAGCTCCAATATCCTTCTCAGCCATGAATGAGGCACCGAATCATAGGCCTTTTTATAGTCAATCCAAGCGGCCGAGAGAGCATTATTATTATAATGCATTTTTAAATTTAGGTATGTAGGTAACTAAATTATGTGTGATTGTCAAGAACTTCAACCACCTGCCTCCTGAATACTGCAGTCCGTGAGTCAAAAATTTCAATTTGTCTATTGCTAGATACCAGGTCATTGTACTGACGGCACATTCTGACTATTGGATTGTAGAAAGAAGTATTGTTCCTATATACTTGAAGAGCAAAGGTTTTGGGAGCGCGGGTTCTGAAACGAGGAGTGTTAAAGGTAATTAGGGACAGGCGAGTCAATTTTGTGGTGAAGAATTTTATGCAGAAATAGTAAGTCATGCAGGAGACGTCGCGTTTGGAGGGAGCAAATGCCAAATTAGCGATTACTGCATTTCGAGTACGATCTCTTAGCTATTACTATATAACTCTTTAGATAATAATGATACTGGCCATTTATTGAAAATAATATCACGCATTAGAATGTGGCTTTGAATTTATTGCTGTCAATGTCAGAAATATCTATGCAAGAAATTATGGTTTTTCCGTTGTTAATACATAAAAGGTAAAATGGACATAAATTTCATAACAAGCTGAAAAGGAAATAAACTTCTACTGTGGCGTGGATTTAGATACAATTTGAGCATAAAAAAGCGACAATCTGTGGAGATTCACTAACCGATCAATCTGTAGTGCCACAGTCACGTTAGCTGCAGACAATATGATTTTAAAACGGATGTAGCTCAGAATAAAATAGACGTTGTGGTTGACAAGATAAAAAAAGATACAAACAATTTATGAAAATAATTTTAATGAGTTTCTCAAGACTGAAGAGAACAAAAAATTAGCTATGTATATACCGGAATTTACAGAAAGGAAAAACTCGTGTTACAGTGCAAGGAAGAAATTTATGGGTGTTAATAAACTAACATTTAATAAATTGGAGGACGTCCAGTTATCTGGCAGCTTGCTTTATTGTTTGGTGTGCGAAGACGGCATCAAAATTAAAATTGTGATATTTTCATATCTGTTATGTAAAAACATCCTAAAAGGATGTAAAGGTACATTTATAGCTGATGGAACTTTTAAATCTGCACCGAAGCCAAAAATGCGCGTGCTACATTTGGATTATAATTCTAACCTGAATACCAAAGGTATTATACCAGTCGTGTATGGGCTATTACCCAATAAAAAGCAGGAAACATACTGTCGTTTCTTTCGGTTGTTGAAAGAATCACTTGACTTATATATAACTGAATTTAAATGCGACTACGAAAAAGCACAAATAAATGCTGTACGAATATTTTTTCCAAATGCACACATATAAGGCTGTCTATGTATTAAAGTAAGGCTATTAGGAAAAAATCTGAAAAGTTAAAATTTATCAAGAGCAAAGAAGGTAGAAACACCACCAGAATGACTGTTTTGTTACCGCTACTACCTTCAAACAAAATGAGTAAAGGGTGGTCTGCAATCACAGAGAGTGCACCCCGAAATTATACCTTATCATCATACCAATAGCAGTCTCGCCACTGCACTGTGACGCCAATGACGATAGCTTGCTTCCCTTGACAGGCATAGTGCATGAATTGCCCACATACTTTAGATTAATTAATTACACTAAAATTAAACACTGGCCGAAAAAGTATAACTGAGGAAAGAAAGCCTGATATATTTATTTGCTATATAATACCACTATAGTTAAATAAAAAAAGAGGATGTTCTTCTCCGTAAATGTTTATTCACTAAGTGGTTTCCAAATCGTATCTGCCTTATTAAGGGTTAAATACGTAAGAGATCATTGGCTTAAAAAAATTACGCCCGAAATGTTAAGTTGTTCACATGAACCTCAAACTCGAACAACCAATAGCTTGGAAGAATGGTACCACAGAATAAATTTTAAGTTGCCCAAATCCATCAATATTTGTTTATTTTTACAGTGTATGAGGAGAGAAGCGGGCTTACAATGACGGCAAAAAAATGAGAGCAGTTATTGTCAAGCCGAGAAGGAATAGAAGACGAATTGACCATAGCCTTTGACAAAAAATATTTAAAGCTGTTGAGAAGCATTCACAAAGATAAAATAGAACCTAAAGCGTTTAAAAAGTAAAATTATATATTTACGCATTATATTTAAAAAAAAAATGAGTAAATATCAACTTGTATCAATAGAGGCTGACCAAATTTTGTTGACAGATATTTCCAGGTGGTATCACTAATTGTCTTTGAATTAATCAATTTAGAAGGTTGGTGCTCTATAAATGTTTTGATACTTTAAGTTACTAATTCTAACATTTGCCTAAAACTTTGATTAAGTATGTACGTGCATTTACATATTAATACCTGACCTGAAATCTGCCATACAGGTTGTGCAACGGACAACATAATGGTTCTGGAAAATATCAATAATAAAAAAAAAAACATTGAAACGTAAGAAATAACTTGACGTAAGTAACTGTTGGACAATAGTAATGAGAAAAAGAACCGAACAAGTGCGAATCAAACTCGCGCACTGAGGGTTGAGTACAAACTTTTTTTCACAAATTTATGGATGTGAGATTTTCTCCTCTCCTGTACATGAGTGTATGACGATATTACTTGCCAAATTTCATAGTTTTAGTCTAAGTCAAAGGGAAGTGGGTGAATCAACTTTTTCTAAATTGAATGTTGAAGTATTTAGTACTTACGTTATATTTTCCAGGCGGTTGCAGGCGTCGATGCAAAGGGGTCTGACTCCGGGCCACCTTCCAACCAGCCGGACAAGGATGCCAAGAAAGTAAGAAGACTAGCTTCGAAGTTGCGTACTTAGTTTACTAATCAAGTCAACGCTTTTTGATATTCAATAGCCAAGAATCTCTTTCAGTTTAGTTTATCTTGTAATTAGCCTTAGAGTGACTTTTTTTTCTGGTCGCTTTAACTTTTGAAGTTCGTAGTTACCCACGTTCTGTTTTTCTAAATTAGTTATTTTATTTTGTTGTTTACTTCACGTTACATTACTGGGTTTCATTGACATTGACAGTGACGTTTCGTTTCGTGTCAAGCAACTTTCTCATAATAATGTTGCCAGGGTTCTTTAATTGCGACGCGTTACGTTATTAATAACGGTATCATTTAACTGATTTTAGTTTTAACTGTACAAAATTATAATTGTAAAGCTGCTGGCGGGTAGTAGATTGAAGTCTGACCGGAGTTTATAGTAGTTTTAATAATTATTATTATTTTAATTAAGAATTATAAATATTTAAGTTTATTTTATATTAATGACATTATGTAGTTCAGCTTGTGACAGTGATAGTAGTGTTGAGTATATTTCTCTTTCTTCTAGCAAAGATGACGACAGCTTCCATAGTCTTCCCCCCTCCCTTCGTGACTTGCTTGACAGAGAACTAAATGACGCGCCTAAAAACTTTAATGTAGTACACATCAACGCTCAAAGTATTCCAGCCCACTATAACGACCTATTGATTACGTTTGACTTAAACAACGTACATGCCATCCTTGTTTCGGAGTCATGGTTAAAACCTTGTTTGCCTTCCACCTCATATTCTCTGCCAGGTTTCCAGTTGGTGCGGAACGATCGCTCCGGTAGAGGCGGGGGTGGGGTCGCCATTTATCTTCGCTCGTACATTCCTTTCTCTATTATTAGTATGTCAGCTCAAACCTCCTGTTCAGGCGAAGCAGAGTATTTATTCCTCGATGTAACTTTATCTCATGCAAAGGTCCTTCTTGGAGTCTTTTATTCACCATCTCTTCACATTAATTACTTTTCTTCACTTGAAAAACTCCTCGAAGATCTTATGCAGTCGTTTAATCATCACATTATCATGGGTGATTTTAATACATGCTTGTTAAAAGATGACTCCCGAACTAAATCTCTAAAAGCCATAGCTGACGCTTGCAACCTAACTATTCTCCCTTCAGGCCCTACTCATTTTTTTCCAAATTGTACTCCCTCTCTTCTGGATCTTACTCTTGTTTCTTCTTCGAGTTTGGTAGCCAGTTATAATCAATTTTCAGCGGTGGAATTTTCTTATCACGATTTACTTCTCTTGTGTTATAAAATCCGACCTCCAAAATCTAAGCCTAGAACCCTTTTTCAGCGCAGTTTTGGTAGAATGAGCGTTGAGAAACTGTGTGATGACGCCTTGCAGATTGATTGGGGTGTGATATCTTTGGCCAGCGATGTAAATGAAAAACTACTTCTATTCAACTCTCTTTTGTTGCAGCTTTATGATATTCATGCCCCAATCCGTCCTGTTAGAGTTAAGCATCTTCCTGCTCCTTGGTTGACTGATGATATTCGATCACTAATTGCTAAGAAAAACCTTGCGAAAGCCAGATTTAAACTCAATCCGTCAGATAGGAATAAGGTTAGGTATCACAAGTTGCGTAGCCGATGCAGTACCGTATGTCGTGACGCCCAAAGACGCCACATTCACAATTCTATAGAACATGGTGATCCGTCAAAAACGTGGAAATTTCTTAAGACGCTTGGAGTTGGGAAATCTCAGAAATCTCCGGTTGCTAACGACGTAGATCTTGAGCTTCTTAACCAGCATTTCTCTTCTTCCGCCACTTTCAGTGGGCCGGTTAAGGATCAGACTGTTAAGGATCTCTCTAGCATCTCAACTTCTGTCTCTTCTCAATTTTCTTTCGCTCTTTTTTCCGAGTGTGATGTTAGGAAGAACATAGTATCTATATCGTCTAATGCTGTTGGCGTTGATAATGTGAGCCGTAATATGATCCTTCCTCTCCTTGATCTCCTTGTTCCCATCATTGCCCATATTCTAAATAGCTCAATCTCTTCTAGTACGTTTCCTAATTTATGGAAGGAAGCTGATATAATTCCTGTACCCAAAAAGTCCAGTCCTTCTTCTTTTTCTGACTATCGTCCCATTTCCATACTTCCCTTCTTATCTAAAGTTCTTGAACGTCTAGTCCATCAACAACTGACTTCCTTTTTGAATTCTAGTAGTCTCATGAACCCATTCCAATCCGGTTTCCGCTCCGGTCATAGTACGGTCTCTGCATTAGTTAAAATTACTGACGATATTCGCGCGGGATTCGATAAAAGGATGGTAACGGTATTAACGCTGTTAGATTTCAGTAACGCGTTTAATACCGTAGATTTCGACATTCTGCTTACGATATTGTGTTCTCTTAACATCTCTCCTCCGGTCATTGAGTGGTTTCGAAGTTACCTTGTTGGTCGTCGGCAGAGAGTAAAGGTGGATGCTTCTCGCTCCTCTTGGTGCAACACGTTAGCCGGCGTTCCGCAGGGTGGCGTTTTGTCCCCTTTGCTTTTTTCTATCTTCATTAATTCTATTACTTACAATACTCTCTCTTAATATCACCTCTATGCTGACGACCTCCAAATTTACTCCCAGGGCGGGCTTGACGATCTTCCATCTGTAATTAGCTCCACCAACAATGATTTGGTCAATATTTTTGATTGGAGTTGTCGCTATGGACTCAAAGTCAATCCATCTAAAACTCAAACCATAATTCTTGGCAGCTCAAAATAAATTTCGCGTATTGACTTTAAAAATCTACCAATGATTATGTTTAACGGTGTCCATATTCCTTATTCACATCATGTCAAAAACCTAGGCATAATTATGGATCGTACTTTATCCTGGGTCCCTCAGATCAGCGAAGTCAGTAGAAGGATGTTTGCTGCTGTAGGATCCTTAAGACGGCTTCGTAACTTCTTACCGCTCGCCACCAAGACTGCGTTAGCTCAAGCCCTTCTTCTCCCCATTTTGGATTATGCAGATATCTGCCATCTCGATCTCTCTCAAGAGCAGCTGAATAAACTCGAACGCCTTCAAAATCTGTGTATCCGGTTCATATTTGGCTTGCGTAAATATGACCACGTCTCTTTTTACCGTTCTCAGCTCAAATGGCTACCCATTCGCTTGCGTCGCAACTTTCATATTCTAGCTCTTCTTTATAGTATACTCTTCAACCCCATTACTCCTTTTTACCTTAAAGAGCGCTTTAATTACCTCTCCTCTCTAAGATGCTCACAGAATCTTCTTCTTGCCCAAACAACTTCCTCTTCAAAATTCTATAGTGACTCCTTTACCTTTCAAGCGATACGGTTATGGAATGCTTTGCCGGTTGATTTAAAACGTGCCAAATCTCTATCTATTTTTAAGATTCTACTTAAACAACACTATCTGTCACTTCCTTAAGTTGTTGGTCTATTTTATCTATAGGATATGTGTAGTTGTATATTTATGGTTTATGTATGTATATTTTTAATCATACGTATTTATGTATGTATATTGGTATATATATTGTGTGCCGATGTGCAACCAGTTCATCTACATATTTGTGCCACCTTTACGGGTTTCTCCTAAGTAATCTCTACTACCCTAAGGTTGTCTGGAAGAGATCGCTGTGTAGCGATAAGACCGCCTGTTGTTGCTTAACTCTTTATGTTTTTATTTATTTTGTTGTATTTTTCTTTCTGTTATGCACAATAAAGAATATATTATTATTATTATTTGTATGTCTTTCCCATCACGGAACAATGGTGTTCCGGACCTTTGGGAGGCGTGCGCGGAGCCGAAGCCAACACGCAGAGGCCCTTTCGACAATTTAATGAAATGTAAGGGGTACACCGAGCGGATGTTGCACCTGCCCGAGTCATGGGACGCACGCAGAGGCAGCACCCGCCAGGGTGTATAGACTATTGAGATTTAATGGAATCTAAAATATGCTGGACTATTAGGTGAAAGCGGTGGACTAAATACTGGGTTATGGAGAATACCGATTTTATTCTCCACGTCTGCCTAACAAAACGGTAATCAATTTTATTTCCGGCAGACGGTGACTCGCCCACATAAGATGGGCCCCCACAAAAAGCGACATCTAAGATGGCTCGAGGGCAACACCGGTATGAGGGCTGGGGGTAGAGAGGTGTCACTGGACTTTAAACATATAGCCAACTCGCCACTTAGGTTTCCACATCTACCCTCGAGAACACAGCTCTCGCGACCCCACTCTGGACGGCCGGTTAAGGCAAGCCAGAGGCGGAGGACTTGGTCGGACGACGGAGTCCCCCAGGAGCGCTCAGGTACGTGGGGTCGCTACTCCCCAACAGCTCGCCACAAGCTGCCCTGCGTTGACTGATTGCACCGGTGGAAACCAGTGGGCGATGGGGTCGTCACATCCCTACGCCATTTATTATTATTATTATTATTTTAATATTTTGGGTGGTGGATTAATGTTGCCGTACTATCTTTTTTACTAGGGAACACCCAAATATTCCGAAATCTTTTTTTCCGATTTTCATAATCCCGATTTTTAAAATCCCGAATTTTTATAATTCCTATATATCAAATTTCCGAATTTTAAATTCTCGAAATATGAAAAGTACGATTTTTCTTTTTCCGAATATTATAAATCCGATTGCGACTTGAACGAATGCAAAAAAAACGATTTTTTTATTTTCCGAAAAGATTTTTTCCGAATTCATAATTCCGAAAAAAATATAATCTATCGGAATTTTGGTGGTTCGGTATTCAGAATTTCTGAATTATGAAAATCGGAAAAAAATCTTTCGGAATACTTCGGACATTGTAGGCACTAGACTTGACATTGTAGGCACTAGACTTATTATGAGTGTACTAGTATGCGTATTTAATAATACAAAAGCATACTCATTGTTTTAAATATCTACTGTAGGTTTGTTGGGCTTCGTTTGGTCGGACATATAAATATAATAACTTGTCATATTTTACATTATTGTAGCACCTGTTGCATAAAATTGATACTCATATAAAGGAGCAAATTCGAGCGAGCGAAGCGAGCGTGCCACGGCAGCGGCCCACGAAGCGCCAGAACTGAATCTTTCGCGGCCCCCCTTTGCAACCAGAGTCACCGTTAGGTACGACGACGAGCGAAGCGAGGAGGAGTGTTAGGTTGAACTGCGACCTCACAGCGCACGAGCCGAGCGAGCGAAGCGAGCGTGCCGCGGCAGCGGCCGGCGAAGTGCCAGAACCGAATCTTTCGCGGCCTCCCTTTGCAACCAGAGCCACCGTTAGGTAAGACGACGAGCGAAGAGAGGAGAAGTGTTAGGTTGAATTGCGACCTCACAGCGCGCGAGCCGAGCAAGCGAAGCGAGCGTGCCGCGGCAGCGGCCGGCGAAGCGCCAGAACCGAATCTTTCGCGGCCCCCCTTTGCACCCAGAGTCACCGTTAGGTACGACGACGAGCGAAGCGAGGAGGAGTGTTAGGTTGAACTGCGACCTCACAGCGCGAGAGCCGAGCGTGGGAAGTTTACAATTTTGTTTCGGAAAATAATAAGCAATTTTAACAATAACATAAAAAAACAATTTTCTTCGTTGTTTTTGAACTAAATAATAACAAAAAGAAAGCAGATTTTTTTAATAGCGTGTATATCCACCTTCAGCAGTGATTACATCCGATAGTCGTTGTCGCATGGACTGCACCGCCTTAGAGCAAAAGACATTTCCCCGTAAAGACTCCTATGTCTCTACAACGTGTCTTCGTAAGGACTCTGTATCTCTCACCCTGTTGTTGTCCCAAAGTTGAATCATTTTCCCCCAAACATTCTCTATAGGGTTTAGATCCGGACTAAGAGGAGGAAAAACGATTTGCTTCAGGTGCACTTTAGTCTCAGGCTCGTTTAAATAGTTTTGGACTATTCTGCGTTTGTGAACCGAACTGTTATCTTGAACAAATTGGACGGTTTCATTTGGATAGTATATCTGTGTGGTGGGTAACAAAACATCACTTAAAATCACTTTATATTTTTGCCCATTCAATCTACCACCGACTTCTATCAGTTCACCAGGACATCCATCCCCAAAATCCCAATGTGATTCTACCACTCCTATTATTCGGTAAAACGTTCTGTTCTTCATATCTCGAATTGTTCATTCGCCATAATGACAGCCGCCCACGGGCAGAAGAACAAAATACCTTCTCATCCACGAATACCACATTTTCAAAATTGAAATTTAGGTATTTACGTGCAAACTCTAGTCTTTGACCTTTGTGCCTATGTGTAAGGAAAGCCTTTTTTGCTGGTATTCTGTGTCGCAAACCACCCTCCCGCAAACGTCTTCTTATGGTGGTTTGTGATACTCTATGTTCGGTTGCCAAATTACGCGAATTCACAAACCGATCGTCAAGAGCCCGCTGCACAATTTCTCTATCTTCAATAGCAATTGTTCAACGAGGACGTCCATAGGAGACGTGGTTGTTGAGATTGCCTTCCGTGGTCTCTCTCTCTATCCATCGGTAGATTGTAGATCGCTAGAAATAACACTAGTATTTTTAACTAAACACCATGTGAGGCAAAAAATAAACATAGTAGACAACTTACGCTTATGCCCAGTTCATTAGATATGTCTGTTATTGAAATACCCTCCTGTTTTAAATGAATAATTTTATGGTTAACATCATCACTAATACGAATCGTGTCCATTTTAAGACTTACAAGATAACAATTACTTATTAATCTTATTAGATAGCAATGACATATCATGCACTTGACAGTGTAAGTACGATTAGGTATATTGACAGTAAAACGAAGTTTTATTTTTATTTTAAGCAAATGTAAATCAACCTCCTTTACCTGAATTGGAAACCCACTTTGAAAAAGAACACTTGTATGTAGATACATCTTGCAGTTATGTATGTAGACCATGCCAGAACGATATTTTTTATTAAACGGTTTTATTTAGCTTGGGTTGGCGTGGGTCAAATCTAGTAATCAAAATTGTACCACCTTCCTGTTGACCGATTGACTTGAAATTTGGAACTTAGCTTTAGTTCTGGTGACAATGCAATAATATATGATCACTAGTATTACAAATTCAAGATGGCCGACGCCACAAAATGGCCGACTTTATATTGCTTCGTAATTCCCTCGTCATGGGTATCAAATGAAAGGTCTTGGCTAGTAGAATACAACACAATATAAAAAAAAATGCAAATTCAAGATCGCGACTAACACAGAATGGCCTTCATATTTTAAATTTATAATGTAATTTTATAAGAAATAAAACAATGGAATGATTTTATTGGTGGAAGCGATTTGTATATTCAATTATTCATACACGCAGTTACAATTATAGGGTGAATGAGGACATTCAATAAAACAGGGACCGCTACATCGCTCACAGAATAAGTACATTACGTTTATTTCTTCGTCGTCGAAATTGTCGTCTTGAATGCAATAATATATGATCACTAGTATTACAAATTCAAGATGGCCGACGCCACAAAATGGCCGACTTTATATTGCTTCGTAATTCCCTCGTCATGGGTATCAAATGGCTAGTAGAATACAACACAATATAAAAAAAAATGCAAATTCAAGATCGCGACTAACACAGAATGGCCTTCATATTTTAAATTTATAATGTAATTTTATAAGAAATAAAACAATGGAATGATTTTATTGGTGGAAGCGATTTGTATATTCATACACGCAGTTACAATTATAGGGTGAATGAGGACATTCAATAAAACAGGGACCGCTACATCGCTCACAGAATAAGTACATTACGTTTATTTCTTCGTCGTCGAAATTGTCGTCGTCTTCAAAAATAACAACGTGGCCGCAGTCGATGCATGCTCCCGTAAATGATATTTCTTCCTTATCAATGTTGATTTTCAAACGCATTTGTAACAGCACATCTAGGAAAATGTGACATAATAGATTGGTAGGTAAAGAAAACTGAAAAATTTAATTTTTTCTCATTTTTACCATGTCCCACGAAACTACTTTCTTCTTATCGTTTAGCTGAGATATAATTTTATTAAAACACATTAAATAAAGAGAATCCATTTTTCACTGGTTGTCGTTTTAAATAGTCTTATTTCTTCAGCGATATGCATGCAAGATACAAAATGAACATTGATAATATGTCTAAGCATTGACAGGTCGCCACTCTTCTCGATGATTGTCAAAATACAAAGTTGTAAGATTGACATCTATTTCTTTAAAAATAAAGTTAATTTTTCTTAAGTGTTCCGGATCTTTGGACACTTTGGGTGCTACGCAGTACGCTACCGGCGGCGATGTGGGTGTAATGGTGTTTATGGCGGTTTGAATGTTACTAAGTATCAGGCGTTGTGTATGCATCGGTTTATTTGTTGACAGTGGATGGCATGAATTATTTGATTACTTTGGATGACTTAGTATTAATGGTAAATTTAGATGTTGCGGTATATTTGGAGACCTTCACTGTCACTATCTATTTGATGCTGACTGTACTTAGTGATGAGGCTAAGTGAGGTGGCATCTGGCTGCGTACTTATGAGCCTAGCTACCACCTTGATGTATAAGGGTGAATAATTGGGTAATGCTTAATATTGATTTATTTAAGTCCGGGTTATTTAGGGTGTATAGGTACAGGAAAAGTCACATGGCGATTTATAGAATTTGATTTATTATCGCAATAAGAGGCCTATCTACGGGTTCACGATTCCGTCTAAAGGTAGCTTTAGGATCTAGGACAAACCTCAAAACCTAGATCGAACCGGGCCTAGCTTGAATCTCTTGAACAATACAACTTAATAAATAGAATTTCCAAGACAATATACAGATGTGTGTGGGAAACACACAATCTAAAATAAATGTATTAGCAGATGTCATGTTACGAGTATGAGCAATACAGTGTTTCAAATTAAATTAAATGATTTGTTTTTATTCTTATTTCATAAATCTGGGAATCGAACCCATAACAACAAGCAAGGTTTCGCTTCTGTTACATACAATGAGAGT
This sequence comes from Lathronympha strigana, assembly GCA_949128165.1. NCBI lineage: Eukaryota > Metazoa > Arthropoda > Insecta > Lepidoptera > Tortricidae > Lathronympha > Lathronympha strigana. Next base: position 28,184,748 of record OX421901.1, on the reverse strand, counting down.
CTAATTCGTGTTCACAAACTTAATAATACCTGATTATGGGGTTTATTCAGGGCACGGGAGTCGAACCCGTGTTATACATTTAATAACAAAGTACTTAACTGGATCAAGCTGCTGGACTCTGGCACTGACTCTAATATATTATTTATTTAGTTTAACAATAAAATGCAAACTGACAATCTTAATCTTCCCCGTCGTTGTCCTGCCTTCCCCTTCCTCGAACCAAGTGCCTCATTTCCCCCTCTCTACTCATCACAACCTCCATATAACTGCATTTTACTTTTACTTACAGCTATTATAGACTTTATTACAATAATTATAAAGGACATCTTAATCGGGCCGCGCGTTGCGTTCCTCTTCTCAATTTCCATCCCTGCTCCAAGCCGGTAGATGTCGTGAAGCTGTCTCCCTCCCACGCACGACAGGATCTGCTAGCCGCTGTTGCTCTCTCCCTCTCTCTCCCGAAGGGTCATCGTAGCGTCCTTAACGAGACGCAACGGTGTCCAGTTAGGGGTTCAACATGTGGCCTGCAAATGTGTCAGCCTCCTGGAATTTTACAATAGCAAAAGCAGCCTCTTTGTTTTATAGTGGCTTTTCAAGCCTGAAGAATAAGGTCCAATTTCAGTTAACAAATGTTTTGTGCGTGAGCCAAATTAATTGGCTTCTTATTTTATGCTGCCGTTTAAATCACGCGCCTCTTTGGTTTTTTTCTGCATTACTATAGATTTACGATACCATTTCTTAATAACCTGGCCCTACACAGAAAATAAACTCAAACTTATTTTAACGCCCTTTTGTTGAATTGTTACTTTTGTACAATTCTTAAAATATCCGACCCATTAAATTTTAACACTCTTTGTCTAGGTGTTTTTGAATTTAGCACAACACTAAATTAAAAAAAAAAATGACGTAGACCGTAACTGTTGCCGTGCTAAATTGTTATCGTAAAATATTCAATAACTAATGTATGAAAAAATTTAACATTCATCACATTATGTTTATGAAAAGTGAAATATTGTGTTTATGTACATGGCTAGCTGTAATATCTTTATGGGAATTTGTTTATAATTCCAAAGTGTCTTGTGCGTTTACGTTCTACGGGTATTTCGATGTGTCAAAAGTTCAGACTTAGAAATCGACAACTATACATAGATTCAGATTCATATTCATATTGAGCAATATATGTTGGCAATATATGTTGTGTATGCTGAATATGTTGTACATACACTATGGTATATGTATATTAACACACACACACACACACACACACACACACACACACACACACACACACACACACACACACGCACACACACACACACACACACACACACACACACACACACACACACACACACACACACACACACATTCAAATTTTCCAGTATTTTAACATAAAGTAGCAAGTAAACTGTTATGTAAACTTATAAGATTATCCCATAATTATAATCTAGCCTATGTACGTCCCACTGCTGGGCACAGGCCTCCTCTCAAGCACGAGATCGTTGGGCACGTTCCCACACTGGCCCAAAACGGGGTGGATATTTTACATATAGCTTTGTTTTTTTTTGCGAATGTATGCATAATAATTTCCTTGTGATGTTTTCCTTCGCCGAAAAGCAACAGGTAAATATCAAATGATATTTCAAACACAAGCACCTTCAATAGTATCTTTCGGTACGTAGGCCGCAAAAATCGTTTCTGCCTTTCGTGCAGCCTCAAGAACGTGTCACATATTTTTGCGGCCTTCATAGCGGCAGATACTATTGCAGGTGACTGTACGAACCGGTATGATTTCCGATTGAAAGTCCGCAAAGTATGTTACCGTTCAGCCACCAGTGCATTTATGTACCTGTCCAGCTGTGCAGCCACAGGATGTGTCTGCGATAGTTTCTTGGGCTTCATCTATGCTGACTGTCACAAGTGTCACAACGCACAGTACATTTGGTTCCAGTTTTATTTATTTCTATATATCCAACAGCACTGTCCACATACGAATCCCGCGCAGACCTCAAAAACAAAATTAAATTCTGACGAAAACAACACATCTAAAACAAAATAATAATACAGTAAACAAAATCAGGGCTCAGCCGTCACAACGGCATGAAATCATTATTAAAACAGGCGGCCGAGCTTTGGAACCTTAGTACCCAATAGTCGGCCACACCAATAAAAAATACATTTAAATGCGGCCGACTACTGGGTTTTTGTTGTATTCGAGTTATACAAGTATTGACAAAATTGATTGATTAAAATTACGAATCCAAGACTGTGAATTACATTCATTAATAAACAATAAACAGCCAATATCCAAAGGTTGGCTTCTACGGCTGACTACTGGACTTTATGATAAAAAAGTAGGACCCAATAGTCGGCCGCCTCAAAATACTACATTCGTGGGTAAAAAAAAACATCCATTACAGTAGGAAAATATGCTCGCAAACCATATACCTAATATTATTTTCAAAAGAAAACAATTGCAATATAGTATCAAAGGAAGCTGCTTACCACTAATTACTACGACTCGGAAAATTAGCGAAAAAATGGCGGACATTGCACAATAGTACAGGCTCGCGGACTACGCTGGTATGAGCTTGTCTTACGCTCGCCGCTTACCCCTCCTTGCACAGATCACAGAGTTGGGGAATGATAATACATTTATGTTATTGGATAATTTAAAAACTGGCGCTATTTGTGGCGAATAAAAGACCGAAAAGGCCGACTACAGGTTCCTGGCCGACTTCTGGGTACTTTACCCTATGTTATTTAAGTTGTATGTAAAAAAAAACATTGTAAAAGGGTACAAAAAAAACAACAACAACGTACGAGTATATGCAAATTACGTATAATGCATTTTCTCCGATTACATACAGGGACAAATACTAATGTGCAAATTGCGGAAACTTTAAAAAAATCTTCAAAAAGGTCTTAAGTGTAGTGTTAACTAACATGTTTATAAGGCCTTATTTAAGCTCCCGGTAGAAGAACAAGAAGCACAAGTCTGCGGATCTCCGATAAACCAATAACCCAGCGCAACTTGTTTACCTCTTCTTCCAGCTCAACTAGCTTCTCGTCCAGCCTGAAATTGCGCACGTTGTGTGTTACCAGGGCCAGTTGTTGTCGTCTTTGGGGGTGGTAGCCGGATCTCTTGCGGGGATTCTGAGCACCCCCTGCCCCGCCGTTACCGTCGCCGCGACCGTAGCCAGGAATAGCGGGGCCGCCGGGGACTGGGGCCTGGTTTTTTGGTGTATTTCCATTGGAGGTTTTATAGCCTAGTGTTACCACGCTGGCTAGACGGGTTGGCACAGGGTTTTTTTTCGTTTCGGGTCAAAGAAATTTAAAATAACATGTAATATAACTACCTACAGATGAATAGTAATCCCATCTTTTTTGTGGTGCTTATGTGTGCGACTTTTATACCATTTTCATTTTCATTTCACAGGGTAACAGGATTTTTTTATTACATATTATTATTTTTTCCGGTATCTGTCAAACTGACCACATTGCTGACGGCCATTTGTATACTAAACGGTATGCTGGCGTGGTTGTGTAAGCCCCGCCTCGCGTGGCGTGGTTTTTGCGGGGTCAATATTCAGAGCTTATTAGTCTTCCATGTTTTTTAAGTTCGCTGGACTCAACCATCTAATTTGACCGTAAACGTCAAATCCAGTTCTAAAGGCACGTTTTTACTAGATTAGCAATTATTATGTATGAAAATATGAAATTTATTCCTATCGCGGGCTGCCGCTTATATATCAGGTATATAAGCGGCAGCCGGCGGCCGCCAGAGTAGTTCAATTCTGAATGCGATACAGTGCGGATCAAGAGCAAATCGGAGTGAAGTAAAAGTGACGAGTGCGGTAAATTAGTGTGTGTTAATTGTGTTCAAGTACTGTGTGTGCAGTGTCTTGTAAGTAGCAATAAAGCCTCAGTTTTAATTAGTGCATTTTTTCATAAAGTACCCACCCCTCAAACGTAACAATAGCCTTGAAAGTTCACATCCAAATGACAGATAAGCACGTTCAAATAGAGCTCCAGTTTAAACTTTGGACTCCACTAAAATTTACGAGCAACCTGTGCTAACAAATACTTGCGACGTTTTCTAGGCGTTGATTAAGCAAGAACATTAATCTAGTTGATCTGTATACGTATCTTCAGCACATAATATCGAGTTTATTGCCTTTGGGCGACGGATAAGGTGTCTGCTTAAGGATTGTCAAGTAATTACTATCCGCCTGACTGACTATTAAATTAAAAGCTTTTATTAAAGTAAATCTAAGCTCTTTAATTATGGTAATACGCATCAGAGCATGTTTTTATCTGTACTGTTTGATAAGTTTATTTTATTTGTTTTTCACGGTAGACCTGAATGAAACTATACTAAAATAAAAGTACGTAAAAAAATAAGAGTTTTGAGTCGACAACTTATAAACAAAAATATGGTGGAAACTTGAAACGCCTGGCGACATGTGCAAGTTTACAGGCTATGCCAAATAATGCCATAACAACACCCGGAAGATTATATCGTTTGAGGTTGTATCTATTGTTCTTTTTTTTGTATTTGTTTGAAAATTTATAAAATTTAAATAAAGACATGTCATTAAACTTATCGGGGGCATAGTGTTTATAATCGGTGAAAGTCTACCCTGCACGGCTAGCACATGATTACATGCGGGTTAGCTCGCTCCGCGACAAAAGGCAGTCGCGCCTTTCAAATTTATCTCTTTAGCTGTCATTTTCTCGATTTCGGTAGCACGAGTTGCAAGTGCGAGAAAACAGTTCCGCGCGGGAGAGCTAAAGTCAGTCTATGCTAAGTTTCCTAGATTTTTATAATAATAATAATATTGACCATCCAAACTCCATCCATAGACCAGAACTCTTTCCATTTCATTTACAATAGCTCTAACGCCTGCTGAGACCGGTTCACGGGTATTTATTGTTGTACCCGTGAATGGGTTCCAACAGGCGTTCCATATGACATCAAAGCTCTCCAAACGGCCTCTGCGTGTTGGATCTGTATCCCCACGTAGGTACGCTTTAAAAATGACCGGGCTCGAAAAACCCGAGAGTTTGTAACGGAGACACAAATAATAATAATAATAAATTTGCAACATCCGCTCGGTGTACCCCTTACATTTCATTAAATTGTCGAAAGGGCCTCTGCGTGTTGGCTTCGGCTCCGCGTACGCCTCCCAAAGGTCCGGAACACCAATGTTCCGTGATGGGAAAGACATAATAAATTTCTTTATTTCAGGTATGCACCCATATCACAATTGTTACATTATAAAGTACAATAATAATATAAAAAAAGAACAAGACTAAAATTGTAAAAATAAAATAAGATATAAACAATGTACTTATATAGATACATTTGTCACTTTTTGTTTGGTTTGCGGTGCACAGTCACCCAGTACTTGAGGATTCTACAGTCCAGACGCTCAGACAGGGTACGGAGAATCTCGTTATTGGATGAGCTGATTCGATCCCTAAATGTTGCTATTCGCGATCTAATAACTGCATAGAAGTCCGGGACCATCGCCTCGGCAAACATGCTCGACGCACTACAATAACGTGGCAGTTTCATAAGAATACGGAACGCGTTAGTGGCAGTTTCATAAGAATACGGAACGCGTTATTGCATTGCACTCTTATTCTATTAATTGCGCGTCTAGTGCAGTTAACCCAGAGCTGGCATGTGTAGAAACATTGACAGAATGCTCTAAACAATGTCAGCTTCACTGGTTCACTGCACCGCGCGAATCGCCGCGCGAGCATGTTGCATCGGACTGCAGTGGCTCGGCGTTCACGTTCGACATCAGCATCATCATGGAGATCCTCCGTCACCACATGTCCCAAGTATCTGAACTGCTCAACCCTCTCAATTGCTGTACCATACAAGTAAACTGGGGGAACCCGATCCGGACCTTTTCCCGCTCTAAAAACTAGGAATTGGGTCTTTTTAACATTATATAGAAGCCCATGTTCTGCTGCATAACCCTCGCAGATACCTAATAGTTTTCTGAGACCACCAACTGAAGGGCTGAGAAGCACCATATCGTCTGCACAACTGATGTTATTAAGACAAGTCGAGCCAATGTGGCAGCCGATTCTGGTGCCTCTCAGCTTCTCAATCAGGCCATTAACGTAAAGGCTGAATAGGTCCGGTGAGGTTACCCCCCCTTGACGAACTCCGCACTCTAACCTGTATTCGCTAGAGGTCGAGTCGCCCCATCTCACTGCGTTAGATTGGTGACCGTACCAATATCTCAACAGATTCACGGTTTGCTCTGGTACGTCAGACCCGTCGAGTTTCTCCCATAGTAGATTATAATTTACCAGATCGAAAGCACGACTAAGATCTAGGAAACAGGCATAAACCGACGTGTCCCTGTGTAGGTAGTGCCTCACTGTAGATTTTAGGCAGTATATAGCGGAATCTGTTGAGAGACCGGTACGGAAACCAAATTGTGCATCACTCAGATCCAAATTTTGTTTGAGCGACGGGTGTATCAACCTCTCCAGTATTTTCCCGATAATAGTACCCAAAGAAATTGGACGGTAGTTTTTAAGACTGGAGAGGTCACCTGTTTTATTTTTTGGGACAGGAACCACCACAGTTTTCATGAGACTGTCCGGCAGGTACCCACTATCCATACACTTGTTGTATAATAGATTGGCCATGATGTTAAATACAGCTTCTCCAGCATGCAAATCGTGCTCCAAGCTAAGTCCATCAAAACATGGGGATTTACCACGTTTCATCTGCCTGACAGTCATCATAACGTCCCTCGGTGTAAAAGAACTTACCCGTGATTGTATCTCCTCACCTCGAGGTTCAGCAGGCTGAGGACCCCGGGGGACATCACGCGCTGGTGGAGGCTTCACTTGAAAATGATGTGAGAATAACTGAGCAATGTCACTGGGCTTAGAGGCTTGTTCCACGCTAGTAGGCGTGCTGCGTGCTAGACTTATACTTTAGTTTCTTCGTTTCGTTCCAAAATTTGATAAAGTTCTTATTAGCTCTAGTTTGTGCCAGTATGTCAAGTTGAATATTTTCCTCGTTATTCTGACACCACTTCAGTTTGTTTTTGAACTGTCTTCGACTCTCCATCATGTTTTTATGCAGCTCACCTGAGTCTGGTTTGCCGCCTATTACCCAGCAATTGAAGTGAAAACGAGCCCGTTGGTGACTGTCCCTAACATGGTAGTTCCAACCCAAAATTATCTTACTTTTCTTGCGTGCACCGCGAACCGTATCATTACTATCTACAGCAGCCTGTTGTAATGTCTTAACAATATTTTCATATTAATCATCAATTAAATACAAGTGGTCCTTACATAAATTATCGCTACAACTTAGACAATGACTAGATTTAGGGTAATTTATAACACGCAACTTTTCATCACAGATCTTAGCATATTTGTTAATCTGGTCTTTATCTCTAGTACCCCAGCGTACACCGCACTTGCTGGGCACCATTTCATTGTGTACAGATTTATGAGTAACCACATTAACGTCACAGGTTAGCATCAGCGGCAGGTGGTCAGACCAATAGACTCCGTAATCCACCCACATTGCAGTGACAGTCCTCCTCGCTGCATGCGTCATCACACAGTGGTCTAGCCACCTCCTTGCACCGTTTGCATCGCTGGTGAACGTATACGTGTCATCATTTAGATACTCCAGGTCCGCACATACGAAAGAATGCTCCTCACAGAAGTGTGCAAGCTCTGTGCCGAACCTTGCGCTGGGATGTGCGTTGAAGTCGCCAAGTACGTAAACGGTTTCCACCTCGCTATCTGCTGTTACAGCCTCCACGCTCGCAAGGCAGTCCGTGAAATCCTCCAAGTTCTCTTCCTTGTCAACTGGCAAGTACACACTGAAGACAATGATTGACCGGCCCTCAAGGTCTACTTGGATTGCAGCCAATCTGTCGGTTGCACAATCAATAACGGATACATTTCTGAATACAGACTTCCTCCAAAGTAGCGCCACACCTCCATATGGACGCCCCCTCAGGACACCAGCTGAGGTGTCAACCGATGACTTAGCAAAACCCGCGTAGTGTTGATTTATTTCATTTATAAATTCTAAATCGTGAGGTAAGAGCCACGTTTCTTGGAGCGCCAGGATATCCACTCGCGCACACAGGTCTCGTATCTGCTTCACAGACCGTTTTATGGATTTACAATTGAAGGACGCTAAAGTGATAGATGCCTTATTTTGTGTCTTATCCATGATGGGATGAATTAAATACGGCATGAGCTGAGCGCTCTCGGTAACGGCGGTACACCAGGTCTTTAGGCCAGACGTCGGTGCTAAGAAACTTATCTATTTTGCTAGATGGAATGGTCACTTTAAACGAGTAGAAGGTTGTTTCCTTATACTGTTTAAGTAATTCAACTTTTACACATTGTTCACCCATCTCTTTAATGTGTTCGAGAATGTCAGCCTCCTTTATATGCTTCATAGTGCGGGATACATAAATAGCACATAGCGACTCAGCAACTTGTATCTTTCCACTAGATGTTAGTGTGCCTCTCATATTGACAGGTTTCTTTTTTCGCTTTTTCTTTTCTACTAAAGTAAACGTTGTATTGTCTTTTTTAAAAGAGACCCCGCTCTGTGAGGGTGGTATCGTAATATCACCATTAGCACTTTCGGGCACGCCGGCCATGCGATCCATTGTCGATGAGCTATGTCGTTTAGGCATAGGGTTGCGTTTCACTTGACTTGGTTTAACTACAATATTTCTATAGGGCGGTGTCCGTACCGGCTCGATGTCGTCGCTTATCGCAGGCCCAATGTGCGGTGGTCCAAGTGAAAGACGTAACGGGGAGGCATTCGTACTATTCGGTGTCGTCGTGATCTCGGTCGAACTATTATACTTTTGCGAGCCGACCGTTGCCTTTAGGTCATTAAATTCGCTAGTTATTTTGGTCTGATAATCAATTATATCATTCCGTATCAGAGTCAAAAAACGCGTTTGTCTTTCAAAATACGCGTAACGTCCACGTAGTCGAAACTTACGGGTGGCAATCTATTCAAGTCCTTTGCCACAAAAACAGGTTGCGCATCCGGGTCAATTTCCTTCATTAATTTAAGTACATCTTTAATATTCTTTTTCTTCTTATCGTCTCCTTTTCTTTGTATATGCCGGACCCCTTCACCACAATTTTCATACAGAACATTTTTTCCAGTCTCAATCTCGACATCCGCAGGAGAGTAGGCTCTACGATAGTATTGCCTACTACAAACTTTCCATCTCCGGTAAAAGAAGCAGAGGTAAACCCAAGACAAGATAGAACGACGTTGCGCTTAAAGACCTGATTGAATGCAAGATATCTGAAAGCGACGTCAATGATAGGGCAAAGTGGAGACGTAAGACATGGCAAGCTGACCACGCCAGCATATAGGTACCTTATAGCTGGTAAGCCCCAAGCCCACCTACATTACTTCTGCAGTCTCAAAATTTCACAGTATAATGGAGTTTGAACCAGTTTTGTGGAAAATATTGTTTCAAGTTTTGTAAATGTACATAAGAGTCAAAAATAAAGTATTCATTTTTACGTAATGCATTGTTTTATTATATTATGATCTTGGCGTTCGGTAAAATATGCAAATATGCGTGCATGCTAGTAGTATCAATAAAAAATATTGGTTGTGTTTATGGAGCTCATCTTCCTCTTGCCTTGGGTTAGCTGTATGAAACAACTATTTGGTTCAGCTTCTACAAAGATACGCGCTTTTCTATCGGATCGAAATTGAATGGTAGTTTCTCGTACCTACAAATTATCGATTAACTAGGTAGTGATCAACGTACTCGTATATTTACATATAAGTACCCTAGGACCTTATTCAAATAAGTATTTCGTTAGGTATGCGTGCGTTCATGCCTTGGTTAACAATTGCTAAAATTCATAGGTACCGGGGGGTGTCAACGTGGATGCCATGAGCTGCCTTTGTTTGGGTTATTGTGGTCGTGTAATAATAGACATAGGGAAAAAAGTCATTCTGAAACAATCAATATTATAACACTTTTAAATTAAATTCCCAACTTCGTAGGCAGATACATTTAGCTTGTCTTACAATGAAGACCTAAAAAAACTGTGTAATAAAAGCCCAGCCTTATTATAATTTAGTTTGAACTTGTTGGAATAGTCTTGATGAACGTTGAAATTGGAGTAAATTAGACAAAACATCTAAAAAATATGCTTGTCGCCACCCACCCGGCTCGAAGACAATTTCTCGCATTTTGACGTTCAATCGCGAGGTATTTTGTCTCTTAAAGTGCACTTGTGCTACGACTTGAGCAAGTATCCCGCGTGGAACTGTCAGTCGAGAAACTTGTGTCGCTTTGACATATGCTCGCGCGTCACCGGTGTCCCGCGCGCATCTTATGCTACGGATTCGCGGGAAAGATCGAGAAAGCTCTATGTCGCGGCTTTTGTCGTCCCGCGCGCATCATGTGCTAGCCCGGCTGGGGTTATACGGCTTGCGAGGAGCAACCTGTCTCCACCTTTACTAAGGCGCCGAGGGTTGACACTAAAGTGGCCACTTACAAACATTATTAAGGTACCTTAACATCACAACTCAAAATCATACCATCCATTTCAACTCTCCTGCACTTGTCAATCCCACGCGCTAGGCAAGATTTGACCGCTACGTAGCTCTCGCATTTATTGGACACAGATTCCTCGTGCGTAGTGCAAACGCGATCAATCTTAGAAGTTTTGGCATCACAGAGCCTGTTCTGTACAGTGATCACTTACGCTTAAGAAAGACTGCATAGCGCCTCCGTTTGTGCTGGACGCAGCATAGGCCGAGAATTCATCACCTTCGTCCCTGACGAACACAGATAAAAGTGGTCCAGGCTCTTTTTGTGAGGAAGTGCCTCTGAGGTGTATAGTCAAGGTTATTGTCTGTTCAAACTCCTTAGATAGGGACCCTCAATCCCACTTCAAAGCCAGTTCAAATAACTGATTGTCGTTATCTTCTTTTGCAGTATTTTCTTCAATAGGGTCCATAATAAACGAAACACATACGTTATTACTAATATATTCAATATTATGTCATTTAAGTAGTCACATAAATAATTGAGATAAGATGATAAAATGAAATTAATGCAAGAACTTCGTTGAAAACATATTATTTACGGTTACTTGGACGATAATTTTTTCCGCTACGAGTTTGACGTTGTTTGTCAGTTTAATTTTAATGTTCATTGCGTTCATATTTAATTTTCAACTATCATGGCGTTTAAATATACGGATGTGCAATATTCTGAAATGGTAAGAACGCTAGCCCGCTAAGGCCGCAGTATCTCCCAAAGTCCCTTCGAGCTGCCAAATCAAGTACTGGGTCATGACTTTGTTGATCCTGTATAATATACAGCATCCGATTGTTAAATTGTAATCAATAAAGTGTACCACAATTACAATTACAAATATGTATTCGTTAAAAATTTGTACTGTACAAATATGTCACGTTTGTGAAAGTATACAACAAAGAATAAACGCCCGAACTAATATTTTTCACGACAGCCAAAGTGGTTTTCGCAAAAAAAGATCGACCACATTTGCGTTGTATAAATTTCAAAATGAAATATTAAATATAATTAATGAAAAAAAACATGCAATAGCCGTCTTACTTGATATGAGCAAAGCATACGATAGAGTATCTCATAAAATTCTTTTAAATATACTGTATCAAGTAGGTGTACGAGGGCAAGCTCATGCTTGGTTTTCATCATATTTGGAAAATCGTAAGCAAAGTGTGGAAGTTGAGTATAACGATTTTGAAAAAAATCAAACCTATGTTGTTAGATCAGATAATCAAATAGTAAATAATTCTATACCTCAAGGTAGCGTTTTAGGATGCATTTTGTTTTTATTATACATAAATGACTTACCTAGTATTCTGTATCACAAGTGCATCCTATACGCAGATGACATAACAGCCGTTATTAAATGTGACAGCAAAGAATATTTGGTGACACAATTGCATTCGTTTTTCGACCAGATAACGGAGTGGCTCAGTGATCATAACCTTATGTTAAATGTTTCTAAGACTAAGTTGATCCAGATTATACCGCGTCAAAAAAAACCCTTAGAAACGGATTTTATTTATAAAGATAATGAAATAGCAACAGTTAGCTCATGCTCTCTACTAGGTATTGAAATCGACTCAGGGCTAAGCTGGAATAATCATATAGAAAAAGTAGCGGGCAAACTTGCTAGTTTCACATGTGTACTATATGAACTAAAAAAGTGTACAAATTTACACACAGCGACTGTTGCGTATTATGCATATGCCTATTCATTATTAAGCTATGGTGTAATATTATGGGGGAATAGTGCACATTTCGACAGCGTGTTTAAACTGCAGAAGAGGTGTATAAGAATTTTGGTAAATATAAAATTAAAAGATATTGTAACTCATAGACCACATTTCATTCGTCTAAATTGTTTAACATTAACATCAATTTATATATATGAATTGTGTAAATTTGTTAAAAATAATCTGCAGCTATTTAAACTAGCAAAAGACTCTTGCAGTTTGATCCAAAACTTAAGGAATAGAGATTGCAAATTGTCAGTTCAGGTGCCCATCATATGTGTGTGAACGTTTATAACAAATTACCGGAATATCTAAAATCTATAGACAAAGAGGCAGTATTCTTAAAAAAGCTTAAGGATTTTCTAGTATCCAATTGTTTTTATGACCTAGACGAGTATTATAATTTTACGGAGTAAGCTAAAGCCAAAAACTATTGCATGTTACGATGTAGATATAAATAAATGTAAATATTGCATGTTAATTTGAATTAATTTTAAGCTAGCTTAGAAAAAAATGCAGTGCCCTCACAGGGTTTGTGGTGGACATAATATACTATTTATAAGACCTATTGTTAACCCACATAAGCAATGAATAAATGAATATGAATATGAATAAAGGTTTGTTGATTGTAGGATTCTTAATTTGTAAATTTCACAAGAGAAAAATTGTAATGTTACTACTACAACTATCTAACAATTTATTTAGCTTCTTTCATGTGGAAGATCTAGGCTATTTGCGTGGATCAATATAAATTTAAAGTAGGTAAAACTGTTGTTTAGAATAAAGAGCGTGACTTCTTGATGTCATAATGATGTGAAAATCGTTATGGTCAAAATTAAAATTTACGTCATATATGTCCTAGATAGTCTTACAATTAATTTTCCTTCGCTGCCACTACTAGTTGTACTGAACATTTCGAGAAGCAAGGGTTTGGGAAGCGTCAAATATCATAAAATATACTGCAATTACGAATATTCGAAGAGGGTAGTGAAACGCGTTTAGAATATTGTTAGCTTGTGGGTACATTTCTAGGTAAATGTATAATTTAATTATTACTACAATTTATTGTAGCACAAACAAATTGTCTCCTTCAAATTTGTAGGCTATCCGGAAAAGATATTTAGCGTATATAAAGTTTTGTGATACCATAAATAAAATTGTAGACTTGTCGATATTATTTACATACATATTTGTAAGAATTTTCCCCTACTTTGTTACTTGTATATTTTGTGCTACACCAGTGAACGCAGATAAAGCATGGAAGCATTATGTCTGCTATATTATGGCACCACGGACATTGGTACCTCGGTAGGCGGTCCTTATGATTGGTACCGGGCGCGATTTCTGTTTGACCGCGATGTCAGTGAGTGACAGATGCCTAAAACTAGTTATCAGAACAACGTATTTTACAAAGAAAAATGCCTTCATGTGTGGTGAAGTGGTGCAGAAACTATACTGATCATTTCAAGACTAGTGGAATCACATTTCACAGGTAAGTAAACAGATAAATTCAGCGAAAACTAAAAAAATATATGATGACAATTTCTATATAGGGATGATGTTATGCTAAATGAACTAGACTATTTTCTTAACTTGTGCGATTATAATTTTATGTATTATAATGATAAACTCTAACTGACAAACTTGGATTTTACTAATACCTACCTTATACGGAATGGTGCTATACAAATCTAATTATTTCAAATTCATATTAATCATTTTTGATATTTCCTGATGTTCTACCTACGTTGATACCTACGTTTTCCTTTGTAATCAGAGTCCCACAGTATCCTAACCGTCGTCAACGATAGATAGAGGCTGTCCAACCGGAGAGGCATGAAACAGATTGGATGCCTACCAAGGCATCTAGAGTCTGTTCCATGCACTTCAAAGCTGAAGATTTCTAGTTGTCTAAAAAAAGGTTCACGCAGCTTGCTTAAACCGTTATACCGATTTGTACTGTAGATATACTTTGGTTTAAATACTGGTGTATGAAAACAATATTTGTTAGTAAATTCGTTTGATGAATTTGAATTTTTTCAGATGGTATTTTCAAGTGAAACGTCGCTACCAATTACTAAATAGGGAATGAGGCAGCCAGATAGATCATCAACCCTGCCGCTCAAAATAAGTAGGTAATAAAGAAAATGACTATGCAGAAAATCAAAGCCCTCAGAAACGTCGAATACACGTACTTACCGTAGTTATATATATTGTTAGGATATCTCAGCTGTTAAATTTCAACGAAATTCTTTAACTGATACTTTATTATAATGTTTGCTGGTACCGCAATAATAATTCATTAAAATGAAACATATTTTATTATTTTTAATCCGATCAATCCGTTTTAACGTGTTTGGTACTTGATTTTTCCGTCAATTTAAGGTAAATTATTCGATTTGGAAATGTAATGTCATATTACATTGTATTTTTACATTTTAGATCTCGTGTCCAAGCTGTAGACATCATTTTGGTGTTCCTGATCAGGTGGATGCGGAAAATTCAACTGAGATACTCCATCGACGACAACCTTCGTCACTATTGTTATCAAATTACTTGAAACTTATGAACAGAAAACTGTGTGTTACGCCTTTATATATATTATCTTCAAATATTCTATGCCTTGTTTTTCGTACCGAAAAAAGGGACGCCATAAATTAAAAAAAAAATGTACTGCGGGATTGGCTTGTCATACCAGACAGATATATCTACTTGTTAGTAGTAGTAGTAGTAGTTGGCATCGCCACCTAAACAGAAATAAACCGCTACCATTTCCTTTTAGTTGATCACGCAAAATCAGACTATATGACACAGACTAACAAAGTTGGGGAATCAGCAAGACTAAGTTGAAAATAGAACATTGAGAGATTAAACAAAAATCTTCTTCCACAAATTACCAGTTTCCGCATTCCTACTTCCTCTCCTCCACTTTGCACAATGCTGGTATATATTGAACAAAAATGGAGAGTTTATTAGAAAATATAAATCCCTTAATAAGGGCGCTACTTAATATTGATGATTGAATAAACCAAATCAAACATTTATGTATGTACTTGGTATCGACTAACAGGCTCCTTATGTTCAGATCAAATTAGATGCTTAATAGATGGTCAGTAGTCGATAGGAGAGGGTAGTGGTGCAGGGCATAAGGCGTTTCTGATCCACACTAGCTAGTGCTAATTACCACGCTGTCCTCCTTGACGAATTTTTCAGATGGGTTCTTCCCACTTATGCCGTACCCACAATATAACAATAAATGTAGGGAGCGGACTGCCCATACGGATAGTTACGAACATGATATTTATATCATGGTAGCGTTAACAATATCGAACCCTACAATTATTCCATACTCGTACATGTTAAGTTACCTACATAAATAATCGTGCGGCGAACACATCAACAGAACAATAAAATTAATAGTGATTTTCTACTTTAAATTTTATTTAAACTTATCACAAGAAAAATATTGCATGTAAAAATTGTTCTTTGTTGCATCAATCTGTCTACAGACAGTGCGTTTCCAATGTCACTATTATTCTCGCAACATTCAAGTGTCAGCGCTAGTGCCAATCACAACAAAGAATATTGACGTTAACCAATTATGTTTTATGATATTTTATATAGAAAACCGACTGATATTTTGATGAATTTGATTGGCAGTGTAGCGGACATGCGTATATCAGATTTATAGCCAGGTTTATGTTGACGATTTGTTTGAAGGAATTCTTCCATGTTTATTTCCGTTCACTGTGCTACACACACTTGTGTTATGACAAACTTATAACTTGACACTGGTGAACTAGTAATTGTAACTTTCGTGGGATAGGGCACTGACCGGTGTTCAGAGAGGTCGCAGGTTCGAATCCTGCTCGGTACGGGGCTTTCAATTATAATATTATTGTATATTTCATTTGCAGATGTCTCTATTAAATTTAATTTACAGACAGTTAAGTGGAACGTTGCTAACATCACAAGGACCCCTACGGACTTGAAATTAGTGACAGATAATGTCAAATAGGTAACTAATAAGTAAAATGTACTCTATTGCAATCAGCTAAGCTTCACTTTCATTGTACAAGGGTGAAGAAGGATAACGTGTCAAGTGAGATGCTAGCGTAACGATGATACCTCTGTCCTTTTCTAAAATTGCCATACGATTAATAATGTTCCGAAAGGAATTTATTAGTCAATGTTATAGAAGTTATGTTGTTGAGGACGCGGCCTCGAAAAAACTTCTTATATTTTTGTTAGTGCTACAAGGTATACCTTGTATAGTATGAACAAAGGTAAGCCTGTATTATTGCTATAAGTGGCTCTTTCAACTTGTAAGAAATGCTCTGAAGGTTAAACTTTTTTAATAAAAGGCTTTTCGTAGTATTTAACGATACCTAATGATGAAGTGTATTGTGACCTTACGATAAACACTCGCATTGTACTGTTTAGCGATCGATGTATAAACTGATCAACATGTTTTGATACCTATTAATAATATATACGTATCATTCTCATAATTAATTTTTTACAGTGCCAGTTGGTAAGTGCAAAGAGCAAAGAAGATTCTTCCTACTAAACAAAACCTTTATTTCTTGCTATTGTGTTTAGGGTTCCGTAGCCGAAAACGAAACTGACATGTCAGTATGAAACAGGATAAAAATAAACTGTAGGGAAAGTGTAATTGTATTTTATTGGAACTCGTCAACATATCACATTGTACATACATATAAAGCCTAATCTTTTATTTTCTATTTATTTTATCACGCGAGGCTTTTGGCGGTCGGATCCTGGGAAGCTTGTGCTTCATGCCCATTCTTCGCCTAATACTGGAACTTGGATCCGGCCTCCCTAAGACTGGAGACGGGTTTGCGACTGGGGGGTTTCGGTGTGTGCGCAACACTCTGTCCTTGTGGCACAGACGTGGACCGACTGGGACACCATGGATTATGTTGTAAAAAAAGTGCAGGCCGATTTTCGAGACATGCGTCTCTAAACCCTTAATTTGGTAATGTATGACAGGTCGTACAAACTCTTCGACCCTCTTTTTGTTTTTTTTGACCAGCCAGCATCGTTAGGACTATTGAGCACCGAGGAGGCCTAAACTCAGTACCATCCCTTTTTTTTGCTAAATTAAGGGTTAATGACATAATCGTCGGTCTCTTGCCACCGTCAACGTGCCTGCTCTTCTTGAGCCGACTGGCATTCTCAGGTATGATGGCAAGAGACCCGATGGGGTGTCCTTGTTTCCTTGGAGTTTGGGTCGGATGCCAGTGTGGGATGCTACCTGCGTAGGCATGCTGGCACCGTCCCACCTCAAACGAACAAATGTAAAAGCGGGCGGACCGGCTAAAAGCGCCGAAATTTTAAAACGTTATTAATATAACAGCCCGGGCAGGGAGTACCTTTTTGTACCATTTTGGGTCAAAACTCTTGGTACCTACATGGTGTCCCAGTGCACGCAAGTTTTTCGTTGTAATTGCAAAACGTCTAAATGATAAATATCTTTATTTACGAATATTATAATGCACTCATGAACGTCAAAAGCTACTACCGGTTCTAACTCAACACCACAGCCGGAAAAGATTAATACCGCCAAGAAACTCGGCAGGACCTTTTTTTTTTAAACAAATTACAAATTAGTAAAAATTATTATAATATGTGGTTCTACAAAAAACCTTATCAAAAGAAAATAATGAAACAGAAAGAACATAATAAACAAAATAAAATGAAAATTAACGGTTTTACACGATATAAGTACACAAAAATTTGATAGGATTTCTTTTGTGTCCTTCACTCTGTAAGCAATAGTACACTCAATTTATTTTTTTGTTGGTTTCGTTAGAGTTTCTGGTATGGGCCATGCAGGTTTGTCTGTTAAATAGTCCTCTACTGTATAATAAGCCTTCGACATCAAAGATTTATTCAAATAATTCTTAAGAATGGGAAAGGGCAATTGCAGTGCTGCATCCGGTAACTTATTATGGAAATCAATACATTGTTCAAAAATGACTTATATACTTTACGGACACGACATTTTCTGATAGCTAGCTTATTTTTGTTTCTAGTGTTATATATAGCTAGAGACATCAGACATTTTATTGAATGAATCTAAGTTTCTAATAACATGATTTATATTCTCATAGACGATATTTTGGTATGCTAAGGTTAAAATATTTATATCTTTAAATAGCTCCCTTACTGATGCACGCTTACCTAACTTATATAAAAAACGAATGGCTCTTTTTTGTAAAACAAATATAGTCTGTATGTCAGCTGCCTTGCCTAAAACCAAATTACCGTATGCCTAGGAACAATGCTTTATAAACTATCTGTAAACATTCACCATTTAGGAGTATTCTAGTAATCACTGGTTTAACATTCGGCAAAGCAAATCTATATACATTTAGTTTTCATAGCATTAAGTCTTCTTCTCCATCGTTCCCTCATGACTGAGGATCGTGACCAACAACTATGTCCCTCCATTTATCACGATCAAGGACTATGGGCTGCCTTCTGCATGGAACCACATGCTTGTCTAATAGGATCCGACCATCTTGCAGGGGCTCTCAACTTGCCCCAGTATGATGTCGCGTTCGAGACTGTGGTGTGGCGATCGCATTATGTGCCCAAAGAAACTGAGAACCCTCACCTGGCAGATTGTAGAGACACGTTTGGTGATTTTTAGCTCTTTCAGAATGGACTCATTTGTTCTCATAGCGGTCCATGGGATTCTCAGCATCCTTCTCCAACACCACATCTCGAAAGCATCGATTTTGCTCTTGTCTAAGCTTTTGACGCACCAGGTTTCTGCACCTTACATAAAGATAGAGAATACCAGTGCCCGCACTAAGTAGCTAGCATTAAGTAGCAGATTGTTAATAGTAAACCAGTTAAGTACATCAACTAGTGTGCTATTAATTACACTATAATAGGTGGATTCCCGGTCAACCTTAAATATTAATGATGTATCATCTGCAAAAAGCACTATATCACAATGGTTCTCTACGACACAATGTAAATCGTTTATATAAATGAAAAACAGGAATGGGCCCAAACTAGAACCCTGTGGCACTCCTATTTTACCTACGGCGCCGCTAGACTGCGATTTATTTACAGCAACAGTTTGTGTTCTATTGCTAAGATATGAGGACATTAAGTTTAAAGCATTCTGTGACAGACCATAATGTTCTAATTTCAAAATGAGCTATCCCTGATCTACGCAATCAAAAGCGTTAGAAAGATCACAAAATATACCAATTGCCATCACAAGAACTTTCCCAAATATTGTAAATATCTTTTATGAGTACTGAAGCAGCATCTGTCGTGGAACGTCACCTTGTGAAACCGAACTGATTGCTTGCAAGCAATTTATGTCCGTTGAAGTGCACTTGTAGATCACTTGACATTAACTTTTCAAAAACTTTACTTAGTACAGGGAATATCGATAGAAATTAGTCAGATCCCTCGAATCACCTGATTTAAAAAAAGAGGTATGACTTTACTATATTTCATAAGATCTGGACTCCTTGTAAAATTACATTATTATAAATTACGGCTAAGTACGGTGCTATTACATCTATGACATGACTGATGACTCTAACTGATGTTCCCCATAAATCATTTGTTTTCTTTAAATTAAGTGATTTGAATATCTTTACTAGCGAATGCAAAACCGGTTATTTTTGTATGGGCGTAACCGGTTATAACCGGTTATTACATACAAATCATAATCGGTTTTGCATTTCCTAATCTTTACTATATCCGAGTCTACTTGACAAAAATCAAAGTTAATATAACATTTTTTAAATATTAGCGCTAAGTAAGGAATGAGCTCGAGACGAAGATGACTGTAGACATTCTGTGATTTCTATCGCTATATTAGAAAAGTAATCTTCGAATGCCGAGGCAACATCGTGATTTGATATGATATGTTGTTGATCCGAGACAATATTGACTTAATTGCGTGATTTACATTTACCAGCTTCCCTATATATTATATTCTACACAGTGTTCACTTTGCTGTCTGACTCTTTGGGTTTACGAGTACAACTAAAAAAATTTGCTTTAACAACTAAACCAAATTCTTTGAAAGTTTTTGAGTAGTTCTTAACATAGTCCAGGAAATTCTCCCTTTTGTTGAGCTTCCTCTCTCTATAAAGTTCACAAAGCCTCTTTCTGCTTTTGTGAATGCCTAAAGTAGCCCACTCACTAAACATTGTTTTAGTTTTTGACACATTAATAGTTCTCGTTTTGAAGTTCTTATTAAATTGATTAGGCATTACACCAAACAAATCTTCATAAAAACTATTTGAGTCATAATAATGGGAATAAGGTAAAGTACTGAGATTTTTTTAAATTTCATTTTTGTATAACTTTTGTAATGGGTCTGTATGTTATTGCTCGTGGAGTTTCCTTAGTTAGGTTCAAGAAGAATGCACTTTGACCACTATGACCTGAATTAAAACAGTTAAATAATTGCTTATCTAAGCATTCACAGTTACAAAAATATTATCCAGACATGTTGCACTACTGACACCTACCCGGGTAGGTTCAAGGAATAAATTAAATAAATTTAATGATTTTAACGAACAATGAAATTTAACAGAAGTACTAGATGGCTGGAGCTAGCTACATTGAAATCTCCACAAACTATAACATAGTTTTGCTGTAGATGCCAATTTCAATACATTTTCTATAGTAATTTCAAATAAGCTGAAATCAGCTGATTATACACAACAATAATATATTATTCTAATTCTACACAAGCTATTTCTACAATTCTTTATATGGAATAATTTATAATATCCTTCCGCTCTTTACATTTCGTACCATTATTAACAATAATAAGAAAACCACCATGTATGGCAGATTTTCTAGCAAAAACACTGACTAATTAGAAGTTCACAAAGTCAAAGATCAATGTTCTTGTTTAAGCCAATGTTGGGTCACACACATTACATGAACATTTTTACTATCTAAGAATAAATCTATTTCTAATTCTTTGCTGAAAACTCTGAATATTTTGGTGAACAATGTTCATGGTGTTCATGACTTACTTGACTTAAGTTCTTATGTCCCCTGGGTGGGGCAGAAGGCGTCCACAGTACGCCGCCATCTCGACCGGTCTTGAGCTTCGCGCTTGACTTCGCTCCATGTCTTCCGTATAACCTTCGCCTCTGCAACGACTGTCCTTCGCCAGGATTGTTTTGGACGGCCGCGCGTTCTCTTTCCTTGGTGTTCATACTCAGATATTTTTCCGCTGTCTGACAATCTAGTTTGAATTTGTCAAATTTATTTAGCTCTGCCTGCTTGCTGAGACCTACTTGCAACACTATTACATTTGTTTGGTTCAATATTATAGGCCAATAGGTCCACTATCTAACGGGACCGAGTGATGGCACTTTTGACGTTTGATTGCTTATGAAGTTCCGTAGTTCAGTTCTTTATAATGAATGGCTTCTGTCCAATGAAGGACAATTTCGCCAGTGTCAAAGTTTTGTTAACAATTGTACGGTTACAAAAAATAAATGAAAACGTGTTTCGAATATGTAACACTATACTTACGGCACCGAGTGATGGCACTTTTGACGTTTGATTGCTCATGAAGTTCCGTAAATATTGACAGCAAAGTATAAAGGAACAAATGTCAAACTTCATTGTTGCAGGGGCGGCATAGTGATGTTCCGCTATTTATCGATCGCATATCGAATCTAGGTACATGTAATTTACAAACAAGTGACGTACTTCTTAATTACTAGCTTTCAGCTCCTGGCTTCATTCGCGTAGCCTACCCTATTTCATCTTCTGAAAATGTTTTATATTTTTTGATATAAGAATACTCCGATTTCTATAATTTACTTGAAGATATAGAGGTATAGAGACCGTACTTTTCATGCCGCTGACGTAAAACTGACGTCAGTCTGCATATAGGATGGTTTTAATTTGTCTTATTGTAATTTTCAACCATTAATCATCAATCACTTAATCATGTATTTTAGATTTTTTTATTTTTCATATTGGTAATTGTTAGCTATAGCCAAAGTGGCACATATTGAGAGATAAGCAGTGCTACAAATAACATTCTATTCATACATCAAATATCTCTATTATGTACATTAATGGGAGTTGGATTAGTTTATAATTTGTACCTACGTCCATATTATGATTAAATTAATGGTTGATAAATACACTAAGACTAATTAAAATACTCTGGGCCTAGAAGTCATACGGCCCGGCCTGCCTATTTGTTAGTGAGTGATGTGAGTGAGACCCAATTGAGTGGATATGGGCACAAATCAAGGGATATGCAGCAAGACACAACACAGAACCTCCAGTCACCACATCAAAAATGTTAAAATTATAACGAGAAGCTCGTGCTTGTGTTAAAAAAGAAGACTGGGAAAAGGTCGTAACCAGTACCATGCGACGAATAAGGGAAGATTACGGAAGAGATGTGAACATAGATAACATTTTAGATAGTGAAATAATAATTAATGTATGAGATGATATCAGTGATTCGTCAAGGCGTGATACAATACAACAATACAATACAATAACTTTTTATTGCACCTCAAAACAACAAAAATAACACAAACTGGTATAGATTACACATGAAAAAGAGGCAAACAACAGGCGGTCTTATCGCTAAAGAACGATCTCTTCCAGACAACCTTTGGGTAGAGGAGACACTACACTAAGAAAAGTATATATACAGTAAGTAGGTGGTGCAAAACTGGAAAAAGTATTATGTGAGAACCAAAATATATGACAAACAGAAAAAACAAATCTACAAAAAAAAAGAAAACAAACACACACACAATTACATATACATACATATATATATATGTTCATACCAAAATACATAAATATATAAATACATATATACAAATACAAACTAATTAAGCGAAAAAGATGATAGCAGATTACTGAGATTACACAGTCAAATTAAAGGAAAACAATAGTTACATGAACAGGAACTAAGGAAGTGATAAATAGTGCTTTTTAAGGAGAGATTTGAAAGAAGCAACAGATTCAGCACGCCTTATATCAAGAGGGAGAGAGTTCCACAGCCGGGTTGCTTGAAAAGTGAAAGAAGTATTATAAAATTTGGAAGAGGAGAATGGCACAGTCAGAAGCATGTTTTGAGAGGAACGAAGAGAATTGAGATAACTAAAACGCTGCTTGAGATAGCAGGGGGTTGCAGGGTTGAAAATAATGCTACAGAGAAGTGAAAGAATATGGGAGTTACGACGATAGCGGATAGGGAGCCACTTGAGTTGAGAACGAAAACAAGAAACATGGTCATATTTGCGTAACCCAAAAATAAACCTTATGCAAAGATTTTGAATACGCTCAAGTTTGTTTAGTTGCTCCTCGGTAAGGTCAAGATAAGATATGTCTGCATAATCCAGTATAGGAAGAAGCAACGTTTGAGCAAGCGCAATTTTAGTGGCGATAGGTAAAAAATTACGAAGCCGCCTGAGGGATCCTACTGCAGCAAACACCTTCCTGCTCACCTCGCTCACTTGGGGAATCCAGGATAACGTACAATCCAGAATTATACCCAGGTTTCATACTTGTTTAGAAAAAGGTATTAGAATCCCATCAAAGAGAACCGGAGGGAGACTATTATAATCAACTTTCGTCATAAATTTGTTACTACCGATTATAATGGCTTGGGTCTTTGAAGGGTTCACTGTCAGACCATAGTTGCGACTCCAGTCTGAAATGCGTACCAAGTCAGCATTCGTGCTCTCAATGACGGACGGAAGATCGCCCAGCCCACCCTGTGAGTATATCTGAAGATCTTCGGCATACAGGTGATAAGAAGATGAAAGATTGTAAGTAATGGAATTGATGAAGATAGAAAATAAAAGAGGGGAGAGCACGCCGCCTTGCGGGACGCCTGCCAGCGTGCTACACCACGAAGACCGCGAAGTATCCACCTTAATTCTTTGCCGGCGACCATTTAGATAGCTATGAAACCAGCCAAGCACTGATACATTAAGAGAGCGTAGGATGGCAAGTAGAATTTCAAAGTCAACTGTATTGAAAGCATTACTGAAATCCAGAAGGGTTAGCACAGTAAGCTTTCTATCATTCATGCCCAATCGAATGTCATCAGTGACTTTGACTAAAGCTGTTGTAGTACTATGGCCAGAACGAATAGAACGTGATAGTGATTCGGATTAAAATAGTTATGTACATTAAATACGTAATTTATCATAGATCATGGTCTTTTATTTTTATTCATTATTTTTTTAATAAACTCTTTAAAAAGAAAATATGTATAAAAGTGAAGTATGTTTTGTACAGATTTTCTCAACTGACACTTGACTGATGTTCTTACGATAATCATTTGAAGTGGTTCACTACCTACCTACATTATTGTCAGGTGTCAAAAGTACCGTGGATAGATGCCGCTACAGGTACAAGTTATTTAAAGACAAGTTTTAAGACAAGTGCATTAAATACTTAGTTTTACCATAGAACATGGTCTTTTATATTTATGCGTTATTTATGTAATAAAGTTTTTAAAAATATACTTAACTTTGAATACAAACTTATTCAACTCGCACTTGACTGAAATTTTTACGATAATAATTTGAAGTGTTTCACATCACTATAGTCATGTGTCAAAAGTGCCATCACTCGCTGCCGCAAGTTTAGGTACACAAAATATTTCCTTGGCAAAAATATTTTCCCTGAAGCTACCCGCGAAAAGCGGGTAAAGCTAAAAGCGCTCTATGAATGTATTTATGTCAAAGAAATGATACTTATTATTGAGAGATATGGCGTTGTACATAAGCGAATTTATAATGTGCTATGTTACTATTGTAGTCATATGGCATATTATGTAAACATGGCAGAGCACATAAAATAATTTTGCCAACACAATTTTTCTCAATAATATTTAAAGTTGACAACAACTTATCTATGCTAGGCTTATCTACACTAAGACTATTTCCTATTACAATTATTAGGGTAGTACCAACTTCTATCATAACAACCCTGGGCAATGCGATCTCATAAATGAAACAAGGGTATGTTTTGGTAACAGTAAGAGTCTGGTTGATGTTACTGGTGACTGAAGAGCTGGTGGCTTTCTCGCACAATGTATCAGCATTGCGATACAACGTGGAAATGCCGCCAGCACCCTAGGTACAATGCCTCAAGGACCTAGGTATGTTACTGTATATATTTTGAAAATAAATGTTATATTTCGGAGGCTCAAATTACACTTTTGGGTTGTCTGTTTTTTTACATTTCATAAACAGTGGTGTTCCACAACTGATTCTTACTAAAAATATTTGAGGGTACGTAGGGTACGTGCTTGTAGAATAGAGAGAAATTTTAACAACACAATTTAGTAGAAATAAATTCCGAAAATTGGTTACGTAAAAATATCAAATTTTTTAGGGATACATGTTTAGTATCTTTCTAACTACCTACATAATATTATGACAGGTACCTACGTTTACAATAATGCCGTAAATTTTTTAAAGTAAAATACAATGAAGATCAAGATACACAAGCTACACAACAACAAGTTACATGCTACTTAGTTATTTGCGTTACACATGTTAAAAAATTGAACAAAGTAACTATATATGTTATTTACATACAGACCACAAGAAAAGAATAAACCGTAAGGAAAGAATAGCACTAGGTAGTTGTTTCAAGCTGGTATCATTATTTTTGCGATTCGTCTCGGTGCAACTAATAGTGCAATAGGTGCTAGCAATAATTTATTACTCTTATAAAGTGAGCCTGTTTCGTTTTTTCGCATACGTTTTCAAGTTTTTGGGTTTTACGGAGCATATGATGGTAAAAAATCCTTTATAACATGAACGGCGCATGAACGGTACACACGCGTTCAAAAGTGCAAGGGCAAGTTATGAATGAATTCATTTATAAACTGCCCATGCAATTTTGAACGCGATAGTACCTACTCATAACAACGGCCTCCTAGCCTAGTTGGTAGTGACCCTGCCTACGAAGCAGGAGGTCCCGGGTTCGAATCCTGGTCAGGGCATTTATTTGTGTGTTTATCACGAATATTTGTTCCTGAGTTATGGATGTTTTCTATGTATTTAAGTATTTATATGTATATATATATATATATATATATATTATATATATATATATATATATGTATCTATTATATATATCGTCGCCTAGTACCCACAACACAAGCCTTAGAGCTTACCGTGGGATTAGGTCGATTTGTGTAAGATTGTCCCATAATATTATTATTAATATTAATATTATAACATTTGTACAGAAATCTCAAAAATAAAAACATAAAATACTTCGGAAATTACCAATACGTGAGTATCAAAATGTGTAAGTCTTGAATGGTATGCGAATAGCAAGTCATTCACAACGTCGCACTAATATGCAGTATCATATCACTACTTCTTTAACAGTCTTAGTTAATTCATGCTTCTTACAGCAAAATAATATGACAGCAGTTTTAAATAAGTTTTGCGTCTCGGCTTTCAAATAACTTGCGTACTGGTTTAATTTTATAATGATAAACAGTGTTGATATAAATAAAAATGAATAAAGATGTTGTAACATCTCGTTGGAAAAAAATGCAGTCCAGCGTTCCTAAAAATATGGATGATGATATGCAACTAACAAACAAAATTGTTAACTTCGTGAAAGATAAAGGTAGTTAATTTTTTTATCTGGGTACCTAGTTACTACTTATTTCACGGTCACGTGTTAAATTGATTAAATAAAGTGATTTTCAAATGGTAAGTACCTGACTAAGTAAAATAGTAATCAACATTTTTTAAGTTTTCATGTTATTTCGATTATTTATTTAACTTATTACATCTCTTGTAAAATGTGAATTATTTGGCCAGATCCTTTAGATATTTTGATAAAATCTACATTTTAACTAACATAGCTTTAAAAAATACGTTTATTTTTTGTTATGTTTATTAGGCTATCTTGATAAGTAGAATTCTTATATTTCAATCATCAAATTAATGCTTTTAAACATTGGAATAACTAGCTTTAAAAAATCAAAACTTTCCTATAAGTTTCCAGTTACAGTATGAAAATTACCGACAATGGCATAACTTGAAAAAAAAAATTGTTTTCGCTAAATATTTTGCTGGTATTCATTAAAAAAAATTGCATGAATCGTACATGCTTGCAAACTTCCAAATTTATGCCAAGAAAAAAAGTAATAGACAAAACGTTAAATGCGCTATAACGTCATTATTGCATTCTTTTCTTAGAATAATTGTTTGAGGCAATATAAACGTTAACTGAAAACGTTAAATAAACGCAAAATTTTATTATGCACGGAGAAAAGGTCATTTTTAAACATTGTTGCTCGAAAAAGACTTAACTAAGTTGATGCAAGGTAGCCCGAATTGTTCGAAATTTAATATACCTATTTTTAACGCTTTGTAACAAGTAATGCCCAAAAAGCTACGGTTTTTTTAATTGAACATCAAAAACAAAAATCCTGTTTTTTCTTTTGTTTGAGAAGGTTGCGTTCGGCGCTCGAGGTCACAAACTTGCATGATAAACAAGTCTGCGAAAAATCATAACTACCGGATTTAACGCAGACGGCTAAAGTTTAAAGTGACTGGATTTGAAACAGTAGCCCAGAAATGTTCTCAAACAGAAGTCATCCAGATATTATTTCTACAAAAAAGAATACAAATGTTGTTGCTAGGAGTGATAGTTTTGCATTATAATTGACAGTACAGAATGAAAGTCAATAAGACCCAACCTCAACATACAGTGGAGTTCATAAATATATGAGTATTTCCAACGCTTCAAAAATATCTGTACACCCTTCAGACATTGACAATACGTTGTCGTAGCAGGATACTTCCAAGACACTATTGTAGATAATTTAACGAAGAAAATATTATTTATTGATACTAGCTTGCTGTAACTTCATTAGTTTTTATATAAAGACTGTATACGATTAATTCTGGGCATGCACGATCCGGTCTATTTCCAAAACCACCGCTGATTTGAAGTCCGTAATTTAAAACTTATAAACTGAATATATAATACTAAAGAAAAACAATAGAATCGTAGTCATATCTCATGGTGTGAGTAAGCTTTCACCATGTATATTTCATCATACCTAAATTATTTTGTCCATTGTATTTTCCAACAATTATTTTAGTCTTTATATTATCTTTAATGTACCATATATATTGGACCCTAATAAATTGTGTTTTCATAAAGGCCAATATTTATTTAATGAGTGTGAGTTTCCGATGATGAATTCAGAAGGTTTTATAACTTTGGCCAATTTAACGTATAGACAGAAAATGGTCACCCATATAAAAATGTTTTCAGTAAAGCATCATACTGACTATGCTTAATGGAAAACAGGTGTATATAAAATAAAATATTTTAGTACGAGGATATCCTGGTATGAATAAAATATCGTTTAATATTGTAAATATTGTTGTGCATTTGTCAAAAAAACCGTGGACTATTTTCAAAAGTTTTTAGACAAAAAATCATTATGCATTGTTTGATTTATTATAAGTCGAAAACATATCCACACCCTGAGTTTTTACTACAGTTTTATGTTTTTCTTTAGTATTATATTCCATTCATTGGTGTAAAGTTATGGCTTGACAATCAGCATTGGCTTTGGAAATAGACCGGATCATGCATGCCCAGATTTTATCGTGTACAGTCTTTAACACGCGAAAAACTCCAATTTGGGACATAAAAGGAGAAAAAAGTAATCACGTGACGACATGTTTCCACTTCAGGTTATTTATATCCCTATAAGTTACATTTATGCCAAGTTTCATACTATCTCTAGTTAGAGTTATGACTCCATCTTCACGCTTAGGACTATTACCACCGCGTAGGGATGTATCCTTACAGTGGGTTGACTTCATACAACCTACACGGCCAGCGGCCCGGCTCGGTAATCGCGCTGGAGGCTCAGGGTTGTCAAAAACTATGCGGAAGATATTTAGTTTTTTTTTACTAATTTGGTGATTTGGCCCGGGGGTCACAAAAGGAAACGTGAGAACTGATTTAAATACCTATATTTACTGTTTATGTTAAGAAATGCCGCCATCTTGAATTTCTTTAGTTTTGATCCGATCGTGATGAAAAGCAATACATGACCAGAGAAGTTCTTCACAATTAATCCGAAGTCCAAATTGCCAGAAACGACCGCCATCTTGAATTTCTTCAGTATTCAGCCGATCGTGGTAAAAATCGATATTTGAGGATCCGACAGGTTCTTTATGATGAAACTGAGGTCAAAATTGCGAGATACGGCCATCATCTTGAATTTCTTCAGTTTTGATCCGATCTTGAAAAAAATCGATATCTAGGGATCCGACAGGTACTTTATAACGAATCTAAGGTTCAAATTTCACCTCAGATTCGTTATAATACACCTCTCGGACCCTCAAATATCGATTTATAACGATAAAAACTGAAGAAATTCAAGATGGCGGCAAGTTTCTGGCAATTTTGACCTAATTCGTTAATAACGAACTATAATTTAAAGAACCTCTCGGATCCTCAGATACCGTTTTTTATTACGATCTGATGAAAACTAAATAAATTCAAGATGGCGGCCGTTTTACGCAATTATGACCTCAGATTCGTTATAAAGATCCTCTTAGATCCCCAGATATCGACTTTTGTTAGGATCAGGATAAAGCCCTTGATCGCAAATTTACGTCCCTCGCTTGCAGCTCGGGTCGCAAACATCTGCGATCTCGGCCTTTCTTTGTTTTACCGCACTAGTTAGGTAATGTACTATAATGTAGCACGGATTTTCAACCAAAAAAATTACTTTTGTTTACATGAGTTCACCTTTTACGGTCGTCATGGCAAAGTAAGTTCCGTTTACCACCCCTTAAAAATAGACCGCCGAATTTTCATAGAAATTCGGCGGCAATTCCTCCCCGCCCGCTTCCCCGCGCGCCCCTCATCGATGACCTAAAAATTGGCTGAGTTACCACACTGTATGGAATATATCCCTACGCTGTGCTATTACTATTGTATTATTTAACAATAATAGCAATTTCACATGGAGAAATCATCATTATGGTGTGTGGTCTGAAAGTTAAATTGATGTACATTTAATTTTGGACATATTATTATTTTAGGGTTCCATACCAAAATGGTAAAAAAGGAACCATTATGGCGCGACTGAGTCTGTCAGTCTGTCTGTCTGTCACATCGTTAAATAACTCGAGAACTGCTTAAGCTACTGATTAATATTTTTGAAATACTTATAACGTTATCAAAGTTAACGCAGATACTTTAAGATATAATTTATAATAAATATTAATTTATTTTCAGTGAAAAATGTCCGATAAGAGAGGGGGTAAAAAAAAAAAGTTTAGTTACTGAGTGATGTGGGATATCATTTGGAAGGGTTTGATTTGCACATTCTAAAACAATTTTATTTTTATAAATAAAAATGTAAAAAAATATCATTTACCCCCTTTTGTCTCCAAAGTTTACAAAAGAAACACACGGAATTTTTACACAACGTTAACATTATTATAAATAATAAAGAAAAATATGATATTGACGCTATTAATTAATAATAATTTTTTATAAATTCTATTTGGGATTAAACCGCCTAAGATTGTTTTTTTTTTCTTTAAATTTATAATCTGTTAGTGTCGACTTTTAAATGAAGTTAAAAAAACGGTGTATGTCATAAAAAAAATATCAAGGATCAACAAACTCGCATACTTAACTCTATGCTCCTTTATGCTTGCAAACGAATGACCCAATCTGTCAATACATGGGATTGGCGTCAAATTTCTACTTCTAGGAGTTGCATCTCAAAGTTTGTACGGAACCCTCGGTGCGCGAATCCGACTCGCACTTGGTCGGTTTTTTTGAACCAGAAAACTTCTGCGAACGTTACCAATATTCTTAAAAAGGTAAAGTGTAAAAATGTATGACCTCGGGCGGGACTAGAACCCGCAACTCTAAAATACATGTCCATCGCTCTGTTAACTGAGCTATGGAGGCCACATCCATGGCCTCGAATTTCTACACCATATCTCTCGTATGCGTCTTAAAAAAAATCCTTCACAAACGTATCTGCTTAAAAAAACCAGTTGATGTTGCTAGCGTCCCCCTAAGGCGCATACGAGGATTATGGTGGGAATAGATATAATAAATTCGAATTCGAGGAATATATATAAATTCATCACTTTTCCTTTCTTTCTAAGAAAATTGGAAATATTTCAGGTAAGCAGAACCATCTCATGTGAGTGAATAGTTGCCGAAGTGTCCAGCTGTATGAGCTGTATGACTGGTTACATTATTTTCCCAAAATCATAATTTACCTGTAGCATTTATATTCGCATTTTTTCTTATTCTTAATTTACACCAGACGCATTGATTCCTAACATGATTTTTCCATTCGCATATTTTCCCATTAGACAATTTAGTCACTCATAAATATTTCTTACGGCATTTATTCTATAATCGATTTTTTTCTTTTAGACCGATTCGTCGACTACTTTTTTTACACATGCCTCATTTCTTAACCCACATTTACCGGTCTTGATTTATCTAACACGCGTGGCCAGTCTTTCGTTGTAATTTTAGAAAACGAGATGCTCTATATAGAGCACGACGTAAATATGCAGGAATCACAGCCTTCAAATCTTGTGAAGACGTAATTTTACCCGATGATGTCTCAGAAAATTTTAGTTGTACTAACCAAAAAGGTGTACCTACTTGCTTATAACACTTAATACAAGCGATTGGATAAAAAAAGTGAGCACTTTATTCATGGATGGTACGGTACATTCAAAATTGTCCCCGGACCATACAAACAACTATACACAATTCACGGGGATATTGGATCGAATAAGAACTATACAAAAGTAATCCCATTTATATTTTCCCTTCTACCGGTCAAGAAACAGGAAACATACAATATCATGTTTCAAGCCATCAAACAAATGGTTCCAACCAATTACCATGAAAACAGATTTTGAAATCGGGCCAATAAACGCAGTTCGATCCGTATACAGTAATTGCCATATTGAAGAATGCTTTTTCCATTATCACAAGCAGTATGGGATTACGCGGAAGAATGCGAAATCGATGCCACCCGCGAAGGAAGCAATTACGTTTGTGGCTCTTGCTCATTTGCCAAAACTAAAAATTCATGAAGGCTGGTTTAATATGCAGCCACAAGCACCGAACAGCAAACATATTAAAACGTTTAATAGTTATATGGTCAAAGAGTGGATAAACGTGCCAAAAAATTACCTCCTGTCTTGCTATGGTAGTCGGCATCGCACTAATAATGTAGACGAAGCCTGGCACAAAAAAAATATATTTGAGGGTCAGGCCTTCACTAACTTCTTCAGGATTTCACTAACATAAGCAATGAGTTCAATTGCAAACTATTTAGAAGAAGGCAACAATAAGTACATTACTGCAGAGGCCGTGAAGTAAGAGATTGCAGGACGAGTTTGTTGTAGACGGATTAAACAAGTCCTGCAATCTCTCTTCCGGTCGAGGCTTGTATAGTGCTTTTCTCAAACATTGTGAGGAAATATAAAAAATTAGAATAACTACTAGGTAAATAAGGAAAAAATTGTTTAATTTGCCACCTTTTTATTTTTTAAAGATGCTATTTGAATGAACTATTCGAGCACCATGTTTAACCGCACATAAATATGGGTAGAAACTTAGAATTTGTTTTTTTTAATGTCGCAAGTATCTAGTGGTCGTTGGCTGTATGTAATTTTTCCTTTGTCAGTTTAGTGTTAGTACGCAAATTAAAAAAGTTAGAGCCGCGGACAATCATGTTTCGTTCATACTTAGGCCATACATTACTTCACGGCCTCCAGCCAAGAAGTAAATGGGGGGAGCCTCCCCGGGGAGGAGCCATAAACAAGAAACTTCATGTCTTAATTTCGTGATATAAATGCATACATTTCCGATCATGATTGAGAAAAAAATTATATTAAAGGATCAGAAAATAGAAAATATCGTGAGCAGGATTTACCAACTTAGAAAAATGTATCAATAAATTTGCTTTTATAAAGTACTAATAGTTTTTTTAAGATATAAAACGCAAATGCTAGTGTATTTTATTTTATTATTATTATTTGTATGTCTTTCCCATCACGGAACAATGGTGTTCCGGACCTTTGGGAGGCGTGCGCGGAGCCGAAGCCAACACGCAGAGGCCCTTTCGACAATTTAATGAAATGTAAGGGGTACACCGAGCGGATGTTGCACCTGCCCGAGTCATGGGACGCACGCAGAGGCAGCACCCGCCAGGGTGTATAGACTATTGAGATTTAATGGAATCTAACATATGCTGGACTATTAGGTGAAAGCGGTGGACTAAATACTGGGTTATGGAGAATAAAATCGGACGTCTGCCTAACAAAACGGTAATCAATTTTATTTCCGGCAGACGGTGACTCGCCCACATAAGATGGGCCCCCACAAAAAGCGACATCTAAGATGGCTCGAGGGCAACACCGGTATGAGGGCTGGGGGTAGAGAGGTGTCACTGGACTTTAAACATATAGCCAACTCGCCACTTAGGTTTCCACATCTACCCTCGAGAACACAGCTCTCGCGACCCCACTCTGGACGGCCGGTTAAGGCAAGCCAGAGGCGGAGGACTTGGTCGGACGACGGAGTCCCCCAGGAGCGCTCAGGTACGTGGGGTCGCTACTCCCCAACAGCTCGCCACAATTATTATTATTATTATTTATTATTTATTTATTGAACAAATATTCATTAACATTACAGTTATCTTATCACCATTTCGCTAATAAATTAAATATAAATTAACATAAGCATATAGACCTAAACCTAATATTAAATGTGACATTCACAAAAATTTAGAAAAAAGGCGTGTAGTTCACGCAACTTTAAAAAGAACAAGTCACAGTCCGGTGCAACGGATAACAACTTGTTTAGTAACTCCTGCGCGCGGACGAGTGGAGAGTGCTTGTGCGCCACAGTATGGGCTGTCACCTCCGCAAGGAGACAGTGACTACGGCCTCGGAGGTATTTATCAGGAACAAATATGTTACACATACTTGCAATCAGGTCTGAACAATCAGACTCCCCTCTTAGAAGTTGGCAAGTTGTGGAAAGAAGCTCAGTATTTCGCCTGACTTCTAACGAATTGAAGCCTAACATACCGAGTAGGTATTTAGTAGGGTAGAGGAAGGGGTAGTACCCGTACCTTTTTCTATATGAGATACGTAGAAATGCTTTTTGAATCTTTTCTAAAAGAAGGATATAAGATTTTTCATGGGGGTTCCATATAATTGAGGCTGATTCAATTTTGCTTCTGACCAAGGCTGTGTATAACATGTCGAAGACGGTAGGATCACGAAAATCTTTAGTATTGCGGGTAATAAAACCAAGCCTTTTGAAGCAATCTGTTGCAAGTGATATGATATGCTGGTTGAAAGTAAGCTTAGAGTCAAAGACAATACCAAGATCTTTAATGGAATTTACGCGAGTAATTGCCGAGTTTCCCAAGGAATAGATGTAGTGCAGAGGACATCGATTACGGGAAAAAGTCATAACACTGCATTTTGTTAGGTTAAAAAGCAATTTGTTATTTAGACTCCAACTGTGTACAGCATTAATATCATCTTGTAGCAGGGCGCAATAGGTAACATCATTTACGAGCCGTATGAGTTTTAAGTCATCTGCGTAAAGTAGGCATTTAGAATGGCGAACTACAGCCTCAAGGTCATTTACCATTATAATAAAAAACAGCGGACCAAGGATAGAACCTTGACTTACGCCAGAACGGGTATGGTAAGGAGGGGAAACATAACAACCGTGTCGAACAAATTGTTGACGGTCACTGAAGTAGTCAGCAAATAGCCGAAGGAGTTTAGGAGTAAAGCCTAAAGAAGTAAGTTTTCCCAGAAGAATGTCATTATCCACGCGGTCGAAGGCTTTTTGGAAGTCAAAATAAATAACATCTACTTGGGAGCCTACATCTAAATATCGTGAAATTGTATCTACGATTGATAACAAATTGCTGTAAACTGATCGCCGCGAACGAAAACCATGCTGACAGTCAGTAAGGTATGGACCAATTTGGAGAGATAATTTCTTGTGTAAAATGGATTCTATGAGTTTGGGTAGGCAGGAGAGAATAGCAATAGGCCGATAATTTTCGACTTTGGACGAGTCTTTGGTCTTAGGTATGGGTATTACTCGGGTAATTTTCCACAGGGTAGGATACTTGCAAGTGTTGAGAATAAGTTTGAAAATAAAATGGATGGGGTGGACAAGAAACTCTTTACCAGCTTTAATAATATATGGAGGTACATTATCAGGGCCTACAGCGCATTTTGGCCGTAGTTTATTTATCGCAGCATCTACTTCATTCAAAGAAATTTCATTTACATCAATTCGAGATGCAGAGTGGGAAATGTCATTTTTTATGGCTATAGCAGCGTCTAGTGATGGAATAACTGGTAGGAAGACACTGGAGAAAAAATCTGCAAATGCCAAAGCAGCGTCTGCGCCTTTATGTTCTTGCCCTTTGTAGGAAATGGTGGTGGAGTAAACAGCTTTAGATTTTAGGTTCTTAACATGTTTCCAAAATTGCTGGGGATTAACTCTAACATTTTGTTCTACTATTCTGATATGGTTTTCATATGCTTTTGATGAAAGATTTTTGACAAGACTTCTCAACTGACTAAATGAATTATAATACTTTAAATCACCTGTCAGTTTCCAAAGTTTGTGTTGGGAGGCTTTTTTGGAAATATGTGTAATAATTTCAGACGTATACCAGACAGGATAAGACCTTGACTTCTTATGAGATCTTAACTTCTTGGGTATACAATTATCAAATATGTCATACAAGACACTGTAAAAAGCTGTAACGGCATTATCTACATCGGTTGCTTTGTAAACAAGAGACCAGTCACTATGTTTCAGCCGATAGTAAAGTAGGTTAAAATCGGCCTTGGAAAAATTCCAATCTCTTATTGTATCTAGATTACTTGGGTCAAGATGTGCTGATATGTTCCTAGGCCTAGAAATGTTATAGTCAATTAAAATGTCAAGGGGCGGATGATACGCATCAGCATGGGGCACCAGGCCGCCGCCAGGGATCTTTTGAACAATTGCTAGACAATGTTGTTGCACCAGGACTACGTCAAGTTTACCTTCGTGTGAATTTTGAATATTATTTATATCCATTAAATCACAGTAATTCAAAAAATAGGAGTAATAAGTACTCACAATCAATGTTGCACTATTTAGGTTAAAGTCACCTAAGAGTATAGTACGCCCACGCAAACTGTCAACATTTGATTCTATTGTATGGAATAAATTCATGTAAGTACTGTCTTTAGAGTGGGGTTGTATGTAGATAACAGCTAAATTAAACATCATATTACTAATGTAAAAAGAACACCATAGATCTTCACCGGTTTCTGTTTCCAATTCGACGTGCCGCTGCAGAGTAATGCCGGGCCGTGCTGCGAGCAGGACTCCTCCTCCGCGTCGGTTAAGGCGGTCGCGGCGAAGGATACTCCATCCATTTGGACAAATTTCAGGATCTCCAACGGAGCCGTCAAGAAAGGTCTCGGTGACTGCAATAATATCTGCTTCTTGAGATAAGAGGTTATGTTTCCAATGTTGTAGCTTGGTCTTTAACCCTCTAACATTCTGGTAAATTATATTAAGACGAAGAGAGCGGTGGGCTATGTAATGAGTGTTACTTTCTGCGGTAGCAGTGGTCTCGAAAAAAAGTCCAAGGCTTAACTCTAGCGTTTATAGGCCAGGTACCAGCAGAGAGACAAGTATCAAAATAAACTTCGGGAACTGTAAGTTTGTACGATCTGTAGTCGCCTTTAGGCTTAAGCTCGTTCACTGTGCAGTTTCCAGTAGGACAAAGTTTTTGAAGATATTCAAGGATTTCATTAGGCCCTGATGCCATGTTCCAAAGATGGATCAGTTTATTGGATTCCATTGCTTTTAAAGATCCTACGATGTCAGGACCGGCTGTGCAACGTACAGATTTAATAGAATGTTGTTTTTTTCGGTTATCATGGCTTGTTGTGGTTTCGTCGTTATCTTGGACGATAGCTGATGGCTCTGATAAGCTTTTGGGCCGTGGTGGGCAAGTTTTTTGAGGTTTCTCGATGGCAGTTTTTGAGCTTGTAGAAGGTACATTATGAACATCTTTAACGGTCATATCAGGAGGGATGGTAGGAGAATTTGCGTAGTTAGGTGTAAGTTGTTCAAAACTTACTTGAACTGCTGACTTAGGCATGGGCTTTGATTGACGAGGCTTAGGAATTAATTAATTAATTTAATTTATTCTTTAATTTAGTTTATGGTGTAAGTAGCCAGTTTTATTTACAAAATAATAAATATTATTTGAAACTTATTCCATCGTTTTCTTTTTAAGTTGTGTTTAAGTCAATAATACGTAATCGATAAAATAAATAGATAATGCATATTGCTTTGGTAGCTAAATGTAACTCAACTAAAGTACCAGTCGAGGAATTTGATTTACGTAACATTTCGTACCTTGTCAGCTTGTCACATTGACAACCAATATTTATGAAATCGAAAATTTCTTTGTAAATGACGGAAGATCTGGTGAAATGGTAAACACTTTGGACCAGCGATCCAGAGGTTTCGAAAGATGGCCAGGCTTCCACGATCATTTTTATCAATAAAATTGTAATAGACATCTGAATGCCGTATGTAAGTGGCTCAATAATCGCTGTGCGTGCCTGTATATACATATAACCTATTAAGCCAATCAAAGGGAACAACCCGAACAATGAACACGCGTGTGACACGTGTAAGAAAAATCAAGAGCGGGTAAATGTGGGTTGAGAAATGAGGCATGTGTAAAAAAAATAGTCGGCGAATAGATCTAAAAGAAAAAAATCGATTATAGAATAAACGCCGTAAGAAATATTTGTGAGTGTATAAATTGTCTAATGGGAAAATATGCGAATGGAAAAATCATGTTAGGAATTGAAATTGGCCTGAGCTTAAACTTATCAAAATGCGAAATCTTCTTTTCTGACAGATTCTGGCATAAAGATTTAGTGCACTCAAAATTGAACTCTAGCTCCTTATATTAAAGTACCTATTGGATGCAAGTTCGCTCTATGGCCTAGGAGGTTCACCAATTTTGGACGAAGCCTTCCCAAATTACATTAATAATCAGAATCAAAATTTCAAAAACTATTCGGACCGTTTGCTCCAAATTAACCCTCATATGGCCTACACCATATTAAAATTTTGTTTGTTTGTACCCAAATTTATGTATGTTCTGCGCTGTAGTCATTTTTGGAAATATCCCAACCTTTTCGCAAAACTAGATCAAGAAATAAAATTTACATTATCTTCGATTTTAAACATTGCGTTTGACAGCGTACCGTGGTCCCAAGCCTCGCTGCCCATTATTAGGCATGGTGGTATCGGGATACGTGCACTTCCGGCTTTTCTTTCATCAGCGCACAACATTAATAATTTGTTCCGAAAATGTCTAAAAACAGACCCCCTTATTTACTTGGACGTCCCTTTCCTGCCAGAGGCCATCGACAAATGAAAACCAACCTGCCCTAATAGGGATTTGCCCATCACCCGCCACTCACCACACCAATGGGACGAGCCGCTCTGTCTGCTGGTACGGGACCAAACGTCTACCAGCACCACAGAACGCGCTCGTCTCCTTGCTGCAACTAGATGGGAATCTGGTGCATGGTTGCAGGCTCTTCCATCTAAGAACCTCGGCACACTCCTGTCTATCAATACTTTCAGGTTATCTTTGTGTTTGCGTTTGGGGCGGACATGTGTGGCTCCACATCGATGCCAGTGTGGGACTAACGTCACGCGTCTCGGTCTTCACGGCCTGTCGTGCTCCAGGAGGACGTCAATCACGTCACGCAAGCCTGAACGATACTCTTCGCCGGGCTTTCGTGACGGCCGGGACACCGGCGGTTCTGGAGCCGTCTGGTTTAGCACGTGACGACGGTAAAAGGCCGGACGGAATGACCACTGAAAGCTTGAACGGCCTTTAGTCTGGGATGCCACATGCGTGGATACCCTTGCGCCGTTCCATCTTCTAGGGACTTGAAACAGGGCTGGCGCTGCCGCCAATAGTGCTGAACACCTCAAGCGGCGCAAATACGCAGTAATTGATTCCGGATACATGTTTGAGCCGTTTGGGGTAGAAACTCTTGGACCATGGGGCCCTGGCGCCCATATTATTTATAAGGACTTGGCAAAGCGTCTCATAGAAGCTCCGGGTGACAGGAGGGCTGGCTCGTACCTTGCGACAATGCCGCCAGCCTTCCTGGCACCCTGCCAGAAGGCACCGAGTTGGAGCCAGTTTTTTATTTGTAGGTTTAGTTTTAATTTTAGTATTAATTGTTTTTTTTTCTTCTTGTTTTTAGATAAAGTTAAATTTGTGACTATTTTCTAATTGGAGCTAATTAATAATAATTATATATTAGGAATTAATGCGTCTGGTGTAAATTAAGAATAGGAAAAAATGCGAATAGAAATCATGCTACAGGTAAATTATGATTTTGGGAAAATGATCAAACCAGTCAGCTGTATTTTAATTAACAGAATCCCTGTTCCTTCAGAATGCGCTAGAATAGTAAATGCTCATTGCATATCAGCTATTGACGGAGTGAAGTGCAATCATGTAGTTAGCCGAGTGAGCGTATAGTGAAAAATAAAACCGGATACAACTTTTATTTATTCGACCAATGGTTTGTAATTTTTGTGATAAAAATATTATTTTATACTTTTCTCATTATATTAATATTAAATTGAACGCATCCTCTGAAATTTAAGTAATTATTGTGGCGCCACCCTTATTTAACACCATTTGATGGACACTTTTGCAATACCTAATGGAGATTGTTCTCCTTAC
The DNA here is from genome assembly GCA_949128165.1 of Lathronympha strigana. Taxonomy (NCBI): domain Eukaryota; kingdom Metazoa; phylum Arthropoda; class Insecta; order Lepidoptera; family Tortricidae; genus Lathronympha; species Lathronympha strigana. The sequence continues at coordinate 28,144,492 of OX421901.1, read as the reverse complement.
CTCCATATATTTTTGTCTTTCTTGTCTATTTTGTATATTGTATATTGTGTATTTAAAGGTCTTCTTTTGTCATACTCGCAGCTTTATTAAATTTCTTCCATTTATACTAATGTAACTAAGTGAACATGCATACTTACATTTTGAATTAAGGAATTTTGAACCCCTGTCACACTGGCGTGACTTGGTAGGTACCTACATCACTGTGATGTGTAACTTTACCTAAGAATTTAAAGGTACAACATTCTAAGTTATGTAGATTGTAATTTGCATAAACATTTTGCCGCACAATGTGTTCGCGTTCCTACACGAAATTATTCTGCAATTCGAATTGGCGCTGTTTAGTGTTCTCGCCATAACGTTGTCTCCTAACATTTTTAAATTGTAGTAATCTAAAAACTGCAAAAATCTAAACTTTTTTTTTGAAATGTATTAATAATACTTAAATCAGGTTTCAATAATGGATCACTTAACAAAGTATTTAGTGTACAATCGGACACCAAAATTGAATGACCAAATGGATTTGGAAGCAATAAAGGCGCAGCGAAAGGGAAACCAAGAAATGGGAAATATTGATAAGAGACTTCTTTTGCTATCACCGGATCTTGGGAGAAAAGATGAAGGTATGACATTTATTGTTTTCCAAGTTTGATATTCTGTCTAAATAGTTGATAATACGGAAAATTCGATGTGAAGCAAAAAGGAACTATTTTACAGAAGAAAATATCGTTTTCAAATGTTTGTATAATCAAAATTATTTTTAGGATTCCGTACCAAAATGGTAAAAAAAGGAACCTTTATGGTGCGACTCAGTCTGTCTGTCTGTCTGTCTGTAACATTGTTAAATATCTCGAGAACTATTTAAGCTTTTGATTTGAAATTTGAAACAGTTATAAACAAGGTTAACCCAGACACATTGAGGGAGGATTTATCATATATTTTAATTCAGTTTCAATTAAATTTTACCGATAAAGGAGGGGGCAAAAACGTTTAGTAACTGGTTAATGTGGGGTATCATTTGAAAAAGCTAGATTTGCACATTCTAAAACTTTTTTGTTAGAATTGTAAAGCATTATTTAAATCATTTATTATTTATAAATAGGGTAGCACTAGACGTTAGTCTGAGCAGTAGGATTAATGGAACGGACCTTAAACGTTTAAAATAAGAAAGGATTGCATATACTTAGGAAATCTCGGACTCTGGCTGCCGTGATTGGATAGCCCAGTGGTTAGGGCATCTGCCCTTCAATCAATTTATAATTTTTTTTGTTATTTTTTACAGTAAAAGTTGTAATTTATATTAAAAAATACCATTCCTGCCCCCTCGGAGATATCCGAAGTTAATTATCATAAATATTACTGGAATAGTACATTACTGTAGACGCCATGAATAAAGGGCTTCCTGGGTAGGTATAGAGCAGGTATAGACGTATAGGATACGATACGAAGCCGGCAAGCCCTGTTCACGGCAAGGGCAAGTAATATAGTTCTTTTCTTTAATGAAATAAATGAATAAAAACTCCAAAAATACTGTAGTTTTATTTCTAGATAAACTTAAAGTTAACTTGACGAAACAATAAATCTAACACGAATATTGCTATTTAGGATAGGAGCCCCAATGCAAAAGAATTCGGCTTATATGTAAAATTGAACACAACTTTATTTTTTTATGCCAAATTCAGTTAGAAATTTTAGATGCATGGAAGCAAGAAGTAAAAAATAGTATTATAAAAACTGAGACTATCCACTGAGATTATCCGCGGACGGACGGACAGACAGACAGACAGAGCGAAACTATAAGGGTTACTAGTTGACTACGGAACCCTAAAAACTAGTTAAGTTTATTTTGCACATAATACTTATTAATATGCGAAGTTTCACTAAAATCAATTCTGATGCTCTAATAAATGATGTCATGGCTACAAATTGGACGCCTGTGCTCTCAGCTTTGTCAATTGACTCCAAGGTATCTCTTTTTAACGACACAATTTTGAATCAATGCCGTCCAAATGAGTGACCTAATCTGTCGATACAACAGACAACAAGTGACAAGGTGTTAAAAAGGAGTAGGTTTTATATTTATCTGATACCTGTAAGAGATCTTCCGGTAAATGATTTTAAAGTTGCATATCTTAGTCTTATTTTATATTTCTAACGTGTTTCATGCGAAAACGCATCTTTGTGGACCAATAATGGACAGTTTCATTGAAAACTAGAAAATATCATTAAACATAAAAATCTCTGGAAAAACAACTCTATATTTAGTCACCGTGATTCATGGTTAACTCAGCTTAATCAACAAAACATGTAGGTTTAATAAAATAAAAGAAAAAGGCAAAATTGAGATTTAGCTCGTAGATATCGACCCAACCTCCCATCGTCATACCGCCGTTCTAATCGACAAAACAGAAATCACCAAAATCTCAATCTTTATGTTTAGGTAGGTAGGAAGGTAGGTAAGTTACACTTATATATTATGAAAATAAATGATTTTTTCTCAAACATGCAATGAAATGTTGTTATAACGTTCGTTACAATAGGCTTCAAAGTACCACGTTTCAGGCGGGGCAACTGGAGAGACACGTAATGAAATTTCATACAAAATTGAAGGCCTAGGCCGGGAAGTAATATTTTTTTTATTTTATTTTACATAAATGTGTGACACAACAACATGGTTTTTAGCCATTATAACAGTTTCATTACTATGGTTCATGATGACATTCTGCCAGTTATGCCAGTACGCCTATTAAAAAAAAACAATAAATTATATATTCGAATATATTAAGTCGATACTTAATCGAAATGGACATGAACATAACAAATAACACATTATAAATTTAAACATTAGCGGTAAAAGTGTCTACTCAAACCGTGCCGTTTTGTTTCATGATAACATTCTGCCACAGTGCCTATTAAAAATAAGAATAAGTAATGATATTTTGAAGTTTTATTTATATAAAATGGACATCGACATGAACATAAGTAACAACACGTTATTGCAAATTTACTCACACAAATATAGGTACCTACATTCCAAATATTAAAATAAATTTAAACGTAAAGCGTCTACTCAAACCGCGTGTGAAAATAATTTTGGAGGTTAAGTTAAATAACTTTGATTCTTTTATTCTATTTCAATGGTTCATTGTTATTTATTATAATAATGTTGTCGTCCAGTTTTGAAGCAGAAATGACTATTCATTGAGCTCCACCAGAAGGAAGTGCGAAATGCGAAAATAAAATTGAATGGGCTCTAAATTAATTGATGGCGCAAATGACAAACGAGATGTCGGAAGGCATATGGCTATTCAAAATGCATGCGTGTTTAGTTAATATTACGATAATTGTTTAGACTAAATTGGTTTCTTGTTTAAGTGAGAACTGTGTCTGTCTATCTAAGGATAAGTAGGAATTACAAAAATTTGTAAAGAGGTTATAATCTTCATTGTCACAGAATAACAAGTGCTGTTCGTGTTTGGTACATTTTACATTGCGACATATTTATACATCATGAAATATTTATGGATCATCTGTTTTATCGTTATAGACTAAATTCATGTTGGAATCACCACGAACTAAATAGCAATATTTGTGTTAGATATATTAATTCGTCAAGTCAACTTTTAGTTTTTCTAGAAATAAAACTATCATATTTTTGGAGATTTTTTATTTATTTCATTGCATGTTTGAGAAAAGCACTATACATGCCTTGCCGTGAAAAGGGCTTTAACGGCTTCGTATGGTTACCCGGCCTCGCTGACGCTCGGCTCGTGTATATACATACTCACCCGTTAAGCCCTTCTTTCCCGGCGTCTGCAGTAATGTACTATTATTGTTAGCATCACTGTACTTAATCATCTTTACCAGCTTGATGACTGGTGTTAACGGTAAAATGATGCCAACATGTACAAACGATTTAGTATGGATTAGTGTCCATTACCATGCATTGTCTATTATCGGTGCTTTTATTATGTAGGCATACCGCAGGAAGGTGCTCAAGCTGCCACTTCTAGCAATTACGGACTTTATAGATAACGAAAATATAATATTGTAGTGATAGGTTGCTATTCAATTACTCGCAGCATTGAAACCATTTTACCAAAGTAGATTCTGTAGCCAAATTGCCAAAACGAAACGTTCTAGTTTCGACATGTCGTATATCTGACACAGTTTATTCTGAGAGATTTTGTTTGATTACTACTGTTAAATATGTATGTATAAAATACCTACTGGGGCACTATTCGAACCGCTTTGACAAATTTGCATATCCACTTCACATCCCATTCCATCCCACGTGACAATATATAGCTACACTTTTTACTGTCTATGTTTTAGGATTGTTAACTATTTAATTAACCACTACATGTTATTCGAATGTACTAGTCATATATATTGCAAGTGTTGTATTAGGCTGCTTAAACGCGCCGCAGTAGGCTCCTAAAACGTATGCGCGCGCAATGAGCGATGACAGAGCCAGAGCGTAATGGCGGGAGGCTGAGTCTGTGTGTGTGACGGAATTTTGGTAATTTGGAATAGTTTGATATGGCCAATATCAATAATTGTGTAAGAAATGATACAAGAAAGCAAGTGTAATTGAAGACAATAGTTTGTGTGCTGGACCCTTTTTCCTGAGGACTCAACCGAGTGGTTGTTTATAGGATTAATAGTTCGAGAGCCTACCATGTTAATATTGAAGTTTCTTTTGCACCGTGATACACCATTTTAAAAGATTAGATAACAAGAAAAAAATTTGTTCTAAAACATGATCTGAAATGTATGCTTTAATGTCACGAAATAGAGACATGAAGTTTGATCTTGTAAGTATGAACAAAACATTAATGTCCACTGCTCTAACTTTTTAAATTTAGGTACTTAGTATCATTCAACTGACAAAGGAAAATTACATACAGTCAACCACCACTAGATACTACTACAAGCATACATGTGGCATTCAAAAAAAATGAAATCGGTGGTTCTATATTTATGTGCGGTTAAACAAGATGCTCGAATAGCTCGTTCAAATGGCATGTTTGATAAAAAAGAAAAGCGGTAAATTAAACTATATTTTCCCAATAAACTATTATTTACCTAGTAGTTACTTTAAGTTTAATATATCCTTACATTGTTTGAGAAAAGCACTATGCAATTCTCGGCTGGAACAGGGATTGTAGGTCACGTTTTATTCAGCCTCGTCTACGACTCGGCCGTCTACCCCGAATTAGTCAAGCAATGTCTTACTTCATGGCCTCTAAAGTAATGTATTATTGTATTGACATCCATAAGGAGAACGGCTACAGGCTTTGAAACTTGTAAAAAATTGGTTAAGACATGGAGTCGTGCTAATTAATTGAAACTGTAACCTCCCTGTAACGTGTCACTGTTGCCGATGTGTGTTAATCTGAAAATGAAGATGGTCCACTTTAGAAGTAGCAGTTATTTGCATACACGAGTAGCTTTGTAATCTCATACGAATTGTATGATAAATTAATTAAATAATTAATTACTAAAAATACGCGTAATTGAGGTTATGATCTTGACTTTCACGATAAGAGTTCTTAACAGATTCGATAAAACCACCTAGTAACGGAAACTGTCTCTCAAATAGTAAATTATTTAATGAATCGACAGAAGTTTTTGAACACAATTCGCAAATGTCACTCGCTGTCTATTTTTGGTTATATTAAAAGCGATATCTCTATTTTTTCAAATAAACTGCAAAAAGTCATTCACTAGGTCATTGTCATACACTGGGCCGTTCACCTTATGTGAATGCTCACTATCAGTAAAAAAATACCTTACATTAATTTAAAATAACTATATAAGCTTCGCAGGCAAAATGAGCCGATGGAAGGTGGGCCGCGCCAGCACAACTTCACATTCTAGTTGATAACAATGCTGCAAACGCTGGTTCTAATGTTGGATCTCTACAGACTGATCACGGTGTTGCAATTTTCACGGACGATAATAGGTTTCGTGGTATCGCCTTGTCGCCACGGACGTTGGACAAATGAATTTCAGCGTACATAGAAGTTTTCTGGAAGGGAAAACTGGACAAAATTGAATGGTCACAAATTAATACATATTTTGAAGATATACATTCGTCTACATTGTAATTAAAGTATTGAAATCACGCGCGACAAAAAGCAATTTTCTTTTTATAGAACATCAAAATAAGACTTAAAATGCAAATAATCTTTATATATTTCTTGTTCTTCTTCTTTTATAATATGGCCTCTGTCCGAGAATTCGACAATTTTGCCAGTGTCCCGTATTAATATAATCAGTATATCTTATATAAATAGTATTGCCTCTTGGGCGACGTTGTTCGGTAATTGGCCTTGCTATTTATTTCGTATACAGCTATACGTAATAAATATGTCGGGAGGCCAAGATCCCGGGACAACCGAGTAATGACTCAATGACGCGATTACACGCGTTTCAGGATTAATTCTTCATTAGCTGCACACTTCTTCGTTAGTTTACTGCACAATAAGCTATAAATATTACACATTAAACAACATTTCGCACACAAAAACAAATAACTAATCAAGAAACGCAACGCCATTTTGAATATCAAACGGAAGACCCATCTTATATTTGTTTCTTTCTCCTTTTATTTTTTTTTGCAAATGTCAAAATAGACTCAATGTCAGATTCAATTTCGAAGTTACCAAAAAAAGGTTTTTTCGGCAGCGTAATCACATTTTTTTATTTACGAGGGATATTTGGACTGATTATGGTCATTTAATCAAGTGCGGTCGCAATTGACATCATAAACATTTAAAAGGGCGCATTTAAAATGGAATATAACTATGTCTTGGCACTAAAAAAGGATCTGTCGAGTAACTAAGCAGTCATATCCTATCGCCCTAACCAGGAGGTACGGGCGGAAGAAATTAAAATTTTAACTAGGCAAGTGAGGTATCACTTTCTATGTGATTTCATGCGCTGAATCAAATAAAACCAAACTTACACTTAATAGGATCAATATTTTCCGAGATATGAAGGGTTTTTGTGGTAAGAGAGCGTACAGACGTGTTGACGAATTATTTAAAAATATTAATTTTTGGCGTGAGCAAAACTAGAGCCTAATGTCAAATGCATAAAAGTTATTATTGAACGCAAGTTATGCGAGTGATAGTTCATTTTGCATCGTAGCAGACACTAGTCCCTTATCAGTGCACTGCAAGTACGGCCCAGTGAAGCAGAAAAATAAACCAACGGTTAACTAACGTCTAGCTAAGTGACACAAAATGTATGTGCGGAGAAGCCCACCTGCGACACAATCTCAACCGCATCTATCAAAAATAAATGTTGGTCAGACAGATGTAGATAATACAGCCATCCGTAAGAGGAAACGCTCAAAAAACGAAGATTTAAGAGCAGACATCCAAGACATGCGCGATGAATTGATGGCGCTGCTCACAAATTTCACAACAAAACAAAATGCTAAGATGGAGAGTATTGCATCAGATATCTTAACAATAAAGGATCAAATAAATAGTATCCAACAAAAAACGGAGCACCTTGTACTAGAGCTCACGCGCCTTTTCACGCTCTCATATCACAAACGGCAGGTGCCGTCTTCGTGGAAGACCGCCCTTGTGCACCCTGTGCCTAAAAAGGGTGACAGATCAGACCCGTCGAATTACAGGCCAATCGCTATAACCTCCCTTCTCTCCAAGGTGATGGAGCGCATAATCAACGCAAAGCTCCTGGGATACCTAGAGGATCACGATCTGATCAGTGACCGACAGTATGGCTTTCGCCATGGTCGCTCCACTGGTGATCTTCTAGTGTATCTCACCCACCGCTGGGCTTCAGCTATTGAGAGTCAAGGTGAGGCATTGGCAGTCAGCCTGGATATAGCGAAGGCGTTCGATCGGGTTTGGCATGGGGGTCTTCTATCGAAGTTACCATCTTACGGACTGCCCGGGGGATTATGCGAATGGATTGCCAGCTTTTTGTCCGGCAGATGCATACGAGCCGTTGTCGACGGAAGTTGCTCCGATAGCATGGACATAAATGCTGGTGTCCCACAAGGCTCTGTGCTATCCCCAACGCTGTTTTTGCTGCATATCAATGACATGTTGTCTATTGGCGATATTCATTGTTATGCAGACGACAGTACTGGGGATGCCTATTACACAGGCCGTGCTAACATCCCTCGTCCCGTTGTGTTAGAGAGTCGTGAAAAGCTTGTGTCAGACATCGAGAGTGCTCTCTCTGATATCTCACTGTGGGGCCAGGAAAATCTTGTCCGATTTAACCCCACTAAGACACAAGTTTGCGCGTTCACCGCTAAAAAAACCCCATTTACTGTGGTCCCACAATTCCAAGACACAGTCCTTACCATGTCAGAGAGTATTGGGATCCTGGGTGTTGACATTTCCAGTGACGTCCAATTCCGTAGCTACCTGGAAGGGAAAGCCAAGCTGGCATCCAAAAAGCTCGGTGTGCTCAATAGAGCTAAGCAATACTTCTCTCCGGGGCAAAGACTGTTATTATACAAGTCTCAAGTCAGGCCTCATATGGAGTATTGCTGCCATCTTTGGGCGGGAGCACCTGGATACCAGCTGGGCCCCTTTGACTCGATCCAAAGACGTGCTGTCCGAATTGTCAACGATCCCAAACTCACGAGCGATATCGAACCCTTAAGTCTAAGGAGAGACTTCGCCTCCTTATGTGTATTCTATCGCTTGTACAATGGATTGTGCTCCGAGGAATTGTTTGATATGATGCCAACGGCTGCATTCTACCACCGCACCGCTCGCCGTCGGCAGGGTGTTCACCCGCATACCCTGGAGCCTAAATGGTCTCGTACCGTGCGGTTTAAGAGGAACTTCCTCCCGCGGACGCTCCGGCTGTGGAATGAGCTCCCTGCCACTGTTTTCCCAAAGGACTACAATATGGGGTTCTTCAAAAAAGGAGTGTTAAAGTTTTTAAAGGGTCGGCAACGCGCATGTAACACCCCTGGAGTTGCAGGCGTCCATAGCCTACGGTGACCGCTTACCATCAGGCGGGCCGTATGCTTGTTTGTCACCGTCGTAGTATAAAAAAAAAAAAAAAAAAAAAAAATAGAGCAAGACAAACTTAAAGTGGAAGTCGCTGAGCTCAGAAGCGGTGCAAATGACGCAGCTCTAAGAGTTGACTTATTAGAGACAGACGTACAGGACTTGCGTTACGGGAAGACACTCGCACCTTCACAGTCATCATTCACATGTGAATATCTAGTGCAAGAAATTAATGAACGCTCCGCACGAGAAAAGAATCTTATCATTATTGGCCTACCAGAACCACAATCAAGCGAAAAAAGCGAGCGATCAAACTCGGACACTGAAGAAATTATCAAACTGATCAGAATGGCTGATAGTAACTGTCCAAATCCATTAGCAAACTCACGGTTAGGAAAATATATGCCGAATAAGATGAGACCTCTCAAAGCAACCTTTGATGATGCTACTACAGTTAAAACTATTCTCAAAAACCGGGAGAAAATAGATAGAAAAAAAGTGAAGGTATTTTCGGATAAAACTCCATACCAGCAGCAGCAAATGAAGAATCTCAAAGAACTGCTGACCCGTACCACCAATGGAGAGGCAAATTTTACCATAAAATACGTAAGAGGAAGACCAAAGATAGTATAGTTCGAGCCAAAAAACTAATGCCCCACACTTACAATTGTTCAAGAAACCGTAAAAATACACACCAGGAAATTACATACCAAATTGTTCACAAGTATGAGGACCTCTTAAAAACAAAAAAATCCCTTTCTATTCTTTACATGAATGTGCGCAGCTTAGTCCATCCCGGGCGACTATACGAACTAAAATGCATTATACAGGCCATCGGCAAAATCCATATTATAGCGCTAATTGAAACCTGGATTAAATCTCAAGCTGAAGCAAAAACATTAAATCTAACTAACTACACACATTACTTTAACTACCGAACACATTTAAGAGGAGGGGGTGTTTCTATGTACGTACACAATGACATAAAACAACACATTATTGAAGAAACATGTGAGGAAGATAACCATTTTCTATGGGTACATATTGAGAAATTCGGACTGGATATCGGACTCATCTATAAACCTGGACGAACAAAAACGGAAAATTTTCTGAAATCACTATCGCAAAAGCTACAACGGACAAAAACAACTCTTGTATTTGGGGACTTCAATTATAACATGTTAGAGACTACACAGAACACCAAAGAGTACAAGCTGTTATTTCAAGAAAATGGATACACTATAATCAACAAGTTAAACGAAACCCACTGTACACGAGAAACATCAGAAACGAAAACTATTCTAGATCATGTTTGGTCAAATGTAAAGGGTCATGATTATCATATGGCCATTATTGAATCTAATATGTCTGACCATAAACAGATCTACTTTGAAATGAAACGGCTACCACCTGTCCCTATACAAAGAGTTGCATATTATTCTGTAAATTATAGTACTTTATACAAATCTCTAGAACAGAATAACGAAATCGAGACATTAGATAATTATGAAGACTTTGAAAACTTCCTTATTGTTAATATCAATAAAAACAAATCAACAAAAGTTAAAATACTAAATCCACCAAGAAACGATTGGATAAACAAGGAAGTGATTGATACAATAAACCAACGGAATACCTTATGGAAAAAAAGCAAGCAAGCTGTAATTAACAATAACCTGAAAGAAGAGTTGCGAGTAGAAAGGAATAAAGTCACTAATTTAATTCAAAATACTAAGTGCGAATATTATTACAATTCTTTTAAGTCGTGTAAGGGAAAGCCGCTAAAAATGTGGAGCTTGATCAATGACCTGACAAATAATAAGCAAAAACCTATTGACACAAATCTTAAACTAAAAATTGGAACTGAAATAGTCACAGATACAAAACAAGTTTACGAATCTTTTAATGATTACTTTGCCAGCATAGGAATTACATTAGCAAATCAAATACCTCCTGAATACCATAATATTCAATTGTACGGCCTTACTGTTCAAAACAAAAATCTTGCTGATTTTAAGCATGCAACTACAAATGAAGTTTCAAAAATCATTGACAACCTAAATCCAAACACAAGTTCAGGAACAGACGGCATTACTACTAAAATATTAAAATGTATCAAAAATTGTATTTGTCCTAAACTTACCGAATATATACATCAATGTCTCGACTTAGGTGTCTTCCCTGATTCTTTGAAGGTTGCTAAAGTACGGCCCGTTTTCAAATCTGGCGATAAACTAGACCCTGGTAACTACAGACCGATATCTGTTTTGCCAGTAATATCAAAAATATTTGAAAAGATTATCCATCAGCGCCTAACAGAATATCTTGACTCAAACAATATCCTCTCTAATAAACAATATGGGTTTCGGTCAAAGTCCAATACTCTGTCAGCATCTACGGACCTACTAACCGAAATTAAAGTGAACATAAATAAGAGAAATTGTATCTTCGTGGACCTAAAAAAGGCATTTGATACTGTAAGTCACTCTCGCCTACTTTCGAAGCTGGGTTCAATAGGAATTACTAAAAATGTATAATACGTGTCGTTGCTAACTGAAGCTGTTTATTGAGTGACAGATGTAAAACATCAAATAGATACATATTTGGAATATGCATTCCATATTTAAAAACATTGTAGATGGCACTACTAGATATCAAAACAATACCCCACTATATCTAGGCATAGCCATCAGCAAATAGAAAAACAGCCAAAATACTAAACATACTACTTAGGTATAAATACCTAACTTGTCAACAAATCTATAGTGCTTGACAGACCCTAGACTTTTAGTTAATAAGTCAGCTGGCATATCAGCTGTTGCCAAGTACATTGTTTCCACCATTCCTTTACCTACAATATCCCTGCAAAAATGGTAACGAATATCGACATGTTTAGACCTATTGTGAAACACCTTGGCCAACAATTTTAGAGCACTTTGATTGTCATTATAAATTGATTAGTCTTTTGTAATTTCATGATATAGTGATCTTAAGTACATAGCTTCCTTAATACATTCGGATATTCCAATGTACTCTGATTCGCAGCTCGACATAGATAGTCAGTTTGGTCTAATGTTATTATATTATTTTCTTTATCAATACACACATTCATACCTAAACACTATTTAACCTGACCAAGATCTTTTAATTTAAAATGTGAAGACAATACCTGTTTTAAGCCTTTGGCTTCCTCTTCATTATTAGAAAACACAAAGAAATCATCGACATATAGAGCTACTATAGTCAAACCATTATTATTTTTCACATACAAGCACGGTTCAAGTTTAGACCTAGAATAACCATACTCGGTTAAGCAATCATCAACTCTCCTGTACCAAGCCCTTGAGGATTGTTTGAGTCCATATATGGCTCGCTTTAACTTAAGCACTTGGCCTTTGCCTCCAGAAGAAGGAAAACCTTCTGGCTTCTGCATATAAATATCCTCCTCAAGAAATCCGTTCAGGAAAGCAGTTGTCACATCTCAATGAGAAATATCTAAATTCAATTGCACAGATAAAGCGAATAATAATCTAAGGGTTGTATGCCTTACCACTGGCGCGTAGGTTTCTTCATAGTCCACTCCATACTTCTGAGTATAGCCCTTGGCTACTAACCTGGCTCGGAACCGCACATTGCCTTCACTATCGTACTTCTTCTTAAGTACCCATTTGCACTTTACTACACTGGAGTTGTTTGGAACATTGACAAGCTCCCAGGCCTGGTTGTCTTCAAAGCTTTTCAACTCTTCTGCCATAGCTTGTCTCCATTGCTCTTTCTCTGGTCCATGCAAAGCCTCTGATAGTGAAAGACAACTAACTGACATCATCCATCCTGTCAACATCTGAGCACAGATTTGAAATGCCATACCTTTCAGGCGCTTTCCTCTGATCTGCTGTTCTCAGGACTGGTCCGATCCTCTCAGGAGCACTATTTTCAGTGACTGGAACATTCTCGGTAACTGAAACATTCTGAGTAGTGGTATCAGCATCCTCATACTCACTTGGGTTGTAGGACTCATCTAATAGATCTGTCAAAGTTCTGGAAACGCTCATTCCCCACTGAACTTTGACATCCAACCTCAACCTTCTGTGTTTTATTCACTTTTTCTGTCAGACCTTGACTGACTTCAATCTGGCAATAAGTTTCCTTGCTTTTCTCGAAAACCATGACATCTCTTGAATTGAAAAATATTTTCTTTTCCGGATCATAAAGCCTGTGTCCTTTTACCCCTTCTGGGTATCCCATTAAAATAGCTTCTCTTGATTTTTTCTCCCATTTCAATATTTTTTCTTTGGGAATGTTGACCATAACATTATTGCCAAATATTCTTAAATTACTTATGTCCGGCTTTGATCCAGTCCACATTTCATATGGAGTTTTATCATTTAAACCGGAAGCTACTGTCCTATTTCTAAGATAAACTGCGCAATTACAAGCTTCAGCCCAGAACTTTGTGGGAAGCTCTGCATCGTACAGGAGACATCTTGCCTTCTCACAGACCGACCCTGTTCTGTCGCTCGCACAATCCATTCTGTTCTGGAGTGTAAGGATTGGTTCTCTGATGCAGTATCCCATTTTCCTTCAGGAACTCGGAAATATGATCGGTCTCTTCACAAGTGGCTAAGTAACGGTTAACCGGTACATTAAAACAACAAACAAGCATGTATCAATGATGTGTATTGCCTACCTACCAAAAAAGTCGCTACCAATATCAACGTGTAAGTGTTCAAAATTTGCATGATACAACTAAAAGCAATATACAATAAGCATGACAAACAATAGTTTTGTTTGGCAGGATTGAATAGTAGTTTTAACCGTGAGTTTTACAGCCATATACCACGAAAAACGAAAGTAAGCATCCACTTGTTCGAACAAAAGCTTTTGTAGCCGAATGTACAATGTGTGGGTGTAAAATAAATCATTGTTCAAAAAGAGAAGTTTAGATAGACTACACAACGGTCTTTCAAAATCGAGTACTAAATATCGTAAGTATTTGTCTTGTTTTGGAAGTTTATATACTTAAGAACCACTGGGGTTCTAAGGTATTCTGTAACAAAATCTCAATAAATGATGGTGCAGTGACGTAATGATTTTAGCTTCAATTTAATAAAATAAATGTCTAGTGTTAAAAAATTTTGTATGTCTTTCCCATCACGGAACAATGGTGTTCCGGACCTTTGGGAGGCGTACGCGGAGCCGAAACCAACACGCAGAGGACCTTTCGACAATTTAATGAAATGTAAGGGGTACACCGAGCGGATGTTGCACCTGCCCGAGTCATGGGACGCACGCAGATTCAGCACCCGCGAGGGTGTATAGACTATTGAGATTTAATGGAATCTAAAATATACTGGACTATTAGGTGAAAGTGGTGGACTAAATACTGGGTTATGGAGAATAAAACCGGACGTCTGCCTAACAAAATGGTAATCAATTTTATTTCCGGCAGACGGTGACTCGCCCACATAAGATGGGCCCCCACAAAAAGCGACATCTATGATGGCTCGAGGGCAACACCGGTATGAGGGCTGGGGGTAGAGAGGTGTCACTGGACTTTAAACATATAGCCAACTCGCCACTTAGGTTTCCACATCTACCTTCGAGAACACAGCTCTCGCGACCCCACTCTGGACGGCCGGTTAAGGCAAGCCAGAGGCGGAGGACTTGGTCGGACGACGGAGTCCCTCAGGAGCGCTGAGGTACGAGTACGTGGGGTCGCTACTCCCCAACAGCTTGCCACAAGCTGCCCTACGTTGACTGATTGCACCGGTCGAAAGCAGTGGGCGATGGGGTCGTCACATCCCTACGCCATTATTATTATTATTATTTATTCATTCAATGTTTTGCCTTCGTTATCATTATCACATACATTATTATAATGTTATATATTGTTGACAATTGACGAATGAGTGGTTTTTCGCCAGTATTATATTATTTTCTTATACATTTTTATGGTTTTGTAGTCCACCATCATAGTTTCTCTACGTCCTTTTGTCCGGAATGGTCTTAAATAAATAAGGGTCTTCTAAAATAACTTACATAGGTTATCTAAGTGCTGAAGGAGCGATTATTTTTCAAATACCTGCCCAACGATATCACACACTTTAGGGTCCCAAATTCCAGCTTTCTAGTACTAATGGAATGGTCACTGAACTTAGCCGCCGACGGAGAGACGGACAGACAGACATGGCGAAACTACAGGGGTTCCTCGTTGACTATGGAACCCTACAAAAGTGCGTCCTAATTCCTCTAATTGTACGCGGTTATAACTCTTAGATGCGGATCCACCCGCCGCCGCTACGGTGTGAGAGCGTGACAATATTATGCACCTTTATACTTACTACTGATTTGCAACTTACATTAAAATCGTAACACCTAAAAGTATAAAAAATAAAACAAAAGATAAGCTTAACTTGCACTTTAAAGTTTTCAAAAAGGTACTTACTCTTATAGGACCGGACCAGACATGCTCTTGACCGATTTTCTTAATATGAAAATGAAAAAAGCTACTATTCGGCTCAATCATTTCATGGCCCAAATAGTTTTTTCTTATTATTTCATTCATTAAAATAGCTGCGTTTTAGGCGCGTATTTGAGCGCGAAGTGCGAGATACTATAAATAAAATAATAGTTAGTAAAACTCATTATACATATATCCAATTGTAAAGCACGAATCAAATCATTTATTAAATGTAATAAATGTTTTGATTCATGTTTTTTTATTTTATATATCGGCAAACATTTGTTTAAAAGTACCTCCTTGCACTTATGTGGAAAAATTGTTTTTGGTATTAAAATCGGTAACTACCTGCAAAAAATAACCAAGGATGTAAGTAACATTTCCTAGATTACGTAATCTAATCGCTTTTAGCACCTCCAAGTAACTGCACTACATTGTGCACCCGTGGTTTTTTATCAAACCACTATTACTAGTTTAGCGATTAATAAAAAAACAGTTACCAGTGACAGTAATTATTCAGTCATTAATAAAGCAGTCTGAGCAGCGTTCAAGATATTTCTAAAGAAAAATATATTTTTTATTATTCCGCTACTGACCAACTGCTTGCTTTAATATCACGCTTAATGATAAAGAAACGTGAGTATTTTCCAATAGATTTTTTTTTTCAGTTTTTGTAAATAATACTTGTAATATATTAAATTAATAAATACCTATACAATAAAATAGATTGATCGTGTAGCAATGTTTATCCCATTAATGCTCTATTTCGTTTAATTAACCTTAGTGAACTAGTGGAAACAGCAAAAACGAACGAAAAGAAATTCGCTGTTATCTATTGTCCGTTTCAAACTGCATGCATACTACTTGCCGATATTATGCATTCACCCTAGTGTAACACCAGTAAATTCAGTATTATTACACCTACGAATGCAAGCATTTTGAACCAAACACCTAAGCCAGTACGACGTGCAGTTAGGTTGCATATTTTTATGCGGTTAGAATTCAATTAAGTTACCAGTAACTATAAAGGTAGAATTAATTTAAATCTCTAGTCTAGTGGAAGAATTTTGTGAGTGAATTTACTAAAAAGTTTTTTTTCGATTATTTCATTTTCGAGTCAATTAGAGGTATTTTTGTGACATAAACGGCTAACATTCTAAAAAGACACTTTGTTTGGTAAAACTATAAGGATGCTTCCTGGAAAACGACACTCTTCTGTCGTTCTTAATGAAGGTAAATTAAATAATGGCGCAATAGTTTAGTTTGTTAAAAAAATATTTTTATAAGAGTCTATTCTTTTGATCACACGTACGTTCTTTTGATTTACGTGTTATCAAACAGACTAAATAATCTAGTTATTTTTAGGTATTCGCATTGAATGCACGATCTTACTTGCAAGTGAACTTACTTAGTTTGTGCGTTCTTCAAATTACGTTGTTACATTTGTGATATCAAATATCAAGGAGTAACAGTGGTGGCCTTAAATATCTGCAAATCACTGATAACCAAAGTGGTCTGATATATCTGTTGTTAGAGTGTCATATAGGTACTCGTATAAGTTTTATGTATCCATTCATTTCTATGCACTTTTAACAAACATCTTCAAGCTCACTGCTTATTTTGTGAGGCCTCGAAACGTTAAGTAAGTACTTTATTTGTAAACATACATACCACAGTGTAAGAAGGCTTCATACAGTGAGTCAGCTCCGGCGATTTTCGGGTCAACGATGGGGGGTGTGGGGGGAAGTGGGCGGAGGGGGATATCCTCACAAACTCCATACAGATTGTAAGGTCTGTTTTCAGGGCTGTCAACTTTTAGTATTTTGATAGGAAAATTATTAACATAGGTAACAGGTACGCCATTTTAGAATGTGATTTATTTGTTAGTTGTCATTTCTCAGAAAATCGGTATTTGTGACCGCGACGAGGTCTTAAATGTATGGTCGAAATCGTAGATTTTGTGAGATTAACTTCAATTTGGGTAAAAAATCGATATCTGACGATCCGGCGGAGACGTACTAAAATTTACACTGATTTGAATCAAAATCGATATTTAACCATCTCGCGGGGTCCTTAATATGAATCCAGAGTCAAAATGGTAAAATATTGTAAAAACCGACGCCATTTTGGATTTTGTCAGTTAAACGCCGACGCATCTAGGATTAATGTTGAAAATATTGTAAAACCGACGCCGTCTTGGATTTTGTAAAATTAACTCCAATTTGGATACGACACCTGACGATCCGGCGGGGTCAATAACATGAATCAGAGTCAAAATTGTAAATTATTGTAAACTCAGTCCATCTTGAATTTTGTAAGATTAACCCCGATTTGAATGAAAATCGATATCTGATGATCCGCCAGGGTCTGTAACATGAATACAGAGTCAAAATTGTAAAAACCGTAACTACGTAAAATTGTACAATCATCGCGTGTCTGCTATACTGGCACATCTCAATAAACCATTTCTTCGAAAAATCGCGTGTTAATGTTTCAGCAGCTTAGTTCGGGACAAAAAAAGCGCCTAACTCCTTTATTTTTAAGCCAATGCATTTTATTGTTATACTCAGGATGATATAATCTTTCTCATAGATACGTAATTTTTTTAAAAACGTGTATTTTTTTAAAGATACAAGGTACTTAAGACGGGTCTTTAGAGATGTCGCCGTATTGCATTTAAATTCTTAGCATCTTGTTAAGATTTTGAGATGCGTCCAAAACCGAAAAAGAATTATTGCACAATGGTGGCACATGCAAATGTTGATAAAAATACCAAAATGTGTATTGACTGTAAGCGATAATCAGTGTATTCAGCTTTATTCTATAAGCACAGTAAACCAGCACTTACCATATTTCCATGTACGTATTAGGTACTATGTTATTAAGTAAAAAGGTGGTATTTAAAACCAGTTAGACTTGTAATAAAATGAAACAAAAGTATCTTTATCTACTCCCGTATCAGAAATAAAAATTGATAAACTTTTGTTTTTTTAACTTGTCATCTGTGGCAGTGTTTTTTTTTGCAAACTAATAACATCGATTTCGATAATATAATTTTTTCAACCTTTGAAAAACAAAAGATTTTGATTTGACCCCTATTCTAATATCAGTCGAGATTTTTATTCAGAATGTTATATCAATCGCAAACAATTTTGATAATTGTCTCACGCAAGTCACACGTTACTTAATATTGAACGAAGTGAAAATTGAGGCCAACTTTAGTTTCTCCCTGCCATTTAATAATCGATTAGTGGGTGACAGTTGTCAAAAAAGTTTTCAGACGTGAAAGTCGCCGTAACGGTCAAAATATGCGGCTTGAACGTATGATGGAGAGCTCATGCTATGAGTTTAGATAAAGCTCTGTATGTAACTGTTAATTATCAGACGCTAAAGCACTCGTGAGATACTATTATTAAAATCGGCATTCGTTTCGTGTCTGAGATGGCATTGCTGGCAGATTTAGTCCTTGAATGTTTAGATCTCAAAAAAACAAGCGAAATCGATAATATTATTTAGCTATAATAACATTAATAACATATTCATAGATAAGAAATTAGTTGTAACAAAAAAGTTTATTATTATGGGACCTTTATATGCGATTTTTTAATGTATTATTGAAGGCTAATGATATGTGGGTATATAAACATAATTATAGTAAATTGACCATTCTAGTTCGGTATATTTAAACTTATATTTTTCCCTACTCAGCCTAGAATTTAAACTAACAATCGATATGCAATTTCTCAATCTAAAAATATGTTGTACAAGTACTTAACCTTAGTTTGGTTCAAATAACCGGCCAGGGTAGTGCCTAATAAATATTTTAAAATAGACATCTATTGGATAGGTATACCATTAACCACATGTGCTATTATTGAAGGCAACTACAAAATCGAATCTAAGCGATAGATGTATGCCCTTGACACTTCTAGCGGGAGCGTGCAGCACGAAGGCAATTACTTGTAATGCAGTTCACATTTCACACTTCGACGCAGTTAGAAATCATTTCCCTACAGATACACCCGAATTGCTTAGAACTAACTCCACGTTACCTCACTCCAAATCAAGAAACCCTGCTTAGAGTTACTCGATAGTCAGAACTTGTTCGCTTAAAATTACTTGTTTACTTAAATAAAATACTTATAAAATACTAAGTTATACCGATCTTTTAAATTTGAGTTATAACTTTACTAAAGTGAAGTCTAAAATCAAGAGGGTCAGTGAAAGTTTGGATCTACATAACGGTTATAATCCATTATTTTAAAATGATACGAAAGAGTGCTCTTGGTACATCACAGGAAGAGTGTTTTGGTATAATATTTATTTTATACAAACAACTACTGATGGTTTTATTTTAAGTTTATTAAGGATTTATTATTATATTTATTAAAGTAAGGTTTGTATTCGACAACAATCGTAATTAATTAACATACTTAATTTATTTCCATGAAGTTTATCAATATCATAAATTTGCAATATAAATTACTAACATTAAAATGAGTAATTTAAGTCCAGTGAAATACTTGCTTATTTATCAGCTTATGCTTATTTGCAATAATGATTTAAATATATCTGAACGAATTATAGAAGTATATCAAGTATAGGTACATACTCGTATATTGTAATCCGGCTACGGATAATTTTTGTAACATTCCATCTCTTTTATGGAAGTATCCAAATCTAATCTAAAATGCCTGAAATGTCACATATAATTCATATAAAGGTGAGGTAGCCTCCCTTTAGGACCCTTATTTGAGTTAATAGTACAATAATGCTATTCCTATTATCCCAAAAAAATTGCTACTCGTTACAAAAATGATGAACTTTATGATGATCTGAAAACTTGTTCTAATTTTAAACGGTGAAAATGTTTTAGTTTTGGTTAGGACTACATATTTCATACCTGGTTCTGGTTGGTTTATCTTTTTTTAATAAATAAACTTTTATTAAATCACTAAACAAATCAAGTAAAATAGGTACTACAACAAGTTATTTTTTTGGCCGGTATCGTTTTTTCACTAAACCGACTCTGAGATTTCATCGACGACTGATTTTTTCTAGGAAAATGATAAAAAGGGTTCGCTATTTTAACATCCTGCGTGACTTGATGACCTGGTGGGTCCTTAAGAATCTAGTAAAATCTCTGTTTTAGTTCTTTATCCCTGCGACATATCCATTATGATAACTTTATCAATATTAAGAAAATAATTAGAGCTTAGCTACTTAAACTTTATGTAATCATTATGTACCCTTTCTGGTTTCAATCGTTTTCATTAAAAATCTTGTCGGTCGAGTATTTATTGCCCATAAAAAAAATTAGAGCTTAATATTTTAATATAAAAAAATTGCTTTTTATTACTTAATTATTAATATTACTAAATTAAACAAAGCATTTATACAAGTAAAAGAAATGTAACATTATAGAGTTATAATACGACTTAACTAATCACTAACATTTTGAAATACATCTTCCACATAAATCGTAGTACCGTTCTCCTTTTTTAACAGACAATAAAACGTGATTTTTTCGTTTTTCGGATTTTTGATCATGTGCAAAATGAAACCGGTAGAAATTGTTTAGGAAACAACAATTATGTATTGAAGTAGACCTTTAATTCTAACGATTTGAGTTCTTTTCGTGGTGTATTTTACAATGGTTTTCCAGAAAACACCATGACAGAATGGCCCTTTTCAGCTTTTGAATCTAATAATGTTGGTAAGCTTACAGTCACAGGAAAGTAACAACTATACTGTACTGATAAGGTAAACTCCTATCTCCTATCAAAAGAAAGGAAATCACACATTTTCCAGCGCGGAGACTGATGATGATGATTGTTGGTAAAAAAGGAGATCGGCCCCGATATAAGTATAAATTTATGGGTATTTTACCGTAGTGTTTAGCTATTAATTAATTCTAAGATCTAAATAAAATAACTTTTCGTTATTTCCTGATGTTGCTTGACGTGTTAATGTGTACTTACTATTTAATCTGTTACAGAACGAGTGTTGTATCCGCGAAACAAGTTATCGCCTGGCACGAAACCTTGCGTTGTGGGAGGAAACCCGATAACTGAGGAGCTGGCAGTTGTGAGATCAAACTTTAATATTTGTAACAGTTTTTCTAAAATTGTATTGTCTGTATTTTCTCAATTTAAACAAGTCAGGCGTTTTGGTTAAAGTTCATATACTCTAATATTCAACTCTGGCTCCGTTTCTCCGTATTCTAAGACTAATATTCCAATAACGATAGAATACATACATGTCGCTCTATTCTTTCGAAATAATTATTACTACGACCTGTATAATTATTTCCCTTTGTTAAGAGGCCAGTCATTATTTGAAAGTGAAAATCGTTAATTATATAATGCGTATAAATTGCAATTGCTAAGATAATATAAAGTATTGGTCTGGCAAAAAATATTTTTGCTGAACATATATTATTATTTAGGATCCACAAACACAATTCTCACAGAGCATGTTTTGCGAGGAGGTTGATTTATACAATATAGTACCTTGATTTCTTATTTCTATATCACCAAATTTATTTTTGTACACGTTAATTAGGCATAAAACGATATTTACACGTAATTTATTTTTCAGTCCTCCGGCCGGTAAGCGCCACTTTACGCAAAACTAAATTGCCGCCTGCCAGCTCCGTCGGGCTGAAAAATAGTATACAAACCTCGGCCGGTAAATGGGAAAGCCTCGGATCACATGTTAGTCGACCTCGGCTTCGCCTCGGCCGACAATTACATGGAATCCGAGGCATTTCCCACTTAAACGGCCTTGGTATGTAATGTACTATTTCCCCTCACTTGCTCGGATAGCGCTGTTTTATCCTTTAAAATTAGCGTGGAAAAACGCATTGTATCCCATAGTGGAAAAAGTAATTTGACTTTGCTCTAATTCCTATCACATACCACCCGTCCAGTATAAGTGAGTCCTATATGGCCATACTAAACATGCGCAATTGGTGGTCACACCTTAAATTGCTCAATTCTTATTCCGCACTTCGTAAGCTGTTGGTACAACCAGGAGCGTAATCTATCTGTCGTTAATTGAATTTTAAATGGTTGTAATAGTATGTAGTCTTTATTTTCCTCGCGGTAGTGAGGGGAAACATGTTGTATTATACTCGGAGGATAAGTTTGTTCAACTCTCGTGCCTTGAGATCCTCGTAAAGCTAGAGATTCCAGTTATTGCACCACTCACTACCCTCGTGGCTCAATTTTGGAATCTTTCGTTTGCTCGGGTCTCAATATAAGCCCGAGAGTTAAACAACAACTTTGCCCCTTTGTATAATAAAACAGTTGGGATGTTTGGTGGCAACGGGTGAACAAACAGCAATGGGGTCGTTGTTATATATTTTTTGATTGAATGAATGAATGAATAAATGATTGATAAACTAATACAATTTATTGGTTTCTTACAAATACGTGATAAATTGTATACCTATACCTATTCAAGATCTTGAACAATTTTCCATAGGAATAAATTTCGATATACTACTGATACTTCAGTACATTTAATTTTCATTCGGAATACCCTCTTTTACTACTTCAATATTAATTCTTGATTGATTTTATTAGTACTGTGCAATTAAATAATGACAATCTGTTATAATTTCACAGCAACGTTTTTTATAAAATGTTGGCAGGTACCTAATTTATTTCTACATTGAAAGAAATTGACATAATCTAAATTGGGAGAGTAATAAAAAAGGTAAATGTGATAAAAAAAATTGCAGTGACTTCAGGGTTAACGAAACAAATAAAATTTATTTAAATGTTTAAGCATAACATGATTTTATCAATCAGTTATTTGTTTATTCAAATTAAAAAATATACAATGGCGACTCCACTCCATTACTTATGCTAAAATGCCACCAGAATCTTAACCCTACATTAATAAATACATACGCAAATAAATATTGTATTCTTTGGCAATTTTTCTTATATTTGCTGTAGCTAAATGTAATTTCAAATAAATATTGTATTCTTTGGCAATTTTTCTTATATTTGCTGTAGCTAAATGTAATTTTTCTTTAGACGACTAACATACATACCATCATTTTGAGTGTCAAAAAACTAAAGTATTTACCTATTCGAGCAAAAATCGCGAAATAGTCCTCGGATAGTACTTTATTAAATCGAAAAACAAAGACCGTAAAGTAGTTCATACATTCAAAAAACTAACATGATTCTTGTTCACTAGTTGCTCCAATACAGTATTAAAAAGTTGGGCGAAATCATAAAAAAGTATACCGGCCTCTTAAATAAGTAATAATTATTACTAGTATTTTCACAAATTACAGAATCTGCGAGTTACAACATTCGGCACAGCTTCGTGCCCACCACGAGTGGAATGGGCCAGGTCGCCCATTGTAATGAGAGCACCCGACCAGCCTTTAGCGTACGGCCTGGCTGCGCCACGTAATGGTACCAGGTCACTGCTTGCTGGCCTCCAAGCTCATCTCATCAAGTGGCTTCTGTTTGATTCCCGTCCTTTGACCAAAGATAATAAGTCTGCAGACCCACCGGAAACGTAAGTATTATGTCGACTCCCATTCTTTTCCGTCCCTTAAAAAGGTTGTAAAAATATGCAAAAAAATGTATGGACCTATCTCGTACTCGTACTTATAAACAATTTTATTTTCACGGCAGAAAAATGCATTTTCCACTTGAGAAAACAAATGACAATAGGGTCGACCGACATTATATTATTCCAACTTCAGCAGATTAAAGTATTGAATATTTCACCGGAAATAATTGCTCATGAAACTAAAGAAGACCCTAAACTACGGAACTTACTGAAAACCCTTCAATCAGGCGCACCACTCAGAGATACAGGATACAAAGATAACGAACTAACAATACAAAACAATTGCATCCTAAAAAGTACAAGAGTAATGATTCCTTACCTTTGTTTACTGGTAAATATGAATTACTTTACAAAGAAAAAAAAAATTTACAGCTCGCTCCCCGCCGCTCCAAGTGCAAAAGTGCCCATAATGCTGGCGGCATTGCCGCGTTGTATAATTATGGACAGCCTTTGTACCAGGAACGACTCTGAGCGCGGGTCTTTGCCCTTCTGCCTGATTCGGCGGCCCATGTCGCGGATAAAACGTTTCGCATATTTCGTCAGAAATATATTTTTTAATACATTTTTGACCACGATTCTTATTACGCCCTTAATCGGATCACCAAATGTTTTGTTATACTCTTTACATAAAGAACATTGGTCACCAGTTATATAACACGATCAATAGATTATTACCTTAAGAGCCCGGTATATAAAGACCGATTCAGCTGAACTTTTTGCCATGAGTTTTCATAATTACAAAAACATATTTAAATGTTTTAATAAAAAAATCTGAAAGATCATTTCAATTGAAATAAAATAAATTGTAGTCAGTTTCTGAAACCATTTTTTAACAGCTGATTTACCGTTTTTTGATGAGCGAGCTTCAAACATTCATCTGGTTTTCGACACTATTGCTATTGGATCTAAATTGTTTTTCTTGTTTATATTAAGTACTAGCTGAACCGGCGAACTTTGTTCCGCCTTAGAGGCAATAAGTGAGCAGACTTTTGATTTTATCAAGGTCAACTTTTTATTTGGATAATAAATGTAAATTAAAAAAGGAAGTACCTATTTTAATGTTTTTTTATTGGCCATGTATTTTAGTGCATGGGTTCCACTCTTTTGTGAAGCACCTTGTGATACTCGTCAGTTTTCGTTTTATTATTTATTTATTTAATCTTTATTGCACAATAAAAGTAGTACAAATTGCGGACTTAATGCCTTAAGGCATTCTCTGCCAGTCAACCAATGGGCTAAACCAGAAAGATCAAGTAGGTGCAGGGTCTTTGAGTTAAACGGACATGATTTACTAAAGTAATAGAAACATTTTTAGCTATATATATATATCAATAAACTTACATATATACATGTGGAAAATAAACATACATACATATAAATATATATATATATATATATATATATCTGTACCTTGTGTGAGCTATCAAGAAGATGATTAATTAAGCTTTTCAAGAAAGTGCTTGCGCAACATGCGCTTAAAATGTAAATTTAGTCTGAGCTTGCCTGATGGAGAGTGGGAGAGCATTCCAAAGTCTGATTGCCGTGTTTTGTGTAAGAACAAATAACGCAGATGGTCTTCCGACCCGTGAACGTGCCACATATAATTGACCATGGGAAAAACATGGATTTTCTAGATTCAGACCACAAACTTTTAAGGATTGGGCTCGTGATTTGTTGACGGTTCAACAAATCGGCAATCAAACGGCATGTCGGTTGGGAGCATCGGGATCCTTGGAATGAGAACTTCCTCACCTTCGAATTTTCCTTTGAGTATCGAAACAAACACATCAACCGGTCAACTTCAATTAACCATAGACTACATTACGTTTAGCTGTCAGTTGCGTTTTGTATTCTTATACCATTTTTAACAAATGAAGGGCTAGACTGGTTTTTTTTTACTGATAAATTGCTTTAAGTTGCATTTTGTTATTCCATATCAGTTGCGTTTTCTTATACCACGTTTTATACAAACAATATAATTTCGTACTCCCCATCGGCACACAAACCTCCCGGTTTTGCCTATGATGGGTCTTGTATTTATAACACTATGTAATATTACTGTATTAAACAATAATAATAAAAAAAAATGTCACGTCCCACGGGAAAGTGATAAAAAGTATCCTATGTCCTTCTCCTGGTTCTAAGCTACCTCTCCACCAATTTTCAGCCAAATCAGTTCAGCCGTTCTTGAGTTATAAATAGTGTAACAAACACGACTTTCTTTTATATATATAATAAAATATATATTAATAATATATAATATATAGTTTTCAATGGAATAAATTAAACGGTTTTGAACATTTTCACACAAAATTATTCAGTATATGCTTTTTAAATTGGTAAGTTTTGGTAGAAATACACGAACATTAGTTCTCTGTATCATCAAGTTTTCTGGCTAAACAGTAACTTTTTTTTGCATAAATGAATATGCAGTTATAAACTTTAGGTAATACTCTATCCAAAAATTATTAATAGTGTATATCTATCTCGTGTTTTTTTTTCTTAAACAGCGCTTCAAATCGCTCTGTTTAGCGCTATAAAATATGCGACGTTATGACATTGGTTTCACATGCCTTCGAGGGCTCGCTGAGAGCGGTTATGTCCCTCCGCGCTCTGACAATATTTACAAAAATGAGAGACTGAGAGTATTGAGGAACATGTAAGTAGAGGAAATTGGGTTGAGTAGCTCCTTGTATAGTTGTAATCCTTTGGTATGCCTATTTACGATGATTACGTGTAAATGTTGCATTTTCGTGCGGTATTGTGCAAAAGTCGTATCTCGCGCGTATTTGATTTTGAACATAAACCAGACACTTAAGTAGTTCATGTATAAGCGATGTCTTTATTATGTCAGACTCGTCTAAAATGGTAACAATGTAATGTGATAATTCCTAATATATGGCTATTGACTGCATTTCTGTATAATAAATAGTACCTACCTAATATGAAAATCGATAAACTCGTTCGCTCTAAAACTACACTGGCGAAGGCATACGATATACCATCGAAATGTCCGTCATAATTCTCCTACCAGCCACGTGCTCCGGCATAAATTTCAAACATCTATGTACTGTTGGACAATATTTTACTACAGTACTGAACATAACGGCCCAAGTGTTCGACAAAGTTTATTCAAATTTTCGAAATATTGCTGATCATAAAGAATGGTATAATCGGTTGCGAATGTGTTTGAAGTATTGGGGAGGCTATACGTGCATATACGTGCTCTCGAGTAATGTTTGCGTAGATTGTGCCGACTGCTTAGTATTTTAATACTAGTTTATGTGATTGTAATATAATGAAAGACATTAAAACTCGAGTGTGGGTTTATGAATCAAGGCGTCAGCCGAGTTTCATAATAACATCACAGCAGAGTTTTTTTATGCCTAATTATTTACATACACTGTTTATATACACATAATATATCATGAGCTCTCCTTGATGCGTTCAAAGCGCATATATATCGACCACCATTACGACTTTCACAAATGAAAACTTTTCTGATATTCAAGTTTTGATATTTATATTTTTAAATTCGGAGACAAACTAGAGTTGGCCCCAATTTTAATATCGTTGGATATCAAAATGACGTGCGACTTGCGTGCGTCATTGTATGCTATTGACAATTCGTTTCAACTTAAACGTCATCTCGACTGATATTAGAATAGAGGTCAAATCAAATTTCCTTGTGTCAGACGTGTCCAAATAAATACATTTTTTTTTATCGAAATCTATAATGCGATATGCGGTTTTGGAACGCATTATTGTGGGTTAATGATATGTGGGTGTATAAAACCTGTTATTTCAATATATTTTGATTTAATGAATTACTGATACATTGAAATGGATAATTTGTTTCATTCGGTTGTCGATATTTTGGCACTGTTACAAGTTTCATCATTATTATTCTTCTTCTTAACGGTGTTCCGGCCCATGCCACGGGTCAGGGAACCTGGGGCCCGCTTTAGCAACTAATCCCAAGATTTGACGTATGCGCTAGTTTCACGTAAGCGCCTGCCCTCTGGCCGTCCAACCCTGAGGGTAAACTAGACCTTATTGGCATTAGTCCGGTTTCCTCATGATGCTTTCCTTCGCCGAAAAGTGATTGGTAAATATTAAATGATATTTCTTGCATAAGTTTTGAAAAACTGATAAGTTTACGAGCCAGGGTCTGAACCCGCGGCCCTCAGATTGAAAGTCGCACGCTTTTACCGCTGGTTCACCAACGCTCCTTCCATCATTATTATAATTTATTACAAGCAAACTATCCTGCTTTGCAAATCTAATGATAACTAAATAGTCTTAATACCTACTTATATTCAACGAGCTTAGAATATTTTACTATTTTAGAGAGGAAGGAGGAAGAATTTTGTACTATTTAAGAGTAAAGTAGGCCGATTTCTGCATCTTTATTTACATGAAATATATTTTATACATACCCAAATATACCTGCTAAACTTTGGCAATTTTTCTTAATTTAGCTCTAGCAAAATGTACATTTATCGAAAAAATATATGAAAGAGGAATAAAGTGTTTCATTTATTCCTTAGACGACTCATTTTCCAACACAGATGTATAACATACATACCTGTTTGATATCATTTTGATTATCAGAAAGCCTGAAGGTATTTACTTACCTCTTCCAGCGAAAATCGCGAAACAATCCTCAGATTTGGGTACATTCTTAAAAATGGAAAAAAAAAACAAAAAAGAAGTTCAAACATTCCGTTCGAATTGAAATTATATTCCGTAATATATTCAAAAACTAACAGAATTTTTGTTAGTTGCTCCAATATAGTATCAAAAAGTTGAGCAATATCGTAAAAAAAGTATACCAGACTCTTAAGAAAACACCCAAATCATGAAATGAATAAATTTTGAAAAAAAAAATGGCACTAATCTGGAACCATGTACCTTCGGACAATTTTTTTTAAATCAGTTAAGGAAGGGCTCAGTTCGAGTGATGTTACAAACCACTTTAGCCAGAACTTGTGCAATCCATCCGGCCCAGGACTATTCCAGTCCTAGGCCGTGCGGGTTGCACAACTAACGTCATTGAGACAGACGGTGATAAGCCGGCCTTATACGTTCAAGTTTGCCCGGCGGTCAAATCTCTCAACTTATTTTTTTTATGACATAGGCGGCAAATGGGCAGATTAATCATCTGATGGTGAGCGATGATGGTTGTCCATAGACACTCGCAACGTCAGAGGTTTTGTAAGTGAATTGCTGGCCTTTAAGATGGGAATACGCTCTTTCCTTGAAGGTATGAACTAGTATGAAGGTGGTATCGATCCTGCCGCAAGCAACAGTTTATTCCACAGTTTAGCTTTGCGAGACAGGAGGAGAGAAACGCACAGTTGAGTATTGTTGAATGATGAGTATGGAAATATTATCACGTAGAGCGATGGCGAAAAGAAGCGGCAGGGGTTAATATGAACATTTCCTCGGAGCACTCCCTTCTATACATGCGATAGAAGAGCAGAGCAGAGCGAGCGAGGCTACATCTCTACGCAGTGCCAAGGGGTTACGCCGATTGGATATACGAGTACGTTGGCAGCCGACGATTCAGGTCGCTCTCCGTTGGATGCGGTCTAAATAGAGAAACTAGTACTTTGGTTACCCTACCCAACGATGAGAACAGTACTCTGTGGGTGTACCTGCGACTAAAGCTGTAGGCCATCGAGAAATACTGTTTCGATCCGTTGAGCACACCGAGCATTTGAGGTTAATTTGACCTTGTTCTCTAAGTGGCCACTGTTCCCAACGATGTGTCAGCTAAACTAAAAGATTACCTACCGAGCGGCCCCTACGGAACTAAAACAGAATACAGCTCTCGCACCGCGGTATGGTCATCCAAAATCAAGTTGACGCAAAGAGTTTTCCCAAAAATTCGGTTTTGTCTTTAGCCTCGTGGGCGAAATAATCATTTCCCGTGAGCAGAGGTGGAAAATATGGCGTGCAGAAATTCGCCTGGATAGCTTTGAAAGAGACCCGAACGCTCAAGCTCCCGAGGGGAGGCTTTCTAGTTTCTTACCAATTTGCAACGAGTGTTATTGTAGTGTGTAAAACGGATTAAATGATTGATATCGACATTAATTTTTGACTAATATATGCCAATTGAACGGGTCACGAATCATAATGAATATGCACTTTTGGTATAATTTCAGTTTATAAACGTTCAAAAAGTATAATTATCTTATGTATAATGCACTAACTGTATATTTCCAATGAGTATAACATAAAAATAATATAACATCTATATACATATCGTTGTTTGGTATACTATACATATAAACTAACTATATTTAATATAACATTTATTAAGCATATACATTAAAATAATTAATAAAATCTCATATAATTATCTGAACAAAACATTGGTAAAATTATTTGGATAGGATAGCTCAGAATTTCAAAGTTCATAGTACTTAACTAATAATAACTGTCAGAAAAGTAGGTTAGGTTAGGTTTGAACTGTGATCCGGTGCCAGGCACCACGCTCACGGTGGGCGGAGCAACCATTGCTGTCGGGTCGACGATGAAGTACTTAGGACTCGTCCTCGACAGCAGATGGCGCTTCCAGGTGCACGTGGAGCGATTGGTTCCCAGACTGATGGCCGCCGCCGGTGCCTTTGGGCGAATACTTCCCAACCTGGGAGGCGCAGGAGGAGCGTGTCGCCGCCTATACATCGGGGTCATTAGATCCATGGCGTTGTACGGTGCGCCAATCTGGGCCAACGTGTTAAATCCTCTGAGTGTCAGGTTGCTGCGCCGTCCCCAGCGAGCCGTGGCACTCAGGGCAGCCCGGGCGTATCGTACTGTGTCGTCTGTGTTGGTGTGCTTGTTGGCGGGTAGCCCGCCTTGGGCCCTAGAGGCCAAGGCCCTATCCGAAACATACTGGAGAGTACGGGATGCTAGACGGACAGGGGATCATCCAGCACCTAGGGAAGTATGTCTCTGGAGAGAGCAGGCGCAGCAAGACCTCCACCGGAGGTGGACGGAGCAATTAGAGTCCCCGGGCTGTAGCTGGGAGTTGGTGGGCGCCATCCGGCCCATGTTGGGCGATGGCACGTAGGCACGGTGCTCCCTCATTTCACCTCACACAACTACTGACAGGGCACGGGTGCTTTGGCAGCTATTTGTGTGGGGTGTTAGGCAGGGAGCCGACAACAGCTTGCCATCACTGTGCGGAGGCACCGGCAGACACAGCGGAGCACACACTTGTCGAATGCCCGGCATGGGCGGGACCGCGCGCTGCCCTGACTGCGGTGGTGGAGAACGACCTCTCGCTGGGGTCACTGGTGAGAGCTATGGCCAACAGCGAGGAAGTGTGGGTGGCAGCAGTCTCCTTTAGTGTCGAAGTCATGACCCAAAAGGAGACTGAAGAACGAGCACGCGAGGACGACGCAGACGCGCCCCCTCAGCGTCGGAGGAGACGTGGTAGGCGGCGAGCGGCCTTTGCGGCTCGCATGCTGCCCCCACATCAGGGGCCTGCGAATGTCGGAGCGGGAGATCCGGCACTGGCTAACAGAGGTCCCGCGCCGAGTGGCCCTTGAGTGTTCCAAGGTGCCACTGCGGAGTTGGTCGCAAACCAGACCAGAGGAGGACCTTTTGAGGTCGTGCCAGTGGGGTTCCTAGATGTGAGCAGTGGCGTCCCTGGGGCCCCATTCCCGTTGGCAAACGGTGGAACACACCAGGGTTTTTGGGACATACCCTCTCAGTCTCTCCCGGACCGAGAGGGATCCATAAAGGATTTTCCCTGGGTAAAAAAAAAAGGTTAGAACTGTGACCCCGCACAGAAAAAAACTTTTCTCAAACATGCAATGAAATGTTGTTATAACGTTCGTTATAATAGGCTTCAAAGTACCACGTTTCAGGCGGGGCAACTGGAGAGACACGTAATTAAATTTCAAACAAAATTGAAGGCCTAGGCCGGGAAGTAATATTTTTTTTAATTTTATTCCACATAAATGTGTGACACAGCAACATGGTTTTTAGCCATTATAACAGTTTCATTACTATGTTTCATGATGACATTCTGCCAGTTATGCCAGTACGCCTATTAAAAAAAACAATAAATTATATATTCGAATATATTAAGTCGATACTTAATCGATATGTACATAAACATAACAAATAACACATTATAAATTTAAACATTAGCGGTAAAAGTGTCTACTCAAACCGTGCCGTTTTGTTTCATGATAACATTCTGCCACAGTGCCTATTAAAAATAAAAATAAGTAATGATATTTTGAAGTTTTATTTATATATAATTTTTAAGAAAAAAAAACCGACTTCATTTGGTTCCCGGTAAAAGTGAAATTAAGAATTTGTTTGAGTTAGCCAGTTTACTTCACAAATATCCAATACACCGCACGTATACGATCGAAAATTGAGGAGCTTTCTTAATGTCCTAGGGCTTCCATCATTACATTTGAAGTATAATCAAACGGAACTCCCTTGTAGGCCTTTAAACAAACAAAATAACAATGTGTTAAATTGGATGACAGACTGTAAATTAACGAGCATATTCATCATGCCATCCCTGATTATCAACATCAGGTCCACTCCAGCAAAATGATGGCCATAGTAAGAAAATGCCTAAGCTAATTATGAACACCCTCTAATCACAATTAACCTGCCGTTCAAATTTGAAGAGTTCTCTGAATTCTTCTAGAACTCCATCATCAGAATATAAATCAAATCAAAAAGATGAATGTCACAACTAGGATAATAAGTAGAGCTAGGTTTATTAACCAGTTCCACTTTGCGATCCCTGGTCTTCATCATCAGATCAAGTTCATCAAAATTTTGGCTCCGCCAAAACACTGTTTTAGTTACTTAAGGAAACCCTCAAATCAGAATGCATGTGCCGTTAAAATTTGAGGAGTTCTCTCAATCCCTCATGAAGCCCATCATCAAAATAGAACTATAATCAAATAGGACTATCTTGAAGGTATTTCTTTACAAAGAAAAGATGAATGTCTCAAATCGGATGATAGAGCTGGGAATTAACAAGCAGTTCCACTTTGCCATCCCTGGTCTTCATCATCAGGTCCACTCCACCAAATTGATGATGTTCGTAAAGAAATGCTCGAGTGTCTTAAGAAACTACACAAATCATCATGCATGTGCCTTTCAAATTTGAGGAGTTCCCTCAGTTCCTCATGGATCCCATCATCAGAAATTGATTTTGAAAAAAACGGAACAAATCTGGAACCATCTATTTTCAGAAAAAAAAATATTTTTTTAAATCGGACGATAGTCCTGGGAATTACCAAGCAGTTCCACTTTGACATCCCTGGTCTTCATCATCAGGTCCACTCCACCAAATTGATGATATTCGTAAAGAAATGCTCGAGTGTCTTAAGAAACTACCCAAATCATCATGCATGTGCCTTTCAAATTTGAGGAGTTCCCTCAGATCCTCATGGATCCCATCATCAGAAATTGATTTTGAAAAAAACGAGACAATCCTGAAACCATCTATATACAGACAAAAAAATATTTTTTAAAATCGGATCATAGTCCTGAGAATTACGAAGCAGTTCCACTTTGCCATCCCTGGTCTTCATCATCAGGTCCACTCCACCAAATTGATGATTTTCGTAAAGAAATGCTCGAGTTTCTTAAGAAATCACCCAAATCAGCATGCATGTGCCTTTCAAATTTGAGGAGTTCCCTCAGTTCCTCATGGATCCCATCATCAGAAATGGATTTTGAAAAAAACGGGACCAACCAGGAACCGTCTACTTTTAGAAAACAAAAAAAAAATTCAAATCGGTTCAGTAATGACGGAGTTATGAGTGAACATCCATTAAAAAAAAAAATAAAAAAAAAAATTCAGTCGAATTGAGAACCTCCTCCTTTTGTGAAATATTGAAGTCGGTTGAAAATGGACATCGACATGAACATAAGTAACAACACGTTAAGTGCGAAATGCGAAAGTAAAATTGAATGGGCTCTAAATTAATTGATGGCGCAAATGACAAACGAGATGTCGGAAGGCATATGGCTACCCAAAATGCATGCGTGTTTAGTTAACTTAATATTACGATAACTGTTTAGACTAAATTGGTTTCTTGTTTAAGTGAGAACTGTGCTGCCGTGCAATACTTAAAGAACAGTAAGTGCAAGAAGTGAGTTTCGAGAAAAACGCAAAAACCCTTTCAAAACCGTTTTTTTTGGTGTTCTCGGTCTTTATTTACTAATGTTTGAATGTCAAAATATAGCATGAAATAGATGAAATATGAATCCGTGAACACTTTTTTATCTTAACAATTATTGAATAAATTGAAGCTATTTTTCAAATTTTATAGTTTTAACTGTACTCTCGAAAATAACTAAAAACACAATAAATGCAGAATAAAGTGCAGTAAAAAAGCGGATTACTGCAAACAAGCCTCGTACACTAATAGCTGCTTGAATTAATCCAAGCTAAAATACAGTATTCATAACAATTTACTGCAATTTACTTAGTTATATTGATTGAGTTCTTTGCGATACCAACACGTCGCGGCGTCGTACAAATAAGGTATGTTTATAAATAAATAAAGCTCATATGTATATTTAAAAAATGTAATTCACATCAATCGTTAAAGTGCAATTGTATTACACAAAGAAAATTAAAATAGCTATCTCTTACGAAGTAGTTGTAATTGTAATTAGTAGTAACCCGTAGAGTATCACAAAAATCAGACTTTTTTTCTATGGCCCTTAATCCTTATAATCAATTGCTACTGACTAAGGCGTAAGCTCTACTCATAAGGCATAAGGCGAGCATTTTTGTATAGAAGCGGAATGCCTTATGAGTGGAACTTACGCCTAATATAATCTAGTTTGTGACTACGTCACATACGAATTAAAAAAAAAGGAGATCTTGATCTTCTCGTCTACATGATGTAGCCATACCACGAGGTTGACACTGACGTGACACTGAAATATTCGCTAGCGTGTGCGTATGTATGTATGTAATTTATACATCTAGTTCGGTACATGCGATGATGTATTATTACATTATTAGTATAGAAAGTAAGGTACGCAGACGTTAACGAATATAATTATATTATATTATGTCAGACATATTATGTTAGTGACAAAGTAGTGGTAACAATACTAGTAATAAAAAGCTTTCACATCCATCTTATATAACATTATCCATATCTAATCTGTAACTATGTCACATAAAAATTCTATAAAAAATAGGCTCGTACTTCTTGTCAAAAAAAAGTATTAAGTTTCAGACTTTTTTCTCATAAAAATACTAGTAATAAAAACATTCACAGCCATCTATATGTAACTTACACATCTTCACTGTCTTCAAACACAAAATCTTCTTCTTCACCTGAGCCTGCAGTAACAGGTATTTTTTTCCAAAACAGAAGTCTATTTTTAGGCATCAGTGTTGCCCCAACTTTTTAATGAGATTCTGTTGCCTGATTAAACTGACACCTTTAGGCACAGTTTTCATTGGTGCATCCGGGATTTTTTTAGATTTCAGACATGTTAATTTATCGTATGCTTGCGACTCGAAATCTTTTTTGTAAAACAAACAATATTGCCCCCTCTGTACCATGACTTCGACAATGTCTCTTAAATAGACCGACCGATTTCCACGGTTATCATTCAACTTCTGTAGAGAAATGTGAGATTTGAAATCATAGAAATCGGATATATCCATAGATTTTACCTGCACTTTTCCTGGGGTTGCAAGCTCTACGGCTCGAGTAATTTGCATATTGCATTTTTTTCGGCAGCGACTAATCAGCAGTGAATTCATCATCATTAAGTGGTTGTTGTTTTGAACTATGTTTACTTAAGTTATTGCAGCTTTTTTTCTGGTCACTTTGGTTAGGCAATTCATCGCGGCTTGGTAAATTGTTAACTATGGCCAATATTCTTCTCGATCTTGTATTCATTTTTCTGTAAATAGAAACAAAATACTCACATAGCACGAGTCTTTGTTTAATTTTAACATCACTTTATAGTTGTAAACACAGTCAAATTAATAACAAACTAGTTAGTGACCAGGACCAACCAATAAAATAAACAGACAGACAGACAAACACAATCACACTATAAAGGTTTTTCACCTTTTTTTTGGTACGGAACCCTAAAACCTGCAATTATGACATGGGACATTAACTTATGTACCTACCTAAAAAGGGATTATTTATTAAGAACCTGTATGACAATTTGTAGGACGATCGATAGTACCGAATTTTATCAATGGTACTTATCGATATTATCTAACTTTTGTCCTACATTGTCATTAATCTATCTAACAGAACTAAGCGACACTTGAAAACTAGTTAAATCTAGCAATTTACATAAACATACATAAATAGCTACGAGTACAGTCCCATTTCCTACTAACAATCTCGGCAAGTTCAATAAAATATTGTCAGAATGATAGAAAATATTAAGTCCGCTATACAGTTAAAGCAATATAACAAACTACTGTTATAACAAAAATGGTAATATGAGCCTAATGTTAACATTATTTTTAAATCTATCGCATAAGATATCGAATGCAAAGTAGGTATTGAACACTCGCTTACCTCGCCAGTCCAGTGTTACAGGCGACCGGTCCGCCCCGCACAGCGTCGCATCGCCGACTGAAGAGAAAAATTCAACCTAATGTACAGTAAGTTGCTGTGACGATTGCAGTAAACACATTTGCAAATAGCCAAACGACAATTTAAATCACAGTAAGTGAGCTGAGTACTGTACTTTAGGTAGTATTTTGCTGACTTATTTACGACTGATCGACCACTTAAATTATAGTGAGGAACACTATTACTGTATTTTAAACGGTAATACTCCTAGTGCTTTATATGTAGTATACTAATTAAATTAAGGATATACCATTTTTACTGTATTTTAATTATTAATTATGCTGAAAATTCAAAAACATTTCAAACACAGTACAAATATTTTAGAACGTTCATATTTTACTGCATTTTAACCAGTTTTCGGTGTAAGTATTAACTTTACTAGTTAATTTAGGATGGAGAGGAGACCTGTACTGCATTTTAATCAGTGAAGTCTAAAAATTCACAGCCGTCAACTTTATTACGGCAGTTTAGTTAGTTTTACCTCAATAATTTACTTAATTCTTCTGATTTACTGTACAGGGTGGCTTCGATATTTGTATTTTCCCATTGTCATAATCGCACGTGGACTACATACACATGTGCGTCTTGGCACGGTGGTCCACGATCAAGAAAAAACAAAAAATCGCAAAAGTAACACTTACTGTTGTTTAAGTATTGCACGGCAGTGTGTCTGTCTATCTAAGGCTGAGGATAAGTAGGAATTACAAAAATTTGTAAAGAGGTTATAATTTTCATTGTCACAGAATAAAAAGTGCTGTTCGTGTTTGGTACATTTTACATTGCGACATATTTATACATCATGAAATATTTATGGATCATCTGTTTTATCGTTATAGACTAAATTCATGTTGGAATCACCACGAACTAAATAGCAATATTTGTGTTAGATATATTAATTCGTCAAGTCAACTTTCTAGAAATAAAACTATCATATTTTTGGAGATTTTTTTATTTATTTCATTGCATGTTTGAGAAAAGCACTATACATGCCTTGCCGTGAAAAGGGCTTTAACGGCTTCGTATGGCTATCGGCCTCGCTAACGCTCGGCTCGTGTATATACATACTCACCCGTTAAGCCCTTCTTTACCGGCGTCTGCAGTAATGTACTATTTTGTAAAATTAAAAACAAATAGAATTATACAATGAAAATGCATCTTAAAACTTGTAGGCGCTTATATTTATTGTCTGATATTCGTTTTGTATATTATATTTCAATGTTATACATTTTCCTACTTATCATAAACGATATTATATGTAAAGTACATTATACAACATACAATTATAGAATTCATTGTTATACGTATCGCACGTAATACTAATTGCACGTTATGCCATTCAAAATTATACTAATTGAATTTATATATTCTGAGCAATATATTATAGGTTTGTATACGTTCTATTACTTACCCCAATTGAACAATATATGCCTTTGATCTTCAGTAATCCTGCATGCAACAACATTTTTTACCGGCAATTGTGATGATTTTTATTCTTGTCATAGATACTTACGGCCTTCGGAGGAGCGTCAGGAGGAAGCTCTCTGGCGCGCCTGCAGCGAAGTGATATGGCGTTGCGCAGGCGGTATGACGCCTCCACAGGCGGGCCAAGCAAAGGCTGTGGTGGCATTGCCATCAGACATGACATACGTACAACACAGCTCGACCTATTATCAAGATGGAGTTACCGAAAAGGTACATAACATACACTTTCATAATCACCTTTTACAGCGCAGTAAATATTCAAGAAAAAGTAAGGTTTAACCAATGGAATTTAATAGTACACACGCGTTCAAAAGTGCATGGACAATCTCCTTATGCATGAATTCATTCACAAAGTGCCCATGCAATTTTGAACGCGATAGTACATTACTATAGAGGCGTGAAAAAAGGCGACTTGGAGGTCCATTATTATGGTAAAACGGACGCCTTTAGGAGTCCGTTTAAGTTAATACGAAGCCTGCAAATGCCTCTACAGCCGAGTCAAGTACTGTGCTTTTCATAAAAATGGTCCAACTAAACTTAAACCTGATATGTCGGATATTCAATTTCGATATCTTCTGCAACAACAAAAAGCCTCTGGGTGCCATCGAAATTCAATTTGAATCGATTATCTCCATATTTATCATGCCGACATATGTATACATATGTACGCAGAAAGATAAAGTCGAAACCTTCAATTTTATGCTTGAGGCAGGCGTATCAACGTGCCACCCGTTTTTTTTAAATTAAAAGATTTTAAATAGAAATACCTATTTGTTCTATAAGCTATTCAAGATAACTAAAATGTCGCGGTACGAACACTATAGCACCTACTTACCTCTTTTTTGGTTGTTTACGGTCAATGCCTCAATGCCTTCATTTTATATGACCGTTTAATTTTTTTTTAAGTTTGGTGCTTGGCAAGCAATGGGATTTGTATGTGTTTTTTAGCACTAAATCGAGACTGCAATTTGTGATTAACCACAAAATAAGGATTTTACGACCTAATTTGTAACTGGAAAAGTTGACTGTGCATGGCATTTTTGAATAAGTAAAATGGATTAACCTCTAAATAAGTGGAATTAGGCCGGGGTCTATCGCATGCATCCGGATAGATGGGCTAAAAGGGGATGCAACCCGGGGTTTTT
The DNA here is from genome assembly GCA_949128165.1 of Lathronympha strigana. Taxonomy (NCBI): domain Eukaryota; kingdom Metazoa; phylum Arthropoda; class Insecta; order Lepidoptera; family Tortricidae; genus Lathronympha; species Lathronympha strigana. The sequence continues at coordinate 28,105,170 of OX421901.1, read as the reverse complement.
ACTAAGAGAAAAACCCGAGTTTTCGGGTATAACCCGGGTTTTTCATACTAAAAGAAACCCGGGTTGCACTCCCTATAGGGCTAACATAGCCACCAAGTCAATGCCGTAAATAATTGGCGTACCCTTACAAGATAGGAAAAAAGTAAACCTCTAAATGTTTGTCAGAGATGTTCGAAATTTGAAAAATAATATTATTATCGAAATCGATAATATTATTTAGCTACGAAAATAATATTACTTTGCTATTCCGCCAAACGTGCTAGTCTATTAGTGCCAACCCGTTATACCTACTTGCGTATTTTTTGCATGCAATTAATGTTCCCACCCTCCCGCCGCAAAAAATAAATACGCAAATAGATACAACACACCACCACCAATAACACAAAACTCGACACGTGTTTCGCCTCTCTACGAGGCATCCTCAGGAGATACAGGAGATCTTGTCGTACTGGCGTCCGACAAGTGAATGACATGCCCAGACTGATCGGCCATATTTATAACCTGGCCACCCCGCAAATGACATGCAAATATTCGTAATAACGGTGATGACGCTACAATATTCAACTGTTCGTTAACAATCACACCCCTATTGTTGTACCTAATTATCTCTAACTGTTCTAGCACACTCAGGCGCAACCCTTTCTCACAAACATGTAAAATATTAAAAGAATGATCGTCAGACAGGTTATGGCCATTATCCAACAAATGCTTCGCAAAATTTGACCTTTCTGGATGGTTGTGCCTGTATGCCGCAAGATGCTCCTTATACCTTGTGGTGAAATTACGGCCCGTTTGCCCAACATACACCTTACTACAATTAATAACAAAGTAATATTATTTTCGTTGTTAATATGGAATTCCGCAAAGTAACGCCTGATTCAATCAATTATTTAGCTATTATAACACTTTCACAGATAAGAAAAATGCTGTTCAAAAAAGTTTATTATCATGGGGCTCTTTATATGCGGTTTCTAAACGTATTATAGAGGGCTAATGATATGTGAGTACTTATATTATTATAAAAAATATAAAAATAATTTTGCCCCGACCTAATAACCGTGCCATAAATATTTGGACTTGAACACAGTACACGTATCAACGCACTGAGTGCTCAGAATTTAAATTCTCGGTATAAGAGCTAGATTCATTAAGCATAGAATCGGGCCTCACTGGAACGTTGCATTGTGATGTGTCGCAGTATGACATAGAAAATTACTATGGATTTTCATGTAGCTCATAATATTGACTTTTCTATTTCTTCCTCGCAAGCTGCACTTATTTGAATTCAACAATTTGGAGGATGTCCAGATTTTTATGAAGAGGTACTTATATCTGGTAAGTATCTTATTAAAATTATCTTATATCTAAACTTATTTTTTATTTTATTAAAATGAGTAAATTAAATGGCGGACGGTTTTTTAAATAGGTATTCTTAAAAAATGTGGAGAAAATCTTCTATATTGTTAAAAAAATTTATTTAAAAAAAGTTTTTGCTTTTAGACATATTTTTACGAGCTTTAATTTTTTAGGTTTTCCAAACATATTTTTTGCCTTCCTCTCTTCTGTTTTTTTGTTATTTACCTCACGCCATTTCTTTTTTCTCATGTTTATTTTGATAATATTAGACATAACTACAGCTAGAAGATTTTCGGATTTCCTTTTTTTATGGGGTTTGTTTTTCTTGAGGTCTTTCAAAACACAATCCTCTTGTCTAGAGAAGCGACATTTTTGTAAATTAGTAAACAGATGGTATCATCACAAGTATCATTGTTTGATAGTTGAGGAGATTTGTTTATTTCTGGTATAAGAGAACCTAGATGTTCTAAATTTGACAGTTCCATATTTGATTTATTAGGAAAGTTAAAGGAGCTAATGTGGGACTTATAGGAGGAGTATAAACTTTAACTTTACATGTTAACATAATATAGTACCTAATTACTTATGTTAGTTACGTTAGGTAAACTTAGGTACCCACTCTGGATACGTAGGCTGTCCTGTAAGTAAAGGGAATGTAATACTTATGAACTTATTTTTGACAAGTATTATACTTTTTTATTATACTCGTAGTTTCATTATCCGAAAACACTGGCCACTTAGAGAAAAAAAAACAATGTTCGATTTTCAAATGTTTTTTAAAGTCGTTGAGTCGCTGGTGAAAATGGACCTGTGCCGTGAAAGTTTTAGAGCTATGATTTATTACGACTTTAAAAGTGGATTAACAGAACAACAATGTGGAGACCGATTGACTACTGCTTTTAGTAGTGAAGCACCTTCGAAGACGACAATATACAGGTGGTATTCGGAATTTCAACGTGCCCGTGTATCCCTCACGGATTACGTGCGTGAAGGTCGACCAAAATCGCCCGTCACTGATCATAACATCGATGTTGTTCGTCAACTGATAAAGCAAGATAGGCATGTGACATACCGGGAAATTCAGGATACTTAAGGTATTGGCATGAGTCAGATACAAATTATTTTACAGCAAGAGTCCCAGTGGATTCCTCACTTGTTATTTGATGACCAGAAGACGGCTCGTGTCAACTGGTGCCGAAAAACCTTTATTGTTTTTTACGGTGGAAGGTCAAATGCCGTTTTTAGTTTTGTGTCAGGTGACAAGTCATGGATATACGCATATGAGCCTGAAACGAAAAACTAACCTCGACTATGGGTCTATGAAGACGAGCCCAAGCCGACAAAAGTTATTAGTTCTCGCAGTACGATAAAAAAAATGGTGGCAACTTTTGTCTCCAAATCGGGTCACGTGGCGACTATTGCTCTTGAAGACCAAAGAAGAACGGTCAATGCTGATTGGTACATAGGTATTTGTTTACCGATTGTCTTTGCTCAAATGCGAAAAAATTTCCCTCAACGCCGCATCATACTACTCCACGATAATGCCGGCCCTCACACTGCTCAGAAAGCAAAATGGTGAAAAAGTCGAATTACTGGACCGTCCTCCGTACAGCCCCGACCTTAGCCCCATTTTATTTAATCGTATGGCTTTTTTTCCCTTTCAGTCGTTAAGATTACAGTGTAAGATTTAAATTCTGCATACATTGAATCACGTCTTTGTCGAGGGTAAACAAGTCTGCTGGATCGCCATCGTATTTGTGGAGTGCACAGTCCCCAATGACATGCCCAATGTCCTGAACTGCGGCACCGCAATCGCACTCAGGAGATTGTACCCAGCCGCACTTATGTAGAAAAGATCGTGAGCGTCCATAGCCTGTTCAAATTCAAATTCTTTATTTGCATGGATACACGTACATAATAGATCTTAAAACTACAGAAGTATTTGTGCATTCGACCAAACCTGTTCCTAAGCCTATTTCGCTGACACCATTATTTTCTGGGCAATAAAAAGCCAGGTGGTTTTACTATAGGGTTGCCGGTGACACCCATGCTTTCAGGAGGTCTGTCTCTCCATTCCCTTTCCCACATTGCAGTTTTCGTGCAGTATGGTATAGGGTGACGAGATTTTAACCGATGTGGAGGAGGGTTAACAAATTCAGCGTGTGCAGGCAAGTCGATTCGATACGGGCCAGGATCTTCCGCGCCTCTCAGACCAAGGCTTGTTGCCTTCTTAGGTAAGGAGGAGGAATGTGGCTAAGCGTTGGGAGCTATTGCACAGGGGGTGCTTTTGATAGTGCCGGAAATGCAGCTCATGCTTTGATTCAGCTGAACATCCATGGCACTGGCACGTGCGCACTGGTCAACCAGACAGGTGCGCAGTATTCTGCTGTCGAGTAAACCAAACTTAGGGCACTGGTTCAAAGGACATCAGCTCTAATTCCCTACGTGGTTTATTTCGGGTTTGCAGCTTTTGCCCTAATTTGCTTATGTGTGGCGCGTAAGTGAGGCTACGATCAAGTGTCACTCCAAGGTACCTAGGTGTTGGATTGAATTTTAGGATTTTCCCTCTAAAAGAGATACTAGGTTCGTATTTAGCCTCTTTGTTGTAAATGTGGAGGGTTGTTACTTCTATTTTACCAATGATTTTATTACATTCCCGAAAACCAAGAATAAGTTGCGTGGTCAGCGTTTTCATACCCCGGAACACCCATTTTGTCTACCCACACTTCAGAGTTCAATAACGGTTTTAAAAATTAATGAAAGAATGAAAAAGTGCATTGAAGAATTTTATTTTTCATGCATTCATAAAGAAGAATACTTCAAAAAACAATAAATGTACTTTTATATCATTTAAATGCTTATTTTTTTTCGATTCCCCAAACCTTCAGCAGCAGCACTGCAGACGTATACTTAATTAATTAATAGCCGTATTTAAATAACGCTCACTCAAGAACTCGTTGGCCTCACTGGCCAATATGTCCAGAGGCCTTACCATGACGTCTTAACGTGATACAGTTGACGAACTAAACTGAGTCGCTTCCATACAACTGAGCCTAAACTGAACCTGAACTGCATCGCATTAACACGAAGACCCACTGCCATTTCAGTTTGGCGATTCTTTGAGCTACGTCGAAAACTTTTGTTCTTCTGCGGATCTCGCTATTTTTAGTAGACCACGCAGAAAAACTTTTTCCTTCAGAACCTTAAAAACATCTTCCAGAGTAGCGGTACACAGTTTTGGAGAGATGACGTCTCCTTGTCTTACTCCTCCCTGAAATGGTATTGATTTCGAATTCCGGTTCTAGAGACGGATTGACATAATGGTGTTTTGTATAAATACTTCAACACTTTACAATATGCCTAATAATATATATTATCGATATACCTGTAGTCTACTTGGCACCGTTGTTGGACAGACAGCAGTACAGCCCAATTTTTAATCGAGACAAAGGCTTTTTTGCAATCCACAAACGCGCAGTCGCTGTTTAAGGATATGTCTTAGTTATAAAAGTATAGTATTACGATTTGTTGTTTACTTTCATTGTAAATTAATCAAAGTAATTCTTTAAGTTGTTGGCGGATATACTTATAATGCGATTAAAATATGTTGAAAATCAAAGCACAGGAGTACCTATAGATACGGCCTAGTAAATAAACTGAAATATATACAGTAGGTACAATATGTGTCCGTTTTGCATGTCATTTGACGTCATGGTGCGGAAAGCATGACTTTACATCGATGTGAACTGACGTGTTGGGGTTAAAGGGCGAATAAAGGAAGAATTAAACTTGAGAAGCTTGAGCTGTAACAAATTGTCTGCATCTGATTTATTTTCGGTCTTAGCTTCCTATTCGCCGTCGCAGAGTTCTACACGCTCTTTCCTTTTTGTTCAATGTTCCTTGCAAAGAAATTCAAATTTATGGCTAAAGGCAGTGGGCACCGTCTACGGTCTAGTAAAAACCTGTCACTTTCAACGCGATCTGACCAATCTCATGGCTACGATAAGTGGTTAGCTATCAGTCTGACAACCACAGGCTGCAGTACAATTTTGTTTAATTTAGGTGCGTCCCTTATTCTCCAAATGAAAAAAATAGGCAGGCATAAATAAAATAAAAAATCTCCTGCTGCCTGTGGTTAGAAGATTATACCAAATACTTAAATATGTTTTCTTTTGCTTAGTTTAAAATTGAAGATGGCTGCGGCGCGTTACTGTTGCTGTATGCTGCAGTGCTGTCGAGAGGATGCGAAAAGTAAGATTGTGTTATTTTATTTTATTCTGATTTTAAAAGGGTTGTTAATTTAATAAATGTTTTTTCATCACACTTGCTCTTGAATGGTGATATTTACTAGCTGTATTATTCCTATGGCCGTAGTGGATTCTCATACTACTGTACCGCCCGCCCCGGCCTCTTGGGGACCCGCGAACCTCGTAAGTAGTAAGTTTATTGCCAGTACACATGGTGCTACTTTACCGTCCTAGGGCGATAGTAAGCACTTTACGTGTATGTACTGTAAAACGTCGTACAATACCCGTGTGAAGAGGTAATACGTATCGTATCATACTATTATTTCTTCGCAAATGTGCTGAAAAACATTGTGTGTATCACGGGTGGTACAAGAATTACGAACTCGTGCTAAAATTAAATTTATTGTCCTTCGTAATTTTTTATATTTACCGCCCTTATAATCTAGTTACTTTGTCATTTTAATGTATGGGCTCAAATGCGTCAATCCGGCAGTTCTGATTGTTTGCAGATTATGATGTTAGTCTGTTGAATTATCCAAGTATTATGTTTATGTAACCTCGACCGCCGAACGCAACGTTGTCAAAATAACAACAACGCAAAAATTCCGGATTTTTCTTAGATTATGGGGATTTTAACCCTTAGGGACTAATTTTTGACAGTACCTTTAGTAGACAAAATTTGCTACAGTATTACACTAGACAAGTCTCTTTTGACCGGAAGTATATTTTTTTGTTTGTGAAATGTAGTTTCATACTTTTTACAGGGCCCATACAACATACCAAAAATGCAGCTTTACATCACACCTTGCGATTTACTTATATGTAAAACTTGGCTAGCGTATCTTTTACTTTTGCAATTTCATTTTTTATGGTTCCGTACCTCGAAAGGAAAAAACGGAACCCTTATAGTGTCACATTGTTGTCCGCCCGTCCGTCTGTCTGTCAAGACTCTTTATCTCGGGAAAGTGTAGATGTAGCAAGTTGAAATGAATACCACATACACAAGCAAAAGGTACTTCCGTTTAAATCGCATTTTCCATACTATTGTAATGGGAATCAAAATGTAAAGGGTACTTCCCGATGACCTAGAATCACAAAACAAAACCTTATAATTGCCACACACTGAGAGCTCCGTGCCACCAGTATTTTTAAGTACCTAACTTCATAAAGGGGAAGGGGGAAGCATCCTTTGTGCGGAACACTCGGTGGTCGAGTCTGACTCGTTTTTTACATAAACAAAAGGTTATAACTTTATTGTTGCATTTTGTTCTTAGAATTATTGGTTGGGACGATATTATGCTAATACCGTTAGGTAAACTAAAAAATTTATTATGATCAGAAAAAGAAAAATTTTTAAGGGGCTACTCGGCATATTTCACTGTTTTCAAAGTGAATAGGCATTGTTCAGCTCCAAGCACAACGCTTGAAAAAAATATATAATGTAGCTAGGTATTTGGTCTACATTTGGTTCTACTAAATGGTCGAAAAACATAATACATCAAGAAAAAAAAAACCGTAAACCCTTTTTTTCTACCTTAAATCTGTATCTACTCCCTTATTATGCGTCGTAAGTACAAGAAACTAAGACAAGCAGTATATATTTATGTTTACTTTAAACGCATCTACTGATTTTTGTACTTTTCGAGAAAAAAGCTATTACAAGCATTTTTCAGAAAACGCCGGCTCGAGATACCTGCGCGGGCGACGGGGGCCAGTCGTGTAAGATGGCACTAGTAGTTTGTAGGGTTGCGTCCTAGTACAAGCAGCTCTTCCTAGGTGACGACTTATGCTTATTGACGTATTGTATAACCGGTGAGGAAAGGAAGCGGTAGGGGAAGAAAGCTCAAATCGCCGAGGTCATTGGGATAGGGGACGGCCTTAAAGCATTTTTCTCGATAATTATAAGGTTTACGGTAATGCAACGTGGCTCGAATACGGCTTTTAATGAAAGTTCCGTTGGTAATCTGCAAAAATATGCGATTTTAAGCTAACATGGTTATAATCTGCAAAAAATCCTCGTATTCGCCTCGGGCTTAAATTTATACTCATTCGCAATTTCTTATTTACCGCCCTTAATACACAATGTACTTTACAATCTATCAAATGGATTCAAATGCCTAAAATATATGAGCTGCGTCGCTAATAATGGCGGTATGAAAAATATCTGTCATGATGCTTTGCTTGAAATCATATACATACAATCCATTGTCCCCGGAGATTATCATATCACGGTATATAGGTAAGTAGGGTAAGCAGTAGTAAAATTGTCCCCAACTATCGTCTACTACCTACTATTCTTCTTCATTTCGTAATAATAAGCCGAATTCAGTACTTTCGATTAAAATTGATTAGGTATCATTCGAATGGCCCGTATTCGATCAAAACTTTAAATATAGGCAGATGGGCCCTTCGGCCGCGTACGAAACCGGAGGTTCGTAACCAATTGCGGTAGAAGAAATAATCTACTTTCTACGATACTAGTTTCCAAGCAATAGATTTTTTTCCTTACACGTTATTGGTTTCGACGTAGGAATTTCTATTGAAATAATGAATTACGAAAGCGAATTTTACATTCTTAATACGCAACTAAAATAGATTTTCAAAATGATATCGGAACCTCTGTAGATATTGATGGTATGGCGTCCGCCTTATGAGTGTGTAGCCGCCTTTTATACTGAATGGCGGCAATAGACAGCTAGACTGTCATCTGTCATCCGCCATATAATGCTCTTATCAGATAGACACTAGGTTCCTGTAATCCGATCGTACTAAGGATAATATTATGATTGTTCATACGACATGTTCTTTGATTATATAGTAAAGTTCAAATAATATACACGGTTGTTTTTGTGTACAACACCACTCCCAAAGTATTGGCCGGTTATACTGTCAATGTCTCGTTTATTTCTCTTTATCGGTGTCATTTGCCTGTGGTGAATGAACATTTAGTTTATTTCTGATTTTTCATGTATAAAACATTTAAAAAGCTGGTATTGCAATTTACGTGAGTGAATATAAATAGAGGACGAAACAATATAAGTAACAACAGTAATATGGAGTTGGAATTCATTTCCACAAAGAGAGGTAGGAGATCACTATTGAATAATGGTCGTCATTATCATAGAAAGAAATTTTATGCAAACGGTGGCACTTTTTGGCTTTGTTTCAATAATAGTAGCCTTGGTTGTAAGGGCAGTGTCTCTCTCAATGATGGAAGTGGTGAAAACTAAAATTCATATTGACACTTGTAAAGAAGATTTTTGTGGCAATAAGATTTTGAAAGAACTGGATACATTGAAGAGAACCTGTTCTCATAATTTTGAGAGTATTCAGAAACAATACGAAAACATGGTATTTAGCTGAGAGGATGAAGGAATTGACTTTTTACAAGCGGTTCCTGCCTTTCAAAACGTTAAGACCGGGCTTTACAATGAAAGGAATAGGGTTCTTGGGGCACCTAAATTACGATTAAAATCATGTAAAGAAGTTATAATACCTGAAAAATTTAAAACATTCCTGCTGGCCGAATATGAGGATGATGATAAAAAGATTTTGTTTTTTGCAGTCAAAAAATTAAAGCATTAATCAAACCAGGAAGATATATGCATATTTTGGGTGATGGTACGTTTAGTTCGAGCCCTAAAGGTTTCAAACAATTAAACACCATTCACGGAGTTGATGAACATACGTCGAATATCATACCATTGATTTATTGCTTACTTCCTGATAAAAAACTTGAAACTTACACCATTGTTTTTAAATTAATAAAATCTCAGTTCAAAGACTGGCAACCAGAAAATATTACCGTTGACTTTGAATTAGCACCAATGAAAGCAATTCGAAGAGTCTTTCCTTCGATAGTCGTCAAAGGATGTTTCTATCACCTTAACAGGTGTTTGTTCGGAAAAGCCAAGTCCTTGAAGATTACTACAAGGGTGAAAAGACGGCACGTAGCGAGATGTGCTAGCCTTGCTCGATTGCCCAAAGAGTACATACAAACAGGTATCACCTATGTCATGAGTAAAAGTCCAGCTGGGGATGACGTTAATAAATTCAATAATTATTTCAATAAACAATGGGTGATAAGAACTGACTTTGTTTAGAGTCTGTAATTGGTCTGAGGAAAAAATAAGAACAACAAATAATATTGAAGGTTGGCATAGCCGTTTAAATAGATTTGTTGGAAGAAAAAATCCGACACTAGCACAATTGCTTAACATATTATCCAGAGAAACAAAATTATTTGACATATTTAAGAAACAAACGAAAATGTCCAAGGATTACCAAGAGATCGAGGCTGAAATAAAGCAATCAATTGTACAATTAAACCTAAACGGTATTACAGTAGGTCATTGTATAGAATTGATATTTCCATTTCGATTTTAATTTTTTTTCCACTTTAGTCCATTTTTAGTTAAGCCAGTTATGCGTAGATTTTCTTTACAAAAGGCAAAGCTTTAGTAAAGAAAGTACTAAAGTAATTATTAGCCCACTGGGAGAGGAAATGTGATTTGTTTACTGATTGTTTTATGATATAAATTGATGAACTAAATTAAAAAGATTAAAATAGTAAATACTTTTTAAATTCTCACTCATTGGCCTCTTGTAAAAAATGATGTCTCAATCTGTTTACTATACTGTCATATATGTCGCTTAACTTCAAACTCGGGTAAATCCATTCGACCCTCTCAGCAAATATCTACCTTATTACCTTTTCTTAATACCAAAATCGCATAATCTGACAGATGGATTTACCCGAGTTTGATGTTAAACGACTCATATGTCTGTGTGTATATGTATGTCAAACACTCCGTACGTCTTCTACAGGAACAATTATGGGTCAAAAAAGGAATATTTGTGTTGGATTGTGGAGTTGGTTGTAGCACCCGACGTTGTACAAGATTTTAGTAGAATGCATACTCAAGATATAGTAAACCTTATGAGACAAGCTTGCTGAAAATTAATGGTATTGCCTCATCTTTTCTTTTTTTTCTTAGCTTGTTATGTAAGAACCTAACACTACATTGTAACAAATCGTTAATTAATAATATGATAAGGCAAATATATAACAGTTACGAACACTTAGCAGTATTTTATTTATTTAAAAAGAAAACAATAAATTAAAACTCACATACACTATAGAATATTAAAAGATTTAAGTTTATTTTATAATATTCATTAAGAGTTTGTTTCTGACTATTCCTCGTACCCTCCTACGAAACTAGTGTCGGAAAAAAACATAAAAGTTGTCGCTCGAATCCAGTTACGAAAGAATTTGTAACTAGTATCGTACAAAGTAGATTGTTTCTTCTGCCGCAATTGGTTACAAACCTCCGGTTTCGTACGCGGCCGAAGGGAGATGGGTGGTTCGTTCACTAGTTCAAATATATGCACGTAGGGTAGTCCAAAAAAATATAGTTAAGAATATTCCGTCTCCACTAGGTTATTTTTTGTCCAAAATACATACTATTTATGCCCAGTAATTAATCATCATTTAAGGGTCGCTCAAAGGGAAGCAATTTGTCAGTACAAACATGTATGAAAATAAATTAAGGCATTTAATAATAAAAAATATGATACTTTTTTTACCTCCATACAAAGTTGGACCACACTACTAGGCAGCCAGAGAATGAACAATTATACAAATTATTCTTTTTTATTATTTATTTGACCCTTGATCCAACCACAACTTCGTAGCGAGAGTCTCTCGAGATGTTAGTCGAGACTGTTCGCTATAAGACTATTCGCCGAAACAACTATCGGTACAATGATCGCCGAATCAACCTCCCACATGGCGGTTACCTCGTGGGCCAAGTTTAGGTACTTGCTGGACTTGTCCTTCTCGGCCTTCACGAGGTTTTCGTCATGGGGGATGGTGTTGTCGACGAGTATGGTCCGGCGCTGCGATCGATCTATCACAACGATATCAGGCCTGGCTACAATAGTCCTGTTCGTGATTGAACAAATTGATACAAATAGAGCATGGCACGACCATTTTCGAAAACTGGTACAGATAAGTACTTGTAGTACGCTACTTGGTGGTTCACAAGACCATATTGAAGTGAAAGTTGCTGGTGTATAATTCTGGCTCGCAGTAAGCCAGATAAGAACAACCGGAAATAATATGCCTGAGTGACTCTCCGGGACGGCGGCATGCCCGACAAATGTGGACCGTACCGTCCTTCACGATATACTGACGGTAGTAATTCGTCATGATAACTTCGTCTGCAATTGCACAGGCAAAACCCTCGGTTTCTCCGAAAATGTCCCCGAATCGTAGCCAGTTAACCGACGCGAGCGGGGTTACGTCGGGCCCGTGAGAGCCCTGTAGAACCGCCCGTGTAGCTCCTTACTCTTCCATATCGTCTAGCAATCCTCGGTGCGTAAGGAAATTATTCCTGAGATTGTACACCTCACGGTTGTGAAGGTTTTTGGCATTTGAAAAGCCGCGGTCTCCACACTTTCGCGGAATGTATTATTCTTATATTTACTATATCTTAACATACTCGTACATGCTCATAAATTTATATTCGATAAGGTTTCTATTGACGTAAGTAAAGATTTTTAAATGTTTGCTGCCTGTTAAGCCGATGGTCCTGGGTTCGAATCTCGGTAAGGGCATTTATTTGTGTAATGAACACAGATATTTGTTTCTGAGTCATGGATGTTTTCAATGTATTTTTGTATTTGTATATTAAATATATCGTTGTCTGAGTAATAAAAAAGTAAAGCTTTCTTGAGCTTACTGCGAGACTTAGTCAATTTGTGTAAGAATGTCCTATAATATTTATTTATTTATTCATTATTAAATGTTTAACTTATTTTTTTATTATTAGTAGTAGTTCATTAATTGGAACCGATCTGTTCATAGTTCATTAATTGGAACCGACTTGTTTATTGACTAGAAAATGGTGTTCATTCACTGGTGATTTCCCGTTTTCCCTCTAAATAGTTATATAACTTTAAATTATAGAAATCTACTGCAAACATTAAGTAGAATACTCGCTTTTTCATAAAAATGGGCAATTTAGGTGTAAAATGTTTTAATATGCCTCAAATTATTTTTTAACTCAAAATTTTCCCTGATTTCGGGTACACTCACCCTATAATAATTGGCAGTGGTAATACACAAAGGATAATGATTGGCAATGTCAATTATTGTACTTTAGGTAGGCCAGTCTATATACACTGAGTAGGGGCCAATGATTACCTATACTTTAGTCCCCTTATTTTGGCCATTGCATTAAAGTTCACAATTGGTTATAAATATATTTATGGTCGTGATTTATTAAAATTTTCAATTGTTTGAGAAATAAGTTAAAATAAACTTTATTATTGAACCTTATTTTGCTAGTAAAAATTTTGAAATTCAAGGTTTACATTAAAAGGCCAATCATTGTACTGCTTGCCCTATGTACCTAAATGTATAAGTCTCAATCGAGATAAAAAATATTGAAATTACATTCCAAAGGCTCACTGAAATTGGGATTTACCTACATTCAAATTATAACTTCAGTTTAACATAATTACTTAGTTATACATGGCAAATTGTACACAGTGTTAAAAAAGATTTGGACGGCAAGTTGACGTACCTGGTATCGTCTCACGTGGAAGGGTCGCTAAACATTGTGACGCTGCTGCTCACCGGGCGGGCGACCCCGTACCTTCACAACGGGGTCGTGTACATTGGTGACGAGGATCATTATGTAAGTTATACGTTTTATAATTTAATTTTCTAATAATAACAATAACAAATTAAATTATTAAATTAATTATTTGTATGTTTTTCCCATCACGGAACAATGGTGTTCCGGACCTTTAGAGGGGTACGTGGAGCCGAAGCCAACACGCAGAGGCCCTTTTGACAATTTAATGAAATGTAAGGGGTACACCGAGCGGATGTTGCACCTGCCCGAGTCATGGGACGCACGTAGAGGCAGCACCCGCCAGGGTGTATAAACTATTGAGATTTAATGGAATCTAAAATATACTGGACTATTAGGTGAAGGTGGTGGACTAAATACTGGGTTATAGAGAATAAAATCGGACGTCTGCCTAACAAAATGGTAATCAATTTTATTTCCGGCAAACGGTGACTCGCCCACATAAGATGGGCCCCCACAAAAAGCGACATCTAAGATGGCTCGAGGGCAACACCGGTATGAGGGCTGGGGGTAGAGAGGTGTCACTGGACTTTAAACATATAGCCAACTCGCCACTTAGGTTTCCACATCTACCTTCGAGAACACAGCTCTCGCGACCCCACTCTGGACGGCCGGTTAAGGCAAGCCAGAGGCGGAGGACTTGGTCGGACGACGGAGTCCCCCAGGAGCTCTCAGGTACGTGGGGTCGCTACTCCCCAACAACTCGCCACAAGCTGCCCTGCGTTGATTAATTATTATTATTATTTAATTATTCTCTTTACTTTCTTTAGTTCTTAGGCTAGGTAATTTTATAATATGATTATAAAAGTAAAATACAAAAACACATACAAAAACAATACAAAATACATATAAACATATTATAAAAAACCTAACCTAGAGTGCCGCCGGCAACGGGGCAGGGCCCAGGCTGCCGGTGGTTAGGGCCGCAGAGAAAGGAACCGCCGGACTATACGCGCCGTATCCAGGATTACCGCCTTCTGCATCTGACCCTTGATCCATCCACCTAGCGAGAGTCTCTCAAGATGTTGGTCGAGACTCTTCGCTATGAGACCGTTCGCTGAAACGACTATCGGGACAATGATCGTCGAGTCAACATCCCACATGGCGGTTATTTCGTGAGCCAAGTCAAGGCACTTACTGGACTTGTCCTTCTCGGCCTTCACGAGATTCTCGTCATGGGGGATGGTGACGTCGACGAGCACGGCCCGGCGCTGCGATCGATCAACCAGCTACACACGGCTACACCTCACGGTTGTGAAGGTTTTTGGCATTTAAAAAGCCGCGACCTCCACATTTCCGTGGGATGTACAATCTCATAACAGACGAGCGTGGGTGAAGCACACGATGTGCGGTAAGCAGTAGGCGAACTCTCCGATCCAGGGCATCCAGCTCGGTCTGAGTCCACCTTAGTATGCCAAAGGAGTACGTGAGCAGGGGCATTACCCAAGCGTTAAAGGCGCGCACTTTGTTGCCACCTGACAAAAGACTATTAAGTACTTTTGTCAGCCGTCCAAAAAAGCGCTCCTTCGTCGCCTGTCTAATACCCACATCCTCTATACCCAACGACTGTGACATACCAAGGTATTTATAGGTTTCTGCTTCAGAGATAGATCTGAACGACATTGTCTCAGAAAGTTGCAAATTTGTTGAATTTACTACTTTCCCCCGCTGTATATGCATAATCGCGCACTTATCGACACCAAATTCCATTTTGATGGCTCTACTGAAAACTTCAGTGGTTTGCAATAGCTCCAACAAACCTCGGTCATTTGGTGCAAATAGTTTGAGATCATCCATGTACAGAAGGTGAGAAATGACTTCACCCCCTCTCCGAAGCCGACAAACAATCTTCGACTCCTTCAACAGGGTGCTGAGAGGGTTCAAAGCTAGGCAGAACCATAGGGGACTCAGACTGTCACCCTGGAATATTCCTCGCTCAATCCTTATAAAGTCCTGCGACCCAGGGGGACCATCTCTGCCTCCTGGTTGACAAAGGACTGTGGTCCACTGCTCCATACACGCGGCTAGGAAGGATATTAAAGCTGCATCAAGTTTATACAGCTCCAATATCCTTCTCAGCCATGAATGAGGCACCGAATCATAGGCCTTTTTATAGTCAATCCAAGCGGCCGAGAGAGCACCCTTGTTCCGCCGAACTTGATGGCAAATGGCCATGTCAATGAGGAGGAGCTCTTTAGTACCACGGGACCCAACCCTACATCCATTTTGAGCGGAGGCCAAAACATTGTTTGCGACAATATGTGCGTTAATTTTTGCTCTCAAAATGGATGTAAGGAGCTTGTAAAGCGTGGGCAAGCACGTGATGGGTCGATAGTTTTTAGCTTCCGTGGTACTACCAGACTTGTAGAGCAGGAAAGTTATACCAGTTGTTAAGGAAGGTGGCAGGGAACCAAGCTCAAGGGCTTGTTGAAATTGCGCTGCTAACCGAGAATGCGAGCATCGAAACCACTTTAGCCAAAAGTTGTGCAATCCGTCCGGTCCAGGACTTTTCCAGTTCTGGGTCGTACGGACAGCACAGCTTACGTCTTCGGGGCTGATGGTAATAGCCCCCATAGGTTCGATGGCCTCGCACTCACGTTCGACAACGCTCATCCACTCACCCTCCGTGTGCTCAACGGGCACCGACCAGATGCTACGCCAGAAATCAGACATGGCAGCAGCATCCGGCGGACCTGCGTCGGGCACACGCGGATTAGTTTCCTCCCACCTTCTGTACACTTTCCTCTGGTCACTTTGGAAAAGACGATTCTGCTGGAATCGATCCACACGCTTTCTGTAGCGACGAATACGGTTTGCCCATGCATAGATTTTCTGCTTCAGAAAGTCGATGCGTTCTGTGACATTGGCCATATAGTCGCGGGGCTCAATACCCGTCCCCGCGAACGCCTGGTTCACAAAAAAATTAATATTAAATATATATATTTATTAATTATTATTAAATCTCAATAGTCTATACCCCCTGGCGGGTGCTGCCTCTGCGTGCGTCCCATGACTAGGGCAGGTGCAACATCCGCTCGGTGTACCCCTAACATTTCATTAAATTGTCTCTGCGTGTTGGCATCGGCTCCGCGTACGCCTCCCAAAGGTCTGGAACACCATTGTTCCGTGATGGGAAAGACATACAATAACAACAAAATTTCATGTGACTATAAGCTAGAATATACTAGGTACTCGTATATGAATTAAAACCTCCGACAGAAACATAAACTTGTATGTTTGAGTCTGCCTAAAGCGTTGTAGTAACCGAACGGAGGACCATTCTTTCACTGGAAGCCTTAGTCTGTCGATGCGTTGTGTGTTTTTTCGGGGGTTTATTAAATTTCTACTTAGGTCTTAGAGTTATATTAAACAATACTTCATTACTTACCTATGGTATGGTTATAATTTAGTAACAAAACTAACATAACAATTATTCGCATTACAGGCAATGCCGCAGTTTGGTGTATTGTCGCGTAGTCCAGTTGGTCTATTAGTGTTTTATGGAAGTGAAGATAATGCTAAGAACAACGCTAACCAACAGCACCCGGGATCCAGGCTTAAAACACCAGCTATGCCTATTTGGGTAAATATGATGTTCAACTATCACGTTGCTTAAGTTTTACTACTTTATATTTCCTATCGATACACCAACTTTTTCAGAATTGCTTTTTATTACTCCTACGTACAGTTTAACGTTTTAAGCTAAAGCTAAGCTAAAATAGTTCTTTTTTGGAATATCTACTCTGAAGTTGTTTAGATTAATCATTTTACTATTATAATATAAATAATATATGTATGTATAATACAGTTTAAAACTTCGGAGCTTAGTCGATGTTCCTCTTCTAGAAAACAAGAATCCTTGGAGGCTGGAATAGGCATTTTCACCACATTTGCTTGTAAAAGATGTTATTGCATGCAGGTTTGGTGTGGTTGGTGCAGGTGGCGCCGTAATTGGGGAATTTTCTTTTCTTATAAACCTTTCTATTTCTCTATGATCCATAGTATCATTGTTGTAGCCATACTAATTGTCCAATATTTTGTCTATATGATATATTTTTATATTAGGATAAGGTGGGAGAAGATAAAAATGGGGAAAGATTCGTCGATTTTCAATCTTTCCGTGTTTAATGACGTGATTCATATGGTAAGTAGAGAAGTTCTAACCGATAATCTATGTGTTATTTTAGGTTTTATTTTTATTTACTAGTGAAAGGTGTTGCCGTTAGTCGTATATTGAGATTTACGAGAAGTTTCAATCTTCATTACTAGTATAATACTCTTCAATACTTTTAGCTTTATCAACTAAACGGAAAAAGTGCTCACTTTTCGCTGTTTAGGTGATAAGCAAAAATTAAGTAAATCAAAATTATGTGTCATAGACCAAAAGTTGGGAAATTAGTATGACTACAACAATAAAACCATTGCATATAGAGAAATTGAAAGACTTATCATAAAACACAATTTCCCCTTTAGGGCACCACTGGACGCTCTGGGCTCTCTTAAAAAACACTTAACCTTCCGTGGGAAATAAATGACTTCTATGGAACCAAGAACAAGTATATTATGAATAATGGTTTTGAATAATATACACCCCAACAAAGCGCGTTGGAACAAACTTTTCCCCCTCTCCCTCCACCAAACCATAGTTGGCTCTCTATGGTTCCCGGTTTAAATGTACTCAAAATTACCTAAATATCAACTGTGCCAATTGTCAGCGCATATTCACGAAGTGCAAGATTCATACAACATTTAGCAAGAGTAGCCCAACTATCACTCAAATATTACTAAACTTTCGATTTTTTTCAAATTCCGTATCATTTTTGTAAGGTAATGTGACACAATATGCATATGCATACTCGTACATATTTTTAAAAAGAGATTATTTAATTATCTACAAGTTTTTTAACGTAAACTTTTTCCTCAGATAAGTAGTTTCCAAGAAGTATGTACTGTACGAAAAGAAGAGTAAGGGGGATAAAGGTTTTATCAAAATCGACTATTTTTCTAGCTCATATATAGACAACGAAAAGGAAAAGATAAAACGTTTATAGGTGATAGTTGTATAGAATTTTACTATCTTTTAATATGTAACAAACCAAAATTTCGTATGACACATCATTTTCGAGATGTACACGAAAAACCAAAAAATGGGACCTTTATCCCTCCTCCTCGGGCTTAGGTCCGAGGGGCAAGGACTTTTAGTATGTTTGTCTCCTAAATGTTCGTTACAACATCCCATAGTTAAACATTTTGCTTTCCACCATTCCACCTAGACCCCCTTTTGAGCACCCATTGATCAGGCTACAGGCCCCTATTTCACCTCGATGACAAGTGCGATATATTATTGTCAGCATCATTTTCACTCGTATTGCAGGCTTCTGTGGGCTACGAGTGCCGCTTACCATTGTGCGGGTTGTATGCTTGTTTGCCGCCAACATGTTATTTTTAGATAAAGACATCAATACTTCCACTAAGAATTAATGCATCAGTGAAGAGCTCTTGACAATTGTCACAAGAAACACGACATAATGTTACGCAATTCCGACAAAGAAAGAGTTTCATGTCAAAAACTACCGAAAATTCTTAAAACACTATTATTTCTCGTGACAATTGTCATAAAGTCTTCACTAAAAAGTTATCTATTTATTGAAGATACATTACGATTTTATTTAAATTATCGTAATGGTGGCAAAAAAGGACACAGCCCGCGCAATGTTGAACGGTTTCTGAAACCCAAATTTTTAAGTGATGGCCGTTCTACAAACTGAACACTTCCGTCAAGTTTTTGTAGTGACCATGATTTTAGAGAATTAAATTCTCACTTATCAAAAAGTAAAAAAAAAACAAGTGATGGTTATTTCACTGAAATCAGACGTCAAACAATCCATTAACAGTTACTCTTCGTGTAGGGTTAGTTCGCCTGAATCAATCGGTATATCGGTATTTATATATTATATATCGTCGTCTAGTACCTATTACACAAGCCTTACTAAACTGAATGTGAGACTAAAACGGTTCGTGTTAGATTTTTTCCAATAAAAATATATAGTTGACTTAAAAAAACAGAATTATTACTAGAGCAGGCTCCAATGAGATGCTCGTTAACAAAAATAGCGAACCGCGAAATGTATTGTGATTCGTCTCGTATACTTTAAATTATTCTCTCAAAACATATTGCCGCGCACGCTGGCGACGTTGACGTGATAAGTTAGTACTATGTCCTATCCTTCTGAATTTCACACACATTTTTAGACTTTCAGAGCGATTATTTCTGGAATTATTCAACTTAACAAATGCTGGTTTTAGAAACCTGACAATTATTTTTAAAGACCTATCAGATGATGTAGGTACCACAAGTACATATTTGCAAAAAAATTTTTTTTTTCACATTAAGTTATGGACTAGAAGCTGGCTACGGAAATAAGTTTGCAATTAGTGGAGCGACGACATCCCTCAATTTGCAGAACTCTTGAGTTTGGTGTGATATAATAGCTAATTATATATTCAAATTGAATATAACTCTGCCACGCGTTTTAATTCGGGGAAAAGTAGTGCCACGTGACTATAAGCTAGCTACGGGAATATGTTTGCAATTTATAGAGCGACGAAATTCCTCTTGTTAGTGTGCCAAACTATCATTTTTTGAGTAATCTGGACGACTGGCAGTTCTTAAGCGGTGGGTGTGACAGTAGTTGGGCAACAAAAGGGTTGAAAAATCAGTTGCAGGTGTGCAATTTGTAGAGCTCCGAGTTTGGTTTGGCGTTCTCTCCGTATCACTTTTCCAAAACCGCACGCAAAATTCTTTTCCTAATAATATTTGTGTGTTGCAAGAAACTGGTTGGCAACATGGATGTCTGCGATCTGGGAAGAATGAGGTGCACTATATTTTTTCAAAAGAACATCTCATTCTCATTGGAGCTCGCTATGCTTTACGTTACAGCATGATACGGCACGCATGTTTGAAACAAGCACTTTATCTGCCTCGGCGGAAACAGGGATTGCCTGAGGTCGGCTAAACTCCCTTCCCTCCCTTACTTTTCGTCCCTCGCCAATAATGTACTAAATTGTCTCATTTCAGGTTACAAGTTGTTCGGGACACTATGGCGTTATGTTCAATACTAATCGTGAACTGTTAAGGAATTATCACGCAGAAAGAAGGTTCCTTCATACGTGTTAATAAAATTTTCTCATTTGAAGTGTAATGTTAACCTGGACCTTCATGGTGCATTTTTGTTATTCAGATTTGATGTCCACTACTACACTACCGGAGGTTGTCATGTACTATTGAACGTGGATACTCGCGCTCATGATGACATGGCAGGACCTATGCGGAACGATGACATTAGTGCTACGCCCCTTGAGAAGCTTATACATACAAAGTGAGAACCTATTTTCTGCCCCCCCCACCACAAACAAGGCCCGATGTATGATTATTCGTCTAGAGCTAGACGCATAGTTCTCGTTTAAGTTCTCCCATATCCCATATGTATCGAATAAGTACCTACCTAATACATAAAGTAGAACAGGTACTTATTTAGTTAATCAGTTAAAAAATAGTTAGTAAACTTATTCAAACTTAACTTTTACTGGAAGGAAACGGGTGGAACCACGCATTGTGCAAGCAAAGAGGCGAAATCGACGCGATTTCGACATTGGCCCCATAATAAAAGGTGATTAGTATGATCTACACATTCACTATGTAGATTTTGCCTTTAGGCGGGGCAAGAAAGGTTCGTATTAAACCAGTTGAGTTTTAGGCAAAATCTGAGTAAGTATGACTCTAATGTTGCCAGTTTCTATTTAATTCTGATTCTGAGTAAGTTCGATAATGTATAGGGCATTTTATTAGTTATCCAAGTTCCTAAGATGTCAGGTTATTAAGATCTCAAATTCCTAGCTCTTCAGATTCTCATAATGCCGGATTCTGAGTAGGTCAGAAAATCACATAACCAGAATTTTAGTATGTGCAATTCCGAGTACGTCCGATTCGATGTTGATTGGATTCTGTTTAGTCTTTATTCTGAGAAGGTCAGGTAATATGTCAGTCATTTTTTGGGTACGTCAGGCGAATGTACAGTCAAAGGAAAAATAAAATATTAGTTATATTAATAAAAAAATATATATTTATAACAATATTTTTCAGGCAGGTATCTAATATAAAAACGTAATATACCACTTGTTTTCAGTAGCTTAGAACTTAGAAACATTTTTAACTTAACTAAAGTAAGGTCCTTTTAAAATTCACCCTTTACTTCGAACGCGTTAGATACCTATAACTTATAAATTAAACGCCATCCGATCATCATCATTCAAAATATTTCAGAATCACTGGAAGAATCACTGGAAGATTCACTCTCGGAACTCGCACTGCTAGACTTATGTTATATGTGTCTAGATTTTTGTTATCGCCAAATAATTCTCTCTTTACATGTCTTTCATAGCTCAAGTATGCCGCTTTTTTGAGAAAATCTACAAACCCGATAGTTTTCTGCTTCACGTCTGTGAGTAGATTTTGCACGTGCTTATCATATTTGAGGTCAATTTTTCTAGATTTTTTAGTTTCTCGGTGGGCAGAGGCTTGTCTGATACTTATATCGTTTACCCTCCTTCTTTAGCACATACAAAAATTTAAATATATTTGACTGTTTACACAGCTTTTTGTTGAACCGGTTATGCCAACCTTCCAAATGATTGGTTGTGCGATATTTTTCCTGCGAGCAACCAAATATTTCCGGAGTTATTATTGACAGCCAAAAATCATTAAAATATTTGATAAATTGGTCGATATTATTCACACCAGGAAATTTTGAAACAAGAGCACGCCATGTTTCAGAAGGCCTAGTATATAAATTTTACGACATTAACTTCTCGACCGCGTTAGCGTATCGAGGGGTTAAAATATGAAAGTTGCCGGATGATTTAAATAAACGGCAAACATAATTTGAACTCTCGATACGCTAACGCGGTCGAGAAGTTAATGTCGTACAATTTTTATACTAGGCCTTCAGGAATATGTTCATTCGGTAGCAAGGGCAGATACGTCAGTAACCTGAGAAATGATGATTTCCCATCATCACTGCAGAGATTCATTTCTTTCCCTTTTCTCCAAATAGCTTTTATAAAATGCAGGAAGCATCCCGATTTCTTGACCGACGGAAAGACCTGAGATACAGCATTCAAAGGAGCTAACTCGAAGTCAGCCTTATAATGTTGGATGTTTGCATTCAGAATGGTTTGAAGTGCTTGAAACAGTCTGACGTACGTTTCCTCCTTTTTGTCAGGCAGAAGGGCGTATATGATTGGCGCAATGGTGCGGCTACTATCGGACTCATTTTATTTTATTTATTTAAGGTTCACCAACGATTGTTGACATCAATACATTTTAAGCTTACTTGCTAATAATACATTTAGGGAGGTATGTCACAACCACTTATGGGTAAACACCGCATGCAATAGAGTTGTGAAATAAAGAACTTAATAAGTACAGACAATTGTAAGAAAAGCTACTTACTAATTAATATTAAAAATTATTAATTATTCGGCATTGGCAAGTGCAGCAAAGCTTTGACAGCGGCTATTTTGGTTTGCTATTTCACTGACTGACTCATAGTTCAGCATGGCGTGTATCGTATACAGTTGACAGAATGGTTTTGGGACAACTTTAAAAGTGCCATCCCCGAGGAATCGAGTAGTCTTTCTTATAGTTTTTCTTGCCAAAGGAGTGCAGAAAATAAACATTTTGTCATTATCGTCGCATTATTCGAAAACCAAAAAATTTTCGCTTATTATTTTTGGTATTTGCACGTCTTTGGGATTATCAAATTGTAACGCCTCGGTACCCAAAGCCCGCTTTTTCCAGGCATATAAGGAGTCTTTTTTGGAGGAAAAGGTAGGCAGTAGGATCGAATGGTGCAAATCTTTAAGATCTTCTAAGGACTCCTCGAAAATAGGCTGTATAGGCTCAAAACTTTGTGCTACCTTTTCTTTACAACCAAACATCGCCCATTCAATGGAATTTCTTTCAAAGTCCGGGAGGCAGGTATGTTCACTTACCCGAATAACAGCACTCATTGATGCATTCATCGTCAAAGAAGCACTACACGAATCTCTGTTATTGCATCTAAAATTTGATGTCTCTGATTTTATGTTTTTGACATTGAAACAATATTTAAATCCGTTCAACAGTATGCAGGGCCGATCTTTAGCAGTTTTAACAATTTTAATGTCTTTATGTTCCATTATAAAAACTTCTCTAAACTTACAGAGCACAATTTTATATGACTTACAATACAATACAGACATTAATGTGACATTGTCATTAAGAACTACCTATTCATTACTTTATCATATTTAATCTTAAAGTGGCCAGTATCTCAGATATCTGCTGATTGTACCTGGCCTTTTCGAAATTAGATATACATAAAATCTGACCTAATAAGAAAGCGTTATTTCCAGAATTCATCATTAAAAGAATCTGTGAATTCATCATTAATATCTTAATCGAATCGTTGCTAATCGGATGAGATAAGAAACTGCATAAATCCGATCCCAACTTATTACCAATCAGACGTATTACTGTCATGTCACGGGACCATATACGAATCTGACCTACTCAGAAATTGTTTTAAAAAGAAAGTGACTTCCATATCGTAAGTCGTATGTCGATATTGTTTTATTCAGAAAGATACCTATGGCGAATCTGGCCTCTACAGAGTCGGGCTTACTCAGATTCGGGCCCAAAAACAAAACTGTCTCAATACGAATCTGCCCTGGCCCGCCTTAAGGAGATTTTGGCTGGTGATAAAATAATCATTCTGTATATAAAAATACACGGAGAAAAAAAACCGGTTTGATCAAACTTAAACTGACATTCGTCTAATCGACTTACTTTGGTTACTTTATGTTTTTTAAGGTTTATTGAATGTGACCACTTACATAAGTATTTTACCTCAAGGTAATAAAAAAATCTGTTCGCGGGTTCAAAAGTTATGTCAATGTATGTTGTTTTGGGGCTACTTTGATCAAACACAAAATTTACCATCTTCGAAAAATCAACTTTATTTAAGGCAAAACCAAAGATTTTTCATAATAGGTCAATTTTCTGTTAAAACAATCAGCTGCAATAAGTAGACATACTTATCAATGTTACCCCATGCAGGTGATCAAAGACACCCCACTCAGTAAAAAAATAGTAATAACATACCTAGTTTGAATTTATGACACAAAATACAATAAAATTGTATACCTACACAGACTTCTGGTAAGTTAATATTAACTGCGAACCTTTTCCTTGAATACCCACTTCGTTAGTTTAGTTTAGAAGTTATACGGACACGGAAAAATGGAAAAAAAAACTATACTTACATTTAGACATGTGATCCGCACTGCTAACGATTATACTCGTTTACTACGTCAGAGCAACCCCTGCCAGCAAATATCGGTATTGCCAACCTTAAAAAAAATGCTAATGCGTTCGAAAACGTCGATATATAAAAATAAAACGGATGTTTTTATCCATATAACCCCAAGAATCAAAATAATCCCAGTATACGGTACCCAAAAGTTAGGTGTGTGTACGGTCGATCTCAAATATATGTTATAGCTATTTATGCAACAAGTGTATAAATACTGGAAATTATGTTATTTGCGACAAGTGGTAAATTTAATTATCCAACACGCGTCAGAAATCATCTTTACGCTCGTGTTTCATACAATGTTTTAGTATGTATTGTCCAAGTAAATAAAAAATCATATCATGACAGAAACTAATTGACGGTGTGATTTACACGCAAAAAAGGCACAATGGATGCGGAAAAAGCCTTGAAAAACTAACTCACTAACGGTGTGATTTATATGGAATCAAATCGTGCGGAAAAGTTAACTTTTGAGATGTTATAGCACTGAAAAGTAAGCACTAGTGCGAAAAAGTACTACTTTACGAGCACATGCATTGTAAACACTTTTGCAACTTAATTTTTATGTAATAAGGTAAAAAATATAGTAAAGGTGGGCGATCTCCTTTCTTGCTGCTGTCTCCGCGCTGAAAACTGTCTGATTTAGAATTTTATTAATTTTGTTTGGTAGGAGGTAAATGTATAATTTTTTTAATTATCTTATCTGTACAGTAAACTCTTTATTTCCTTTATTAGTGACTGTAAACATACCTACATTATTTAACTCAAAACACCGTGACAGAGTGGTCAATCGGAAGGTTGTCTTCCCTGAAAAGGGCCACTCTATCACGGTGTTTTCTAGAAAACCACTGAAATGAAATATACCTTACTGACGTGAAAAGAAATATCAAAAAGTCTACTAGGAACACATATGTTTATTTATTTATTTATTCATTTCTACCGTTATCATTTCACACATGATAAAAAAACCGAAAACTCGAAAAAAACGCGTTTAATTGTCGGTAAAAAAGGAGAACAGCTAAGGCTAAATTTTTATAACTGAGCTCGTTAACATAAAAAGACATCAGCGTAACACAAAGGCATTGTATGTTTATTCTGTTGTACCTACTATGTTTATTTTCGTAAACACGAACTACTATAAAAGGTGTGCCAGCTAGGCTCGGGTATTTGTATTGTTACAAGCAGGGACCGGAACCGGTTACCATAACCCGGGTTTTTCATAAGGTTATTTTAAAGGTTGTTTTCAAAACACCTCCAATTCGGTTAACTCATGATACGGAAACCTTAATCATTCGGAAACCTTATCGGTCCAGTTAACCCCAATTAACCTCTAACCAGTAACTAACCCCAATGAATTCTGTTAGTGTTTTATTCTGTTTTGAACAGTTCAAACGAAAGTAATCTTTATACGCCCAGGAATTAGACTTAATATTGAATGACCATGGCTAGGAGTTAGGACGTTGTCGCTCGCTGTGGAACCAGGTTTGTTTTGCTCTTAGTGTGGCATCGTTTCTTTATTTCCTTACTATAACCTAACATTTTAGGCCTAACATTTTTATTATCATACATAGAAATGAAAGCGGCGTGAGCGTTTGTTTCTACTATGCTCAAGTTTATTTATTTTTCTTGTAGTTAATCAGTCAAATATAGGTAGAGTCATAAATAATCATCATACATGGGTAACTTAGCGCAATTATTCTGATATTATTTAAAAACAAAACATAACTATTAGTCTCAGATTACGAAGCGATAAAATTCAGCAAATAGTGCTATTTTGTGAGTACATCTTGTGACGGCTGTCGGTAAAGTTAAAACTTTTTAAAATCTCGACATTGTTATCCTTTGTAAAACCAACAGCTAATTACCTGCACGAAATAGTACCATAAAGAACAAGAGATATTTTATTAATAACAACAGTATTCCTTTGGCAATAAAGTTCAAATTGTTATAGCATGCACTCAACGTATAACCTTTTGAAATTAAGAACCGAGGCGTGGTCAACCAGGTGTCTGTTTATTTTTCATAATTAAAAGTTGATTTGATTATTGTAGCTTGTGTTAAATTTTGCAACTTACGTAGGTAGATATTAAAAAAAGTGGGAACAGATTTCTTATCGATTTGAGGATATTGTGCAAGCTTCAGTCGCTACGCTACCAAGTACCGGCAACGTTAGCTACACTGTATTCTATTCCCGATATTTCTTACAATCGACAACTGGCCTACTTTTTGGATTTTTAATGCATTTGGATTCTTGAATTTTTAATCCATGCTTAGTTCATACACTACTCAACTACAGCAAAAATAATATAATAAATACCACCCTCTAACTAAGACTTGCAAAACACGCTACCGGAGGCCTATTGCATAATCAGTTGTAGCTTGTAATATTAGCGGAAGTCTCTTTTCAATCCCTTTTATTAGAAAGAGAGTTCCGCTAATATTTTAAGTTACAAAATAAATTATACAATTGTCCCCAGGTGGTCAGATCATATTTCATTTCTAAAAGGTTTTATGTGAAATGCGTCCTATTCCAATTTGACCCTTATTCTTAAGACAATAAATTTGTAATTTATATTACAGGTTTTTGTATTACTGCATTTCATTTTCTGCAGGTAATTAGCGATTGGGTTTAACAAAAGGCACTACAATGCTATTCATAGCAGATAAGTTTCAAGTGGAAATCGTGATTTCAAACTGTTTACATTATAAAACGGTGAATAGTTTTTGTCTTTCCTTAATTTCTCATATATGCGTCAAGAGTGATAATGCGACAATAAAAGTCTTGTTTATTACCAATCTTAATACGATTTTGCCGGCAATTACTTTCTTTTCTTACCTGGGTGCGTAGCCAAGATGCCAACCGCTCACGCTCACTCGCTAATGAAATGCAACTGTCATTGTCACGCTAATAAGAAAGAGAGATAGAGAGAGGTAGCTACGATACATTATTAAGCGTGAGCGATTGGCATCTTGGCTACGCACGCTGACGTCTGACGTGTTTTCACTTGAGACCGCTATTTGCTACCATTGGCAAAACAAAAGTATGTATTTGAGTTAATTGTAAGCAAGTGCAGCAAGCGGTGCTCCAAATGATTATGACATACTTTGATATTGGATACTTATTATTATATTATTTTTTCGTATCTCGTATTATCGTAGTAATGAGCAAAATTTGTATAATCGTACGAGTTTGAGATTAGGGCTCCCGATTACAAGAGTACACGCTGACACGTGGCTCCGTGTACACGAGTCGTGTCTTAATTACACGTGGCCTAATGGCATGTTCCAAACAGAGCAGAAAACCGGTATCGTGTGTGACAAGACGCTTCTGTAATGTGTTTAAATTAATTTAGATAGATAGATAGATAGATAAAATCTTTATTCACACCCACAACATACATGGCATAAAGCACATTTGAAAATGTACCGACAATAAATGAGTAATTAAACATCTATAATTTATTTTATTACATTACAATATCGCATCTCGAGATACTCTGGGTATAACTTTTTTAAGTAGGTATATTCACGGAAATACTACTAAAATTACAGTCTTTCTCCGGGACCACGGGGGCAATGTCGCCCTTGAAACGTCGGAGGTTTGTTTTCAAAGTTTATACACGATTAAGCCCCGTTTTAGTAAATTTATAATACTAAAATTATAATAACAATATCTAATTATATACAAAATCTAACAATGAAAAAGAGTTTTCTACTGATTTTATTTCCTTTAAGAACTCTCATATGTAACAGGAAGAATAATTATAATATAATTTGATGGCCATAGAGTTAGAATTTTTTTTTAAGCTATTGCATAGCTTCTATCGCGGGTCTTGAGCGCGGGGACTGAATCCAGAAATTCCGTAACGAAAAAAAACCTGACGCTCCCCACTCCGACCTCCGACGGACCGAAACCGACTTTATTCACTTTGTTACAAAGTTCTTTATCGGGGAAAGGATATATCTCCAAACGAATGTCGCTAAGTGTCATATTCTATACAAAATATTGAGGACAGTAGCTTTTATTACCAGAGATACGGCGATGTCAAACGTCAAAATAAACACTATTATTTTAGTCCCGCCAAAATCAAATATGTTAGTCGCAAACTTATGTTTCTTATTTCAGTTATCATAAACCTATAGTTTCAATGATAAATATTCCTGAATAACCAACAGCTACTGTAAGATAATAAAACCCACATGTATTGTAAAATAATGTTGACAACTTTTCTATCAAAAACATTGAATTTGAAAATGAATAATGATCCACAAGAGTCTACAACAAAATATGGGACCACCATTGACGCGGTATTTTCTAGGTATTTAGAGGATATTAAGTCGCAAACTTATGTTTCTTATTTCAGTTATCATAAACCTATAGTTTTAATGATAAATATTCCTGAATAACCAACAGCTACTGTAAGATAATAAAACCCACATGTATTGTAAAATAATAAAAACATTTTAAACAATATTAACTTTTTATTTATTAAATAATAGAAAAATTTGTTTTCTTATCGGTCACCACGCTCAAAAAGTGTAACTTGAATTAATATCAAAGAAAAAGAAATACTGCATGAATAAAATAAATAAATAATTATAATTGCATAAGTTGATACAAAATGATATGCAATAGCTTTACCGCGGCAGTCCCCGAGTGCCACACGTATTTTTTGAAATAGTTTTAATGTCTGATGTGTCGGTATTTAGATCGTATTTATATCGTTTTTCCCTTCCTTTCATTTTAAACAATTCTATATTATGTTTTACGAATATACACATAACAAATACATATAAGGATGGCAAGGGTAGTATACTTTTTTAAATAATGGCTTGCAACTATCTAGGTAATATGCTCCACACAAAGATCTTACTCGTAAACACTTTCTTTGGGCTAAGAAAACCTTATCAGCATCTGATGAGTTGCCCCATATTATTATTCCGTAACAGATTTGCGACGATACATAACCGTTATAGGCTGCCGTTGCTGCCGCCTCAGAGACGGTTGCTCGCAGACGATACAAAATATAATTAAATCGATGTAGCTTATTACAAAGGGTATTAATATGGGCTTTCCAATTACAAAACTTATCATTCTTAATTCCTAGAAAAACTGCACTTTCCGTTTCATTAAGTTGTACTTACGCCATTAAAATCGGCAGATAATCTAATTGGTTTTGCTATTATAAGTTTGAAATTAAACCAGTTGTGTTTTGGTTAAGTTAACTTTGAGATTATTATTTTCTAACCAATTTGTTACATTTGTTAATGTAGGTACATGTAATAATATTTCTTAGAGAACCATCTGTATTTTCTTTAATTACTATGGTTGTGTCATCTGCAAATAGTATAGTGTCATTTTGTGTGGCGCCAGGTAAATCGGTGATGTAAAGTAAAAACAAATACGGCCCTAGTATACTACCCGATGGCACGCCGCATGTGTTAATGATGAACGGCGAATTATACGTTTTGTTAAGGTTTTTAACTATTTTTGTAACTTCTACACATTGTCGCTGCCCATTGAGATAGCTTTTTAGCCAACAGTACGCTTGCCCTCTTATACCGTATTTAACTATTTATATTACTTTAATAGCAATGTTTCATGGCACCCTAGATCCATAAAGCCATCCAGGATCTAGATTTCTGCTCATTCTATGCATTCGTGTACATACACACAGAAAACATAGAAAAGCGGAAGTGTTTACCGTGACACCAATTAGTAGGTATAGGTATCGGGATACAAAGTATCAACTCAAAATATGTGTAATAATAATTTGACTGGATTACGTAAATTGTAAGAATATTAATGTAAAATACCAGACCAAGATAATATAACGCATCGCGGCTTAGACATTGCCGAGATTCATTTTTTATGTGGAACCGATAAGGGCAATAACAATAAGCCTGCACTCGGTCGGTATTCATCTTTGTGCACTTAAATGTCATGGTCTCATGAGAGTAATTAGTAAAAAACAATGCAAGTAAAGTTTTTGAAGCAGGAATTTCTAGAGCTGCTTTCAATATTATCATTTTAAATTGCCATAATTTTTATAACGATACCCTTACCAACAACTCATACCTATCCGTAGTCTGCACGTGCAAGGCCATTTTTTTGTTTTATAAACGAGCCTTTGTTAATATGAGCACGTCGGCTCCAAAAGCTAATCCTAATAATTACCTACCTACTAGATGTGGAAACTTAAGTGGCGAGTTGGCTATATGTTCAAAGTTTAGTGACACCTCTCTACCCCCAGCCCTCATACTGGTGTTGCTCTCGAGCTCTCTTAGATGTCGCTTTTTGTGGGGGCCCATCTTATGTGGGCGAGTCACCGTTGGCCGTAAATTAAATTTATTACCATTTTGTTAGGCAGACGTCTGATTTTATTCTCTATAATACAGTATTTAGTCAACCACCTTCACCTAATAGACCAGTATATTTTAGTTTCCATTAAATCTCAATAGTCTATACACCCTGGCGGTGCTGCCTCTGCATCCCATAACTCGGGCAGGTGCATCATTCGCTCGGTGTACCCCTTACATTTCATTAAATTGTCGAAAGGGTCTCAGCGTGTTGGCTTCGGCTCCGCGTACGCCTCCCAAAGGTCCGGAACACAATTGTTCCGTGATGGGAAGACCTACCTATTATGAAGATTTAAGACAAAAGTGTGATATTATTTTTTACTATCGTTGTAGAATTGTTTTTGCTGAATATTTTGTATTTTGATTGTTGTTCACATTGATCATAATATGTACTACGAGTATGTCTAATTTTTTGTTTGTATCCCTACTTTTTATTTTAATTATCATGCACTGTTACTTTACACGCCAAGGGGCCTTACCATGACGTCTTAACGTGATTCAGTTTAGGGCCTAAACTGAGTCGCTGCCATACAACTCAATACAGGTTCCTTACCTGAACCTGAACCTTAACTGAATTGCGTTAAAGGGCATTTTCAGAAAAAAGTGCATCCTTTTAATGAAAATGGGTCCTCAATTATCCATAAAAAAAAATTTTTGTCAGGTTTGTAACGGCCGATACGAAATGTATGAAAAAAATGCGTTACAAAGCTGACAAAAAAAACGGGACACTATTTTTCTTGTTTCCAATAGTACTCGTGATTCTGGTTACAAAAAACCCAAAACTTCCTATATTCAAAAAGAAATGAAAATGGTACCCTATTTTTGAAAATGCCCTAAAACGTTATGGTAACGGATAAGGATGGGTTAGGTCCGCGTGTATTTAAGATCTGTTTCTACGAGTACCACGGATACTCGGATCTAAATTACACGCGAGCCCGACTTGTAAACTTGGCTACCTAAGTTGTTTAATTATCATTGCACGTGCGGTATTAGACGATTTATTCCTATTCGTTCCTACTACAATGGTTTTGAATGTTTTGATTAAATAACTTAACAAAATATCACCTACCGACGTTAGTCGTAAGACTCGTAAGAGATATTCACTAAATTCGTTGAACAAGTTAAATCCGTCAAAATAAACACTACGAATAACTTTAAATCACAACATGCAAGCAAACGTAATGATGTTGCAGTTTCATTAATTGCAATTTTGTTTAGTACTACACTTTTAATTTTCGAAAGCTTAAGAAATTCACGTAATTAATAGAAGTATTTTTATTTATTATAACGTGAATTGAAGTTGTAAGGTATGATGACATTTTATTTGATGAAATAAGCTAGTTCAATCTAACGGGTTGTTGTGTATTTGAAGAAAAATAAGAAATTATTAACACGTGCCGTCGCGTTGCCGTCTTCGCTTTAATTTGAAAGTGTAAGACGTAGAAACCGCTTGTTATTATTAATACAACTCTAGTGTAACGGCTTATAGTTCAAAATTGATTGAAGTGACAACTATGAAACAAACCTGGGTTATTCTACCTGTTGGACCCAAAAAACAGTGCAAGATACAAATGTCCTAAGTACGAGGTTTTTATATGTCCTTTACGACATTTCTATCGTTCACTGTTGACACGGAATTGTCTTTGCCGATGCCAGCCTCTACTGTTATTAGATATTGAATCTAATTTACTTACACGTAAAGAGTATACTCGTTTGTTATAATAAGGTTAACAGTAACCTAAAGAAAACCCCAAACAAAAACCCTATCGGGATTGGGTTTTGCAGTTAACCGGGTTATGGTTACTGTTACAGCAACATTTCGCTTACCGTTTGTATTCGGTTACTGAATGTTGCTGTTACAGTATCATTGTGTAACAGATATGATTAGGTAACCAACTCGATAGGCTTAAGCCTAAAGAGGGGTTTTCCGGTCCCTGGTTACAAGTGACGTCACTAGCCCCCAACCCGGAACTTGGATGCTCTGTACCGTCTTAAATTTTAGTTAACTTGAAACAGGACAAAACACGTGTCTAATAATTTTGGATAATCTAACAGGCGGACTAAATAGAATAATAGTTTTTCAACCTAGTCGTCATCCCCATTATGTCTATTTTTAGAACAAGTAAACATCATTTAAAGGTCGCTCAAAGTGAAGTCATTTTTCAGTACAAACATGCATAAATATAAATTACGCCATTCATAAATCTGGACACATTTTTAACGGCTCTTTACTCAGTTTTTCTATTAGTTGTAAGTAGTTAAAACAAATGTCGCTTCAAATTTAGATTTGTGGGTCAGTTAGTTTATTTTTTCTATGAGATATTTGCAGAACAATCTACTTGGTGCTCCGGTGTCTCGGGCAGGTTGCTAGTGCCTGCGATGGGGCGGCGGAAGCTGATGAGGCTTATTAGGCATGAGGGCTCGCATATCCAGTTTGATCTAGCATTTAAGGTGTGGTCGGTGCGGCGTGATTCTGACATACTCCGCCGATTTTACCGATCATGCTAAATTAGAGGATCATACGAACCCCTTAAGTTATTATTACCCTCAACACCTCTTCCCTCTCGTAGTCACTGCTTCCGAGTCCTTGCTGCAGAACTGCTGGCTGGAGTTACCACAAGAATCAGAATCAGAATCAGAATCAGAATATGAGATATTTGCAGAACAACAATCTGAGCGACACAACAAATGAGTTCAAATTGGATGGATACATAGATTACTTTTTCATAATAGAAGACACGGAGCCTTGCGGAGATAAAAATATCATACTTTTTTTATCTCCATACAAAGTTCGATCACACTAATATTTATGCAATGTATTTGTAACCTTTTTGTAAGTACCTAATAGTTGGCGCTTACGAAAACAAAAGCAGGTAATACTATTGTCTTAATACAATGCCTTTGTAAGTTTACGATAGATATAAAATTTTAGATTAAACTTTCTTAACTGAACCTAATTGGCTTTAAATTTTAGTGGCATCTCGATAACTCAGCTTTTCAATTATATTATTTTGCTCACAGGTGGCAAGATGCTAAAATAACGTGGACAGGTCCCGGACCACACGTCAGCGATTCTCCGAACTGAACAACAGAAAATACACCAACTTGCTTATAGTCGTAGAACTTATTAACCCCTTAGAAAATGATCAAATCATTTTGGTTATTTAAGTCGTTCCAATATTACAATAAATAGTTCTTATCGCAAATCTATAGCGCGCGTGTACAGTCCTTTAGCGTATATAAGAACTTATTTAGTTTTTATGTGCCCGCCGATTCTAAAAAAAGAATAAGTTCTTCTTGAAGTTAACTGTACACGTGCTTTTGATTGAAGAGTCTGCCACGTCTAATTGTAAATGTCTAGTATCATTTGAATTTAGCTCACAAGGTGGGAGACTTTTATTGCGCACCTCCTCTGTCGTTTTGACAGCTCGGGCAAAGAAGTCAACAGTCAGTCAACACCCCCAACTTATGTGAAGGTACGAATAAATCTGCCAAGTAAGTAAGTATTTATATTTGTACACACAGGCAGTTACAGAGATGGTTATTTATATAACGCGTCACTATGGTCACTTGGCAATTGGCTTACAAAATTGTTAATCTTAAATCTATGTAAGTATATGTATATTCGTAATAGTTTAGGCGGGGAAAAGTCGTTTCGTACTTTGCATGAAAATTCTAAACGTCCATAGAGTGAGCTGCATTTTGGACATGAAAATTCCCTGACTAAAAACCCCAAACTAACTTTGTACTACTTTTACTAACACTAGGGGGTTTAAAAAGGTCACTTTTTTTCACTGGTTGATTCGAAACTATCCTTGGCTTTGTACAAAATTTTAAAAATGTCTTTCACAAGCAGAAAACAAATGAAAAATTATAGTAAACATTTTTTTTTTAATAGGTAATCTTATGATACTATTTAAACCAACTAGATATAAACAGTTCCAGCATAAAATACTTATTATAACTTCTTATACTTATGCAAAATACGAAAATAGTTTCTCCCCGACCTTATATCTATCATGCATCATCAAACTTGAATGCCTATGTATTGACTTCAGTTACAGCCGTTAAAGAATTAATCTGATAAGATAAGATATAAATTACTATTTCCATCATCACGACTTAAAATGCATTCGTCCGGCCCTTTTCCTATGGCAATCAAAATTTATAATAAATTGCAAGAACATTTAAAAGAAAAAATAATAATTTGTATCCGGAAGATAAAACAGCTGTTACTTACAAAAAACTATTATTCACTAAGCGATTATTCAGGAGATAAATTAGATTAGATTAAATTAAATTGCAACGGTTAACACTCGCGTATTTTTATCACAATACGAGTAGGCGTGACATGTTTCGACTGTATCGGGCTGTCCGCCGTTACCTACGCCGGTCTCGGGCAGTGATGCCCGAGCCGCGAAAGTGACAACACCACTCTGTCTGCCTGCCCGAACTGCCCGAAGCAGTCTAAACATGTCACGCCTATTGTGATAAAAATACGTGAGTGTTAACCGTTGCAATTTAATGTCAGTACATATATTATGACTCACGAAAGTTTAAATTACACATTAGATTAGATTATAAGTAAATGTATTGTATTGATATAATACTGCGTGTTAATTATAAGTGCCTCTTTCCTAATTTGCTGCGCCCAATAGGGTACATGATGTGATCACATACCGGGTGTTGCCAGTAACAGGAGCAATAAATTTAATCGTAGGTAGTACCCCTCAAACCTAAAAACTTTGTTCAACAACTTAAAAAATATATTTATTAATTATAAGTGCCTCTCTCCTAATTTGCTGCGCCCAATAGGGTACATGATGTGATCACATACCGGGTGTTGCCAGTAACAGGAGCAATAAATTTAATCGTAGGTAGTACCCCTCAAACCTAACAACTTTGTTCAACAACTTAAAAAATATATGTAAGCCAAACCGATTTCAGTGCCTGATGATTTTACTGTTATATATTTTTAATCAACATAAAAATAAGTTATTTATTTAATAAGTAACAGCAGGCTCAGAGGCAGAAATAGCTGCAAAAAAAAAAGCACGCGAAGTAGCCGGCTTAAAAGGTTGTTACGACTTTATACCAGTTGCGGTCGAGACAGCTGGTCCCTGGGGCCACGAGGCACGTGAGCTTTTCCAAGAACTAAGCAGGCGGCTGAGAGAGGGGTGGCGACCCCCGTTCTGGGTCATGGCTTGTCCAAATAGGTCTCCATCACCATACAACGTGGCAACGCTGCGAGCGTAATGTGGACCTTCGGGCGAGGTATGGAACTGGTTTTAGGTTACAGAAGTAGTTAATTGGTTTTTATTGTTTTATAGGTTTAAATTTTTAATTTTCCACTTTATTTTTTACTATGGGCCTATTATGTATTGTTTCATTACTTATAAACATAATATTTAAACAGTTCCACTGCGTGATAGGGTGCAGTAAGTAATAAATTGAATGAAGAGCCAACAGGACAGGTCATTTCTTCATACAAACCTACAAGACTATTTCCTCCTTAGTTTTCCAAGTTAGAGCCATGAACCAGAACAATATTATCAAAATCTGTATTGGACTGTTTTGCCTTGTTTTTTTAGATATTTCTGTGTCCCTAATTTTTTTTAATAATTGCTCTATTTTTATAAACCTAGGAGGCAACAGACGAGTACATTTACAACATTTGTATAGAGAAGTACCCTGTCCGTGGGCAAAAGGAGTAAAAATTGTGTTTATTAAAGTCTGTGTTATTATGTATTTATTAATAATTTTGCTTGTATCTCTGGTAGCTTGCATTTAGGTGTAAGCAATATTAAGAACTAACTTTCATAAGTAATCCAGAAACATGAAAATTAATAATTACGTTCTATATTAATAATTAAGTACGTACTATAACGTAGTTAATATTATTATATGAGTATTAAGTATCGGCATTCGGCAAAGCTGTAGTCTTAGATTTAAAACTTAGTTCGCATATATTTGTTTTGATTAATATATTCCGGAATATCTATGTATAGGTCAATGTAAACCTAGATAACTTAATACATTAGGCAGAAATTATGGATGCTTGTTGTCGGTAGAAAATAAATTAATAAAAATGATACGAGTATTATTTCTAGCATTATACCATGTATCAAAATAAATAAACACGTAACGCTCGTACTTAATGGATGCTTCCCGGTACTGAGTTTGTATGGCAAGTAACGGGAATTCCCGGTCCCGGTTCTGTATAGTAAACCAGTACCTTTTCGTGCTATATCAGCTTAGTCTTATTTTCCATATAGCTAGTTTCGTTTCATTTTGCTACCACTTGCTATATTGTTAGTTCATACACTTATCTAATAAACTATTATTTAATGCAGTACTTAATTACGAGGCAGTACCCATTATTTACGATAGGTAGTCTATAAAAATAGGTCAAGTGCGAGTATGCAATAAACTGCATTTCGAAGTAGAAATTTGGCGTGATTGTCAGCCCCATAAGCGAGAGATTGGTTTGCACGGCATAGACTTTGTTTTTTTTTAATTATTTAGCAAGTAAACTGATTTTTACTTTATTTAAAAGAAGGCATTTACAACGTGATATCATAAAAATATACAAAGGAAAAAATACATTTTAAGGCGGTTAATTTTCAAATGTAGTTCAGACAAGTATTTTTAACAAAAACAAATTATAATGATGATATCGACTATTAAAATATTTTCAACCGACTTCAATATTTCTAAAGGAGGAGGTTCTCAATTCGTCAGTTTTTTTTTTTAATGGATGTTCACTCATAACTCCGTCATTACTGAACCGATTTGAGTTTTTTTTTGTTTTCTAAAAGTAGATGGTTCCAGATTGGTCCCGTTTTTTTCAAAATCCATTTCTGATGATAGGATCCATGAGGAACGGAGGGAACTCCTCAAATTTGAAAGGCACATGCATGCTTATTTGGGTGATTTCTTAAGAAACTCGAGCATTTCTTTACGAAAATCATCAATTTGGTGGAGTGGATCTGATAATGAAAACCAGGGATGGCAAAGTGGAACTGCTTGGTAATTCCCAGGACTATCATCCGATTTAAAAAAATATTTTTTTGTCTGAAAATAGATGGTTCCAGGTTTGTCCCGTTTTTTCAAAATCAATTTCTGATGATGGAATCCATGAGGAACTAAGGGAACTCCTCAAATTTGAAAGGCACATGCATGCTGATTTGGGTGATTTCTTAAGAAACTCGAGCATTTCTTTCCGAAAATCATCATTTTGGTAGAGTGGATCTGATAATGAAGACCAGGGATGGCAAAGTGGAACTGCTTGGTAATTCCCAGGACTATCATCCGATTTAAAAAAATATTTTTTTGTCTGAAAATAGATGGTTCCAGGTTTGTCCCGTTTTTTCAAAATCAATTTCTGATGATGAGATCCATGCGGAACTAAGGGAACTCCTCAAATTTGAAAGGCACATGCATGATGATTTGGGTAGTTTCTTAAGACACTCGAGCATTTCTTTACGAACATTAATAATTTGGTGGAGTGGACCTGATGATGAAGACCAGGGATGGCAAAGTGGAACTGCTTGGTAATTCCCAGCTCTATCATTCGATTTGAGACATTCATCTTTTCTTTGTAAAGAAATACCTTCAAGATAGTCCTATCTGATTATAGTTCTATTTTGATGATGGACTTCATGAGGGATTGAGAGAACTCCTCAAATTTTAACGGCATTCTGATTTGAGGGTTTCCTTAAGTAACTAAAACATTGTTTTGGGGGAGCCAACATTTTGATGAAGTGGACCTGATGATGAAGACCAGGGATGGCAAAGTGGAACTGGTCAATAAACCTAGCTCTACTTATTATCCTAGTTGTGACATTCATCTTTTTCATTTGATTTATATTCTGATGATGGAGTTCTAGAAGACTTCAGAGAACTCCTCAAATTTGAACGGCACGTTCATTGTGATTAGAGGGTGTTCATAATTAGCTTAGGCATTTTCTTACTGTGGCCATCATTTTGCTGGAGTGGACCTGATGTTGATAATCAGGGATGGCATAATGAAACTGCTCGATAATTTACAGTCTGTCATCCAATTTAACACATTGTTATTTTGTTTGTTTTAAAGGTCTACAATGGAGTTCCGTTTGATTATACTTCACGTGTAATGATGGAAGCCCTGGGACATTAAGAAAGCTCCTCAATTTTCAATCGTACACGTGCGGTGTATTGGATATTTGTGAAGTAAACTGGCTAACTCAAACAAATTCAAAATTTCACTTTTACCGGGAACCAAATGAAGTCGGTTTTTTTTTCTTAAAAATTATCCCTAGAATATTTATGGTAATTGATAATATTCTTTTAATTTATGCCCTCCATCATAATATTCTCGTATGAGACATTTTTCATAGATATTAAAAATAAATGTTTAATAATTTACTTTTTTGCGTCTGTGTTACTTCTTTGTAACTATTCTTTAGCATTGTGTTCAAAGACTAAATTGTATACATTGTTTCTTCGATTTATGATTCACGAATGAACTGCTATCCTCCCGTGATGGAGTATACTCAAACCGAACCAGCGTCTAAAAACTTGTGACAAACACACAGAACTTTTGAGAACAATACTCCAGCGGTTCCTGCTTCTCTCTGCTTGCGGTTCGCTAGCTTCAACACCATACTTTATAAATGACATAATTAATGACTTTCGGATACCTTTTAAAAATAATAAAAATACATTCAACGACAGAATAAAAAAAGGAGAACATGATCAAGAAAATATTACCTACCTATAACTTTCAGTAATATACGTTTTCAAGCGTATAATCACAACAATATTTTGCATTAGGTAGACAGTCATTTTCAGAGTCGTTATAATATCAAACGAAGATGATTGATGGTTTGTTCGACAAATGTACCAATAAAAGTAATTTATCAAATTCTTGTCAATCCCAACGGCGGCCTGGTCTCACCTTTCCTAAAGATTTTTTCGCATCCTTTCGGAATGAATCATTTTTTTATAATAAATTGCACTTTAATGTGAAATAGCACGGGTGGTGCTGACATCTCAGGAAATATTTGATAAATTAATGAACCCCAAATATGCCTTCAAAATGTTATTATAATACCAAATTGGAAAATTCATTGTTATTCTAAATCATACCTAAAAGAGAATTAGAGTCAAACGACGTTATCTCTTCCAAGCAGATGAACTGTCAAACTTAAAGTGTTATTTTAAACGTCAACCTTCTATGAATTTAAGACCTTTACTTAACACTAGCTAACTTATTTATTAAAGAACTTTAAGATAGAGATCCTTCGCTTATGATGGCGACGATTAATTTTTATAATGCATGTGCTTTATAAGTGTGTTTTCTAATGGAGCCAAATCGTGCGGAAAGTATTACTTTTCGACACTAGAGCGAGAATGGGCTTGTTTTTTATTTTATTTCTTCGCACAATGCATAGTAAAATAAAATTTGTAAAGATGATTTCCGACTCGTGTCGCCTTATATACTCGTCGGAAATCACCTACTTTCCGCACTTGTTGCATATACACCGTGGTTTTTTTTATTTTCGTTAACTTTAAGGGGACATTTTTCAGGTTAACTCGAGTTAATTACTTCAAGAAACTAGTGTCGAAACTTTTACGGCTTTTGAGATTATTAGCTGAACCAGGGTAAAAGGTTCTTCATTATCACATAATGATTTAAATTTCAATAGTAACGAGTTTTGCGTTGATAACTATTCACTGCAAGGAGGTCGCGGAGGTAAGTAAATTTGACGTTACCTACGTTTCTTTTATTGTGTCACATAAATAATAAATGTAATAATAGTAAATATTATCTTAGAAAATGCTGCTGTTTAATTATCCTCTCGGAGCGATTACTGGTATCAATTTCGTGCACGGTTTCTGCAACGGCAATGCTGCTGATGCGGCAAGAGAGTACAGACACCGATACCTCAATCGACGAACTTCTGTCACATTCACGTTTATAAGTGTGGTATGTAACGTCGATGATGTTCGTATTCAACTTCTTATTGCTAAGATACTTTTTGCAATCTTGGTATTTTAATATTTGTATGTCTTTCCAATCACGGAACAATGGTGTTCCGGACCTTTGGGAGGCGTACGCGGAGCCGAAGCCAACACGCAGAGACCCTTTCGACAGTTTAATGAAATGTAAGGGGTACACCGAGCGGATGTCTCACCTGCGCGGATGATGCACGCATAGGCAGCACCCGCCAGAGTTTAAGGACTATTGAGACTTAATGGGGTCCAAAATACACTGGGCTATTATGAGAAAATTGATGGACTAACTACTATGTTATGGAGTATAAAACTGGGTGCCTCCCTAAGGGCAAAGGGCAACATCGGTATGAGGGCTGGGGGCATAGAGGTGTCACTTCATTGAGTGCCAATCAAAGAATTAAAAAACCCATGGACTTAGTCATTTAATACCCCCAAAGTACACTCCTGAGTTTTTTTACTAAATCTAAAATCTGCCTGCATACGTCTTCAAAATTTTAACCACAAAAGGTTAAGTACGTACCTTATATTTCACTAATCTAAATGTAAAAAAAGACAAAAAGTAAGTTCTTGGGATTTGAAACTGGGACTTAAGAGCCTCGCACTTAATAAGCAAACCATCTAGCACTGAGCTGTGTTTTGGCATGAGCTGTCACGGATAAAGTTAGTTTTGTCATACTTGACACTAACTTTTGTGTAACTCTAAAGGACCTTTTATAGTGTCATAGGTATTCATTTCATTGTATGAAAAACTAAATTTTTTATTTCGAATTTAAGCGATATACCAAGCAGCTTCTATTAACGTAACAAGTAACCTGTTGTATTTAACGGAAATAAAAAAATAACCTGTTTAACTATTATTGTACTATAGGTAAAATAATTTTTCTTTCGAAATTCGAAATCTTAGTGTAGTAATATGTGACGCATCGCGGGTATCGCTATCGACGATGGCGCTTAAGTCGCTTAGCATCGCATTAGTATAAAATCCTTTTTGTACTCCAGCACTTATATCTGTCAATTAGATGACTGACAGCGATATTAAAAAAGTATACATTATAACGTTGTCTATGGTATTCTATAAGAACACTGCTCCTATGGATTTTTATACAATATATTAACACTGATGTTTTTTTATATCTAGGTATAGTGAGTCGTATCTTCCACATTCTGCCACCTTTCTAGATTTAGCTTTTTTTGCTAATTTAGCTGTCGTAGAAGAAAAACTAGCGTATGCAACAGCTCATAATTGGTTCTTAAAACTCTCTGGTCTATTATTACAAAATACGCACAACTGTTGATTATTTGCCTTGAATTTCTAATTTGATGGTTTTCTGGCATCTTTCCAGAACCTTGTATGGGCCAGAGTAAGGGGCTTCCAGGGACTTCTGGACTTGGCCTTGGCGCAGATAAACAAATTCGGAAGAGTATAGATTCTTTGGTACACAAAAAGTCTTCGCTGTGTGCCACGATGCTGGAACTGGGCTGAGGTTGGCCATATGGCTACGCAAGCGAGAGGCAAAGTCTGTCACGGCAATGTCTGAGTTGGTAGATGGATTGAAAAATTCGCCTGGTAATCTGAGGGGCTCGCCATAAACTAGTTCTGCTGCCGAAGTTTTCAAGTCATCTTTCCAGGCACTCCTAATCCCCAGAAGCACGAGTGATAAGATCTCTGACACATGATAGCTGTCTTCAGTTGTCAGTATAAACGTTCTATCATGCCATTGCAGGGTGATATAATGTCGTGGGACAGTGATTCGAGCCAAGGAAATTGGTGATGCTCTGGAACAATTGAGACTCGTACTGTCTTCCTCGGTCGGTCGTAATTTGGTTAGGGCACCCGAAGCGTGCCACCCAGCTATAGATGAAGGTTTTTTCACATGTCTCTGCCGTCATGTCTAGTATTGGGTACACCTCAAGCCATCTGGTGAACCGGTCGATGACAGTAAGGCAATACCTGTAGCCAGATGAAACGGGAAAGGGGCCAATGAGGTCCATATGAACACGAGAAAAGCGGTCAGAAGGAGTTTGGATTGGAGAAAGTGGAGCAGACGTATGGCGGTGAATTTAGCTGCGCTCGCAGTCTGGGCAATTCTGTGCCCAGGTCTTGCAATCACGTCGCACACCGGGCCACACATATCTGTCAGCGATTAATTTGGCCGATGTTGCTGCTCCTGGGTGCTCAGGTTGTAAAGGCTGTCAAACACTTGCTTAGGAAACTGAGGCGTCATGGAAGGTCTGGGTGGGCCTTGCGAGAGGTCGCAGTCAATACTTGCGCCCTCAGTGTTAATTTTTTGCAGACGTAGGGAGGAACCGTTCTTTAGCAGGTCTTGCAGTTCAGAATCTGGATCCTGGTCCTGTGCAAGCGCCTTATAGTTTATGG
Organism: Lathronympha strigana; assembly: GCA_949128165.1. Lineage (NCBI taxonomy): Eukaryota > Metazoa > Arthropoda > Insecta > Lepidoptera > Tortricidae > Lathronympha > Lathronympha strigana. Next base: position 28,061,753 of record OX421901.1, on the reverse strand, counting down.
TTGTTATGGATGCTGTGCGTGTTTATCCGGTGAATCATTGTGATCTTTCATGATTGTTTACTTGCTTATTGTCGTGGTCACCAGTGTGGGTGTCGATCCTACACGGTAGATAAATAATAACGCACATACTTGTTTAGTAATGTATATATGATGGTTGTTACAAGGGTTAATTGTTGTTAGTTATTAATATAGAGCTCTTGAACACACACAACCCGCGGTAGTACTTGTTAGTTCGTTCATGCACCACACCAACACAGAGGGGATTAGTCAGTCAGAGATAAGCACTATATACTATGCAACACAATTCAAAGTTAGAGTTTACAGCTGATGCGCGTGCGATTCATCCCGTGACGTAGGGAACGCGGCGGGGCGTGCTGGCGCATGCGGCGTTGCCAACTCGCCCGCACGTCTCGGCTGCGATGTTGCCGGTTCTCGGTAAGCACGGTAGTTGTGCGCTCACGCAAAGAAGGTTGTACATAGTTTAGATGTGGTGTGATGGATGTATTTGGATCTAGAGTAGGCCACAAACCCTTATTATATCACTGTTGCATAAAGTACTATTATTCGGGAACGACACATATTTCATTAGCATAATAGCCTACACTTAACACAAATACCTCCTTACACTTTCAATTTTAATACTATTTTGGCTCGTCAGTGCATCAACGCAATTTGAGCAGTATTAATGTGAAGCATATTAGTAAAAAAGTTGAGTGAGGTTAAAACAATGTTTCCTTTGTTTTGATAAAACTTCTACTTCTCATATGTATTGTAGATGAATTGATCTATTGACTATTTGACTATGATATAGCTAATATCCAAATCATTCAAATTTGATGGTCCGGTAACTAATAGATGCAATACCACAAAGACATTTTGTTTTCCGAGGCCAAGGACGGACTAGCAGCTCGTATTTGTTAATTGATTGCACTTGCTATTGAATAATAGCAAAGGTACTAAATGTATTTTTAATACGTTTTTTATTTATAGTTATTTTACGTAACTACACTTAGGTATTTTTAAAATGTTCTTTTACAAATATTTGACCACAACCTTCTTTAATTTTTTACCATTGCTTTTCGACCTAGGTACTCTACATCCAAGAAACAAGTAATCCTAATTCAGATTTCGGACCTTATTTTTATATTTTGAGTAAGTATAAGATGTTTTGCTAACTAAAACAAAAGTTGCTTATACTTAATAACATAAAAGTTCCTAATAATGTTCCTTATATTAATAATTATGATTAATATACTTCTACTTGTTTTATTCGAAAAGAAAGCAGACCCCAGGCTCCCTGAGCTGTGGGATAAGCCAGGAAAACGCTAGAAAGAAGAGGAAGATTCAAATAGAAACCCTATTGTGTGCGAAATAAGATTCATTACAAAGCCGAAAACTGATAAAGAAGCGGCCGCAAATCAAAAAGATTAGCCGATAACCAGCTAAACCGCTACATTTTCATACTCTTTATCATATCACAGAATAAATAATAGTACAAGTACAGAAGACCCTCTGTTTTGATGTTCACCAATGCCGCCTTTTTACGTGCCTATTAATTATTATTAGCACGGACCGCACGCGAGCCGCGCCGTCATTGAGTTCTATTGCCCGGCGCGAAGGTCGATATTACTACGCACCTTGCCGAAGATAGGGTTGTCATTTTTTTAAACGACGTCGGTGGCAAACAAGCGCGCGGTCCGCCTCGGCGACAATAAAAAAATGCGTACATTCATCCAAAAGGTTAAATTTTATAAAACAAATGAACCAATCGAACAACAAAATTAAAACAATGTGGAATATCGTAAAAAACACAACATCCCAAAAAAGTACTTATAAACATAAAAACCTGAACATAAAAATTGATAATTGTGCTGTAGAATCGCCCAAGCAAATAGTTATGACGCTCAATGAATACTTCGCATCGGTTGGTGAGTCATCTCTGGCAGGTAGCAGTCCCGGAGCGAGCGCACCGGCAGCCGGCCGCCCCGTAATCACACCCACAATAAACTCCATAATGATTAGCGAAGTAACCGCACGCGAAATTATTTCACTAATAAAACAGATGAAAAATAAAACTAGTTCTGGCCTAGATGACATTCCATCGGTACTGATTAAATTATGCATTACTGAACTAGCGACCCCGATATGGTTACTAATCAACCAATCCTTTTGCGAAGGAGTTTTTCCGGAACTGTTGAAGGTTTCAAAAATTAAACCAATTTTAAAACCAGGGGGTAAAGAAACCGATCCTAGCCAATATAGGCCTATTGCACTTTTACCGACCTTCTCCAAACTATTCGAAAAAGCTATGACCATGCGAATATATAACTTTTTTGAAAAATACCAGATTCTCGACAAAAATCAATTCGGCTTTAGAAAACGACACTCAACAACTCTTGCAATCTACAACTACGTGCAGGAAATACTAAATCACCTAAACTCTAAAGAATATGGTGTAGGACTACTCCTTGATATGTCCAAAGCCTATGACCGCGTCTCCCATAAAATCCTACTTCAGAAACTATATGGCATGGGCATCCGTGGAAACGCCCATAAATGGATTAAGTCATATTTGCAAAACCGCAAGCAGTGTGTGCAAATCGATTGGTTCTATGAAAACACGGGCGAAATAAAAGCGATAACCTCACCAATGCGGACCACTACCTGCTCAATTCCTCAGGGAAGCGTGATAGGATGTATCCTTTTTCTTGCATACATCAACGATTTGCCAAAAATCATGGAGAGCAAATGCGTGATGTTTGCGGATGACGTATCTTTACTGCTAAATTGTACAGATAGCACCGAGTGTAACGAATCTCTTTCGCACATTACGGAAACCATAACGGAGTGGCTTTCAGATCATAATCTTGAAATAAATCTCAAAAAAACTAAAATAATGCAATTTAGGCCTGTTCAAAAAAAATCTCTGCTAATGTGACTAAAAATTGAAAATGAAAATATTGAGGAAGTAAATGAATTCAAATTGCTAGGAATAAAAATAGATACAAACTTAAATTGGAAATCACATATAGAACATATAAAATCAAAATTATCGAGCTTTATATACGCGTTAATTGTGCTAAAAATCAACACAAACCTGGAAACCGCCCTGTCAGCATATTTCGCGTTCGCACATGCAAGGCTTCAATATGGTGTTATTCTGTGGGGAGCCAGCACTGATGTCCAGCAACTATTTATATGGCAGAAAACGTGTATTCGCATACTCACCAACACGCAGATACCAAACAGTTGCCGACCGCAGTTCGCTTAACTAAATATCCTTACATTGCCATCTATATACATACTGGAAGAGGCACTCTTTGTTAGGAACAATTCGTACCTTTTCACAAAAAAAACCGTAAATTCACAACGAAGAAAAAACGAGGAAACTCAGCTGCAACTACCCGCTACAAAATTAGAAATGTACAAAAAAGGCCCGTACTACCGATGCATACTTGTGGCTAACAAACTACCAGAAAAAATTAGAACTCAAATAAACGATAATGTGTTCAAGAGGGAACTAAAAAGTTTACTCCTCAAAAAGTGTTATTATTCCATAGACGAGTACCTGAATGATGAATATCTGCCAAAATAAAATAAAATAATATATAATGAAAAATCTAATATAATGCCAGTTTAATAATGCTACCTACTCTGAAACCGTATTTAAAAACAAATAAATAATAATTATGAAACAATAATAATTTAATGTACTTAACATATATCTTATAAAATTATGAGTTATTATGTCTTTCCCAATTAATATATATGTTCTAATAATAATAATAATTATTAATAATAATAGATAATTAAATATAATAATATGAATGTATAAATTAATAGGATATCTATAGAATTATAAATTAATAAATGCTTTAAATCTTATCTCTAGAATATATGTAAGAAACAAAATGTTATAAACTTAATTAGATGCATGCGCCTGTACTTCCTAGTTATAGGTTTATTTTTAAGAAATACTTGCTGTGCCCCAACGGGGTTCATGTGTGAAACAACCGTAATGTAACACCTATTTTGTACCACATGATTTCTATGCAATAAATGAATTATGAATTATGAATTAAAATATTTAAATGTATCACCTACGCATCTTGTACCTACCCGTGATCCAATAATGTACACACACAGAATACGCGAATTATAAATATTAGATAGCACGCGTGGTATATCTACATGCATAAATTATTACACATAGCAGCTACTTAGGTAAATAACACCGAAAACATAACAGGCGTGTGACCGCGAACCGTAACGAAGATCGTAAAGTCTATCCCCGTCTCTGTCACACTTACTATTCGAGTGACAGAGACGGAGATAGACTTTACGATTTTACGTTATGGCACAGAATACATATTAGTACAAGTACAGAAATCCCTCTCCAACAACCCGTTCAAAGAAATAACGACTCGTTACGATACTACTAAGTTCAGATTCCGACCGCGCAATGCTAAATGCCTACAATTATATTCACGTAAAGTGCGCTCTCTTTCTATCGCGTAACTCGTGCCTTTTCTGATGATATCAAGGTTGTCTTCTTTTAATATAATCTTAATACTTAGTTACTACCTTTTTTATATTGTTCTACTTTACGAGTAGCTCGAATAAACCTAAGATATGTCTTAGTGGTATGTAGGTTTAATTCTAATAAATTCGCGTGTAACCAGTTAGGCATACTTACTTAGATACGTACCTTAATTGAAAAAGGCCTGATATTTCATATCACCTACTCAAAGGCCTTGAATAATTCCGCCCTTTAGTTATTTTAATATACATTCTGTGACAGCGGTCGAATCAGTACGTAGGGATGCGTCTGCGACGAACAACTCTCGCGCGTGCGTCACCGCTCGCCCGTGAGTCCCTACTGATTTGCCCCTCGCGAGGGGTACTTACAGTTCGATACCTACACGCGCGAGTGGGACAGGCCTGATCATATTAAATAAAACTAACCCATTGAAGACGGATTGCGATTAAAATATGAAACTCCATCATATTTTTATTCAAAGACCAGTATAATGACAGAGATTCGTCAAACATATATATCATTAATAAAGTACATTCGAATTAAAAAATATACTTAACTGTTACTATAAAACATAGAACGGGTCTATCGCGAACGCAATTAATTTACCTTAATATACCGACGTTTCGACACAGTTTTATGTGTCATGGTCGCGGCTTAACTGATGAATCAGCGAAGTGTCAACGGCGATCTTGCTAGAAATATTCGCCTACCCAGCGGAAATAATAATGTATAATATATAATAATAACCTGGATAGAATTCCGCCAAGGCCATGCAAGATATCTCTTAAATACATGCCATTGTACAGTGGGGGCGAGAGGGTTCGAGAGATCAGGGAGAGATAGGTTAGCACGTAACAACCCATGACCAACAAAAATGCTCGACGAAGGTAGATAATATGCTCTCACTCAGTCTCCGCTGCACGCTGTGCATATCTATAATATCACTAAAAATCATATCGACATCGGCCAGTAGGTAAATTGGTAGTAGATAACACACATTGAGTATCGAAGCAAGTACTTATTTGTTTAAATGATGTGAACGTGCATTTTGTATAATATAATTTTATAAATCAATCTTACGACAGGACACTTATTCGTGCTTGCAAGCTATCTCAATTCATTGCCTGCTAGGCATTTGCAACTATACGCACGCCGTGCTTAGAAATTACAAATCTTAGATATAATTAAGTACTTGGTAAGTAATGTAATGTTAGAATATTTTTATCGTAGGTACACGATAACAGAATTTAGTACTACTAAAATAGACTATATTTAGGGACAAAATTGACATAAATCGTTTCCCAAATCCACGAACAGATGTTTTTTTTTGCAATGCCGTAGGTATATTCTATTCTGACAACGCGCCGTAGTGTGGTGGTCTCAAACACAACTGAACACAGCTGTAGACAAACTAATAAGACACAAAGACTAGCTAGTTTGTGGCAACTACAAGCTGCATGAAAACTATTCCGACAGCGGCACTAGAATTTATGCTAGGACTCCTACCAATACACATATACATACTGAAGCCGCCGCCACAGCCCTGCGGCTGAAAAACCTAAACCTATGAGTTTACTATAATGTGATCTATCAATTAAACTTTAGAACTACACTCGAATATTACAATAGCCTCACAAAGATGAGCGAAAAAGGAGACAAAGTAAGAATACAATGGATAAAAGGTGGTTCAAGAGGGAACAATGCAGCAGATAACTTGAAATAATAGCAGGCTACCTACTCAAAAGGCACAAAATACAACTAAACAAACACAAAATATGGAGATAACAGATAGTCCTATGTGCAGAGCATGCATCAAAAAGAGAAAATAACTAAACATATTCTCCTAGACTATAAACAGATAGTATATAGGAGCTAATATTTAGAGACTCAAACTAAATAAGGCAGTTTGCAACATTAAAACGATGCTAGGTTTCGTGGAGGAGCTAAAGGTGGGGATCTCTCGTTATCACGCCAAAAAGGCACAATGGATCTCGAGCAAAACTAACTATTACTACCCCTTAAATATAACCGAGAAACGTTTAAGTAACAGAACTACAAAAAAGTACAAAACACGCGTTTTTAATACCAAGTTTAGGGTTACGGATTTTGAAATTTAAATTTAGTTTTTAATTGTTAGTTTGGATTAAACGGTAAATAATCATGTCCATGTTTCTGTCCCTATGTCAGAAGTGTGAACACAACAACAGAGTTTCGTCCTACTCTAGGTTGCGTTTACCTCGTACAATGTAGGTACTTTTCTTAAACATGCAATGAAATGTTATTATAACGTTCGCTATAATAGGCTTCAAAGTACCACGTTTCAGGCGCGGCAACTGGAGAGACCTGTAATGGAATTTCATACAAAATTGAAGGCCTAGGCCGGGAAGTAAATGTGTTTTAATTTATTGCACATAAATGTGTGACACAGCAACATGGCTTTATGCCATTAAAACAGTTTCATTACTATGGTTCATGATGAGATTCAGCCAGTACGCCTATTAAAAAAAATAATAAATTATATTTTGCAGTTTTATTAATATAAGTCGATTCTTAATCGATATCGAAATTAACATAACAAATAACACATAATAAATTTAAACATTAGCGGTAAAAGTGTCACTACGCCTATTAAAAATAGAAATAAGAAATGATCACAGAGCACGGACCTCTTTAGTGTGACAACCTTACATACGCGTCGCCCTACGACTTCCAATCTCTTTGGAAATGATATTTTCAAGTTTTATTTATATAAAATAGACATTAACATGAACATAAGTAACAACACGTTATTGCAAATTTACTTACACAAATATAGGTACATTTCAAATATTAAATTTAAACGTTAGCGGTAAAAGTGTCACTACGCCTATTAAAAATAGAAATAAGAAATGATCACAGAGCACGGACCTCTTTAGTGTGACAACCTTACATACGCGTCGCCCTACGACTTCCAATCTCTTTGGAAATGATATTTCAAAGTTTTATTTATATAAAATAGACATTAACATGAACATAAGTAACAACACGATATTGCAAATTTACTTACACAAATATAGGTACATTTCAAATATTAAATTTAAACGTAAAAGCGTCTACTCAAACCGCGTGTGAAAAACGCGTAGGTAGTTTTTTAATAATTTTGGAGGTTAAGTTAAATAACTTTTTCAGTCCTCCGGCCGGTAAGCGCCACTTTACGCAAAACTAAATTGCCGCCTGCCGGCTCCGTCGGGCTGAAAAATAGTATACAAACCTCGGCCGGTAAATGAGAAAGCCTCGGATCACATGTTAGTCGACCTCGGCTTCGCCTCGGCCGACAATTACATGCAATCCGAGGCATTTCCCACTTAAACGGCCTTGGTATGTAATGTACTATGATTATTTTATTCTGTTTCAATGGTTTTATTCTTACTCAATTGTTATGGGCGTCGAGTTTTGACGAAGAAATTACTATTCATTGAGCCCCACCAGAATTAAGTGCGAAATACAAAAGTAAAATTGAATTGGCTCTAAATTAATTGATGGCGCAAATGAAAAACGAGATGTCGGAAGGCATATGGCTACCCAAAATGCATGCGTGTATAGTTAATATAACGATAACTGTTTGGATTAAATTGGTTTCTTGTTTAAGTGAAAACTGTGTCTGTCTATCTAAGGATAAGTAGGAATTACAAAAATTTGTAAAGAGGTTATAATTTTCATTGTCACAGAATAAATAACAAGTGCTGTTCGAGTTTGGGACATTTTACATTGCGACATATTAATACATCATGAAATATTTATGGATCATCTGTTTTATCAGTATAGTTTTATAGACTAAATTAGTGTTGGAATCACCACGAACTAAATAGCAATATTTGTGTTAGATATATTAATTCGTCAAGTTAACTTTTAGTTTTCTAGAAAAAAACTATCATATTTTTGGAGATTTTTTTATTTACTTCATTTCATGTTTGAGGAAAGCACTATACATGCCTTGTCGTGAAAAAGGCTTTAACGGCTTCGTATTGGTTATTCGGCCTCGCTAACGCTCGGCTCGTCTGTATACATACTCACCCGTTAAGCCCTTCTTTCCCGGCGTCTGCAGTAATTATTAATTAACAGTAATTATTAAGTACTATTTTATACTCGATGAAGCAATCATCTTAAAGTATGGAAAAATATGATAACTTCTTCTTATTTTTAACCGACTTCGAGAATTCGTCGGCGGCGGTTATATTTTCGTCTGTTTCTATTTTTTTAATGTTAGTACATGGGCCAGCCAAGAAAAAGGTATAACTTTGGAGTACCAATTTCCTTTATACAGCAGTTAGAAATGTTTATTAGGATGTTAAAAAACCATGATGGTCATCTCAAAGTGGTAGCTAATAGAAATGGCGGCGAATCCACATTGGCGGATGTATGATAGGTATGGGTAAATTTTGAAGGTATTGATTTTCCTTTTCACGGCAGTTGGGTTGGGCTTATAAAAACGTCAACAAAACCACGATTGCCATCTTTAAGTGGTAGCTAACAAAAATGGCGGTCAACCAAAGACGGCAAATGTCGAGATCTATAAAATCATGTATATGTCCAGAACTATTTATCCTATCTTAATAAAAAAAAAAAAGGTTTATATATATAGGCTGTATAATTTTTTACATACTTACTTTAAGTTGATAGCTATTCTGACCATCAAATATTACGGTTATGGCTGTTGCTGTCATACCATTATATTTCCGAATATCAATAAAACCTTATGTAAAAAAACTGTATTTTTTATTATTTTAATACATATAATACATAGGTACTCGTACTCTAATTAGATATAATATATAGGTATATAAATTTAATGATATTATTCTTCATCGTCAATCCACCTAGATATTGTTTCAAAATTAAGCATAGTTGTTAGTTTTAAGATATTAAGATAATAATATAGAGAACTGCTGACATATGTTATTAAAATATATCTTTTGTTTCATAGCTTCGACATATAGTTCCCTAAGTAAATCCATTGTTGAATCTCTGCCTATAAATCAATCGTGGCAAAATGCAGATAGTTCATAACTTTAGAAGACAATGCAGCCTTGCAGCCAATAGCCGTTGTCAACGGAAAGCGGTGGCAATACACTAAATCAATTTACGGGAACAAAGTGCGTCTATTGTGGCGATATCAATTTGTCACGGGATATATCCTTTTAAATCAATCCAATACGATGTGCTTATTTCAAACGTATGAGTCTGGAGGTTTAGTCGTACATATTTGTTTACATGTTGTTTTACTTTCACGAGAGAAGTTGGAAGAAGAGAAATTGGGTTGACCTTTTTATTGGAGGTAGCATATGCGTGCCTATGCAGGCAGTATATAATCTTAACGTATATTGCGTATCTGACAACTCTTTGAATCAAGCATAGAAACGCTTTGTTTATATTTTGTACAAATGTTTATGTGTCACTCGACATATAGCATTCACCACGAAACGTAGTGTTTATATTTATAAACAGTTATCAGACCCCTAGGCGCACTCTGCTGGAGTCCCCATATTGTTTATTAGGTCATGTGCCTCATGCACTGACAGTGCTACGTATTTTTTTACTGGTCAATGTAAAACATAGTTTAAAATGCGTAATTATGGTGGAAGAAAACGGCGTAAGTGATATAAAAAAGCTGAAAGAATCATCAGATTACCCAAACTGGAAGTTCCTGGTACGTAACTACCAGGAAAATAAAAATTGCTTTTGATATATATATATTTCCCTTTTGCATGCAGACTAATTTAAGACATTTTTGCTGTGACTGTTTTTAAAACTTGTAACGAGTCACTTAATGTCAGTGTAGAGATTTGTAAAAGTTTAGTGGACTCCACCAAAATGCTGCAATGTTCATTTATAAAACACAAGTTGCGTTTTAGCTGAGGTTTACTTACTGATTTTTGTGCACGTCTTACTTAAGCGGCATTTTGATAATTTAAAGCATTCAACACATTCGTGACCTCGTCCAAGCATGTCGCGTAGTATTTGCAAGCCTCAAGCCAAGTGTTTCATCTAGTTATAATCGGCCGAGGAGGCTGCGGTATATTAGGGTATAGCTAGTTCAAAACTTTTATTCTTGATGGTGATTTTAAAAACACTGAGTGCTTTAAATCGACTCGAGTTGCGAATTACCTCTTCGCACGTGTATCGTACGCCGTTTTACAGTATGGCCCTTTGATTATTCGACGTAGGCACTTAAAGTGCTCATTATCGCCCTAGGGCGGTAATGTAGCACCATGTGTACTCGTACTGTAATAGTACATTTCGATGCTAGTGCGGAAAGTATGTCATTACTTCACGAGTCCCGAGGTACCTTGCCACGAGCCGTAGGCGAGTGGCAATACTCGGGACAAGTGAAAAATGACATATCCGCACGTGAATCGAACGACGTTATTCAATACAGATACGAAAAAAATTAAAATACATAAGAACGAATTGAAAGTGTTTTTATTATTTCCGTGACACGATTATTAAAAAGCATAAAATAATTATGCGACGAGACCTCCGTAGTATGGACCGGGATGCTCTTCAGACAGACTTAGCCACCGCCGATTGGCAGAGTTTGGAGCATTTTGCTGATATCGATTTAAAGGTGAGGGCTTTCAATGACATATTGCTTGCGATTTTTGACAAACATGCCCCTTTAAAACCCATGCGTGTTAAGCACTTTCCTGCGCCGTGGCTCACGCCTGAAATAAAGCAGCGAATGGCCAAGCGTGATCGTGCTCGCATTAGACTTCGTCAAGATCCTTCAGATACCAATCGGCAGAAGTATATCTCGATACGAAACCGCTGCAATAAAGTCTGTAGGGAAGCGAGGCGTAAGTATATTCACAGCTCTATTGAGGAGTGCCCCCCTACCAAATTGTGGAGCTTTTTAAGGTCCCTTGGTGTGGGCAGAACTCAATCTTCTTCGTTCAGTTTTCTTGATTTAAATGGTATTAATAAGCATTTCAGTTCTTCTCCGGTTACTCTTGACTCTTCTATTAAACAATCTACTTTGTCACTTCTAGCCACTTCAACACATCCTAACTTAACTCCTTTCGAAATTGGCTGTATTTCGGACCTAGAGACGCTTACACTTCTCAAGGCTATTAAGACGAAAGCCGTTGGTGAAGATAACCTTAGCGTAGACATGCTCATGCTTGTAGCGGACTTCATTGCTCCTGTACTTTCCAAGATTATTAATTTCTCTTTGTCCACGGGCACATTTCCAGCATTGTGGAAGTGTGCACTCATTACTCCTCTTCCGAAAATCCCCAATCCTTCCTCAGTCTCGCAATATCGTCCTATCTCCATTCTCCCTATTCTATCTAAAATCATTGAGCATTTTGTTAACCGCCGTCTCCTTTCCCATCTCAATAAAAATTCACTATTTAATCCTCTCCAATCAGGATTCCGCCCCGGGCATAGCACAGTTACTGCTTTGGTTAAGGTCACCGACGACATTCGCTTTAACATCGAATGTAAAAAGCTCACCGTCCTTGTTCTTCTCGACTTCAGCAGTGCCTTCAACGCGGTAGACTTTGACATTCTTCTTGGCATTCTCAATACTCTGAATATCTCTCAAACGTCTTTGTCCTGGTTTCGGAACTACCTGTTTGGCAGGCGCCAGCGTGTGAAGGTTGATGACAAGCTGTCCGAGTGGTGTGAACTTTCCGCTGGTGTTCCGCAGGGGGGAGTTCTTTCACCGCTTTTGTTTTCAATTTTTATTAATGGCATCACTGCAACCCTTACAACGTCATATCATCTTTATGCAGACGACCTGCAGATTTATGCAGCGGCTAGTTTAGAGGACCTTCCAGAATGCGTCAACCAAATAAATCATGATCTGGAGTCTATCCGCGCCTGGGCGTGTAAGTTTGGTTTGAAAATTAATGCAAATAAATCGCAGGCAATTGTTATTGGTAGTTCTTCCTATGTTAGTAAGATCTCTGACATGGTGGTACCTGATGTAATTTTTGATGGAATCTCCATCCCATTTTCCTCTACTGTTCGTAATTTGGGTATCACTATGGATCGGACGCTATCTTGGTCTCCCCACGTCGCTGAAGTGAGTAAAAAAATTTTTGGCTCTCTCCACTCCCTTCGACGCCTTCAAAATTTTCTCCCCTTTCATACAAAGGTGACTCTTGCCCAGTCCCTTCTCCTCCCCCTTCTAGACTATGGTGACATTGCATTTCTCGACCTTAGTGAGGAATTGTTGAGTAAGCTCGAGCGCTTGCAGAATGTATGCATCAGGTATATTTTTGGTCTCCGCAAATATGATCACATATCATGTTTCCGTTCGCAGCTTGGCTGGCTACCGATCCGGCGCCGCAGGGATGTGCATATCCTGTCATTGCTATATAACGTACTCTTTAACCCTGCTAGCCCCCCGTATCTAAAAGACAAATTTAACTTTTTGGCTGAAGGTAGCGATCATCGTTTACGTTCTAGTACTAATCTTACTCTTGCCATACCTTCTCATAAGTCGCGTACACTTGCTAAATCGTTTGCGGTTTGCGCAGTGAAGTTGTGGAACGAGTTGCCGCTGTCGCTCAGACGGTCCCAGTCTGTAGCGTCGCTCAAGCTTAATCTTAAGAAGCTGTGGCTATCCGATTCCAACTAAGTGTGTTTGGTTGAGTTATGACATTTTTAATATTTGATATGTATTATATTATTATATATTTATTACATTTTATTTATTTATGTATAATTTTATGTATTTTATTTATTGGTTATAATATGTAAATGCGTATTTATATACGTTTACTCGTCTAGTAAAATCATTATTGTACATCATTGTGTAAGTTTGTCTATCGTAATATTAGTTTTCCACTCATCAACTCTAAGGTTAGCTGGAAGAGATCCCTTACAGGGATAAGTTCGCCTTTGTACTTCAATTCTTTTCAGTTGTTTTGTGATTTATTTTGTGTACAATAAAGTGCTTACTACTACTACTACTACTACGATTGTGATACAGTTGATATATTAAGAACATCTTAAAAATGTTTATGTTATCTTCTTTACTTTCTCATTTTCAGTCTCATAATAATTATTTCTCATAAACAAAATAATAAATCGCATGTGACAAATCGTATCGTCATGTCTTATAAGCCCTTCGAACATGTTTACCTGATTGAAAAACGCCTCTACTTTGACTGACGTTTCGTAGGCTCTGTTCCGTTTCATACACACAGATTTATAAGAACTGTTTTCAATGTTAATATTTTTAATGAATGATCATTAGTATGATGAAGAAGTAATTATTGAAATATGAAATATCAATTTCTTTAATATTATTGCGTTAATAGTAGGTATTTAGTTTTATTACGGCTCGGTAAAGTTAACGGACAATAATACTAAATTTAAAAAGATTGGAAAAGTAAAAAGCACTAGTTCGCAAAAACAAACTTTGCGCACGAAAAACAGCCAAAAAAAGGGCACTTTTTGACCAACTGTATTGAAAAAAATGTTTAATGAGTTGAGAACTAAATCTTTTATGGTGACGTTGTTTGTACAGTCGAGAATTTTAGAAGCAATTATATGTGGCCTGCTTGCATTATGTTCTCTAAGAGCACAAACGAGGACATTAGCAACATTTTGTTGCGTCTTTTGTCTCATCTACTGTAACACAAATACAGGTTGATTACGGGGTCGTGATCCCAACCATTTTTTTCCGACTCGGTAAACGATTGCGATGCTACCTGTATATATTTCAATCGAAACAAAGATGATTCGTTATTTACGTACTTATTTTTATTTTAAAATGTCTTGTGACTTAAAACGCGTGGGTACCCTACTTTTGATATTACAACCTCTTAGAAAATAAACTGCCTGATAGAATACTTCATAATTTATGAGTAATAATGTCACAGCACGTCAAAGTCAATAAACGTGTCAACAAAGATCTAAAATAATAGTACATTACTGCAGACGCCGGGAAAGAAGGGCTTAACGGGTGAGTATGTATATACACGAGCCGAGCGTTAGCGAGGCCAGTAAACCATACGAAGCCGTTAAAGCCCTTTTTACGGCAAGGCATGTATAGTGCTTTTCTCAAACATGAAATGAAATCAATAAATAAATCTCCAAAAACATGAGTTTTATTTCTAGAAAAACTAAAAGTTAACCTGACGAATTAATATATCTAACACAAATATTGCTATTTAGTTCGTGGTGATTCCAACACAAATTTAGTCTATGATAAAACAGATGATCCATAAATATTTCATGATGTACCTATAAATATGTCGCAATGTAAAATGTACCAAACACGAACAGCACTTGTTATTCTGTGACAATGAAAATTATAACCTCTTTATAAATTTTTGTAATTCCTACTTATCATTAGATAGACAGACACAGTTTTCACTTAAACAAGAAACCAATTTAGTCTAAACAGTTATCGTTATATTAACTAAACACGCATGCATTTTGGGTAGCCATATGCCTTCCGACATCTCGTTTGTCATTTGCGCCATCAATTAATTTAGAGCCAATTCAATTTTACTTTCGCATTTCGCACTTAGTTCTGGTGGGGCTCAATGAATTGTAATTTCTTCGTCAAAACTCAACGACCACATTATTATTATAAATAACAATTGAGTAACAATTTGAAAATTTGAAATAGAATAAAAAAATCAAAGTGATTTAACTTAACCTCCAAAATGATTAAAAAACTACCTAAGTGTTTTTCACACGCGGTTTGAGTAGACGCTTCTACGTTTAAATTTAATATTTGAAATTTACCTATATTTGTGTAAGTAAATTTGCAATAACGTGTTGTTACTTATGTTCATGTCAATGTCTATTTTATATAAATAAAACTTCAAAATATCATTTCTTATATTTATTTTTAATAGGCGTAGTAGTTTAATAGTGCAGAATGTTATCATGAAACAAAACGGCACGGTTTGAGTAGACACTTTTACCGCTAATCATTAAATTTATAATGTGTTATTTGTTATGTTCATGTCGATATCGATTAAGAATCGACTTTTATTAATAAAACTGCAAAATATAATTTATTGTTTTTTTTTAAATAGGCGTACTGGCAGAATCTCATCATGAACCATAGTAATGAAACTGTTATAATGGCTAAAAGCCATGTTGCTGTGTCACACATTTATATGCAATAAATTGACAGGTTTGTTCAATGTGCACAACGAACATTTTTGGAGTGTAGAAAATCCGCATCTTACTCGCAGAAACGCATATCAGATACGATTTTCTTTAAACGTTTGGGCGGGAATTATTAACGACGTTGTCATCGGGCCTCATTTTATTGAACGCAGATTGAATGGTATGAATTACCTTGACTTGTTACGTGAAATTGTCCCGGAATTATTGCGAGGCGTCCCGGAACCTTATTTAGAAAACCTGCATTATCAACATGATGGTGCACCTGCTCATTTTCATAACCGTGTTCGTGATTATTTAAATGAACAATTTCCGCGACGATGGATCGGTCGCCTTGGACCTATTCCATGGCCACCTCGCAGCCCCGACCTCACACCGCTGGACTTTTTTCTCTGGGGAGAGGTGAAACGATTGGTGTATGAGCAAGAATCTAACACCGTAGAAGAGCTACGCCAGCGGATAGTTTTAGCCTTTGAAACGGTTAAGCAAAACCGCTTTGCTCTAAACATGATCAAATGCCAATCTTAGGCGACGGACGGAATTGTGTCCTGTTCGCACAGGGTACACATTTTGAACAACTCTTGAAGTACGTCTAGCGTTATTTTTGTAAAACAAGTTTTAGTTTTAATTCACTCTTTTCCTTCTAAATACTACAAAGTAATCGACGTAATCGTAGTAGGCATAGAATAAATTTTTCTTATCTGTCTATCAGTATCGTCATAACAACCTTTTTACATAATTACTTACTGCGATGATTGTTAAGTACATGCACTTGACATAAGTTTTCTAGGGAAATAGTAGGGCGACCATGATCTAGAATTATCGCAATTTTTTTTTGCTGACTAAAATAAGTCGCTGGTATACTATTAGTCCTAGCCTATCGTGATCCTTAGGAGAGAGTAAGTTAAATGCTTTATACTTTCATGCTCCGTGACCCCGTAATCACCCTGTATAGGATTGCCCGATATCTTTTCGTATAGAAGAAAAGGCATTTTTGAACATTTATGGCAAATAGCGTAGTCTTAGGTTTGATTCGCTTGGTATGGTAATTGTTTTTGCATATTAACCATCAATGCATTTTTTTATGAAATTCCGGAAGCTTTAATTTTGTAGTTGCACCCAGGGTATGTTTGCTGCTATCATAAAATTTGTAAGGTTCATATTAAGTTAACTTTGCCCTTTTTATTCTGAGTTTCCGATATGTTTGGGTGTCTCCAAATGTCTTTTAATATTGGTTTATTTGCCTTTGTTGGTATATCTTGATTACAGCAAGAGCATTATACGTTTTTGTCACGTACCTCCAAAAACGGAAAATTGCCACAATATTCGAGAAAAGATGACATTTTACAGCGTTTTTTTATACATTAGTAAATATAAATTTTAGCTAAATATAATCGTGAAGATACAATAGCTAAACAATAACTAAATAAATTTATTGTTCATCTGATTGACAATGTCAAACAAAAACGTACTCACTCAATTCAAGGGGCGATATCGTTTAATAAAAAGGTAGATAAATGAAAAGTGAGAATTGTTTATGAAAATCAAAAATACTATTTGAAATCAGCCTATAAGTGGTTTGACGTCATCCGCACCTTTTGATATATGTCTGCTGCCGGCATTTCAAAATTTTAAGTATTTTTTTTTATTATTTGTATAAAATTGACGACAGAATGTTAACTTGAATTGTCACTGAACTGTAACACCGACAAACTGTCAGTACTTATTTTTCTGTTCAAGTCATGGAGCAAAAACGTTTACGTTTATTTCGTTGATAATCGTTTGACCCGCACTGACGTTGTTACTATCTAGTAGTTACTGCGACAACGTTTTATAGTGGCCTAGGAATAAATTTGGTTGATTGTACATTTCGGCTTTGTCCAATGGCTAAGGACAGCCTGTATTTAAGTTAAAATACATCGAAATAAACTTAACCATTCGGTTAAAATAATACTGATTGCTTGATTTATTTCATAATACTAAATTAGGTACTACAGCGGTAAGAAGAAAAGTGAGGTCAACATTTAAAATTTCCTTAATTTACGTATTACTTTGTTCTACATGGATCCTTAAAGTTGCTATTAGTTTTGATTGATGTATACATATATTCTTTCGGGCTGACGCAGACTTACACAGAATAATAAGGTCCTACTATCCAAACGGCACACGCTCCATGACTAGGGCGTGCAAACCGGTTCTTATTTGTAAGAAATGTAAATAATGAAAAATACCGGTTAGTAACCGGTTTTTCATACAATTAAAAACCGGTTTGCACGCCCTATCCATGAATTTCCCTTTACATTCACCCACTTTTATATAATGTTGTTTGCAAAACTTGTTGTTTTAAAGCATTTACCTTGTCAAAAGTCAAATCAAGGTTAAGAAATGGTTTAACACGGAAGACTTATTACAATTATAGTATTTTACGGACCTATTTTAGATTTAAGATAGGTAGAGGTAGGTAGTTAGGTAAGTTACACTTACTGTATATATTTCGAAAATAGAAAGTTAAAGTTACTTAGAAGCTTGTGGTCAACCATTATTTTAAACACACTCACATTCACTATACTCACACTCATACACTCGCAAAAATATGCCACTAAAATTACTAATTTTAATTGGTTACTAATATTTTTCTTAAGTTTCTTTTCTAATATCACATTGTAAACTGATTGCGGTGTCCAAGATACAGAATGTAGCTTAGCCTAGTTTGGAGACCGCCAGGCATGCTTAGTGTTAGGTATTTGATTTTGTATTACCTAAGCAATAGGATAAATCTGTAAGGCTTCGATGCGCGGAATTTTATTGCCATCTGCTGCGTTTGCTGTTAGAAAGTTCGGTAACATTGATGATTTTCTTAAAACTTTTACCTAACTTTGTGTACCACATCATCACGAGGCGCTTCAAATTCCAACAGTTTTCACAAATTGGTTTTACACCCGGTGCGTTACAAAAAAGACTAGAATGAGTCGATTGAATTCTCTAAAAGCTCGCCTCTGCGGCATCGTAATTTTTTATCGGCTATCCCACGGGTGCATTTTACCCCTGAAACTGCCACGTACGTTGCCAAAAATGGCTTTGCCTGTTTTATGGTTGATAAAACCTAAAAAACGTTAGTTGATGAACTACTTTGGCATGAGCGTTCTTGAGTGTGGTTGTAAAAGCAATTATGGCCTTTAATTAAACCCTTTAAATGATGTCTATTAGTTGCAAATATCTACTATAAGACGTCTTGCTTCCAAAATTGCGGTTAGACACATTCAATCAAGATTGCAGGGCCTTTTTGAACCTGTACAGCTGGGTTTTGGCACGAAAGGTGGGTGCGAGGCAGCCGTCCATGCCCTAAGGACCTACCTTTCCTCTGATGATTGCGAAATTGTAGTCAAAATTGACGTTAAAAATGCTTTCAACTCGGTTAATAGGGACACTTTGCTGACAGAAATTAGGGACAAAATTCCTGAACTGTACAATTACCTTTTCTTTTGCTATTCGGACTCTTCTAAATTAATGTACAAGTCCAATGAATTATCTTCTGAGGTTGGATGTCAGCAGGGTGACCCTCTCGGCCCAGCAATTTTTAGTTTGGCTATAAATCCAATCATCCAAAAATTGAAATCAAAATTCAATGTCTGGTACCTAGATGACGGTATTTTTGCCGATTTAAAACACAAATTTGACGATCTGGCTCCTAATATCAAGTAGACAAACGTTCTCTTTGCCTCTTGGGCTCCCTTATATTTGAAGAATCTTTTCCTGACTATATTTCTAACTCGATATCAAAATTCAAAAGTCACACAAATCGTTTACTCGAAATTAGCCCTCATTATGCTCTTGTGATTCTTAAATTCTGTCTTTTTGTCCCTAAATTTACGTATGTGCTCCGATGCTGTCCTTTTTGGAAATATCTAAATTTACTATCACGTATAGATGATTTGATCAAAATTAGTTTAGAGATGATTCTAAACATTCAGCTGAATGAGCCTTCCTGTTCTCAGGCGTCCCTCCCTATTCGGTTCGGGGGCTTAGGAATTCGCAAAAATTTCCAGTGTGGCATCCCCAGCCTGTTTAGCATCCACTCATAGCACAGCCGGTCTCATATGAAATATTTTAAGGGCTTTGCCCACAAACTATGAGATCGCAAGCTTTGAGGATGCTAAAAATGCTTTTAAAATTGCCTGCCCGGGCAAAGACTTTCCAGACAACCCAAAATCACAAAGGAGTTGGGATAATGTTTACTGCGATTTAACTTACAATACTCTTTTAAATAACTCTACAGGTCCAGATCACGCGAGGCTTTTGGCGGTCGGATCCCGGGAAGCTGGTTACTGGCTTCATGCCCATCCTTCGCCCAATACTGGTACTTTCTTGGATCCGGCCTCCCTTAGACTGGCGACTGGTTTGCGACTGGGGGTTTCGGTGTGTGCGCCACACTCATGTCCTTGTGGCACAGACGTGGACCGACTGGGACACCATGGATTGTGTTGTAAAAAAGTGCAGGCCGTTTTTCGAGACATGCATCTCTTAATGACATAATCCGTCGGTCTCTTGCCACCATCAACGTGCCTGCTCTCCTTGAGCCGACTGGCATTTTCAGGGATGATGGCAAGAGACCTGATGGGGTGTCCTTGGTTCCTTGGAGTTTGGGACGGATGCTAGTGTGGGATGCTACCTGTGTAGACACGCTGGCACCGTCCCATCTCCAACGAACTAATGTAAAAGCGGGCGGAGCGGCTGAATGCGCCGAAATTTTAAAACGTAATAAATATAAGAGCCTGGGCAGAGAGTACCTTTTTGTACCATTCGGGGTCGAAACTCTTGGTCCATGGGGTCCCAGCGCACGCAAATTTTTCGTAGAAATCGCGAAACGTCTGGTTGATGTTACTGGTGACCGAAGAGCTGGTGGCTTCCTCGCACAACGTATCAGCATTGCGATACAACGAGGAAATGCCGCCAGCATCCTAGGTACAATGCCTCAAGGACCTACTTTAGATTTAAGGTAGGTAGAGGTAGGTAGTTAGGTAAGTTACACTTACTGTATATATCACGTTTTTGATTTTGAAAACTAGTTGATCAATTTAGGAGAACAGTGGGAGACCGAAACACCAGTTTCATCTCAGACCACGCCTCTTTATTATAATACTATGACTTTTTGTGGAATTAGAATAAGCTGATCTACTTTTCTAGCTACGAGATGAAAACTTTGGGCTAACCCTAAAAAAAAGTAGAGACAGAGTCAACTACCAAGGTATAATAAGTATACTTATATTTCCGCCTACATTTACAACTTATTAAATATCATTTACGTGTAATTTACGAACGAAGGATATTTATTCAATTAGGTACTAGCTGTTCCTCGCGAATTTGTACGCGTAGATTTTTTTACTGATTTCCAAATGTTCAGTTTTAGTCCAAGATTCCAGTCGTTTGTTTATACGTTTTTAAATGAACAAGAGTGCAAACATGCAAAGACAAAACATTACGCCTGTCATCTGCCAGTCACACCGAAACCATCAGACAGGAAATATCTCCGCAAAAATAATTTAATTTTAAAATGCCAACGGGCATAATTTTACAATGCATAAGCGCTAGTCGCTAGCGGCCATAAAAATAAGTTAAATGGAGTGCCAGTGCTTCACGTAGGTAGACCCTCCCGTTGTCTGCTCCACTGATGTCTTGGCCATTTATTTCAGCTGCTTTAGCCGCGTTACACCAGGAGTCGCGCCTCCCTTCGCGCAAGGTCACCGTGATGGGCGAGTCGACTTTGGCGCGCTCGGCCTGCGTGGGACCAGACCGGAACGGCTTCTTTTTTCTGAAGGCCCTGATTACGTCACCGGGATCCTGGTTCAAGAGCTGGCATAAAGATGTCGCAACACTCCTGACGTCCTCGTTCTCTTTTTTCGCGACCCCACATATTTCGACGTCATTACATATCTGCCTCTGCTCGCTTTTGTATAGTTTTTGCTCCAGCACTTCGATTTTCAGTGTAAGGTTTTTGCAAGTATTGGCTGTATCTTTGAACTTGTTCTCCATTATTTTAAATCTTGTTTCATGGTCCGTTAATTTGATTTCGAAGTCGTCTATTTTATCCGAGTAAAATTGGAGGGTAGATTTTAGTTCAGATTCTATTGTTTGCTTAATGGTTTGGCGTAGCAACTGGATTTCTGGTCGCATTTCGCATTTTCACCCTTAATATTTATTTATTTTTCTACTTATTTGTTATTATAGCGGCAACAGAACTAAAATTTCAACTGTCTTTGAGATACGCTTCGATTTGTATTTCGGATTCGGAATCTTCGTCCTCTCGGTCTGGCAGTATAACCGATATGCGTTTCTTCGAAGCACTTTTTAGAGGAATGCATTTCGGGCATTTCCAATCAATTTGAGTCCGTTAGAGATAAGGCACTAAGTTGTTCGGTTGACAGTGAGGCACACGAACCGTGCCACCATTTGCCGCATATATTGTTATTGCACTGCACTCCGGGGGCCTTTGGGTTCACAACTTTATTGCAACTGTTTGCTGCGCATTTACCCAAGGTGCATAACTAATTAGCACACGAGCACTCGTGGGTCATCGGGATTACGACCTGTCACTACATGCGCTCGCGGTAGGACTTTCTTGATTAAGAAATAATTTTCTAAAGTTGCGGAAGAAACACATACGTCATACACTATCAAGCTAACAGTCAGCTTCCATATGTATTTTGGGGATGATGGTACTAGCGACACAAAAAGACTATAATATTGTTAATTATTAGATATTTATATCTGAATATGCAGCTTTGGAAAAGTCTATCATTATGGTAAGTACATGATATTTTTTATCTAGGTATCCATTTATTTCATCTGTAAACAATCACAAAAGTTGCGATGTACTTTTATTCGGTTGAAAATCGACCTGCTTTTTGTGTATTATGCCGTTACTTGATAGGAATGTATTAATTGAACTTCCAATATATTTTTCTATTATTTTCTCTATGCAAGATAAGTTTGTTATGGGTTTATAGTTATTGGTATCTGTGTAACTTTCTTTTTTATGTATGGGTCTTACAATTCCTATTTTTAATTGATCTGGATATTTACTACTTGATAAACATAAGTTAATTAGGTGTGTTAAGACAGGGGTAATTTGCTCGGAGATATATTTTGTCTTTTGCCCTTATCTTGTCATATCCGGGTCTTTTTTTATCATTTATTTGTAGTATAATTTTGCGCAGAACTTGGTGTTTTTTTTTAAATGCAGTGACATTACTGGCGAATATATGTAGCTATTCTCATCAAGTAACGGCGTGTCACAGCTGTTTTTAATGTTATTTACATTATTATCAAAATCCTTAGCAAATTTGTTACATAACTGTTTCTAGCACATCGTCAGTTGCTTTAACAATTCTACCAGTCAATCTATTTATAATTTCCCACATTTTTTTGGGTTTCTAAAATTGTTACAAATTTCTTTCTTAGTTGCATTGTTTCTGGTTTTACTTATCTGTTAGTTCTATTCCTATATTTTTTATATATTAACTCATTCTGTTTATGTCTTGTGTCTTTTAAAAATATTTTTAACAAATCTTTTTTTTTGCTACACATATTTGCTAATTTTTCAGTTATCCAGCTTCTCTGGTTTTTATTACTTAACATATATTTTTGTTTTATAGGTACTGTTTTTATAGATTGTCTGAAATTCGTTAATGATAAAATCAATTAATTTATTCGGTTCGCCGCATCGAAATGCCAGGCTCCAATCAATTTGGTTAAGTTTTATTTTAAGTTTTTCATTATTCAACTTGTTTACAACTTTGTAGGTACTTATGATATCAGCGCTGATAAGAGCGAGCCCTATTATATAATGGTCGGCCGGTACATCTCGCACATCAGCTGATCGTACGAAGTGCTCTTGCGCATCTCGCTTGCAGGCGTCACGAATTAATAAGTGATCTAATACAAAATTTGGATATCTACTAATATACAGCCCGATTGAGCAGGATATTTAGATAGCAACTGCGATATTTCGCGGATAAAAGCGACTTTTTTTAGGTCCGGTGGCCTGTACACTGCACACAAGTTTATTCTATTGTCCTTACACAGTTCCACTTCACCACACAAACACTGGAAGCTCCCTGTATTAACTGGTGTTTTGAAGAAATAAGATACTTTTATGAGCGTAGATAAGAAAGCCGCCTCCTTTTCTTTGGGTTCGTAGTTCCCAAAGAAAAGGTTCACTAATCCAATATGGTCCTACAGACTAATCCCACTTATTCGGACATTGGATGGTCGCTTAACTAAAATGTACTTAAAGATCTTGAATACACAAAGCCCACAAAAATAATCCGAGAAATCAGGTTATTCAACCCCTAAACTAATAGTAATACATTTTTTGCAATAAAACCGCATGATACATTGTACCTACCAAAAGAAATGCAGAATATCTTGCTCATCGGCCAAGAAAAAGGTCGCAAATCCGTTACGCAAGTTTCAAAACGCTTGACAGTAAATCGCAAAGCCTGCGAACAAGGTTTTGTGTTCCAACTTTAGCAATTACGTTGGCCAGGATTTAAGTTGAGTTTGAAACTTTCAAAACGGGACGAATGGTTACCGTCGTTTGGACACATGGCTTCGATGTGTGCCGAATGTAACATATTATATTGTGTAGGTCTCATAGACACTTTAATCGGTGTTATACCTGCACGTGAATTCTGTGATACTATTTGTTTTATATTTGTTATATACAGGATGGTTTTGTAATGTCTGCTGACCATACTCTCTGAGATATATACTTACAAAAACCGGGCTAATGGGAATTGGACTTGCGCACTGAGGGTTCCGCATTATCAGACCATCACACACAATTCTGGTGGTAAGAAATTTTTACTGGATTAGTGTCACGAAGGTGTCATTAGTAACTCGTTTACATGTTTCAAAATTTCTTGATTATATATTAGTGATTTTGATATTAGTGAAAGTTGAAACGAAATGCGAAACCACCGAAATCACCATGCATGTACCTTTCAAATTTGAAGAGTTCCCTCAATTCCTTATGGATCCCATAATCAAAGATGGATTTTGAAAATAATGGGACCAATCTGGAACCATCTACTTCCAAATAAAAAATAATTTTTAAAATCGGTTGAGTAATGACGGAGTTCTGAGGTACCTAACAAACATTTAAAAAAAACCCCCTTACATTTCATTAAATTGTCGAAAGGGCATCTGCGTATTCTGCGTGTTGGCTTCGGCTCCGCGTACGCCTCCGAAAGGTCCGAAACACCATTGTTCCGTGATGGGAAAGTCATAAAAAATAATAATTTAAAAAAAAACATTCACACGAACTGAGAACCTCCTCGTTTTGAAATTGTGAAGTCGGTTGAAAATAACACAATCGCAAAATTAAAAAAAGGTTTATTCAAATATGAGGAAAATACAATAGAAAGTATTACATGACTCTTATTCATTGACAATATATTTTATTACACTTTAATATATAACATGCCATATCTACTTCACGTACAACTTAGTAAGTACCTACCTACATGGGATTGGTAAATTATGCCTTGCGTTGAAGTAGGTAGTTCTTTTTTTTTTTTAATAAATAAATATTGTGGGACAATCTTACACAAATCGACCTAGTCCCACGGTAAGCTCAATAAAGCTTGTGTTGTGGATACTAGACGACGATATATATAATAGATAAATACATATAAATACTTAAATACATAGAAAACATCCATAACTCAGGAACAAATATTCGTGATAAACACACAAATAAATGCCCTGACCAGGATTCGAACCCGGGACCTCCTGCTTCGTAGGCAGGGTTACTACCAACTAGGCTAGGAGGCCGTCAATCTGAGCCGTTCTGATTTTTTCATATGTTCTATATGATGTCGTGGTTATAGCAAATCCAAGTTTTCGACCTCAGGAATCCTCGGGATCATCTTCTATATATATAAAAGAAGCTGACTTACTGACATATCAACGCACAGCCCAAACCGCTGGTCTTAGAGATTCCAAATTTGGCACGTTGGTTCCTTATAAAGTCTAGAGGTGCATTAATAAAGGATTTTTCAAAATTTACCCCCTAAGGGGGTGATTTGGGGGTCCAAAGGTTGTATGGGGAAACAAGATTAGTTGGACTATTATATTTGAAACTTTAAAGGAGTATTTATAAAGATAAATGAGTTAACACGTGTTTCAGGTTTTTTGAGAATTCAGCCCCTAAAAGGGGGAAAAGGGGTGAAAAAGTATAAAAACAACATGGTTATCGTTTTTATGGTTTATCGGGTCGCTGATTTCGAAAACAATAACAATTTCAACATCCAACGAGGCGGACGTGAGGTACCATCTTCCCTGATGGGGTGCGATGGGGTTGAAATCTCAAAATATCAATATGGGTGTCGTTTTTATGTTTATTTCTGGTTCTAGAGATTCCAAATTTGGTACGTACATAGGTTTCTTATAAGGTGAAGGGGTGCACATAGATAGGATTTTTAAAAATAGGGGTAAAATGATGGCCCAAAGTTTGTGAAGGGGAAACAAGAATAGTTACGACCATTTTATCCGACTTAGCGGACGTGAAATAAATAAAAAAACCTCCTTTTTTGTATGACGGTTGAAAATTACGTTTAGTACGCGGGCGAAGCCGCGGGTTAAAGCTAGTTTCAAATAAAAATAAAAAGTTTGTATGGGTTTGGAGTAAAATTGTAATGTGAAAGACTTGAATCTTTGTTTAAGCACTCCCCATTTAAATATACAGAATTGTTTTCAGGGTTTTGGAAAAATTCATCCCTAAAAGGGATAAATAGGGATGAAAAATTTACATGAAGTAATTATTCGTAAAAAGTATAATTACTTAGAATACAAAAAACATTTTTTTTTCGTTTTGGAAAATGGGGGTGCAAAGTTTGTATAAAAAACTCTTTTTTTAAGCTACAAAATAATAAGTCAGTATTTCAATTTTCTTCAATTATTTGTGTATCATCTAGTCTAATAGCCGTTGGTCTGAAACAATAAACAATATGTTATGTTACGGTTGATTGATGAAAAAAATGGCGTCATTATTCAACCATGTGGATTAGCGACTCGTTTTTTTGGTTTACTATCATTTTCCGTATTCAAAATTATAATAAATTATATAATATTAATCAATTTAAAAACCATTTTTGTTTTGTTACTGTGGGTATTTCCTCGCTTGTACTTAAGACTTACCTATCATTATGCCACTCTACCGTCATTAAAATTATTGCCAGTATAAGAAATGGATCTATTGATATTACGCAAAAACCAATATTACACATGTTAGATAAAAGTAGGTTGTTTATTACATTATGTGTGAATATCGATACGACGAAGTAAAGTTTGTTAAGGATTTTCTAACAAGAATCTTAACACACTAGCGATTTGAAGCACTAGCTAAAAAAAATGTATGGAGTTACGCTTCGAACTCGTTGTGCACTCCCGGAAAATCGCACGTCACCTTCTTTTTCTTTCTATTCGCGCGCAAATCGCTAGTGTGTAAAGACACTAAGGAATATTTTATTTTCTCATTGCTTTTCTATGTTTTGTCTAGACAATATTAATATCAAATTCATACCGACTGGCTAAAACCTCATTTTGCTTATTTAACAGCTCCAGTTTTTTTTCTTGCAGGTCGTTCTGCCGTTTTAACTGTTGCAGGATTCCCTGTCAAAATTTTAAATTTTATTTTACAATCTGATTATTCGGTACATGCATAAAGTCATCAAAGAAATAGATGTAACAACGAAATTAAACACTTTAGAACGGGTTAATCGCGTTTATAACATCATGACCCTAAGTTTCGAGCTCTTTACGGCACTCGTTTTCACAGGGTTAAAATGATGACGATTAATCCGTTCTAAAGTGTTTAATTTCAATGAATAACAATCGCGGTAACAGAAGACAATATGTATAGATGTAGGTAACAACTTCAAATTTCATCTCATAATTCTGATATCAAAATATTTAAAGGCTGCAATTTAGTTGCTAACCTATTAATTTTAGTGTAGATGTTTATTTTTGGAAGTGTCCCTAATTAGATGGGATACTTGGTTAGAATTTATACGTGCCTATTTTCATAGCTACCTACTTTAAAACGTTTAAAATCTAAAATTTGTTTTTATACCTACCGAATGAGTGACGATTACTATGATTCTAATAACTATATACGTAAGACACAATAAACATTATGATATCTGTGCGTCCTATCACGGTGAGGCATATTATATAAAAAAATACGATCTCGTTAAACGAACATACTGCAAAAAAAAGAATAACCTTTAAAATTTCATTGTGCTCCCTTTGACGACTAGTGAAGTCTTGCGTTGATGCTGACAGGTTACGGGTCTTACGTGCGGCCTGTTCGGGTAGTACCGAACGAGCACGTAGAGGTGGGGTGGGTGTGTAAATATGTGGGGGGGGAAGATGAGGTTGTGTGGGGAAATTATGAATTTGTGTGGGGCCTGTGGCGGGAACATGAATTTGAGTTGGATACATACTCGTATACGCGGATGGAGAAAAACCGTTTCTGGGGTCTTGATGAAACGCATTTTGTGTGCTTATGGGCTGAGCGGGTTGTACAGGACGTTCGGGATGAGCAAAACATTGTGCGGAGGAGATGTGTTGGTACGGGACTGTGTGTACTGGTGCAGCAATGGTGGAGGTAACTGGGGTGGATGATGGGTTGGGTATATGTGTGAATGTGCCAGCGCCAAAAAAATCCAGGTCTATGTCACTTAACTGGGGTTCACAGGACATGTAAATTCAAAAACATTATTTATAAGAATATAACAACACTAACGTACGGACAAGTAGTGACATTTTGAACAGAGCGGGAAATGGGGCCGTTACTTTCTTTAAAATTTATATGATTGAATGAATAAATTCAAATTGTATATAATATTTACTTTACTTATAAACTCTATTATTTTTCTTAACTTTATTTAGTCTAAACAATGCATAACTTACTTATTTAATAATAAATACAATTAATTAGAATAAAACCAAAACTAAAATTAAAACTAAACATCATTTTTTTTAAATTATGTAAGTACTTATAGTTATTTTTGACATAACAGTTACGTAAGTTTCCCGGTGATAGGGCAACTCACGTACAGTCAAGTGCAAAAATATGGTTCGACGTAATCGACTCATAAATATGGTACGACGCTCTTATTACACCGGCATAAGGCGCTATGGGACATATTTTTGAGTAAGATGTGCACCACCATATTTTTACACTTGACTGTACCTACATGTAAAGTGCGGGGTGTTTTTTTTTTCGTTTCAAACCCAGAGTGTGACATATCATTGGATAGGTATTTGAAAAATAATAAGGGTTTCTTAAAAACAGTTTTTCATAAAGTTAATATTTTCGGAAATAATCGTTCCAGAAGTTTAAAAAAATGTGTCCCCCCCTCTAACTTTTGAACTCAAAAAATTAAAAAAAAATGACAATGGTAGAACTTAATAAGAACTTTAGTGGGAAATTATTTTGAACTTCATTGGTTGAACGGTTTTTGAACAATTGTACAAAATAATTTCTAAATTAAGTTTTTTATTTAACCGTATATGCAAAAAACACACCCGCCCATCCTTCGTCCAGAAGTAGCGCCATTCCAACCGCTTGCATTCCTGCCGAGCAAGGTAGAGAAGCAACCTATTCTGCCTGGTAAGCCGCTCGTTCACGTAGAACTATATATGATATCATATAAATTTAAAGGAAAAAATATCAATCAAAGTCGCTTAAATTACGAATTTAGTTCAGAAAAGTTTTTTTTTTATAAAAATAATAATAATGAAGTTAGGGTCGATATTATATTTTTCCTGTAGTATTTAGGATAATATCAAGGCTGTGTAGGGGGGAGTGGTATTTTATATAAAAATACATATTTGAAAAAATCTCTCAATGTGTCTGGATTAACTTTGTTTATAACTATTCCAAATTTCAAATCGGTAGCTTAAGTAGTTCTCGAGATAATTAACGATGTGACAGACAGACAGACAGACTGAGTCGCACCATAAGGGTTCCTTTTTTACCATTTTGGTACGGAACCCTAAAAACGAGCTAACCCTAAATTAAGGTTTTAAGGCATTTTCCCCGTCAATGCCCAGTAAATTTGTCCATCATGTATAATATAACTAATGTTTACTCACATCCCCGACTCGGGTTTCTTCGATGCCTATGCCCTCTGAGGTGGCCCGCCCGAGGGCCGCCAGCACAAACTCATCTTGGCTACTTATTTGCGGGATTTCCACCACGTTTCCGGCAGCCGCCCGTGCCCGGTTAGCGGCTGCATTTTTTTTGCGGGCTGTTCGCACCAAGTCTCTCCAGGTCTATCATTTGTTATGAAGTTCTATTTTTGAAATTATTATAGCTGGCTACAGCGTATAGCTTGCTGATCCTAATGAAATATTATCGTTGAGTTGGATGTAAATATCATAAACTGTTTCATATCAAAAAGTATGTGCTTATAGTTTTGTCTATGTACTCGTTATTGACAGATTAAAGTAGGCGAGTAGAAAATAGTAGTTTATGCAACAGTGATATAATAAGGGTTCTTAAAAGTTGAGGGTCTCTGTTAGGTAGTAGCGTGGGTAGGCCCCCACAAGGTGGACTGATGACCTGGTGAAGGTCGCAGGAGTCCGCTGGATGCGGGTGGCACAAGACCGGTTATTGTGGAAATCTTTGGGGGAGGCCTATGTCCAGCCCAGCAGTGGACGTCTTTCAGCTCAAATGATGACGATGATGATGAAATATAATAGCCAAATTTTCTCAAATTACGTTCAAATGGGATATTTTTAAACTTATTTAAGTCGATTGTTTTCATTTTCGATATTAAATATTTTATGCTTATGAATATGACGACATATTTGTCTTCTATCTGATAAAAGCGAAACCGAAGACAACTTAAGAGTACATATTCACGTAAAACCGTTAAATCTACAAAATGTACGGCATTGTTATTTTACTAGAAACAAACGGCAATAAGTAGAAAGTTATATATTTGTGCGGGTAAGCATGTACTTAATGATATTTTTTCGAATTTCGTTGCATACACAATCTAGACTCACGATATATCCGTTACGCTAAAACAACTCGGCTATTATAAATTATTCCTCAAATAATCAAAATTTCCATATAGTTTAATGACTGGATTATGTAGGATAATTTTAACTGCCTTGGTTATTCATTTTAAATCTGAGTCTGGGTCACTTAATTCCACTCGTATCAAAGGACTCCATCTAAAAAACTTGTTACCTACATAGCTTATAGTTTGATGGTAAAAGCTACACCTTCGTTTTCTTCAACTTTTATAAACTACCTTTTGTTTCCTACAAAGCATTTATTATTCATTAAGTTCTAACTTTTTTGTCTCGGTGTTTGGCAGTAAAATAATACTTTAATTCATCCCCCGTCAATACTGCGCCCTTTTTTGTTAATGTTTCAAACATGTTACACAACATTATTCATCTGCTTTTTCAAACAGTGACGTACTTTTCTACCAACTTAAATCAGCACGAATGAGGTATTCAGTTTCAGAACCTGTTTTGACATTATGCCCGCAAGTAAAAAGCCACCTAGCGTCGTTTTGTAACAATAGAAAGCTAGTGTAGGACCGCCTTGTTGTGTTTGCGCTTAGAACGGTAGATGGCGTTTAAGTCAACTTTAGGAAGAAAAAGTTACAAAATCTTCACGAAAGAGGGCGGGTATACCCTGATTATTACTCGTTTGTTATCCAGAATATTAAAGTTCTATTTTACTATCTTAAGTAGGAATACATAATATTTTATTTTATTTATTGGGGAAACATAGACAGAAACAAGTGCATAGTACGTTCCATCTACGTCTTGAGACAATTCCCACCGAGACTTGTATTTAGAGTACATACCTGTGGATGGCATTATCTTGTGGTAAGACGGTATGAATCATGATAACCGTTACTTAGGTAATATAGCCAGTGATAATAAGAAGTTAATAACGTAAGATGCAGTAACTAATTAGCTATTAATCATGCAAAACTTAACAAAAACAAACCTATTTAGCAGAACTAACCTAATACCATATCTTACTTTATTGAGTTTAATGACACAGGATATTATAGAAGATACATAAAAAACTCATATTACTAAAGTGAGTTTACATGTCGCTACTCGTAAAATTATTATATTACTTCCTACAATGTTATATTTAACTAAAATACTTAGATATAATATAGCATTGAATTCGAAGGATGTTTTAAAAGTTATACAATATGATTCATGACTATCCTGCGGATTGACGGAGGTAAAAAAGTACTAGTGCCAGTGATTAATTAAAAATCGACGCAGTTTATCGACATCAATTAAAAGATATTCGTTAGATTTGCTAATGACTAAGATTTTCATTTCAACTTTTAAAATATTAAATGATTTGGTATCCAGAAAATAAATAGATCTGGGGCCTTACCATGACGTCTTAACGCGATTCAGTTGACGACCTAAACTGAATCGCTTCCATACAACTGAGCCTAAACTGAACCGAAACAGAATCGTGTTAAGACGTCATGGTAAGGGCCCTGAAACATACAGAAGAAATGTATCAGTATCGACACTATAAATTATTTGAATTTGCTCCAATTACTAAGTTGACCTAGATAAATTATTTACCTAGTAGGCTAAAATGGATATTGTCACCTAGGCGACGAACATTAAAGTCTGAAAATGTCAAAAAACTTTGATCGTAGGTATATCATGTAAATTATAGAAAATATTTACCTAAGTAGGTAACATTGTCTTCTGTTACCGCGATTGTTATTCATTGAAATTAAACACTTTAGAACGGATTAATCGCGTTTATTAACACCATGACCCTACGTTTCTAGCCCTGTACAGCACTCGTTTTCACAGGGTCCACGAAAAAAACCACGTAAAGGGCTCGAAACGTAGGGTCATGGTGTTAATAAACGCGATTAATCCATTCTAAAGTGTTCAATTTCAATGAATATTTTAGTCGTTCATGTGATTGTATATAATGAAAGGCATTAAAACTAGGCGGCAGCCGAGTTTCATATTAGCATCACACGAGTTTTAATGCCTAATTATTTCCAACGGCATACACTGATTTCTATACACACATTTCATGAGCTGTCTATGATGCGTTCAAACCATATACATATCGACCGCTATTACGACTTTTATGAATGAAAACTTTCTTTTTTTTTTTACTTCTCTGATATTCAATTTTTGACATTTATATTTTTTTATATTCATAGACAAACCTGAGTTGGCCCCAATTTATATATATTAAGTAACGTGCGACTGGCGTGCGACTTTGTTTCCAATTGAAACTTCGTTCCGAACTAAACGGCATCTCGACTGATTTTAGAATATCCTAGTCTGTCAGAAATGTTCGAAGTTTGAAAACAAAAATCGAAGTCAATAATTTGCCGCCGCACAGCGCTGCGGTGACGTCACGCGCGGGGCGAGTTGATCGGGAGATTCGTGCGACACATTCGTAAATAACAAAACACCGATTTAATATCTGAATTAAATTTTTCCTTCATACTTTTCGGCCTAAGGACCGACTACAACATCGATTATTACGTTATTGAGAAGAAAAAACTAATCTTTTTTTGCATCTAATTAGTAGGAAACACATCTTTTTTGTAAGGGACTAGGGAGCGAGTGAGAGGGGCGGTATTTAAGGGGCGGGACATTATCGGTTCGCAGCAAGGTCATCGTCGCTTTTGCAAGCCTTTTGTTTATTCTGATTCTGATGCACTGCCTCCACGCGCTCGGTGTCCATGATTTATGGAAATTCAGATTTTTTTTGGGTAAAATTAAGATACACTTTATTTATTGATTTGGGTTCTGTATCAGCTATTTAATTAACTCCTTAAATATTGCCGGTTTCAAATATGCAACCTGTATTTAAAAAAATGAGTTTATTTTAGTGTGTGTCGTTTTTTTACTTCTTCATGCAAATTCTTAAGAGGCCTCAGGACAGGTAATTTATCCATACACACGTACTCGACGGTAGAACAATAACTTTTTCACAGCAGAATTATATTATCAATGACTACTACTTATAATATTGGTCCTCGTTACACTAGGACCATTTAAGGATCAATAAAAAGCCTCGGCTAAAACGGGTTACTTTATGCTGTTTAATCTACTAGTTAGGGAAGAATTTTAGTTTTTCTTTATATACGTAATTAAATTTGTTTCAAATACTACTCATTTCAATTACTACTAATCGCGGTAGGTAACTGAAAAAACTATTGTGTTTTCTGCATTTTTAGTTTTGACTATAATAATTAAGCTAAAAGAAAAGCATACAAATTAAAGCTTCCGGTTGTTCCCTAAGAATGTATCTAATAATTAACCCTTCTGAATTTTCATCGGAATTATTTATTTCATAATTAATTCGGAAAGTACGTAGGTCTCAAATATTTTACAGAAATAGCATTAATTGAATTCCCGTATCGCAAATGATAAAGTTTTAAATTAGGAGATTAAAGCATTTGGACTATTTTGGACTTAATGCCCCAAGCGGATTAACTTGTGAGTCCTGTGACCTTTCACGCAACGCAGGTACCTACCATGTAAAGCGGTTACTACAGTACGTAGACAAGTTGTGCGATTTATGATAAAGAATTACATAGGTATCTACTAATAACTCGCCACTAATGTTGAGTCCACGTCCCTTCCAGCTCAGCGTCTTGAACATGTCCTCCATCGCATTTGTAAACAATTTCGGGGAGATAACGTCCCCTTGTCACACCTCGATGCAATGGTATAGGACTTGTATGCTGATTCTGTACTTGGACGGACATGGTAGCGGCTTCGTAGAGACACCTCATGACTTGGATGTATCGCCAATCTGCATGGCATCGCTGCAGGGACTCCAGAAAAGACCAGATCTCAACCGAGTCAAAGGCCTTCTCATAGTCCACAAATGTATGATGATATGTATGATCTGCCGCACTGTGTTGATGTGGTCTATGGTGCCGTATCCGCTCCGAAACCCAGCCTGTTCCGCAGGTTGGAATTCGTCGAGTCTTCGCGCAAGATGGTTTGTGATCACTCTTGAGAACAACTTATAGACGTGGCTTGGAAAGGTTTTGTCTCCCTTTTTGAAGAACTAGGCCACACTTTTACTTCACGCCTCCGAAGTTCTCCCTTCAAAAAGGACAGCGTTAAAAAGCTTCTGGAGCTCTCTCAGTACGGGTTTACCTACTGCTTTTAACAACTCTGTTGTAACGCCATCCTCTCCAGGGGCTTTTCCATTTTTAAGCTGCCTAAGAGCGATCTGGATTTCGCCAATGCTGACTTCTGGCAGGTCTTCGGTATAGTGGCGTATTAAAGTTGCTCTAGAAGCCTCTTTTTCAGGATCAGGTCGAGATGCATGCGAAGCGTATAGCCGTCAATAGAAGTTTTCCACTTTGGAAAGGATTGCTGGCTTTGAAACAACGACTTCTCCACTTGCTGTGGTCAACTTCGTTAGGTGGCTTCTTTCAAGAGATTGTACGAACACTTTTGACCCCGGTTCTGCTCGATCGCTTTTTCGATCGAAAGAGTAGTGGAGCACCGGAGATAATATCATACGTGCATACTGATCTCTCGGTTTAGAGTCAGTTTCCACGACGGAGTGACGGGTTTTCACATCGTTCCTTCATCAGCTCTAGAGTATCTTCCGAAAGCTTCGACTTCCTGCCCTTACGCTGCATTGCACAAAATCTCGTACCTTCTTCCCTGAGGATTCGAACCACATTTTCGAGATTCTGATAAACGTCAGGTGTGATTTCCACGGCAGTAAATTGGTTCTCCAGATTTGAGTGGAACGTTTCAGATCCTATCATGGTTTGGAGCAGAGTTGGTCGGAGCCTGGCCTTCATCAAGCGGACGCGTTCAGCACAGAAGTCAACATTCGGAAAGCCTCGGACGAGTCCATGACCGCTACCGGTATTGAACCTGTTGATCACGGAGACGTCTCTGAATATACGTATTTTGTCCGTCATGATGAAGTCGATCTCATTTTTTGTCATAGTATCGGGGCTTTGCCACGTCCACTTCCTTTGGGGCTGTTTCTTAAAGAATGACTACATCAAGAAGAGCCCCTCCCGTTCGAGAAAATTGACGAGCATTTGCCCCCTATGATTTCTGCTTCCATATCCATGGGATTCTACTACCGATTTGTTGCAATTTTGTACTCCCACTTTAGCGTTAAAGTCCCCCATGACAACGTTGAAATGGGTCTTAGCAGTGGAGTGGAGAGCCCTCGATATGTCATCGAACATATTCTCCAGCTCATCGTCCGAGTGTGTCGAGGTCGGTCCGTACACTTGCACCACCTTGAGGCTATACCTTTCGGTGAGCTTGATGATTAGGTAAGCTACCCTGTTCGACACACTGGACATTTTCATAACGCTGTCAGAAAGGGACTTATTAACCAAAAATCCAACACCTTATTAAAATACTTATATTGGGTTACTCACGTCAATAAAGTAGAAAATAGCTCGACATGTTTCGGAACAGTCTGTGTCCCTTATTCATGAGTCATGCGTCTAACCGTGGCGGCTGCTCTACGCACACTCCGAGCCCCAGCGCGGTCTGATCACGACTGGGCGCGCTGGAGCTCGCAGTGTGCGTAGAGCACCCAAAGGTCCGGAACACCATTGTTTCGTGATGGGAAAGACATACATAGGTATGTAAGTAAAAAATATTAAAAATAAAAATTGTGATATTTCAAAAACA
Source organism: Lathronympha strigana (assembly GCA_949128165.1). Classification (NCBI taxonomy): domain Eukaryota; kingdom Metazoa; phylum Arthropoda; class Insecta; order Lepidoptera; family Tortricidae; genus Lathronympha; species Lathronympha strigana. Next base: position 28,025,332 of record OX421901.1, on the reverse strand, counting down.
GGCTAGATTTTTACAAAATTTCAGCCAAATCGTACGAACGGCTTTTACCGAACATTTTGTGCGGGGTTCTTGACAGATCCCCCCGTCACCCGTCCCGTCCCGTGCTAGAGTGAGTCATCCTTAAATTGGTGATGTTAGCGTACTCCATGCACAATTGTATAAAAAAGGCAAGATTCGTATTTAAGCAAGTTTCGTATCCAGACAATATCCACTGGAAATGTATTGATGATACTTTTCGCTTTTTCATGTGCACCAGTCATAAAACGTAAGTTGTGTTTAAACTTATTGGGTATGCTTATAAATATATATGCATAGCTAAGGCGTTCACTAATTGCTACAGTTGCGTTAAGAAGCACTCTCGAGGCTTTTAGAGCTCCGCCCTTTACGCGGGATATGTGTACCTACATTTTGAAGTAGGCGGGTATGTTATTTTGCCTTTAGTTGCTTTAAATTTTTTACTATTATTCGATTTACTATTATTTATAGTTTGTAGGTTTCGTTTAATTAATCATTACTTTTAAATTTGGTTATTAAAATATTAACATAATTAATAATTTGGTTAATCATTCAAACCAAACCACAGAAATAAATCCTTATTCATATTTCCGTGATTCAAACATCAATAAATATGATCAATTATATTAGAAATCCATTGGACGAAATGAAGCGTTTCTGAATTATTTTGTATTTCCCGACTAATATCGGTCAACAAATGAATATTTTTTTACGTAGCGTATAGATGTCGATGACCCTCGAAAAAATTCTAGCGCTCAAGAGGTACCGCAAAAACGTGAATGCGTATCCTAAACGTTTCCACGTTTTCCTGTGACCCTTTCGAGTGTATAATAAATGACCTCTGTTTGTTTTTGAGAGCATTTGCGCATGTTTGTGAAATGTGGGATGTGACTTGCGGTACAATTATTTAAATCTTTCACTAAATTACTGTGTTGGCGCATTGTTTCTTCGGTTTTGAGAAATCGAAGAAAAGCAACTATTTATTCTACTACTGCAAATAAATATAAGATAAATAAATATAAACCTGATTGTTAGCGGTACTATTTCTTCTACATATGTATAACTGTAATTTCTTCAAAAGAAATGATTGGAGACAGTACACAGCTACGAAAAGCACCCTTTAAATTAAAGCAAATTAAAAATTAATTTGAAGGATGGGAGTTGCTGTTTGTTCTAGTCACCCATTACGAATAACTTATATTTTATGAGGGAATCAATATGTTCAAACAAGTATAGTCCACAGACAAAGGCATGCGAAAGTAACCACCGTAAGTTAGTTTGTTTAGTGACAATTATTCAATTTATAAGTTTTCACAGAGTACACTTTAATTTACAATATCACTGCACTAAATTATACTTTTAAAAAGCATCAGCTATCTGCAGTATGTTCCACTTACCTCGGTATATTCCAAAGAATACCTCCTCCCAACACTAACCTGACATCTGACGCGATCGACTGGTTACGCGACCTGGATGTCGACTTGTAATGAATTGCCTACAATCTGTAAATTCGCCATACGATTAAATAATTCCAAAGAATAAGTATTTCCAGCATCTATTTTATTAAGTCACTATTTAACTCTGCTAGCTAATCTAAATTACGCTACGGTCAAGCGCTGTAAATCCGGAAACCCAATTTATCTTTGACGCGCCGTTTTATACTCCTCCGAAGAGCTGGTCTTTGCCACGGAGAAACTAAAAGGTACAAAAAGGGAAGGAAGTGATATTTTATTTTAATTCATAATTTTATTGTAGATTCGCTATTTTCGCTAGTGAGGTAAAAATCGGGCTAAGGATGACTCACACTAGCACGAGACGGGACGTGCGGGACGGGAAAATCTGTCAGTTTCTACAGAAAGAGTCACGGCCCGCTCGCACGTCGGGCTCGGAGCCCTCGGATGTCACGTGACGGTTTCTATAGAAATTTACAGATTTTCTTGCCCCGCCCCGTCCCGTCCCGTTCTAGTGAGAGTCATCCTTTATGGAGATTTTGCGCCTTAGAGGGAAAGAAACAGCCAATTAATTTCGTGTTAACCAGGATATCTCTCCTCAATTTTCGCGTTGACGATATTCTGCTGTAGTTAACAATTATCGGTTGCATCGGTTTTCAACGTAGGATGTAATATTCAACAACTAGTGGCGTAGAGGAATTTTATGCAACCACATATAGTCCCTACATGCTGGAGTGTTATAATTATATTATAGACAGGCATATTGTGTGAAGATTTATTATGACCTTGCTTTTTTTATGATTCGGCGAAAGAAACAGGCAACCTTCAAACTTGCCGGGTCGGGCTCGACAACCCTCGGGGTAAGGCTTTCATGCCCAGCCCAACCTACCATTCATAATCAATTGCAAAAATCGTATAAGGAGTAGCAAGTAGGAAATGTTTGTTTTTTTATTAAATCTGAAAGCGCGTAACTTATGTAGTAGTTCAAATAACAATACCAAGCATTGATTGCAATAAATTAAATATTACTATTTGTGCTTTCCTTGGATAAGGTTGATACATTTTTATTTAAGATACCTTCTTGAAATGTATTTTGGCTCAATGTCTTAGAACGTACCGCCAGGCAATCACAGTAATTACAAGTTTAATTCGCTACGGAGCCTTATGAGACTTTCGAGGGACCCGGTTGCTTTTAAAGTCGTGGGTTTTATGTAATAAAGATGTAAAGACATTAAATTACGTTTTTAAGTTTTCAGTAAGTATTATCTTTTCTTTCTACAATTTAATAACTTGTTATAGTAACCAGTAACCATCCACAATCGTCTAGTTTGAGATGGTTTTACGTTTTTAATAATACCGAATAGATAGCTGACTAATTTAGCTCATAAACGCTGTCATTGATGTACTTGACATTTTCCGCCTCCGATCTTAAGCTGGCCCGACTAGGCCAACGCTACTTCTCAGTGCAGTCAGCGAGCCCAATGTATGCTAACTTCACTTGACCAAATTAACTGCGTATGAAAATATAAATAGATCATCGACATACTAAAGGTAAATATATCGGAAATGGTAAGTCTTAGGTTTTAATTTTAGGCTATGACCAGCCTACTCAACTAAATGCAGTTTACTTGTATCTACGGATTATAGTTAGTGATCAATCTCAAAAATCTGCCGTTTCTATTATTCAGATTCGGAACACTGAAATCTATTCTTGCCGAAATAATACAAACATGAATCTTAGAGGGGCTGCGGTAAATTGTTAATTTTTAATTATATATAATTTTCAAAAGGGAACAACGGAACCCTTATAGGATCGCTTTGTTGTCCGTCCGTCCGTCCGTCTGTCCATCTGTCTGTCAAAACTCTTTATTTCGGGAAAACGTAGAGGTACCTATGTCAACGCAATCAAAAGATACGGCCCTATATGTCGTTTTTCCATTTGCCGTACACTGCGAGTTCCGTTCCACCAATAGTTTAAAGTACCTAAGGTAATAAATGGGAAGGGAGGGAGGTTTTTAGGGTTCCGTACCCAAAGGGTAAAAGATACGGCCCTATATGTCGTTTTTCCATTTGCCGTACACTGCGAGTTCCGTTCCACCAATAGTTTAAAGTACCTAAGGTAATAAATGGGAAGGGGGGGAGGTTTTTATGGTTCCGTACCCAAAGGGTAAAACGGGACCCTATTTCTAAGGCCGTCTGTCTATCCGTCTGTCACCATTCTGTATCTCAAGAACCGTGATAGTTAGAGAGTTGAAATTTTCACAGATTATTTCTATTGCCGCTATAAGGACAAATACCTACTAAAAAGTACAACAAACGTGATTTTTGCTGTTTTTACAAATAATGGTACTGAACACTTCGTGCGCGAGTCGGACGACTCTCACTTGGCCGGTTTTTTACAAACATTTGCGTTTGTGTTTTAAACCCAAACGCGGATATTTTGAAGATGATTTGATTTACTTAGTCAAAAATTATTGCGGTAATACAATTTAATCATATACAGTTATAACGCTAGAAAAAACAATAATATAAACCGTTGTCAACAAATTTGTGAACCGCTCTGTAAATCTTATTTTATGCACAAAAAGGTTGATGATGAATAAATCAATAAATATGGTCTATTAGGTATGTTCAGTTTAAGACAATTATGGGTTTGTATTAAACCCACTGGATTGAAACTGTCCTTTGGGTCCGTGGAGGTATATCTGAAAAACAAAAAAATAATTATCTTAAATCCGACAGATATATAGAGAAGTTCTAAAGTTCGTGCCATCAGCGTGCGTAGCCAAGATGCCAATCGCTCACGCTTAATAACGTATCGCAGCTACCTCTCTCTATCACTCTTCCTTATTAGTGTGACAATGACAGTTGCGTTTCGTTAGCGACTGAGTGTGAGCGATTGGCATCTTGGCTAGGCACCCTGAACTTTTCATCATCCTTTGAAAGTAAATGCTAAAGGAATCACCAAAATCAACATGCATGCGTGTTACATAATTGAGGAATTGCCTTCGGTCCTAAGCATCAGGTCTTTACCAAAATTAATTGGAATAGTCTACCTACGTTAAAAAAACCGGCCAAGCACGAGTCGGACACGCGCACCGAGGGTTCCGTATAAACTTCATGTTGCAACTACACCTAGAAGTAAAAATTTTACGTCAGCCAAATGTATCGACAGATTGGGTCAGTCGTTTGAACGGCATGGAGTTAGTATGCGCATGCGAGTTTGTTTTTACTCAATTCTTTCCTAAATCTATTTATTTAACTCTAGTTATAAGACAGTACTTTCAGCATGATATCACATAAATTTAAAGAAAAAAAAACAATCGAAGTTGGTTAAATTTCAACTTTTGTTCCGAAAGCTTTTTTATTTATAAAAAAGGTAATGAAAAGTAAGGGTAATTTTATATATTTCCTGTAATTTTACCTGTACGAAAATAATTAGATATCAATTATCCTGTTTCTTTTTGGTGAAGTGAAGTAGAACAACTTGAGGAAACAGTATTTTAATTTACGAGTAGTATGCACACTCCAAACCTTGCGGCGTTCAAAATAATAAACGGAAGTTATAACTTAATATTTCAAAGTTCCTCATAAATTTTAATGAATGAATGAAGTATTTTTCTAAGAACTAGCTTATTATTCATACATAAACTAGTTCATAGAAAAACACTATGCAATACTATCGGAAAAATATTATCCAATTTGTTCCATTATCATTGAAGCGTAAAAGTAGATACTTGTGCGCCCGAGTGTGAAAATGCAGATACAAAATGGAGGTTAATTGGCAGTGGATCTCATTTTAATGCAAAAGCTCCAATTAGTGCTGACATAACGCAGTAACAAATACTAGATTTCAACTAGCAAAATGTACTGTTGTTATACTGTGGGTATCTACTTAGTAATAAAACTACAAGCTAACTAACTATATGCAGTCTAAACCATCCTGTTATTGTAAATACATGCAAGCGCTTACTGTTATATCAATTTTAGAGCTTAAAGCGCTGAATTCAGAATATAAATTACGTTACACACAGCAACCAGTAACGGATGCACATTAGGAACGCAAATGTGGGGCTGTAAGACGAAATGTTAAGCCTCGCAGTGTTCGAGATTAGCGAAGCACAGACGTAGGGGAGATTAGTCCAAAACCGGGTATGGGGGTAAAACCAGGACATGGCAGTTTGGCTTCTTAGACAGTTTCAAATTTACGCGCGCTGTGGTCACAGCTGTCAGCCATCTTGGTTAGTTTGTCAACAAAAATTAGAAGGCGTGCGTGCCGACGTATAGAAATAAATCGAGAAAAAAGTTTTTAGCGGTGTTTGATGTAATATTTTCCATGTAATTCATAACCATATCAAACTTTTGTTTGTTGAGGTAAGTAACATTTGTATTTTTAATACGATTAAGTATGTTTTGAGCTTGAATAAACATAATTTTGATTGTTATTGCATCATGTTTTTAGATTACTGGATTTTTTAGTTTCTCGTTGGTGCGTTTGGGTCAAAACCGTACGGGGTAATATCGGGTAGTACCCGATTTTGTACAAGTAACTTTGTCGATTGTTTTAATGATATTTTATTTGAATTATTGTTTTAGTTTAAAAGAAAGTGCCTCGAAATTACAAAAGTACTACAACACTACAATCTTGGAGTGAACAATAGGTATATGAAAAATGCCATCCTAGAAGTTATAGGTGGAAAGAGTGCATATTGTCTCGCTTCTCGAAAGTACTCGATTGCACAGTCGACATTAGAAGATTGATGAAAAAAAATGAAATTAATGACAATGCTAAGGATACTTCCAAAAAGGGTCTAGGGCGTATCAAGACTATTTTTACAGCTAAGCAATAGAGTTTAATGTGCCAAAACACAAAAGACCTGGAAGCTCAATTATTTAGACTCACATACAGGGATTTTCGACATGGAAATGGCGGAGAAAAATGGTGTTGATCACAATTTTAACAAAAACACATTGGTATGGACTAGCTATATGGATTTTTACGTCGTCATCCTGAATAATCATTACGCCTCCCTGAGCCTACGTCCGTTGCACGCGCGATGCGCTTCAACAGAGTGAATGTCTTAGTTTTTTTCTCTGTTGGTGGATTTGCAAGAAAAATACACGGAAATACACGGAAAAGCGATGCATAGGTACAATGTCTCAAGTGTAAAAAATGGGCCCATGAAGACTGTACTGGTTGGGAACTTGGAAAAACTTACGAATTCCATTGCTATCGTTGCTAAGGGCCAAAATCGGGTATAGCATCTGGTCCAAAACCGGGTACACCCGGCTTTGGACTACCTATGGGGCAGAACCGTAAAAAAGTAAGATTTCAAAGTTAATTATTTTTCCTACGTGTGATTATGAAAACAGTGATCTCACGTATTAAATATGTTGGTAATTAAGTAAATTAAACAGAGGCTAGTAAAATTCGTTTGTTTTTCTAAAAAGGATTTTTTTATTTAATATTTCCCTTAAGGTCCCGCTTTTACCCCACTCTCCCCTAGATATGACCGATTTAGGCGGCCAAAATTATTTAAGGGTATAATTCGGTACAAAATGGGATAAAAAATGTAAAAACGTTGTTTTATACTAAAATCAACTGTATTCTGTCAATTAAAAACAAAAAAATATATATATAAAAAAATTATAAAAAAAATATTTTTAATTTATTTAATAGGTACAAAATTAAAATACACACAAATCTACACTACAATAAAAATAACTAAATATCACTTCACTTTCACTTTATACATCACTCACTTCACTTTCAATGCTTCTTTCATGTTCTGGTATACATATATATGGTTATATATATATATATATATATATATATATATATATACATATACATGTATATGGTTCGGCAGGCAACAAAAGCTCGATTGTCTCAGGAAGAAAGGCTTTGTTGCAAGGCGATTGCTTTTTTGGTCTCATACTACTGATGAGTGGATCGGATGTTAGTAAAAGTCTAGTAAAAACGACAAAATTACATTGTTCTCTTGAAAATTTCCTTGCAAAATTTTGTCGATATGCCCTAAAATGTTTATTTCGGGCTTCTGCTGCTTCTTCCGACAACTGGCCAATGGGTAATAGAGCGTTTTCTATTACGCGTCCCCCATGGATCAAAATTGTATGCATGGTTGGAGTCATAGGATGCCAATTCTAATATAATGTTGCTGTATCATAAGCGTATTCGTCGAATTTAGCAATATTTATTCTATGACCACTAGATATTACCTCTAAAATAACTTTCAGCCTAAAAATCAAGTCGTAGCTGACTTTTGTGATATCAGCCGCCAATTCCGGATTATCAAAAAATCTCCTACTGGTGTTACCGTCAATGGTGTTGCCAAAGTTAGCCTTCTTTCTTTTAGTCCTGACGTGTTAGAGGATGCCACTGGAATCTCAAAAGTTCCTTCCAACCAAGACTCATTCAATTTTAAAAACTTATCTATTGTTTTGTTTGCTTTCAACCACCTTTGTTTTATTTGTGATTTCACATAAGAAAATTCACGTTTTATATATTTTTTGAGCTCTTCCGATGTTCCGTAGGTAAGCACAAGATAATTTTCATAATAATCGCACTTTTCACTTAAACTTGGCCAATTTTGCTCTTGTATTTGCTCAAAAATATATTTTCGAGCAAATACTTTTCTCCCCGAAGCACTGGGTTCACCTGTAAAAAGATAAAACTAAATTAACAATTTTTTGTTTAAATGTGCGAAAATATTTTTTTTTCATAGGTTATTTTTGAAAGCCTCTAAGACCACATAGGGGCGGCTAGTGGCGGCTAATTTCTGAGATACCATAAATACGACTAAGTAATCTGTTCAGGCATATACAATACAAGACAGGGACGCACCCTGAAGTATAACAAAAATACCATTGAAAATCAAAATCTATGAAAAAACAACATTTTGTGAAGGGTCATATTTAACGAGCTCAAAATATATGATAAATGTCAAAAATGTAATATAAAATTATTGAGATATATGAATTCTTACCTGAATTACTGGAATCCTTAAAAAAAACCGTATCAAAATCCGTTGCTGAATTTTAAAGATTTCGCATACATAGAGACAAACAGCGGGAAATATTATTTCCGTCTTTTTTCAAAACGACTAAATTCTTAATCTCGTTTGATCCTAAAAAGGACAAGAAAAGTAATTTAAATCGTATAAAAATATTAAAGCAAAACCAATTATATAGATACCAGTGACACCTAGCCGAAGCGAATAGAACTATTTACGGAGCTTTCCCACAAACTGCCTCTCACCAACGCCGAGAGAGCGGAATACTGGAAAACCAAGTTTATTTTACCGTTACCTATTACGCTAGCGCCTACGTGAAATGTTTCAGAATGGGGGTTCGTCCATTAGTTTGCTATTTTGCCACCGGTTACACATATATTGGTGTAGAGATTTGGATTTCAGAAGTGTTACTTCAGTCCGCTCTCGGCCGCGCTTCCGTAATAACGTACTTGGAAGATATTATCGTTTACAGATATAAATAAAATAGATTACAACGTATTAAAAACTGTTAAAGATAAGTTTTAGATATCGTGTATTAATGATAGTTATGTGTTAAAAACTAAGTTAAGTGTAAGGTCATTAAATTAACTGAAAGATTAATTGATACTTTTATTAAACTAACGTACTTATTAAACAGGATAAACAAGTGAAGACATCATGACCGGTGTAATTTAAAAATTATGGACGTCTCGGCAAAAATGTGTTCTACTTCAGAAAGGTAATTACAAATAAAATTATCCATGATATAAAAAATATAATATCTAGATTACGTTATGTTTTAAAAATATGTCTACTCAATTATTACGTGTTTTATGCGACAGCATGCCTGGTTTCATCGTAGATATACGTTTGTATGTATTATATTTATGTTTTCTCTTATTGTATATCTACATTTGCCTGCCATGCGAATTTATGATTTTGATACTAACGTGTTTTGCAATGAATACTTTTCTATTTTCTGAGGAATGTGCAATGCTAACGTCAACAATGCGCCGATATTTGATCAATAACTTTGCATAATTTCAGCATTCACTGCAAAATTTCTACACCTTGAAATTAATTATATCTCAGCAAATAACGGCCTCCTAGCCTAGTCGGTAGTGACCCTGCCTACGAAGCAGGAGGTCTCGGGTTCGAATCCTGGTCAGTGTGTTTATCACAAATATTTGTTCCTGAGTTATGGATGTTTTCTATGTATTTAAGTATTTATATGTATCTATCTATTATATATATCGTCGTCTAGTACCCACAACACAAGCCTTATTGAGCTTACTGTAGGACTAGGTCGATTTGTATAAGATTGTCCTATAATATTTATTATTAAAAAAATATATACATTATATTATTATATAAATCAATAATTATAATTATAGGTACAAGGCTCCTCCCGTGGCTTTATTTGCGTAGAAGTCGTTTAAAACATCCATCCTCATTCCACTCCCCTTAAATAAAAATATTTCCTAGTGACTATTCAAATTTTAATAATGTGTATTTGTTTCCATTGTTAAAATTTCAAATAGGTAATAAAAGTAGGTAGGTACAATATGGTGCGAATTTTATTTGATAGGTATTTGTAAGACAACATGAAAATACACTCAAGATCAATAAAACCGACTTCCCGCTAAACAAAATTGTATAGGTACCAACAAAGAAATTATAAAAAACTAATTTTCTTTAATTTATTTATTTATTTATCAGTGTTAACTGAAGCATATTCATTATTGAAAGCTACTCTTTCGATAAGAGTCACAAATAGCTCGGCCCAAAAATGAAGCAACGTTAACCTTGGAGTCCTATATTGGATTTTCGAGCTCTCTCACGTACCTACTACTGCCGTATCAGAGAAAGGTAGGAATGTAGCGATCGGTGAAAATTCAGCCTCTTATAGGTTTATTTTGTAATGTTTATGATTAGACGAAATCGATTCGATTATTTTAATAATGAATTTAAAAGCAATTTTTGCTGTTTCGTCTTTTTTTATCTAAAGCATCTGCAATAATTACTACTTATATCTAAACCGCCAACGAGTCACATTTCACAAATAGTCTACGGTCTTGTTTATTTCAATACTTTTCGTGGTTATTTCCTTCTAAAACCAGGCAGGCCCGGTGATAGTGCAAGCTCGTTTACTCCGATACAAAAAGACAGTATGCGCTTACTTCGCTGTTGTCAGCTCCTTAAGCACGAGAAGGAAATTCTAATCAACTTCGATAACAAAAAACAACATCAACCTTTTTAAACATAAACATTTTCAATATTCGATCATGTATACTATTAAGCATTTAGTGAAAATATATTTACACGTTAAATATCTAAGTATAATATACATCTAGAAACACGAGGCATTTAAAACGCATCCAATTAGGTAGTTGCAGCCACCTGCAATTATACCTAGCAAGCAAAGAGTAGGCATAAGATTGTGTTATTGCGCGCTTCATTGATCAAGATATAGCATTTTTCTTCGGAGAGGCAGATTAGGTGATAAATCGTTTCCAATAATGGTTAAATGGCATTTTAGACTTTTTATTAGTCGCATTTTAGATGGTAATTTTATGTGAAAATATGTGCGATATTTAGAACATTGACAACTGACGATGGCGTCAGTGAGATAATTATCCCCTTACCCTTAGGTATTTAATTTCGATTGGCCTTATTACAAAATTTGTGACATGTGTGCCTTTGCTCAAACAGTAAAGCTACTCAAGCTATTCGTAAAAATTGAATCCACTTGAACCTAAGAGCCTTATCACATTCTATCGATTTGCGGGCGAGTTGAAAGCGAGTTGAAAGCTCGCTGCGTGATCGCCTTCGCTTTCAACTCGTCCGCAAGTCGTTAGTGTGATATCCTATCACATTTTTTACAGACAGAGACATTTGAATACTGATATTACCTGCATCTACAAGTGCAAAAAAATACCGAAACAGTCTAAATATTAAGGGCCCTCTAAACATTTGATCGTAAGCATTTGGCCTATAAATGTATTTGAATGAATTATACAGGTTAGAGCTTTTAATGAGCCCTGGAGGGAAAGTACCCTAAAACGTCCTTAAGATTTATATTATGAAAGACAAATGCATTAAATGATTTTAAAAATTTCGTTTGACTCTCTCTCTCCTGGGAATCGAAATAACATTTTTTTTAATTAAGGTATTTTTTTGCACTTGTAGATACAGTTAATATCAGTATTAAAATGTATCTCAGAAACATTAAGTCTTACACTCGTCTGTCGAATTATATACCTAAAATATTGAATATTTTGTACACAAATAATCTTGTGTTCCTATTTTTATTCATTTTTAGATTTTTTAATCTAAAATTAAATCCAAAAATCTTTAAATGCTGTTTTATTTCTTTTCAAAATTAAGAAATGTCTTCTTTAAGTAAAACTTAAAATTTGTACGTAAAACTTAGGTATTTGACGTCACGTTGCACGGAAAATTCAAAACTATATTGGTTATCTACTTTTCAACCGACTTTAATATTTCTAAAGGAGGAGGTTCTCAATTCGTCTGAATTTTTATTTTCTTTAGTATTATTTTGTATGTATTTCCCTTCACGGAACAATGGTGTTCCGGACCTTTGGGAGGCGTACGCGGAGCCGAAGCCAACACGCAGAGGCCCTTTCGACAATTTAATGAAATGTAAGGGGTACACCGAGCGGATGCTGCACCTGCCCGAGTCATGGGATGCACGCAGAGGCAGCACCCGCCAGGGTGTATAGACTATTGAGATTTAATGGAATCTAAAATATAATGGATTATTAGGATGAATGTGGTGGACTAAAAGAAAAAAATGGAACGTCTGCCTAACAAAATGGTAATCAATTTTATTTCCGGCAGACGGTGACTCGCCCACATAAGATGGGCCCCCACAAAAAGCGACATCTAAGATGGCTCGAGGGCAACACCGGTATGAGGGCTGGGGGTAGAGAGGTGTCACTGGACTTTAAACATATAGCCAACTCGCCACTTAGGTTTCCACATCTACCCTCGAGAACACAGCTCTCGCGACCCCACTCTGGACGGCCGGTTAAGGCAAGCCAGAGCCTCCAGGAGCGCTCAGGTACGTGGGGTCGCTACTCCCCAACAGCTCGCCACAAGCTGCCCTGCGTTGACTGATTGCACCGGCCGAAACCAGATGGGGTCGTCACATCCCTACGCCATTATTATTATTATTTTGTTTTTGCTTTTTATATATCTCCTTTTTAAAGGGTAATTTACTTAATATGCGGGCCATAGCCAAGCATAAATAAGTTTTTTTTTTGTTAAGCAGATATGGTCGATGAGGTTAAAAACTTCCTAGTAATACGGCATGTATTCAAAATTGTGGCTTTTTGAAGGGTGTGTGTAATGTGTGTGGGAATCTGTAGGGTTTTCAGACTATTTTCTAAGGTTTTGGGTATTATTCCCGTTGTGGAAATAATGATTGGTACTATGTGAACCGTATTCGCCTGCCATTGGCGTCGTATCTCTATGGCTAAGTCCTTATACTTCGACAATTTGTAGATTGGAGGTTGTGAGTATTTGGAATAGCTATATCTATTAAATAAACAGTCTTGTTGTCATTGTTGTCAAAGAATGTGATGTCGGGTCTGTTGAAATGAATCGTTTTATCTGTTATGATGGTCCGGTCCCAATATAGTTTGTATTGCCGGTTTTCATATACTGTGGATGGAATATATTTATAATACGGTTTTTGTTTGTCAATGAATTGGTACTTGTAAGCTAGATATTGATGAATTATGGATGCAACCTGATCGTGTCGGTGTTTGTAGTCTGTTTGAACTATGGATTTACATGCACCTGTTATGTGTTGGATGGTTTCTGAAGCACTATTACAATGTCTACATGAGTCAGTCGATCTATCTAGGTCTTTAGTTATATGTTTTCGGTAGTTACGGGTGGCTATGACTTGATCTTGTATTGCCAGCATAAAAGCTTCAGTCTCCGGGAAGAGTTCACCCCTTTTCAACCAAGCATTAGACAACTCTTTGTCTACAAACGATTTCCCAAGATCGGCGTGGTGTCTACCGTGTAGCGCTTTTTGGGCCCAGTCGGATATTTTTTGCTGAGTGGTTTCAGTTTGTTCATTACGTTGGATGTTTTTGTCGTGTAGATTAAGAGGAGTGAAATTGGCATCTATTTTAACTGTGTAAGCGTGTAAGGGTGATTGATCTGATTTTGTGTAAAAATAGTGCCTAAGAGTAGTTATTTGCTTATTGTGTAAGTTATACAAGTCTATTAAGCCTCTTCCTCCCTCGCGCCTCGGAAGAGTTAATCTTTGCGTGCAGGATTTTGGGTGATGTTTCCTGTATTTTGTAAGGCTTGTGTTAATTGTACGCTGGAGTGTTTTCAAGTCAGTCCGTGACCAGTTTATGATGCCAAATGAATATGTTAGGACCGGTATTGCAAAAGTATTTATAGCTTTGATCGTATTACGTGAGTTCAGGTGAGATTTGAGTATTGCGGAAAGTCTATGCCTAAATTTTCGGGTAACTTCAATTTTCGTCTGCTTTTGATGTATCTGTCGAGATTGTTGAAAACCTAAATATTTGTACGTTTCTTGTTCTGTCATATGCTGAATCTGCTCTCCTGTAGCTAGGGTGTATGCATTATTTTGGATTTGTCCTCTATGGATTGAATGTATTTTACACTTATCTATACCGAACAGCTAGTCTATGATGGTCGGGTTTTTATCGTTTACCGACGTTGCTGTCACCTTCTAACAGTATGTACGAAAGTGACGCATAGCTTGATAAGCGATAAAATGGCAACCATACTAACCCTACTGCATACCTATGTCTGTAGAAAACTCTTGCGTTATGTCAGCAAGTTGGAACAATTCTGTAATATCACTCGCGAACAGTTTTATGTCATCTACATACATAAGGTGGGTCAGCCTGTAGTGGGTATTGTCATGTTTCAGTTTAAACCCTGTTTCAGTCCTGTCAAGCAATTCAGATAAAGGATTTAATGCCATGCAAAACCACAGGGGGCTGAATGCGTCCCCTTGAAAAATGCCTCTTTTAATACTAATCGGTTCTGTAGTTACTGTATTACCAGCTTGCTTAAGAGTAAGAATTGTCTGCCAACTACTCATGGCAGTTTGTAGAAAATCAACTATTGATGGGTGTATTTTGTAGCGGTGTAGAATGAATACAAGCCAGCTATGGGGTACAGAATCGAAGGCCTTCCTATAATCGATGTACATGGTATATTCCTCTTTCTTCTCATTGCCTGTTTCATAGCTACTGAATCTATAATTAACTGTTCTTTGCAACCTTGGCTATGTTTCCTGCAACCCTTTTGCTGTTCTTTAAGAATATCATGTTTTGACAGATGGCTATATATGGTTTCGCTAATGCATGCAGTTAAGATTTTATAAATGGTTTGAAGACATGTTATTGGCCGGTATTTGGCGGGGTTTGTAGTATCATCGTCTTTAGGTAGCATGTAAGTACGGCCTTGTGTGATGTAAGATGGCATTGTTTCCGGGGACTTTATGAATAAATTTAAGTATTTATGCAGCAATGGGTGTGTACTTGTAAGTTTCTTATACCAAAAGTTATGTATGTTGTCCGTTCCAGGGGACTTCCAGTTATGTGTGCGCTTTATTACCTGTATGAATGTATCTATTGGGATGTGCTCGAACTCCATCATTGGGATGGCAGGTGAAATGTTCATTGCATCATCATCGTTGATCCACGTTGCATCCTCGTTGTGTTGAACCGGCCTTTCTCATATGTCCGCCCAGTATTGGCGTAGTGAGTCTATAGGAGGGGTTTCAGTGTTAACTGATTGATTTTGATGTGTTTCTGATGGTGACAAAATTTTCCTGTAGAACCCGCTTTCGTTGTTTGTAAATAGTGCGTTTTGTGACTTCCTCCCCGTACATGCTAAATATCTCTTAAGTCTACTGGCTGCTGTGTTCAGTTTCTGCTTCAATGTATCTAGATAGTGGTCAGGTTCGGGGTTAGGGTTTTCAAACGTAGCATGCGTATGATAAGTGGTTTTGATCATTTCTACTGCTGAAACTATTTTTCTACTTCTGTTCCCTCTAATACACTGTGTAAGGCGGCCTATATGAGCTCTGTATTTACCTATTTTTGGACTCTAATCTCAGTTGCCAAATTAGTTTTTCAGATTTTTGTTTTTTACCGATATTGGCGGTTTTATCCATTTTTACTCCTGAACTTGCAGCTGTTGTGTATGCTGTAGTGTAAATTATATTTTGAAATGAAATGAAATCTAGTTCATGTGAAATGTAGTGGGGAATAACATCTTTATCTAAGTAGTTTACTTTAAGGGCTTTGCCCACAAACTATGAGATCGCAAGCTTTGAGGATGCTAAAAATGCTTTTAAAATTGCCAGCCCGGGCAAAGACTTTCCAGACAACCCAAAATCACAAAGGAGTTGGGATAATGTTTACTGCGATTTAACTTACAATACTCTTTTAAATAACTCTACAGGTCCAGATCGCGCGAGGCTTTTGGCGGTCGGATCCCGGGAAGCTGGTTACTGGCTTCATGCCCATCCTTCGCCCAATACTGGTACTTTCTTGGATCCGGCCTCCCTTAGACTGGCGACTGGTTTGCGACTGGGGGTTTCGGTGTGTGCGCCACACTCATGTCCTTGTGGCACAGACGTAGACCGACTGGGACACCATGGATTAGAGACATAGGCGAGTCCTGTTTTTATGATTCGATTCCTGTTAACGAGCAATTAGGAGAGCAGTTCACAAGATGGAGCTGATGCGGAACCCTGGCAGTACCTAGTGGAACTTAGGTTTGGTGAAACTTACGACAATTCCGTTTTCGTTATTCAACTCGTGTTAACGAGCGATAGGAGAGCGGTTCTCAAGATGGAGCTGATGCTAAACCCTGTGGCAGTAACTAGTGGAACTCAAGTTTGGTCCAACATACGCGACTTCTATTTACGTCATTCGACTCGTGTTAACGAGCAATTAGGAGAGCAGTTCACAAGATGGAGCTGATGCTGAACCCTGGCAGTACCTAGTGGAACTCAGGTTTGGTGAAACTTACGACAATTCCGTTTCCGTCATTCAACTCGTGTTAACGAGCGATTAGGAGAGCGGTTCTCAAGATGGAGCTGATGCTAAACCCTGTGGCAGTAACTAGTGGAACTCAAGTTTGGTCCAACATACGCGACTTCTATTTTTATGTCTTTCGACTCGTGTTAACGAGCAATTAGGAGAGCAGTTTACAAGATAGAGCTGATGCTAAACCCTGGCAGTACCTAATGGAACTCAGGTTTGGTGAAACATACGCGTGTGCTGATTTCGTTAATCGACTCATGTTAACGAGCAATTAGGAGAGCAGTTCGCAAGATGGAGCTGATGCTGAAGCCTGGTAGTAATATGTATGTAAGTTTTAAATACGATGTAAGGAAAATTAACGAAATAAAAATAAAAATTAGCAATAATTCGCTTACTTTAACTTATACCGGGAAGTCCAATTGAAGTCGGTTTTTTTTCTTTAAAATTATTTTTAAAACATTTCATCCAAGAACAATGCAAACATTCAATTACTAAAACCATACCTTGGTTTTAGTGCACGGCGTAGTCTCATCAAACTACCGAGAGACGTTCCCCGCTGCAAATCCTTGTAGATAGATATTGATAATAACCAAGCCATCACTTTTAAGGGTTCTGTACAAAAATTGTAAATAAGGAACCCTTTGGTGCGTCTCAGTCGGTTTATTTGTCACATCATTAAATATCTTGAGAACTGTTTAATCTACCGATTTGAAATTTTGAATAGTTATAAACAAGGTTAACATAGACACATTGAGAGAAGATTTAACATATATTTGAATTTATTTCCAATGAGAAATGCCCGATAAAAAAGGGGACAAACATCTTAAGTTTAGTTATGGGTTCATGTGAAAGGACTTGATTTGCACATTCTTCCACTTCATCTTTTACATTGAAGGAAGAAACAAAAGCTGTTTTTTACTTTATTTTTATAAATTGTTAATGTAACATTACCTATAAATGTAACAGGAAAAATTCAACATTGAATCTAACCTCATATTTTTTAATAAAAAAATTCTGAACTATATTTAAATTTAAACCGCCTTAGATTGTTTTTGTTTTCTTTAAATTTATATGATATCATGCTGTAAGTACGGATTTTTAAATTAAGTAACAAAACGGTTAACGCTGTAAAAAAATATCAAGGAACAACAAACTCGCATAATAACTCTACATGCAACTGATGTCAAATTTGTACTTCTAATTGTAGTCACAACTCAAAATTTGTACGGAACCCTCAGTGCGCAAGTCCGACTCGCAGTTAAATAAACTCAGCCTCAGCTCTTTTCCTTCATCCGGGTGTAGCAGAAATACCGCTGATCAGTTAAAGAGCGTTACTAGCATCGTATTCTTATTACGAAAAACATTTATTTCATGCGAAAAAATATTATTTCTACCGTCGACGTCAAAGATATATTTCCAATTGACAACATTTCATAGTTTTAAAAGATGCTAATTCGTAATTGAATCAATTTTGAACATACACTTTAGCGAGCAGGCATGGACTCAAGCCACCTTACCAATTAGGTACAGCGGCTTGGGTACCCGCAAAATTTCTACTATAGCTCTACCGGCGTTCCTAGCTTCAATCCACAGTACTGCCAATCTCACAGGTAATATCTTGAAAGCCACTCCGGCTACAAACTGTGATATTGCATGCCTGGATGAAGCTACGAACGCATGGCTAGCTGGACCGAGCCAAAATATTCCCTCCAAACCACAGATGCAAAGGGCCTGGGACAACATTGCATCCGCTGCCGTACTAAGATCCCTAGTGGACACCTCATCAGGCAGGGACCGTGCGCGGCTTCTAGCAGCGTCCAAACCAGAGTCCGGTCACTGGCTACATGCTTACCCATCACCACACACAGGCACCTTTATCGACCCAAGCGCACTCCGCATTGCTGTTGGTCTCCGAGTAGGGGCGGACGTATGTGTAGAACACAACTGCGCCTCTTGCGGGGCTTCAGTGAATCGCCTTGGTCACCACGGTCTGGCTTGCTCTTCGGGCGCCGGCCGCATACCTCGTCACTCTGCCCTAAACGACATCCTGAGACGGGCGCTCGTCAGCGCCAGCGTCCCCGTAGCTCTGGAGCCCCAGATCTCACGGGACGATGGCAAGCGCCCCGACGGGATGTCGCTAATACCTTGGAGGATGGGTCGGGCGCTGGTGTGGGACGCCACCTGCGTTGATACGCTGGCGGCGTCCTACCTCTCGGCCACCTCAAAGCAGGCGGGAGCGGCCGCGGACGCCCGAGAGCGATTCAAGACCAATAAATATAGCTGTCTCACCGCCCAGTACGAATTTGTACCATTCGGCGTTGAGACGCTCGGACCGTGGGGCAAGGAGGCACGGGGGCTATACAGAGCACTAAGTAAACGCCTTAGAGAGGCAACGGGTGATCCTCGCGCAGGCGGCTTTCTTGCGCAAAGGATTGCAATAGCAATTCAGCGCGGGAATGCCGCCTGCGTGTTGGGCACCATGCCCAGCAATCCTGGATTAGATTTTTAAGGTAGGTAGTTTTATTTTTATTTCTGTATTATTATTATTTTTTTAAGGTATTTTTATAAGGTAGTTTTTTTTATTTTATTCTTAAGGTAGGTTTTTCATTTTTAGGTACCATAATTGTTATTTATTTATTATAATAAAGAAAATATACTAATTCGTTATAAACTATTTCTGTAAACATGAATGAAACGCTCGAAAAATAATGTTTCGTAATTTTTGTTAATTATTTTTTTTTATTCGTAAATTAGTGTAAATCGGATGATGACGTCACTTTATTTAGTTGCATAAACAAGGGAGTCCTTGTTATTGGAATATTTTTGAATTTAAATTAGGTAGTGATATTATTAAACATGTTTGACGTTGATTTGATGTTATTTTTCTTCTTAAGGTTACGTTCAAATCTGTTTTTGTTGAAGATGAAAACAAACAAAGTCTTAAATTAAATTGATCTTTACACATTAATAAGTTATTGGACATTGATGTGCCTTTTTAGCCCTGCTGTGCGGCTTCATTCCGCTCTAGGTATTAATGGGAACGAATAGAAATAGTTTTTCTGAGCATGTTTTCGAGTTGTTTTTACAGTCGGTCATACAGCCACTATTTAGTAACGGCTAACGTCCATAGCTTTTACGTCACTTCATTACTAATTGTTCTTAATATTTACAAACAGCTAGCGAAGTAAGATACATCCAAGACCAAGAACAATATTTCATAATTCAAGTTTTATGTTGCATTAAAAGTTTTACGTGGTATTCTGGTACTCGTATATCAATATCTTTATATAAGTACTATCGGCCCAATTAAATCCTGACCCACCATGTAACTGTGTCATATTGACATCTAAAGTCAAATGCTAAGTAAAATCATACATGACGTTACTATGATACAGTTCTGTGGTGGGTCAGGATTCAATTGGGCTGATAGTACCCACATATAATGAATCCTCTATGATGCATTAAAAATCCGCACATTATGACCCCCATAAGGATACAACTTTCTTGTTACTACGAATTTCTTATCTGTCTGATATAACAAAGATTACGATAACATTTTTTTTAATTTCAATATAAAAACAAGGAAAGTTGATTTGATCTCTATTCTAATATTAGTCGAGATGATGAAACGAAGTGTCAGTTAATTGCAAACAATGTCGCACGGAAGTTGCACGTTATTTGATATCAAAAGATATGAAAATTGGTGTCATCTCGACTTTTCGGGTGTCATTCATTGCTTTGTGATTGATGTGGCAATATGATGTGGAAGTGAGGTGAACGGCCTAGTGGATAACACTTTAAGGAGGGAATTCACACATTTTTACAAATAACTTCTGAACTATCAAACATACCGACTGCATTCATGTGCAAATGTGTAATCCACTTCTTTTTACATGATATGCGGACCATAAAATGTATTATATCCTTACCATTGTCAAGTTATTTTAGTTTTCTGCTACCTCTCATATTGTACCAGCGAATTACAGGCAAATTTCTCTATCCACCATCCGGCCTCAAAATAATTAGATACAAACACGCTATATAACAGTTTTAATAATGAATTACTTAACTTGCAAAAACTAAATTGGTAGAGCCACAAACGCTTGGCTTCATAAATCCTGCAACGATACTTACTGAGTGGCCAGCAGATATTAAGAAAGGGTTGATGGCAAAACAACATACCAGACGTCTAATACACTAACGGCCTCCTAGCCTCGTTGGTAGTGACCCTGCCTACGAAGCAGGAGGTCCCGGGTTCGAATCCTGGTCAGGGCATTTATTTGTGTGTTTATCACGATTATTTGTTCCTGAGTTATGGGTGTTTTCTAAGCATTTATATGTATCTGTCTATTATATATATCGTCGCCTAGTACCCACAACACATGCCTTATTGAGCTTACCGACTAGGTCGATTTGTGTTAGATTGTCCCACAATATTTATTTATTTATTTTATTATTAATACATACCGGGTGTGGCCTACAATAGGAGCAATAAATTGAATCGTAGGTTCCACTCCTCAAACTGAACAACTTTTATTCAACAACTTTAAAAAAATGTGTAATTTGTAGGTATTCACTTTTTCATACAAATTAAATAGTATTTTCAATGTACGTTAACATCAGTCTAATTGACGTCTCTTGTCATAGTACAAATAGGTCAAACTTTGCAGTACATTGCGTCTTCTAAAAAACTTTAAAAGTATAATAAAAATCTAAATCCACGTTATATTTAAAACTTGCTGAACAAATGTTGTTCAGTATGAGGAGTACAACCTACTATTAAATTTATTGCTCCTATTGTAGGCCACACTCGGTATAATATGATTGTTTACAAGTAAGGTCAATTGAACCTGCCAACTGATGGGGTTGGAACAGAATAGTTTTTTTGCATGGATGTTTCAAAACTATAATTTAGAAACGTTTGCACATATTAACATAGTTTCTATAGAGAAAATATAGAGGTCCGTCCGGAAAGGTACGTTGTCAAATTCCACGGTGTATAAAATACGGAACCTAAGATACCAAAAGAGGTTTACCTATATAACACTACTACACTAGTAGAGTCAACAACACAGCTGTGAATACAGCCAATGTGCCAAAAATATGTATACACGACCTTAATTATCTGGCAATAAAGTTCTGTATACATATTTTTGGCACTTTGGCTGTATTCACAGCTGTGTTGTTGACTGTAGATGTGTTCTTAATATTCTGTAATTACAAACGCATTTCGGGAATCCAGTACCTATTAAAATTTATAGTATAAGGCTAACTACTGACGAATATTTAGATTCTCTATTCGGAGAAAAAGCAAAGCTCTTGTGGTAAAGGCATATCTCGACCAGGGAGGGGTTCAATGTTCGGAATCAATCGATTTTCCAAAATTCACATAACTAATACTTCCACCAGATATTCTTCCAAAGACTTCAGCTAGCACATACAAAAAAAATATTTCGTGCATTGGTGACACCGAAAAACAATGCAAAATATATTATAGTTTTGTTATTATAATTTTTTATTCAAAAACATGATTCTAAATATACTCAAAATTCTTTGATTTTTGAATTCTCTATTACTCTGAAAGGTATATCTGAACCCAGTTGAAAATATATTTGAGAATGCTGACTTATTAAACGATTCCTGATCAAAAGGATATTTATAGGGTGTAGTCCACGTGCATTATGATGCCACTAACGATGCAACAATCGAACAAATCTACCTGTTTAATAAAGAGGACAGTATATCCAATATTCCGAAACAAAATTGGGCCCTAATACGTATTGCAGCAAAAGTATACCCTATCTATCTATGAGCCCCTTTCCATATTTCTCTTCCAATATGGCACTTTAACTTAAACTTGATGGCTATTACAGACGCAAATATTCCTTAGGCATTGTTTTTGAATTTCCTTCATAAAATTTAATTACTGGCGTTTCAATTAACTGACTCAATATTTCACACAAAGAGGAAAATATTCATCTGTCTTAACAAAGGTTCGTTCGTTAAGACGTTGACTCGCGAAATATTAGGTATTATTAAAATGCCGAAATAATACCTTGGAGATCTAAAATATCTGGCTCAAAGCCAATTAATTATTCAACCCTGGTTAAATTATATTTATAAAATGATTACCTACTCGTAGTACAGTTTTTTTGTTGTACTCGACTAAGTTTAGAAAATATATTATAATATATTTTTGACTGGCAACCCTAGCCATGTAAACACCAAAGTTAAGAGCTCGATTAATTTGTTTTTTTTTTTAATGTGGGAAACAATTAAGTAATTAATAAAAGTAATAGTGATTTTAGTGCACTGAAGTACTTACAGTGGAAAAACAGTGTAAATTTCCAATTTCCACGCACTGGACACTAAAACTGGCGGTGAGAAAAGTGTTTTGGCCGTTAATTTGGTATATTTTGAACCAAAATTATCCGTATAACCACTTTGCGTATCAAAATATAACGGGATTGTTCACCCATAAGATCAGCTGAGTGGCCGTTGTTTAAAACTACGTCACTGACAGACTGTCGTATGTTGCCATTAGCAAAAGTTGCGGTTGCGTTCGGAAACTGGATCTAGGGCCCCATAGACTCTGGATCAGATCGCGTGTAATTTTTGCCTACCACACCGTGACATCCGCTGTAGGCCAGCTGTAGGCCTTTTGAATTGGACCGCTGCCGCAGTGAGAAACAATATATTTCCGGACCGAACAGGACTGTCATCATCGACTCACGTCAAAAACGTCAACATCGGCTGACCTAACAGAATTACCAGTCTACATTTCGACACAAAACTTACCAAAACATAGTGAATTATATGATTATTTTATAGAAATTATTGCGTTTAAGTTTAAATAGATAATTATTATAATATTTTGACATTGCTAATCGTATCCTGAATCTAATATTTTTGACATCTTACAATACATTAAATCCATCTTTGCCCTAATATTCCTAAATTCTGTGATTATAAGCATAATATAAATTATATTCTAACCTTAATACAGACTTCTATTATACATATTACATTACATGTTCATACATATTTGATACAGGGTAATTTTAGTAGTTTGCTATATCTCTTTCGTAGTAAGCATTTCCATCTACTACAATAATGTTAACTCGTAAAGCGACAGCCTCAGCCGCCGCTGCGGCGCAGGCAGAAACAACAAAAAAACTTAAAGCAACACTTTTAGAGTTGAAAAAGTCAAAAGAATTAGCGGCTAATTTAAATTGTGAAAGAGAAGATAATGAGAAGGAAATGCTTACTATGCTTGAAAATAGGGATAAATTAAAAAAAGAATTATGTCTACTTGAGCAAGAGAACATTGAGCTCAGTACTGAGCGGGACCAGCTTCTGGAAGCTGTACAAAGGTTCCTTTCGGCCGCGTATGTAACCGAGTTTTGTAACCAGGTACCAAATAAGATTTTTTTTTCTTTTCTCGTAGCCACTTACGAACTAGTAAAATATTTAGAGACATAGAATTAATTTTAAATAGTTACCATGAAAGAATTTCTGTTCTTGTTTTGTATTTAAAAAACTAAGTTACCAAAAACGATGTTAAATTCTTATTTTGTAATTTTAAGGGCCTGTTTCAGAATCTCCACGTAAAGTCCTGACTAAAATATCTGGGACTTACTCAGCACATAATAATGCTAAGGCCTATACGGTCTAAAACTGTAAGCAAAATTATGTCCTTGAGTCTACGTACATACCTCCCTAAGGATAACTTTAGTTTATTATGTACTGTGTTTGTGTAGTGCCTTTCAGTTAAGTGAATTCCTATTGTTAGTTTATATTTTTGTGTACAAATTGGTAAAACAATAAATAACACAGAAAATTAATTACCTACCAAATTGCCCAATTTCCTTCTATTGTTAATCTATTCGAAAATGTTATGGCTAAAATTAATACACATAATTTCTGTTGTAACTTGCAAATTTATTTATTTAATGAGATAATCTTAAAATTAACTATTAATATAGAGCAGATGATACCGTAACTTGCACTAATTCAAGATTACATAATAATAATAAAATTAGATAAATTATGGGATTTGTAGCAATTGGAGTTAAAGAACCATTACAGGGATTGATTTTTTTAGTAAATTTTTAAAGTGACCATAATTTTTTTAAACATGAGATAGATTTTTTTTCGTATTTTTCTGAGAACTGTTATAACTTGGTCTATCACCCATTTACGGCTTGACGTCGATTTCTGGGACACCCTGTATATATAAAACTTAAAAATATTTCCGTTGATTTTTTTATGGATATAACAACACTTTAATAAATAGGAGGTACAAAATAAATTTTTTTATTACACAAACCTACCGGAAACCGAAAATGTAATATTTGAGTACAATCAAGCTAAACATTTATCGACACACATCGGCACGGGTGCATCTCTAATTCCCGTCAAGGCACAAGCGGCCGTACCAAGTAATAATCATCGATTGTGAATATAGCTCTAGCAATATGGCCAACTGGGCTCATTACTGCGTCACGCGCCACGCCTCCGTTAGCTATCTATTCCTTCTTATTTCTATGGTATGGTATAGCCGAACACCAAACCGGCTAATTATGGCCGCTACCACGCCTGCATTAAATCGCTATGGCTGAAGAAAGAAATATGTATACTAGAAGGTGCTCGTGCACTTTACCCACACGTGAACATCTACTTTTTCAACCCATGCGCCAACTTCGCAAAAAGGCGTCGTAGACCGAATCAAAAAGAGGATAAATAAAACAAAGTCGAATAAAAGCACATACTGACCGTCATTGCAATTTTTTTATTCGAATTTAACAATATGAACATTCTCGATTTTAATTTTCCACTGTTTATCTTTCTTAAATTACATATCCAGGGCACTGGAGTCTACAACATATCAAAATTCCGGGATATTTAAGAGAAAACCTCATTTTCCATACTTTAGGTTCCTAGCCACAAGTTGTTAAAAAAAAAAGTTATGCCGAAACTTTACGTTTCTTATACTTTACGTTTTCCCAGAACTCGATATGGGCCTCACAACATAATGTATGATGGCGCTAAACTTTATAACATCCTCCAGAGTTAATATTAAAAGTTACAGCTAATTTAAATAGAAATTTTTCTACTCCGGTACTTTTATCTGTCAATTATATGGTCCAGCAAACAAATATAAAAGCATGTCTTACGCAATTTCAAAAACTCTATGTAGTCTATTCTTCATAAAGACCCTAGGGTTTTTATGTGATATAATGCAACTGCTAACAGGAGCGCTACCACGAAGTCCGAAAGTCGTACTTCGGATAGTGCCATCCCTTTCGCGCATATGTAGAATAAAGTGAGAGCGAAGAAGACGGCACTATCCGAAGTTCGATTTGCGGACTTCGTGGTAGCGCCGCAGAGGTGCCCTGTGAACCCAACAAATAAAAAAAAACAACACTAAATTTACAACGAAAATCAACACTACCAACTTAACAAACAACTTAATTCATATGGTTTGAAACAATAACAAAACTAAAATAATTGCTGCCAACATAAGGAAAAACGCAAGTAAATGAGTTGAAAAAAAAACCGTGTCTATGATTACGTTCTGTCGACTGTCATTTGTCACTATCCAATCGAATTTCCCGCTCTTTCTTATGCTGTATTGCTGTTTGTTTAGGATTCTTGGAATAGTTGTGGCATATTTAGCATTCTTATTAGAGTTTGGAGTGAAAAATAATAATAGGTGACGACGACCACTTTCTTTCGACACCAGAAGAAATATCGGCGGCGGCACAATCAATTACTGAGAGCTTATTGGCTGCAAAATCGCGGCGTCTGTACGATAAATCGTATGAGAAGTTCATGGCGTGGAGACTTGCACACCAGACTATCTCAGAGAATGTGCTACTGGCTTACTTTAAAAGCCTCGGCGAACAATTCAAGCCGTCTTCACTGTGGGTGGAATATTCAAAATTAAAGTCAACGCTTAATATATACCACCAGACCGACATCTCTCAATACGCCAAGTTACTAGCTTTTATTTAATGCCTAGTCGTAGAAAAAGTAATGTATGCAACGTTGTATAAGTAGGTCAAAAAAGGCTCATGGCGTCATATTTAACAATTTTCGGCTTCGCCTCAAATTGTTACACACGCCACTCACCTTTTTTGAACCCTCTTATACAACTGTTGCATAAAATACTATAAAAACCTTATATACAATTTAATATTCAACTAATAATCGCATTATCATTTCCGCATGCTCTTAATAATATTTAGTTATATTACTGTTACAGGTTACATTCTTGTAATTTAATGTTGTCTAATGTGAAATGCAAGTAAGTAGGTAGGCACGAGTTGAAGAAGTTCCATGTCTTTATCAAACAGCAAGCTTGGGTTATAAAGGCGTCAAAAAAAGGGTTTGAATAAACGGCGCTATACTACCTATCTATTATTTGCTGGGCTACAACAAACTTCGCTTTTCTGAGAAACTGTTTTTGTTACACAAAAGAGCGTAAACAGGGGACATGCCAGTGCCACCTGGGTCCTGTCATTGAATTCGTTAAATTGCAAAATATACTTATAGGTATACTCCGCTGCCGTGTCATGATAAAATCTTGTAAGTATCTCTAAAATACAAGTTTATGGGAAATCGACTTTGAAGTTTCAAATCGTTTTTTACGGTTATATCGGAATCTTATAAATAAATATAAATATTTTACTACTGACTTGTTGGCCAGGTTTTATAGGCCCGTATATTTTTTTGCCCAATTTATTATCTTTATTTATTTTTAATCTTAGGTTAGGTTATTATAAGATGATTAAAAATTAAAATTCAAAACATAAAAAAACAATACAAAATATGTATAAACATATTATAAAAAACCTTACCTAGAGTGCCGCCGGCAACGGGGCAGAGCCCAGGCTGCCGGTGGTTAGGGCCGCAGAGAAAGGAACCGCCGGACTACGCGCCGTGTCCACTGTCCAGGATTACTGTCTTCTGCATCTGACCCTTAATCCATCCACCTAGCGAGAGTCTCAAGATGTTGGTCGAGACTCTTCGCTATGAGACCGTTCGCTGAAACGACTATCGGGACAATGATCGTCGAGTCAACATCCCACATGGCGGTTATTTCGTGAGCCAAGTCTAGGTACTTACTGGACTTGTCCTTCTCGGCCTTCACGAGATTCTCGTCATGGGGGATTGTGACGTCGGCGAGCACGACCGACGCTGCGATCGATCAACCATCAACGTGTTTTGTAAATTTTCCTTAATATATTTTCTAAATTATGTTTTAAATGTACTTTCCTTCTTTTTGTACCTTTTTTTACACGATGTACAACTTTCTGAAATAGGCGAAAGTCGGCTATATCAAAACTAAAAAGCATCAAAATCACTTGGCTTTGTAATTAGGAACACAAAATCTTTTCGAAAGGTTGAAACAAAAGTTTTTCTGTACAACTCATTAGTACGTAGCACGCTCGAGTATTGTGGGGTTGTGTGGCGTCCCCATTACGCAGTACACAGTCTAAGGATAGAACGTATTCAAAAAAGACTCCTGAACCACTTGGCGTACTGTACAGGCAATACGAGGAGGATCAAAAACTATGTTACTCGACTTAAACATTTCAAAATAAACTCACTAGAAGACAGAAGAAACTATTCCGATCTTATGTTCTTATCAAAAATTTTAAGTGGATATATAAACTGCCCCGATTTAATAACCAAATTTAAATTTAAAGTACCTTTTAGAAACCCTAGAAATCCCATTAACTTCCTATCTCCGCCTTTCCGAAGGACTGTCTTAGGCTCAAATTCACCTGTCCCAAGACTATGTAAGCTGCATAACAAGTACAACACAATTGATATGTTTTGTACTCCATTACACAAACTTAGACGTAAGCTTCACGAAATAGTGTTCAAATGAAACTTAGTTAGCTATTAAATATTTGTTGATTTTTGTTAATACAACATTTAAATTTGCATGTAGTGTTTACTTCCATTTTATTGTACACTTAGCTATTAAGTATGTAATCAATGTTTGGTAAGCGTCAGTGTAACAGTTACTGGTAAACCAATAAAATAAAATAAAATAAAATAAAATATCGTACCGCCGGTTAAATCGTACCACATCTAGATTTCCTATTTAAAAACCTATTTTACTTGCTCATGGGACACCCAACACAGCTCCTATGTCACATGTCAAAAGTCAAGAACGAACGAATTTGAGAGAGAATAAAATAGATTTTCGTCGTACTCGATGTACCTTTTTATGTGATTTCGTAATTATATAACTTGTGATCTGAATAGGTTAAGAGTGTCGTGATGAAAGTATTTAGATTGGCCCACTTAGAGATCATACAATATTATTTATTTATTTTCTGAATTAACTCTTAAGCTATTTTGCGAGGTATAACTTATTCGGTTGTCATCAGTATTTTACGATTCATGGCCGTTCGGAAATTGTAAGTCAGGCGTTATAAATTTTCAACCACGATTTTTTTTGGGTAACAATTGTATACAACTTTCAAAGAGTACCTGCTAGCTCATCTAGGAAATATATCCTTACAAAAAGTAAGGGAAAATTTTTGGGGTCTTTCAATTATTCAACAAACAGCTGATATTTGGAAAAAAGGGAATTGAAGCAAAGACAAACTGTAAGTCTTTAAATCCCTGTGGATGATAGAAAACAATTTAAAGATGAGAAGCCATCGTGCGGGATTAGATAGACGAAGGACCTAACTTAAAACATCTGTTGCCCCATTCTATTCGCACTTAAATCGTGCCTATAAAAGTACAAAACGACGCCCCAGGGACCATCTCGCAAATTGTTCCGGCGATCTCTCGTCCGACCCAAAAGGATTTACTTCTGATGGCCAAGTGAACCTTAATTATATAATTCGTAGTTTCGTTTACTTTTTCCTTGTTTCTTTTTTGTTCTGTAGCCTTGTCTGTGATTACTGTGCTTCATCATTGTTGTATCTTATTGTTATTTAGTTTTTTTTTATTGGTACCAACATTTGTGTGTAAAACTTTACAGTAATGAGAATTATTAATTTTAAATAAGGATTGGTCAAGTTTGGTAATGAGGTACATACCTTTTCGTATGAGCATTTCAATAATAATCGGTTCATAGGAACTAAAGGCTTCGCATCTTTTCAATGGACATCATGGAGGCTTAAAAACCAGGTTTTATATTAATTAATATGAGCAAAACTCACATACTTTCCCCGTTACCTACCCGATTTACGCTTCTAACATCCATATTGTATACGGTCAACAGTAACCGATTTCTGATTCCGATTCACTGTGAATAAAAAATTCTCAACGTATTATATACAACGTATATAATCCTTTTTCACAATAATTACGTACAATAAACTTTATACAACTTTACATCATCAGTGTAACTTAGGGTTATATAAGGGTTATGGTGATCCCAAGTTTCATATTGGGCGTCAACTGTAATTGCATTATAACCCAGGAAATATATGGTTTTGACAGACATTAAATTATAATAGCCTGATTTTGTCATATTACGTTAAAATGTGATATTTATTAGTACATTATTGCAGAGGCCGAGAAAACTAATTTCGTGGATGAGTATTTTTTACGATTAAATACGAATCCACGAAATTCTATTTCCGTCTGAGGCATATATAGTGCTTATCTCCAAACATGAAAGGAAATAAAATGTATTCTTGCATAAGATTTGAAAGGAAAAATAAGGTTCCCGGCTAAACTTTATGCACGGTTGTGTTCATAAAAAAAGTTGAAATGTCTTTAGTTTTATTAAGCCGTATCTACACGACCTTGCACAGCGAGCCGTATGCAACTCGCGATAAAACGAGACAACCAAGCATTTGATCTCCTCTCTCTAGAACTACTACACTACTACAAAGCCGTCTGGGCCAGATGGGGCATTTTTAAACACAATATGATCAGATTGACAATTTGATGTCAATCAGATTGTCCCGTCTGTGCAGACCGTTTGACTCGACCGTTTGACCGTTCGCGGCTGTTTGCAATATTGATAGCCCAAATATTGTTTTTTAAAGTAAAAAACAATACAGTAATGGATTTTAGTACAACTTCCTGGACGCTAAAACGGTAGAATAATGAATTAGATTTTTTTTAATTTGACTCGGAACATAAGGAGTTTCTTTTCGTACCAATTTTGCTACATTAATGTGAACATTTCCGAGCATATTGGAGAAATATTACATTACTGCAGAGGCCGTGAAGTAAGGGATTGCAGGACGAGTTTGTGGTAGACGGCCGAGTCGTAGACGAGGATAAAACAAGTCCCGCAATCTCTCTTCCGGCCAAGGCTTGTTTAGTGCTTTTCTCAAACTTTGTGAGGAAATATTAAAATTAAAATAACTACCAGGTAAATAGTTAACAAAAAAAAATAGTTTAATTTGCCACCTTTTTTATTTTTTAAAGATGCCATTTGAATGAGCTATTCAAGCACCATGTTTAACCGCACATACCTATACATAGAACCATAGAATTTGTTTTTTTTAATGTCGCAAGTATCTAGTGGTCGTTGGCTGTATGTAATTTTTACTTTGTCAGTTTAGTGTTAGTACGCAAATTTAAAAAGTTAGAGCAGCGGACTAAATGTTTAATTCATACTTACACAATAAATTACTTCACGGCCTACGGCCACGAAGTAAATGTGGGAAGCCATAAACAAGAAACTTCATGTCTTCATTTCGTGACATAAATGCATACATTTCCGATCATGTTTGAGAAAAGATAAAATGCAAAAATCCTACAAACTTTTCTTCCGGAAGTAGGTAAATAGTAAAGTAATGAAACTTGACTAAGTCGATTTTTTTAATTTACGGTAGTCAATATTTTTCTTGTTTGGGATCATGACGACATATTTGTCTTCTATCTTTTAAAAGCGAAACCGAAGATGACTTATTCACGTAAAACCGTTAAATCCACAAAATGTACGGCACGGGCGATAGATGTGTTATTTGGCTAGAAATAAATGTTAATATGTTAATATTACCTTTTTAAACGACTAAAAAAAAAATATACTTACATAAAAGTCTTACAAAAAAACGTTTGTAACATGTGTGTACATATTTATGACGATTGGCATGTAACGATATTTTGTTGGATTTTGTTGCCTATATTACGATATATCCGTTACCATAAAAAAGTCAGCTATTATAAATTATTTCCCAAATAATCAAAATTTCCATACAAGCTGTACATTGACTTTAAGGTTGTCAAGCATGCAAAAGTCAAGATGATATTAATTAACATTAGGGTTGTCACCATGCTCTCAGGTGCCTATGGTGGTACAACAATTTGTATAAACACATAAATAGAAACAAAATATGTATCGGAACATTATGTGCACTATAAGAAAAGGTTATTAGTATTGGTATTAATTTGTCTAAGTATAATTAGTATGCGGTGTTTGAAATATAAATATGTATATCTCAACGCACCCGTGAGGTTGCGCGTTGCGCGAACCCTGACAGTTTAGGCCACCTGTAACCAAAAGATTTTGTGTCAACGTAAAACACGGAGTGACGGAGTTTTACAATGGTTTTTGAAGCTTATCAGTCTTATCTCAGTTTAAAATTAAAATTGTCGGCCAAATTTTACGAAACATCAAAGGCGAACCCAATCATATCGATTTCATATATGTAGGTAAGACCCTTAACTGAAATCATAAAACGAAGTGTTTATTAAACAGTTTTTAATAGAATTATAATATAATATCAGTTTTGCGTAAAAACGCACACATTCTATACGAGTAAACTTGTTAAAACATATAGAGTTAATACTTTAAAATACTAATGTATTTTGTTGGTCAAACTTAGAGTTAGAAAATGAACTGGAAATAAATACGAATGAAGATCCACTCAAAGAGATCGCGTGTTTATAAGGTGTTTCTTCATGACGTTTTTGCGAATGTAACATGGAATTGTAGAAAACCGCATCAGTAACTTTCGTTAAAATATATTTTTAATTTATCTGGGCCCTTACCATGATATCTTAACGTGATTCAGTTTAGATTCTTATCTCTTTCTTGTGCTCAGCACCCTTCGATTGCAGTTGGTTTTTTTTTCGGAATAAACAACACTAATAATACATAAGTTTAAAAATATATTAACCGTTGAACATCAGTTTTACTTTTTAAAAGGAAAACGAGGGAAAATGGAAAATTTATTCATCGTTAGCCCTCAAGGCATCTTAGTGTCGTGGAATAGAATAGCAGGGCAGGCTGTTGGGTAGCGAGACAGCGCCGTTTCATTAAATGTTACTGGAAATGCCGAACTAGAATAAACACAGTTCAATAGTAATTCAAACGAGATAAACATCTCCCATGGCGAACGGTGCGAAAACCCGCGAGGAGGGTGTCTAAAGGCAAATAGACATAATTAATAGGTCTCTAATCGTTGCAATAATTGGACCGATTTTGGACCTTTTGCCCAATTCCTTTGTAAATATTGGGTGTATTAGAATTATAAATTTACTAAAACGGGGCTTAATCGTGTATAAACTTTGAAAACAAACCTCCGACGTTTCAAGGGCGACATTGCCCCCGTGGTCCCGGAGAAAGACTGGCTGAGGTTGACATCAACATCTTCTAGCTGCGCGGGTTTTACGAACTACCCGCACTTGGTCTTGATTATCAACTTGAACATTTTGCGCACTAGGGATGTGACTCTGTCGACACACTACACTCACGATGTCCGATTTTTGAGCAGGTGATATTCGATTACGCTTAAATTTATCAATGACTGGATTCCATGTAGACGAGATTCTAAAACCGTCATCCCGATTGAAATTGGGGTATTTCTTGATTTTACGAACGTCGGAGGTTTGTTTTCAAAGTTTATACACGATTAAGCCCCGTTTTAGTAAATTTATAATGTGTGAAAATCGTGAAAGTTTAAATAAGTGTATTAGAATTTCTAGATATTTCGGCTTCGACAATGCGATACGTTTTACCGTTTATCTTTTATAAAAGTGAATAGGATTATTCTACATTTTTCACACACATCCTTAACGTACAGGTCAGTTGCCTAAAACGCCACAGTGTGAAAGCGGATCTGCACTACGTACTTTCAAGCTAATAAAGCATAATCATAAAGTTGGAACTCTTTGGGTAAGATATATGAACAAACACCGTTTTTGTTGTTTGTGAATTAATTGCACATATTTATGTAACCAACCCAGTTGTCTTTGAATGTTCTTAACACAAAACCATAAGCTTTAAGAACAAGTATTTCCAGCTTGCGTAACTCTTTGTTTAAGAACAGACCTGATACTGGGTAAGACAAACATTTGTATGCTAACTGAGCAGTTTCAGACATTGTATTGCTTGTTTCGTAGTGGCATTCGAAAAAATACAATAGTTGAGTATTTTTCTGTTTAGCTTCGAAGAACGGATAACGACGTGAAAAGGTTCGCAATGCCTACATTGAATTGATCAAATCGTGGCAATGTTTCTTTTGTAAACATTGTATAAGTAGTTACGTTTTATTAGCACAAGAATATTTTTGTGCTATTTTCATCAATTATAAATACATCGATGGGGTACCGTGTCAGAAAAACTGACTTCAAATATCAAAAGGAAGCATTTATTTAAAAAAACATCTACTGTCAGTGTTTGGTTGACTATAATAGCCATGACGACTGGCTTGAAAAACTATTATTCTATTTAGTCCGTCAGCTAGATTATCCAAAATTATTAGACACATAAGTATTATTTCCTTTTTCAAGATAACTAAAATTGATGAAGATTGTCTAATTGTAGTTTGCATTTAATAGTTTTGGCTGGATTAATAAGATGAATAGGATCAATGGTCCGGGGTGGTGGTTCCTGGTGACGTTACTATTAGGTAATAGTTATTTATTATACAAGGGGGCAAAGTTGTTGTTTAACTCTCGGGCTTATATTGAGACCCGAGCAAGCGAAAGATTCCAAAATTGAGCCACGAGCGTAGCGAGTGGTTCAATAACCGGAATCTTGAGCTTTACGAGGGTCTCAAGGCACGAGAGTTGAACAAACTTTGCCGCCGAGTGTAATACAACATTTTTCCCCTCACTATTGCGAGGAAAATACAGACTAAATACGATTATAAAGCTTATCCACATGTAAGTTATCTTGAAGAAACCATGAAAAATCTATTTCAAAATTTGTCATAGAGTAGATACGCTCCTGGTACATAGATATTGCCAACAGCTTACCAAGTGCGCGATAAGATATGATCACATGACCAATTTAAGGTTTGACCTCCGATTGCGCATATTTACTATGGGCATATAGGACTCCCTTATACTGGACTTGTGGTAAGTGATAGGAATTAGATTACTTTGCCCCACATGTGGATAGAATGCGTTTTTCCACGCAACGCGATTTATGATTAATTATTATTGTTTGTCTTTCCCATCACGGAACAATGGTGTTCCGGTCCTTTGGCAGGTGTACGCGGAGCCGAAGCCAATGAAGAATCTAAAATATACTGGACTATTAGGTGAATGTGGTGGACTAAATACTGTGTTATGGATAATAAAATCGGACGTCTGCCTAACAAAATGGTAATCAATTTTATTTCCGGCAGACGGTGAATCGCCCACGTAAGATGGGCCCCCACAAAAAGCGACATCTAAGATGGCTCGAGGGCAACACCGGTATGAGGGCTGGGGGTAGAGAGGTGTCACTGGATTTTAAACATATAGGCAACTCGCTACTTAGGTGTCCACATCTACCCTCGAGAACACAGCTCTCGCGACCCCACTCTGGACGGCCGGTTAAGGCAAGCCAGAGGCGGAGGACTTGGTCGGACGATGGAGTCCCCCGGGAGCGCTCAGGTACGTGGGGTCGCTACTCCCCAACAGCTCGCCACAAGCTGCACTGCGTTATTTTTATTGATTGTTATTATTATACACTTGTTGATTTTTTACGAATTTGTGATTTTTAATGACATATATAAATAAAATGTTATTCCCAATCAGAAATAAATTAATTAATTCTAATCTAATCAATGATCCACCTGAATTTTTACAGTAAAAATGAAATAGTTACAATCTATCATGAAACATGGTTGATCAACTTTGAGACAATGTTATATAATGTGGCATAACAAATTTTATTTTTCAATCAATTAGTAAGTGAAAGGAGGCAGCAATGATAGGATTTAGTTGGTTTGGGAGCATAGATGTAGACTGCTTCTATGTTAACTGAATTTCTGATCATACAAAAAACAAGGTATACTCGTAATATGCGCATCAGGCGTTTACATAGGGCAGACGACAGGTATTTAATTATGACTTGCATATGAGCTACAGCCAAGTGCTCCATACCTAATGTACATTTTTCATCCAATGCCAATAAATAATTTCAGTCAATGCAAAGTTATGTATGCATCGGTTGTTTTTTGGACTATACACTTACCAACATGAATAGGAAAAAAAAATACACAATGATATAAAGAACATATGTATAAGAAATTAAATATGTGAGTATAAATAACTAAAATAACTTTTTATTGACGTTATAATATCTAAATCGGTTAATATACAAGTATTATTTTTATGTTTTATGTATAAGTACCTATAGTAAAGTTGTTTATACAGTGCAATTTCACTCGCCGCATTTCGGTTTGAAAGTTGATTCGGGAAAATTTGAAACAATCTCGAAAAGCAGAAAGTTTTAACGAGTTGTAAATACAATTTTCCTATTGCACCCTGCGGCCGTTTTACTCTTTATGGTCCAAGGTAAAGAAAAGCGATACCGAATTGGAAAAATATCATGACATGAGTCATACTACTTGTTATTTATATACCACACTATATAGATTTAGTTCTTGGAAAATTATTACAATTGATATTGGTAGATTCGGTAAGTAGTTCACTTGCGTGTGAACAGCGTAGTAACAGATATTTTGGGGTATACTGTATCCTACTTTCACCCTCATTATATAAGGCTACAATTTACTTGCCTATCACTTTTGCCTCCATGAACAGATGCCAAGCGCCTAATGTGGATGATATAGGAAAGAAACAAACAAGGACTCTGTATTTCCCTGCACAGGTGAGATATTTCTAGGGCTAGCTGTCTGTTTATTCGTCGTCATTTTGGTCGCAGACTCTTTATTGTGTCGTAAGGTGTGGTAACAGTTCACACACAATGCGACCAAAACAATTTAGTAACCAAGTGTCTACACAGAATGCACACATTACGGTTACATTGTGTCGAAATATTTTTATACACAATGTGTGCAGTTTGCGACCAGTAGGGTTAGCATGGTTGCTATTTTATCGCTTATCACGCTATGCGTCACTTTCGCACATACATACTTGTTAGAACGTGACAGCAACGTCGGTAAACGATAAAAACCCGACCATCATAGACTAGCAGGTGAACGCGGTAGGAACAAAAAGTGGTAGCATTGTGGTAACTGCGTGGTAACAAGTGCACACAATGTGTCGTAACGTTACGTAACTGTTACCGAACATGAAAATGACAATTGAACAGAAAAGGTCCTTAACACGTTCACTGCGGCAACCCAAAACCTGAACCTGAATTGTAGTGCGTTACGGGGCCTAATCCGCCCCGTAGTGGTTTACTCAGTGGTGCGTTACGGGTACAAAATGCCCCGTAAACCTACCTCTCTTTAAACTGCTGTAACATCCTGAAATTATGACTTTTTCAACTTTTTTTTTACCAAGTTAAAGAGTACGAAATTTCTTATGTCATATTCACTACGCACGTAGATACGACGAAACTGTGTAAAATTATAAGGAAAAAAAAGTACGGGGTTTTTGTGTCCTCGTATCGCACTAAAATAGAGTAACTACGGGGCTTGCGCATACACCTTATTTATCGATAAATTGATAGTGATGGGAAATAAAACACACGATATTCAGAAGTACTTTATTATTTAAAAAAAAAAGTAGAATTTTAAAGGGACAAATTAGTACACGCCATCGTCAAAAAACTAATGCTCCAAATCATAGCAGTTTCAGCACAATGGTTTTTTGCGTTTTCTACACATTGATTTTTACTTTTTTTACTTTATTATCAGCTTCGCGGCTGCTTCTTCCTTGTCTTTAGAATAAGACAATTCTAACATACGTCGGAAGCGCTTCATTTTCAATTTACCGATAACTAGACTGGTAATGGAGACTGCACTAGTGATACTAATATAATATAATACTAGTTATATCAATGATTAAGCGAAAAACGAGAAATACAAAGGTATATTTGTCTCCATATCAAACATAAAAATACCAAAGATACAGCTTCCGCACCAGCGAGTAACACACGTTTTATATGCGCCGCACTGAACTTCGGCACCGTACGGGGTTCGAAAGCCCCGTAACGCAGTGAACGTGTTAAGGGGATACCGCGTTCCGTAATACCTATTCATAAGCCACTCCCACGGAGTCACACCCTCTCAAATCGAACGCACACATGCACGCAAGCGAGCGGCTTCGGCTCGATACCGCTCCATCTAGCGTGATATTTGTTAACTACTACAAGTAAGCGATAGCCACTGCCTTAAATGATCACTACATAGAGTCTACTCATACGTTACCAAATATCTAATAAAAACAGTCACACAGTTTTGATATAAAAATCGGTTAAGTACTTTTTGCGTTATTTATATTCATAATGTATGGGGTGACTTTGATATGTGGGGTTACTTTGATAACATACCAAATGAAACAAACAAGCACTCTGTTAGATTATTTATTGCAAAAAAACGTAGGTACTTCACTTGAACAGGTATAAAAGCACTTAAACGCACTTTAGAATACCTTTTAATCACAGATATAATCAGCTTTTTTTGATCAATTTCACCACGTATAAGTGATCAAAGACACCCCGAGGCATGGATTCCCCGGCAACGTGCGCGTGTATAGGTTATCGGATTGAGGTTATTTTTTTTTCAAGTTCACGAATAAATACTGATTAACATAAGACACCTTAAAAAACACATGTAGTTATTATTGGCACAAGTATAGTCAAAGTTTTTTAACCTTAAACATCAGTAAGATAAGCGTACTTACCATTAATATTTTTTTTCTAGACGAAATAGTAGCACTACACACGTGTCCGGTTACTATGCCCTGGAGCAACTATCAGTGTTGCCAATAAAGAAAGAAAAACTGCTTTGCCGTTTTTCAACTTGTTTAAACGAGCGTTTAAGTAGCGGATGGAAGTTGTTATCAAAGTCGACCCGCAAATCAAAGTACCGTAAACCCCGGTTTACGGTAGCTAAAATATATAATAAACTGCCAAATGACATAAAAGAAGTAAATTCCGAACTATAAGAATACTATTATATAAAAAAGTTCTAAAACATCACTTTTTTACACGCTTTTCTGGTATTGATAGTTAATCGCTCTGAATCAGTTTACTTATATTGCTATCACACGCAAACGTAATTGGACCCGCTGCAATGATACTCTAACCGGTCGATGCGCGTTACACGTACTTATTTACCTTCTGTCCTAATCACAAGTTTACCCTCTCTTCTTATTGTATCACAATGTTATTGTCTCACAATGCTAATGTTTTACTGTTACTAACTATATGTTTTGATGTTCCTTTTTTTTACAAATAGGTAGTTTATAGTTCTCTCTGCAAGTTACTGTGTAATTAATTTACTTTTAAAAATCGAATTTGTATTTCTCAAGTCAATTGAAGTGTATTCTGTTTTGAGAAATAAATGTCTTAAACCATAAAACAAATAATTTTGTGGATATTGAGTTAGAACATCCCTCGTGAGCCCATAACAAGATATGATTAGTAAAAGTGAAAGTACGTACAGTGTACGAGTAACTTCAAATTAAGTAGTTAACTGGTGAAATAGTAGGTCAATCCGACCCCTTTTAGGTCGAGGTTATTTCATCTGACCCTTCCTGGGACAGTTCATCCCGAATCTAAATGGCCGTAGCGACGAGAAAAAAGAATACAAAGACGTCTATCGTCCATTTTCTTAACAAACGAAGCAATTTACAAGACAGAAACGTGGCACCAATTTTAAGTGATGCCTCTTTATGCCTTGATACAAAAAATACAACTTAATTAAGTTTTCACCTATTATAAAGTGGTAAGCGGCCACCGTAGCCTATGGACGCCTGCAACTGTGGTGTTACTTGCGCGTTGCCGACCCTTTAAAAAATTTAACCATGTTTTCTGTTAACAAGAAATTATTTTATTTTACTGTTAATAATGTAAATAGTTAAAAAACTTTTTAACCAAGAGTAACGCTTACTCTTGGATACTAATGTCAAAATCCCATAGTAATATGACATAATATCTGAGAGTAAGCGTTATTCTCGGAATATAAATTTGGTAAAACGCAGCCTAAGTTAACTAAGTTATTTAGGTAACTACAATAAGTCTTCTTCGTTTTTAACCTATGCAAAGAAAACATTATGATGACAACTTACTGCAACGGATAACATTAGCTACGTGTGTATGTACTGCTGTGTCGAGGCTATCACTGACAATTTCTTATTTTCTTAATACCTGAGTGACGGTCAGAACGTTCCGATTGCGGCAGTAATGCGGTAACGAATGTCACTTGTTTTATGAATAGGCTAGACGACGAAAAAAATCTATTTAGTCCGTCTTTTATATTGTCACTATTAGCACAGCGTAGGGATGTATTCCATACAGTGTGGTAACTCAGCCGATTTTTGGGTCATCGATGAGGGGCGCGTGGGGAAGCTGGCGGGGAGGAAATGCCGCCGAATTTCTATTAAAATTCGGCGGTCTATTTTTAAGGGGTGGTAAATAGAAGTTACTTTGCCATGACGGCCGTAAAAGGTGACTCATGTAAACAAAGGTAATTTTTTTGATTGAAAATCGGTGCTACATTAATATTTTTTTGATCCAATTACGATTATAAAAAAAAACGATATTTGAGGATTTGGGATGTTACTCATAACGAATCTAGATCAAAACCCCTAAAAAGTCCGCCGCCTTGAATTTCTTCAGTTTTTGTGCGTTTGGGATAAAAAACGATATTTGAGGATTTGGGATGTTACTCATAACGAATCTAGGATCAAAACCCCTAAAAAGTCCGCCGACTTGAATTTCTTCAGTTTTTGTGCGTTTGGGATAAAAATCGATATCTGAGGATCCGAGGCGTCCTTTGTAAGGAATCTTAGGTGAAAATTGCGAAAAACGGCCGCCATCTTGAATTTCTTCATTTTTGATTCGATCCTGACAATAATCGATATCTGAGGATCCAAGAGGTTCTTTATAACGAATCTGAGGTCAAAATTGCGTAACACGGCCGCCATCTTGAATTTCTTCAGTTTTTATCCTATCGTGACCAAAATTGATATCTGAGGGTCCAAGAGGTTTATTATAATAAATATGCGGTGGAAATTGCAAGCAATGGCCGCCATCTTGAATTTCTTCATTTTTGATCCTATCCTAACAACAATCGATATCTGAGGATCCAAGAGGTTCTTCATAATGAATCTGAGGTCAAATTTGCGTAACACGGCCGCCATCTTGAATTTCTTCAGTTTTCATCCTATCGTGATAATAATTTATATCTGAGGGTCCGAGAGGTTCGTTACAACAAATATGAGGTGTAACTTGCGAGAATTTCTACATTTTTGATCCAATCCTAACAAAAATCGATATTTGAGGGTCCGAGAGGTGCATTATAACGAATCTGAGGTGAAATTTATATAATAATTAAACAATTAAAGTGATAAAAAAAGTAAGAATAAATGAAATTGTAAACATGAAACCTAAATACTTATTTTTATTTTATTTTATGATATAGGTTTATAAAAACGTGTCCCTTAAATCCTGACAAAGGTGTTGATTTTTATCATTGGATATCGGGTTCTTTGCACGCTTAGAACGCTGCATATGTAAACGATAATGTAAAATTTCAACATGAGCGGACCCAAAATAAAGATAAGTAACCTCTAATCATCCCGCAGTTTTTACCTCAGTTTCGTTATAAAAAAACTTCTCGGATCCTCAGATATCGTTTCCTATCACGATCGGATGGTAAACTGAAGAAATTAAAGATGGCGGACATTTCATGCAACTTTGACCTGATTCGTTATAAAGAACCTCTCGGATCCTCAAATACCGACTTTTATTACGATCGGATGAAAACTAAAGAAATTCAAGATGGCGGCTGTTTCACGCAATTATGACCTAAGATTCGTTATAAGAAACCTCTTAGATCCCCAGATATCGATTTTTGTCAAGATCGGATCAAAATAGAAGAAATTCAATATGGCGGCGATTTCTCACAATTTTATACCTCATGTTTGTTATAATGAACCTCTTGGTTCCCCAGATATCGATTGTTGTTAGGATAGGATCAAAAATGAAGAAATTCAAGATGGCGGCCATTGCTTCCAATTTCCACCACATATTTATTATAATAAACCTCTTGGACTCTCAGATATCAATTCTTGTCACGATAGGATGAAAACTGAAGAAATTCAAGATGGCGACCGTTTTGCGCAATTATGACCTCAGATTCGTTATAAAGAACCTCTCGGACCCTCAGATATCAATTTTTATCACGATAGGATGATAACTGAAGAAATTCAAGATGGCGGCAAGTTTCTGGCAATTTGAACCTTAGATTTGTTATAAAGAACCTGTCGGATCCCTAGATATCGATTTTTCTCAAGATCAGATAAAAACTGAAGAAATTCAAGATGATGGCCGTATCTCGCAATTTTGACCTCAGGTTCATCATAAAGAACCTGTCGGATCCTCAAATATCGATTTTTACCACGATCGGCTGAATACTGAAGAAATTCAAGATGACGGTCGTTTTTGGCAATTTGGACTTCAGATTCATTGTGAAGAACTTCTCGGGTCTACAGGATATTGCTTTTCATCACGATCGGTTCAAAACTAAAGAAATTCAAGATAGCAGCCTTTTCTAACATAAACAGTAAATATACATAATTATGTTTATCAGTTCTCACGTTTTCTTTTGTGACCCCCTTTCTTTTGGTCAAATCACCAAATTAGTAAAAAAAATACTTAAGATATTTAATATCTTCCGCATAGTTTTTGACAACCCCTGTTTCTTGATTTTGCAGATATCTGCAAAATAGATATGATGTAGACCATTAACAAGCTTTACCCTTCCAATGCAACTATAATACAGCTATAATGCTAAAAGCTGTATAATAAACTGAATATAACTTATACCTTAACAGAGCCTTTACTTACAGAAACTACTCACTAATATACTTTTTACAGATTAAAGCCTAAAAACGGTTGAAACGTCGTGTTTAATACAGCATTTGTGCTAATTGCGTAGGCACTTATTCAAATATGAATTTCGAAAAGTGTCGTCAGTAAAGACTTCTTAATTATTATTTTCAGACTGGGTCAATCTGGAGCCACATGGAGCTTACAAAACCAATATTATACAGGCAGAGCGAGGTCAAAGGTGCCTTCTTAAAGTCATGTATAGACCGTATAGATTTCCGACTTCAGAACTGTATAAACTATGAAATCACACTAACAGTAAGAAAACTGTAATCGTAAATCCAAATTTTCACAACTTCACAAGCCTTCCCGTTTAAGGTAAAGCAACGCAGTTCCTACACCATATTTAAAGTCTTCGTTCGTCACTTGTAAAATACCATCAATAACAAACTCTCTATTTATCATTTGACGTTATCCAAATGCAAAACTACTGTAATAAAGTGGTTGAAAACCCTTAATTACGACGATTCGAAACTACTTGTATACTGAAGGCCTAGTATAAAAATTGTACGACATTAACTCCTCGACCGCGTTAGCGTATCGGGAGTTCAAATTATGTTTGCCGGTTATTTAAATCATCCAGCAACTTTCATATCTTGACCCCTCGATACGCTAACGCGGTCGAGGAGTTAATGTCGTACAACTTTTATACTAGGCCTTCAGAACTGTACAAAAAACTGTACTTAGCGTTTATCTTATAAATTTGAATTATCTAGGAAAAATAAATGGCGTAGGGATGTGACGACCCCATCGCCCACTGGTTTCCACCGGTGCAATCAGTCAACGCAGGGCAGCTTGTGGCGAGCTGTTGGGGAGTAGCGACCCCACGTACCTGAGCGCTCCTGGGGGACTCCGTCGTCCGACCAAGTCCTCCGCCTCTGGCTTGCCTTAACCGGCCGTCCAGAGTGGGGTCGCGAGAGCTGTGTTCTCGAGGGTAGATGTGGAAACCTAAGTGGCGAGTTGGCTATATGTTTAAAGTCCAGTGACACCTCTCTACCCCCAGCCCTCATACCGGTGTTGCCCTCGAGCCATCTTAGATGTCGCTTTTTGTGGGGGCCCATCTTATGTGGGCGAGTCACCGTCTGCCGGAAATAAAATTGATTACCGTTTTGTTAGGCAGACGTCCGATTTTATTCTCCATAATTACGACGATTCGAAACTACTTGTATACTGAAGGCCTAGTATAAAAATTGTACGACATTAACTCCTCGACCGCGTTAGCGTATCGGGAGTTCAAATTATGTTTGCCGGTTATTTAAATCATCCAGCAACTTTCATATCTTGACCCCTCGAT
This sequence comes from Lathronympha strigana, assembly GCA_949128165.1. NCBI lineage: Eukaryota > Metazoa > Arthropoda > Insecta > Lepidoptera > Tortricidae > Lathronympha > Lathronympha strigana. The sequence continues at coordinate 27,981,242 of OX421901.1, read as the reverse complement.
ACGCTAACGCGGTCGAGGAGTTAATGTCGTACAACTTTTATACTAGGCCTTCAGAACTGTACAAAAAACTGTACTTAGCGTTTATCTTATAAATTTGAATTATCTAGGAAAAATAGATTGTTATGAATATTTCAGGTTAAATTTCATACTAAACATATGTATCCTCAATATGGAAGAGCGGATTCTCCTGATACAGATATTTATTTACTTACAAGGAGAATCCAATCAAGATTCTACAATTCATAACAATGTTTAACCTAATAAACTTTTTTAATTTTTTTTTTCACTGTTTGGTAGTTGTCTCTTACGCTAACCATGGTCCATTTTATTTAATAGAATGTTGTTAAGGAACCTCACTTGACTTTTTGTACCTTACAACATAGAAATTTATAGATTAGACGGACATACCACATTGCGAATAAACCTTGATACCTTACAACTTAAAATGTGACCCATAGAATATATTTGTTTAGGCTTTAGGTAGTTACGACAAAGTTTAACCATCTCCTAACTTCTTTATTTGAAGAGATACGACAAAGTTAATTACACAAATCGATAGAGTAAAAAAATCTGTTGATATGCAATATTTAGTGTACTTACTACGATAAAATGACTCTTTATAGTTGTAAAATCAGACAAGCATGGTTGACGCGTGTTAACGTACATTAAACAATGAATAAATATTTGACAATGTCGGCCGATCGTCGATCGAGGAGTTTCAGTGATCAGATCTGATGATATAATTCTATAGATCTCGTGATATGAAATAGTAGATTGTGTTACAAGGGACCAAAATGATATAATTCCGGAGAGGGCGTACATTGAATACCGAATGAAGCGATGGACTTTACAATAGAGTCCCGAAAGTAGAGAGGGACTCTTAAGTAGAATCCTGAGCGTAATTATGGATTCAAGCGTTGACGCCCAAGATGAAAATAATTTTGATACCGTGTGACACATACTGCTTTTCACACCAACTAAGACGAAATGAATAAAATCTATAATAAACGAAAACAGCATCATACCAACATCACGATGTCACCAGTTAATGCCAGAAAACGTAAAAATGTGTCGTCATTGAACAGAAAAGTGCCACTGTGTCTTAGCAGGAAAGAAAAGTGCCACTATGATTCCTGCCAGCTTGAAAAGAAAAAACCCTTTTACTCGTATTAATAGGTAGTTGAAAAAAATATTGAAATCGCCATAGCAATGTCTATAAGATTTCCCTCGATTCTTCAAGATCCCGCCATCAGATCCTGATTTCCTGACTGAAACTCAAAAACGCATATTTGCAAACGAAAATTGGTTGAATATTCTCCGAGTAATCGGTAAACATACATAAAAAAGATACCGACTAGTAGATTATATTTCAAGTCCCATGATTAATAAAGCATAGTTCACATAGAAACGGTACGCAATCGAAGTCCAAGCATTTTTACCTAAATTAAGATACTAACATTAGAATAATATACATCTATTTCTTTTGCTTCAGATGCAGAACTACAAACCACAACATAGAGAAAACACCACCTCAGAAAAAAATACGGGGACAGATGATTACCTGACTAATCACCCAAGACTTAAGAATAAAATATCACAATTTACTTCAAAGTGACATGGACATATGTCAAAGATCATTGAAAAAAAGGATGCTACAAATAAATCACAAGTTTCATATAGCTCGGAAATCCTTCCATTTATACTGTTTTACCCTTATCCTCTGCCTGTCACTAAATTCTGTTAATTCCAACACGACATATATGAATCGCCATTTAAGCGAAAAGAGCAGCGTAAGCAAAGAATTTAACTTTAGTGATGGCGCACAACAGAGTCACAGCCTAAATGACGACTACCAGGAACGTGATACCGAGCATCCTGAGGAAGAGTCGCATTATACTAAAGTCAATTTAGAGCAAAGTTCATTTTATAATAGTGATAAACATATACATATAAAGAAAAAAAATTACGTTAACGAGCCCAATACGTACAGCAACTATGAAGACTACAAGAAATTTTATTTAAGTCCTGCAAATCCTCTGCCAAATTCAAATGTAAAATTCAAAATAAGTAGTAGGATAGTCCAGACAAAATATGGTAAACTGCAGGGCATAATTTTGGGCATGGATGAACATAAATACTTAAGGTCACTTGAAGTTTTCTTGGGCGTTCCGTACGCTACCCCTCCAGTAGGATCGAACAGGTAAAACAGTTTATCCATTACGTCAGTAAATAAATAAAAACGTAGTGATTTGCTATTGATACTGAAAAATGTTTTTTTTTTTACTTTTATAATTCGTATTTTATACTATTTGAATACAATTGTGGATAACAATATATAAGGTTGACTAAGAAATTAAACTTCTTTTCCTACTTTTCTGCAGGTTTAGTCCTACAAGAGCTCCGTCGCCGTGGGATGGTGTGCGAGTCTCCGACCGGCCAGGTCCTGCATGCCCTCAAAAGTTACCCGATCTCAACAATGAAAGGACCATGTTAGACACTATGCCAAAAGGCAGACTAGAATACTTAAAAAGACTGATGCCTTATCTTAATAACCAGAGTGAAGATTGTCTATACTTAAACATTTTTGCACCCCTGCAAAGTAAGTTCGATTTTTATGTAGAGACATTAATTATTGTATATCATAATCAATAAATAAAGAAATGACATCTAGTAACATAGTCACTCAACTTAATCTAAACAGTTAGTGATAAATGTCAACATTTGTGGAAAAATATACCAAAATATTTAATTGATGAGGATTACCAAATTGTTTAGTATTTTAAATAATATGCGTAGAATCAAAACAATACTGAAACATTACATTTAAAAAAACTACTTTACTTTGTACATATCAAGATATAAATAATTGTACTTTGTTTCAATTAAAGATAAAGATGCACAGTTTTGCGATGAAAACTAATTAATTTCTGTCAATAATTATCCGAGAGTCATGGATACTATTAATTATAGTTAGTTAGGCAATTACGTCAAAACTATTATTGCTAGACAAATACAGACAAAATTAATTAAAATTAAGCACTTTGTAGGGAAAGTTCCAAACAATAGTTGTGAATGTTGTGATATACGTAGATCACTAGGAAAGGAGTGAGATGCTCGAAATCTGGATATGGAATGCACCTGTGTTATGTTTTTAAAATGCTTATTTCATTAGAATAAGAAAACTAGTAGCCAGCTTTATGTAATAATATAAATAACAATTTTACAGCCAATTTAGGTCAATGACTCGTACGATTTTTTGAGACCAGGTGGAACTTAAAAGAGCACATTTTCATGTTATGTTATTTTACGACTTTTAATTTTTTTAAACCAAAAATCTTACCATACCTTTATTGGCAGATCCGGCTGATATGCGCAAACGTATGTATATGGCCCGCTAAAAGGGGTGTAAGTAACCTCGATTAGGACCATTGAAGCGACCAATCGCTAAAACTAGTAGGTAGTTACACAAATATAATTATGTCTGTGGAATTATTTTTGCTCCAATTCCAACTTGGGAGTGAGGAAATCACACTTTCACATTTTCACATTTTCATACAAAAATGTTATCAATTCTCATAGTAACAAAATTACTTAATTTTTTTTAATGATTAAGTTTAAGAAAATTTGGTAATGGTGTTTAATTTATACTCCAAAATGATATTTAAAAATATATGATGAGGGTGCATTCCATGTATTAGATTTCGATATCCTCAAAACTTTGCTAGTGACCTAAGGTGTATAAAGGTCATAAGTTTTCTAAACTACGAATTTTTGTTGCATGTTTTTATAACTACACATGCCTAACCCTACCGCGTTAATTAATAAGGGTTTTAATATGTTTTATTGCAAATATAATTTTACGAGTACTTGTCACATGTACATACATTGTGTTTTTATTTTTAATTGTTGTTTGTAGATATTATTTAATGAATGACTTAAAAATCTTTACATTTTGGTAAGGAATTAAACAACCATTGACTGCAAATCAAGAATATCAAGACAGTTCTAATGATGACAAAGTAGATAAGACTTTCTTACCCGTGCTTGAGTTTAGTTTGTTAAAAAGTGAAAATCATCACATTTTAACACACATTCGCCATTTCCCATGGACGTCATGGTGTCCACCATCACATGAGCTTAACTTGATTGAGTTGCCACTGCTGTAAAACCGTATTTTTTTTTCAGTGGACGAAGTCAAATTAGCCATTCCAGTACTGGTTTATATTCACGGAGAAAGTTTCTCGTGGAGTTCTGGGAATCCATACGATGGAGCTGTCCTAGCAAGTTACTCTGATTTGATTGTTGTCACATTAAATTTTAGGCTGGGCATTCTAGGTAAGTCAAGGCGATATTTAATACATATGAATACATTTACCATTTTAAAAGCTCTAATGTAGTTCTAAAATCACACTCACAAACATTTACTTAAATTAATATACATGTGATTTTGAAACTATCGCGGTTATTTGACATTATTCTTAAAAAACACAGGTTCTTATCACGGTTTTTTATTCAAATTGTACTCAGTTTTCTCGTGAACATGGTGGTTGCAACATCGCTTAATATCGGAAGCTTAACTTGAATAAAAAAACGACGGTAAGAACCCCGGTTCATTAGCTATAATATTTACTTATTATTACAATACATTCAATAGATTTTTCCCCTCACTAGCTCGGAAAGCGCTGTTTTGTCCTTTAAAACTAGCGTGGAAAAACGCATTTTATCCACATGTGGGGCGAAGTAATCTAATTCCTATCACTTACCACCAGTCCAGTATAAGTGAGTCCTATATGCCCATAGTAAATATGCGCAATCGGAGGTCACACCTTAAATTGGTCACGTGATCATGTCTTATCCCGCACTTGGTAAGCTGTTGGCAATATCTAAGTACCAGGAGCGTACCTATTCTATGACAAATTTTGAAATTGATTTTTGATGATTTCTTCAAGATAACTTACATGTGGATAAGATTTATAATCGTATTTAGTCTCTATTTTCCTCGCAATGTTGTATTACGCTCGGCGGCAAAGTTTGTTCAACTCTCGTGCCTTGAGACCCTCGTAAAGCTCAAGATTTCAGTTATTGAAGCACTCGCTACGCTCGTGGCTGAATTTTGGAATCTTTCACTTGCTCGGGTCTAAATATAAGCCCGAGAGTCAAACAACAACTTTGCCCGCTTGTATAATAAATAACTATAATGTTTTTTTTTACCTTGTTAGAAAGCAAAGTACTAACGTGTAACTAGCAGCGATTGTAAATCATTATTTAACAGGGTTCCTTAACGCAAACCCGGCGCCACATTTAAAAGCCCGGGTGGCAAACTACGGTTTGATGGATCAAATAGCTGCGTTGCACTGGGTTCAACAGAATATTGCGTTGTTTGGAGGCGATCCAACTAACATAACACTCATGGGACACGGCTCAGGGGCCGCCTGCATTAATTTTCTCATGATATCACCTACAGTCATGCCAGGTAATCATATATTTAACTCAAATATTATAGGTAGCTGTAGTAGTTTATTCAGTTGTACACTGACTTTGAATTTAATGATAAAAAACAAATAATCTAGCTAAACATCATAACTTTAATTTTCACTACATCAGTTTTCAACAGAGTAGTAACATTAGAAATTAAGTAATTGATTTAAAGTTAAAGTACAAAATTGCTGGTCCAAAAATCAAATATGAGCAAATTGTTGGCCCACTTTGAAACGATTAATTATTAACCAGAGTTATTGTTAATGCAATATTTTCAGGTTTATTCCACAGAGCATTGCTTCTCTCAGGTTCGGCGCTAAGTTCATGGGCTATTGTAGACGATCCAGTTTTTTATACACTCAAATTAGCAAAGCATATGAATTGTCCTATACCAGAAGACATGGCAAAGGATCACGAAATCATAGTTGACTGCCTCAGAGATGCCACCACCGAACAGTTGTTATCTGTAGACATATCTCCCCCAAATTTTATGACAGCATTTGGTCCATCCGTCGACGGAGTTGTTATCAAAACTGATTTCGCAAAAGATTTTTTAACCACGTTTCCGATCGGAGATTTCCCAAGTTTTGGACCATTGAATAATATGAATCAAAATCACAATATGCACGCAAAAAGAAGTGATAGTGGAAGAAGACGTTTTCAAAATAAGTACGACTTGATGTTTGGAGTTGTTACAAGTGAAGCTTTGTGGAAGTTTTCCGCTCACGACGTTCAAAACGGAATCGATCCAGAAAAAAGGGATCGCATGTTGAGGTAAAATATACAAATATAATTATAATCGCCACGTAAGCTTTATAATGTCAATAATTTCAAATGTTAATTAGTAAACAATTGAAAGCTTGAGTGGAGAAATTGTTAGTTAACATATTGTTATGATCTTATGATAAATCAGTGAATTGTAGGGTTTACACCATGTTGTAGGTACAGTCAGCAACAAAGATATAAATACAGCCTACTTCTTCCTAGCGTTTTCTCGGCTTATGCCACGGCTCAGGGAGCCTGGGGTCCGCTTTGGCAACTAATCCTAAGATTTGACGTACGCGCTAGTTTTACGAACGTGGTTGCCATTTGACCTTCCAACCAAGACGGTAAACAAGGCCTTATTGGGATTAGTCCGGTTTCCTTACGATGTATTCTTTCTCTGAAAAGCGATTGGTAAATTTATATCAAATGATGCTTCGTACATACCAAACCAGTTTTTAATTATAGAGCTTAATTCCGCTTTTCAAAATATATCAAAATTTTCAGTTTATCGACCGGGAGAAAAAAGTTATTAAAAAAAATAAGCTGAACAGGTTACCTGTAATTTTTCAAATCAGGCGTTACGGAAACAGTGTTAATAACGATTTTTTTAAAGAAAATGTGATAATATTCATGTTTTCTATTAATCTCATCCCGAAACTATGTATTTATATTTATTCATGCCAGCCTTTAGTTCACCTACTCGATGGTATCTCGGTCCATCTACTAAACACAAGATGTCGGTAGTAAAGAAGATTTTGAAATATATAATATATTTAAGTACCTACAGTCCATCAACAGTAAAATATAATAAATAAATTCTATGATTAATACCTTGTAAATAAATCATGTTTCAATAGTCTACTATATAAAATAAAGTGCTCATTATGCTACCATGTAGAGAGACAAGTAGAACAATTAAAGCGTAGTTTATTAACGCTAATCGCAATAAATTAACTAAAAACAAACACATATACCCCTACTCTCCCATGCCCTGCAAGAATGCGACATTTATCTACACATCTAGCTCTATTTCGTTAGTGTACGCCTGTGGGTCAAATGTCCGTACAAAATGCCCAATGACCTTTATATATCAAACGATGTTTCGTACATACGTTCCGAAAACTTATTGGTACTAGCCAGCAGAATTTGAACCCGAGACCTTCGGATTGATAGTCTCACGTCATACGTGAAACATCGTGGGCCACCAACGCATCTAAAGATCTGCAATCCTACATAAAGATGTGCTACAGCCAAAGTGCAAAACATGTGTATACAGGATTTTATTGCCTGAACATTAAGGTCTACACATCTTTTTGGCACTTTGGCTGTATTTATATCTTTGTTGCTGACTGTCCAACCAAAAACATTACATTGAATACAACATGGGTATTCCGATCGAAGTACCAGGGATTTCTTAAAATCATTACTTTAGTACGACGTAGTTCTGATGTCCTTGCGATTTTGGATTTGAAATTATTTCATTGATAATTAAATAGTTAGTTAAATAACATTATTTTTTTATATTGGCTACATATAAACTCGACGACTCGTAAATTAAACTTCAATATGAAGAAGACTTGATATATTCCAATAGGTATTGCTGTTTTACAAAGAATAGTGCCAAATACACGAGTAAGGTAGAAATGAATGGTATGGATGACGATGAAAGAGTGATTTGCAAGATTTGAAACAATGAGTATGAACTTATGCTAACTTAATCCTAATTGGCCGCGGGAAAGCGTATGTGGAGCGCTGCTATTGGAGCTTAGAAGAAGCTTCCGAATAGTAGCCGAGCCCGAAGGTGCGTTTCGCTACTGCACAAATATATTAAATATAAAAAAAAGGTTGCGTTCGCAACAAATAATAACACGAACTATTTACTCACGTGTTCATTTTATGTATCAGTGTATTTTCTTGTTTTCAGGACGTATGTGAGAAACTCTTACATTTACCATTTAAGTGAAATATTTTATACCGTAATCAACGAATACACAGATTGGGAAAAAACGGTAGAGGTTTGTTTACATACTTAAGACACATTGCTGTATGTGATATAAGTCTGGAAAGTAAATAAAAACCTAACGGTTTGGATTTACTTTTCCTTGTTTGTAACACAAGTTTTATAAATAACAAACTGCCTATTTCTTATTATATTTTTAATTATTCTTTCTCAACTACTATTGACATGGAAATGGAAGTAAAATCTGACCAAGTAGCCATATTTTAACTTACTAACGATTTGTTATTTTTAGAACTTGATAAATACAAGAGATGCGACTGTGGCAGCATTCTCTGACGCTCAATATGTAGCTCCGTTAGTACAAAGTGGAGATTTGCTAAGCGGAGGACCGAAACCAGTACCAAGCGACGAGGATGGACCTCGTCGACCCACTAAAACATTTTTTTATGTATTCGACTATCAGACCAAAGACGGTTTTTACCCACCGGTAAGTGTACTTACTTATAAGCCCATTTGAATGTACATATTAGTCGGCTCGTAAAAACTACATGTTGGGAACTAAGTAATTTAAAGAATCAGGCGTTACTTAGCGGATATCTATATAAATAACGACAATTGTGTACGAGTAACTGCTCTTCTGCCAAAAGTGCTAGTCGATTCGTGCCAACCCGTTACACTTACTTGCGTATTTATTGCATGCAATTTATTTTATCCTCCTATCCTCACACTGCATAAAAATAACTACGTACCTATGTACGCAATTAAATATAACAACCAACCACCAATAACACAAAACTCAACACGTGTTTTGCCTCTATACGAGGCATCCTCAGAGGATACACGAGATGTTGTCGGTCTGGCGTCCGACAAGACCAGTATACTGTATAAATATACTTTTTTCGGTATTTGGCCGCGCTGTTTGCTAAGTTTATAGGTATTAAACGTACAGGGGGGCGAGATCCCAAGACTGGCAGTCTGCAGCGTGATGACAAAAAGAGTGATTAAACGCGTTTCAGGATTAATTTTTCATTAGCTGCACACTTCTTCGTTAGTTAACTGCACAATTAATTGTTATAATTCAATATTACATATATCAAGATTACACATTAAACAAGTAGCAGAAAAAAAAGAAAAACTATTCGAGTGACATCCTCGCTATCTTGAGTATCAACCGGAAGTCCGTACATACACTTCAGTTTCCCTTCACTCACTTGTCGGACGCCAGACGACTGACGCCTGATGACTAGAGGCAAACCACGTTATCTCGTCAACTTTAAAGTGCTATTTTAAACGTCAAGCTTCTATGAAATTATGACTTTCACATAACACTTTCACAGTCGGGGCTATCAAAATCTATCAAACTTAGTAGCGTAGGGTAGATATCTCTCTCTATCACTGTTCCTTATTAGTGCGACAAAGACAATTGCGTTTCGTTCGCTACTGATCGTTAACGATTGACATTTTGTCAGCGCAACCTTGTTTTTTCAACCGACTTCAATATTCCTAAAGGAGGTTCTCAATTCGTCTGAATTTTTATAATTTTTTTTTTATGGATGTTACCTCAGAACTCCTTCATTACTGAACCGATTTAAATTTTTTTTTTTGTTTCTTAAAGTAGATGGTTACAGGTTGGTCCCGTTTTTTTCAATATCCATTTATGATGATGGGATCCATGAGGAAATGAGGGAACTCCTCAAATTTGAAAGGCACATACATAGTAATTTGAGTATTTTCTTGAGAACCTCGAGCATTTCTTTACAAAACCTACCAGTTTGGTGGAGCAGACCTGATGATGACGACCAGGGATGTCAAATAGGAACTGCCCTATAATTCGCGGGCCCAAGCTGTACCATTCATCTTTTTTTGTTACGAAATGCCTTCGAGGTAGTCCTATTTGATGTTAATTATATTTTGATGATCCATCATCATGAGGAATTAATGGAGCTGAACCCTGGCAGTACCTCATGGAACTCAGGTTTGGTAAAACTTACGAGAGTTCTGTTTTCGTCATTTAACTCGTGTTAACGATCAATTAGGGGAACAGTTCTCAAGATGGAGCTGATGCTGAACCCTGGCAGTACCTAGTGGAACTCAGGTTTGGTGCAACATAGGCAAGTGCTGTTTTCATGATTCGATTCATATTAACTAGCAATTAAGAGAGCAGTTCACAAGATGGAGCTGATGCTGAACCCTGGCAGTACCAAGTGGAACTCAGGTTTGGTGCAACATAGGCGAGTGCTGTTTTCATGATTCTATTCGTGTTAGCGAGCAATTAGGAGAGCAGTTCACAAGATGGAGCTGATGCTAAACCCAGGTAGTACCTAATGGAACTCAGGTTTGGTGCAACATAGGCGAGTGCTGTTTTCATGATTCAATTCGTGTTAACGAGCAATTAGGAGAGCAGTTCACAAGATGGAGCTGATGCTAAACCCAGGTAGTACCTAATGGAACTCAGGTTTGGTGAAACTTACGAGAATTCCGTTTTCGTCATTCAACTCGTGTTAATGAGCAATTAGGAGAGCGGTTCTCAAGATGGAGCTGATGCTGAACCCTGGCAGTACCTAGTGGAACTCAAGTTTGGTTCAACATACGCGACTTCTATTTACGTCATTCGACTCGTGTTGACGAGCCATTAGGAGAGAAATTCACAAGATCGAGCTGGTGCTGAACCCTGGCAGTACCTAGTGGAACTCAGGTTTGGTGCAACATAGGCGACTGCTGTTCTCATGATTTGATTCGTGTTAACGAGCAATTAGGAGAGCAGTTCACAAGATGGAGCTGATGGTAAACCCTGGCAGTACCTAATGGAACTAAGGTTTGGTGAAACATACGCGTGTGCTGTTTTCGTTAATCGACTCATGTTAACGAGCAATTAGGAGAGCAGTTCACAAGATGGAGCTGATGCTGAACCCTGATATTAATAAGTTTTAAATACAATGTGAGGAAAATTAACAAGATAAAAACATAAATTAGCAATAATTCGCTTACTTTAACTTATATCGGGAAGTCCAATTGAAGTCGGTTTTTTTTCCTTTAAAATTATTAGCATTCGAAAGAAGGTTAACGCATGAAACACTAGCTCTTTAAAAATAAAACCGGCCATGTTCTGTGCAATTCGGGCTCGCACACCGAGGATTCTGTGCACACTTTGAGTTGCAACTGCACCTATAAGTAAAAATTTAATGTCAGTCAGTCCCATGTATCGACAGATTGGGTCATTCGTTTTCACGTGTTAGTATGCGAGTTGTTAACTCGTTTCGCGATATTTTTTATTACGTAAACACTTTTTCACGTTATTTAAAAGAAAGTAGTTACAGCATATCATTTTAATTTAAAGAAAAAAAAACAATGTAGGCGGTTAAAAATAGGGTCATTATAATATTATTTCCCGTAATACCCATTTGTGATAATGTTAACTTTGTGTAAAACAACAATATATTTGTGTAATTCAACAGTCAACCAATCATTCTGACGCACACAAAAATATCCAGAGCTCTACCTTCGTTATCTTCTGAAATAAGGGGGTATTTTTGGTTTGGTTATTCATGGTATCTTTTTACACATTTTCGTTTATCAAAAAATTTCACTGTATAAAAATATAAAAGATTTTTTTAAATTGTACGAATCAAGCCCTTTCGAATGGATATCCCGCATGCCCAAGTAAGTAAACTTTTGACTTTTGCCCCCTTCTTTTATCGGGCATTTTTCATTGAAAATAAATGATAAATCCTCTCTCATTTCTCTCAATGTATCTGGGTTAACTATTCCAAATTTGAAATTGGTAGCTTTAGAGATACAGACAGACACACAGACAGACAGACAATGCACATTGAACCCGTGCTATTACTTATATAGATAGAATTGAACGCGTTCAGCAAAAATTTGTTAACTATTTATGCTTCAAACTGAAACAGCCCTATAGTTCGTCCAATTATTTAAATATCTGTAAAAAACATCACGTAGTACCCTTGTAAAAAAGGCGTGAAATAGCAGACATAACTTTCTTTTTAATATATATATATATATATAGTCCTCCTCATCGTGTCCGACGACGGCGATCCTTACATTTTCCTCTGATGAGCACGTATATGGCTCGCAAAACCGAATTTGGTCTGAAATATCCGGTCGCACTGTGCGCAATGTAACTGACCCTGGTCGTTGAATGTACATGTGTAGGAGGGTTTAGGTCGATACTTCCGTAGGCATATCACCAGTGGCGTTACTAATTGTCCGGAACTGCTTAGCAAGATTTCTTTTAACACCCCCTCTCGTTCTAAAAGGTACCATCCCCCTGTATCTGTTAAGACTGCATCATCCAAGTATAGACAGAATAGTTATATAAATCGCGCTGGTCGTAAATTGAATGAGTTGTCGAGAGAACTGAATATTCAACTGTAAGCCTGATAATGTGAGGAATACTTTGGTTGAGCGGTGGTTTAAGTGAGCGTCCTCTTGTTTTGTCTTTGTAATGTGTTTTTTTTTCTTCTTCTGAATAACAATGCTGCAATGCTTTGTTTACTATATTTACTACATCTTTATTCATTTTCTATGTATGTGCATTAAACCTATTGGCGCCTGGATATATAGTAGCTATCACTATGTGTGGAATTATAGTTATAACCTATATATAATTAATGAACAATAATTTCACGCGCCAATGGTCCAAGCTGTTTTATTATTATGTCCACTCTTTGTATTATTACTATGACGGGTTTGGTTTTTGTTTTTTTTTTTCTTCGTGTGTGTGTCTGCGAATGTATAAGCATTAGTTTTAATTTTGAATATTTTGTGGTTACCTGTGAGATCCTGTAATTGGCTTCCTGTGTATATTTTGGTGTCTATGTTAAGTTTATAGCTGTTGGTTCTCCTTAAATAAATAAATAAATATTATATCGTATTTGCTTATGTATTCTTATAAATTACGTGATTGCAACTGTCAATTTGGCAGCTTGAACTTAAAAGTTGACGAGTAAGTTTACCGAGTCTTAATCCTAAAAAAACCGGCCAAAAGCATGTCGGGCCATGCTCAGTGTAGGGTTCCGCAGTTTACCGTCCGTCACAATAGGCAACCTTAAAACGTGTTTTAATAGATACCATGCTCAATATGCGGAAAAATCTTAACAGCGCGAAGTAGACCAGAGTGCCATCTCTCGGGCAATTACTAATTTATACAAACCAGACGGGTTATGTATGTTGGGTTTTCGGGGGTAACTTTTGATCGCGTGAATCGATTTGAATCATTCTTTTCTTATTAGAAGAAAGATACGTGCGGGATGATAAATTATGTACTCAAGATAAAAGAAGTGTTTGCATATACAGTTAAATTACAAACTTAATTCAGAAATTATTTTGTACAATTTTTCAAAAACCGTTTAACCAATCAAGTTCAAGATAATTTTCCAAGAAAGTTCTTATTAAGTTCTACTTTTGTAATTTATTTCATATTTTTTTTACTTATAGTTCAAAAGTTAGAGGGGGGGGGACGTCATTTTTTTAAACTTCTGGAGCGATTATTTCCGAAAATATTAACTTTATCAAAAACTGTTTTTAGAAAACCCTCATTATTTTTCAAATACCTATCTAATGGTAGGTCACACTCTAGGCTTGAAACGAAAAAAAAATCACCCCCCCACTTTACGTGTATGGGAGGTACTCTAAAAAAGAAATTAAACCACCTTTTATTTTACCACTTTGTTGGCGTGATTGATATACATGTTCGTACAAAATTACAGCTTTCTAGTACTTACAGTCACTGAGATTATCCGCGGAAGGACGGACGGACAGACAGACAGAGCGAAACTATAAGGGTTCCTAGTTGACTACAGAACCCTAAAAACAAGGTTGGCGTTACGTTTGGCGGAATGACAAAGTAACATTATTCTTAATTATTGACGTAATTGAACCAGAGCTAATTTAGCAGTCTTAATTTTAAACGACTGAACCTTGTGTGACTAAGGTACCTAAACAAGGAAAATCGATGGGAATTGGGTTCTAGGCGCTCTGCCACTGCTACCATATATACTTATCATTAATATTTTCTGAATTAAACTAACGATAGTTGAACAATATATTGCAGTACCTATAACAAGTATATGACACACAGAAAAACAACACATAAGTACAAAGGCGAATTCATCCCTTTTTCTGACTATTCCGGTAGCTCCCATCTCTGTGGGTATAGTACAATGTTTACACAAGGTCAGTCGTCGAGATAATGGGCTACGCTAATCCAACATTGACATCACTTAGTAAATAATGACAATCCTAGTCAACAAGTCCAGTACTAATCTGTACCGTTACCAAATATGAAAAAGACTACCCACGAAAATGAAGAAAGAAAAATGGGTGACGAAAGCAGAACGGGACAATACAGCTATTTGCGGATTGATTATTGTCCGTACTGGTCTCTTGTAAATGGGATAGGGATGATCTCTTAAACAATGGCACGCATTCTTCAAGGACTAGTTAGATACTCAGGGGAAATCAGGGCAATATTTCGATTTGCTGTGATAACTTGAGAATGAAGAAAAATATGACTAGCATTGCCTGAATAACCATAAATAACACCTATTTCTTCGATGTGTACTCATTTAATAAACGATTAGCAATTTCTGTCTAACCTTCCAATCCAAAGCGGAAACTAAGGTTTGTTGGCATTAGGTCTGATTTCTTCACGTCATTTTTCGACAAAAGAAAAATTGGTACCTATAGGTATATAATTTCTAAGAAACCGAGTTGTAGTTACGTTTTCGCGGTCAAACCACAACTTCCGAATTGTAAATCTCAAAACTTTGGTTGATTACAAATCAGTGCAGCACCTACAGTATACACATTTAGTGTTAGTAGAAGTATAAAAATAATAGTTTTAAAGTCCGAATTTTTTTAATTCCAAACAAAAAAAATCGGATGTCTGTAAAGTTGGTTTACTGACGATAGTTGAACGTGACAACGTCATAAGAAAATAATAATGAAATGGTTTCATTTTTCAAAAGAAAATTTTAATTTTATTTGTTTGATAGATATTTTGTATGGATATAGAGAAGGAGGTAAATGGAAATCACAATTGAATTAATCAAGTAACATTTACACACGGTTTCCTGATTAGAACCTATTCGGAATTTTCGATTCGGACCATTCGGACGCCCGAATGCGCATCTTTAATAGAAAATGTTTGACAAGGCGCACACATTCTTAAATTCCGAATTCGGAAACCTAATCAGGAAACCGTGTGTCTACGGCCTACCTAAAACATGAAAATGATGAAAATAACATTAAGTATCCAACCACGGGAGTCGCCTTGTCTGTCATTTTGTTTACGAAAAAGTTTGCCGATTTTTGCAGGGGAAGGGTTAAAAATGTATGTAAAACGTCAAAATAGCTATGACAGATAAACGTCAGTTCATACATTCTGCAAGATTGTCAGTCTTGCAGCTCGGCAGATGGGAAAGCCTGTCAGTGGCACCTCCAGTGGTTGGTTACTCAATGGAAAGTAATGACACTAGAGGGTCTACCGCGAAAACCGAAATTCGCAAATTGCGGGGATCTTTCTCTTTTACTCCAATGAAGGTGTAATTAGAGTGACAGAGATAGATAGATCCCCGCAATTTGCGAATTTCGATTTTCGCGGTAGGCCCTTTGGTTGTTGAGTTGGGTGCATTCAGAACTATACTTTTAAAGATTTAAGTTTGCTTTACACGATCTGGATCCATTGTCCGCACAAATTATGTTTAAAGTCGGCTATATAAATTGTGTCGAGTATTGCCGTAAAAATAATGTGTGTGGTTAACAGATAAATTGTATTCATTGCAATCCGTGCATTCTGAATCATATACGGATTCAGATCGTGTAATTTATGAACGCACCCAAATAGATTATAGTGCTGACAAATCTGTAACAATTGGAGAAATGTCAATCATTTGTCAACATTGTACTCGTAAAGCTTTAAAATACAGCGGTGAATCTGCAGGATTATGTTGTTGTGCTGGTGGTAAAGTCAAATTGCCACAATTGGTCCCACCACCAGATCCATTACACTCATTAGTTTTTGGGAAAGAAAATGACTTTTTTTTGTTCCTTAGCCCTATTAATTCGTATTATTCGGCTCAAATTGTGACCGCACTTGATACAAAACTTGAAGGTATCAGCAGTTATTGTGAAACATTCGTCGCATCTTAACAATTTATTTGTGCAACTAGGACAGGTACACTTTTTGTTCTGCCGTTCCATCCACTTGTTACAAAAGGGACAATGCATTGTTAAATTTAATTATAAATTCTGAAAAATAGTTTTCAAATTTGAACAATATTTACTTCCTTTCAATATTTTCTGCCACATTCTATTCATAAGTCAGGACAGAGATGTCATTTTGGCAGGTGATCCATATTACTGTTTTAGATTGCTAAATGCACTCGAGGCTATTAGAACAAGCAGCAATGAATGTCGTGTCATTTGAACTTCCGATCTTGCACGATGAATGTCGAATATTGCCGAGATGGAACGCCGCAAAGCGAGGTAACGACGCATACGTCATGTTTTTTCGTGCGTGCAGCCGGCTCATCGAATTATAAGACGTTGTCACGTCAAAAATTTAAAAATGTGAGTGACTACTGACGTGAGGAAATAGACATACAAAGCAGAACAAAAACATTAAGTGTCTTTTCTCAAACATGATCGTAAATGTATGCATTTATGTCACGAAATGAAGACATGAAGTTTCTTGTTAACGGCTCCCCCCATTTACTTCTTGGCCGGCGGCCGTGAAGTGATGTATGGCGTAAGTATGAACGAGACATTATTGTCCGCTGCTCCAACTTTTTTAATTTGCGTACTAACACTAAACTGACAAAGGAAAAATTACATACAGCCAACGACCACTAGATACTTGCGACTTGCGACATTAAAAAAAAAACAAATTCTATGTTTATATGTATATTTATGTGCGGTTAAACATGGTGCCCGAATAGCTCATTCAAATGGCATCTTTAAAAAATAATAAGGTGGCAAATTAAACAATTTTTTCCTTATTAACTATTTAGGTACCTAGTAGTTATTTTAATTTTAATATTTCTTCAGAATGCAATGTTTGAGAAACGCACTATACAAGCCCCGGCCGGAAGAGAGATTGCAAGACTTGTTTAATCCTACCACAAACTCGTCCTGCAATCTCTTACTTCACGGCCTCTGCAGTAACGTACTATTATACGAAACGCCAAGTTCCAAACAAGACTAAAAAGTGCTGCAGCTGCACATCTTCCTTGTACTGTGCTTTAGTCGCAGTTTTCTTGCGCTATTACACCTTTAACTGTAATATCATCAAAATAGCATGTCAGAGATGGGGTCCAATTTCTGGATTTCTCATTCTGCTCAATTGACCAGACTCCGTTTTATACAGAATCGTTAATAACCAACTTATTGATTTCACATTTTCAGGATTTCCAACATTGTATGTTTTTACAATGAGAGATTATACCAAATACATATTTTACACAATTATGTTTCTTCTAATTCGATCTTTATCATTTTTTTATTTTTCACATAATTAAATTTCCATAACGTTATTTTGTGCATAAGTATGCATGGTATTTCATTATAAGTGTTATTTCAGTACCATCACGATCAAAACACTTTATATTTTCTCCCTTAAACTTATTGCACACTTATTGCTATTTGCTTTAGTAAGTACAAACTCTTCGCATATAACAATCAATACTTTACCTACAGAAATGAATGTCTTAATTCATACTTATTTTTTGAGTGCGGAATTACACTTTATGTGTTTTGTGTATTGCAATTATGATTTCTACGAGTTCATTATACCCAGGCGTTTTTAGTTTTTGTCGTAGAAAAATATTTTTTTGCTAAATTGGGAATTTTCATGGGTGTTTTTAAAATCACGAGCTCTTTTAATCCTAGTATAAGAAAAAAGTATTTCAAGATTTTTTTTCCACTTCGCTACCATTTTTTCACAGATTTAGTATGGCGGTAGCGTAATGTAAATTTTTGAAAAATGTATGGATATTTCAGGATACTTTTTTATCTCCTAATAGGGATTGAAAGAGCTCGCGATTTGATTTTTAATTTAACAATTATTACGAAATAAAACGCAAAAACATCAAATCAACGGAAGTAGAAATTTTTGAAATTCTGAAAAAAAAAATCTACTGTAGGTACGAAAAAGAAGAAAGGGGTAAATATGTTGATATTTGGAAGACCCGGTTTTTTAAAATGGCAAAAAATCAGATCTTTTCTCGGCTAGGCGAAAATCGCCGGGACATGATGGTCTCGGCATTAAGCACCTTAAATATGCGGGATATCATCTGCCGCGTGCTTTAGGTATATTTTACACGCTCTGTCTCAGTCATGCGTGTCTACCTCAACAGCTTACACAGACGGTAGTGATCCCATTAGTGAAAAACAAAACTGGAGACTTATCAGGAAACTATAGGCCAATTTCACTCGCGACGGTGTTACTAGCGAAAGTGCTCGGCAGCTTGCTTAATGCACAACTATGTAAACATATTAAACTACGGGACGCATAATTCGGCTTAAGGCCAGGACTCAACGGAAAGCGCGATTTTGTGCCTAAAGCAAGCTGTTTTTAATTGTGATTTTTAGCTGTAATTAATTGTGAAAAGCTCTGTGGCTCCTATACCTGTAATGAGCAAACTTATACGCAGTTATATAAAAATGTACAAATTTAAAATGTGTATTATTTATTTAGGATTTTATTTTTTTATATTAAATTTCGCTAAAATGTTTAATTTTCTTGTTATTAATAATATTTTATTAATAGTGACTTTTATTTTTGAATGAGCATAAAAGTGTAAATGTTGGAAGAATAAAATAGAATATAATGTTCCTTTTAGCAACGTCTCTACTTACAACTAGTACTGTAAGATCGCCTTATTCATTCAACTCGTCTTTTCTTTAAAGAAAATGGGCGTCGTTCACGGTGAAGAGCTGCCTTATATTTTTGGAGCCCCAGTCGTAGATGGGTTTGGCCATTTCCCGCAAAATTACACGAAGTCTGAAGTTGCATTGTCAGAATCCATGATGCTCTTTGTATCTAACTTTGTGAGAACAGGGTAAGTAATTACTTAGCGAATTCTCTATTTCATTAGGTACGTTATAAATTAACTTGATTTGCTTTACACCGCAGCGTCTGAAGTTGACGCTAGACAGATTTTGTTAGTTTGCAGTTTAGTTTCCTTTCGGAGATATGTATAATGCAACATTAGTTAGTTAGTTTCTCTGGGCTTTTTCCGCAACTCGACATCCATTGTGCCTTTTTTGCGTGTTAACGAGGTAGCCCTATTCCAACCACCCCAGCAACATTATTAAGACAAAACATAATTTAAGTAGTTCATAATAAATAAAACTTGTTATATAAACTGTGTACAAAGTTGATTACCTGCGTATGTTAGTTTGCAGTTTAGTTTCCTTTTGGAGATACAATGCAACATTATTAAGACACAACATTATTTAAGTAGTTTAAAATAAATAAAACTTGTTATATAAAATGTGTACAAAGTTGATTACCTGCGTATCTACTTGACTTAGTACTCAACATAGATTATACTAGTCCAGTTGAATAAAAATTGATTAAGTAAGAAATAAAATGTTTGCTTTTTTATTTATTATAGAAATCCAAACGACAACAGCAGGCAGGAGGTTTTGTTACCAGCGTCGAGAGAGCGTAATAAATTTCGAGGCATAAATTGGGAAGAGTACGACTCCACGCACCAAAAGTACTTAGAAATAGGTCAGTGATACGCGTAGTGATATACGGGCCTATGTGGGGAGTGGATCTGTAGCGAGTCTTTCTTTTCAACTAACTGTGGAGAGAAAAGGAGCCGCGACCTGTTTGTAACTTAGTTTGTCTGTTTTAAACTTTATTCGTGTTTCGGGTAGTAACAATTCTATACAAAAATAGTTTAATTTACGAATTTAATAACTATTTTCATGGTTCAGAAACTTTGGTTACTGTAGTGATAACTTTAACATTGCTATGATAAGTTAATATTTATTATATGTGATGAATTTTTCAAAAAATATACTCGTGCTTTTCACCGATTCCAGTCAACCAAGCTAAAGCTTGGTGGAACCAACTACTTTTAATTTTTCAACTAGTATTATAAGTCTAACCTTATATATTTGTATTTTAGGTATGAAACCTCGTTTGAAGAACCACTTTAGGGCACATCAACTTTCTGTGTGGCTTAGACTCGTTCCCGAGTTACATAGAGCAGGAATGGAGGATATCGCTGCTCGACATAACCTGTTCAAGAACTACAATGAGCAAGAGCTATATGAAGGCATCGTCAGATCTGACCCTTTGGCGAGAAATGTCAATGACAAAGAACATTTGAAACGACTTAATGGATCGGTTTACGCAGACGCGGCTTTGACTACCGTCGATACGATCCTGGCGACTTGCGTTACGTTATTACCGAATAGTAGGGATATACAAACGCTGAATGCCACAGAAAACACTTTAGCTAATTTAGAGGCAGCAGGGTACGCCGCCTATTCAACGGCGTTGAGCGTTACCATAGCTATAGGTTGCTCGCTATTGATTCTAAATGTTTTGATATTCGCCGGAGTGTACTATCAGCGGGATAAATCTAGGTCGCGGGGAAAACAACAACGCTTTAATGAGAAACACTTTGAGACTATATCGGGAAAACATTCACATTACCACATTGATCCAACGCATACTCCCAGCTTAGTTGTAGATGTCGAACGACACAATCGGAAAAAACATCACATGGGTAGTGATTCGCACTTAGCGAATTTGAATTTTAAAGGTCCACTGGATGTACCCAAATCACCTCCGAGTCCTTCACTTAGTACAGAAAATATGATGTTACCCAGCAAATTAGGAAGTAGAAACAGTAGTTTTAGATTACCCAACGTGAGTTACACTCAAATGGGTGGATACGGCACGATGCCAAAGAATTTGAACCAGTTTAATAACTCGCCGCCCTTACAGGAGTTGAGACAGCAGAAATTCCTGCCACCGAACGGTTCGGCTTCGCAGGGCTCCCCTTTAGGGCGGGAGGACGCAGCACGAGGGGGGCCTCATGCCACTCTCCGGCGCGGAAAGGGCCCCCACCACGTCTCGAGTCTGCCACAAGCAGCTATTGACGAAATGAGAGTGTGACAGTTAATTCCATTTCACTCTACTTAAAAACTCTGTAAATATTTTAACATGTGACTTGAATGTAATTTGAAATAAAAATATGTACATATTGCAGAATTTCATTTATTACTGTACTTGTATGTCTCAATTATTTGAGTATTATAAAACTATATGTAATTTAATTGGGTTTTTATTATTTAATTAGTAGCCATTGTCGAGAAATTACCTCCTTTTAACATGTTCCAAACTTTTCATATTTCAAAATAATTTACTAAACGAATTAAATACGTAGGGTAGGTGGGCCGTTTCGACGCATAAAACCACAAACGCGAAATACCAATCCCAGGTTTTTTGGTATTTTGCGGACTTCTAAAAAATATAAAGCTAAACGCCAACTACGTAAAATATCACAAACGCAAAAAACCAACCTGACGTGTTGTGGTGTTTCGCGATTTAATTAATTACGCCATATACCAAACACTTATAATACCACAAACGCGAAATACCAACTGGAACTTGTAATAGTTATTTATTATACAAGGGGGCAAAGTTGTTGTTTAGCTTTCGGGCTTATATTGAGATCCGAGCAAGCGAAAGATTCCAAAATTGAGCCACGTGCGTAGCGAGTGGTTCAATAACTGGAATCTTGAGCTTTAAGAGGGTCTCAATGCACGAGAGTTGAACAAACTTTGCCGCCGAGTGTAATACAACATTTTTCCCCTCACTATTGCGAGGAAAATAAAGACTACATACGATTACAAATCTTATCCACATGTAGGTAAGTACTTAAGTTATCTTAAAGAAACCATCAAAATTCAATTTCAAAATTTGTCATAGAGTAGGTACTTATGCTCCTGGTACGTAGATATTGCCAATAACAGCTTACCAAGTGCGGGATAAGACGACCAATTTTAGGTGTGACCTCCGTTTGCGCATATTTACTATGGGCATATAGGACTCACTTATAATGGACTGGTGGTAAGTGATAAGAATTAGATTACTTTGCCCCACATGTGGATAAAATTCGGTTTTCTATGCTAGTTTTAAAGGACAAAACAGCGCTTTCCGAGCTAGTGAGGGGAAAAATATATTACAATCGAAGTATCAACAGCCATTCGTTATCTAAAGAGGTTTAATTTGTATAAGTAGGTACCTACTTGCTAGATAATTAAAATTAATGTCTATGATTTGATTGGAAGGAAGATATTGATATATATATTGATATATATCTTGGATAAAATAGCTGAAAAGTATGTTAGTAACGAGATGCATAGATTTTATAATAAACACTCCATTCTCTCTGATAGTCAATTTGGGTTCCAGCCTAATAAAAGTACCTCGCTGTTACTGTCTAGGTTTACTGATGAAATAAATCAACATCTAAATAATAAATGTCATGTACTTATTACCTTTATTGATTACAGTAAGGCCTTCGACACACTGCGCCACGATACACTGGTACATAGGCTAAAGGATACTGGTGTCCGAGGGCTTTTGTTGGATTGGTGTGCGAATTACTTACGTAACAGAACTTATCACGTGAGGATAGGGGACACCCTTAGCGATGAAATATTGGTGACAGAGGGCACAGCACAAGGTTCCGTGCTTGGTCCACTCCACTACTTAGCTTACGTAAATAACATGGACGACTGTGTCAAAAACTGTAGCATATACCAATTTGCGGATGATACTTGCCTCATTGCTGCAGATAAAGACGTACGAATAGCTGAGGGGAAGTTACAAATAGATTTTACCAACATATGTAAATGGTCCCATGATGCAGGTCTGGTTCTAAATGCAAGTAAAACCAAGTTGCTTCATGTACATTCTAGCCAATCAAGATCGCTTAAAGCAGTTAAGATTATAGGTCACGACCACCAGTGTCTCCACTCTCGGTCGACTGCTGGTCGTGATTGCAAGTGTACACCGTTGGAACAAGTTAGTCACCAAAAATATTTAGGTCTTATAATCGACAACCGTTTCAACTGGGGTGACCACATTGACTCAGTGTGCACTAGATTGCGCGCTCTAATGGCTAGATTGTATATCCTGCGAAATAGAATCCCGTATACTGTCAGATTAGATGTTTATCATGCACTCGTAGAGAGCATTATTTCGTATGGTTTGAGCAGTTACGGCCGTACTTTTAAGTCATACCTTGATAAAATATATAAACTACAGGTTAGGCTGTTAAAGTTAATAGTACCCTATAAAATTAGAAAGGAACTTACGTGTGATAGTGACTTGTTTAATATATGCAAAGTTCTACCGGTTCACGCCAAGTTTAAATACCATATGTTAAAGGAGCAATACTTTAGAGGTGAAATTCAACAGTTAATCTCTCATCCAATTAATACACGTCAAGTAACAAATCAAATGCTTCAAAAACCTCAATTTAATAATTTTTACGGCAGGCGGACATCAGAGTACATTATACCAGACCTAATGAACAAGTTACCAAAAGAGTGGAAAGATAAAATAACACCAACGAACGTAGCAAGCGTTCTTAAAACTGAGATGCTTAAACATTTTAATATTTTCAATTAAGTAAAGTGATTAATTTGGAGCAGCCTGTTTCATGCACATACTTGCCGTTGGATATTTTTTTTGCTCGGCCGGTCGGCCGGCGCGCAAACAGATAACAAATGCACTCAGCGAGCTATAAATGTACCTATAGTGAAGTATTATCATTGTTGTTTTTTATTATTTTTTTATTTTTCTCTTTGAAATAATTACTTATTGTAAATCGTATGTGTAAGATGTGTTACAATTGAGATAGGTACCGCCTTATTCATGGAAACTTAACAGACCTGAAGTCGTTAACTTACGCTTTTACCATTTTTAACAAACGCTAAGCTGACACAACAAACAATGAATACGTATAAGTTAACAGAGGTTTGATAAGCGTTTATGAAGAACGGCATTTTTATGTTGCACTGAATTTCGTCTTTGATTAATTAAGAACTGCGGAACGAGGTATCGAGACAAACCGATCTGGTTTACCGGTACTGTCATATAAAATGTTATGTAACTATTATTTATATCAATAATAAAAAAATAATAAAAAATATGTCAGTATATAAACAAACCTTTCAAAAAGATGTCTTAAATGACGGAAGCAGGAAAAGTTGTATTCACAGTGAGTCAAAAGGGTTTTCCGGCATTATACCTCAATGGCTATCGATACAATAAATCACAAATCAACAAATCAGGAGAATCAAGTATTTGGAGATATGCAAGTAGTCGGGTATATCGCTGTAATGTATCGATAACGTTGGATAGTACTGACAATATTGTACGTCATCCAATGGCCCCATTGATTGTAAATTGGCCCACTGTTAGACTCTGTTATTTTTTAAATATTTCTGGTGAAATTTTTGTTCGTGTTAATTAAGAGGACATCCCAAGTAATTAAAAAAAGATTTTAGAGAAATTCATTTAGTCGTTTTTAATTTACGGCAATGCAAAATCAACTCCAAAACTTGATTTTTCTCATTGTTTAAAAAAAAATGCTTGACCAGTGAGTGCTGATATGGTAACATGTTATACATTTGTAATCTACTCAAGACGCACTTTCATTTAATACCCCACATGGTATGCATTTTTTTTTGGCAGCCATCAAGAATTTGAGGAATCTATTGATAATTCGAAGTGCTAATAGCAATTTTCGGATTCAGCGATGTGCAAAACCCCGGAAAATATCTCTTAGCAACTTGTTACATCTTTTGCTTCTCACCATGAAAAATAGAAGGAATTCTGAATTTCTATCTCAGTCTATGTTGTTGTGAGCCTCCCGTTCGCCGTTCGTGAAGATATATTCATTTCAATGAATGCCTGCGAAGTAAAGGTTGCAACATAAATGATATACCGTCAGTTAAAGAAAAGCAGGACATGATGTACAGGGCACGGAAAAAGTTTCTGCAGTGTGACAAAACCAAGTACGCGACTTTGTATGACGATATAGCAGTCCCTAAGACATTTGCTGAAAACTTTTTAATATGCAATGACACTGAAGTAGAGGGAGAACCGATTTTGATTTTTTGCAGCAAAGTCTCAAGAAATTTTTAAAAAAACTTTGGTACTGACGTATTTTTTGGCGATGGCACATTTATGTCATGCCCGCAGCCATTTGCGCAGGTTTACACTATACACATAGACTTGAATTCAAACCTAGAAGTGACCAATGTAGTTCCAGTCATATTTGCTCTGCTACCTAATAAAACCACGCAGACTTATATCCGTTTATTTCAATTAATTAAGAACAATTTACAAGTAAATATTGTAAAATTCACAGCGGACTTTGAACAAGCCGTCATGCTGGCCATAAAAAAAGTATACCCAGAAGTACAGGTTTCAGGATGCCATTACCACATGAATAAGGATTTCAAGAACCAAGCTAGAAAACTTAAAATTAACATGTCCAAAGAATCTAGAAGAATGAAGAGACTGGCAGCCAATTTGTCATTGCTCCCAGCAAACAGAATCAGAGATTGTTGGCAATCTATAATACAAATTAGTCCGAAAAATACCGCTGCTAAGAATTTTAGCCAGAACGTGTAAAATGTGGAACGACCTACCTCCTGAGGTGTTCCCTTTGCGATATGATATGGGGTTCTTCAAGAAACGAGTGTTCAGGGCTTTAAGGCTTAAAGGTAACAACCCATGAGTGGCTCTTCCGATGTTGCTTATGTCCATGGGCGGCGATGACCGTTTCCCATCAGGCGGCTCGTCTGCTCGTTTGTTACCTTTCCTATAAAAAATATATATATATATATATAAAATATGCCGAATAACATTGGCTGAACAAACATCCTTTAGAGATGATTAGCGTGGCTTAAAACGTCACAGACTCACAGAACAAACAACGCTGTAGAAGGTTTGAATCGAAGAATTAACGCAAGAATCCATAGGAATCCATCTCTATTGTATTTTATACACAAAATTAAAATCAAATCGGGATATAATGACCAGAGAATCGTTAAGTTCTTACGGAACCCGTGTAAAAAGAGCAGACGCCGAAATGCCGATATCGGTTTTGATGTACAATATAAAAAACTATTTAAAAAATCAAAAGAAAATCGTAATCAACCGTTAGGTTTTCTACGAAAATTGATATTGTTGAAACTATTGAAGTAGTAACAACAACGGTATAAAACCTTGTAGTACATCATAGACATAGACATTTACAGTTAGGTTTTTAAGTGGTCGTGGAAATGCATTCTTTTTTTGTTCATGAATATGGGTCCCACCCATGAATAGAAGCATTATGTTTATTTGTTTTGTTGCTTTTAATTAATAACAAGTCGAAATATTACTCGTTTATTATTTAGTAAAATAGTTCCTGATCCATCATCGTCATATCGATGGCTGTGTGACTCAACCTCGTATATGAAATTTTGGAGAAAATGAGATAATTATACAAAACTATTTAAAATGTTACGATTTACGTTACGACAAAAGCATTCAGCGTAAAAAAGATATATTTCGTATTTATTTCGTCAAAACCCAAACACGTATTTGGTATTGAAATATTTGTTTATGGCACAGCGTCGTAAATTGTTATACAAGTTTGCGACACACATTTTTTAGTCATCAATGCAGAGTACCCAATACTATCACTTATATACAACTATTGATACGAATGATAAATGCCGATCAATAGTCATTAGGTACTCAAAAAGTATTAGAACACTCTAGATAGTAAAATGATTACATGAAAACAGAAATACATCCTTCATAGTAACTACTGGTAGGTATAGATAAGTACATTATTTTAAGAAGTAGTGTCTTGACTTTAGCCGTCAATCGTAATGATTTATCGTTTTGAGTGGCACATTTATGCGAGAAAAAACAAATATATTTATTTCATTCAGTTTGTATTTAACGAGTTTGTCGTTTAATTAGTTGCTATGTCAGCAAGTTTGAAAGACGGCCGAGATCACCTGGCATTGGATGATAGATCGGGACATTTCACAAAGGGTCACTCTTTGATCGATGAAGATTTTGTGGGAGACGTATTTACAGATTTTATTTTGGACGAGAAAACGGGAAATATGGTTCCCAACATGGAAATACTTGTTGAGTCTGATGAATCCTCAGATTTTTTTCAACCTTCTCATGATGTTGAAGGTATACCAGGGATTGCATGTCAAAATTTAGATGAAAAATCAGGAATTATTTCAAGAAAACGTAAACGAAAAAGATTAGGAGGTGAAAACCAATGGAAACGAAAAAAAGTAATTAAAGCAAGAGAGCAAGGAAAGCCATATTACAGCATCGTAAGGAAGAAAAAAGAAACTTTGAAAGATTTGGAACTACGGAAAGCAAGGAGTTTGAACAAGGGTTGTACGTCTTTAAGATGTTTAAAAAATGCTTACAAAAACTGTGCCATAATTACAGAATATGACAGAAAAAACATCTTTGACTCATTTTGGAGCAATATGTCATGGGGACAACGAAAGGCTTATGTGTGTGCACTTGTAACAAAGACAACTGTTAATGCCAATGGCAAAAAATCGCGTAGAAAACATACATTGAAATATTTCCTGAAAGTTAAGGATCAAAACGTACAAGTATGTAAAACAATGTTTTTGAATACTTTGGACATTGGTGAATGGTGTGTATTGAATTGGGTAAAAAGCTAATAACCATGGTATAATAAAGAAAACCGTTGTAAAAAAAAAGACGCGAAGACTTGATACAAAAAAACGTGACCATATTAAGAAGTTTTTAAATAACACACCTAAAATGCCCTCCCATTACTGTCGAAATGATTCCACTAAAGAATATTTAGAAATGACTTACTCGTCAGGTCGAGATGTATATCGCACACTTAAAACTTATCTAAAAGATCAAAATGTGCCACGTAAAGAAATACCTAGTTACGAACTCTTTATGAAGCTAATGCACGAGATTAACATTGGGTTATTTAAGCCCCGCAAAGATCAATGTGACTTATGCTATTCATTTAAAAATGATACTTTGTCACTGGAATCTTACCATAATCATGTGATTCAAAAGGATAGGGCTCATTTGGAGAAAACACAAGACAAAGCTCTGGCTATCAAAGGAAAACTAAAAGTATACACTATGGACGTACAAGCAGTACAGTTAATTCCTCAATTACCCGCTGGATCTCTGTATTTCAAACAAAAACTGGCTTGTCATCAATTCACTATATACGAGTTAAGTACTAAAAAAGTATCATGCTATGTGTGGCACGAATGCGATGGAGCCATGGATAGTGAAGTATTTTCTTCTTGTATCATAGATTTTTTGGAAAAGCACTGTTTAGATGCGAACGTGCCTATTGTCCTTTATAGCGATGGGTGTTGTGCTCAAAATCGGAACGTCACTTTGTCCAATTCATTGTTACTTTTTGCAAAATTACATGATGTAATAATCTTTCAAAAATATCTCGTTAAAGGGCATACACAAATGGAAGCAGATTCTGTCCACGCAACTATTGAAAGGAAAAAAAAGAAGAAAGAAATATACGTACCCGCAAACTATGTACAGCTTATAAGAGAATCCAGAATAAGAGAGTCTTACACTGTCAATTACGTAGACTATAGGTTTAAAGATATTTATTTTCTCATAAGAATATATACAATTCACTTAAATGAGAAATTAAAACTAATTTAACTATGGTAAGGTGAGCGTATGCATGCAATTTGCCTTAAATTAACTAAATTACACTTTATAATTATCTACTAAGTAGCATTAAACACTTTCATAATGGTTGCTATTGCAATATACAAAATTAGACGTAAGTATTTAGTATTTTTATTTTTATACATATTAGATGGGTAGATTTAATATTAGTAGGTAGGTAGTAATCCCCAACAAAATGCAAGTAATGTGTGTTTACGCATAACATTGTTTCAAGCGATAACGGGGAACACAGATTATGCTTGAATAGATGTGGCTTAGTGCGCGTTGCGTTACTCAGAGCGTACTTGGTTAGTTACGTAAGATTTAAGTATTTTTTTAAAAAGTGGCATTGATTTAGCATCTTTTATATTTAAAGGAAGCTTATTGTATAAGTTTGCACCTTCAAAGAGAATGGTTTTTTTTCCGTAATTAGTGCGTGGTGGTCTTAGTACTAACATATTGCAATTTCTTAATTTCATTTTTTTTTGTATTTCCCGTTTATTTTTAAAGGATGTTTGTATATGTAGGTTTTTTTGTAATATTTTACGTATTAAGATACATGTATTGTATTTATAGCTTTGATTAATATTCATTATTTTAGTTTTTTTGTATAAAATTGTAGAAGGTGTAAGGTAATCGTAGTTAAACAGGACCTTTATTAGTTTATTTTGTGCTCGTTGAATAGCATTTAAGTGTATGGCAGCGGCAGAGCCCCATATTGCAATAAGGTAGTCAATATGCGGTTTTACAAGGGTATTGTAGATAGTAAAACGAACTCGAATCGGAAGACAACGAGATATACCACGCAATGCACTATCGGTTTTTTAAAAAGTATTCAATTTTGAAATACTATAAATCTATACGACCTGGCAATCGAACTGGTGACCCGTGCGTAAATGACCTGCGTGCCTTGAAATATACCACAGAGGGCATTTTATATAAATTATCGTTTGACGATGACTGGGAGGCTCTGCCCCGACGTATGATCCCAATCACGGTTTCAGCAGATAATGATCTACAATCATTAAAAATGGTGATACATAAAGATTACCACCCTTTTTTTGACAACCTTCCATGTGAATAGTAAGCTGACTTAGCTAAAAAAATATATATTAAAAAAGGAATCCTGTCATGTTTATGTCATTATCATAAAATCTCGCCAGAAGAATATAAATTGGAAGAAGTCTTATTAATTTAATTAAAATGTGTTTTTCAGTTGTAGATTACCTGTTCAAAAGAGAACACGGACTTATTAACTCTCACATGTGTGATAAACTAAACAAATATAGCAAAAAAAAGGAGACCTTTGAAGTACAATGGTTTGGGGAAGATATAGAAATCATCAATGGCCAGCCACTAAGGGAATACATGGCGATACATTACAACTATTCCTATAATGTAAAATGGTGTGTTAATTTTAACACTTTACATATAGTCCTATTTCCCCATAGACCTTTGTCACCGGGCGAAGAATCATGCTAAATATATTATTATAATTAATAACAGTGCATTTTTTTGTCATATATGGCAGTATTAGTTTGAGGAGAAGACCAGTTTTGTTCTGTTACATTATATTAAAAATATATAAACCTTGCACATTACTGTTTTATTAAGAGGGGGCAGAGTGTTTTCAACGTAAACGACAGTTACGGTTAAGACTGTGGCGTCCTCAATTATTTGCAAAGACATACAAGATGCATGTAATTATTATCTCAAAGAGTGTGTCTAGTTCTACCATATTCGTATATTTATAATCTACAATAATGTACAGTTTAGTAAATATGTCTACGCAAAGACGCAGCAAAATTGAGAAAAACGCGTGTCAGCGTTTATGCCAAAGTGAATGAAAAATCATTTGCTTTATTTTTAAAAACTAACTCTATCCAATCTCAAATATACAAGCTACTGAATTCGTATAGTCTTGTTACATAATACTGGTTCATTAATTAATTATGATTTTTTTAAAACGTCCTAAAAATCCGCCATACAAAATTACTATGGAATCTGATCGTTGAAATATAACAAGTGAGCAACACTCGAAATAGTCAGTCGGCCCCGAATGTTCGAAGCGACACCACGTCTCTCTGCGGAGCGTCTACATCTTGAAATAAATCGATGTTCATTGTGTACGTATACTGCGTTATAGGTAGCAAAACGGTATAAGAATTTTTTTACCATTTTTTGTGTTTCCAAAGGAAATAGGCAATAGCAACCAGTTCAAAATGAATGACACACAGAGTTAGTTTCGTTTATACCTCATTGTATATAGTGTCACTTGGACCGTAGAAGATGTCCAAGGTCTGATGACGGAGTAGAAAGGTGGCCACCGGAACTCAGGAAGTAGTTGATGTAATACCCCCGTGTTTGGACTCATTTGTATTGTTTTGGCGGGCACTTGGACCGTGACTGGTGTCCAAGGTCTGATGATGAAGCAGAAAGATGACCACCGGAACTCAGGAAGTAGTTGATGTAATACCCCCGTGTTTGGGCTCGTTAGGTTTGTTCTGGTGAGCACTTGGACCGTGAGTGGTGTCCAAGGTCTGATGATGGAGCAGAAAGATGACCACCGGAACTCAGGAAGTAGTTGATGTAATACCCCCGTGTTTGGGCTCGTTAGGTTTGTTCTGGTGAGCACTTGGACCGTGAGTGGTGTCCAAGGTCTGATGATGGAGCAGAAATATGACCACCGGAACTCAGGAAGTAGTTGATGTAATACCCCCGTGTTTGGACTCATTTGTATTGTTTTGGCGGGCACTTGGACCCTGACTGGTGTCCAAGGTCTGATGATGGAGCAGAAAGATGACCAGCGGAACTCAGGAAGTAGTTGATGTAATACCCCTGTGTTTGGGCTCGTAAGGTTTGGTTAGGCGAGCACTTGGGCCTTAGGTGGTGTCCAAGGTCTGATGATGGAGCAGAAAGGCGGCCACCGGAACTCAGGCAGTAGTTGATGTAATACCCCCATGTTTGGAGTCATTTGTATTGTTTTGACGAGCACTTGGATCGTGAGTGGTGTCCAAGGTCTGATGATGGAGCAGAAAGGTGTCAACCGGTACTCAGGAACCAGTGGGTGGAATACCTTCGTGTTCAGACTCGTAGATTTTGTTTTGACGAGCACTTGGGCTATACATGGTGTCCAAGGTCTGATGGTGGAGCAGTAAAGTGTCAACTGGTACTCAGGAACCAGTTGATAGAATACCTTCGTGTTTAGACTCGTTAGTTTTGATTCGACGAGCACTTGGGCCATGCATGGTTTCCAAGGTCTGATGATGGAGCAGATATTTACAAATATATTAAAAAATTATAAATTATATTTATTACATTAATATTTATAAATTTTGTAAGGTTGACTCCGATTTGGATAAAAATCGATATCTGAGGATCCGGCGGGGTGATTAACATGAATCTTGAGTCAAATTTGTTAAATATTGTTTAAACCGACGCCATCTTGGATTTTGTAAGATAAACTCCGATTTGGATAAAAATCGATATCTGAGGATCCGGCGGGGTCCTTACCATGAATCCAGAATCAAAATCGTAAAATACTGTAAAAAGCGACGCCATCTTGGATTTTGTGCGATAAACTCCGATTTGGATAAAAATTGATATCTGAGGATCCAGTGGGGACCATGACATGAATCTAGGATCAATATTGTAAAATATTGTAAAAACCGACGCCATCTTGGATTTTGTAAAATCAACTCCGATTTGGATAAAAATCGATATCTGACTATCCGGCGGGGTCCTTAACATGAATCCAGAATCAAAATCGTCAAATATTGTAAAAAGCGACGCCATCTTGGATTTTGTGAGATTAGCTCCGATTTGGATAAAAATCGATATCTGAGGATCCAGCGGGGTGATTAACATGAATCTTGAGTCAAAATTGTAAAATATTGTTAAAACCGACGCCATCTTGGATTTTGTAAGATCAACTCCGATTTGGATAAAAATTGATATCTGACGATCCGGCGGGGTCTTTAACATGAATCCAGAATCAAAATCGTAAAATTTTAATATTGTAAAAAGTGACGCCATCTTGGATTTTGTGAGCTTAACTCCGATTTAGATAAAAATCGATATCTAAGGATCCGAAGGAGTGATTAACATGAATCTTGAGTCAAAATTGTAAAATATTGTTAAAACCGACGCCATCTTGGATTTTGTAAGATCAACTCTGATTTGGATAAAAATCGATATATGACGATCCGGCGGGGTCCTAAACATGAATCCAGAATCAAAATCGTAAAATATTGTCAAAAGCGACGCCATCTTGGATTTTTTGAGATTAACTGCGATTTGGATAAAAATCGATATCTGAGGAGCCGGCAGGGTGACTAACATGAATCTTAAGTCAAAATTGGAAAATATGGTAAGAATAGACGCCATATTGGATTTTGTAAAATTAACTCTGATTTGGATAAAAATCGATATCTGACGATCTGGCGGGGTCCATAACATGAATCCATGGTCAAAATTGTTAATTAACGTCAACACTGACGCCATATTGGATTTTGTAAGATAAACTCTGATTTGGATAAAAATCGATATCTCATGATCCGGCGGGGTCCTTAACATGAATCCAGAATCAAAACTGTATAATATTGTAATAAGTGACGCCATCTTTGATTTTGTGAGATTAACTCCGATTTGAATAAAAATCGATATCTGACGATTCAGCGGGGTCCATAACATGAATCCATAGTCAAAATTGTTAAATAATGTCAACACCGACGCCAAATTGGATTTTGGAAAATTATCTCTGATTTGGATAAAAATCGATATCTGACGATTTTTATCCAAATCGGAGTTGATATCACAAAATCCAAGATGGCGTCGATTCTTACCATATTTTCCAATTTTGATTCTAGATTCATGTTAAGGACCCCGCCGGATCGTCAGATATCAATTTTTATCCAAATCGGAGTTGATCTTACAAAATCCAAGATGGCGTCGGTTTTAACAATATTTTACAATTTTGACTCAAGATTCGTGTTAATCACCCCGCCGGATCCTCAGATATCGATTTTTATCCAAATCGCAGTTAATCTCACAAAATCCAAGATGGCGTCGGTTTTAACAATATTTTACAATTTTGACTCAAGATTCATGTTAATCACCCCGCCAGATCCTCAGATATCGATTTTTATCCAAATCGGAGCTAATCTCACAAAGTCCAAGATGGCGTCGCTTTTTACAATATTTAACGATTTTGATTCTGGATTCATGTTAAGGACCCCGCCGGATCGTCAGATATCAATTTTTATCCAAATCGGAGTTGATCTTACAAAATCCAAGATGGCGTCGGTTTTAACAATATTTTACAATTTTGACTCAAGATTCATGTTAATCAACCCGCCGGATTCTCAGATATCGATTTTTATCCAAATCGCAGTTAATCTCACAAAATCCAAGATGGCGTCGCTTTTTACAATATTTAACGATTTTGATTCTGGATTCATGTTAAGGACCCCGCCGGATCGTCAGATATCGATTTTTATCCAAATCGGAGTTAATCTCACAAAGTCCAAGATGGTGTCGCTTTTTACAATATTTAACGATTTTGATTCTGGATTCATGTTAAGGACCCCGCCGGATCGTCAGATATAATTTTTTATCCAAATCGGAGTTGATCTTACAAAATCCAAGATGGCGTCGGTTTTTACATTATTTTACAATTTTGACTCTGGATTCATGTTAATCACTCCGTCGGATCCTCGGATATCGATTTTTATCCAAATCGGAGTTAAGCTCACAAAATCCAAGATGGCGTCGCTTTTTACAATATTTTACGATTTTGATTCTAGATTCATGTTAAGGACCCCGCCGGATCGTCAGATATCAATTTTTATCCAAATCGGAGTTGATCTTACAAAATCCAAGATGGCGTCGGTTTTAACAATATTTTACAATTTTGACTCAAGATTCGTGTTAATCACCCCGCCGGATCCTCAGATATCGATTTTTATCCAAATCGCAGTTAATCTCACAAAATCCAAGATGGCGTCGCTTTTTACAATATTTAACGATTTTAATTCTGGATTCATGTTAAGGACCCCGCCGGATCGTCAGATATCGATTTTTATCCAAATCGGAGTTAATCTCACAAAGTCCAAGATGGCGTCGGTTTTTACATTATTTTACAATTTTGACTCTGGATTCATGTTAATCACTCCGTCGGATCCTCGGATATCGATTTTTATCCAAATCGGAGTTAATCTCACAAAGTCCAAGATGGCGTCGCTTTTTACAATATTTAACGATTTTGATTCTAGATTCATGTTAAGGACCCCGCCGGATCGTCAGATATCAATTTTTATCCAAATCGGAGTTGATCTTACAAAATCCAAGATGGCGTCGGTTTTTACAATATTTTACCATTTTGACTCTGGATTCATGTTAATCACTTCGTCGGATCCTCGGATATCGATTTTTATCCAAATCGGAGTCAACCTTACAAAATTTATAAATATTGATATAATCAATATTATAAAAGTGACGTTTTCTGGGTAAAGAAAGATACCACATTGTCGCTTATTGATAAGAATGATAAGGCGCTTCTGTCATAAAGAATCACTTGGAAAACCTTATCAACAGGCGACAATGTGGTACTTTTACCAAGAAAACGACACAATTTTTTAACGATTTCATAATATGTGACGTTTTGCGGTGAAAGGTACCTTATGGACGATCGGCGCTTACGCTGTTAACAAAGACGCTGATAATAATGCGCTGCAACGCGACGTAAGCGCCGACCGTCCATAAGGTACCTTTAGCCGTAAATAGCCACATATGAAACTAGTGGCTCTGTGAGCTGTAGACCTCGCGACCATCTGCTCTTAGGCCTGTGCGGCGCAATTTCCATCAATTCTAATATTTTTCAAAAAACTAAATGACAAAAAGATCCTACAAAGCTATAAAATCTGATCGCTCAACTTTCACGAGAATTCGTAGATAAAAACGACCTGTAGAGGAGAACAGCCGGAGATATGAAAGCATTTTTGACTAAGCTGAAACGTAGACCTTCGCTTACGCTAGGTCAAATCAAGAGCCATAAAAGCATGTCACATGTCATATTTAGCGATTAGGAACTAAAAAATAATTTATTTATAAATTTAAATAAATAAAATCTTTATGGAAAAAAAACAACTTCCCGGTCAAATTTAAAGTTTGAGTTAGTTTGAGTATAAAATACCGAAATCGCCATAAGGATCTTTCTCCATGGATCCCATCATTAGATTTGAAGTAAAATGAAACAAAACTACTTTGGAGTTTGCAGGAAACAAAGTAACATTGCTTCAAATCGATTGAAAGATTTGGAAATATAAATTATAAACACTTCCTTGTTTCATTATCACAACGAACGTTCAATGGTCCTAAGCGCCATAGACTCCATAGGCGCTTAAGACCTTCGTACCAATTCCCGCCATTTTTAAAATTTCCAAAAACTGAATCAACAAAAAATGTTTATGTAATTAACGAACTCGTTTACAAAATTTTACAAGAATTGGTTGATGTATGCGACCTGTAGAGGAGAACAAATGGACAGACACCTAAAAGCATTTTTCTCCAAGCTGAAGCTTACACTTCGCTCGCTTCGCTCGCTCGGTCAATAAAAATAAGAATTACTTCTTTTACCGTTTCATTATCACAACGAACTCTTAATGGTACTGGTATTGGCGCAAAGGTCCTAAGCGCCTTTGATTTCTATGGCGCTTAGGACCTTTGTGCCAATTCCCGCCATTTTTAAAATTTCCAAAAACTGAATCGACAAAATTTTTTTATGTAATTAACGAACTCGTTTACAAAATTTTTTAAGAATTGGTTGATAAATGCGACCTGTAGAGGAGAACAAATGGACAGACACCTAAAAGCATTTTTGTCCAAGCTGAAGCAGAGACGCTTCGCTCGCTTCGCTCGCTCGGTCAATCATAAAAATGTGCTTTTATTTAGAAAAAGGCACTTTGCCATTCTGCCGGTTGTCGATAAGGCGCGAATGTCATAAATATTAGTTTAGAAATGAACCTTATCAACAACCGACAGAATGGTACCTTTCTTTAGTACTAAATACAACAACAAATAATAAAATCATTTGGAAAAACCGAACAAATATTAGGTGAATTAATACAATATCTGTATCAAAGGATTATAAAAATGAGGAATTCTAAGATTTCTAAGTTATAACCTTTTAACGCCCGAATAATGACGCGCCGGTGTAGTAGTGTGCGTGCGCGCACGCACACAGATAGCGAGCAGTGCGGGGCCGCTAAATGCCTATTTCGTGTCCGCGGCAAACACTCTGCCCGCTCTTAAGTACTAGCTTTCCGCCCGCGACTTCGTCCGCGTATAATAGGGTTCTTCCTACAGAGTTTCATACCTTGTTTTATCTTTTTAAAATGTGACTTGATATAACCTACACATATATAATACAAATATTTTTTATTGCACTCCGTAATAAGTAATTAATACTACTGATAACGTTTAAGTTTTTTATTAGGTAGATGTTGGCAACAGGCGGTATTATAGCTAAAAAGCAACATGTCTCTTACAGACAACCATCCGGTTAAATAGCATAAATGATTACCTACATACTTGAATAACAAAGTTGAGTTGAGGTCTATGGATACAAAAGAAAACTTTCCGCCATAGAAACTTTCAATACTCTTTTCACCTCTTTATGGGAGAAATTTCCAAAAAACCATGAAACCAGTTTTCTTTTATTTTAATAAGGAATCGATGCATAAAGTTTCAAGTCTCTAGCTCTAAAAAATCTTTATTTCCTCGCTTTATCAATTTTCAACCCCGTTTTTATCCCTTTAGGAGTAGAATTTTCCAAAACTATGAAAACACTTTTCTTTTGTTCTAATAAAGAGTCTTTTCACAAAGTTTCAAGCCTCTAGCTCAAAAAGAATCTCCTTTTCCATACAAACTTTTAACCCCCTTAGCAAACAACTTTATTATATTTTAATAATAATGAACATTCTTTGCACAAAGTTTCAAGTCTCTAGCTCAAAAAAATACCATTCTCAAACAAACACTCAACCCCCTTTCTACCCCTTTAGAAGTTGAATTTTCCAAAACTATGAAAACACGTTTCTTTGATTTAAATAAAAAGTTTTTACAAAAACATTCAATTCCATACAAAGATTTAATCCCCTTTTCACCCCCTTAATTTCCAAAACCATGAATACACTTTTCTTAAATTGTAATAAAGAGTCTTTACACAAAGTTTCAAGACTTTAGCTAAAAAAAAAAACCAGTCTCAAACAGACTTCAACCCCCTTTTTAGTTTTTACCTCTTTAGGAGTAGAATTTCCAAAAAACATAAAAACATTTTTCTTTAATTG
The DNA here is from genome assembly GCA_949128165.1 of Lathronympha strigana. Lineage (NCBI taxonomy): Eukaryota > Metazoa > Arthropoda > Insecta > Lepidoptera > Tortricidae > Lathronympha > Lathronympha strigana. Next base: position 27,942,901 of record OX421901.1, on the reverse strand, counting down.
TATTAAAGAGTCTTTACACAAAGTTTCAAGTTTCTAGCTCAAAATAAATTCCATTCTCATACAAATTTCTACTCCTTTTTTACCCCAATAGGGGTTGAATTTTCCAAAACTATGAAAACACTTTTCTTTAATTGTAATAAGAAGTCTTTACACAAAGTTTCAAGTCTCTAGCTCAAAACAAAATTCTATTCCTATACAAACTTTCGACCCCCTTTTTACTTCTTTAGGGGTGGAATTTCCAAAAACCATTAAAACTTTTTTTCTTCAATTGTAATAAAGAATTTTAACACAGTTTCAAGTCTCTAGCTCAAAAATAAATTCCATTCTCATACAAACTTTCTGCCTCTTCTTTACCCCTTTAGAGGTAAATTTCCAAAAACCATGAAAAAGATTTTCTTCAATTGTAATTAAAAGTCTTTACACAAAGTTTCAAGTCTCTAGCTCACAAATAAATTCCATTCTCATACAAACTTTCCTCCTCTTTTTAGCCCCATAGGGGTTGAATTTTCCAAAACTATGAAAATACTTTTCTTTAATTATAATACGGAGTCTTAACACAAAGTTTCAAAACAAAATTCCATTCCTATACAAACTTTCAACCCCCTTTTTACCCCTTTAGAGGTGAAATTTCCAAAACCATGAAAACTTTTTCTTTAATTGCAATACAGAGTTCTTACACAAAGTTTCAAGTCTCTAGATCAAAAATAAATTCCATTCTCATACAATCTTTCTACACCTTTTTTCCCCATAGGGGTTGAATTTTCCAAAACTATGAAAACATTTTTCTTTAATTGTATTAAAGAGTCTTTACACAAAGTTTCAAGTCTCTAGCTCAAATATAAATTCCATTCTCATACAATCCTTCTACCCCTTTTTTACCCCCATAGGGGATGAATTTTCCAAAACTATGAAAACACTTTTCTTTAATTGTAATAAGAAGTCTTTACACAAAGTTTCAAGTCTCTAGCTCAAAACAAAATTCCATTCCTATACAAACTTTCAACCCCTTTTTTACCCCTTTAAAGGTGGAATTTCCAAAAACCATGAAAACACTTTTCTTCAATTATAATACAGATTTATAAAACAAAGTTTAAAGTCTCTAGCTAAAAAAAACCATTCCAATATAAACTTTCAATCCACGTTTTACCGGTTACGGGTTGAATTTTCCAAAACTATGAAAACGCTTTTCTTTGATTGTAATAAGGAGTTTTTACACAAAGTTTCAAGTCTCTAGCTCAAAACAAAATTCCATTCCTATACAAACTTTCAACCCCCTTTTTACCCCGTTAGAAGTGGAATTTCCAAAAACCATGAATTTTTTTTCTTCAATTGTAATACAAAGTTCTTACACAAAGTTTCAAGTCTCTAGCTCAAAAATAAATTCCATTCTCATACAATCTTTGTACCCCTTTTTTACCCCCTTAGGGGTAGAATTTCCAAAAACCATGAAAACACTTTTATTTTATTTTAATAAAGAGTCTTTACACAAAGTTTCAAGTCTCTAACTCAAAAATAAATTCCATTCTCATAAAAAAATTCTACCCCTTTTTTACCCCTTTAGAGGTGGAATTTCCAAAAACCATGAAAACACTTTTCGTCAATTGTAATACAGAGTTTTTACACAAAGTTTCAAGTCTCTAGCTCAAAACAAAACTCCATTCCTATACAAACTTTCACCCCCCTTTTTACCCCCTTATAGGTTGAATTTCCAAAAACCATGAAAACACTTTTCTTTAATTATAATAAAGAGTCTTTGCACAAAGTTTCAAGTCTCTAGCTCAAAAAAAAAATCCATTTCCATACAAACTTTCAACCGCCTTTTCACCCCCTTAGGGGTGGAATTTCCAAAAATCCGTTCTTATCTCTTGCCTATGTACTAAAAGGAAGCTTTGGTAAAAAATTCAAGTTTCTGGTCGTAGCCGTTTCGGCTGTGCGATGATCGTAGATGAGGACAACCTCTTTTATATATATAGATTATACTGAACCTTGATCTGGCCCGATCACTTTTCTCATGTACTATTCCAGTTCTAAATATATATATAGTAGAGTTACTACTTAAAAATCGCAAATCAAAAAAAATACAAAAAGAAAATAATTTGATTTGCTAATTTCACGTGTATATAAGAAGTTAGAGCGGTTGGTAGTCGTTTATTTAATGAAAATTACACTTAACAGATATCTTGACACAAACACCTATAACATGTTAAAGTAACTTACATGTATAACAGAAACTCGTAGAGACATATAATGGGCATACACGACTTCAATACTTATAAATTGACTATTGTCAATTTGGTACACATTACATCGTCGAATCACTTATCTAATTATTAAAAAATATTTTACTTGTTCAGTACAATATAGTTGCCGATTTCTAAGTCTGAACTTTTGACACATCGAAATACCCGTAGAACGTAAACGCGCAAGACACTTTGGAATTATAAACAAAATCCCATAAAGATATTACAGCTAGTCATGTACATAAACACAATATTTCACTTTTCATAAACATAATGTGATGAATGTTAAATTTTTTCATACATTAGTTATTGAATATTTTACGATAACAATTTAGCACGCCAACAGTTACGGTCTACGCCGTTTTTTTTTTAATTTAGTGTTGTAACCATGTCTGCTGTTCCAATTCATACAACTGTCTGTTAATCGATAAAAATCGATCTTGTATCAATAGGCCATACAGTAAAACATCAAAACTAAACGATTAAAACGAAAATAAAACTAAGTACGATGTGGAAAAAAATGTTTTTTTAAATGAGACAAATTAATTATGAATTTTTTTATCTTACATTTTAAGAATTCAACAGTATTGATTTCTGAACGAAACTAAGATGACTTTGGATAAAATCGTATGACAAATGCGCAGTTTGTTGAAGTTTCTCGGTCTTATCAAATACAAATCCGTAGTAGTAAAATCGAATCAAACAATTCATCGCTAAAATCAATAATCGCTGAATTTGACAAACGATTTGTCTTAGCCTCATCACTAAGTACGTCAATACTCAAGTGTCAAAAGTTCAGACTTAGAAATCGGCAACTATAAAACGAAATAAAATAGTTTTTACGTGTTCCCCTGAAGTAGTTATTTTTCATATACGAGGTTGAGTCACACAGCCATCGATATGTTATCGTCTATCATCATGAAAACTACCAAAATTGTCATTGGTGTTCGGCCACCAGTACATTCCCCTCTGGCCACGTGGTCCTACCGCCTTCGTCCTACCGGTCGGACCACATGAACTAATTTTTACCTGTAGTATGATAGACCTTTTGTCGCTGTCGTAGGTACATAGTAGGTACAGTCAGCCAAAATAGTGGTCTACCACTTTTCGACTCTATTCATCAAGTAATAGAGTCGAAAAGTGGTAGACCACTTTCTTGGCTGACTGTACATGTACCCACTCATATTCCAATTTGTTTTGGACTACAGTAGGTAAGCAGATCTCACCCTAATTAGTCTTAAAATAACTTTAATTATACGGACATTCTTACACAAATCGACTAAGTCCCGCAGTAAGCTCAAGAAGGCTTGTATTACGGGTACTCAGACAACGATATATATAATAATATAATATAAAAATACGTAAATAAATATAAAATATCCGTCTTTCTCATACAAATAAATGCCCTTACCGGGATTCGAACCCAGGACTCGCAGCAGGCAGGGTCACTACCAACTAAGCCAAACTAGTCGTCAACTTTGATTAAATACTTAATTAGGTATAGTAGTCACAATATTGATTATTTGAAATAAGCTCTTTATTAGAATAACAATGTCCGCTGCATTAAAACTCTTAGGTATTAGGTACACACAAAAACACACCTAACTAACCATTAAAGACAGAGCAGAGAGAAAAAGAAAGAGATAAATATATGTGTATTATGTCAACTTCAAATCAAACACATGATCGGGCCCGACGAAAAGCATCGTCTAATACCGGTTTTAAGAAAAATAAATGTACCATAGACAAAGTGAAAACGGCGGGAAACATGTGTTTTTTTAAATAAAGAAAAAATATTATTCCACTAAAACTTACAAGACGAAGTACAAACAACTTTGATCTTTTTTCATTTATTCGGTCTTAATTTCACGAATAAGGTTAACATTAAATTAATTCATCAATTCGCAGTGATGAAACATTAGCTCCAGTGCAGCAACAAGTCATCACTGTCATCAGTAACTAACTAACAGCCTATGAAAACTTTTGTACATGAAAAACAGCTAAATGAGTGAAATCGTTTATTTCATATATTAGCATATTTCTTGCCATAAAAGTAAGTACATACCTACTAAGTACTTAAACTCCAATATAAATCAATGTTTTTCTTTCTGCTTTTCTATGTGTAGGTACAGTGTGCTTACCATGTGTTGTAAGTAGTCGGAGGCGTTAGAGATTGAGCGTTTCTAAAGTATGTCCGTCTCGCTCCTGCCAGAGTAGTGGGAGGAGCAAGCCGGACATACTTTAGAAACGCTCAGTCTCTAACGCCTCCGCTTACTTACTACTCATGGTAAGCACACAGGTATCGGCACAGGCCTTTAATAAGAAACGTCTTTTGCAGGAAGTGATAATTTTCGGAGTCACTGCATGGTGCTTATCGAGGATTGAAATTATTAAATACTATCGTAGACTTGGAAAATCAAACGAAAAATAAACAACCAAACCGAAGAAGATACTTAATAGAAAATCAAGATTAATTTCACTGCGCATAAAAAAATCTAAGCAAAAATGCACAACTTTCATAGTAAACTTTTAGCACCTATTTTATTTTTGATTTGTTTATTACTTATCTAATTAAAATGTAATGTTAACATGCCTATCTCGATTTAATTTATGTTCATTTAATAGGAGAAGTGAAAAGTAGAGTGTATTACGCGGTAGCAAAATTATTGATACCTCGGGTGACATAGTTTGAATCCCTCGCTTTGCTCAAGATTCAATCTCTCACCCTCCCTACAATATAGTATTTTGCTCCCTAGTAATACAATCTACTATCCCATCACCCAGATCTGGTGCAAGTCAGAAATAGAAATAGCTGCATCTTTATAGGATGCTCATTTCTCACCTCTCAAAGGTTAATAATTTTATAAGAATAAAATTGTTATGTAACCACAAAATATATTTACCTTCTGAGAGCCTAGTATGTCACGAACATTTACAAGAAAATCATTGGATCACTTTGAGAGAAGGCCCAGTCTACCATGATTTTAACGAAACACATACTTTGGATATAGTAAATCTATTCAAGCAAGCTTTGAATTTTATACACTTTACAATATCGAGTATAAATAACCCCATGTTTTAAAGAACACAGGAGCAGTATTCAATTGTATAATTTTTTTAAGTTGGTATTAAAGTACGAGTATAGTGCGTTGAGTTTTTTTTGTCATTACAAATATAAGTTTTGTCTAATTTGATGAATGGATTTTTATTTGTAGTAGTCGCTAGAAGAAAATATCGTGCACTCGGTGTTACAGTTATGGAATTTCTGTAGTGGGTAGAACATTTTCAGAATGTCTTGAAATAATTAACTACGATCAGAGTATAAAATAATTGGTTTATTTTTTAATAATACTTGTACAACAAAATAATTCAGACTTAATGAAAAACAGAAATACATTCTAACGGTACTATGTGTACTGCCAAAGTTACGTTTTAAAAAGCGAGCCTTTCCATGCTAATCTTTCCAAAAATAATCCGACTTCCATATCAAAATTAATGAGCATAGTGTTACTAAATTAGATAAACTCATCACGTCGAATCACTTCTTTTCGTCGTTTTTCAAGAAGGCTTCATCCATGCTTCGTCCGACCACGCATTAAAATATAATATTGATAACAAAATGTTTCAATCTTTAGCAAGCAAAGCAGGAATAATGTCCGTAACACTTATCTAATGACATTAACATTTGACATTGTCTTCATATTATTTTCTAAGAAAGTTACCTAAATACGCAGTAATCGCAGTATGCAGGTCGCATTACTCATTGTCAAGAACGCGTGATCCGACCGGTAGGACAAAGGCGGTAGGACCACGTGCCCCAGAGGGGTACATTCAAACTCTGTGACTGACGACGACTTCGGAAACAAGTCCTCAGGCTAATACTTTTTGTGGTTTCATCCTTTTCTCAATAAATCGCAATTGTAATAATCCACATGGAATGGGTCTTTACGGCAAGAGATTATAATATGTGTTTATTGACGTTAATGTAATACAAACGCGGCAAACACGGATCGAAAGTCGTAACCGCCTGTCGCTGTTACAGCCCTTTACACAACGATTTTACGAATAAAAATGCATATTAAACTTGTTTCACATTGCACCATCTTTTCAACCGACTTCAATATTTCTAAAGGAGGAGGTTCTCAATTCGTCTGAATTTTTATTATTATTATTATTCGTTTATTTATTTTCTTCCTTAGGTTAGGATTTTTACAATACGTATATAAAAGTAAAATACAAAACAACATACAAAAAAAAATACAAAACAAATACATATTATAAAAAACCTAACCTAGAGTGCCGCCGGCAACAGGACTGGGCCCAGGCTGCCGGTGGTTAGGGCCGCAAAGAGAGGAACCTTCGGACTATGCGCGCAGTGTCCAGTATTACCGCCTTCTGCATCTGACCCTTGATCCAACCACAACTTCGTAGCGAGAGCCTCTCGAGATGTTGGTCGAGACTCTTCGCTATAAGACCGTTCGCCGAAACAACTATCGGTACAATGATCGCCGAATCAACCTCCCACATGGCGGTTACCTCGTGAGCCAAGTCTAGGTACTTGCTGGATTTGTCCTTCTCGGCCTTCACGAGGTTCTCGTCATGGGGGATGGTGATGTCGACGAGCATGGCCCGGCGCTGCGATCGATCAATCACGACGATATCAGGCCTATTGGCTACAATAGTCCTGTCCGTGATGATACGAGTAGATCGATCCCAATAGAGCGTGGCACGTCTATTTTAGAGAACTGGTACAGGTAAGTACTTGTAGTACGCCACTTCGTGGTTCATTTATTATTATTATTCACTTTATTTATTTCTTATCTTAGGTTAGGCTATATAATATGATTATAAAAGTAAAATACAAAAACACATACAAAAACAATACAAAATACATATAAACATATTATAAAAACCTAACCTAGAGTGCCGCCGGCAACGGGGCAAGGCCCAGGCTGCCGGTGGTTAGGGCCGCAGAGAAAGGAACCGCCGGACTATACGCGCTGTGTCCAGGATTACTGCCTTCTGCATCTGACCCTTGATCCATCCACCTAGCGAGAGTCTCTCAAGATGTTGGTCGAGACTCTTCGCTATGAGACCGTTCGCTGAAACGACTATCGGAACAATGATCGTCGAATCAACATCCCACATGGCGGTTATTTCGTGAGCCAAGTCTAGGTACTTACTGGACTTGTCCTTCTCGGCTTTCACGAGATTCTCGTCATGGGGGATGGTGACGTCGGCGAGCACGGCCCGGCGCTGCGATCGATCTACCAGCACGATGTCAGGCTTATTGGCTACAATAGTCCTGTCCGTGATGATAGATCGATCCCAATAGAGCGTGGCACGACCATTTTCGAGAACTGGCGCAGGTGCGTACTTGTAGTACGGCATTTCGTGGTCCACAAGATCGTATTTAAGAGCAAGTTGCTGGTGAATAATCCTGGCTACGAGATTATGTCTGTGCAAGTAATCGCCGTTAGCAAGATGAGAACAACCAGAAATAATATGCCTGAGTGACTCTCCGGGACGGCGGCATGCCCGACAAATGTCGACCGTACCGTCCTTCAGGATATATTTCCGATAGTTATTCGTCATGATAACTTCGTCCGCAATTGCACAGGCAAAACCTTCGGTTTCTCCGAAGAGGTCCCCGAATCGTAACCAGTTCACCGACGCGGGCAGATCTACGTCGGGGCCCATGAGGGCCTTGTAGAACCGCCCGTGTAGCTCTTTGCTCTTCCATACCGTCTTGCGGTCCTCGGTGCTTAGTACCACAGGTTTGCGCCAATTCTCTTTTGCCAAGGAGAGCGGCGTGAGATTTCTGTCTACTGCCACCACATCACGATGCATCCCACACTCGTTGTTAAGGAAATAATTCCTAAGATTGTACACCTCACGGTTGTGAAGGTTTTTGGCGTTTAAAAAGCCGCGACCTCCACATTTCCGTGGGATGTACAATCTCATAACAGACGAGCGCGGGTGTAGCATACGATGTGTGGTGAGCAGTAGGCGAACTCTCCGATCCAAGGCATCCAGCTCGGTCTGGGTCCATCTTAGTATGCCAAAGGAGTATGTGAGCAGAGGCATTACCCAAGCGTTAAAGGCGCGCACCTTGTTGCCACCTGATAAAAGACTATTAAGTACTTTTGTCAGCCGACCAAAGAAGCGCTCCTTCGTCGCCTGTCTAATACCCACGTCCTCAATACCCAACGACTGTGACATACCAAGGTATTTATAGGTTTCTGCTTCAGAGATAGATCTGAACGACATTGTCTCAGAAGGTTGTAAATTTGTTGAATTTACTACTTTCCCCCGCTGTACATGCATAATCGCGCACTTATCGACACCAAATTCCATTTTGATGGCTCTACTGAAAACTGCAGTGGTTTGCAATAGCTCCAACATATCTCGGTCATTTGGTGCAAATAGTTTGAGATCATCCATGTACAGAAGGTGAGAAATGACTTCACCCTCTCTCCGAAGCCGGCAACCTATCTTCGAATCCTTCAACAGGGTGCTGAGAGGATTCAAAGCTAGGCAGAACCATAGGGGACTCAGACTGTCACCATGGAATATTCCTCGCTCAATCCTTATAAAGTCCTGCGGCCCAGGGGGATCATCTCCGCCTCCTGGTTGACAAAGGACTGTGGTCCACTGCCCCATACACGCGCCTAGGAAGGATATTAAAGCTGCATCAAGTTTATACAGCTCCAATATCCTTCTCAGCCATGAATGAGGCACTGAATCATAGGCCTTTTTATAGTCAATCCAAGCGGCCGAGAGGGTTCCCTTGTTCCGCCGAACTTGTTGGCAAATGGCCATGTCGATGAGGAGGAGCTCTTTAGTACCACGGGACCCAACCCTACATCCATTTTGAGCGGAGGCCAAAACATTGTTTGCGACAATATGCGCGTTAATTTTTGCTCTCAAAATGGATGTAAGGAGCTTGTAAAGCGTGGGCAAGCACGTGATGGGTCGATAGTTTTTAAGCTTCCGTGGTACTACCGGACTTGTAGAACAGAAAAGTTTTACCAGTTGTTAAGGAAGGCGGCAGGGAATCATGCTCAAGGGCTTGTTGAAATATTATTATTATTTGTATGTCTTTGGCATATCTCGGGACCATGGGGTCCCGGACCTTCGAAAGGCGTGCGTGGGGCCGAAGCCAACAGCGCAGAGGCCTTTTAAGACACTTTAATATAAGGCAAGGGATACACGTGGCGGATACCATCTCCGAGCGCACAATATGATACACCCGGAGATAGTCCCCGCCAGGTGCAAGGACTATTGAAATGCGGCACATTAGCTGCGATGGATCTAAGGTCATTGGGCTATTGATGTGAATGTTGGATGGTCTGGATATTGGGTTATGGGAGGAGACTAGCGGACGCCTGCCGTGACAATCAGTCTCAAATTGTAATAGGCAGGCGGTGACTTGCCAACTCATTTAGTGGGCCCCACAATGGCCGCACGTACAGTGCGACAATGGAGCAACACTTCGGAGCGGCTGTGAGGTTGTCGAGAGGTGAGTCTGCGGTAGCCAGATTCCGGTGATCCGTTCAGCAGGCCGCCGGCGTTATGACATTTTACACTTCCAACCTGGAGCATAGGTCCCGCTCTTGCGAATCCACTCTGGCCAGCCAGCTAAGGCAAGCACAGAGGTGAGGGCCTTATAAAAGAACCCTCTAGAATAGGGGTCCGCGGTGTCGCCACTCACCGTCAGCTCGCCACAAGCTGCCCCCGCGGGTTTATTATTATTATATTTTTTTTTAATGGATGTTACCTCAGAACTCCGTCATTACTGAACCGATTTGAATTTTTTTTTGGTTTCTTAAAGTAGATAGTTCCAGGTTGGTCCCGTTTCTTTCAAAATCGATTTCTGATGATGGGATCCATGAGGAACTGAGGGAACTCCTCAAATTTGAAAGGCACATGCATGCTGATTTGGGTGATTTCTTAAGAAATTCGAGCATTTCTTTACGAAAATCATCAATTTGTTGGAGTGGATCTGATAATGAAGACCAGGGATGGCAAAGTGGAACTGCTTGGTAATTCCCAGGACTATCACCCGATTTAATAAAATATTTTTTTGTCTGAAAAAAGATGGTTCTAGATTTGTTCCGCTTTTTTCAAAATCAATTTCTGATGATGGGATCCATGAGGAACTGAGGGAACTCCTCAAATTTGAAAGGCACATGCATGATGATTTGGGTAGTTTCTTAAGACACTCAAGCATTTCTTTACGAACATCATCAATTTGGTGGAGTGGACCTGATGATGAAGACCAGGGATGACAAAGTGGAACTGCTTGGTAATTCCCAGCTCTATCATCCAATTTGAGACATTCATCTTTTCTTTGTAAAGAAATACATTCAAGATAGTCCTATTTGATTATAGTTCTATTTTGATGATGGAATTCGTGAGGGATTGAGAGAACTCCTCAAATTTTAACGGCACATGCATTCTGATTTGAGGGTTTCCTTAAGTAACTAAAACATTGTTTTGGGGGAGCCAACATTTTGATGAAGTGGACCTGATGATGAAGACCAGGGATGGCAAAGTGGAACTGGTCGATAAACCTAGCTCTACTTATTATCCTAGTTGTGACATTCATCTTTTTGATTTGATTTCTATTCTGATCATGGAGTTCTGGAAGAATTCAGAGAACTCCTCAAATTTGAACGGCACGTTCATTGTGATTAGAGGGTGTTCATAATTAGCTTAGGCATTTTCTTACTGTGGCCATCTTTTGCTGGAGTGGACCTGATGTTGATAATCAGGGATGGCATAATGAAACTGCTCGATAATTTACAGTCTGTCATCCAATTTAACACATTGTTATTTTGTTTGTTTTAAAGGTCTACAAGGGAGTTCCGTTTGATTATACTTCACATGTAATGATGGAAGCCCTGGGACATTAAGAAAGCTCCTCAATTTTCAATCGTACACGTGCGGTGTATTGGATATTTGTGAAGTAAACTGGCTAACTCAAACAGATTCAAAATTTCACTTTTACCGGGAACCAAATGAAGTCGGTTTTTTTTCTTAAAAATTATATTTGTCCAACCTGTATAAAGTTTTCTCTAAGATTATTCTACAACGAATAACCCAAAGACTTGATGAAAACCAACCAATGGAACAAGCAGGCTTCAGAAAAAAGTTCTCAACACTGGACCACATCCACACCGTAAAGCAAATAGTGGAGAAGTATAAAGAATATAATAAAACATTATATATGGCGTTTATAGATTACCATAAGGCATTTGACAGCATAAGCCATGAAGCAATGTGGGAAAGTTTGATGACCCAAGGAATCCCTGATACATACATTGACACTCAAAACTATATACTTAAACAGCAGAGCAAGAGTACATACAACTAGATAAAATAAGTCCAGAGTTCAGAGTAAGAAGAGGAGTCAGACAAGGAGACCCGATGTCTCCGAAACTATTCTCTGCTGTACTCGAGAACATCTTTCGCAAACTAGACTGGACGCACCGAGGCCTCAACATAGATGGAAAGAAACTTAACCACCTTAGATTCGCAGATGACGTCGTTCTGTTCGAAGAAAATCCCGAGAAACTAGAGGCAATGATAAGAGCACTAAGTGAGGAAAGTGGGAAAGTCGGCTTGACAATGAACGCTTCAAAAACAAAACTTATGACTAACTCGGACAAAATGGAAATAAGTGTCGGCTCCCAATTGCTTGAATATGTAGAACACATACTTGGGTCAACTGATCTCGATTGAGGACCAAACAAGTAAAGAGATAAACACTAGAATAGCCAGCGGCTGGAAGAAGTATTGGTCTCAAAAGGAAGTCATGAAATCAAATGACCTGAGCATCTCAGTAAAAAGGAAAGTCTTAAACACGTGCATTCTGCCTTGTCTTACATACGGTTGCGAAACTTGGGCCCTCAATAAAGAACACAGAGACAAATTACAGTGCTGCCAAAGATCAATGGAACGTAGTATGACAGGTACAAGAAAACAAGACAAAGTACGAAACAAACACCTAAGACAGAAAACCAAAGTGACCGACATAGTTAATAGAATAGATCAGCAGAAGTGGAGGTGGACTGGTCACATGCTAAGGGAAAAACAAGAAAAATGGAGCAAAATAGTGACTGATTGGTACCCCAGGGATTCCAAACGAAGTCAGGGTAAACCTTTAAGACGATGGGAGGACGAACTTGTACTCACAGCGGGCCCTCGTTGGAGGAAAGTGACCCAAGACAGACAACACTGGAAAGAGCTAGAGGAGGCCTTTGCCAGGCGGCACACTGAAATTAGAGACATACTCTAATTCCAGAATAAAGGGCTTAATAGATAGATAGATAGATATTTGTAACAAATTACCTCTGCCATCATTGGTCAGATGGAGTGTGTGGTGAGTAGGCATTTGGTTTTTGCCGTCCTAGTGCAGTTAAATAGTGTTTTTGCTAGGAAAGTTGTGGGGTAGTTCTGATTTCTATCGATTCATATGAAGTTTGGGGTGCTGAATCCAAATCTAAGGTTTGCATACTAAATTTCGTGACGCAACATTAAAAAAAATTTAAAAAAAGAAAAAAAAAACACCTTTTTTTTCGGTTTTCTGCTTAAAACTCGAAAACTATTAACTTTTAGTAAATAGTCTGTTTATAGAAATTAAAGAACATAAAATTTTCTACTAATATCACTCTTTGGTTTTTTTTCGAATGAGCCGTTCGGTCTCAAGTGCGCGTTAAAAATTCGCAATTTTCAGCGGTTTCTGCAAAACTCACTTTAAACGTTCCAAAACCATTTTTTTTAATTAGAACGCAAAATGGAAAAATTATATGAGCCGTTGTCCTTTAAAAGGTCCCGGCTGAGGTTCTTCGGTGACGTTGGGTCCTCGTACATATTCTGCTTGACCTGTAAAAAAAGAGGTGGTGTCATTTCTCACGGAGAGAGAGGAGAGAGAACGGATGAGGATTACAAAATTGATTGTGAAATTAAACATACCTTCTGCATCTTGCTGAGGTTCTTCGATGGCATCAGGTCCTGGCTCAAGGTCTGAGTGCGCCATCGTCAGCGTCGGGGGTTCTAAAAGATAAAAGAGGCGGTGTGACACTGACTTGTGGTCATATATCTAGGAGAGATGAATGATTACAAAATAACTTGTGAGATTCGACATACCTCTGTCTTCTGTCTCGTCTACGTATATCTCAGAGCCGTCTTCCGGGGGCGCAACGTTGTCACACAGTCCTTCGCACCATGTGCAGATTGGGGAACAATGGAGTCCCGCCTTCCTGCATCCACAATTTCGTTGGCAGCCCTTTTTACATTTACATGAAATGTACCGGAGATTTGAGTTTAGCGCAGGGTCCAAAGTGGTTGGCACTGGCACGAGACCACTACTAGTTTTTTTTCCACCCCCACTCACTTGATTCACTGTTCACTGTGACTAATAATGTGATTTAGTCTCACAATCAATTTTATAATCCTCATCCGTTCTCTCTCCTCTCTCTCCTTGAGAAATGACTCCCACTTCTTTTTTTACAGGTCAAGCAGAATATGTACCAAGACCCAACGTCACCAAAAACCTCAGCCGGGACCTTTTAAAGGACAACGGCTCATATAATTTTTCCATACTGCATTCTAATTAAAAAACAATAGTTTTGGAACGTTTAAAGTGAGTTTTGCAGAAACCGCTGAAAATTACCATTTTTTAACGCGCACTTGAGACCGAACGGCTCATTAAAAAAAAAACTATACGGTAGTATTTTGTAGAACATTTTATGTACTTTAATTTCCGTAAACAGACTATTTACTAAAAGTTAATAGTTTTCGAGTTTTAAGCAAAAAACCGGAAAAAGGCGTTTTTTTTTTCTTTTTTTTTAATTTTTTTCAATGTTGGGTCACGAAATTTTGTATGCAATCCTCAGATTCGGATTCAGCACCCCAAACTACACATGAAATGAAAGAAATCACAACTACCCCATAACTTTCTTACTAGGGGCCTTTTAAATTACAATTTAACTGGATTATCCGGCAATTGTACCCATTGTCCTGCAGCACTTTGCGGACGAGACGGCAAGGCGGTGCATTTAGTTGGTATTTCGCGTATTATGTTATTTGGTATTTGGCGTAATGTGTTAGTTGGAATTTCGTGTAATGTGATAGGTGGTATTTCGCGTATATGGTATTTAGCGTGATTTGTATTTTGCGTAATTTCATGATGGCGTTATGCGTAGTTGGTGATTTGCGTAGTTGGTGTTTCGCTAAAGTGTTTTTTTGCGTAGAGTTGGTGTTTCGCGTTTGTGGTTTCATGCGTCGAAAGGCATGTTGGTTACCCACCTTGTTGGGCAATCGCAATATAACAAAAACTACTCACGCTACGCGGGAACACCTAATGGCGGGAAGTTAGGTCTAAGCGAGGGGACTCTATTATCATTTGCCATGCGGCGCCAGAGTTGGTGACAGGCATCGCTTGTTTTTTTTGCTAAGAAAACTAGATTTAAGTATTTTTCTTCTAATTTCATAATTCATTAGATGTCTCGAAAGTCTGATAAAAGCCATCACTTATCAGTTAAAGTGTTTTTTGAATTTTATTGCTTATTTTAAAAGTATGACTCATTTAACCCTAAGATTTTCTAAAAAACGTGGCTGTGGCTGGGGAATAGTTGAGCAGTTCATTGCGGGGCTAGTTGAGCAATGCCTAACACTAGGTGATTGTAAAAAGTATATAGGTAATAGCTTGTTGCTAGCAAGAAACATATATGATGGTCTTGTGCTCTTATAAAGTAATATTTAGCCAGTAAGTGATTAAAAATATATAATTTCCAGTTTATACCGATTACTGAATTTGACAAGTATTTACTAATGAACGTTGATTCCGGATATAATACTTATGATTATGAGTTTCATTATTATATGTATGTACAACTAAACTCAGAGGAGTACATAGAAAAAAAAATATCTTTGAATAACTTATGAGATAAATGTTATCTCTATCGCTGCTCAAATTACCTCAATATAGGGGTATGTTGAGTAATTCTGGCTCTGATTACTTTAGAGCAAATATTTGCTAAATAATGCACGATACAATAAAAGATGTCCAGGGAAATTTATTGCCCGATAAATTGCCTAGCAATCAAAGCAAGTTTCATTTTTCTGGCGCAAACCATAAAGAAAATATAGGGCTTCGATTCCAAAATTGCTCAATGTGCCCGCTCTACCCTATGTAATGCACTAGATAAAAGTTGATTCAATTTAGTTTTTTTTTATCCAAATAATAGTTGATGGTAATAGGAACGTGATTTAAATTTTGGATTCCTAAAAGTTGAAACTAATTAAAAGTAGTAAAAATAATATAAATTATCGTATCACATGGTCTTGTTAATTTTAACGTTTCTGTTCTTGCCCAATGCTCCATTTAAGGTGACATTGTACACAATGAAAACGAAAAGAGAGAAAAGCTTAAAACGATCATTTTGCCGCAAACGTCTTGCGGTCTACGATAAACAAGGTCATAAAAGGGTCTTTGTTTGGTTCCCGGGCGGGTATGGCAGCCGCATACGTAATTGGAGAACGTCCAGTGGTGTACGAGGTATTTATCCCATTTAAAGATGCGTAATATACGAGTACATATTTCTTAACATATTGTGCCGAGCTCGCAATCTAAAGCGCAAGGGTTTTCGACTTATATAAAAATACTATTTACATAAAAATACATACATTTAAGGCATTTTTAATGTTACATACCGGAAAAGTTGGAACAAATGGTACCGTGTTAAGTAGTTTGGCGGTTGATATTTAAAACTTATGTATAAAATAGCGTCACCTTGATGGGTAAATACTATAATTAATAGTTATACGAAACCCTCGGAGCCCGACTTGACAGAGTTGGACTTGTGAGGATTGCGAGGGGCGCGTGACAGTTGAAAACGACCGCGCCCAAGCATGGCAAGCGTGGATGTTACCATGGCAAAAATATTGCCATTGCGACACCCCAAGTGCTAGTTTTAGGGCGTTAAAACCCGTTGGAAATAAACAAAATCTAGTGTACACTACAATCAAAAGGTGTAAAGAGATCCTAGATGAAAAGATCCGACCGGCCAGATTCGACTAGAACCGTTATACCGATACAATAGTAAAGACTGTAAGAGAGCGACTTCGACGGGAAAAAACACCGCTCTATACGAAAATTTGCTGCTGACCTAAAAATATCTAGAGAATCCGCGCACAATATTAAGGAGATGGATCTGGGATGCCATAGGTATATAGAAAAACGCAAAGTCCATGGCATTTCTGAAGCAACCAAGAAAAAGAGAGTGCAAATATCTAACACACTATGTACTTTCTTGGCACACAGGTGACGAGTACATTTTTTTTTGACGTGAAGCTGTTGTGTAAAAACAGCCTCATAATGCCCAAAATGATCGATGAGCACCACGAATAGAAAACATTCCGAACAGTCAGAAAAATATTCCAGAGCTCATCATCGGTCATGGTGTGCGGTGCAGTTTGTAAGCGGGGTAAATTACCTTTTCATCACACTTGCTCGGTAATGGTGTTATAACGCGCAGGCGTATAGAGCGGTTAGAGCCGATTTACTCCCCTTAGGAGTTATAGATTTTAGTACAATATAACTTATGAGTTTAGTATTAACATATCGTACGTCATTTCACTTCAGACTAAGGAGGTTTTGCATCAGCTAAGGCTTATTTCAAATCTTCAAACTTGGCTATAAACCTACTTTACTGTGTATTAAACTTCAACGGAATATTTATCTGCATTATATATTTTAATGTTTTACTTTTATTTTACAGATTATTTCAATTATTTCAAGATATTTAGTTTTGAATATCGGTACAATCTGGCAGCATGACTTAGCAAGTTCGAAAACTAAACGGAGTTCTTAGTAATTATCTGTCGAATGTAAAAAACTTGATAATGTAATTTGTTTTATTGTCGGTCGTCCATCGTTTATTTTTAAAGATTTCGAAGTGTGTTTTATGTGTTTATTTATAAATATCCAGGAAAAACATGTCATTAAATTTCACTAACAATAGCAATTGTACTCGTACTATTACATTCAACTTTTATAAATAGATTCATTTGTATATTTGTTTTTTCCCTTACTTTGTGATGAGAAACATTATATGCATCACGGTCGGTAAGACGATTTCAAACTCGAGTCATTAAAAGCCCTCCGCCTTAGTATTTATAGATAAAAGCGTTAAAATTAACGCATTTTACTATAAAACCGAGGTGTTCGAGAAGATTGTTACCCCCAAATTAAAAATAATATTTGGGAATAAATATTATTTGTGTCATGAAGACGGATCCCCTTCACATACTTGTTCTTCATCTTCTTTTAAATAATTGCTTCTGTCCGAGAGTTGGACAATTTTGCCAGTGTCACGTATTGTTAT
This sequence comes from Lathronympha strigana, assembly GCA_949128165.1. Lineage (NCBI taxonomy): Eukaryota > Metazoa > Arthropoda > Insecta > Lepidoptera > Tortricidae > Lathronympha > Lathronympha strigana. The sequence continues at coordinate 27,925,266 of OX421901.1, read as the reverse complement.
TATTTTAGTATAATATATAAATAGAATAGTATATTGCCACTTGGGCGACGTTGTTTGGTAATTGACCTCGCTATATGTTAAGTTTATAGCTATAAGACTTAAAATATAGCTTCTCAGGGGGCCAAGATCCCGGGATTGCCGCTTTATGACTAAAAGGAGTGACTGAACTCGTTTCAGGATTAATTCTTCATTAGATGTATACTGCTTCGTTAGTTTACTGCACAATTAGCTATCAACATTACACATTAAACAACACACAAAATACAAAAAAATATTCCAGAGACGCCATCGCCATCTTGAGAAACAAACGACAATCTCCTTCACATACGGATACAAATGCTGTTCAAGCTTGGTGTCAGGCTAATTTGACAGGTTTTTTGCCGAAACATGAATGGCCACCCAGTTCTCCAGACTTGAACGTATGAGATTATTTTATATATGCGTACATGCTTTCGAAACTCCATGATTACAAAAACAATAAACCTAGATCATTTTAAAAAGATTATCGAGCGTATTTGTGTCGAAACGCCAATGGCAAAGGTGCATGCTGCGTGCTGCATGCGAGCAGCGTTTGAGGCTGGTAAAAAAAGTTAAAGGAGTTAATCAGAAACATAATAAAATATAATTTCATTTGTAGTACCTATTCGTAAATCTGTTAGTTCAATATTTTTTAACTGTATTTGAACTTATTGGACACGGTGTACGTACATTGAAAGATCATTATAATTTATTAATTGATCTGATCAATTAGTAGATTGCTAACCAAGAGCTGCAAGGCACGCATTTCCGACGAGGTTCGTTCGAGCGCCAAAAGTGCGAGTCGAAAATGGTTGCCTTTTACCCGAGTTAAACACTCTACTTATCATTTCGTATAAAAACAACTATAAACTGATCCTTCTTGAAGAAAATCTTGAAGTAAGCATTATAGAAGTGGAGAATATTTAACACCACAACGGCATAATATATTTTGTTTTATTGAAAACAATCAAAAGTAGCTACTATAAATTCTTCTTATATATTTTAAATGTAATGCGACAGCTAAACACTAGTTATAACTTTGGAAATATTATTAATACAATGTTTAGTATATATATACATATGTTTATATGTAATATCTAGTAAGTAAGCATTTTTATTTATTTAGCTACAGTCGAGGTCAAAAATACCTTTACATTTGAGTGTTACAAAATACCTTTACATTTAAATACGTTAACACATTGCATGACAAAAACATGCTTACAACTCACATGACAGATTCTGCTCCAAATTTCAGTTTATAATCTGTCTTCCATAAAAACTTTACAAAAATTGTGTCATAACAGATTTACATTGCATGTTACAGAATAAGATTTACTGCCAATGTGCCGTAAATACGTTTACATTTTCAGTGACATTAGAAACTTTACGATCAAGCTTACTTTTCGATTACATACACCTATTATTACATAAATATCTTTACAGATTTATATGCCCGTTCTTAATTTTAATAATAACATGAAATCGTCATAAATATCAATTTTGGCTTTACAATCGATTTCAATAAAGGTCTAATTCATTGAAATGTTTCCACAACAGCTACATGAATAAGGGTCTTTTCTTTCCTGCTAGGCAGGATCAAAGTGCCACTTTTCCTCGGTACTTTACTTCGGTGATGTAAGACAATGGCGGCGAAAAGTTTAACTTCTCAAGTGAAATCATAAAACTGCATTAAACCAAAAATAACTTATTCTTTTAAGAAGGTACCCCTAAAGAAGAAGGTATACCTAACCGTATGGCCGTAAAAAATAAAAGGAATAGTTCATCAGCGGCGTCCCCTTCCACACAAGTCGATTTCTCCAACATCAGGGGACTTCACTCCAATCTGAACGCAGTACACCACCACCTGGAGACTGCGCAGCCGACCCTACTGTTCCTCACGGAGACCCAGATATCTTGCCCGGCTGACACATCATACCTGTTATACCCCGGCTATATGCTCGAACATAAGTTCGTGCGGCGTGCTGGGGTATGCATGAATGCCCGGCATGATGTCTGTTGTCGCCGTCTCCATGCCTATGAAGACAGGGACCTGTCAGTAATGTGGGTGCGTGTGAACTACGGGGGCCACACTCGCGTCTACACGAACACAACTCGGGTCTTTGAATACCTACAAGTGACGTCCGACAAAGTTCTTGAGCAGTACCCATCCGCGGAGTTGGTAATCTTGGGGGACTTCAATGCCCACCACGTGGAGTGACTTGGTTCCCGGTCCACTGACCATGCGGGGAGGTCTGCTCTCGAATTTTCTCTGGCCTATGGTCTCTCGCAACTGGTTACTTCTACGAGAATACCAGACATCGCGGACCATACGAGCTCTTTGCTGGACCTTCTGCTGACCTCTCGTCCAGACGGATACTCTGTCTCAGTAAACGCAGCTCTCGGCTCGTCCGATCACTGTCTTGTCCGGACATTGCCACCCTGCGCGCAGCCTGATCCACCTCGGCCAACTAGCTCGCGACGCGTATGGCACTATAGGTCAGCAGATTGGGACGGATTGCGTGAGTTCTAAGCATCGTACCCGTGGAAGCAGCTGTGTTTCGCATCAGTAGATCCTGACTCCTGTGCAGCTGAGGTCGCTGAGACAATCTTAATGGGAATGGATTGCTTCATTCCCAACTCAGTAATTAATAGCTGCAGGAGCTAAGAAACGACCTTGGTTTAACCGGCCCTGTAAAAAGGCGACAATTCATAAGCAAGCTGCCTATAGGGCTTGGACCAAGGCCGTTACTGATAAGGATCCTAACGCTTCTGATGTGAAACGCAAATTAAATTCTGCTTCGAGGTCCAGTAAAAGAGCCATTGCTAGAGCCAAATTTGACTTCGTCGGCAGAATTGGTGAGAAGCTCGCGGGCTATCCCTCAGGGAGTCGTGCCTTCTGGTCGCTCGCCAAAGCTGCCGACGGAAATTTTTGTCGGTCGTCCTTACCACCACTGCGAAATGCTGATGGTGATCTGGTCCACAGTGCAAAGGAGAAAGCTGATCTCTTGGGCAATCTCTTTGCCTCGAACTCGACCATGGACGATGATGGCAGTACCGCACCGCGTACCATCCCGCGGTGCGGTTTCTCCATGCCCGATATTACATTCAGGCAAACTGATGTCCGGCGGGAGCTGCTATCATTAGACGTCCACAAGTCGAGCGGGCCAGACGGCATACCAGCAGTGGTGCTCAAGCAGTGTGCTCCCGAGTTATGTCCAATGCTTACGCGCCTTTTCACGCTCTCATATCACAAACGGCAGGTTCCGTCTTGGTGGAAGACCGCCCTTGTGCACCCTGTGCCAAAAAAGGGCGACAGATCAGACCCGTCGAATTACAGGCCTATCGCTATAACCTCCCTTCTCTCCAAGGTGATGGAGCGCATAATCAACGCAAAGCTCCTGGGATACCTAGAGGATCACGACCTGATCAGTGACCGCCAGTATGGCTTTCGCCATGGTCGCTCCACTGGTGATCTTCTAGTGTATCTCACCCACCGCTGGGCTTCAGCCATTGAGAGTCAAGGTGAGGTATTGGCAGTCAGCCTGGATATAGCGAAGGCGTTCGATCGGGTTTGGCATGGGGGTCTTCTATCGAAGTTACCATCTTACGGACTGCCCGGGGGATTATGCAAATGGGTTGCCAGCTTTTTGTCCGGCAGATGCATACGAGCCGTTGTCGACGGAAGTTGCTCCGATAGCATGGGCATAAATGCTGGTGTCCCACAAGGCTCTGTGCTATCCCCAACGCTGTTTTTGCTGCATATCAATGACATGTTGTCCATTGGCGATATTCATTGTTATGCAGACGACAGTACTGGGGATGCCTATTACACGGGCCGTGCCAACATCCCTCGTTCCGTTGTGTTAGAGAGTCGTGAAAAGCTTGTGTCAGACATCGAGAATGCTCTCGCTGAAATCTCTCTGTGGGGCCAGAAAAATCTTGTCCAATTTAACCCCACCAAGACGCAAGTTTGCGCGTTCACCGCTAAAAAAACTTCATTTACTGTGGTCCCACAATTCCAAGACACAATCCTTACCATGTCTGAGAGTATTGGGATCCTCGGTGTTGACATTTCCAGTGACGTCCAATTCCGTAGCTACTTGGAAGGGAAGGCCACGCTGGCATCCAAAAAGCTCGGTGTGCTCAATAGAGCTAAGCAATACTTCTCTCCGGGGCAAAGACTGTTATTATACAAGTCTCAAGTCAGACCCCATATGGAGTATTGCTGCCATCTTTGGGCGGGAGCACCTGGATACCAGCTGGGGCCCTTTGACTCGATCCAAAGACGTGCTTTCCGAATTCTCGACGATCCCAAACTCACAAGCGATATCGATCCCTTAAGCCTAAGGAGAGACTTCGCCTCCTTATGTGTGTTCTATCGCTTGTACAATGGATTGTGCTCTGAAGAATTGTTTGATTTGATGCCAACAGCTGCATTCTACCATCGCACCGCTCGCCGTCGGCAGGGTGTTCACCCGCATACCCTGGAGCCTAAATGGTCTCGTACCGTGCGGTTTAAGAGGAACTTCCTCCCGCGGACGCTCCGGCTGTGGAATGAGCTCCCTGCCGCTGTTTTCCCAAAGGACTACAGTATGGGGTTCTTCAAAAAAGGAGTGTTAAAGTTTTTAAAGGGTCGGCAACGAGCATGTAACACCCCTGGAGTTGCAGGCGTTCATAGGCTACGGTGACCGCTTACCATCAGGCGGGCCGTATGCTTGTTTGTCACCGTCGTAGTATTAAAAAAAAAACTTTAAGCGTGCGTTGCTTATTATTCTAAATGTTTTTATTCGCTTTTGCTATAGAGTTGAATAAATATCGGTTCTTAAAGAACTATCTAATTTTAATCTGTGGTAGGTACTAGTCGTAATACTATGTAAAGAACAATTTTTTTTATCTACATATTTTCCACACTTTTAGCAAACCTAACTCATCGTCGTCACCTAACTCAAAACCAAATGTTATAGTTTTATTTAAATATGTGTAGTTAATCATACATCAAATGGTAATCCAGTGAACATAGTGTTTGTTAATAATAAATATTTGTTGTGCCAAATAAGCAGGTATGTATTTACAAGAAAAAACTCATAAAACGCGTTAAATGATCAAGACATATCAGTATAAACGATCGAGCTCGACGAATTTACCGCATTATGACCGCATAAATTTTATAGCCGTGCGACATATAAAAAGGCGAATTATCAAACTGAAATGGAATTACCCACATAAATTATTACGGTTTAAGGGGTTAGTGGGAAGTTTAAGGCCGTTATAGAAGCGGAGGCCAAGATGCTAAATTTGTAGCAATTCGGGCGTCGTGCGAAGTGCGTTATTAGAATGGAATTTTAGATGATAGGAACAATAAAAGGTTATATAGCGTTTTCTTTTTTAGTGGTGGGGAAGCGTGTACAGTCGGCCAAAAATGTGGTTTACCACCCTAAGGTTAAGATTCGTTTGAACGTCATGAGACAACAAGGTCGATTTCCCCTGCCAATAATATTATGTCAGTATCAAGTCAACCTTAGCGATCGTTAGAGCTCGCAGAAACTTTTGTCAAACGAGGTAAACCACTTTCTTGCACATAACTTTAATAAACATGTAAAAAAATAATTTCGTGGAAATACTCAGGCGCGCCAGATGTTGATGTATAAGGTCATGCAACGTGTCTCTGATAAGAACCCTACCAAACCCATGTTAATTTTCCGGTATGCTTAGTAGGCGTGACGATACGGATATCCAAAAATAACAGCAAAATAAAAACTGTGTCACGCGGAGGTGTTTCGTATCACCGGAAAGTATATTTTGTTATTAAAACTACTCAATAAATAGAAATTCTGATCTTTTGCAATTTTTCTCCACTTTTACTGGGGTCATGTTAAGTTGGTATGGTACCTCTTGACCTGGTCTACCTCCATTGTCATTGTGACGAGTCATTTATGGGACACCCTGTATATTTCCTGACTTATTGGTCAATTGACAACAATGTCGCACGTTATTTGATATCGAACGATATGAAAATTAGGGCCAACTCTAGTTTGAATGTTAAAAATTGAATGTCAGAAAAGTTTTCATTCATAAAATTTGTAATGGTGGTCAAAATATATACGGTTTGAACGCATAATGGAGAGCTCAAGATATGTGTGTATATAAAGCAGTGTATATAGCAGTAAATAATAAATTATATACCATCACATACACAACTATAACCCCCTGGCTGTTTAAGACCAATTTCTTATGTATATGCCCGTTTCACCTACTTTGAAAGATTGTATCTCTAAAAGTAATAGAATTTGTATATAGGTATATTAGTATCAAGTTTGTATTATACAAATTCTATTAAGTACTTTTAGAGATCCAATCTTTCAAAGTAAGTGAAACCAAAAACTAACTTTTAAAATGTTTGATGGATGCACTTTTCAATCTTATTTAAAACAAAAAAGTCGACATCCGTAGAAATAAATATATTTTTCTCTTTTTCGGTAAATAATAATAATAATAATAATAATAACAGCCAATTTATTCCAATAGAAGATATAACGATACATGTGTCTTTAGCATTACATTATTATAAGAAATTAGATAGTAACTAGATACGATTTTACATTTCATATTTCAGTTTGATAACGTTATCCTTAATATCTAGTATCTGTAGGTATATAATTTAAATTAAACATGCTTTATTTCATTGATGGTTAACAATAAGAAAAGAAAAGAAGTCCAATGTTTCTCTTAACATGCTAAAAGAGTTTTACGGACAAGCTAATTAATTATATTAATTAATAATCGGTTAAGAAATACATTTTGTTTTTAGTTTATTTTAAATTAATAATTATATTGTTAAGTTAGTACAAAACCCTATTGGACTGTCCATGTACGGACATAGGCCTCCTCCAGCTGGTGCCATTTGTCTCTATCCGCGGCGAGTCTGGTCCAAGCCGTGCCCGCCGTAGCGTCGATGTCGTCGCGCCACCGGCGGCGCGGGTGCCCGGGCGGCCTCGTCGCGTCGTGTGGATACCATTGCAGTAGTTTTTCACTCCAGCGCCCATCTTTAGTTCTTGCTGTGTGTCCAGCCCACTTCCATTTTAATTGACATATAAGTTCCGATGCGTCTAAAATTTTTGTTTTGTTGCGGATGTCGATGTTTTTTACCTTGTCTCGAAGCTTGAGGCCAAGTATACTTCGTTCGGCAGCTCTTTGGAAGACTTGCACTTTCCTAATAACTTCTTTCGTCAGCGGCCATGTTTGACATCCGTATATGAGTGTGGGTGTGACAACTGAGTCCATTGCTTTCTTTTTTAGTTTTATGTCTAGATTAGATTTAAAAACAGACTTTAGTGACCAATAGGCACCCCAAGCTTTTTTGATGCGTCTTTCGACTTCCATAATGTGCTTTTTTGTAAATGAGATGTTCTGTCCGAGGTATATGTATTCTTCAGTATATTCCACTGTTTTCGATTGGAGAAAGATAGGCTTAGGGTCACTGTTTGTCATAATACGGGTTTTTTCGGGGTTCATCTTCAATCCACATTTCTCACTACTGTCGTTAAGACTTTCTAGCATGCATTGTAACTCTTCATGGCTTTCTGTAATGAGCACAATGTCATCCGCGAAGCGGAGGTGGTTTAGTCGCTCTCCGTTGATGTTGATGCCATAATTATGCCAGTTTAGTTCCCTAAATATATGCTCCAGTAGAGCTGTAAATAGGTTCGGTGAGACTGGGTCCCCCTGTTTCACTCCTTTTTGTATTTCTATTTTATTTCCTTCTCTTTCTAATCTGACTGTAGCTTTACTTTTATTATAGATTTCCTTCAATATATTTATATATTTACAATCAATACCTTGGTTTTTCAGCGCAATCCATAGTGATTGATGCGAAATAGAGTCGAAAGCTTTCGTATAATCGACGAAAGCTAGATAGAGCTGTTTGCCATATTCTCTGTAGTTTGAAATCACTTGTTGTAACGTGAAAATGTGGTCTACTGTGGAGAAATTTCGCCTAAAGCCAGCTTGTTCGACAGGTTGTTGCGACTCTAGCTGCTGCTTAATTCTATTAAGAATTATATTGGTGAAAAGTTTGTATAGAGACTGCAGCAAACTGATGGGACGGTAATTATTTATGTTTAATGGATCGCCTTTTTTGTATAATAAGGATATCGTTGATGTTTCCCAGTCTTCAGGGATCTTTTCTGTGTTAAGAATTGAGTTAAATAACTTTGTCAGAATTGGTGTCAGTGGCTCTTGTATCGCTTTGATGACATCATTAGTTATACCGTCCTGTCCAGGACTTTTCATTGTTTTTAATATGTGGATTGCATGGCGTATTTCGCTTTGCAAAAATGGTAGCACGTTAGTGGATGGTGTATTTTCTTTATAATACGTAAAGTTTTGAGCGTCAGAGTTGTAAAGTTCTTTATAGAATTTTGTAGCTATGTTAACGATACTATTTCGATCTGTACATTTTTTTCCTTCACTGTCCAGCAGAGATGGTATCCAGTATTTACATTGTTCCAGGCGTTTATTTGCTTGTTTTGCTGATCCACGTTTAGTTATTTCTTCCTCAATAATACTCATTTCGTATTTAAGTTTATTTTTCTTTATTTTATTTCTGATCTTTGAATATAGCTTTTTCAGGCGACTTCTTTCTGCTTTGGTTCTAGGCGTTTTTTTCTCTTTTAAAGCAGTTCTTTCTGAAATAAGTTGCCTAATCTCATCAGTGATTACAAAATCTGCCTTTTTACGTTCTAGATTTTGAGGTAAACTAGCAACGCATCGTCGTATTATTTTAATTAAATCACTGTAATTTTCTTGTATGTTAGAGTCGTCAAACGGGATGATTTTCTCTGTGAAGATGTTCTTCAGCGATTCTTGTTCTAGTGGAGTAAAGCCTTGGCGTTTTTGACCATGAAATATTTTTCTGGACTTCTTGCTTGTCTCTTCTAGTATGTACGTAGCGCGAATCAGTCTATGATCGGTCGGGTGGGAAGTATTTATAATTTCCAAATTATGTACGCATTTGGTGTTGCTTCGCTTGGATATTACAAAATCTATTTCATTACATACTTCTCCGTTAGGTGATCTCCACGTCCATTTTTGCTTATCTTTTTTCTTAAAGTGGGAGTTCAGTATGTAGAGTCCGTTTTCGATACAGAAATTTATAAGCGCTGTACCTCTATCATTCCGTTCTCCGAAGCCCCATGTGCCCATAACTTGCGTGTCTTCCGGGGTGGGGTGTCCAATCTTGGCATTAAAATCGCCCATAATCATTGTATTGGAGTATGTATTTTTTAATGCTGAGCGAATGTCGTTATAGAAAGCTTCTACTTCTTCCTTCGGTAAATAGTCTTCGCTAAATTATTTAGGACCTTGAAAGGACCGAATGTTCGTCAAAAGGTTTGATTAGCCTGATAAGCCCAGTAATATGTACCTATAAATGTTTTCGTACTGGAGCCAGAAGCAATTACATGCAGAGAGGGTATGTTGTAAACGTTGCGTAGGGCAGAAATTGGTCGGTTAACGAGAGCGAGTTGTAACTGGTAGAAATAAAATATCCTCAGTAATAGTGTGGGTTCCGTTACGACATTTCAACTGACCTAGTGTAGCATTTAATTTTGCTGATGTGTCTGTGGAAAGGCCGGCCAGGAATTTACAGGAGATAAAAAATATTTTATAATTAACATAATATATTTACATTTTCTTGTAAATTTGTGGGTGCTTAACTATTTATTGCATCATTTGCGTTAAACTAGTTCTATTCCTTATAAGTTTCAGGCACAATATGCAATACCTAAATCCTTAATATGACTTCTTCATACCAGTGACCTCATATGCCATTAGTATTGAGAAGTCATAATTATAACGTACTAAGAGCATCGGGGAGTTGTTTTAGGTTTGTTTTCTGGTTTCCGCTTGGAAGTGCGAGCCGTACTCGCGCACTAGGAATTTTGTACCACCACGCAATACCTACTGGATTTTCAAAAACTCTTGATAACCGCTGACTTCATTAACCGAATAACCAAAAGGCAGTGGTCAATGCTGATTTGGTTATCTTAAAAATTGATAAACTGTGATAAGAACCCGTGTTAAGCTAGAGCTGTAGAATGTTTAAAAATCGCGGTAGTCCCACATTGAACTATTTATAATACATAAGGCTAGTATTATGGGTACTACATGGGTAGACAACGATATACATACATGTATATTACATAGGTAAGGTGCTAGCAAATTAGCTACCGATATTTTAACAGATGATACTTTACTTTAATACAATTAATTTTATCCTAAGAAATCATTCCATAATATTTTTTGTTTTTCATTTAAGTAAGTAGTACTTTATGTTTATTATGGACCGCGTTATGCTTCTCAAGTAAACCTGGTAGAGCGATACAGCAAAGTTGTGATAACGGCTGTAGCGTCTTACGTAAAGGCCAGTCACCAAAAACTGCACCAAATTAGGTTTGCAATAAAGTGCAGTAACGCGTCCACAACTTATTCTCCTTTCTTTTTAGTTCACGCTAGGGACTAGGGATATCCGGTCATCAACGCCTTATTTTACGGGGATACCGACAAGGAATATGATAATGGAAATCCTAGAGAGGAGTATGCTGGTCAATTTAGTGTTCTGAAAGGAATTTTTGAACAGGTTAGGTTACGTATGTTGCAGGCACCTGAAACCAACGCCAAGTATTACAATTTAAGACGCTGCAAGGTGAAATTTTCACTTGGCGATATTGATCACAAGCGCACTTGCATACAAAGTGACGCTTCGAAGTTCAAAACTCGCGCCCAAGTATGAACCTTGTAGGTTTAAGCGGTTTTGTCTCCTTTGGTTTATGAGCTCGAGAGGCTGGTCGGCCAACCGATCGGCTCATGGCATATTAAAGATTTTAAGTAGTATTTAATGATGTTGGTTTTGAGGTGGGAGTTACCCCTGGAAGTATGGTCCGGACTTTAACTGTAGTTGGGAAGTTTTCAACACAATGTACTATAGCGTTCAGAATTGCATGGGCAATTTATGAATGAATTCATTCATAAACTGCCCATGCAATTCTGAACGCGTGTGTACATTTATCTAAATTGGCAAAGCGTTACTTGTACAGTTCATTTTCGAATATTTTATTTTGGAAGGAAGTCATACACTTTTGTGAATTTTTGTGTATTTCCACATTATAGTAGTTTATGGGATTGTTTATAATGAAAGGCATTAAAACTCGAGTATGGGTTTATGAAACTGGACGTTAGCCAAGTTTCATAATAACATCACCCAAGTGTTTTAATGCCTAATTATTCACAGTTACATACACTGATTTATATACACACATATCAAAAACTCTCCATGATGTCTTCGAACCGCATATTTCGACCGCCATTCCGACTTTCATGAATGAAAGCTTTTCTGACATTCAATTTTTTTATTCAGTGACAAACTAGAGTTGGACTCAATTTTCATAACGTTCGATATCAAATAACGTGCGACTTGCATGTGACATTATTTGCAATCGACACTTTGTTTCGAAATTAAAGTCATCTCGACTGATATTAGAACAGAGTTCAAATCAAATTTGCTTTTTTGTCAGAGATGTTCGAAATTAGAAAAAATATAATACTATCGAAGTCGATAATACTATTTAACTTAACTTTTACAGATAAGAAATCAGTTGTAATATGGGGGTCTTTATACGCGATTTTTGAACGGATTATAGACGGCTAATGATATGTGGGATATAAACAAAAAACGCTACCATTACTAAGCGTGCGTCGTTAATACATAACTGTTGCTAATATGAGGTCGCTCAGAGCTGGCATGTCGCCAGAAGTTGCCGATAATATAACGTCTAAGGTACACAGGGAGCAATAAAATCTTACTTACACAACACATCCTAACGTGATGTACTTAAAGTTAAAATTTTAATCAATCTAGACTTACCGAGTAAATTTACATTTGGGACATGTATTTGATGATATTGCTCTACTGAGTTATAAAATTTGTACTTTTAATGATTTAAATTTTCGTTCATTTGAAGGTCACTGTGAATATTTATATTATATTATCTATCTTCTATCACAAGACACTGCCATTCGAGTTAGATTCGGCAAGGGATATCTTTTTTTAATTCGGACTTACCGCACATGACCTTATGTCTCGAGCTGTGCCCCGGCCTGGCCTCGTGACTTCTAAGAACAAATTTAACAATCGTTTAATACAATTTCTGATTTTCCCTCATTTAGAGTAACTGCAGTCTAGTCGTCAGCAGCGTTTCCTGTAGAGAATTTCGTTCTTCAAGTACTTACAAGTATTTATAACATAACCCACAAAAATTAGGACCGTTTTGTAAAACCATGTGATTTGTTTTGGTTAAATTGTTTATAGTGTAAAACCAAATCCTGTGCTGTCTTCTTTCGGTCAGTTATTTGTAAGTTGTATCAAATAGGAATTTAACAACAGAAACACTTCTCTTGCATTATTGAAATACGGTTAAAAATAAACTTTATATTTTTAGGTTGGCCCTTATATACAAGATTTCTTCTTAATAAGTACTTAGTCGCTAGTAAAAGAGTGCAAGGAGGAGCTGAACAGGATAGGAGTGGATAGAAAGGTCACGGTGGCCTGGGTACCAGGTCACCAGGGAGTAATGGGTAAGGAGAAGGCAGATGAGCTGGCAAGGGAAGGGACGGAGAAGGAGCACACAGGTCCAGAACCAGCTCTACCGTTATCAGCGGAAGTAACGAAAGGAGTTATAAACAAACTACTGGAAAGAGAAGCGGAAAAGAAATGGAAAGAGGAAGATGGCTGCAGGCAATCCAAAATGATGATTGTAGGTATAAACCACAGGAGAGCCAGGTATCTTCTCAAACTAGGTAAGAAAAATCTAAGAATATTGACCGGTATCATAACCGGACACAATACACTTAATAGACATCTTAAGATACTAGGTATAACTAGGGACACATCCTGTCCGCATTGCGGTAAGGAGGAAACCAGTAAGCATCTATTAGCAGAATGTGCTATGTATGCAGCAGCACGATATAAATTATTTGGGAAAGACACACTAGAGGAAACCGAACTAAAGGATGTCGAATTAAATGATGTCCTTCTGTTCTGCAGGAAGACTGGAAGATTCGAGGAAGAGTATAGGATGGCGAGGCAGCCGGGTCAGTAACCTGCAGCTCAAACTTCAGGGAACCGGGCTGAATGAACACGACAAGTGCTCGACAGCCCGCCTGTGTCCGGCCGGGCGTCCCTACACTACATCTACATCTAATAAGTACTTAAGTATAAATGCTGATATTTATAGGCAAAAATGTTTAAAAAATTTATTGTTACCATTTATCCCGATCTAGCCACGGCACATTATGCCTGAGCCACACAGGAATGGCTTCCAACAACGTACAATGCGTGCCGAAAGACATGAACTCCCCAAACTGTCATCAGCTCCGACCCGTTGAGCAGTATTGGGCCTTAGTAAAAGCAAAGCTGCGTATGAACTGTTCACCAGCAATATCAGAAGAAGATTTTAAAAAGAATAGAAAACACTGCAAAAAAGTCACCAATTGATACCATAAATGTGACATTTTATCTCTCTGTTTTACTCTTCCGCACCAATTTTCTAAGTTTCTGTTTGACCCAACGGTTGACTAGTAGAGAATGCCTTAAGGCATTAAGTCCGCCATTTGTACTTTCTTGTATTGTGCAATAAAGGTTAAATAAATAAATAAATATATTCTGTAATAAAACTTTTCGGAACAGGCTTTAATAAAAGGCATTCAAACTCGTGTGTGGGTTTGTGACACGAAGCGTTAGTGGAGTAATTATTCGAATCTTTTAATGTCTAATTATTTACAGTAACATACACTTCTGATGATGATCTCTCGATGTTCAAACCGCATATTTTGTCCGCCGTTACGGCTTCGATAAATGAAAACTTTTCAGTGGGGTTAGCATGGTTGCCATTCTATCGCTTATCACGCTATGCGTCACTTTCGCACATACATACTTGTTAGAACGTGACAGCAACGTCGGTAAACGATAAAAACCCGACCATCATAGACTAGCTGGCGTTAAATAAAATTATAGACATTTTTATTTAATTCAGAGACCATCTCAGTGGCGTTCCAAACTTAAATGTATATTATCGAAGTCGATGATATGACATTGGTATTGTTTGGTATAACAAAACTTTCACAGATAACAGACCAGTTGTAAAAAAAAAAATGGAGGTCGATAATATTATTTAGCTATAATAACATTTTCACAGATAAGAAATGTGTTGTAACAAAAAAGTTTATTGTTATGGGGATCTTTGTATGCGGTTTTTGAACGCATTATTGAGGGCTGATGATATGTTCGTATATAAATGATTTAAGTCGCCATTGAATTGAAAATAATTATAAAATCTAATAACAGTGATAACCATAATTATGTACATAATAAAGCAATAATCTTAACACTTTCTGTATTCATTCACTATTTAAAAAAAATTACGTGTTGACGGTAGTTTTAAAATTGAATTTTGATGCGTACTATTTTGTCATACGTTTGTGACGGTTTACATAGCCAATAACCAAAATAATTTAATTACTTTTTTTCAATGTAATCAACATAACAACCGACAATAACCCTTCTTAAAAAACAACTACTATTTAACTGAAACCCTAGTCTCTTATCCGCTTACGCTCATTTTGAAATTATTTAAGTCAAGTGGAAAACCCTTATCCACAAAATAGCTAATATACACAAAGGTAAATTAATATTTATTAGCGGTTTCTATGCAGGTTATTTATAATTGTCTCACCGCTTCACGTAAACAAAGCCAATTAATGTGCTTATTGTGCCACACGCTCAACTCCGACAAATTGAGGCGGAGGCTCCGGATTGTCGTGTTTCTTCGCAGCGTTTAAAGCTTTCTAGCTACATTACCCACATAACATAACTGATATTCTCAAGTACGTGCATGCTATAAACAAGCGCCCCTGACGCTTATGTCGCGTTGAGGGGGTAGTTTCTGCCTGCGGCTGCGCAACCGCCCGCTATCTAGCATGGCTCAATTGGCTCATTCATATGAAACACGCAAGTTTTATGGAATGTTTGTTAGGAGAGAGATCTGTGGTTGATTACTTAAACTTCCTTTTGCGAATTAGTATAATATATATTACAGCTAAAAGTTAATTCTAATGTGAATAAAATAGATTGTAAATGTCTTGATAATACCTAAAGTAGGTTGTTTAGGTATACTAAGGGTCACCTAGAACAATACAAAACAACAAAGTTATCTAATCACTATTTTATTTAGTTGTTTGCTAGTATGCGCCGCCCAGAGAGAATCACGGACGGACTGATTAGGTACAGGAAGTAGGAGACCCAGTCGGGTACGGCCTACGGCACCACAACGGCGCCAAACTCTACTAATCCGAGAAGGCGGCCTACACGGTCAGCCACTCAGCCCTCAATCTTTTTAGGTACTAAAGAGATCCTCATCTTAACGCTCTCTGCACTGTCTTACACAGTGGTCCAAGCACTCGCTCTGTGCACTTATCATAAGCTGCCAGACAACAAACACATCTTAAAAAGTGCCCAACACACACACTTTGTATACTTTATCAGCATATGTAATTACCAGGTTTACGAAAACCAATTTTAACATGTTAAGTTTCTAGACTGCTAAAGTAAAGTTATTATCAGTTATGTGAAATAATATGTAGGTTCATATAGGTAGGTAGGTAGGTTAATAAGTTTACAAAAGTTTTGGTCCGTTTTAAAACCAGCACGGTGTATTACATTGATACGATATTGATCCATTGGTTTACGATTTCAAAAATCAGCCAAGAGCATGTAGGGCCACCCTTAATGTAGGGTAACCTGATTGATCCCCATAATTTTTGAACTTGCGGTTCAAAAGTTAGCTTGAGGGAGTACTTTTTTTTAAAGCGATTATTTCTGGAAAAAAAATACTTAAGCATAAAATGTTTTTAGCAAACCCATATTATTTTTTTATTTTTTTCCTATTCAACGATACCTCACACTGGAAAGCTAAAATATAAAAAAACACCCCCACTTTACGTGTATGGGAGGTACCCTTATAACATTTTTTTCCACTATTTATTTTACCACTTTGTCGACATGATTGACAGGGATTTTAAATTTTAGTTAAGTATTTATAATATTAACATTAAAATAATTTACTCACTAAATAAAAGCAGATTTACCATGGCATGTGTCCCGGGGTAGTGGTTGATATCGGTGGAAGTTGGAAAACATGTCGATAACCCAACAAAGAACTGTACCAGGAACCCGGTGGTTTAAGCACCGCAAGTGTTAGTCGTATCCGAGTTGTGGGACACAGTGGACGTCTGCTCACTGTTTACTGAGTATAGTTTTTGAAGGTTTTATCGTCATTCAGTGGGTTTGGTCAATTTGGTGAAGCAATTTATAAAATAAGTGTTTATGCATTTTTCTGTAATTTTTAAAAAGCGATATTTTTTGAATTCTATGGTGTTGATTTCGGCGCATTCTTGACCACCAATATTAAAAAAATGGTCTATGAATTCAATTTCTAGACATACACTTGAGGTTTATATCTAAAACTGGGGTTGTATTTATCATAATAATTATCTTTGCATATGGTAACGTTTGCTCTCGAGAAAGGCTCTTATGTGTAAAATCAATCTTAAAAGTAACTGCTATTCCAAAAAAACTTGAATATTTCAAAATTTCAATGAAATAAAGGCATTAGCAAAGTAATCCAACTATTGATTAATATAAACAAAATATACAAATTATAAATAGATCAAAATTGAATGGGAAAAATCTTTAAATATAGATTTCATTTGAAACCTTTGATTTGGGTGCCTATGACGACTTTTGGTGTTTTTGTAAACTTGAATATCTTTCCAAATATGAGGCACAAAATTTGTGGGCATTTAATGCTCCCATTTGTGCCAACCTTAGCAATATTTTGTTGAGTACCGATACCGTCACATATACAAAATCTTCAAAAAAATTGGCCCCCAACAATCCGAAAGAATTACGAGTATCTTCGATTCGATACCCTCTCACTCCTTTGTTTTTTTTTGCGAAAACGCTTCAACAAAGTTTTATTTCAGTCCTCCGGCCGGTAAGCGCCACTTTACGCCAAACTGAATTGCCGCCTGCCGGCTCCGTCGGGCAGAAAAATAGTATACAAACCTCGGCCGGTAACTGGGAAAGCCTCGGATCACATGTTAGTCGACCTCGGCTTCGCCTCGGCCGACAATTACATGGAATCCGAGGCATTTCCCACTTAAACGGCCTTGGTATGTAATGTACTATTATAATGTCTTGCCTTTATATTACGTAGCGCGAAATCATACCTCTATGCCTTGATATACAATGTAGTAGGTAATATTTAGCTTTTATACTTTAAACATAGGACGGGGTTTAGGTAATAAATTAAAAGAGATGTCATATACTACAGAAAAAGTGATGCAGGTTCCCAGTGCCCAATGCTGGGATCGAACCAGCAATCTCCTGCTAACCTAACTTAACCTAACCACGAGGCCACCCGGACACGGCGGCCAGAGTCCTGAATTTCATAAGTAGATGCAATCCCTTCTTATACAAGAATTCATCAGCAGTGAAATTAATTATTTTTTCATCACACCTGCTCGTAAATGGTGATATTATATGCAAGCATACCGACTTAAAGAGCTGTATTAATCCCATGGTTTTAAAGGATTCTCATACTACTTTACGGCCCGCCCGGAGCTTCCGGAGCACCTGCCCCCCACGCGCTCGCAGCACGTAGTCACTCCGGCGTACTGTGGACTGTGCTACTACACTACCGCTAATCATTATTGTCTAGAAAGTTTATTTATTTTCTCGCAAATGTGATGAAAAACATTGTGTGTACCACGCGAAGTAAAGGGATTACTAACTCGGGTCATTACATTACTCGGACCCTCGTAAGTAATGCCCTTCTTACCACCCTAGATGCACAATGTACTATTATTTACAAAAATAACTACCGCAATATATACAGTAAGTGTATCTTTCCTACAACCTACCTTAAATCTATAATAGGTCTTTGAGGCATTGTACGTAGGATCAGTAGGATGTTGGCGGCATTTCCTTGTTGTATCGCGACGCTGATACGTTGTGTGAGGACGCTACCAGCTCTTCGGTCACCAGTTACATCAACCAGACAAGTGAATGAATGAGGTACGTACTATCTTTTACAGCTAGATCGATGGCTCAAATAGGCCACATTGGAGTGGCCAGTAAAGAGGATACCAGACTAAGGCGTTCAATACTGGTAGTTATATCTGTAGAAAAAGTACCGCACGAAATATCTTGGGGAGGGTTTTTTTATTATTATTAGTACCATGGTGGAAATTGTCTTGGCCTTGGAAAGTGTCTTTGTATCTTAGGAGATCCTAGTAAGAGAAGGACATTATGAATAATTAAAACAGTAGGTACACATTTCACTTAATCTATCAAATAATAGGTAGGTACTATCGTGTTCAAAATTGCATGGGCAGTTTATGAATGAATTCATTCATAAATTGCCCATGCACTTTTGAACGCGTGTGTACATGAAATAAACGATACATACACAAATTGCATTTTATTTATGTGAATATTAGCAATGGCTTATCAATTGATTTCGACAGAGAAGAATAACTGGATACAATACATTAAATCTCAATAAGTCAAAAACGTTGCGTCTTTGTGTTCTGCTGTTGCCAGCTAGATACCTGATGATACCCTGATTTGAACCGCTATTAATGTGTTTGTATTATATTCCTCATATCATATATACTCAATTTGTTAGCGAAATGGTTAAAACTGTATTGCTAATAAATGTATATTTGTTCAATAAATAAATATATAAATGTCTCGTGAACATGGCGGTTGTATGTAACATCGCCGAAATGTCGGGATTATATCAATAAACTGTGATAAGAACCCGTGTTCATTAGATAAAATAATAAATTTTACATTTAATTTACCAAATTACTTATTCATTATGGCTGCCCATTGTTGAGCAAAGGCCTCCTCTATCGTGCTCCATAAACCCCTATCAGCCGCCATTCTTGTCCAGGTAGAGCCTGCACAAAGGACAATGTCATAATTCCACTGTCGTCGAGGACGGCCCTGTGGCCGTTTTTCTCCGCGTGGCCACCAGTGGAGTACGCGCTCGCTCCACCTGCCGTCTTGAGCTCGTGCTACGAGTACATGTCCGGCCCATCTCCACTTTGTTCTGCAGGCTACATTCACCACACATTTAAGCCGCGTCCTCCCTCTTATGTGACTGACTGCTCCTTACTCTATCACGTAATCTTAAGCTCAGCATGCTTCTGTCCATTGATCTTTGGAAAGCGCTTAATGTTCTTACTATGTCTTTCGTGAAAACCCAGGTTTGGCAACCATATAAAACAACTGGTATTATTGTATCTTCAAATAGGTACTTTCTTTTTCAGTTTTATTGGTAGCTGAGATTTGACACTTTTACTTCTGACACTGTTTGATCCTGGAATGTTATGCTCTGACCTAAATAGATATAGTCATTAACATAGTTGAGCGTACATTGCCTGATTTGAACTGGTATTTTTTCTCCATTAGTCATTACACTTGTTTTGCTTGTGTTCATCTCTAGTCCGCAATTTCTGCCTTCTCTATATAGACTTTTCAACATGAATTCGAGGTCTTCAGGGTCTTTACTTAGTATGACCAAGTCATCAACAAAGCGCAGATGCGTGAGATATTCTCCATTTATTTTCAGGCCAAAACTTGTCCAATCCAATTTTCTAAAAATGTCTTCGAGCAGTGTTGTGAATAGATTTGGAGATATGGGGTCCCCTTGTCTTACTCCTCTTAGTATTTCAAATGGTCTCCCTCTTCTTTCCAGTCGGAAAGCTGCCTTACTTTTACTCTGAAGTACTTGTAGTTCCATAGGGCATTGTGTGAGATGGAGTCGAAAGCCTTGAACGAAGGCTGTTATATAGTTTCTTTCGGTATTCTTCGAATTTTAAATTATTTGTGTGGGTGTAAAGATGTGGTCTAACGTCGAATAGTTTGCAAAGCCAGGTTGTTCTTTTGGCTGGTTGTATTCAATAGTTGGTGAAATTCTTTTCAGTAAAACTCAGGTGAATCACTACATAGTATAAAACAAAGTCGCTTTCTCTGTCCCTATATCCCTATGTATGCTTAAATCTTTAAAACTACGCAACGGATTTGGATACGGTTTCTTTAAATAGATAGTGTGATTCAAGAGGAAGGTTTATATGTATAATAATAACCCCTGCGAAGCCGGGGCAAGTCGCTAGTATAGTAATTTATAAATTGTTGGCAAGTGACTAATGGGCCTGTAATTTCCTATGTCGCGTGGATCTCCTTTTTTAACACGCTTTTATTAGCTTCACTTGTAACTAACTATGTATGTAAGAAAATCTTGGAATCTTACTTTGACACACTTCCTGGTCTCCGATTATGATAAAATTTTGCACACGCTCTGAGTTCTGATGACAATACATAACTAGCTAATAAACGTCATTACAAATCCAATATGGCGGCCTCCCAAGATGGCGGACAGGCAATTTGAAATGCACCCCCATGATATGGGTATCAAAAGAAAAGGTTTGCTGTCAGTAATACGAAAAAAATAGTCTCGTGACTTAAATCCAACATGGCGGACATCCATCATGGCGGACATGCAAGATGGTGGACAGGCAATTTGAAATGCACCCCCATGATATGGGTATCAAATGATAGGGTTTGCTGTCAGGAATACGAAAAAACTAGTCTCGTGACTTAAATCCAATATGGCGCACATCCAAGATGGTGGACAGGCAATTTGAAATGCACCCCCATGATATGGGTATCAAATAAAAAGGTTTGCTGTCAGGGATACGAAAAAAATAATCACGTGACCTAAATCCAACATGGCGACCGTCCCAAGGAAATGCAACTAGACTGTTCAAAGCTCAAGGAGAAAACCCCTTGCAACACTGACGCATTGGTGGAAATGGAAAGAATGCGTGCTAACGCGTGGACAAGTCTTCAAGCTGCATACGAAGACCCCTGTCTTAGCCGAAGACTGGGCTTAATGCGGCAGTTGTTTGGGACGAAACTCCAAGAGTGTTCCAATATGGAAGCATATCTGACAAAAATATGCGATGTCGCACAACAATTAACCGACATCGAAGCTCCGCTGAAGGACGACTTTCTAGCAGTGATAATGTTAAGTGGACTCACACCCGATTATGACCCACTGATAATGGCGCTAGAGAATTGTAGTGTAATAATGTCGAGCGAGCTGGTTAAACAAAAATTATTACAAGAACATTTGCGTCGGACCAACGGAACGGACACGAGCAGTGGTTCCGTAATGGTGGCAAAGCGACGAGACGATAAGCCTGTCAATTGTTTCCGCTGTCGAAGGCTGGGCCACATTTCCAAGCATTTTCAAGGTAATAAGAAGACGAAGGATCCCGTTGCCAAAGAAATGGCAAGTATGCTGAGCGCGCTGTCGGTGGATGTACAGAAGGATTTATGGTACATCGATTCGGGCGCGAATCTTCAACGACTTCGTGGTAGACAGAAGCATGGAAGTCACGGTGGCGAACGGCGTAAGACTTCGCAGTGCGGGTCGTGGCAGTACCGAACTCCATGTTAAAGACGGTATAAAAACTCTATGTGACGTAGTTTATTTTCCGAATTTGTCATGTAATTTGATATCTGTCAGTACTTTGACGTCAAAAAGTTTTAAAGTTGTATTTTGTTCAGATTTTTGTAATATTTATTTTAGAAATGTTTTGATTGCTATTGCAAAATGCGAGAATGGTCTATATATATTACAAACCATTCCGACAACGCATAATAGTGGTGATAGTGCACCGAGATCGTCTGAGTCTGCGTCCGCTGAACATGTCGCGGCGAGCGTGGGGACTGGACGTGTGATATCTCAAGAAGTGGCACACCGGCGTTTAGGTCATCTGAACATAAGGAGCATGAACTTACTAAAATCAGGTATGGCTGATGGAATTAACTTTGATAAGTCTGAGTTTAAGCAGTGTATTTCTTGCATTGAAGGGTATACCCCAAAATTACCCTTTCCTAAGAAATCGTTTACTAGGGCGACTGAAGTTTTGCAGCTTGTACACGCTGACGTCTGTGGGGCTATGCCGCAGACGTCGTATGGGGGTTCGCGATATATGCTACTTTTTATAGATGACTTTACTCGTAAAACTTTTTGTTATTTTATTTAAACAAAAGACGAAGTTTTTAGTAGGTTTATAGAATTCAAAGCCCTTGTTGAGAATCAGACAAACAAAACTATTAAGGCTCTCAGAAGTGACAGGGGAGGTGAATTCGTAAGTAAACAGTTCGATGCATTTCTGAAGCAGCATGGCATCAGACACCAGTTGTCAGTTCCTCATTGCCCGCAACAAAATTCGGTAGTTGAACGGGCGAATCGCACGGTTGCTGAGGCTGCGAGGTGTATGTTGCAGGGAGCTGGCTTGGATCAGAAATACTGGGCAGAAGCAATGTGTACTGCGGTTTACCTGAAGAACAGATCGCCAACCAAGGCCGTGTTGGGCGCGACTCCTGAGGAGAAGTGGTCGGGATCTAAGGTAAATTTGAACCATTTACGAATTTTTGGTTGTGTTGCTTATTCTGTCGTGGAGGATCGTAAGAAACTTGATCCGAAATGCAAACCATACATTTTTTTGGCTACTGCGAGAATACGAAGGGATATCGACTTATAGATCCCGCTTATCCTACTAAATGTATAGTTTCGCGTAATGTCGTGTTTGTAAGGGAAAAATTCTACAGCAACCTGTAGTCAACGAGCCGACTCCTTATATGATCCTAATAATGAACCTGAAAATGCAGGAGTGCAGACGGCGGAATGCGTTGACGTCACAGAAGAGTCCGAATCAGTGAGCGAGGACCAGATCACGAAGAGGACGACAGCGAAAATGATGAATCCAGATCCAGTCGTACCTCAGATGAAGATTACGTTCCAGAGGCGTCATCTTGGGATTCGGAAGAATCAAGAGGACGGAGCGAATTTGAGGAAGGGTTCTGTACTGCATTCACCACCGATGCGAGTTGCGGCGCGGAAACGCCAACTACCGTGCGCGAGGCACTCGATGGTCCTGAATCTGCGCAATGGAAGGCAGCGATGCGAGATGAATATCAGTCTTTCTTAGATAATAAGTGTCTGGAGCTTGTGGACTTGCCGAAGGGAAAGAAACCTGTCAAGTGCAAGTGGATATTTAAGAAAAAGAGATGACTGAATGGAGAGCTGCTGCAATACAAGGCTCGATTGGTTGCGAAGGGATTTACACAAAAGAATGGAGTAGATTATTTTGAAACGTTCTCACCTGTCGTGAGATACTCCACAATAAGGCTACTTTTGGCACTGGCGGCAGAATATGATATGGAAGTGGACCATATGGACGATAAGACAGCTTTTCTGAATGGAAATTTGAAAGAAGAAGTTTATATGGAGATTCCAGATGGCTTTGGAGTAGAGAGTGGCAAAGGAAAAGCGTTTCGCTTGTTAAAGGCCGTCTATGGATTAAAACAAGCCAGTAGATCATGAAATGACACAATAAATGACGTGCTTATCAAAAAGATGAAATTCAAGAGGCTAGCGTCCGAGCCGTGCGTTTATGTCAGATCGAATAACAACGGGATTGTTATTCTCGGCCTTTATGTTGATGACATATTAAATTACTATTCAGCAACAGTCAAACTGAGAAGAAGGCGGTAAAAGGGGAGATAATGAAACAGTTTGTTATGAAGGATCTTGGGCCCGCGAAATGTGTATTAGGAATACACGCCGTAAGGATGGAAAAATCATTTTGGATCAGTCTGGGTATATCGGCAAAGTTTTAGAAAGATTTAAGATGACTGAATGTAAACCAGCCAAAACACCAATGGAAGTTGGATTAAAACTTGAGAAAGCCGAGAAGACTGGAAACTACGAATACAGGAACTTGATCGGTTGCCTTATGTATATAGCGGTCTGTACGCGTCCTGACATCACGCATGCTGTGAGTATGTTAAGTCAGTTTAACGATTGCTACTCGGAAGGTCACTGGAAGGCTGCGAAGCGTGTGCTTCGGTACTTAAAAGGTACGATGGACTACAGCATTAAATATGAGAAGAGTGGGTTAAACGTGACAGGGTCAGCGGACGCAGACTGGGCGGCTAGTGTAGTCGATCGTCGGTCTTACACTGGCTACATATTTAAGTAACCCAATTCTATAGTTTCTTGGGAGAGTCGTAAACAACGTACCGTTGCCTTAAGCAGTACGGAGAGCGAATACATGTCGCTGTCCGATGCGTGTAAAGAGGCATTGTTTATTAAAGCATTTATGTCGGAATGTTTTAAGTTAGACGTCAGTAGTAGGAAGTAGTGGTTTACAATGACAACCAATCTGCAATTAAATTGTCAGAAAACCATATGTTTCATGCAAGGACTAAGCATATTGATGTTAGGCATCATTTTGTCCGCGAAATAGTTGAAAATGGCGTATTAGTTGTAAAGTATATGTGTACTGATGATATGCTGGCTGATGCTTTAACAAAGCCTCTATGCTTTGAAAAGTATCAGCGTTTTGTTAGAGATTTTTTTATGCTTAGTGCTTAGCTCTGTGGTTACTATGACTTATGAACATATAGTTTAAGGGGTGGTGTTGGAACCTATGTAAACTACATGTTCTATATCCTAGTTTACGTAAGATGACTGGTTGTTTTGTATAGCAACGTTTTTGAATACTTTGACTGTTCCTAACACTTCACTCAAGTATGTCACGGAATAAACACGCTTTTTCTCCAATATGCTCGGAAATGTTCACATTAATGTAGCAAAATTGGTACGAAAAGAACCTCCTTATGTACCGACTCAAATTAAAAAAAATCGAATTCGTTATTTTACCGTTTTAGCGGCCAGGAAGTTGTACTAAAATCCATTACTGTATTGTTTTTTACTTTTTAAATAAATATTTGGACTATCAATATTGCAAACAGCCAAATATAATTTAGCCGCGACCAAACGGTCTGCACAGACGGGACAATCTGATTGACATCAAATTGTCAATCTGATCATATCGTGCTTAAAAATGCCCCGTCCTTTGCTTAGGCTTTGTAGTAGTGTAGTAGTTCTAGAGAGGAGATCAAATGCTTGGTTGTCTCGTTCTATCGCGAGTTGCATAGGTACGGCTCACTGTGCAAGGTCGTGTAGATACGGCTTAATAAAACTAAAGACATTTCAACTTTTTTTATGAACACAACTGTGCATTAAAAGAAAGTTTAGGCGGGAACCTTATTTTTCCTTTCAAATCTTATGGCAGAATACATTTTATTTCCTTTTATGTTTGGAGAAAAGCACTATATATGCCTCGGACGGAATTCGGTTTCCCGGCCTCTGCAATAATGTACTATTATCCAATTCAAGTGGTTTTCCTCCAACACATTGCTATATAATTCTTTGAAAAAGTCCGTGGCTATGTTAATAATAGCGTCTCTATTCGTGGCTTCGGTATTTTGTTCCTTTAGATACTATCCAGGTTTTTGCTCTGTCTGCTCGTTTGACTGAGCTTCTTTGGATCAATTCCTCTTCTATAATTTACATTTGATGTCTTTTCAGTTTACTATTTATAATTTACTTACACGTTTTTTGTTTTCTTTCGTCTTTTGAGCTTTTGATTTTAGTGATTCTCTTTCTGCGATTAGATTTTCTACTTCGGGGGTAATTACAATTTCTCTGATTATTTTTGGTCTGTTTAACGGTAGTTTGTTGTAGCTGTCTTTGATGTTATTAAGGACTTCCGTGTATGACGCTTGCACTGTTGTCATTTGAAAGTTGTTAGTTTTTTCGATGAATATGTTCTTTAGTGATTCTCGTTCAATTGGCAATAAATCGATCTTCTTGTTTCTAAATAAGGTTCTTAACTTATTTTTGTCATTGTTTAGAATAATTTTTGCTCGGACTAATCTATGATCGGTTGGATGGGAGGTCTTTATAATTTGGATATCTTCAACTATTGTGTTGTGTTTGCTTATTATAAAGTCAATTTCATTTCGTCTTTGACGATCAGGTGAACACCATGTCCATCTTTGTTTATGGTTTTTCTTAAAGTGGGTGTTCATTATACTGAGTTGAATTTCAAGGCAAAATTCAATTAGTACTTCTCCTCTGGTGTTTCTTTGGCCGATTCCCCATGGCCACATTGCTTTGGAGTCTTCATTAGTGCGACTTCCTATGTTGGCATTAAAATCGCCTATTATAAAAATGTTGCCATGTGTATTGCTCATAACCGTGCAGATATCATTGTAAAATAGGTGGAGATCATCTTCAGTGACTTTTTCTGTAGGTGCATATACTTAGAAAATGTTATAGGTTTTATTATTGTCAAATTTCATGTCCAATCTTGCCACTCTGTCAGATATGCCAATAAAATTGATTATGTTGTTTTTCCATTTGTTTTTTATCATAAAACCCACACCGTTTCTTCCGCTTACATTGCCTTTATGGAACATAATATACTCGTCATTCTGGATTATGTTCGTACCACTCTTTTTCACTTCTGACAAGCCCAATATGTCCCAATTTACATTCACTAGAGCATTTTCAAGCTCAATTAGTTTGGAGGGGGTCACTAGAGAGTAGAGACCTCACATTATATGTGTATAGGTATAGTGTTTGTTTGTTTTTTATTGATTTTATTTTTGATTTGAAAAATGTTTGAAATTTAAGTGTTTCATATATTGATCATATTCAACATCATGTCCTAGGTATATAAGAAACATCAGTTTTGAAGCATGTAGCTTTTAAAAACGGATTCGTCGTGTATATTGACTACAGTCATTCCCCATAGTTTTAAGTCCGTTTTAGTTGCACAGGAATCTAAATTTATAGATCGAGCGAGCGAAGCGAGTGAGTTCTCCCAGCCTACTTGGACAATCCGTCGTTTGTACTATAATGTTGGTATATAAGTTTGTTCGTTCGTCGGTAAGATCGTCGTGAAATTGGGCAGTTAGTTACATGAGATAAATACCTAAATTTAACACTCATAGCAAATATAAACTTGTGGTTCGCCCCAAACGTAATATCGCAACGACTTTACCGATGGTATATTATGGTTAGATCTCATAACCATAGAAGATATTATTATATTATATGTTATAGTCAGGCAATTTTCAATGCGGAAATAATTATACTTACATGGTTTATAACAATCAAACCAAAGCAATAAATCAAAAATAAAAAGCACTTAAAGGGATTATTTATTGTCAAATATTGTACCTACGGTAAGTCGACAAGCATGACATGCAAAGCATTTTCGTGCCACAATTTGAGCTTTCTAAACTCCACCACTAAGCAGTGTTAGGCGCAGTCATTAACATGAGTAATTCGGGTCCAACTTCCAACAAAAAGGGATTCGTTACAGACAAAGCGGACGCGATAGCGTTCACAAATGAATTACAATGAGAAGGCGCGCAAGACTTAACTGGAGCGTTTACATATTTGAAGTCGCTATTATAATAGGTAACAATGTTTAACTTGCTAGTATATTGAAATTAACACTTAAGAACGGATTAATCGCGTTTATTAACTAATAGTAATATATTCATCGAGTTCTGTAACAGAATCGAAACGTAGGGTCATGGTTTCAATAAACGCGATTAATCCGTTCTAAAGTGTTTAATTTCAATGAACAACAATCACGGCAACAGAAGGCAATATTTTACTGGTATATATATTATTATAGTACTTATACTGTTCCATTAATAATTCTAAAGCATTATGTCTATTTATAATGCTATAGAATTATTGATGGAACCTACTCTCATCGATATTTACTTGACTTTTTATGATTTAACCAAAAGAAAGAAACATAATAGTGAATTACCGACTGATGGTTAAAAAATTGAAGTAACAGTAACACAACCTTAACATTTACAAACGAAATGCACTAAGAACGTGCACGCAGAGTAGAGCCGCACGACGTGTACTGTGGTTCCAGCCTTATGCCACGAGCGTAAATCCGTAAGCGGGTTGGGTCGGCTTTACAACTTTTAAATAATGTTAAACTTCACTCGTCCAGATGCGTCGCTACAGCTACCACAACTTTTTAATACAAATTAATAAACTGTACAGAATGGTGATCTACAATTCTACGCTGGCATGTATTTGGAGTAGGGTTTTGGCCTTTTGGACATACTTATTGAAGATTATATTTTTTTATACTTACATATTATTATTGTTACGCCGGTGATGTGAACAAAACTTAAATGTGATTTTTCATGCCTTCGAAGCGTTTTCAGCAGGCTGAAAAATGATTTCAGGCGGTTTTAGAGGTGCCTCTTTCACATACTAGAAGATTCAAAATTTACCCCAGTTGCCGTTGTATTCAGGCGCCTGAAAGATGTTTTCAGTTCGTTTCAGGCCACCCTCCCACATGGCACAATAACCTGAAAACCCGTTTTCAGGCGTTTTCAGGACCCCTTATGGGCCTCTGAAGTACAATTCAGTATATGGCGAAATTTTTCGAAGGAGTGAAAGAGACAGCACTCTTAGAAAGAGATAGCTATACGTAACATTCGAGAAGTGTGTGAAAGAGACAGCACTCTTAGAAAGAGATAGCTTTACGGAACATTCGAGAACTGTGAAAGAGACAGCACTATTAGAAAGATATAGCTATACGGCACCACAGAATAAATAATAGTACAAGTACAGAAGACTCTCTGTTTTGATGTTCACGAATGCCGCCTTTTTACGTGCCTATTAATTATTATTAGCACGGACCGCACGCGAGCCGCGCCGTCATTGAGTTCTATTGCCCGGCGCGAAGGTCGATATTACCCCGCACCTTGCCGAAGATAGGGTTGTCATTTTTTTAAACGACGTCGGTGGCAAACAAGCGTACGGTCCGCCTGATCGTAAGCGGATACGGTAGCTTTACACTATTATCTATTCTGTGGTGCAAGCAGACTACCTATGTCAGAAACGAATACGCGAATTATAAATATTAGATAGCACGCGTGGTATATCTTAGATGCATAAATTATTACACTTAACAGCTACTTAGGTAAATAACATCGAAAACATAACAGGCTTGTGGCCGCGAACCGTAACAAAGATCCCCGTCTCTGTCACACTTACTATTCGAGTGACAGAGACGGAGATAGACTTTACGATCTTCGTTATGGTTCGCGATCGCACGCCAGTTGTAAATGAGTCCAATAAGTACCGATTTAATCACGATCTCGGGATTTTCGTTTGATGTATACATATGTAGATATGCCGTTGACAGATACCTATTTAATTCAACTATAACACTGTGATGTTGGGGTATTTATTTGATTCTTGTGTTCAATTTACTATGAAAGTATAGGTATAAATAAGCATTTAGTGCTTATACCTATAAATCACCTTACGGTATCCTTTTCACGCGTCGAAACATAGAAAAACGTGCAATCCGAAATTTGTTCATTGTTTCTACAACCTGCAGCAATGCATAATGCATTATTTCATTGCCCTTATTTTATGCATCGTATACAATACGCGCTTGCGATGTTGGTATGCGGGAGACACGCGCGCGAGTGTCGCGGGCCACGGCGAGGCAACCACTGAATAAGCACCCTCGAGGGTGCCGCCGGCATGTACTTATAATTTCATGCAGATCGGCGGAGTGAACCCCCCCTGACGGAACATTCGAGAAGTGTGTGAAAGAGAAGGATATAAAGAGACGGCAAGAGTCGAGAATGTTCTGGAATACTCGCGGACACACCTGCCTAATTAACCCAGGAAAGATACGATTTTGACAGACATTAAATTATAATAGCCTGATTTTTTCAAATTACGTTAAAATGGGATATTTATATATGAACTTTTCTTCCGGAAGTAAGTAAATAGTAAAAAAAAAGTAAACTAAATCGATGTTTTTAACTGAACGATAGCAAATAGTTTTCTTGTATGTGAACATGACGACATATTTGTCTTCTATCTGTTAAAAGATAAACCGAAGAAAACTTATTCAAGTAAAACCATTAAATCTACAAAATGTACGGCACGGGTGAAAGATGTGTTATTTCGCTAGAAACAAATGTTAATAGGTAGAAACTGGTCCTGACCCATTTTAAACGGCTTAAAAAACATATATACATAATAAATCTTACAACAAAAATTTTTGTAATATCGATACCTTGAGGCTCAAAGGGCGTAAACGCCATTTTCGGCAAAATGAGTTTTTGATGCAGTTATGTTCAGCTTTTTTTTCTCTATCGAACTGTGTAGTTAATACCGCGAAAAGCGCAAGTTTGAGGCAAATACGCCCCATGGATTTTTAGGAGAATGTTTAAATGCAATAGGCGTATTTGAAATATTTTTTAATTTTTTTGGTTATTTGGGTTGTACGATCAACTATCAAAGCACTAAGAGGTAGTATATCCAAGTTGTCATGGAAACCTTTGTTATAAAACTAAAGTGGACTCTTACGACCTAGCAATGGTGGCGCTAAATTTAGGTCGTATAAACCTATAAAGGCAAAATATGGCTCATACACCCCCACTTTGCAGTTATAAAATATGATATGACTCATACGACCTAAGTAATATTAACACTGCGTCGTTTACTCTCTGAGTTACTTGATAATAGGTATGTTTTAGCCTTATACAACCGACAATCGTAATATTAAATGACTTACAAGCAATAGACCGAAACACGATTCACATCAATTCTTTAAAGAACTTACTTGTTCGATATTTCAATCACGGCAATCGCGGCAAGCGCTTCTCACTCATGATTATGGGGCGCGGACCGTCCCGAAACATGTCGAGCTATTTTCGACTTTATAGACGTGAGTAACCCGGTCTAAGTATATTAATACTTGTTCGATAGTTGTCTCTTGCACGCCCGTCATGAAAGCCATTAAGCGCGAGGGAGATAGCACCTAGACTATGCAATAGACAATGATAATAATTATTTATGATACCCGTGACGCGCATGCCGGCCGGATTTTTGTTGTTTGTAAACAATCATAGAAGCAACGTGCGCACACGAGTGAAATCATGAGATTTTGAAATTTAAAATGGATAAGTGCAGTAATACAAGTAAATTAGATGCGTTAAAACGTCGACGCGATCTATTAGCTTCGTTGGCTGCCCGTCGTCGATAAATGCAAAGGTAAGTTTGAACAAGATTTACTTATTTATAACTCAATATTATTATATTGATTAAGTACAATGAACTTTGCATAGACAATTACTTGTACTTTATTAACAATATAGCAAGGCTAAATATTATTATGTTGTGGATTTAGGGAGGCACTTACTTTTGTAGACTTAACAACCACTTTCATGTAAACAACAAAAAAACATTATTATGGTTTTTCTTTTAATACCGCGTCAGTGGCAAGCAAGCATACGGCCGCCTGATGGTAAGCAGTCACCGTTACCTATGGACGCTTGCTTTACTATAGACACTCAATTTAATCTGCTTTTTGTTATTTGCGCGCTATGGGGAGTAATTTTGAATTAAATCATTATTAGGCAAAGTATACACAAAAAAGTAAAGTAAAGTTGTTTACGGCGTTTAAAACCTTCATTTTGAAAACGTTACTAATTTGTGGCTTTTACAACCCAAATACTCAAATGTTGAGACACATACGACCTTAAAACTTTTTTGAATTAGACACATAAGTTACGATGTTAGAATAGCCATGCCATTATTTTATTTATAATTTTGGCTTCAGTGTTACACTTCTGATATTACGGTTATCTGTGTACGCATTTATTATGAAAATGACGATTTATTTTGATTTTCAGCTCATCTACGCCTAAACATACAACAAATACTGTCGTCGATTAATGCGAAGGTAAGTTTGAAGTAGGTAGATTTACTTATTTATTACTGAATATTATTGAACATGAAATTTGCATAGAAAATTACTCGAACTTAATTGCAAGGCTAAATATTATTATGTTGTGGATTTGGGTTGGTAAAACTATATAAACAATACAAATACGCCACACCCCTAGTAGGTAAATCGGTATTACAGACATTTAAACCAAATATATGGTAAACGGTGTTGGTGGCGGCTTTTAGATAAATTCTATTAGAAATATTTTATTGCAATGATAACAAAGTTGCAATACAACAAGTTACGTATGTACGTAGTGTATATTAGCTACATGTGCGCCGCAATAAACTATATATAATTTTACATCTAAAAATGAAAAACTATTGAAAACATGTAAATTACTGTAGGTATTAGGAGATGCTTCGTGCTGTTTTCTTATTTTCAGACCGCTCGTAAGAACTCACGACCCTACCAAGTAGAAGTCCTCGATCAAACAGACTTCCTTGATTTTGAGAAGCTTGCTGAAAAGACATTTACCCCCCTTGTTTTAAAACAAGTGCATGATTATGGGGCGCGGACCGTCCCGAAACATGTCGAGCTGTTTTCGACTTTATAGACGTGAGTAACCCGGTCTAAGTATATTAACAAGTGCAAGTCCAACAAATAAGAATAGCTATTTTTAAGAAAAGATATTTTGAGCAAATAATATTAAAGTACTCGATGGTTGAAGAAACAGAGGAAATTAAAGTAACGTTGAATGAAGGTGTTCCCAAAACTAAGAATGGTAAAGGGAAAGGACAAGAAAGAGCGAAAATTAAGGGCAAGGGAAAGGGAATAGGAAAGGGAAAGGGGAAGTCGAAGGCAAATACACAAAATACAGAAGATACCGTTGAACCTGTTGATTATATTACAAGACCTATAATAAAGCCCGCCTATAATGACAGATTGCCTTGGAACCATTGGATTGGGATTGTTTGGAACCATTTCAAAGACTTATCATGAGGAGTATCGTAGAATCCCTTACGAAGAAACCGTTCGTGATTATTTTCCTCTTAGTGATGACGACGAAGACCAAGATATAGACGACAATTATTAGAGTTTATACTACCCTCTTTTAATGTTAACTTTTAGTATTGATTTTTAGTATCTTTTTATCTGTGATCATTTAAATAAGGACCTTTTTTTGTTATAAGAAATAAAACATCGAGATGATTAATTGTTGTTTTTTTTTATACAGGTCCCTTATCACAACTAATATGGATTTAGTTCCTTTTCGATCCTCGCCAATAACCATAATTTTTCGAAACCTTACATAACAAAAGTTTGAAATTATGATGGTGAATTTTATTAGTACAGTCACCGGCAATAGTATGTTACACTTTGAAGGCCGCAAAAATATGTGACACGCTCTTAAGGCTCTACAAATAAGACCGTGTCAGATATTTTTGCGGCCTTTGTTGCGTAAGATATTATTACCGGTGACTGTACAGGTTAAGCATATTTTTTAGGGCAAAATGTTGACATTTATAAAACACCTGTTAAGTCAATGGTACAAAAATATATTTTTAAAACTATGACTACCTTATATTTTTACATATGTCGTTCCTTGTTAAAAATGACTGTACATGATATACGCCCAATCTAAACAATGAACGTCAATTTTGCTAGTTTTTAAGCAATAAATATGTTTTTATTTCCTACATACGACTCTAATGACTGACTAATACGCCTCATTTTAGTCAGAAATGGAGCATTTAATGTCCCATAAACCCTATGCATTTTACACGTAGCGTAAAATTCAAGGTCGTAAACACCATTTTCTGAAAATTTTTTGGGCGTATAACACACCTATTTTCTTTATTTATTAAGTCTTTGGAAATATAATATAACCTTACAATTGAACTCTAAATTTTAAGTAATTGGACCAAAATTTAACTAAATCGGTTGTAAAACAAAAAAGTTATGATTTTTTTTGTAAAATATTTTTTGTTTTTTCTTTCTCCTGTAAAGTGGCATTTTGGCGTTTACGCCCTTTGAGCCTCAAGGTATCGATATGTGTGTACATATTTGTGACAATTAGCGTGTAACGATATTTTGTTGGATTTTGTTGCCTACTTAATACTAGACTCACGACATATCTGTTACGCTAAAAAAATTACCTATTATTAATTATTTCCCAAACTGTCAAAATTTCCATACAAGCTGTCAGTTCAATTACTGGATTAAATACTCAGCCGCGTCTGGAAGCATCGCGAGACGTAATTAGGTAACTACTCGCGAACTTACTAGAATCGAAGCCAACCTGTCGAGGCAAGATTTGGCTGGAATATTCTGGAACCATCAGGAGTACCGCCGACGGGTACCTATACACGGTGCTCGTGAGCATTGCGAGACATTTTAACAGCATGTTCCTAACCATATTTTAAGTTAAAAACCTTCATTAACGTTGGCTACATACGGCTCAGGTTTAGAGATATTTCCATTTTCCTGCAAAAACGTTTTAATGAAATCTCCAGTATGAAACACCTTTATGATTGCAACGTTGCGAGACTTCACAATCTAATTTGATTGCAAACGTCATCAAATCCAGTTGTCACTATGAGTGTTTATCAACAGAAATATCGCCGTGTTATTTTTAGTAAAAAAAAAATACATCTGATGCTAAGAATGATGATCGTTTTGCAAATGATTTTTTGAATGAAATTTCACGTGTTCACTATTGAAAGCTTTCACTGATTCCAGGGGGCAAGTAACAAAAAAAAGAGTGATTGTGCAATGTTACCCAACGTTTGTTGTTGCACATGCTTTCCAGAGGACATTTAGAAGGCTCGTGTAATATTATTATGACTGGGAGTAGGGAAAACTATTAGTAAATTATATTGTGGACGTAATTATTGGACTAATAAATATACACTATCGTCAAAAAGTTTAAATGATATTTAAATACAAATGGTATTTTTGTTCTTTTAACTTCAATACTATTCTTGTTATCCTAATTCACATTCAATGCTCTTGAACTAATTATGTATATTCCGTTACTATTACAATAGTTAGAAAAGTTAATAAAGAGTAACTCTTATCAAGACTTCATTCAAAGTGGTACAGCAGTACAGCTATTAAGAGCATGAATGCCCAGTAAGGAATATTTCAGTTTCATTTTCAGTCAGCCGCAAAGAAAACTACCTCCTGCACTCAAAGGGTTTCACGTTTCTCTGCAGATGACCGTACTCAGATGATTTTGTATCAGATGGACAGGAAATATCAGAGACAATCATAAAAAACATACCTAATGTCCTAGTCCCTAGGTTCCATCCACATAAGAAAGTTAAGTTAAATACCTAAAAGTAACATGTTATACAGTCCCTACATAAATAAAATATCAAGTATTTTAGTTAAATTTATGTATTCAGCTTTTTATTAATAAATATCATTACACTATACATTTTATCAAAACTTTACAATCTAGATATTAAGCAGTCATATCCTTTTTTATTAAGCCGTCGCAGCTGATTTAACGCCGTCTGCATCATCAAATACTCAAGGCACACTGATGTTGTAATAAGACGCATCATAAAGCACTCAACATTACATTTCCTTCAGCTTTCGTTATTAAACGACCTACCGGCCGCCACATTAAACTGGTTTAGTTTCGGTGATACTTTAGAACAATTGAACATGCTTAGAGTATGATTTTTAGTTTTAGATTACAGTATTTACAGTTTTAATTCTAAAATAAATATCAATAATATCAATAACTCGCATGAAAGTCATTAATGTCATTATGAAGGAGGAAATTTAGTTCAGGTAGAACATTTTCAAGTGGCCTGTTGCTTTTATCGGAGCTACTCTAAAAAGTACCGATAACGATATATATTATTATTATTTTATTATTATAGCCTCATTTATTCCTTAATAAATAAACGGTATTTTACATATCATTTACATTTTCATTTCATCACCTAATTAAATTTACTTAACATAGATTTCATTTTCATTTATAAATTTCATTCATAGATATTAGGTATTTTATCATAATTTTCTAATTAGCGTGCATTTATATTTTCATTTTTTTTTTTAAATATATATATGTAAATTACATTCAAATTTTTATTTATTAATTTTTATTAAGGACCTCTCTACGAGTAAAGGCCTCCTCCATATCCTTCCACGTATCTCTGTCTGTTGCCTTCCCAATCCAGTCTTTTCCAGCAGCTCTAACTAATTCGTCAGACCACCTCTCTATTGGTTTTCCTTTTTTTCGTTTCCCGTACGGTCCTGGCCACGTAGTTGCTTTATATGTCCATTTCTCTTTGCTCATGCGTGCCACATGGCCAGCCCACTTCCATTTTAGTTTCTTACAATGTTGTAGTGCGTCTATTACCTTTGTAGTTTCTCTTATGTCTGTATTTCGTTTTCTGTCTCTCCTTTTTACATTTAAAATACTTCGTTCCATGGCTCTTTGACATGTTTGTATTTTATTACTTGTATAATTACTTGTATAATTACTATATACCCATGTTTGGTGATATATATATCTGTTGTCTAATACTAGATTCTGACAAGTGGACAAGGTGTATTATTTATTGAGTTAGTCTATGTCGATTGACAAGTCGTGTCATAATTTTTCATTCGGTAAGAATAATAATTATTGTATGCTACAACGAAAATGCCTCGTCCGCGTACATACCCACCGGAACATGTGGCAGACATAATTTTTACTTACGGTTTATGTAACGGAAACTCTGTGCAAGCTGTGGAAGAGTAAAGACGTAAATATCCAAATAGACCTGTGCCCCATCATACCACTTTTGTGGGCATGTTCAGACAGTTACGTGAAAGGGGAATTCAAGCGTACAAGTCTGAGCGAGCTATAGGATTGGACATCGTGACTGAAAACCGAATTCTTAACCTAATTACCGAGGATCCAACTCTATCAACAGCCGTGGTGTGGGAATTACTTGCGGCGTTAGTAGTGAAGCTGTCTGGAGGTGTTGGAAAAGACATAACCTCCATCCTTACCATTATAGGAAAGTGCAGGGGCTAATAGACAATGATGGGTTTTCTAGGGTAGTGTTTTGTGAACGAATAAATGAAAAACTTGATCAAGATCCAAATTTTTTAAGAAAAATATTATGGACCGACGAAGCCCAGTTCACGAGAGCCGGGATATTTAATTCCCATAATTTCCACAACTGGGTGGAAGAAAATCCACATAAAGCCTGGGAGTACTCTCACCAACATCAGTTTTCGGTGAACATGTGAGCAGG
The DNA here is from genome assembly GCA_949128165.1 of Lathronympha strigana. NCBI lineage: Eukaryota > Metazoa > Arthropoda > Insecta > Lepidoptera > Tortricidae > Lathronympha > Lathronympha strigana. The sequence continues at coordinate 27,888,133 of OX421901.1, read as the reverse complement.
CATAATAAATGACCAACTGATAAGGCCGATAGAGTTTCCGGCTAGACTGAATTCGGATATGTATCTAAATTTTTTGCGCAATGATTTGAATGATCTCTTGGAAGACATCGATTTGGAAACTAGACGGTCTATGTGGTACCAACATGATGAAGCACCTCCACACTATGGTCTAATTGTTAGGAACCACCTGGACTGAGAGTTTCCAAATCGATGGATTGGTAGAGCGTCTCCAGCAATCCAATGGCCTCCGAGGTCTCCGGATCTTACGCCATTGGATTTTTACCTTTGGGGTACGTTGAAAAATATGGTTTATTCAAAACCTATTCGTACCAGAGAACAATTGCTTGAAAAGATTATGGAAGCTGCTGAGCAATTGAAACTTAGGCCTGCCCCACTTACAGACCAAATACGTAAACGATTAAATTTATGTCTTCAAAAAGAAGGGTCTCATTTTGAAATATTTTTAAATTGAATTGATTAAATGAATTTACTTTTTTTAACTTGTGTTTTAATGCTAAATGTATTTAAAAAAAGTACAAAACGAAACTATTTTTATTTCGTTATTATGTACAGTCATCAACAGAGAAAGGTATCTTACCCTGCATAGTAATTTGTATGCTACAGAAACGTACCCTTTTGTTGACTGTTCATTTAATTTATCGAACGAGCGTAGTGAAACAAAGTGAAGTTCTTACATTTAATCGAACGAGCGTAGTGAAACGAAGCGAAATGAAAATGGTCAATTTTTTTTTAATTGTTCGTCGCGAGTTTTTAGTTCGGGGCGAACTACTAGTAAATTATACAGTTAAGTGTCTCACGCCTAAATGTAGAATTTAACCTGAATAAATATCAAAATTTCGCCGTGTGGTGTCGGTTTAGTGTAGCACCATCCCATCTCTTCCTGTGGGCGTCGTAAGAGTCCACTAAGGGACCCGATTGAAGTGTGTATTACCTAATACTATAGGCAACTTATCACTGCGTTAATGATAACACATTTTGTCGTGCTTTTACACCGCAATAATGTCAAAGTGGCACTAAAACCTATGTTTTGTGTTTCCTGCCTTTTTTCAAATATGAATGTGTGCGTAAGTATGTAAATATCAATATCAAGTTAATTATCGAGTCGTACTTTGCAGCATTTGAGATTGTTGATAACTGGGAGCGATAGGCAAGAGACATTGTATTTTGTGTACCAACCTTTTACTTTCATTAAATGTAGTTCGGCTAACTCGAAAAAGAAGAATCTAAATCGTAATTTTAATAATCTATGCCCAAAAGAAAAAAACATATGACATTGTCTTTTGTAAAAAAGAGATAGCAAGAACAGACGTTGCCAGCTCGTCCTAAGGCCACGTTTATACTACATTAGCAATTATTATGTATGAAAATAATAATAAAAAAAAAACGTGCCTCAGGAATTCGTGGTTAAAATATCTCGCAATGCTCACGAGCACCGTGTATAAGCGGCAGCCCGTCAGCCGCCGAGTAGTTCAATTCTGAATGCGATACAGTGCGGATCAAGAGCGAATCGGAGCGAAGTAAAAGTGACAAGTGCGTTGAATTATAGTGCGTGATAAGTGTGTTCAAGTACTGTGTTTAGTGTCTTGTAAGCAATAAAGCCTCAGTTTTAATTAGAGGTTAATTTGTGCATTTTTTTATCAAGTACCCACCCCTCAAACGTAACAATATCATTCGCCCTCTATAATGCGTTCAAAAACCGCATATAAAGACCCTAACAATTTTTTTTCTACTCCAGCACTTCTATGTGTCAATTAGATGACTGACAGCGATATTTAAAAAGTAACCATTATAATGTTGTCTGTGGTATTCCATAAGAACACTGCTCCTATGAATTTTCATACATTTATATTAGCACTGTTGTTGTTTTTTTTTTATTTCCATAGTGGGCACAACATCTTCCCTATTCTGCCACGTTTCTATATTTTACTTTTTACGCTATTTTAGCTGTCGTAGAAAAACTAGGGTATGCAACAGCTCATAATTGGTTCTTAAACTCTCGGGTCTATTATTACAAAACTCGGCTTCGCCTCGTTTTGTAACGGCGACCCTCAAGTTTTAAGAACCCTTATTATATCACTGTTGCATAAACTACTATTTTTTGTTACAACAAATTTCTTATTTGTGAAAATATTATTACTTATAGCAAATATACATTATCGATTTAAATAGTATATATTTTTTCAAATAACGAACTTCTGAAAAACAAGGAAACTTGATTTGACCTCTTCTTCTCCTTTATTTTAAATAATGGTGTGACGAACTACTTGGACAATTCGCCTTTTTGGAATGCTATTTACTTTTAATATTTTTATATATTTTTTGATGTTTGTTTTATTGATTTGTTTCTATTCATTCTGCTTTTAGCTTCCTAGAAATAAACATGTATTAGAACCAGCACCTATTTTTCATTCCAAAGCCAATAATCAACATTTTGGCCCTTCGTGGATTAAAGTCAGTGTTTATAGTGTTAAGAAGCAGTGCCGTGAAGATGGTAATTACACGTTCGGTAAAAGGTAAGACCGCTGCGGAGGAGGCTGGGCCGTCAAGCGCGCCCCAAGCCCCTTGTTGACGCCTGGCTGGGTTGTGGCCTTTTTTATATGTTTTTTAATATTTATTTTGAATTTGACATGTGTTGGTAGTCTGCCTTTGTCAACCGTACCGAGAACATTGGTTATATTTGTGATTGTGATTTAATAAACACAATCAGAAATATAACCAATGTTCTCGGTACGGTTGACAAAGGCAGACTACCAACACATGTCAAATTCAAAATACATATTAAAAAACATATAAAAAAGGCCACAACCCAGCCAGTCGCCAACATACCGGACCCCCAGTGGAACACTAACAACTGGTGACTACTGGCTGGGGTGCAGTTTCCATTACTACAAGTTTTCGTACCAACGTGGGATTTTTATATCGGCCGCGACCTGTAATTATGCAAACCAGCCCATAGACTCGTTCACATAAGTCTCGGGCAACTGTGTGTCCCAGCCTATGGACGCTCGCCAAGATTTTTGAATCAAAATGCGGCCCCAGATAACGACCGGCATCAGTTGGCCAAGAGGGTCATAAACTTTCATGACATTTGATAAAAGAATGCGTTTGGTTAAAGTTTCGGTCGGTATCTGAGGCACAGCACGAAACCCTAACGAATCTCGATGTGGATTCCATTTAACGCCTAGGACGCCAACATCACTGCTTGGAGGAAGGTAGACGTCTGAAGCTGCATCACTTCGAAGTTCCTTCGGGACGAGTGAGAGTGCTTCCGGGTGGTTTGATGTCCATGCGCGCATCTCAAAACCGCCAGCCTTGTGCACTGTGACGACGTCCAGAGCTAGTTGAGCTGCGTCGGCAACATTAGAGTGGCTGCCAAGGTAGTCGTCCATGTAGTGGTCGTCGATTATCGCTTTACAGGCAGCGGTGTAATCAGCTTCAAACATCTTCGTATTTTTGTTTTTTATGTAAAGCGCGATTAAGGGACCTGAGACTGCGCCGAAAATCATTGATGACATACGATATTCCTTGAGGTTGCCATTTTTGTCGTGCCAGAGAAAACGTTGCGCGTTCCTGTCTCTTGTGGCGATCTTCACTTGAGGGAACATCTCTTTAATGTCACCATTTAAGGCTACTGCTCCTTCTCGGAAACGGAACAAGACGTCGAGTAGAGGAGACAATAGATCAGGACCTTGTAGAAGTATACTGTTGAGGCTTATGCCTTTTGTTGCAGCAGCCGCATCGTAAACTGCTCTTAGCTTCTTCTTCTGAGGATGAAAGACGCCAAACATTGGCAGGTACCAGCGGATGGATCCATCTGGGTCGACCCAAGAGACATCAGATGGAAGTCGATGGTGGTAGGTCTCCGGATCGCACTCCTCGGCGTAGCCTTTGCTAATCACGTCGTCGATAAATTGTTGAAAAGCTGCAGTGAACGCTGGATCCTTTGACATTTGTCGCTCGAGGGCTTTGAAGCGTGACAGTGCCTGCGGGTAACTATCGGGTATGATTTTTGGTAAAACCTCCTTCCATGGTAAGCCAACTTCAAAATGCCCATCGTCGAGTTGACAAGCAGAAGAATCGATGATGTCAACGGCATGTTGATCTTCACTGTTTCGACGAAGGATCGTTTTCGTTATACCCAGAGCATCAATGTCGTATTGACTTTTTATAAGAGTGTCCAAATCTTCCGTTACATGGTGTCAATACTCAATGGGTTTCGAAGACAAAGAATGCGCGCCGTGAAGTACCCAGCCTAGCAAAGTCTTAGAGGCGACGGGTTCATTAATTTTTCCACACCGCACTTCGCGACTTATAGACAAGTACCAATCAGGTGCGCCGATTAGTACCTTTGGTAAAACATCAGTGTGTGAAAGTTCGTTTGATAAATCTAGGAGGTGTGCGTAGTCCTTTATGTTAATCGAATTTGGATATCGTGCACGCAGCCCTAAAGGAGTCATAGCTCGTGCGTGCTCGATCAAACGGTCGGTTCGATTGCGTCCGCCAATATAGAAATTGACATAACTTACGTCAAGTTCTTGGGTCATATTACAAACACCTTCAATGCGAAGACGCTCCTGACCGGTGGACTTCGCGCCAATGCGTGCTGCTACCTCGCCGTCAATCAGACTGGAAGAGCTGCCGTCGTCGAGAAGAGCTGTTGTCTCGAACGCACCGTCGGGACCTTCGATGACGACTCGAACGACTTTTAGCAAGCCTCGGGGACGTGAAGTCGATGACGAGGTTCCTGTCGCATTAATCGGCCAATCAGAAGTGGTAGAAACTTTATCAGAAGGTTCGATTTTATTTTTTGTATAATCAGTGTTGTCAGGGCATGGCAAGTTCACAGCGGAAGCTTGGAAATTGTTGCACTGTCCGCTGGTTTCTGCACTAGCCTTTGCTGTCCCTGTGCCGTGGAGGAGCGGGTGCCCTAGACGTCACAGTCTAGGGCACCCGTTGACTCCACAACGTTTTGCGCGGCAATTGTTCCACGAGTGCGGGTGTGGCTTAAGACAACGATAACAAATTTTAACTTCTCGCACCCAGCGCCATCTATCCTCTACCGTTAGATTTAAAAAAGTCTTACAGGTTTTAATCTCGTGGTCGTGAGGCCCTTGTTTACAATATGTACAGCTCACAGATGCTTTCTCACTAGATACCGTAGCATGTACAGTTTCCTTTTTTAGGGGAAATTTCGGGGCGTTGGATCGAGGTAGATTTCAGTGCATAGACGAGGGCGGTAGTTTAACAATACTGTCAGCAACAAAATTATATTTTAATTGCTTATCCGCCTCTATAAGAAGAAAATGTGACAGCAATTCAAGTTTTGACAAGCTTTGTTCCTCTTGTGTAGATGCGTAGTCTCTAGTGTGCTCGCTCAATTTTAATAAAATGCATCGGAAGAGTTCTGGCGAACATAAATATTCGCCTTGTTTAAGTAGCTTAAGGGTCGTTACGAAATTTCTAAGTTTATTTGCTAAACTGTTTAAATCTTGGGGAGAACTTAGCTTTGGACTGTTACGTAGCTCTGCGACTTCGCGAGCAACCACGCGTGTTCTGCTCATGTTGTTGTTAAGAAGAAGCATGAAGAAAAAGCAAAAGAAAAGAAAATATTCATATATTTATTATTCTTATTCTTATTCTTATTTATAATATGAATCATTTTATGTCACCTAACTATTCTTACCAACGTCCCATACAATTGTAAAGCGCGAATCAAATAATTTAGTAAATGTAATAAATATTTTGATTCATGTTTTTTATTGCTTTTGAGTAGTCACACAGTAATATATACATTATAAATTGAAAGAGATATCATACACTACAGTATAAGTGACCAAGGCCCCCGGTGAGCAGCGCGAAAGCAGGAGGTCGCAGGTTCGATCCCAGCCCTGCTCACCGGGGGCCTTAGTCACTTTTTCTGTAGTGTATGACATCGCTTTCAATTTATAACATCCCATGGTTAAACATTCTGCTTTCCACCATTCCGTAGACCCCCGTTTTGAGCACTCATTGACCAAGCTATATTGGTTAGTTTGCAACTTGGCTGAAATGCTTGGATGGTTGTGGCAAAAATGGCTGAGAATATAGATGTAGACTTTTTAATTTCATTAGTGGAAAGCTGTTCACTCAATGTCTTCGTTTCTGTTTATTCTTCATTCGTCGTCTTAACAGCAGGAGCAGGAGAATTACGTCTTTCGCATATCATGACAAAACTGTATACCTACTTGAATATATTTGAAACGATATTTGCCACAACCATCTAAATTTTCAGCCATTTTTATGCATGCGAACTAAGCAACAACAAAATAAAACTGGCGGACAATTTAGATGGTTTGGCAAACATCGGTTCAAATATATTCAAGTATACAGTAAAGACGTAATACTCCTGCTCCGGCTGGTAAGACAACGAAATAAGAAAAAAAACCGGCCAAGTGCCAGTCAGACTCGCCCACCGAGGGTTCCGTATATCATAAGAATGATTAAAAATGCGGAACCCTAAAAACTGAAACTAATACATTCGGTGAATAGCTTCCACTAGTGAAATCAAAAAGGCGACATCTAAATTTTCAGTCATTTTTATCCATTAATTACCGCGTGCGAACTAAGCAACATAGCTTGGTCAATGAGTGCTCAAAAGGGGTGTTCTAGGTGGAATGGTGGAAAGCAGAATATTTAACTATGGTGTGTTGTGGAATGTTAATAATAGTTAGGAAACAAACAATAAACATAGTTACCTACTGAAAGTCCTTGCCTCTCGGTGCCCCTCGGTCCGGGGTACTGACCCCGAAGGGAGTAGGAACTAAAAAGGCCCCGTTTTTGTTTTTTTGAACATCTCAGAAACGATGCGTCATACAAAATTTCGGTTAACTACATATTAAAGATTATAAAATTCTCTACAACTTTGACATACTATAATTTTTATATGGTGTCCAGATATGAGCTCCGAAAAATGCTCGATTTTGATCAAATCTTTATCCCTCCACACTTTTATTTTCATTCTGTGCTCTATATGTTGGGGACTCTTTATCTGAGACAATAGCTTCTTGGAGAAAACTTTTAGATAGTTAATTTATTTTTAAACTATACCTTTACCTACATATGCATAAATATATGTAAGTATCATTTACCGTTGCAAAATTATAGGTACAACTTAAAAAAAATGACATATTTAGAAACATCTCTTTCAATTTATAAAATAATAAATAGTAATGTGACTACTTAAAAAACCGGCCAAGTGCGAGTCGGACTCACCCACCGAGGGTTTCACACCAAGGATGCTCAACCCCTCCCCCATTTGTGACCTTAGGTACTTAAAATTCCGGTGGCACGGAACTCTCAGTATGCGGCAACTATACGGTTTTCAGATTTTTGCCTGTAATTGTACCAAAAGCTCTTGCTTTTTGCCAAATTTCGTGATTCTAGATTAACGGGAATTACCCTATACATTTTGATTCCCATTGTAAATGTATGAGAAATGCGATATAATCGGCGGTACCTTGATGGCGTTGACGTAGAGGTTTAGTTTTTTCTCAGTTTCAAGGGACTACAGACTTGTGTATGTGGTATTAATTTCAACTTGATACATCTACGTACGCATTTTCGAGATAAAGGGTCTTGACAGACAGATGGACGGACGGACGGACGGACGGACGTACGGACAACAAAGTGATCCTATAAGTGTGGTGAGGCAGCAGCTGTCACCTTGAGTAATCCTCTAGGACACCACATGCAGCCGGCCGCCCCTACCAACAGGTTATTTTTCAACATGCCCAATGTCAACCAAGCAAGTGCTTCAAATCCCACAAAAGCCGCCGTCACATCTAACTACGAAACGATGGCACACCGACAACTATCTGAGCAACCTATGTTAGACCCTATTTTAAAGCTTTCTCAGGCGATAAATGCTCTTTCAAACAGGCCAAAGAAACCCGAACTCGTCACGTTCTCAGGCGAGGTAAATCAGTGGATGGCATTCAAAAGTAGTTACGAGAGAACTAAATCTAACTTTTCCCCTTCAGATAACTTAGACCGTCTGAACGTCGACGTACGCGGACAAGCGTACCAGTCCGTCGCGTCGCTCATGTGGACCTACGGCACGCCCGATGACATCGTGAAGACCCTCACTGCCCCACGTGCTGCACTACCCTCTGCCGCGGCACTGACTGCCGCAGACATCCAGCTAGCTGAACTGCACATTCTGCGCCAGTCCCAGCTAAACACATTTACTGAAGAGATAGCCTACCTACAAAACCATGCTTCCCAGCCGATGCCACGATCCAGCCGATTATCTAAGTTGTCAGTCGCTATCAGAGACGACAGGCTTATGCGCTTGTCTGGCCGCATTAGAGCAGCGATGCATGTTCGACCTGCAATGAAGAACCCTGTCGTGCTTGACGGGAGAGACGCCGCCGTACGTTTGCTTGTTCAGCACCACCATCGCAAGGCCGCACATGCCAATACAGAGACGGTTGTCAATGAGCTTCGACAAGACTACCATCTGTTGAGCCTCAGAAGTACCGTCCGCAACGTCGCCTATAATTGTCTGTTCTGTAGAATCCGTCGTTCCAAGAACTTTCAGCCCCCTACCGGAGATCTACCAGAGGCACGCCTAGGTCACCATAAACGTCGTTTTACGTTTACAGGGCTCGACTACTTCGGTCCAGTACAAGTCTCCATTGGCCGAAGACGAGAAAAGAGATACGTCGCCCTGTACACCTGCCTCGTAGTTCGAGCCGTGCATCTGGAAGTCGTCGACAGCCTATCCACGGACTCAGCCATCATGAGCCTTCGTCGTTTCATAGCCCGAAGAGGTACTCCGGCCGAGCTGTGGTTCGACAATAGAACTGCGTTTGTTGGCAGCAACAGAGAACTGCAGCGCTTGTATGCCGACGCTACATTGGAGTTTGCAGCAGCAGAACGAGTCAATTGGCGATTCATTCCACCGGGCGCTCCATTCATGGGCGGCTCAAGGGAGAGGCTCGTCATGAGTGTGAAGACAGCGCTGAAGGTGACGCTGATGGAGCGAGCCCCAACCGATGAGGTACTACGCACACTCTTGGCAGAAGCATAAGCTTTGGTCAACTCTCGGCCTTTGACACACGTTGCTGTAGATCCACTAAGTGAAGAAGCACTGACGCCCATGCATTTTCTTCTGGCTTCATCTTCCGGACGACCCTTACCGGCGACGCTAATAGACAGCGATCTTGTTTCACGCTCCAGCTGGCGTAAGGCCGTACGACTGGCAGACCATTTCTGGCGACGTTGGCTGCGAGAATACTTGCCAACTCTGATACCGGGACGTGGTCGAGGAGAGGTTCCCCAGATTCAGATTGGCGACGTGGTCCTCATTGGGGATAGCAATTCCCCCAGAGGTTCGTGGCCCCGGGGACGCGTAACAGCACTTTTTCCAGGCCCGGACGGCGTCACAAGAGTGGCGTAGTTTTGTAACCAGTTACATAAAAATAAAAAATGATTCTCATAGGATACTGGTATCCAAGTGATATATTTTTTTCCTTTCACGTAACCGAGTTACAACCTAAGAAAACTTCCTAATGATTACGAGAAAGTACTTTATATTCCTCGTAGGTAACTGCTTGAAAGATAGACAGGTATGGTGTTATTAACCTCTTTTGATATCATGGCACTCAACGTTCTTTATGTAACTAACGTTTTCATAACACCTAGGTGGCAATGTCAATGTCAGTGGATAAAAAACAGTGGTTAATGATTTTTCTCAAACATGCAATGAAATGTTGTTATAACGTTCGTTATAATAGGCTTCAAAGTACCACGTTTCAGGCGGGGCAACTGGAGAGACACGTAATGAAATTTCATACAAAATTGAAGGCCTAGGCCGGGAAGTAAATTTTTTTAAATTTTATTCCACATAAATGTGTGACACAGCAACATGGTTTTTAGCCATTATAACAGTTTCATTACGACAGTTTCATGATGATGACATTCTGCCAGTTATGCCAGTACGCCTATTAAAAAAATCAATAAATTATATATTCGAATATATTAAGTCGATACTTAATCAATATGGACATGAACATAACAAATAACACATTATAAATTTAAACATTAGCGGTAAAAGTGTCTACTCAAACCGTGCCGTTTTGTTTCATGATAACATTCTGCCACAGTGCCTATTAAAAATAAAAATAAGTAATGATATTTTGAAGTTTTATTAATATAAAATGGACATCGACATGAACATAAGTAACAACACGTTATTGCAAATTTACTCACACAAATATAGGTACATTCCAAATATTAAAATAAATTTAAACGTAAAAGCGTCTACTTAAACCGCGTGTGAAAAAACGCCTATGTAGTTTTTTAATAATTTTGGAGGTTAAGTTAAATAACTTTGATTCTTTTATTCTATTTCAATGGTTTTATTGTTCATTGTTATTTATTATAATAATGTTGTCGTCGAGTTTTGAAGCAGAAATGACTATTCATTGAGCCCCAACAGAATTAAGTGCGAAATGCGAAAGTAAAATTGAATGGGCTCTAAATTAATTGATGGCGCAAATGACAAACGAGATGTCGGAAGGCATATGGCTACCCAAAATGCATGCGTGTTTAGTTAATATTACGATAACAGTTTAGACTAAATGGGTTTCTTGTTTAAGTGAGAACTGTGTCTGTCTATCTAAGGATAAGTAGGAATTACAAAAATTTGTAAAGAGGTTATAATTTTCATTGTCACAGAATAATAAGTGCTGTTCGTGTTTGGTATATTTTACATTGCGACATATTTATAAATCATGAAATATTTATGGATCATCTGTTTTATCGTTATAGACTAAATTCATGTTGGAATCACCACGAAATAAATAGCAATATTTGTGTTAGATATAGGTATTAATTCGTCAAGTCAACTTTTAGTTTTTCTAGAAATAAAACTATCATATTTTTGGAGATTTATTTATTTATTTCATTGCATGTTTGAGAAAAGCACTATACATGCCTTGCCGTGAAAAGGGCTTTAACGGCTTCGTATGGTTACCCGGCCTCGCTAACGCTCGGCTCGTGTATATACATACTCACCCGTTAAGCCCTTCTTTCCCGGCGTCTGCAGTAATGTACTATTTATCTTCTATTAAGTACAGAAAATAATTTCAGTTGCGTAATATCCCAAATGACTGAAATTGAATTTATCTCTACTAAGAGAGGAGGGAGGGCACTGTTGAGCGATGGTCGTACGAGTAAGTACCATAGGAAAAAAACTTATTCCAATGATTCAACCTTTTGGCTTTGTCACAATATTAATAAGGGTTATACCGGCAGTATCACTCTTAACGTTAAAAATGAGGTAGTAAAGGTGAAGACGCATAACGAAACCTGCAAACAAGATTTTCAAAATGTTAAGACTGGTTTGTACAACGAACGAAATAAAGTTTTGGGAGCACCAAGGTTGAGGTCTAAATCGTCCGTAGAAGCCGTAATACCAGAAAAATTTAGAAAGTTCTTGTTGGCGGAATATTGTGATGACGAAAAAAAGATTTTACTATTTTGTTCCAAAGACCCTGCATCGATTGTAAAGTACAAACATATTCTAGCTGATGGTACTTTTAAGTCGTGCCCGAGTGAATTTAAACAATTATATACAATACATGGCGTCGACGAAACTACATCGGCTATTGTACCCTTAATTTTTAGCTTACTGCCTGACAAGAAACAGCATACTTATGACACACTTTTCTGGCTAATAAAATCGCAATTTAAATATCGGCAGCCAAAAAAATAACTGTTGATTTCGAGTTGGCACCTATGAAGGCTGTTAGGAAAGTTTTCCCTACCATCGCTATTAAGGGCTGTTATTATCACCTGAATAGGTGCTTGTTTGCAAAAGCGAAGTCGTTAAAATTAAACACAAGAGTTAAAAAAAGACATGTAGCAAGGTGTGCTAGCCTTGCACGTTTACCCAAAGTCTACATTAAAAAGGGGTACAAATATATCATGAAGAAAAGTCCGCCTGGAGATGACATAATTAAGTTCAACAAATATTTTCGTAAACAATGGATGGCAAAGACTGACTTCAAAAAACACTGCTGTTGCTCTGCAGCTAAAATACGAACAACAAACAACATCGAAGGCTTGCATAGTCGCCTGAACCGATATATCGGACGAAAAAGACCGGCATTGGCTCATCTGCTGGATATACTAAAAAAGGAAACAACGATTAATATCCACAAGAGAAAAACAAAACTGTGCCGAGAGTACAAAGAAATTGACGAAGAGATCAATGACGCAATATCGGAACTTAATCAAAACGAAATCACTGTTGGTCATTGTATTGAAATAATATCACCATATTCTTTTAGATATTAATAAACTGCTGGCAATTTACTAATTCCTAGTTTTCTTGATTTATTTTACTACGGAACGGTGCGTTTAGACGCAAAGTACATACCAGAAACGCGAATGACCATAAGGCCTAGTATAAAAGTTGTACGACATTAACTCCTCGACCGCGTTAGCGTATCGAGGGGTCAAGATATGAAAGTTGCCGGATGATTTAAATAAACGGCAAACATAATTTGAACTCCCGATACGCTAACGCGGTCGAGGAGTTAATGTCGTACAATTTTTATACTAGGCCTTCTGATACTCAAATTAAGGTGCGACCACATCGCTGCTCAAAAAACGGTGACGGTACGGAATCGCGGTGACGCATCGATTCCGTACCGTTTTTACCGCATGCTCCCCACATCGCTGCTCAAAAAACGGCGACGGGAATCGCAGTGATGCGTCACTGCGATTCCGACTGCGACTAGATTTTTTAACATTACTATGGTATTATATTACATACGTTGAAATTAAATTACGGAAATTAATGTCAAATAAATTTCTGGATAATGAGCATAATAATTTTTCTGTGATGGTGTACAGCGGCCTAAGACACACTGGTTACTAGCAATCTGATAAAAAGTAAATGTGTGTTGTTTATTTATGTCATGATTATGACAAAGAGACGTCATTCATTCTTCAGGCATTGTAATCTATCTAACTGATTAATAAAATTAATAACGATGTCGAGTTATCAACCGACTTCAATATTTCTAAAGGAGGAGGTTCTCAATTCGTTTTTTTTTTTTAATGGATGTTACCTCAGAACTCCGTCATTACTGAACCGATTTGAATTTTTTTTTTGGTTTCTTAAAGTAGATGGTTCCAGGTTGGTCCCGTTTCTTTCAAAATTTATTTCTGATGATGGGATTCATGAGAAACTGAGGGAACTCCTCAAATTTGAAAAGCACATGCATGCTGATTTGGATGATTTCTTAAGAAACTCGAGCATTTCTTTACGAAAATCATCAATTTCGTGGAGTGGATCTGATAATGAAGACCAGGGATGGCAAAGTGGAACTGCTTCGTAATTCTCAGGACTATCATCCGATTTTTAAAAAATATTTTTTTGTCTGTATATAGATGGTTTCAGGTTTGTCCCGTTTTTTTCAAAATCAATTTCTGATGATGGGATCCATGAGGAACTGAGGGAACTCCTCAAATTTGAAAGGCACATACATGATGATTTGGGTAGTTTCTTAAGACACTCGAGCATTTCTTTACGAACATCATCAATTTGGTGGAGTGGACCTGATGATGAAGACCAGGGATGGCAAAGTGGAACTGCTTGGTAATTCCCAGGACTATCATCCGATTTAAAAAAAATATTTTTTTGTCTGAAAAAAGATGGTTCCAGATTTGTTCAGTTTTTTTCAAAATCAATTTCTGATGATGGGATCCATGAGGAACTGAGGGAACTCCTCAAATTTGAAAAGCACATGCATGCTGATTTGGATGATTTCTTAAGAAACTCGAGCATTTCTTTACGAAAATCATCAATTTCGTGGAGTGGATCTGATAATGAAGACCAGGGATGGCAAAGTGGAACTGCTTGGTAATTCCCAGCTCTATCATCCGATTTGAGACATTCATCTTTTCTTTGTAAAGAAATACCTTCAAGATAGTCCTATTTGATTATAGTTCTATTTTGATGATGGACTTCATTAGGGATTGAGATAACTCCTCAAATTTTAACGGTACATGCATTCTGATTTGAGGGTTTCCTTAAGCAACTAAAACATTGATTTGGAGGAGCCAACATTTTGATGAAGTGGACCTGATGATGAAGACCAGGGATGGCAAAGTGGAACTGGTCAATAAACCTAGCTCTACTTATTATCCTAGTTGTGACATTCATCTTTTTGATTTGATTTATATTCTGATGATGGAGTTCTAGAAGAATTCAGAGAACTCCTCAAATTTGAACGGCACGTTCACTGTGATTAGAGGGTGTTCATAATTGGCTTAGGCATTTTCTTACTGTGGCCATCATTTTGCTGGAGTGGACCTGATGTTGATAATCAGGGATGGCATAATTAAACTGCTCGATAATTTACAGTCTATCATCCAATTTAACACATTGTTATTTTGTTTGTTTTAAAGGTCTACAAGGGAGTTCCGTTCGATTATACTTCACATGTAATGATGGAAGCCCTGGGACATTAAGAAAGCTCCTCAATTTTCAATCGTACACGTGCGGTGCGGTGCGGTGTATTGGATATTTGTGAAGTAAACTGGCTAACTCAAACAAATTCAAAATGTCACTTTTACCAAATGAAGTCGTTTTTTTTTTTCTTAAAAATTATTTTGAATTCTATGGCGGTAATAATCTCAGTTGTCGCCCTTTAAAAAAAACGGTATGCGGTACCAATGAATGCATATTCCCAACATGCTCCACGATGGACTTACGCCCAATACCTTATTTACAAAAGGCAATGCTACTATCGAAGTTTAACTTTTACCTACCTTTTCATGCACGGGTTTGCAGGGAGCATGTGGATGCTGAGGACTGGAGCAATGTGGTTGATTCCGATACTGCCGTCATGGATTTTAATCAATCCCATACTGCTGATATAGTAAATATTTATAAAAGTGTTTTACTGTTGGTGCAGGTGACAACTTCATCAGCATTAGAATAAATAATTATTCGTTATAAAGTCTTTTGATTTATTTTTGAAAATATGTATCAAGTGAAAAAGAGGAATAATAGTTAACAGTTGTAGAACCGCTCATAAATCTTAGGTAAGACGTGAATTCGCGTCCGTGGCATTAAGTTCAAACTCTTGAGGTCGCGATATCGCGTCCGCGGCATTACGTTCGAGTTCTTGAGGACGTGATATCGTGTCTGCGGCATTAAGTTGAGGTTCTTGAAGACGCAATATCGAAGAATATATTTTATTGCAAGGAATGCCAGTTTCACACGA
The DNA here is from genome assembly GCA_949128165.1 of Lathronympha strigana. Classification (NCBI taxonomy): domain Eukaryota; kingdom Metazoa; phylum Arthropoda; class Insecta; order Lepidoptera; family Tortricidae; genus Lathronympha; species Lathronympha strigana. The sequence goes on along the minus strand of OX421901.1, from coordinate 27,872,828 downwards.
GGGCAGAGCAGTGGGGAAGAACAGTAGGCAGCACGGTACTGCTACAACCTGAACGCACAAACTGAGACAGAATAGTATAGTACTGTTCTCTCTCAGCTTGTGCTGCTTACTATTCTGCTCCACTGCTGTGCCCTCGTGTGAAACGGGCATAACTTTGCAACTCGAATATAATGAATTAAGCATAGACTAACTCCTAATACTTTCTGTTGCTCTGATACTTTTCACTCTTTTCTCATCACAAAACTCGCCACTCATTCCACACCATGTCTTCAGTTACAAAATAATATGGTATAGGTCCTAGGTAAAGCATGGGTCCGGATCACTCATGGTTTCATAAGAGTATTATTTATTCCTTACTGGATACTAGTTACGAACAATCATACAGGAATAAATACAGGTATCAGTAAAGGTAGAAATCCTAGTGCTTGGATACCAGGTATCCTTTGAGGATCATTTTTTATTTTTACTGGTTACAAAACTCCGATTACATACGCGGCCGAAGGGGAGTGGCGGACGTGCGCACTTTGGCTGGCATCTTCAGAAGACCGCTGAGGAAGCTGGTGAAGATCGTTTGACTAAAAAAGGGAGGAAATGTGACGAACTACTTGGACAATTCGCCTTTTTGGAATGCTATTTACTTTTAATATTTTTATATATTTTTGATGTTTGTTTTATTGATTTGTTTCTATTCATTCTGCTTTTAGCTTCCTAGAAATAAACATGTATTAGGGCATTTTCAAAATATTTAAAATAGGTAGGGGTGTAAGGCAAGGCGACCCTCTATCCCCAAAACTCTTTTCTGCAGTGTTAGAAATGGTCTTTAGAAACCTTGACTGGGAAAAGTATGGCCTCAACATAAATGGCGTCCCTCTAACACATCTCAGGTTCGCCGACGACATTGTCCTGTTCGCCAAATCACCTGAGGAGATGAATATCATGATCAATGAGCTATCCGAAGAGAGCCTAAAGGTAGGATTAAGCATGAACCTAGAGAAGACAAAATTAATGACAAACGGGACAAGAAGTGTCATCATGATTGCGGATCATATCATTGAATATGTAGAAGAATACATTTATTTAGGACAAATTATATCACCCAAGGACACAACTGAGAAGGAAATAGAAAGAAGAACTATAAACGGATGGAAAAGTTATTGGAGCTTAAAAGAAGTTTTTAAAGACAAAGGCCTACATAACAGAATCAAAGGAAAACTCTTTAATACCTGCATACTACCAGTCTTAATGTACGGAAGCCAAACTTGGGCTCTCACAAACTACCTTACTTCAAAATTAGAAAGTTGCCAACATGCCATGGAACGAAGTATGCTCGGACTCCGGAAAGCAGATCGGGTGAGAAATACTTCTATACGATCTAAGACCAAAGTACAGGAAGTAACAATGAAAATTAAAAGACTTAAATGGAAATGGTCTGGTCACCTGGTCAGAGGAGATGAGAAATGGAGCAAGCGTATAACAGAATGGTACCCAAGGGGCTGTAAAAGGAAAGTTGGCTCTCAATTGAAGAGATGGGATGATGACATTCGATTGGTTGCTGGAGTAACTTGGAACAGAGTGGCGCACAACAGGAATGAATGGAGAAGGCTGGAGGAGGCCTTTGCCGATTGGCAAACAGACATGCAGAGGATAAGGAAGAGAGATATACTGGAATACTAAAAACTTAAAATTTCTGCATGTTCTGATAAAAAGGCTAAGATAGAAGGGCATTTTCAAAAATAGGGCACCATTTCCATTTTTTTTGAAAATATAGGAAGTTTTGGGTTTTTTATAACCAGAATCACGAGCAATATTGATTTAAACAAAGAAAAAGAATGTCCCGTTTTTTTGGTCAGCTTTGTAACGCATTTTTTCATACATTTCGTATGGGCCGTTACAAAACTGACCATTTTTTTTTGTATGGAAAATCGAGGACCAACTTCGTTGAAAAAGGTGCACTTTTTTCTGAAAATGCACCTATTTTTCATTCCAAAGCCAATAATCAACAAATGGCTTCTGTCCGAGAGTTGGACAATTTTACCAATGTCATGTATTATTATTATTTTAGCATATTGCATAAATAGAATAGTATATTTTCACTAGGGCGACGTTGTTCGGTAATTGACCTCGCTATATGTTAAGTTTCTAGCTGTACGACTTAAAATATAGCTTCTCAGGAGGCCAAGATCCCGGGATTGCCGCTTGGTGACTAAAAGAGTGACTGAACTCGTTTCAGGATTAATTCTTCATTAGCTGTATACTGCTTCGTTAGTTTACTGCACAATTAGCTATCAAAATACAAAAAAGTTATTCCAGAGACGCCCCATCGTCATCTTGAGAAACAAACGACAATTTGATTGGACCTCTATTCTAATTTTTTTTTTTTATACTACGACGGTGACAAACAAGCATACGGCCCGCCTGATGGTAAGCGGTCACCGTAGCCTATGGACGCCTGCAACTCCAGGGGTGTTACATGCGCGTTGCCGACCCTTTAAAAACTTTAACACTCCTTTTTTGAAGAACCCCATATTGTAGTCCTTTGAGAAAACAGTGGCAGGGAGCTCATTCCACAGCCGGAGCGTCCGCGGGAGGAAGTTCCTCATAAACCGCACGGTACGAGACCATTTAGGCTCCAGGGTATGTGGGTGAACACCCTGCCGACGGCGAGCGGTGCGGTGGTAGAATGCAGCCGTTGGCATCATATCAAACAATTCCTCAGAGCACAATCCATTGTACAAGCGATAGAATACACATAAGGAGGCGAAGTCTCTCCTTAGACTTAAGGGTTCGATATCGCTCGTGAGTTTGGGATCGTTGAAAATTCGGACAGCACGTCTTTGGATCGAGTCAAAGGGGCCCAGCTGGTATCCAGGTGCTCCCGCCCAAAGATGGCAGCAATACTCCATATGGGGCCTGACTTGAGACTTGTATAATAACAGTCTTTGCCCCGGAGAGAAGTATTGCTTAGCTCTATTGAGCACACCGAGCTTTTTGGATGCCAGCTTGGCCTTCCCTTCCAGGTAGCTACGGAATTGGACGTCACTGGAAATGTCAACACCCAGGATCCCAATACTCTCTGACATGGAGATGACACTCTCACAATATCAGTCGAAATGATGTTTAGTTCGAAACAAAGTGTCAATTAATTGCAAACAATGTCACACGCAAGTCGCATGTTATTTGATATCGAACGATATGAAAATTGGGGCGAACTCTAGTTTGTATCTGAATTTTAAAAATAAAAATGTCACAAATTTTATGTCAGGAAAGTTATCATTCATAAAAGTAGTAATGGCGGTCGATCTATATGCGGTTAAAGCGCACCATGAAGAGCTCATGATGTGTGTATACAGGTGTAACAAAAGTACCGAACGATACTTCAACAGCTGATGAGCTCAATTACCCTGAGTTTAACGATGCAAGAGAAAAAAAAAACGAAATTCGTAAAAAAATATCACTTTGCACGGAACAGCTGATCGAAAATGCACCCATCTCCATACCATGTATTTTGTATTGTTTTTGTATGCGTTTTTGTATTATACTTTTAAACACCTATCTTAAGAAAGCAAATGAATAAGGGAAATATAATAGAATAATATATAATATTTATATTAATATTTTAACTTAATTGTGCAAAAAAATAAGAATTTTATAATTGTTAATGTTAAATGCATAAATTTAATGTAGTAACTTACACCCCGACACCCGCCTAATTACTTCCAAAGTTCCTATTGCCAGTTGACCACCAAAACTCTTAAAAACCATTTTCCACCCGGGGGGTTAATATTTTTGTATTCAACTCATTTACATGTGCCGCCAGCGCGTCAAGAGATACTCAGTTGAACAAAGTTCATAATAACTAACATCCCCACAATTTTGCAGAATTTGAGAAAGTCTCTTACTCAATTAAATGTTAAAAGTATGTTTCACTTAAAATAACATACTTAAATTAATATTTCGGGACAATCTCGCACAGATCAACCTAGCCTCAAACTAAGCAAAGCTTGTTTCACTTTGTCGGGCCCCTTATAGGATCAGTTTGTTGTCCGTCCGTCCGTCCTTTCGTCCGTTCGTCCATCCGTCCGTCCGTCCGTCTGTCTGTCAAGATCCTTTATATCGGGAACGCGTAGACGAAGCAAGTTGAATTAAATACCATATACCCAAGTCTACGGTCCTTTGAGGCTGTGAAAAAACAAACCTCTACGTCAATGCAATCCAAAGATACGCCCGTTTATGTCGCATTTCCCATACATTTCCAAGAGAAATAAAAATTTATAAGGTACTTCCTGATTCTAGGAATCACGAAATTTGATAGAATTAAGAGTTTCCAAGTGCAGGAAATCAGTTTAGGCTCAGTTGTATGGAAGCGACTCAATTTGGGTCGTCAACTGAATCGCTTTAAGACGTCATGCCCGTCATGGTAAGGCCTCTGAGAGTTCTTTGTTGCCTGTATGGGTGTTTACTCATACATTTGCAAAGGGAATCAAAATGTTTACGATACATCCCGTTGACCTAGAATCATGAAATTTGGCTTAAAGCAAGAGCTTGTACAGGAAAAAATCCGCAAGCCGTATAATTATCGCAAATTATAGTTCCGCGCGTGTATGGTTGTGGGGGAGAATCCTTTGTGCAGAACTCTCGGTGGGCTAGCCCGATTGGCACTCGTCTTTATTTTATGCTGACCTTGTAAACATAATCGAAATCGTTAGTTCTGTTCTGACACTCGGTATATACATAACATCCTCAATAAGGGCCCGTTTTTTGGCTGTTTTGCGTGCGCAAAGTTCGTTTTCGCGAACTAGTGCTTTTTCCTATTCCATTTTTTTTAGAATGTTTTATTTTATGACTGCTTTCCAAAAAAAATATTGTTAGTTTACTTTACCGACACGTAATAAAACTAAACATCTACTGTACAATTGTAAAGGATGAATTAAATCATTTATTATTTACAATAAATGTTTTGTTTTATATTTTTAAGTAGTAACACTACTATATATAAATTATAAATTGAAAGATGCCGTGACCGGATAGCCCAGTGGTTAAGGCGTCTGCCGCGAAAGCAGGAGGTCGCCGGTTCGACCCCGGGGACCTTGGTCACTTTTTCTTTAGTATATGACATCTCTTTCAATTTATATAAACCTACTATTAACACAAAACTATTAAAGATATTTCCTACCTCTTCATCCTGTAATGATCATTTATTAAAGGTATTAAACTATGAAAACAGTTCTTATTAATCTGTGTGTAGGCAACAACGAAACCCTGTCGAAGCGTTTTTCAATCAGGCAAAAAACATGTTCAAAGGCTTTATAGACATGACTTACTGATAAGTGCTTATGTTTACTTATCAGTAACAAAAAAGTAATAAATATTTTGAAAAGAAAAGAGTAATACGAAATTTTATAATAAAACTATAAGTATTTACAGGACTATATACTGCATTTATTTTCGCACTGCATTACATTTGGAAACTATATTGCCAAGTTAATCATATCTTTTATTTCAACTCTGTAGTGTAAGGTTTATAGTTTCAAAAGACTATCCCACATGTAACAAAACATTGGTCATCTCTATAATAACGCAACTTTTGCATAATATTTACGCGTGGCCATAATTGAAACCACGGACTAAAGCCCGCTAGAGACTTGGACTTTTTGCAAGAATGTTGTATGAAATACTCGCCTAGACCTAGAGACATGAAAACATACCTACTGACAAAATATTTAGGTCAACATAATATTTGAACACAAGTGTCACTTTTCTTGGTGTACGAGTAGGTGCTACACCTAAACCTGATAAGTTGGTACTAAACCAGGTGGTAGTAGGTACCTATATACTCGCATGGCAATTATGGGCATATGTCATGCAAGGTTAGGATATTGTTCAGATTTCGCCGGTGACTTCGTAGGCTGGGACGCTGACAACTGTTTATACTCGTACCAATCATCTGCATAAATATTATAGGACAATAAATAAATTATAAATCCTGCAATCTCTCTTCCGGCCGAGGCTTGTATAGTGCTTTTCTCAAACATTGTGAGGAAATATAAAAATTAAAATAACTACTAGGTAAATAGTTAATGAGGATTTTTTTATAATTTGCCACCTTTTTATTTTTTTAAGATGCCACGCGGTCGGTTTGTGGGAGTCTTTCAGGGGCCAAGATTATTGTGCTAAACTTGTCGGTTCCATGCAAAACCGACTGCGCGCGGTGAGGAATGCTGAAGGCGCATAAACTAAATATTAATGAATGTTACGTGGATTGGACAGAATCGTTTAGTGAATTAACTATATATAAAAATCCTTTTTAAGTTAAGCCTTATTTGAATAAAATAATAAATCCTATAGTTTTATTTCAATATTGGTAGCATTTTATTTTACTAATGATACTGAAGCCTATGTATATATAGGACTTTCAAACTATCAAAATCCTAACCGCTTTGCCAAGTAATATAAGTATGTGTAAAGTGGAGTTCAGTAACCATGTCCAAGTATATTAGTGTCAGCACCGAACTGTAAACGTATCTATAGTAAACTAACTGAAGGCCTAGTATAAAATTGTACGACATTAACTTCTCGACCGCGTTAGCGTATCGAGGGGTCAAAATATGAAACTTGCCGGATGATTTAAATAAACGGCAAACATAATTTGAAATCTCGATACGCTAACGCGGTCGAGAAGTTAATGTCGTACAATTTTATACTAGGCCTTCTGATGCCCGCGACTTCGTCTGCTTCACACAATATCTTTATAAATTGTAGCCTATGTATTATTCTGATGTATATGTATGCTATAATATTGTAAAGTTTCATAAAAATCCATTCAGTAGTTTGTATACATACGTGAAAGAGTAACAAAAATCATTACAAACTTTCTGGTTAAAGACATTTATTTACTCAAAAGAAATTATTACATTTCACTTAATGAGTAAGTTTTATAACTAATTACAATTTGCGAGTGTTTGCGAGTAAGTTATTATACTTAGGTACACACAGAGTTGTTACAAATTAAATATATTACAATTTTGTAAATCTTACCACTGTATTTAAAACATTAATATAAATACTTTAATAAAAATCTTACCACTCAAACCAACATTAAAGTAGAAAAAAAAAAGAATCGTTATGCGGTGCAATTTAAAAATGTGCGGAAGGTAGTTAGTAGTTAGATTGTCACTAAGCGGGCCGCTCGAGATAAGAATAAGACTTTGTATCTATATGCCAGGGACGTATTTAGGTGACCGGAATTTTGTCAAATATATGTGGTTTTTTTTTTTTTGAAGATGGATAAACTTTTAGAGATTTTAATAGTTTTAGGTAGATCGTTGTACATACGCGCACCCTGATATGTTATATTTTTAATTCCAAAATGTTTAGTCCGTGGAAACGGTAGGGTTAGATTGATTGAACTTTCGCGGTTATAATATTATTAGGATTAACAGCTCTGCCACCGGCTTGGAAACCAGTGCTTCCTAGAGGGAACGTGAATGTGTTTGGTGACGATTTAGTGGACACGGTTAGTTCGGTGTGCTTGTCGTTGATCCCGTCAGACGATCCGACAATTCAGACTCCCGCAACAACGGCGCCGGATTGCGCGGATCACCCCGCTCCCGCTTCGTCGCGCGCGAGCCGGTACCTACGGCGGACTGGGGCAGTGATGTCCTAGCCGCGAAGGTGATAACACCACTCTGTCTGTCCGACGAGGTCTGCCCGACGCAGACGAAACATGTCACGCCTATTGTGATAAAAATACGTGAGTGTTAACCGTTGCAATTTAATAGGATTAACAGGTTCACAGTCCAGTGCCCCATATATGGATCACGCTGAACGTTCGATTTCCCTAAAAAATTTCCCTATGCTGTTTATTGCATAAATCAATCAAGGAATGCATTTTAAATGCAAGACTAGAACACCCAGAAGTCTAATTCAAGTACTTGTTTTTATAAAAAATAAATTATATTTCATGACCTTGACATCGAAAAATTACTTAATACATTCTACAAAAGTAACTGATGAAGAAGTCGCTTTTTAATCAATGTAGTTTGATAAAGGAACTTTTGGCGCATATTTTATGGTTCTTAGTTTTGGAATTTACCCTCTGGTTACCGCGTTATTCATATAAATACAGATTTTTTATTTTATTTTTTTTCTCCTAAAACACTCAAAAGTGCGACTTGTGACTAGCACTGACAGATTGCTCTTAACTAGGTCTACTACTGGTAAAAAAATCACGTTCCACTATCGCTGCGTTTGGGAGTTATCGAATTTAAAAATACAGTGTTAGGGTTGACACTCAACTTGACCTTTAATTTTTAGTCAAAATTAATACAAAATTTTCCTCTATTACAAAACTGTATATTGTTTAGACATACTCCAGGTACATAAATACAGGATGATTTTTTAAGTAAGGTTTTTTTGTCGTTTAATATTTTTCTTTCGATGATGGTTCACATGTAGCATGGGAAGGGGTCCACCCTCGTCAGGCGTATTATGCTATAACCCCATGCTTACACATGTGAAACAGAGAAACGGGGGTGAGGCACCATGGAGCCGTTACAGACCCATGGCGCGACTTTGCCTCAGCAGGGGCTTACCCAACCTGCTGAGGGATGTCCATCCGGGCCCCGACCGGAGGACTTACTGCTAGGGGGGCATGAGGGCGCCAACCCTCATGTTGGTACACGAGTGGCTAACGATGCTGTGGACTGCGCCACAGCCGGTACTTCTCAAACTCCGGAAGTAACCGCAAATATGCAAGGAGGTTGTACGCGATATCATATTTTTGAGTGCTTTTACGCGGAAAATAAAAAATATAAAAAAAACGGAGCACCTGACGACCTATCACCGTCAGATTTAACTACCGTACTTTTCAGAGAAATGGGTCAAGAACTCAAAGATCTCTCTCCTAGCGAAGAAGATAGACTTTTACGCTTAGTTGTTCACCCATTTCTTAGGAAAGCCATGAGTTTTTACAAAAAATGCAGCAGGAACAAAAAGAGGTTCAAAGACAAGCATGGCGTTTTCTTGAACAAACAATTCATTGACGACATACCGCTCAAATTTAAGAGGGTTACTGCACGCTTTCCGACATTCAGTGAGATGTGCAGTACTTCACAACCATTGGAAACGGTTGCCATAAACAATGATACACCCGCTGAAGGATGCAGTACTGAAGTACCCCTGGATTCCACAGCATTGAACGTCACACAGTCCGACGCAACGCTCATGAATTCAACTGGCAAGTCATCAATGTCCGTGGAAGTTATATACTACAAGTAATATTAAAATTTCATTCGAGAGTATTAAATTCCACCGAATACATCACAAAAACGCAACTTCAGAGTTCAGGTTCCACCAACAAAATCAACGTTTGCCCAAAGATTCTGCTTATTCCTTCATCCATTCATTTATAATAAAATATGCACAATATTCCCTTTACAAGATTTCTCGTCAAAAGAAATAAAAACTAAAGTACAAATCGTGGCTTAAATCGCTTTGTTATGAAGATATAGAGAACTTCCTGAGAATACTTAAGTAGAGCTCACCCATACACACATTACACATACACCATGAAACACACATTCACACTTCATACATATATACATACATACACACATAATGTTATATGTTATTTATTCATCCTTTTCCTTTGAGTAAAAATGTGTGGTTTCCCGCGAAACAGGCGTCGCCTAGTGCGGGGACTAATGCTTTATGATTTTTGTAAAATTTACATTGTGAATATAAATAAATGTCTTAAATGTCTCTTAAATCATTGGGATCTTCTAATTCAACCAATGATCCCAGTGTAAGCTATAAACAAGACCTTAAAATTAGAAAACGGATCATGGAGTCCTTGGAAGGTGAACCTCAAGCTAAAGTGATAAAATCTTTTGCGTCGACGATTACTTCAGACAATGGAAGCAAAATCATTCCAAAAGCTTCAAAAGATTTAGAAAATGTTATAAAACTTTGTCTAAAATCACCAAAAGAACCATCTGTAGTTTTGAAAAAAATTTCTACTATAACAAATCCTTATTCACCAGAAGAAGCATTAGGTTTCATTATAGACAGAAAACTGAGTGTGGAGACTTATAAACTTTTGAGACAAGATTTAAGGAGTCGGGGTTATCCTGCTTACCCACCTTACCAGGATTTATTAAATGCAAGAAAATCATGTTATCCAGCAGAAGAAATATATGTGTCGGAAATAGAAGCATCTGCTTCGTTGCATGGTTTACTTGCACATACTATTCAACGACTTGTTCGGAGTTGTGATGCTAGTTTTGTCGAATACTGTAATAGGAAAGGCAAACAAGAAGTCTCGTGCCTATTTGAAGGATCCTGGGGTTTCGACGGAAGCACAGGCCAATCGTTATATAAGCAGCACTTCCCAGGATCAAGCGAAGATATTTCCAAAAACGAAAATAGTCTTTTTGCCACAACTTTCGTGCCTTTACGTATGGTAATCGACAAACATTTTGTTGCCTGGCTCAACCCGACACCCCAGTCGTATAGATTTTGTCGGCCTCTCCACATCCAATACAGAAAAGAAACTACTAATCTTATTCTTGAGGAAAAAGCGTCTGTAGAAGAGCAAATTAAAAATTTACCTCCAATTACTGTAGAAACTTCAAAAGGGCACCATATCATATTTGTTTGTGAGTTAAATTTAAGTATAATTGATGAAAAAGTTCTCAACGCTATTACTGGAACTCCTTCACAGTTAAGATGTCCCTTTTGCAAACTTACTGCGAGTCAGTTTAATGATTTGGAAACGTCATACAGAAAAGAAACTATAAAAGAAAATATGCGACACGGTATCAATCCACTTCATGCGTGGATTCGTATTTTCGAGTTTCTACTACATCTGAGTTATAAAAACGACCCTTCAGTTCGAAAATGGCGAATCAAAAAGAGTAGCAGGGAAGGCCAAATTGTTGAAGAACGAAAAAAACTTATTCAATCTGAAATAAGAAAAAAGATAGGATTATTGGTGGACGTAGTAAAACCTAATTCAGGTACAACGAATGATGGTAATTCAGCCCGGACAGCACTATCCGATAAATACCGTGCCATATTTACTGAGATATTAGGTCTTGATGCGTGGTTAATCGACGGATTACATATTATACTTGTCGCCATATCTTGCGAGTATCCTATCAATGCAAAAAAGTTCGGTAGTTTTTGCCGCACGCTCGCGGAAAGGTATGTGAAGAAGTCGTCATATGAATGGCATCCGATGACTGTAACGGTACCTACACAAAATTCTAATACACGGCGAAGAGATCATAGATTCATGTTCTCTTCCTGTTGGTATGCTCTCAGAGCAAGCGGCCGAATCGCGCAATAAATTTTGGCGGTCAGATAGGGAACACCATTGCCGGAAAATGAACAGGAGAAAAACTATGATAGATCTCTTTCACCGTGCACTAGAATCATCAAATCCGTTGGTATCTATGGCACACTACAGACAACGACAAAAATCGTCCAGTAGGATTAATCTACCAGAAGCAGTTCGTGAACTTCTGAAGCCGATTCACGAAGAAAACATACAGGAGGCTGAAGTCGATGATGAAGATCCAGCTAATGATGGGTCTTCATCAATAGATGGTGATGAAAATCCATCCAATGTAGACGACTGCACGTTAGTTCTCGAAAATGAAAATGATTTGTATGAGCCACAAAATACATAAAATCTGAAACCAACTCGCGAAAAGTCAATTTGACTTGACTTCTGAATATCTTTCTTTCTTTTCTGAATTTAATAACTTTATTTTATATTTAATTATAGAATCATGCACAAAGTGCTCTGCACTTAAAAGTTTCTGCGTGGCCCAATGGTTGACTGGTAGAGAACGCCTTTTGGCAAGTCTGTCATTTGTACTTTCTGATATTGTGCATGAAAGTTTAAATAAATAAATATAACTATTTAATATAATTCTATAAATATAATTCATCAAATTTTTTATTACTCCGACAAGTCCGACATTTCATATTTGTTTGACCTTTAGTGACAACCCTAAAAAGTATAATTTGACCTTTATACGTAACTCCCAAACGCCGCGATAATGGAACGTGATTTTTTTACCAGTGGTAGACCTAATTAAGAGCCATCTTTCAGTGCTAGTCACAAGTCGCACTTTTGAGTTTTTGAGGAGAAAAAAAATAAAATAAAAAATCTGTATTTATTTGAATAGCTCGGTATCCAGAAGGTAAAATCCAAAACTAAGAACTAGAAAATATGCGCAAAAGACTCTTTTATCAAACTACGTTTATTGAAAAGCGAAATTTTCATCAGATACTTTTGTAGAATTTATTTAGTAAGTTTTCAATGTCAACCTCATGATATATAAATTATTTTTTATAAAAAAAAGTATTTGAAATAGACTTCTGGGTGTTCTAGTCTTGCATTTAAAATGCATTCCTTGATTGATTTATGCAATAAACAGCATAGGGAAATTTTTTGAGGGAAATCGAACACTGTGCACCGTCCTTGCTCCACATAAGGGTCACTATAGCCGACCAGCTACGCGTACTCGAATCAGTATAATTAATGATATGTTTATTTTTAAACAAGGATAGAATAAAAAATATGTTTTGTGAGGAACTTACATTTGATTACTAACTAAATTGTTCACCTTCATATGAAATATTACAATAGTTTCTTAGTGACCCATATGTGGAGCATGGACGTGTGATGAAAAAAATTTGCATGGACGTACGGGGAAACCAAAACATTTTGTATGGGGACTGTGGACGCGTTAACTAAGTACGTGTGAGCGTTTGTTGCGAAATATAGTGCGTGAAGTGTCTACGTTCGTTTCAATTCGAGAGATTTCTCGTCGATCTTTGGTAATTATTACCAAAGCTGTCAACTATCTGGCTGAGATGTATATCTGGTCACCATCAAAAGCTATCGAAGTTGTCGACTTGGTAGACGTCGGCAGTAGAGGCTTGCGTCGGCAACAATAATGTTATTTTATACTAGTGGTTCTGTAGATTTCGCGAAATTGCCTAGACTTTAAAATGTTCTAAATGGCGGGAATGGGCACAAAGGTTCTAAGCGCCATAGACTGCAAAGGCGCTTAGGACCTTTGTGCCAACTCCCACCATTTTAATAAATTCCAAAAACTGAATCAATTTAAAAGAAATTATGTAATTAACGAACTTGCTTACAAAAATTAATTGGTTAATAAATGCGACCTGTAGAGGAGAACGAATAGACAGACACACGAAAGCATTATTGCCCAAGCTGAAACAGAGACGCTGCGCTCGCTCGGTCAATTATTTAATCGCGAGCGGGCCCGCGACCATAAACTAGCATAAACAGACTAAAGACTGTATACAAGTTTATTCTAATTACATAAAAGAGCTTTACATATGTCAAACATGTCATGTCAAAATTTAAACATTTCTGTATGCACGCAAAATGCAACGTATTATGAACTCTATGTCACCAGCTTAAGGTGTATGTCTTCCTCTAATGTTCAGATATTTGTGACAACTTCTCTTGCTTAGATACCTGTGATGTTTTGTGCGTTCAGATATTTTTACCTCACTGTGTGATCAGAAATTACTGAAATAATTGCTGCTCATATATTTGTGAAAAAATTTCGTGGTCAGATGTTATTGGCGGATCTATTGTAAAGAATTTATTGAAATTTAACCCTGCTCAGAAGTATTTGAGGACCTCGCCCGCTACGATATATCTGATGGCGACTGTAATATCTCATACAGAATACATATAAATAAACACATTATAAAAAACCTAACCTAGGGTGCCGCCGGCAACGGGGCAGGGCCCAGGCTGCCGGTGGTTAGGGCCACAAAGAGAGGAACCGTCGGACTATGCACGCCGTGTCCAGGATTGCCGCCTTCTTCATCTGACCCTTGATCCAACCACAACTTCGTAGCGAGAGCCTGTCGAGATGTTGGTTGACTCTTCGCTATAAGACCGTTCGCCGAAATAACTATCGGTACAATGATCGCCGAATCAACCGTGAGTGTCAGAATGGCAGGTGTACCTGGGGCATTGGAAATAATTTTAGCCTGATATTTGGTACCTTTCACCTACTATTTGGTACCTCTAATAAAACTCCGTGTACCTCTCCCGGAACCAAGATATCTTTAAATATAGGCCCACCTGCCAACCTGACGTCAGGACGGCGGGTGGGAGAGTATAGATAATTTTTTGAAACTCCTTTTTTATTGGTAGCGATTTTTCCATTCGCTAAATTTCCCAATCATAGCTTTTGCACTTATTATTTTTCCCTGTGGTTGTTTTTTATTAGAAGCTATTTATAGTTATTCGCAAAATTTGCCAATTTTAAAATTTCCGTTTTGCTTATTCCTCGGATGTGAAGATTCTAATAATAGTTTTTTTCTTAAATTATTATTTCTCTTCTCAAATATTTCCTGTAGCGTAAATATCTCATGTTTTTATTTTCTATTCTGTTTTTTTCCGGGAGTAAAATTTTCTAATTTCTTATTTTGCCAAAAGAAGGAAAAATATTTCTTAAAATCAAATTACCTTAACAGGAACCTTAGTTTGAAAATTAAAGTAACTACAGAAAAAAGGAATTCTGGATACTGGCTAGGTTAATAATGTACCACTAATGTAACCCTACACTGAGCATGGCCCGACATGCTCTAAGCCGGTTTTTATTTTACTTACTTACCGTAACTGAGATTATCCGCGGACGGACGGACAGACAGACAAACTTGGCGAAACTGTAAGGGTTCCTAGTTGACTACGGAACCCTAAAAAGTGGGTCATCCTTAAGAGACAGACATATATACAATACTGTAGTACAAGTTATTTTAATTTATCTCATAGGGTTTATCTCAAAAACAAAAAAAATAATTTAGAATATCTCTAAAATGATCAATCAGTCTTTCTCTACAATAAGTATTATGCATGTATTAATTATACACTAGCTGGTGCCCGCGACTTCGACTCCGCAATATTTTTATAAATTGTAGCCTCTATGTTATTCTGATGTATAAGCTAAATTATTGTAGTTTCATTCAAATCCATTCAGTAGTTTTTACGTGAAAACTTAACAAACATCTATACTTACAAACTTTCGCGTTTATAATATTAGTAGGATTAAAATCTTTCTCTTGAATGACAGTATTTATTAAAAAACGCATCAAATCCATTGCGCTGTTTTAAAGATCTAAGAATACATACCTACGTAGAGACAGACAGCAGGAAGTGACCGTGTTTTATACTATGAAGTGATAGATATTTTAGTTTAAGTAGTTAGTTAGTTAGTTATTTAGTTTTTCTGGGCTTTTTCCCAGAAAAACTTATTTAAGTACTTACTTAAATAATTAATATGCCTCCAAATATTTGTGCGAATTGCGATTTTACTCTGGTTATTGGTCTAAAATTCAATGAATGAAATGAAAATGCAATTTCAGTATTATCACAATACAAATTTCATGACACGGCAAAGCGGTATTTGAACCAGAAAACTAATCAAGTCACTATTTTGTCCACTTTTCCCGAGTACTGCAAATAGGCGATTTATTGCCGAATTGTGGACACAATAGACCAGAAGAAAAGCCTGCATTGAGAGGAAAGTTTATCAAAAGGCCCATTATAGCGGGTGGCTATTGTGTCTGAAGCTTTACGAAGCCTTGTTTGTAACTTAATTTGATTCAGGGAAGAGTAGCAGCAACATGAAAGTTTGTTTATTCAGGCTAGTCAGGAAAATCTGTTGGCTATTATACAGATTTTAAGTTATCGCAAAAGTACATTCTTTAAAATTTAATCGTTAAAAGCATTTACTTAGCTCTCACACGAATTCGCTTCAGTCTTTGTAAATGTCATAATAATAACGAGGTGTTTAATAGAGTGTATTTGTTTTGTATTGTCTTTTGTATGTTTTTTTTTGGATTTTATTTTTTGAGCGGAAAGTTTATCAAAAGGCCCATTATAGCGGGTGGCTATTGTGTCTGAAGCTTTACGAAGCCTTGTTTGTAACTTAATTTGATTCAGGGAAGAGTAGCAGCAACATGAAAGTTTGTTTATTCAGGCTAGTCAGGAAAATCTGTTGGCTATTATACAGATTCTAAGTTATCGCAAAAGTACATTCATTAAAATTTAATCGTTAAAAGCATTTACTTAGCTCTCACACGAATTCGCTTCAGTCTTTGTAAATGTCATAATAATAACGAGGTGTTTAATAAAGTGTATTTGTTTTGTATTGTCTTTTGTATGTTTTTTTTTTATTTTATTTTTATATACGTATTGTAAAAATTCTAACCTAAGGAAGAAAAAAATAAACGACTGAATTATATTTTGAATTATGAATAAAGCAAAAATGACAACTTTAATCAAAACTAGGCTTCTTTCACACTTATTACACTTCATATTTATTGACATGCATTGTTAATATATAGAAAATAAGCTTTTATCATTGGTGCTTTTATTAATACCTATATTTTATCCGTATTGTCCTTCTTTGGCTCTGCAGTGAAATTTGAGACTGATTTACGTGACAATTCAGCTCTTGATAAACCGTTATCTGCCGTTCTGCTCATAAAATATTGCCAGGCAACTGGCTCTGTAGGTATTCCAACTAAATTTAGAACTTGCCACTCGTTGGGTTTTCATTTATTACACGTGCAGTTCGAGAGACTTATAGGTAAGAAGAGGAACTATTTAGTTTAGGATTCTTATATTCAAGTCACCACAAATTTCATTTATCAAAATATAGGCTAAGAAAATAATATAATACCAGGAACTAATTCCCAGCAAGCTGGATATCGTTTTAATACCTTTGTTAGGTTCTAAAAACGTGTAAAATTCCTGAAGGCCTAGTATAAAAATTTTACGACATTAACTCCTCGACCGCGTTAGCGTATCGGGAGTTCAAATTATGTTTGCCGTTTATTTAAATCATCCGGCAACTTTCATATTTTGACCCCTCGATACGCTACCGCGGTCGAGGAGTTAATGTCGTACAACTTTTATACTAGGCCTTCTGGAGTTGAGCTTGACTTTTGAGAGCCAAGTAACTGCCATGTTCCCGGTAAAATTTCAGTTTTAAGAGTTTCTTACCTCAAAAGGAAAAAAACGGAACCCTTATAAGATCACCTCGGGAACACATCATCAATCACAAAATCAATACCACATACACAAGTCTGCATTCCCATGAAGCTATAAAAAAGCCAAACCTGTAAGTCATTGCAGTCAAAGAATACGGCCGTTTATGTCGCATTTCCCAAACATTTGCAATGGGAATCAAAATGTATAGGGTACTTCCCGTATACCTAGAATCATAAAATTTGGCAAAAAGCAAGAGCTTGTAGCAAAGTCCGAAAACCGGTGAATTACCGCACACCGAGAGTTCCGTGCCACCAGTATTTTTAAGTACCCAAGTTCATAAACGGGGTAGCAACAAGCCTTTTGTGAATATATATATATATATATGGACACGACTATATGTATACGTACGAATAATGGATATTGGACGGTAGTATTTTTCTAAGGTCGTTTCACCTTTACCTTTGAAAATTGGTATAACCTTAATTAGCTTTAAAGTATCGGGATATACACCGTTTGCAACACACTGGTTAAATAACATCAGGAGGATTGATACAACTACAGGTGGTAAGTAGAAAGTAGTGGTGGGTGGTAATAGACGGGTTGACATGTCGTTAATATCCTTTGATTGCTTTCTTTTTATATTTTTCATGGCCCGTAAAATGTCCGCGAGTGTATAGGGCATAGATTGAAGAGTGGGCTTATCAGTTGGCAAGTATTGATGTAAATAACTCAGAGCGGATGGGACGCATGGCTGCTTATCGCTAGGGTTAGTACTTACGTAATACCGGTTTAGCCGGGTTGCCGCGTCGCAGGCGCACAGTGGATCGAAATGAATAAAAAATGGACATTCGCATTTTTTTCCAAAAATCCTATTTTAAAAAATGCTCTTCGGTTGAAAATGATATCAGAAATAAAAAATGTTATATAAAATTTATCAAAATGAGGCTTATTTTAAGCAGAAAAAAATAAAATGTGTTTTTTTTGTATGAAACTGAAAAATTGGTATCTTATTGTAAGAAAACCGTAACCGATCCCGCTTTTAAACCTTTAGGATGTCATTGTCCTACTTTAGAACAGTAGAAAATAGTAAAAACCTTATCTGAGTAGGTGCCCTTTTCTTTTTGTAGTCCAATCAAAAGTCAGTAAATACAACATTTTTCTTAGTGCTTTATTTTTTTATTTTCATAAAAAAAACGGTATATTCATGACAATTTAGTTTAAAAATAAAATATATATGACATTTGATACCGATAAAAACAAGTTTTTACAAGGAAATGGTTAAAAATTACATTGAAATCGAAACATTTATTGCGATGTTTTTAGTAACTATGATAGTAACAAAAAGTTCAAATGTACTTGAAATCAACAATAACAATATAAGTTATAAAAAAATACATTGTATAGATCTATTTTATTCACCACCTTCTTCTACACTTTCAAACATTTCTATATTTTCAGCGTCATCAGTGCTTATGTTTTCTATTATTAATAATTCCAAAGCTTTAGAAGAGAGGGTCTTTTTAGTCGCTTTACTTAGCGGTGGCCTCAAAAAAGACAATCTTGGATCAGATGACACCAAAAAATTGTGCAATATGTCTTCGTTTGTTTTTGTTCGGCTACATTTTCTAGAATGATGGTCCCTCACATTGCGAAAATCTTTATTTCGTGCTTCTGATGCTTCTTCCGACATCTTTCCGATGGGCAGCATGCCAAAATGTTCAATTATGTCAGCCCCGTAAATTAATAGCTTGTGGACACTGGGTGGCATATAATTCCTTACTCGTACACAAGGTTTGGGATTAACCCTTCATGGTAGATAAGTAACTAACGATAATGAATAATTAGTATAAATGCTTAACTTGCATTATAGCGAGGTTGCTAATGTACCCATTACTTAATTACATATAAATAAATGTTAGAATATCTAAGTTATAAATTAGTGAAACGATTTGAACGTTGATATTTTAACGACACATCATTATTTATGACTTATGAGCATATTGTGAATGTGCTTACTAATCTCCATGTTTTGAAGTACAGAATAAGGTGGTGAATAATAAAGATTTTTAAAATGCATTTTTTTATTTAATTATATCGTTATTGTTGATTTCAAGTATATTTTAGCTATTTGTTTACTATCAATAAAAACACCGCAATAAATGTTTTTATTTCAATGCAATTTTCTTGTAAAAACTTGTATTTATCTGTATCAAAATGTCATATATATTTTATTTTTATACTAAATTGTCATGAATATACCGTTTTTTTAATGAAAATAAAAAAATAAAGCACTAAGAAAAATGTTGTATTTCTTGACTTTTGATTGGACTACAAAAAAAAACGGGCACCTACTCAGATAAGGTTTTTACTATTTTCTACTGTTCTAAAGTAGGACAATGACATCCTAAAGGTTTAAAAGCGGGATCGGTTACGGTTTTCTTACAATAAGATACCAATTTTTCAGTTTCATACAAAAAAAACACATTTTATTTTTTTCTGCTTAAAATAAGCCTCATTTTGAAAAATTTTATATAACATTTTTTATTTTTCATATCATTTTCAACCGAAGAGCATTTTTTAAAATAGGATTTTTGGGAAAAAATGCGAATGTCTATTTTTTATTCATTTCGATCCACTGTGAGGCGCGCGCCTCATCGCACTCACCAGCTGATTGTGATATGAATGTATGTATAGCACTATTTTTATTTTTATCATTTTTGCAGGTTTCTGACGATATTATACGCCAAACACTGCGGCACATATTTACGTTAGATTCAGATATTTGACTGTTTAAGTAATTTGTTCTTTGATTTCTTAACATTGGTATACACCCACTTGCCAGAATTTCATTTGCCATAATTTCATTTGCCATAATAGTCAACAGCCATAATATTGTTTCCCATTATTACATATGCAATACTTATTGTTTACTATATTAGTCACGTGCCAGAAAGTTTGTTTCCCATAAAATCAATATCAATAATATTATTTGTCATCATCATTGTAAGCCATAATTATCACTAGCCATAATATAATTTGCCATCCAAATTGCTTCCCAGAAACTAGGTTAGGTTAGGTTTGGTTAGAACTTATGATAAGTCAGAAAACTTCCCTATCTATTCAACTGTAAGGCAGGTCAGTTTAGGTATGACGACGAGCGAAGCGAGGAGGAGTGTTAGGTTGAACCGTGACCTTACAGCGCGCGAGCCGAGTGAGCGAAGCGAGCGTGCCGCGGCAGCGGCCGGCGAAGCGCCAGAACCGACTTCCAATATTAATATAAAATTCTATTTAATAATATATAAAACAAAATTATGATAAGTCAGAAAACTTCCCTATCTATTCAACTGTAAGGCAGGTCAGTTTAGGTACGACGACGAGCGAAGCGAGGAGGAGTGTTAAGTTGAACCGTGACCTTACAGCGCGCGAGCCGAGCGAGCGAAGCGAGCGTGCCGCGGCAGCGGCCGGCGAAGCGCCAGAACCGACTTCCAATATAATATAAAATTCTATTGAATAATATATAAAACAAAATTATGATAAGTCAGAAAACTTCCCTACCTATTCAACTCTAAGGCAGGTCAGTTTAGGTTCGACGACGAGCGAAGCGACGAGGGGTGTTAAAATGAACCGTGACTTTACAGCGCGCGAGCAGAGCGAGCGAAGCGAGCGTGCCGCGGCTTAGCAAGCTAGCATGCATGGATTCGGGGAAACACCTTATTTAGTATGGCGTTTAAATATTCTATTAAATAGTATTAGTACAATTAATAATATGGACAACAATTAATATGGCACTCGTATGTTCTGGGATCTAATAATCGGGTAAACAAAGAGTATGTCATATAATTTTTATGGTAAACAAACAATTCGGGCAAATGAAATTCGGGCAAATAAAATTCCGGCACATGAGTACCTATTATTTTATATAATTTTCGGGCAAACAATAGACAACCTCTTTAGCTTTAGTTGGCGTATTGTATCGCGTCGTTGTCGGATGGCGGTGCTGATCCAAACATCAACAGGTTTTTTATTTAAAACTTTCTTAAGAGGAAAACAGATTTCAAAGTAATGTTTTATAATATTTATTACTAATCCAATTTTTTCACCTGGACATTTACACTTGAATAACATACCGTTTCAATGGTACATGTCAAGGTTTGTTATGAAGTTAGTTATGTTATTTTTAGAGAAGATTCGCCTTAGTACATGCATATTTAGGTGGATTTTCTTGTGAACATTTATAGATACATTTGTACATAGATGATCTGAGAGGTTAAGGTCGTTGCAAGAAATATTTGTTACATCAGGTCTGGATATGTTTGAGAATGCATGGTCTATACATGTACTCGTTGAATGTGTTATTCTTGTAGGTATCTTTATCAATTGCCTAAAACCATATTGTTTTATTGTGCTGTTCAAAAGCTTGCATACATTACAATTGGCAAGTAAATTGATATTAATATCACCTAATATTAATATATTATTGTTCTGTATTACCTGCAGGTTTAGTAATTGAGTGAGTTTAGAAATATAAAGTTGTACATCACCACTTGGCGGTCTGTATATACAAACAACGATGACGTCCAATACAATACACTCAATCGCGCAGGCTTCGAAATGCATTTCCACTGATAGCTGTGCGATTTCTGGTCGTTCCATGATCAGCATGTCAGGTCTGGCGTAGATGCATGCTCCGCCACCTCGTCGTGATGTCCTTGAATAGTGGGCACGAAGAATGAAGTTCATTATGTTTGTTGAGCCTATTTGTTGAGATTGAAGCCAATGTTCTGTCAGGCAGAGGATGTCCACAGGTTTAGCTAGTAACTGTAGTTCAGCTTCTAGTTTGTGTGTTTTATTTATTTATTTAATATAAAAACACGTTTACATGACATTACAGTAAAACTAATGCGCCATGAAACTAGGGAATACATAATTACAGAACAACAACGAAATAATAATTATCTAATTTACATAACGGTAGACGGCCTATTATCCATCCCCTCACAGAATCTCAAACATTCAGCATTAACAGTCACCCATCTCCATGCAAACAGATCACATTCTGGTACTGATGCCAAGAACGCATTCAATTGTGTGAGAGCAAGAGGGATCGGTGAGTTCTTGCGCGACTGAGTGCGCGCCGCCGGCCCCATCAAGAGGTCACGTATCCGGGGTCTGAGGTCCATCCTGGGAACGTCGGGAACAAACAGTCGGACCAGACGACCTACCAGCTCCGGACAGTCAGATTCACCACGCAGGACACGACATGCCGTGATCAACAAGCTGAAGTTGCGCCTGACCTCCAATGAGTTGTAACCAAGCATCCCTAGCAAGTATTTTGTTGGGTACAGGAATGGGTAGTATCCGTACACTTTCTTATAGAGGGTCCTCAAAAATGTTTTTTGGACCTTTTCCAATAATAATGTGTACTTATGTTCGTACGGGAGCCATACAATCGACGACGCCTCTAGTTTGCTTCTGACCAAGGCGTTGTACAAGTCACGCATGTTGCGAACTACAAAGCCTAGCCTTCGATAGCAGTCGGCAGCAAGAGATAAAATGTGCTCACGGAATGTTAGACGCGTATCGAAGACCACCCCGAGATCTTTAACTGTGAATACGCGATTTATGGTTTCAGATCCCAGTAGTGTGAGATATGGCCTTACTTGCGGACATCCTCTTTTTATGTTTGAAATTAGTGCACCTAAGGTCAACGAAGAGGGTTATGAAACACCTATGTCGATAACTTACTTTAAAACGGAGATATAATTTATTTTATGAAAGGTCATTGACCTCTCGGAAAAATGTTTTTGTCTATTAATTACAAACGAGTCAAAATTATCCATATTAACCTAGTGTATATGATACGGTATTCAATAATATACTACGAGTTAAACCCACATGACTGTAATTGCGTAGCAATTGAAACAAAATCGTAATTTGTATAATTAAATAAAATATACATAAAAAATTAACTATTTTACGGTCGCATTTATTTCCACTTGTAAAATTTGCTACATAGTTTTACCTTTAACCTGTAAAAATCCTGAATCTATATCTTGCGAGACTTTGGAGATATCCCATTTCTATGTTTTTTCTGGATTTCTATGGAAATAGGGTTGTCACAAAATGGAATTAAGACAGTAATATTTTTTTCATCACACCTGCTCGTAAATTGTGATATTATACGCAAGCATACTTACACTTAAAGAGCTGTATTATTCCCATGGTTTTAAAGGATTCTCATACTACTTTACCGCCCACCCGGAGCTCGCGGAGGACCTGCCCCCCACGCGCTCGCAGCACGTAGTCACTCTGGAGTACTGTGCAACTACACTACCGCTTATCATTATTGTTTCTTTACCTGTATAGAGTTTATTTATTTCCTCGCAAATGTGATGAAAAACATTGTGTGTACCACGTGCAGTAAGTAGGCGGAGGGCTTTAAATGACCCGAGTTAGTAATGCCCTTCTTACCGCCCTAGATGCACAATGTACTATTTGTGTGAATTATTCTATCAATTTATAAGCAACGTGGAAAGTCAGTTTAAATGATCAGTCTTGGATAACTTGTTCGTCTGTAGTCAAAATTATTTTATCAGCTTCAGTGTAATCGGGCTCTGAATTATGTTCTGTGACTTTGATGAGATAAGGACACTCTTGGGTAAAGGCTTTTTTCTTTTTGACGGGTTTGTTGTGTTAACAAAGACAAATACGGGTCTGAAGATTCTAAAGCTCGGTAATAAGTCCAACATTGTGGTTTTGCGATCAAATTTTTGGGTATGGTGTTGTCTATCATAACGCCAATACTTATTTCTCGATTCCCCTGCCTGTTCGGAAAGCATTCCTATAGGTATTTCGCTGGATTCTATAATTCGACCACCATGCATTAAAATTTTATGTAATGTTACCGACATATACATAGAACCAAGAATACGTCTGTAAATATTTGATAGCAACAGATTTACAAAATTCTTCAAATTTTGCACAATCAATCGACAGCCCACATGAAAGCGCTACCAAAATAGTATAGAGTTCGTCCACCAGCCATTCGTCCAAGTACGAGCAGGGCGCCTCGTAAGACTCTGCAAGGCACGGCCGAGCCGGTTAATTCAGGTCTACGGGTCGCCACGCCTAGTAGAGCGCTCTACGTGTCGCGCTTGCACTACTCCGCCGTGGCTAACGACGTGGTGGAGTATGTCCACCGGAAGACTGGCTATACGCTGAGGGTGCAGCAGCTGCAGTCGCGCCACTACGTGCACTTCAGCTCGTTTGTGGTGCGCGTACCGCGGCCGCTGCAGGACACCATCGCGAGCGCAGACTTCTGGCCGAAGGGCGTCGTGTTTCGGCGGTTCCGGGGTAACTTGACGAATCCCACGCCACTGGTTCAGACAACGCAACGGAGCCACGCTATTGCGTCGCCTAGTACTAATTGATTTTTTTTTGTTATTGTCTCTCTTTTGTGTTTTATATATTTTTTATGTATAATTTCTGATTTTCACAGTGCATTGGTATAAAACTGTAAACCTGTGTTAATTTTTTTAATATAAAAACAAATTAATAAAAAAATAATTGAAAACTCAAGGAATATGGGTAGAAATATTACTACATTCTAATTAGGTGTACCCGAAAGATGAAGACTTATTTTATAATGCATACGCTCGGAAAGTACATGATTTAGTGACTACCGCAAATAATTATAGGCGTAAAGGACATGCAGCGTGCATTATAATGCGTTATAAAATTTTGTATGACATACGTGTTGGAACGTAGTTTTTTATACTTTCAACACATAAATAACTATCACACATAAATAATATGAAATCGTACCTAAGATATGAACCGTAATAAGAAGACATTATGATCGACTTAGGAAATAGTGACAACCCTATGTAACATTTTGAAAATTCATATCTCCGAAGTCTTGATGTTGTTGCGTTTGATTTTTTTTGTGGTAGTAGTTGTTACTGTAATAAACAAATTAACATTGAAAAAAAATGCGACCATGCCCAGATTAACGAGAAAAAAATATGTTATGAAAACATATAAAATTAAGTTTAGTGAGCAAACTGACCGTAATTATGCTAATTTATATAGATGAATGGGTACTTTTAGTGTATAGTTATGATATGATATCGTTCTTTTTTAGTAGAAGTAATAAGACTTTGAGTAAAGAAGTTTCTATGGTTTTCATAGAATTTTCTCGATTTCTCATATAACTCCGAAACTATTACAGATATCAACATGAGAGTTTTTAAATGTGTTTAATATTCGTATTATCCTTCTTTTAAACACATAAAAACAGGATGTCCGCAAATAAGGTCATATTTCACACTGTGCAGCGTGTATTGTGCCAATAGCGGGTCATGCGAACGGCTAAAAGTACAGACGCAGCACTTAGCAGAGTTAAACAAAAGTTTATTATCTATACTCCACTGAAGAACCAAGTTAATATCCATTTGTAATGCCTCGCAATCAGATTTTTGCTTTACTCCAAAAACCAACTTCATATCGTCAGCATAAAGGAGACATTGAGAAGATTTTGGAATTGACTGAAGATCATCAACCATTTTTCCGAACAGAAAAGGTCCTAATATCGAGCCCTGACTGACACCAGATTGGGTATGATATGGGGCCGAGACAAAGCATCCATGCCGAACATACTGCTGCCGACCACGTAGATAATTTGCGAAAAACAACAGCAATCTAGGAGAGAAGCCAATTTGGTCTAATTTTCCTAATAGCACATCATTATCTACGCGATCGAAAGTTATCCTGAAATCAAAGTAAAGCACATCCAGTTGGATCAAGGTGTTCAGAAATAATGTCGACCAAAGTTAGGAGATTTGTATTTACGGAGCGGTTAGTCCTAAAACCATGTTGAGCGTCACATAAATATGGCCTAACTTGCATTGACAGAGTTCGATGGAGTATAGACTCGAACAGTTTTGCCAGCGAGGAAAGTACGGCAATCGGTCTATGTTCAAGGCGGTTTATGTTTTGGTGAATTATATTCAATAGTGACGTTTCCGTTGTTTTCTTGAGATCAGGTACTGTATAAGTAGCAATAGTTTATTTTATTAAGTACCTAAATATAAAATTATCACCAATAACGAAAATAGCTAGAATCTCTATTTTAAATTAAAGCCCTATTGTTTTACAACATATCACAGATGACATTTTGAAATTAGTATACTCGTAGTACTTGGTATCACGTACCGAAGATAAAAATAATATGAAATCTGACGACCAACCGAACGCCGTAACTACTGTTATTGCGTTCGTTCGGTAGTATGATGCTCTCTAACCTGAGAGAGCATCAAACTGTCTTTTTCTAACGCTAGTATTATCACCTCAAAAAACTACTATTAGTTACTTCCTAGTAATTTATTAGTTAGTAGATCCTAGTAGTTACTACTTCTACCACCGTTTTTTTCACTAGTCCGATTGACTTAGATGATATGTGTTATCCCGGCATGTTTTAGCATCTCCCTCTCACGGAGATTGTTCTCCCTGGTTTCTTCAAAACGCAAACGGCGGTTTTCGTCCGCTACAAACTCGCTCGCCGCTCGCTCAAACGGAGTTGTTGTTCTCCTCTGGCGTCCTCTCACCGCGTGTCGAGGGTAACTCCCAGCCGATGGAGGCGTCGCCACTTGCAGGCGCTGTGCGTTACCTCGGCGAGGACTTTCTGGCGCTGGCGCTGCTGCCCGCGCCGTCTTTGTGCCGGCGGACGCGTCGACATTTGTGCCGGCGCACGGCTGAGACCCAAACCTCGTCCTTAATGACGTCCTTTCTGAATCCTGTGCCCATGACGGACCGGGCTGAGATCCGGCAACCATTCTCACCGGTGCACGTTCTCGAAACTCAGTACACGATGAGTGAATTAGGGATTCTGACTGGTCTCCAAACGGTTGAGTTGAAATAAAATTATTTACACATTGGGTATCACATTGTAAATATTGATTTATTATACATTAATTACAACAATTTTGATAGATGCAAACATGACGTTTCCGTGAGAAAACCATAGACTTTTACAACGCCAAGTTGTAGACAACGCGTAAATGCGAAAGATGTCACCTTTGTCTAGCCGCTTAGAAACGTCAACGTCGAGACGTTGGCGATCGTAGAAAACGAAACGACACGGAGCGCATGTAACTTGGCTACGCACCCAGATTAGGTTCAGTTTAGGCTCAGTTGTATGGAAGCGACTATGTTTAGGTCGTCAACTGAATCGCGTTAAGACATCATGGTAAGGCCCCAGAGCACAGTGAAGAACCTAAACTGAATCGCGTTAAAACATCATGGTAAGGGCCCAGGTATATATACCTACCTGGTCTATAGTGGTCGCTATGCATTGACAGATTAAGATCCTGAGGATATTAGTAGGAATCTCTGTATTTGCGTTACAAAAATCTCATACCATTTCGTTACTCAGTGGAAAAAATGTGGGACATACTGGGAAATTGGGTCTATCTTAAAGAGAATAAGGAACTCTTCCGACCTACCAAACTTCATTCAAATATGACGCGAAAAAAAAACGCCAACAAAATAAAACTATGCCCGTACAGACTAAGGCCAGTAAATAAGAAAGCTACTACTTTACAGGCCTCGGAACGCAGATACGGTACGTTTTAATTAAGAAAGTAATTACATAAATCGGAGGACGGAACGTGGCAGCAATTACATACAGATGGACACATGTAATCGCCCTTTTCAATTTGTTGAAGTCAGTTAAAATACTGTACCATCGATATAATCGATAGGCCGACGTAAGCCTACAAAGTAACAACAAAAAGATTTGTAACAAACGTAGATATTGAAAAGTATCCAAATACGAATGTCTTTGAATAATTCATTGGCGGAGATACGATCCAAGCCACCGCGGTGCAATAAAAATGTCGAATTGAATTTTTATTATACTACCAAGTCCATGTAGGTTTGCCACATTATTGTTTCAATTAGTTAAGTCAGTAGGTAGCTAAGTTGGTCTATTTGTCAAAATTGCACTTAAGGCAAAATTTATAATTTACCTAGTTCAGTCAAATCCTACGTTTTAATAAATTAGGCACATATTGCGCCTTTGACTTTGTGAACTTCAAATTAGTCAGTGATTTTGCTAGAAAATCTGCCATAAATGCTGGTTTTCTTATTATTGTTAAAAATGGTACGAAATGTAAAGAGCGAAAGGATTGTAAATTGTTCCATTTAAAAAATTGTAGAAATAGCTTGTGTAGAATTAGAAAAATATATTATTGTATGTGTATATATAGGCCACCTTCAGCTGATTTCAGAACTTTTAAAATCCTATGGAAAATGTATTGATATTGGCATCTACAAAGCTAAAGCATGTTATAGTTTGTGGAGATTTCAATGTAAACTTGCTCCAGCCATCTAGTACTACTGTTCAATTTCTTTGTTTGTTATTCCTTGAGCCTTCCCGGGTAGGTGTCAATGTCAGTTACAGAAATATATCTAGATAGAAGAAAAGAGTTCACCAATATGTAGGGAGACCGAGCGTGTAACATTTGGTATACCCTCGTTTTGTCGAACAACTTTTTGCCTAATTTCAGTTCGCCTAAAAACGTTTAGTATAATCAACGGTTTGCCTAAAGTCATTTTACATAAACTCGTTTCACACAAAAATCATTACATCGAAAGTCGTTTTGCCTAATGGTCATTATGTATAATTATTGTTTCGTCGAATATTATTTTGCCTAATAGGCTAGACGACTGAAAAAATCTATTTAGTCCGTCTTTTAGATTATAAAAAAATATTGTACACGTATTTTCTCTTTTGCTCGTTAAATCAAAAATGTCAAAAATACAGTGCGTTCAAGTTTCGCGTAATGTCACTCCTAGGTACAATTTTTACCTAGGAGTGACGTCACAAGCCCCCACCCCGGAACTTTGATGCTCTTTATCTTCGTCAATTTTAGTTAAATTGAAAAAGGAAAAAATACGTGTCTAATAATTTTAGATAATCTAACTGACGGACTAATTAGAATAATAGTTTTTCAACGTAGTCGTCATCCCTATTCTCGTTTCGTCGACGGCCATTTCGACTAATTATCGATTTGCCGAAAAAAGATATACCAAACATAGGGGAACCAATAAGTAACCAATAGATGATATTTAATCAACAAATTAGATACCACCGCTTGAAAAAAAAAACATTTAAGCAAGGTTAGGTTATAAGAAATAAACCTTTTTTTTTTACCCGACCGACCGGATTGGTTAGCTCGCGCTCGTTAGTTTTCTAGGCTAGGGCAGAGTAAAGAGCGAGATATAATACTTACTTTTAATTAGTTGTTAGCTTACCATCACCCTCACGAAGTCTAAAAAAAAACGGCCAAGTGCGTGTCGGACCACGCATAAT
The DNA here is from genome assembly GCA_949128165.1 of Lathronympha strigana. Classification (NCBI taxonomy): domain Eukaryota; kingdom Metazoa; phylum Arthropoda; class Insecta; order Lepidoptera; family Tortricidae; genus Lathronympha; species Lathronympha strigana. The sequence continues at coordinate 27,843,399 of OX421901.1, read as the reverse complement.
GGTGGGTTCGTAGCTTCATAAGATAAGAAAACTATTGGGGTAAAAGGGAGTAAGTGCCTAAATATTACTAAGGCACTTACGCCCTTTTGTTATTTATAGATTTTTGCCGAAACCTAAAATACGGCTACATAAAATTCTTTCAAAACAATTTTCTGAGTATTTATTAGTTTATATAACCCTGATTTTTTGGAAATTTTTAGACTTTCCCGTTCAACAGTTAGAGGGGGGAGGGGGACACAATTTTTCAAACTTTAAGGGCGATTATGTCCGAAAATATTCCGTTTTTTGCCATTCTGGCTACGGAACCCTAAAAAGGGCACGGAGATTTAAAAATAAAATTAACCCACCCCACCTTCCACGGAGATTCGTCGACCGGTTCCCAAGTCTTTATTGCTTACCAAAATAGAAGATTATTAGTAGGTTTGTCTGCCATTTTTCTGCGCGTAGGAGCCGGCATGCGGTAATTTAGTTTTACGTAAAGTGGTGCTTGCCGGCCGGAGGGCTGAAAATACATTTTCTGCCCTACGGCCGGCAACCGCCCCTTTACGCAAAACTAAATTGCCGCATGCCGGCTCCGACGGGCAGAAAAATAATATACAAACCTCGGCCGGTAAATGGGAAAGCCTCGGATAACATGTTAGTCGACCTCGGCTTCGCCTCGGCCGCCAATTACATGTCATCCGGGACGTTTCCCACTTTAACGGCCTAGGTATGTAATCTACTATTAAGAAAGGTTACGTTTTTTACACGACAGATCTTCTGGTGAAGAAAAAAACAAACATTATATTTTTATAATTTTGGTATGTAAAAACTAATCAACCATACACAGTTTTAATCACACTGTGGAAACAAAAAAGTCGGCTAGTCTAAAGTAATTTTATAAGAAAATATTTGTCACTTTTGAACAGTAGGTATAGATAGTACCTATCTAAAAAAGTAATCAGTAATCTGTCGAAGATAAATAACAATATATGTGACGTTTTCAGGTTAAAGGCACCATAATTATTGTCGGCTAGTCTAAAGTTATTTTATAAGAAAATATTTGAAATGTTTGAACCTTGCCTAACAACCGACTACGTTGACCTTCAACCTGAAAACGTTACATTTTATACTAAATACTTTTTATTTCTTTTTTTATACCTTCAATATGGTATTTAAAAAAACTAATCAGTCATCAGCACACCACAGTTTTAATTGAGCTGTCGAAGAAAAATAATAATATATGTGAGGTTTTTTAGGTTAAAAGTGCATGTTGGCTTGTCTAAAGTTATTTTATAAGAAAATATTTATGGCTTCAACCGACAATGGGGTACCTGAAAACGTCACATTTCATACTACATATTATTTATTTTATTATTTATATTTTTATACCTTCAAAGGTAAATGACCTTAAGTATTTAAGAAATGAATCAGTCATCAAACGTACACAGTCTTAATCAAGCTGTCAAAGAAAAATAACATTATATGTCACGGTTTCAGGCAGGTTCCAGAATTCTTCCTATTTTATCATTTTTCATCACAGTTATTTTGTTTTTCTTGTTCTCCGGTTCACCGTTAAGTATTGTGTGGATTTTTGTTTCCGCAACATTTGCCTCTACCAATAAACATGTTGTTAGACAATAAAATCCAGGTCCTTTCTTGTCGACAATGTTGTTCAGTCTATTATGCCAGGCTTCTACGTTATTTTGAGTTCGAGGTAACTTTAAATGATTTAGGTCTTAGCAGCTCCACCAAGCGGGTGGAAATAACGCCTGTTGACTATTTTTACCTGAGACATAGTATTCGTCAAACCATTTAGCAATTGCCTTGCATTTTTTCGATGCATTTTTTTTCCACTCCTTGAAATATTGCGGTATTGCTGCAGCTGGAAGAAATGCCAAAGCCATGAGGCACTTGACTTCTAAAGCAAATATATAATCCGTTCCATATAAACCCTGCAAGCCGTTTCTTTGGATTTTTCGAAAAATGATCTGCCCTAAATGAAACAAACAACACTTCGTTTTTATGTTTTCAATGTTTTGTCGCAAACATTTAATAGCGCCTATTTCGAAATCCGTTAAACAAAATTGCACTTTAATTGTCAGTCTCTGTTCATTACAATACTCGTGTATTAGATCAAACATTTTGTTGTAGGTCGCCTTATCTTTATGACTGCACAAAACAAACAGCAATGGTACAGTGTTCGAGTTTGAGTCTAAAATTCGGGCATGAAATGAATACACTTGCAAAATTATTTCGGGAACAGATTTAAAGGTTCCATTCATCAGCCACATAGTACTTTTAGCCAGAAAAGACATCAATTCTTTTGTAGAAAAAAGAATCACTCTTTTGTTTTTTTTAAATATTTCGTCTTTTATTACTAGACATTCCTCTCTTTCAGTATGCAATAGCTCTTCACGTGTAGTGAAGTATAAGTCTTTGGGCTCATGGAACAGCGGCTGATGCTTAGATTTCTCCCTGTACACAACCTGCTTTAGAGCACTCGAAGATGGTAATTGCGACAGCAAAAGCGGATCACCCTTTTTTAATGCGTCTTGAATGATTTGGCACGGCTTCTTGTTTTCCAATGCTTGACTTTTTACGTTATTTATTACTTTTGCTAATGGTAATCTCGAAGCAGAAGGTTCGTGGTTGTGATCCCCGTGCGACAAAACGTTGTGGTGGTCATCTTCTGATTTATAGAGAGTTACAGCACGTATTTTATTGTTCATGAGCCGTATCAAAAGTACTGAAATAAAAAATTAGGTAAGCCGGTGGAAATCGAGTTGTATGGATGCTCCGCCACTGGTACTTACTTAATGTATATCGGTTCACTATACTCGAATATTTTTAAATATTTTTCGTTCTCATCGATGTAATGTTCGCGTGACAGCCCTAGCGCTACACGCGCCGCGTGTGAATGAATACAAGTTATACGATAGAAAGAGATGCACAGAGTAGGCATGTTTTTTTATGCCTAAACGCCGTTTTTGATTAGAAAGTGAAGCTTCTGTACTTGTACTATTACTTATTCTGTGCCCTTGGCCCATGAGGTTCGAGCACCCACGCCCTCTTTAAGGATATTTCAAGGAGGCTTGTGGGCGCTACCGGCGACCGTAGAGCTGGCAGCTTCCTCGCCCAACGCATTAGTATTGCAATACAGCGAGGAAACGCTGCCAGCCTCTATGATACGAGTACCATGCCAAGGGGGGAATATTGAATTTAACATTTATTTTATTTTAGTTTTATGTTTTTTACTTGTTATTGAAATAAATTATAATCACTGATGGACTAATTAGAATGAAAATTTTTCTACCTAGTCGTCATCTCTATTGAAAATTTGTATTATTGGGATATAATATATGTAGTTATTTTTTTATAAATTTATAGAATGTTATTTTATTTTACATGTTTAGGTACGTAAATAAAATATGTAACGTTACCCACATAACCACGAACTTCCATTGCACGTTTAAGGCAAAAACGGCCTCTCCGTTTTCAGGAACCACCTTTCAAAGCACTTTATCAAGTAAACAAAAAGCTTACGACACTTCCCATAGAATTTTATTTTAGCGTAGGGCGCCATATTGTCAGTGATGTGCTTTAGGATCCGGATAGAAATAAAAAGTGATATAAAGGGTTTTATTGAAAGGACAGGCTTTTTCGCTTTCGTCGCTATAGAAATATTACATAATTAGATACACTTATAAAATTAAATTAATGTATTACCTGATTCAGATTTAAACATTTATACTTTTTCTTATTTACTGCTAGGAAATAGACTTGATTATTTGAAAGCATACACAAGGACAATACCTTGTATTTTACCTAGCTTTTTTTTCTAATGATGTCGCATACAATTTTGCATTATACTCAGCAGCAACGTTTCTTCGCCTCTCGTATCAAGAGGTAGGGAGTTGCGACCATTGCAATGTTCAAGATTATTGAAGTTCTGGAATCTTTGGCTTGCTTGGATCTCAAGATACGCTTGAGAGGTTACTTGAGAAGGTAGTCAAAACCATTATCTATAATTAAAAAAAAACCGACTTCATTTGGTTCCCGGTAAAAGTGAAATTTTGAATTTGTTTGAGTTAGCCAGTTTACTTCACAAATATCCAATACACCGCACGTGTACGATTGAAAATTGAGGAGCTTTCTTAATGTCCCAGGGCTTCCATCAATTCATGTGAAGTATAATCAAACGGAACTCCCTTGTAGACCTTTAAAACAAACAAAATAAAATGCCAAATATAAACTATAACAAAATAACAATGTGTTAAATTGGAAAACAGATGTAAATTATCGAGCCGTTTCATTATGCCATCTCTGATTATCAACATCAGGTCCACTCCAGCAAAATGATGGCCACAGTAAGAAAATGCCTAAGCTAATTATGGACACCCTCTAATCACAATGAACGTGCATTTCAAATTTGAGGAGTTCTCTGAATTCTTCTAGAACTCCATCATCAGAATATAAATCAAATCAAAAAGATGAATGTCACAACTAGGATAATAAGTAGAGCTAGGTTTATTGATCAGTTCCACTTTGCCATCCCTGGTCTTCATCATCAGGTCCACTTCATCAAAATGTTGGCTCCCCAAAACAATGTTTTAGTTACTTAAGAAAACCCTCAAATCAGAATGCATGTGCCGTTAAAATTTGAGGAGTTCTCTCAATCCCTCATGAAGTCCATCATCAAAATAGAACTATAATCAAATAGGACTATCTTGAAGGTATTTCTTTACAAAGAAAAGATGAATGTCTCAAATCGGATGATAGAGCTGGGAATTACCAAGCAGTTCCACTTTGCCATCCCTGGTCTTCATCATCAGGTCCACTCCACCAAATTGATGATGTTCGTAAAGAAATGCTCGAGTGTCTTAAGAAACTACCCAAATCATTATGCATGTGCCTTTCAAATTTGAGGAGTTCCCTCAGTTCCTCATGGATCCCATCATCAGAAATGGATTTTGAAAAAAACGGGATAAACCTGGAACCATCTATTTTCAGACAAAAAAATATTTTTTTAAATCGGATGATAGTCCTGAGAATTACCAAGCAGTTCCACTTTGACATCCCTGGTCTTCATTATCAGATCCACTCCACCAAATTGATGATTTTCGTTAAGAAATGCTCGAGTTTCTTAAGAAATCACCCAAATCAGCATGCATGTGCCTTTCAAATTTGAGGAGTTCCCTCAGTTCCTCATGGATCCCATCATCAGAAATTTTTATTGAAAAAAACGGGACAAACCTGGAATCATCTATTTTCAGACAATTTTTTTTTTTTATCGGATGATAGTCCTGGGAATTACCAAGCAGTTCCACTTTGCCATCTCTGGTCTTCATTATCAGATCCACTCCACCAAATTGATGATTTTCGTAAAGAAATGCTCGAGTTTCTTAAGAAATCACCCAAATCAGCATGCATGTCGATACCTTTGGGTTCAATTGTCGTAAAGGACATTTTAGCGAAAATGAGTTATATACACAGTTTTGTTCAGAATCTCAAGCACTATCGATCTGTATAGTTAAAATTTCGATATCTCTTCAAAAGTTGCCTTTACGACCAAGATTTTCTACTATGGACTTGTAAAAATAGCTAAGGTAAAGAGGCGTAAATACCAAGTCATTTATTATAAATAATCATCTGTATCGTAAAGGAAATAGATAAATAAAAGTATTGTCGTATGTGACCTTCGTTTTCATTGTTGCCCTTTAAGCCCTTATTTAATAACGATTACTTTTTATAGTAGTGAGGTCAAGTTGGGCGTAAAGAACAAGTTCGACCTGCACACTACGTCCTTTACTACCTGCACTACGTCATTTACGACCTGCACTAAAAATAATTATTCCGCAATTATATGGAACGACCAAGGTGGTAAAGGACCGATGTCACTTTATTTGTTGTTTTTTCCCATTTTGTTTGTAATTATTTAAGTAAAAACAAAAACACATAGGTCTATTTCCTATATCAGATAAGTATAGAATAAAGACATTAATAGACCCATTTGAAAAAATGCGAAATAAAGTGTCGTCAACTTTGGAGCATCGCGTTAAGATAACACAAGACAAGGTAAGTGCACAAAATTAGTATTTATTTATGGTATTTTAGTTTAAACAACGAAAACGCTCTTAATTTTCGTATTGTGTGTGAGGTAGGTGTCCCGTGGTTTCATTTAACTTAATAAATGCGCGTCGAAAGATGTTTGGCGAATTCTAAATATAATTATAAAAAATTATGATAAAGACCATTTGCTATCGATACAGCAATGTGACGTGGGCTGTAAGGGAATTATTCCATCTTTATTACTCTGCTTTCATAGTGTTAAGAGCATACTTACGTATATAAGTATTTTACATATATAAATATATTATAATTTAAACTTTCGTGAGACATATTGATATTAAATTGCAACGGTTAACACTCCTATTGTGATAAAAATACGTGAGTGTTAACCGTTGCAATTTAATATAAATATATTTTTAAGGAAATACTATTTTGTTTTGTTTTCAATGGTAAAGGGAACGATTATCATAATAATTCGATTTGTGTCTAAAGTTAACAAGCCGCTGGTAATCGTTTGTTCCTTTCCATGACATTACTATATCAAAGAGGAGCAAACAATTATTAGCGGCTTGTTAATTTAGTAGACATTTATGATTACGGGGAATAGTTTTTGCGATATTCACTATTAACGATAAGTGTATAATACCTAAATGCAATTAAAAACTTTATGATATTGTCATTTACATCCACAAAATATGCAATTTCAAATCCGCATGCAGTCCTTAACGACGTCCAATGTACGTTAACAATAAAGAAACATGCCCTTTACGACCGCTACATTTTCCATATACAACTCTTATATTTCTATGTTATTTACAAACATCGAACGTCGTAAAGGACCACTTGTAAGTCTGCAATTACATATTTTGTGGGTGTAAATGACAATTTAATAGTACATTTCGATGCTAGTGCGGAAAGTATGTCATTACTACACGAGTCCCGAGGTATCTTGCCACGAGCCGTAGGCGAGTGGCAATACTCGGGACAAGTGAAAAATGACATATCCGCACGTGAATCGAACGACGTTTTTCAATACAGATGGGAAAAAAATTAAAATACATAAGAACGAATTTAATGTTTTTTTTTATTATTTCCGTGACACGATTGTAATACAGTTGATATATTAAGAACATCTTCAAAATGTTTATCTTATCTTCTTTACTTTCTCATTTTCAATCTCATAATAATTATTTCTCATAAACAAAATAATAAATCGTATGTGACAAATCGTATCGTCATGTCTTAGAGGCCCTTCGAACATGTTTACCTGATTGAAAAACGCCTCTACTTTGACTGACGTTTCGTAGGCTCTGTTCCGTTTCATACACACAGATTCATAAGAACTGTATTCATTGTTAATATTTTTAATGAATGATCATTAGTATGATGAAGAAGTAATTATTGAAATATGAAATATAAATATCTTTAACATTATTGCGTTAATAGTAGGTATTTAGTTTTATTACGGCTCGGTAAAGTTAACGAACAATAATACTCTTCGGTAAGCAGTCATGAATTGGAACACAACTAAATTTAAAAAGATTGGAAAAGTAAAAAGCACTAGTTTGCAAAAACAAACTTTGCGCACGCAAAACAGCCAAAAAAAGGCCACTTTTTGAGCAACTGTATTGAAAAATTATTTTTCTCCAATATGCTCGGAAATGTTCACATTAATGTAGCAAAATTGGTACGAAAAGAACCTCCTTATGTACCCACTCAAATTAAAAAAAATCGAATTCATTATTTTACCGTTTTAGCGTCCAGGAAGTTGTACTAAAATCCATTACTGTATTGTTTTTTACTTTTTAAATAAATATTTGGACTATCAATATTGCAAACAGCCAAATATACTTAAGCCGCGACCAAACGGTCTGCACCGACGGGACAATCTGATTGACATCAGATTGTCAATCTGATCATATCGTGCTTAAAAATGCCCCGTCTGGGCTGGCTTTGTAGTAGTGTAGTAGTAGTTCTAGAGAGAAGGAGATCAAATGCTTGGTTGTCTCGTTCTATTGCAAGTTGCATACGGCTCACTGTGCAAGGTCGTGTAGATACGGCCGACAATTACATACGAATCCACGAAATTCTATTTCCGTCCGAGGCATATATAGTGCTTTTCTCCAAACATGCAAGGAAATAAAACAATATATTTCTTCATTTCATTTTATTAGATATAAATATATACAACAACTCAAATTTAAAAAGAGTTCAATTTGAAACAGTTTTAATTGAAATGAAATGAAACATTTTGACAATTAGAAATATTTAAAGTGATTGTTTTACCGGGCACTGTGATATTGGTTTGTTGTATGTTTTCAGAAGTTGGAGTGTTAGTAATATTACAATTTTGATTTGTGTTTGCTTTTCATGTAGTTTGTTCCGAGACCTCCGAGTGCTCAACCGCGAGTATATTTTTTGATGTAGAAGGCTGGGAATCTGACTGTTGCAGCTTGATAGTTTTGTTTATTTTATCGCATATGTTAATTTTATTTTGCACGGAGTCCTCAATATAACTTTCAGCTACAACAGTAGACTTCCACCCTCCGTGTCTTTTTAAAGTTGTTAAATTCGCTCCCGAATCGGCTAACAAAGTAGCTGAGGTTCTTCGGAAGCAGTGCCCGGTATAACAATCACTGTTCGGTAGCCCTAAATATTTTGCAATTTGCGTCGGAATTGACGCCAACTTGTGTCTACCAATCACTTGGTTTGTACACTTTCCATGTTTATAATTAAGAAAACATCTGTCAGATTTTGTCGAACACGGAAGTAGCGCTTGATATTTCTTAACTAGGGGCACGAATTCTTGCCCTATAACAAACTTGCGGTCGATTTTCGTTTTTGTGTCACGTAGTGTAACCACCATTATATTGTCATGGCAGGTCACATCATTTATTGTTAAATTTGTCATTTCTATCATTCGACATGCGCCATTTACGCCGAAAATAAGAGCCACCTGCAACAAATAAATTCAAATCAATTATCATAATTTAAAGTATTTAGTTATCAAATAATGTATGTACATAGGTATGTAATAAATAGAGGGATTTCAACAATATTATGTATGTACCTACCTTATTTACCAGGTGCATGTCATCTGGAGATTCGTTTAAATATCTATTTATGTCATCTTCGGTTAAAATCTTCGATTTTTTGCTTTTAAAGCCGGCCGACTGCCGCTTTAGAAATGATGTCAACTTGCTGTAACCTTTAATATTTATGTCTTGTTCGAGTTGAATAGTACTTTTTAGCATCGAATACATTGCCCACAGCGTACTTGGTTTTTTATCTTTAGACAATTCGTTAAAATAAGCTAAGAGCACATTTTTGGAGAACGAATTCGCATTTTTGTTGTTTCTCCAAACCATGAAATTTTCAAATGTCTTCCGGTACTTTTCGGCTGACTTTAGTGGTAATAAGTTATCTTTTACTAAATTTGCTTCTGCCCGTAGTTCCGGAGGTGTACCGATTAACATTTCTTCATCACTCGAACTTGAACTCATTTTTATTTAGGACTTTCGAGAAATCTGTTATGACCGATTTAAAATTTAATCTTGATTAAGATTTGAAAAGAAAAATAAGGTTCCCGCCTAAACTTTCTTTTAATGCATGGTTGTGTTCATAAAAAAAGTTGAAATGTCTTTAGTTTTATTAAGCTGTATCTACACGACCTTGCACAGCGAGCCGTATGCAACTCGCGATAGAACGAGACAACCAAGGATTTGATCTCCTTCTCTCTAGAACTACTACAAAGCCAGCCCGCATTTTTAAGCACGATAGGATCAGATTGACAATTTGATGTCAATCAGATTGTCCCGTCTGTGCAGACCGTTTGGTCGCGGCTAAAGTATATTTGGCTGTTTGCAATATTGATAGTCCAAATATTTATTTAAAAAGTAAAAAACAATACAGTAATGGATTTTAGTACAACTTCCTGGCCGCTAAAACGGTGAAATAATGAATTCGATTTTTTTTAATTTGAGTCGATACATAAGGAGGTTCTTTTCGTACCAATTTTGCTACATTAATGTGAACATTTCCGAGCATATTGGAGAAAAATAATTTTAAATCTGTTGACAAAATGTAATATACTTTTGAAGCAAATATTGTTTCTTTGTTGTAATACTGGATATAAAACAGTCTAGTTCTTTGTTGTTACTAAATATTTAGAGAAATATACACTGTAAAGCTAATTCGGCTAGTCTTTGCCATCAACGTTTTAATACATTTTTCAAGTTTCTTATTAGTAAACTAAGCTGAAAATAGTCGTCATTTGTACCATTTTAGTTATATTTACGCCCCGAATTTGCAGCATAATCATCTAAGACCGTCATTTACGACCCTATCAACTCTAATTGTTCAAAAAAATCGTGGGTGTAAAGGACAGTCATAGCATTTTGACGTGTCCTTTACAACATCTAACTTCTAAATTGTTTAGTTTTTCACTACGGTTGCTACACCAGGTTAAAGATACTAGCAATCTACATATTTTTCTTATATACGTCACAAATATAGGTCAACAAACAAAAAAGATATTATCAATTTTATAAAAAAAAAAGTGTTTTTTTTTGCTTCTCCTGAAAACCTGCATTTTGTCCTTTACGACAATTGAACCCAAAGGTATCGATGTGCCTTTCAAATTTGAGGATTTCCCTCAATTCCTCATGGATCCCATCATCAGAAATGAATTTTGAAAAAAACGGGACCAACCTGGAACCATCTACTTTAAGAAACCAAAAAAAAAATTCAAATCGGTGCAGTAATGACGGAGTTCTGAGGTAACATCCATAAAAAAAAACAGACGAATTGAGAACCTCCTCCTTTAGAAATATTGAAGTCGGTTGAAAAATAACATTAAAGTGGTAATTATTATTTCAGGTGGCTTAGCTATACAAAAAAAAGGTATATTAAAGTAACAAAGTACCTATATGAATTGAGAATAGTAACATGTAATAAACGAATACATGGCAGTAAATAACAAACATTTCAGCTCGTGCAATTCATTTAGATGGTTTGTATATTTTAAAGGCAACTGATATTATCAATATACATATAATAAGAGAGTAGAAATAAAAAATCTGTACAATAAATATATAAAAAAAAATACATAGGGGCGTATCAGAAACGTTGATAAAATATCTTTCAATGGTTTTTAGAATTTTTGTCTGTCTGTCTGTCTGTCTGTGAATTTGTTCGCTAACTCTGCAAAAAGTACTGGACAGAATTTTATGAAATTTGGTATGGTAATAGTTTATGTACCGGAGTAACATTTAGGATACTTTTTATCCGGTTTCGTAACGTTTTTGTTTTTTACATATGTATAGTTTGCATTGCTCATAATAGATGGCGCTAGCGGTACGGCCTTTATTGTACAAAACTTGAAAGCTGCTGCAATGTTCGAAATACCGTCGTATAGTATAGTGGAGGAGACCGAGAGGGATGGTACTATACGATTGTCAATTTTATAACATCTGAGTAAATTTCGTTTTTGTAACAGACCATAGGTGGCGCTAACTGAACACAAATACCATCAAATGAACCATAAGATAGGAACTAAGTGATTTTTATGAACCCTTTCCTGTCTGGGTGTTGTAGGTAGGTACCCATTTTCTAAAGCTTTTAATATGCTGGACCCATTACTTATCACATTACGTAAGGCCTTATCAGTTACGTTATAATAGAATACGTTTTAAAGGTTTTTAGAATTTTTATCCGTCTGTCTGTGAATTTGTTCACTAACTCCGCCAAAACTACCGAACAGAATTGAATGAAATTTAAGGTGGATTACCACCTTTACGTACCGGAGTAACAAATAAGATAATTTTTATCATGTTTCGTTAAAAAAAAATACGATCGACATCTTGATCAATTTACATCTAAACCAAACGTTTACACAATGCCTGCAATATGTCATTCAACATGTTGTTAGTACTTCAAATATTATTATTCTTCTTCTTCATGTGCCTCTCCATTATTGAAGGTTGGCAGTCAGCTTCTTGAAGTTTTCCTTGTCATGAGCCAGTCTGAACAGTTGCTCAACGGTCCTGATCCCTGTCCACTCCCGGATGTTACGGAGCCATGACATCTTGCGTCGCCCAGGTTTTCTTTTCCCAGATACTTTTTCCATCATGATGGTCTGGAGGAGAGAATACCGATCATTCCGCAATACATGTCCGAGATACGCAACCTTTCTTTGTTTCACAGTGCGGACAAGCTCTAGGTTTTTTTCCATACGGAGCAAGACTTCTACGTTCGTTACTCTATCTGTCCAACTGATGCGAAGCATGCGTCGGTAAGACCACATTTCAAATGCTTCGACCTTTTTACGGAGCTCTGCTTTCATGGTCCACGCTTCACATCCGTACAGAACGATGAGCCATATGTAGCACTGGAGAAGCCTGGTTCTCAGGTCGATCGATAGTTGCCGGCTGCACAGGACTTTCCTCATGTTCGTAAACGACGCGCGAACTATTTCGATACGCGCTCGAATTTCAGTATCGCTCTCCCAGGTTTCAGTGAGCCACGAGCCTAAGTACTTGTACTTTACAACATTCTCCAACATGTTGCCGTTGGCCTGGATTTTCGCTTGGATACTCTGCGAGTGTGTTATTACCATGACTTTAGTTTTCGCGACGTTCATGTTCATTCCAACTCTTTTGCTGTGCAACAGAACTCTGCTCACAATCTCTTGCAGGCCTTCTTCAGTGTTTGCTATCAGAACGGTGTCGTCGGCATAGCGTAGGTTATTTATAACTTCTCCATTAATTACGACCCCGTGCTCTACTTCTTCGAGCGCCGCTTTCATAATCAGCTCTGAGTAACTGTTGAACAGTATCGGGGACATAATACACCCCTGTCTGACACCCCTTTGTATGGGAACTGGGTTAGTTATTTCACCATCCACCTGCACAGTCGCATTCTGCTTCCAGTACAAACTCCGGATAATACGAATATCTTTGCCGTCTAGACCTATATCTTCCAACATCTGCATAAGTACCTCGTGTTTGACACGGTCAAAGGCTTTCTCATAGTCTATAAAACATAGATACACGTTTTGTTGTTGATCACGGCATTTTTGAACCAGAACGTTTAGTGAAAATTGTGCCTCTCTTGTGCCCATACCAGCACGAAAACCAAACTAACTTGCCCCGAGTTGTTCATCGCATTTAACTCTTATGTGATTATGTATTATTGAGAGAAACACTTTTAATACATGACTCATTAGACTCAAATATTATTAATATTATTAGATGGCGCTAACAGTAATCTTGGCTATTATTTAAAAAAATAATTATAAACGGGATTCAAGAACTTTCTACATTTACTTAAATTACAAAACATCATCTCTAAAAACATTTTTTTTTTAAATTCATACTTCATTTAGGACAGAAGCAGATGAAACTTTTTCTATGTACCCACATATTTACTTACTTTACTCTTTGGTACCCACAAGATCGTGAATGACAGAGTATAACAGATGTCAGTTTTCTATCAGTTTCATATATATATTTTTCGTTGTTATTGCGATTATACGGATTTTTAAGTTTTGACATTATTTTTGACGCCATGCCAATATGCCGAAAAGAAAGACAAATCTTTCCCAGTACTTAAGCGCTCGCAAACGAATGAAGCTTGCCCTCAGGAAACAGAAGATGAACATCAGGCGAGATTGCGTATCGAGAAGCTTCGACAGGTAGGAGATTTTTAAATTTTCTGTCTGCTTCCGGACTCCCCGCGCACGAGATCAGATTAAAAATAGGAGTACCAATTATATTAATGCGAAATTTAAGCCCGCCAAAACTTTGCAATGGTACGCGCCTCAAGGTCGTGGCTCTGCAGAGCAATATAATCGAAGCGGAGATACTCACCGGTTGTGGAGCGGGTGAACGAGTATTTATCCCAAGGATTCCACTCATTCCAAACAACTATCCGTTCCGTTTTAAGCGGCTCCAGTTCCCGATCAGCATAGCCTTCGCAATGACAATTAACAAGACCCAGGGCCAGACGTTGCGCCGGGCGGGTGTGGACCTCTCGACCAGTTGTTTTTCACACGGACAGCTTTACGTGGCGTTGTCCCGTGTTAGCGATGTTTCCAATATATTTGTATGCGCGCCACATAATACAACACATAACGTCGTTTATGAAGAAGCCTTAATGTGAATCACTAGAGTTTTAACCCACGAGAAAAATTCCACGCTAACGAAGTCGCGGGCAGAGCTATGTATAATAATTATAAACTTACTTAGGATTAAGCAAAGCTTATTGAAATGAACATTATTTTGTATTCATTTGTGAGAAGCGGATTTTACCAACTCACTATGGCTCTCGCATAAGAGTTTATAAACGTCATTACACTGTCTTAAGAACACAGCCTCACGTCGTACTCAGTTTTTAGAATAAGTTAGCGTTATAAGTACATCTAATTTTCTTTCTGGACCCTTACATGGGTATTTACAAGCCTTCTAAATATTCCTTGAAAGTTGTGTAACGTTAGTCTTGAAAGTTGTGTTGTGTTATGTTGTAACGAAAATACTTAGTTGCGTTTAACTTGTAATAAATGATATAGCATACGTTATTCTCGCACTCACATACACCTACTGTCAAAGTGATATGTAGATGAGGATGACTAATCAATAATCATTTATTTATCGCCCGCAGGAAAGACACCTGGTTTTTTTAACATGTATGTTATTACAACAGTATGTGTATATGTAGATAAATAATGTACAAAAACTTCTATACGTATACTAAAAATAAAAAAACAACCACATGCTGAAATTGTAATAGTAATATTTGTACGAGCAAATATTTTGTTCTTAGGTAATTTGATTTTAATTAAATTTTAATACATTTAATTTTGTACTAAACGATCTGCGTTTCCTTAAGTTACTTACACTAAAATATTTAGGAATGGAAACAGTCCAACTCCTAGGTAAAATAAAAAAAAATATTTCACGCGGACGAAGTCGCGGGTAAAAGCTAGTTATACATAATATAATGAAATAGGTATATACGAACATTTAAAGTTTAAATAAAAGCTTGCAAATACTGTGAAGGCGTAAACGCTACACACTTGAACACAGAAGATTGTCGAGAGTACAAAACACCTGTAAAAAGTTATAGTATAAGGCTATTGCGAAAGCTTTACAATCACTGGCGAACCTCCTACGCTATACCACTAATCAGTATCGGAGATTATATGCAATCAAAAAGTTTTATCGCCTTGGCCGATTGCCTAAAGGTTTGCACCAGAGTGCTACACTTTCTATCCGAATCATTTGTAGAGAAACTGACTAGACCCCCGAGCTTTGCGACTAGCCGCGCTTCCGTTAGTTTATGCGCCACTGAATGCTACTCACTAAGGCGATATATGTACTCAGAGTTTCCGAAACAGCGAGCAAGGTAGCATTTCTAACCATTTGTTTTTTTATTATTATTATAAAAGATAAATACCATTAGCATTAAATATCATTAGCACCAAATATCATTAGCACCAAATAACGGCGATTTAACTTTGAGAAGGCCGAGTGGGATAGTGTAACGGGATGCAATTCCCGTTTACATAAATGATTATTACATATTAATTTGTTACAATTCCCCTTAACTTATTTCATATTCTTTATTAGAAACGCGTGTATTTGACGAGTAATGTATAGCTTGCCTTAAATCTCTAATTTCGTCTATGCTCCAAAAGTTTTAATGCTCTATGCTTTTTAAATATGAAATCAATGATATTTGAATTATTTGGAATAATCAGCTGTCAATGCCAAACAAAGCTTCTAAGAAAACATGAATTTCAAATTATATACAATTTTAGTTTCAATAAAAAGGTATTAAACGATGTATGATATCAGCGACGAGAAGTTATACTAATTCACATTCTTGGAAGGATAGAAGGATTCAAAATAAGACAAAGGATATGTTTTTATCGCAATAAGGAAACCGAAATCGAAAGCTAAGTATAACATCTAGATTTGAAAAATATATTTCCTTTATTCCCTCTATCTGTAGAAACATATTGAATGGATTTAAGATCTCCCCTCTAACTCAAAAGTATCCCTAAATAGTATGTTACATTTATCTACTACATTTATCGTTTTACGAGAACTGACTAGACTCTCAATGACATACATTATGCAGGCAAGACAGTTAAGGAGATCGGGTTGAGAGTAGATGAGATAACGACATAATTTAGAGTATTATGAGTGATACTACGCTGACTGATCCTTCCTACAGCTAGACCTCACTTGACTTTACCTGACAACACGTACATCTTCAACAGTTCAATCCCTTCATGTTAGCTTCCAAATTTAGATGAAAGTACTTAGTGATAGTAGCTCATAGCTTCTTTAAAAATACAGGTGGTAGACAACATTGCAGAAGGCAGAGTAAATAAATAATGGCAACTTTATCGAATGAAAAGAACCTAGCTTTACTACGCGACACAACGTTTCCCCCTACACGATCACCGGCCAAATTGATATTACAAGGTAAAATTCAGGAACTGTATTTCATTAGGATAGGAAATTTGTAGTATAATACTGGACCGTCACAGTCGGTGCCTTAGTAACCAGGATGTATGTTGCCAAATTCACCAGTTCCTTGAATTTACCTTGATGTGTCAAAGTTGGCTTTTTTCAGCCACAGTTGTTGCTTGTGAAATGGACATCGTTAAGTGCCTGTTACTTCTCTGCTCTGTGCTCTGTCTAAATATTTCGTTTAAAATCGCTTTTAATTTTATACTCAGATAAAACAATTCATTTAATAAATTACAAGTTCACGCCAACATCACCTTAACACTTTAGGAAGAGATTTCCTCTTTAGGCAAAAATAGCGTAGGTACGTCATAACTCTCTCAGCTCTTTCGACGTGCATATCATGCATGTATCGTAGATACATTGTAATCCTATATTATTCTTCATCCAAAATACTTATTATGATTATTTTTGGTGGGGTAATTTTATTAGTTTAGTTTATTGCAAAACTGTCAGTTCAAAACCAACTCAAAATTATAAGATTGAGGAGAACAGTATAAAATTACTAAATAACAATATGTAGCTTCTTATAAGCGAAAATTTAAAATAACGTTCCTAGTTTCCATAAACAACACAACTAAGTCATTTTCAAAATTATTAGGCTAGAAAAGTACACTGAGTTCTGAACTATAGGTAATTCAATTTGTCAATAATTGGTTTCTTAAGAAGTAGAAGATTCGGTACCTGTCTAGCCATAAGTTCTGTTACAAATGAAATGAAACATATTTTTAAAAGGATGTAATTAATTTACCATAAGTAAATGTTTATTTATAGGTAAGTTAATAAGGTTTCTAAACAATATATTTTTTATTCAAAATGCCCGCCTTTAGCTTTAATACACGCCCTCAAACGATCCGGCCACACGTCTATAGATTCACGCACTGTATCCATTGGGAAATTTGCCACTGCTACCTTCAAAGATTTTTTTAGAGAATCGATATTGGCATGGCGTTTAGAGCAGACCATGTCCTCTAACACTGACCACAATTTATAGTCCAGGGGATTTAAGTCGGGACTGGAAGAGGGCCAATCATCTGCCTTGATGAAGTCCGGAACATTCCTTTGCAGCCAAATCTGGGTGGTGCGAGCTTTATGACCCGGGGCTGAGTCCTGCTGAAAGGTCCAGTGTACATTTTTGAACATTGTGTCGTTTAGTGGTTTAACTACTGTTTCTAAAATCGTATCCTGATACACTTTAGCTGAAATTTTCACTCCTTTTTCGCAAAAATGGATCTCAGAGACGCCTTGATACGACACACCCCACCAAACCATGACGTAAGCGGGATGATGACCTCGCTGAATCCTTCCAACTATCTCTTTAGCTTCTCGAGAGTTGTGTGCGTACACTTTATCATTTTGTTTGTTGTAGTGCTGCTCGATAGTAAAAATTTTTTCATCCGTGAAAAGAATATTTTTATATTTCCCATGTGCGTATCGAGATAAAAGGCTTTTTGATCTTTCAACTCTCTTGTCCTTTAGTGACTGATTTAACATATGTCCTGTATATCGTCGGTAAGCTGCAAGACTCAAGTCATCTTTGATTATACGCGAAAGTGTCCTAGGTGGTATTTTCATTTCCTTAGAAAGGATCTTCTGTTTTCTTATGGGATTTCGGCGAATTCTGGCCCTTACAGCATTAACGGCTTGTTTTGTTCTAACAGTACGTGGTCGGCCAGATCTTTTACTGTCATCGACAGAGGACGTTTTGGTATATCTTTGAATGTTACGATACACAAACATTCGACTGATCTCTAACTTTTTTAGTGTCTCAAAAATGTGGGACGGCTCCATTCCTACCTTATGCAGAGCAATCACAGCAATTCTATTTTCTTTGACACCCCACTCCATTATTAATTTACTTATTTTAATATTATATTGTATATAAATGGTGGCAAAAACATCCAAGTACTTACGTCAAAACACAACATTCGAAATTCGAATTATTATTTTTCTTAAAATCATTGTTAACTGCCAGTAACAGAACTTATGGCTAGACTAGGTACACTAAAGCTGCAGTAGCATGTCTTGCCAATAAAACTCCGTAATAATTTAGAGAATGTAGTTCCAAACCATACAACTAGGGCTTGCTTCTATTTTTTTTTACTAAAGGCTAAACAAACGTAAAAAGGTACCTTTAGCTATTAAATCAAGCAACATGAAATTGTATATTATGTAATTTAATAAGCAATATTTCTTAATTCCGCAATAATACTCGTAGGTAGATTTTATGTGTTATTTCTAGCGAATCTTGACAAGAAAGCTTCAACACTTCAACATATCGAATATATATGCTCGGGGCTCCTTAGATATATCGTTCTCTGATCTGTAAAAAAGATAGCGTTAACATCCTGCTATGTATTCACTTATTATGAGAAACGTAAATACGTACGTTTATTTCTGTATCTAAATTATATATTTCATACTAACACGCTTGCTGATCGTACTTCTAAATTTCATTATATACGATACGACAATATATAAGTTTCTATGTTTAAATAACATTAAAATCTAAAATGAATTTATGAAAATGATGTTTATAAATAAACATTTTCATTTTCTGTCAAAATAATATTTGACTGACGTATACCATGAAAACATAAAAATATTTCAGTCGATTAAAGAGGTTTGATATCTTTATGTTAGGAATGTTATAGCGAAACCTACATGGGAATTCTGAATAAATATTTATAGCAAATATTTTTGTCAGTCATTTTCAAAAGTACATTTACGTAAGTTACGAAATGTACCGTCAGACAATAAAATATTTTTATTTTTAAATAAAACAAAATGGTAAATTTAAAGTTAATTAATTTCCTATTCAATAAATTGGTATTTTATGGCATTTTAATAAAACCAAATATATTAAATAAACAATATTTAAATGTTATTTGGATAACATTAGGGTATGTTATATACAGTTTATATCGATACGTGTTGTTCCATTGTCTTGGAATAGTGTAAGAGCGAATGAGGAATGATATCTGGTGATGTCTGTTTCTGTCAATGACTTAGACTCAACAGTATACAGTGTGATGTTTTGCTAACGACTTAGTCCTGACAGTATGCGACAGCCTCTGCAATGGAATCGGACTTAAGATATAAACATTAAAGTTCATTGGCATCTCGACATAACATCACACGGTCCAGGAAACTTTTTGGATATTGCTATTAGTTAGTGTCATTACAAGCTGACAGGTTGCAGGTTTCCAAACTGTTATCCAAAATGAGTTCTACTCCACAAGAAGCTAGGGACCCCATGATTAAATCACACATCCGTCAATTACATGTTGTCTATTTAAGTTTCTTCGGTCATAAATAAATAAATTACTAAGTATATTGTGGACATAGTACAAATAGACTTATTTCACAATAAACTAAATAAAGCTGATACTTAAAAAAAAAATGTCTCAACAAATAATAAAAAAATTAAATCTGGTTACGACCATGAATTGAAATAAGTACTAATATTAAAAAGTATTTTGAGTTTTTTTTTTTGGGCGGTCTTACAAAACGGAGCAGTCCCACAATAGAAGCTAAATAAAGCTGATACTTAAAAAAAATGCCTGAACGAATAATAAATAACTTAAATCTGGTTACGACCATGAATTGAAATACTAATATTAAAAGTATTTTAAGTTTTTTTTTTTGGGTGGTCTTACAAAACGGAGCAGTCCCACAGTATAAGCTAAATAAAGCTGATTTGTTAAGGCAAAAATAAAAGCTTTAACAAATAAAATAAAAAAACTTAAATCTGGTTACGACCATGAATTTAAATACTACTTAATATTTAAAGGTATTTATTATTTGGGATGGTCATAACATTAAGATGTATTCTCAACATAAGTTAAATAAAGTTTATGAAGGCTACAATTAAATGCCTTAACATATAATGACCTTTGACATCTGGTTACGATCAGATGGTAGGACAGTGAGTGCCTAATAAAGACTTCATGCAATTGATGAACATGCTCCAAGCCAGAAATCGGCCGTATTTTAGTGAACCCCAGGGTTTAGTGTTGATAGCGGATCTTTAACGGTTGGTCCCATTTAAAAAATTCTCGCCTTTGAAAGGGATGCATTGATTTCCTTTCCCCATCCGATAAGCAAAGCAGGTATGAGGTCGGAAGTGTCCTTGCAGTACGGCTAGAGTTTATCAAGGACTCACGACCCTTGGTACCTTTTTCCAAAAGTAAGAATGTCAGTGGAGATTTGTAAATGTCCATGTCATACATATTTGAGCTTGAGAACTTGACTATTATATGCGTGCGGTTCTTCGCTTGGTTAAATACACACTTCATAAGAGGAAAAATAAATAAAAAATGTCCACATTAAATGGAAAGATGCTAATGAACTTATTACTAATAAATAAAAATACAATTTACGCCTTATGCTACTAATTTTCTTTGTGGTAAAATTTTGCTTTCCATGACCCAAATGTGTCTATGTTCGCAAAATTTGGGGGTACTGTAGTGGTAGCATAAGCCTTATTTTTCTTTTTATAGTTTTTATTTCATTTCTATCTTTTAGGAGATAAATGTTATATATTTTTTTTAACATTCAGTCTTCACAATTTACTTGCTTTTGTATTCGCAAACGTGGGAGGTAGTATAATGTTATTTCCTTTGTTGGTTTTTAAAATTTTGCTTTCCATGACCCGGATGTGTCTATGTTCGCAAAATTTGGGGGTAGTGTGTAACGGGATGCAATTCCCGTTTACATAAATGATTATTACATATTAATTTGTTACAATTCCCCTTAACTTATTTCATATTCTTTATTAGAAACGCGTGTATTTGACGAGTAATGTATAGCTTGCCCTAAATCTCTAATTTCGTCTATGCTCCAAAAGTTTTAATGCTCTATGCTTTTTAAATATGAAATCAATGATATTTGAATTATTTGGAATAATCAGCTGTCAATGCCAAACAAAGCTTCTAAGAAAACATGAATTTCAAATTATATACAATTTTAGTTTCAATAAAAAGGTATTAAACGATGTATGATATCAGCGACGAGAAGTTATACTAATTCACATTCTTGGAAGGATAGAAGGATTCAAAATAAGACAAAGGATATGTTTTTATCGCAATAAGGAAACCGAAATCGAAAGCTAAGTATAACATCTAGATTTGAAAAATATATTTCCTTTATTCCCTCTATCTGTAGAAACATATTGAATGGATTTAAGATCTCCCCTCTAACTCAAAAGTATCCCTAAATAGTATGTTACATTTATCTACTACATTTATCGTTTTACGAGAACTGACTAGACTCTCAATGACATACATTATGCAGGCAAGACAGTTAAGGAGATCGGGTTGAGAGTAGATGAGATAACGACATAATTTAGAGTATTATGAGTGATACTACGCTGACTGATCCTTCCTACAGCTAGACCTCACTTGACTTTACCTGACAACACGTACATCTTCAACAGTTCAATCCCTTCATGTTAGCTTCCAAATTTAGATGAAAGTACTTAGTGATAGTAGCTCATAGCTTCTTTAAAAATACAGGTGGTAGACAACATTGCAGAAGGCAGAGTAAATAAATAATGGCAACTTTATCGAATGAAAAGAACCTAGCTTTACTACGCGACACAACGTTTCCCCCTACACGATCACCGGCCAAATTGATATTACAAGGTAAAATTCAGGAACTGTATTTCATTAGGATAGGAAATTTGTAGTATAATACTGGACCGTCACAATAGTTACTCCGAGAGTATTGACACGAGGCTGCTCAACCTGCAGCCCATCAGCACCAACTACGATGAGTTCATCAGCATTGTCCAATCCGTATCACGTGAGTCCATTCCTAGAGGTTGCCGGTCAAATTATATCCCTGGTCTGAACCCAGCGTCGTCACAATTGCTGCGGAGTTATGAAACCAAATTCACGAATGACCCCTTCTCTGCTGATACTATACTGACAGCCGCAGAGCTAATGGATGAATTGGCAAAGTCTCGTAGAGAAAAGTGGGCAGATACGGTCGCAAATGTCAACCTGACCCATAACAGCAAAAGGGCATGGCAAACACTCCATAAACTCACCGGTGATGCACCCGAGAGCACGCGGCCCGGTGTAGTCACGGCCAACCAAATTGCCTCCCAACTGCTGCTGAATGGCAAGCCACCCCACCGCACATCAACTCTCCCACCAACCCCTGAAATCCAGGACAACAGGTCAGCTCAACTCAAGCTGAGTTCGCCTTTTACTCTAAGCGAACTCGAAACTGCCATTAGAAACCTGAAAAAAGGAAAGGCGTCTGGTGAGGATGACCTCACGGTGGAACAGATCAAGCACCTTGGACCCGTGGCGATTTCTTGGATCCTGCGGCTCTTCAACGGCTGCCTGAAGAACTTTAGTATTCCAAGAGTATGGCGAAAATCAAAAATAGTAGCACTATTAAAACCTGGGAAGCCACCCGAAGATGCCAAGAGCTACCGCACTATTTCTTTGCTGTGCCATACCTACAAGCTGTTCGAACGTCTTCTGCTCAACAGACTAACGCAAGTAGTTGACCCCGCTCTTATAAAAGAACAAGCGGGGTTCCGGCCCGGGAAATCATGTACAGGCCAGGCTCTTAAATTGACGCAGCACATTGAGGATGGTTTCGAGCTTGGCATGGTCACTGGAGTGGCTTTCGTCGACCTATCGGCAGCCTACGATACTGTGAATATTAGGATTCTACTGTCTAAAGTTGCAGCTGTTACTCAAGACAGGGGCTTCGTCGGTATTCTCAGTGAGCTACTACGTAACCGTCGCTTCCAGGTCCATTTTAATACTGGAAAGAGTCGATGGCGCATCCAAAAGAATGGTCTCCCTCAGGGCAGCGTGCTTGCGCCAACTCTCTTCAACATCTACACTAACGACCAGCCGAGTCCACCCGGAACCGAACGCTTCCTTAACGCGGACGATCTTGCCCTCGAAGCGCAATGCCGGTCCTTCGAGGACGTGGAGGGGACTCTGTCTGATGCGTTGGAGCATCTCGGAAGCTATTACAAGGCTAACTGCCTCCGACCAAACCCTAGTAAAACTCAGACATGTGCTTTCCATCTGCGTAACCACCAAGCTAACAGACCTCTAATAGTAAAGTGGAAGGGCAACGATTGAACATTGCCCCCACCCGCGATACCTGGGAATCACACTGAATAGAGCGCTCACTTACAAGACCCACTGCATCAACACCCGCTTGAAGGTCAGCGCGCGGAACAACTTGTTTCAGCGACTTACTTCGACGAGCTGGGGAGCAACCGCACACACATTACGCACTACCGGTCTGGCCCTATGCTTCTCAGCCGGAGAGTACGCGTGCCCGGTCTGGCATCGGTCTCCGCATGCCGACCTGGTGACTGCTGCGCTAAACGACACTTGTTGCATCACCACGGGCTGCCTAAAGCCGACCCCTCTCAACAAGCTCTACCCACTCGCGGGCGTCGCCCCTCCTGACATCCGTAGAGAGGTTGCCTGCCATGTCGAAAAGCAGACACAAGAATGTGACAAGCGCCACCCACTGCATGGACATAGCCGGCCACCTCCTCGTCTTAAAAGTCGCAAGAGTTTCATGCGGAACACCAGTCCGCTGCGGGGTGACCCGTATGATGTGCGCCGCATGCTATGGCAAACCCGCTGCGCCCCACCGGACCAGTACGTGCATGCTTTGGAGCTGCTACCACCCAGCCATAAACAACCGTGGCCGATTTGGAAATCTCTGAATAGGCTCAGGTCCGAAGTTGGCCGCTGTAAGCATAACATGGCCCGCTGGGGTCTGCTCCGTGGCTCTTCAACCCAATGTGCCTGCGGAACGGCGCTGCAAACCATGAAGCACCTGTTGGCCTGCCCAGCGTCCCCATATTGCTGCTCAGAGTTCGACCTGATGGACGCGACGCCCAGGGCTGTAAACACCGCCACGTATTGGGCATGTCAAGTATAAGGAGGGAACCTCGACACGAAGAAGAAGAAGAAGCACCAAATCAGATTATTTTAATAGGCACCCATTACATTACACGTATTCACATGTATTAAGCAGATCAACTCAACATCAGATCAACTGTTAAAGAGAATTGACAGAGATCAACCATTAAATTATTTACATGTATTAAGCAGATCAACTCAACATCAGATCAACTGTTAAAGAAAATCAACAAATTCATATTAACGCGGTTCTACGTAATCGCTCTTCAAGTTATAATTAGATAATCTATCATTAATTTAACTTCCATTTCTAATGCTATTTTACTACAGAAAAGTAGGCCACGCTTCAATTTGATTCAAGTTGGGAGCGGACTAATAAATTTTATTTTAATATTCCTCTCACGACCGCCGTCGGCCTTCGATTATATATCGGACACGGAATAAAGAAAATTATATTCCAGTCTTTGTTTATTGAGGGACAATACTATAAATCTGCAACAGTTAGGCCCACTTGCACCACCCACGGTGCCACTAACCCGGATATCAGCTGTCAAATTCCATACTAAAGAACGCTTAACTCCAGGTTATGTGGGAAACCCCGGGTGGTGCAAGTGGCCCTTAATAGTAGTAGTTCACTGTCACTGATTTTAAACAAGCTTGTGCTTACGCTAATCAAGTGTTACGGGACCCAAACCTACAACTATTTTGAGCAGAGGCCGAAACATTGTTTGCGACAATATGTGCGTTAATTTTTGCTCTCAAAATGGATGTAAGGAGCTTGTTTAGCGTGGAAAAGCACGGACTTATAGAGCAGGAAAGTTATACCAGTTGTTAAGGAAGGTGGTAGGGGGCCAAGCTCAAGGGCTTGTTGAAATTGCGTTGCCAACCGCAAATGCGAGCATAGACCCCACTTAAGCCAAAAGTTATTATTATTGTATGTCTTTCCTATCACGATACAATCCGGACCTTTGCAACGCGTACGCGGAGCTAAAGCCAAGACGCAGATTCGATAATTTAATGAAATGTAAGGGGTACACCGAGCGGATGTTGCACCTGCCTGAGTCATGGAACGGACGCAGTGGCAGCACCCGCCAGGGTGTATGGACTATTGAGATGTAATAGAATCTAACATATACTGAGCATTATAAGGTGAAAGCGGTGGACTAAATACTGGGTTATGGAGATTAAAATCGAACGTCCGCCTAACAAAATTGTAAGCTAATATTAAATAAGATGGGCCCCCACAAAAAGCGACATCTAAGATGGCTCAAAGGCAAAACCGGCATGAGGGCTGGGGGTAGAGAGGTTTCACTGGACTTTAAACATAATAGCCAACTCGCCACTTAGGTACTCACATCTACCGTCGAGAACACAGCTCTGGCGACCTCACTCTGGACGGCCGGTTAAGGCAAGCCAGAGGCGGAGGACTTGGTGGAACGACGGAGTTCCCCAGGAGTGCTCGGGTACGTGGGGTCGCTATTCCCCAATAGCTCGCCACAAGCTGCCCTGCGTTAAATGATTGCACCGGTCGAAACCGGTGGGCGATGGGGTCGTCACATTACATCCCTACGCTTTATTATTTTATTTATTTATTTATTACTAGATTGTCTATGGTTTCAAACATTTTAACTAGGTGTAGGTAACCTACCGTCATTCCTTTAACTTTTTGTATATAGCATATTAAGTCTATTCTTTGTTGCCTAACGTAACTCAAATACTTTCGGGGGAGAGGCAGAATTCCCTGCTTCCGACACGAGAGATGTAAATCTACCGCCCTCAGCATGCAGGCCAGAACGACCGATGTAAATGAGCTATAAATTTGTATTTTATCCCCATGAGAGACAAAGTAATCTAGCTGGTACAAATTTTGTGTTTAGGGTTATTTATTCTTACACTTAAATTAAAATAAGTGACATTAATAAGGGTTATGTTTTCTGATGAACATCCTGTATTTTTATGTGATATTACTGTCAGTAAAGAGTGCATTACGTTTCTTTTGTTTTAATAACAGAACCATTTTTCGCACGCGGGACATACTAAAATAAATTGATTTTTAGGTGTCTGCCGAAGCTTGCAGCAGTTTATGTGATTGTATATAATGAAAGGCATTAAATTCGGTTTATAAAACGTGGCGGCATGCCGCCGCGGCAGCCGAGTTTCATAATAACATCACACGAGTGTTTTAATGCCTAATTATTTACAATTACATACACTGCTAATAATATGTCATTAATACGATGCGTTCAACCCGCATGAAATGTTGTTATAACGTTCTTTATCATAGGCTTCAAAGTACCACGTGTCAGGCCGGGCAACTGGAGAGACCTGTAATGGAAAATTTAAACATTAGCGGTAAAAGTGTCTACTCAAACCGTGCCGTTTTGTTTCATGATAACATTCTGCAACTACGCCTATTAAATATAAAAATAAGAAATGATATTTTGAAGTTAATATGGACATCGACATGAACATAAGTAACAACACGTTACTGCAAATTTACTTACACAAATATAGGTACATTTCAAATATTTAATCTAAACGTAAAAGCGTCTACTCAAACCGGGTGTGAAAAAACGCCTAGGTAGTTTTTTTAATAATTTTGGAGGTTAAGTTAAATAACTTTTACAATGCATTCGCTCGGAAAGTGCTATTTACAAGGGTAAACTTATGCATAGAAAGTGGCTCTTTTTCGCACACGTGCGAAAAAGTAGCTTTTTAATTTAAAAAAAACTGTAAATAACTGAATACTTTTGCATTGTTCAAAACAAGGCATTATTTGAATAACATTAATCAGACATACATTTTTGACTTTTTGATACAATATTCACGTTAATAAAATATATACAATCCATTAAAAGTGTAAATTACGAAACAAAAATTTAAATTTTAATATATATAGGTATAGTAACATATTTACTTTTTTATGTTTTCAAAAGAAAATATCTTTCATATTTTAATTTTTCTCCATCTCGGACCCAATTGCAAACGGTGAGCATGCCTAATGCAGCGCTCTCATTGGTTGAATCTACTACGCTAGTTTTTTTCATAATGAAAGGTCCGTATTTTACCAGACAAGACATTATATGTATTAATATACTTAGACCGGGTTACTCACGTCTATAAAGTCGAAGATAGCTCGACATGTATCATATCTTCGACTTTATAGACGTGAGTAACCCGGTCTAAGTATATTAATATGTCTAATACTCACGGGAGTTTTCTATTTAAAAATTATATGTATTAGTTAAAATTTTAATAAACATTAAGTTTAATTACTATAATAAAATGTTGGTCTCTCTAATTAATAAATAAAGTTTTTGTTTTCTTAAGTCTTAGTAAATAATTTCATTTTGTGACATACGTAACCCGAATGCTCAATTCGGACCGAGCCTGACTGTTTGGGCGCGCAATGGTTAGTTTATTGGTAGTTTCTTTTTACATAGGTATAAATTTGTTAAAATTATTTCGTTTTGATTTTGGATATTTTGGCTTGGAGTTTTTATATCGTAGTGAAATTAAATACTTAGTGATATTCAATTGATGTCTCCGAAAGTTCGTAAGGAGGCGCAAATGGTAAGATTATTTTACATAAAAGCTGATTGAAATATCAATATTGCAGTTGATTGTTTACTTTTTGTACTTATAATTATTTACAAAGACCAACATTTCTTTATAATAATTTCACTTCTGGGTGCTGTTTTAAATATCTTTTAAAAAGGAAAAAGGCTTTAATTTTGTAGGTTTAGGTTACGAAATGTCTACTCTTAAAAAAATATCTAGTAGGAAAGTCCGTCTAAAACGTTTAAGGGAAGCCCGTCATATGCCGATCTTGCCTTAAACCAGATGTCGCCAACATTTTGCGATGAAATATTCTCTGTTCATATATATATGGAATGAAAGAAACCTTAAATTAAACCTAAAACTTTTTAAAATTGCTTAAAATATATTTACTATTGTGTTTTGAGTACTGCGTTATTTGTGTTCTTATACAGTTATCGGTTAATTTGACTCAAATAATTTATTTTTTTACACTTTGTTGGATATTTTTCGGGATCGTAAAAAAAGGTTTACGATCCCGTTTTACACCCATATGCCGATCTTGCCTTAAAAATAGAAAAATATGAATAAAATTGACTTGATTGAATAAAACTGTATATCCCAGACTTCTAAACACATTTAGCAACGGCATAAAATAACGACTCCAATACGGCAGTTGACGTGCCGTATTGGAGCATTGCTATTGATGCCGATTGCTAGACGGCCTTACCTTATTCAACACGGGAAGACCATCTACTTGCCGAGTTATAAAAACACCTCCCTTTTTACGAAAGTATTACTTTTTTACCAATTTGTTTTAGGGACATTGTACATTATAAAATTTTTCGTCGTGTAAGTCTAGGCCGTTTATCCTAGAACAAATAATGACCGTATACAATCCGATCAAACTTTATCAACCGACTTCAATATTTCTAAAGGAGGAGGTTCTCAATTCGTCTGTTTTTTTTTAATGGATGTTACCTCAGAACTCCGTCATTACTAAACCGATTTTAATTTTTTTTTGTGGTTTCTTAAAGAAGATGGTTCCAGGATGATGGTCGTTTTTTTCAAAATCCATTTCTGATGATGGGATCCATGAGGAACTGAGGGAACTCCTCAAATTTGAAAGGCACATGCATAGTAATTTGGGTATTTTCTTGAGTAACTCGAGCATTTCTTTACAAAACCTACCAGTTTGGTGGAGCAGATCTATTCGCGGGCCCCAGCTGTATATTCTGATTTGAGACATTCTTCTTTTGTTTGTTACGAAATGCCTTCGAGGTAGTCCTATTTGATTTTAATTATATTTTGATGATGGATATCATGAGGAATTAATGGAGCTGATGCTGAAGTTGCTGAAACCTGGCAGTACTTTATGGAACTCGGGTTTGGTGAAACTTACGAGAATTCCGTTTTCGTCATTCAACTCTTGTTAACGAGCAATTAGGAGAGCGGTTCTCAAGATGGAGCTGATGCTGAACCCTGGCAGTAACTAGTGGAACTCAAGTTTGGTCCAACATACGCGACTTCTATTTACGTCATTCGACTCATGTTAACGAGCAATTAGGAGAGCAGTTCACAAGATTGAGCTGATGCTGAACCCTGGTAGTAATATGTATGTAAGTTTTAAATACGATGTCAGGAAAATTAACAAAATAAAAACATAAATTAGCAATAATTCACTTACTTTAACTTATACCGGGACGGCCAATTGAAGTCGGTTTTTTTTTCTTTAACATCATTTTAAATATGGTATGCCAAACTTGCCCTCATTGACCTTACAGCCAACGAACACTTGATACTTGCGACATAAAAAAAAAACAATGGTTCTATGTATATTTATGTGCGGTTAAACATGGTGCTCGAACAGCTCATTCAAATAGCATCTTTAGAAAATAAAAAGGTGGCAAATTAAACAAATTTTTCCTTATAAACTATTTACCTAAGAGTTATTTTCAACCGACTTCAATATTTCTAAAGTAGGAGGTTCTCAATTCGTCTGACTTTTTTTTTATTTATTTTTTTAATGTATGGTACCTCAGAACTCCGTCATTACTGAACCGATTTAAATTTTTTTTTGATTTCTGTAAGTAGATGGTTTCAGATTGGTCCCGTTTTTTTCAAAATCGATTTCTGATAATGATATCTATGAGGAACTGAGGGAACTCCTCAAATTTGGAAGGCACATGCATGCTGATTTGGGTGATTTCTTAAGAAACTCGAGCATTTCTTTACGAAAATCATCAATTTGGTGGAGTGGATCTGATAATGAAGACCAGGGATGGCAAAATTTTGAATTTTGAATAACGCACAGTAGACCACGGTACATCGCCATCTCTCGGGAAATTGGGTTACTAATTTATACAAACTAGGTTATGTATGTTGGGTTGGGTAACTTTTGATCGCGTGAATCGATTTGAATCATTTTTTTTTATTAGAAGGAAGATATGTGCGGTACGATAAATTAAGTACTCAAGATAAAAAAAAAAGTTTGCATATACGGTTAAATTACAAACTTAATTCAGTAATTATTTTGTACAATTTTTCAAAAACCACTCAACCAAACAAGTTCAAAATAATTTTCCAATAAAGTTCTTATTATGTTCTACTTGTGTAATTTTTTTCATATTTTTTGACCGCATAGTTCAAAAGTTAGAGGGGGGGGACACATTTTTTTAAACTTCTGGAGCGATTATTTCCGAAAATATTAACTTTATCAAAAACTGTTTATACAAAACCCTAATTATTTTTCAAATACCTATCCAATGATATGTCAAACACTACCTAGGTTTGAAATAAAAAAAACACTGTATGGGATACCCTAAAAAAAATGTTTAACCACTTTTTATTTTACCACTTTGTTGCCGTGACCGATATACATATTTGTACAAAATTACAGCTTTCTAGTACTTACAGTCACTAAGATTATCCGCGGACGGACGGACAGACAGACAGACAAAGCGAAACTATAAGGGTTCCGAGTTGACTACGGAACCCTAAAAACATCAGATTAAATGTTGAAATCTCTACTCTAGATAAGTTTAAAAAATAAACTGTTGGGGTGTCTGAGGTTTTGGGTGATACCGGAAACAGGTACCGGTATGTATGATATTGTTTTATTAGTATGTGTATATTAATAAAACAATATCATACATACCGGTGTTTCATTTTTGTCACGACACCAAGTATCACAATAATAAGCGCCGTGTTGCTTCAATCGTCCTACACTGCCAAAACTTAACATCTAGAATATCAGCCACACACAATTTGAACCTTTGTACTTTGACGATATCGTTTTGTTTTTTAACTATAATGTTTTAGTGACAGTGACACGCGCCAAAACAGTAGTGAGAGGTTTTGCGATAAAAGAGACAATTTGTTTGAAAGATTATTACCCGAGGCGTAAAATTCATTTGAGAAGATTCGTACTATAGTTAAGGGTTAAAATGAGAAAACCAGCACAATCCTAGATAAGAAATTTAATCGTACTAATCAGTTATACCTAATTTTCATCAAGATCAGACTGCGCTAACGTGGGAATTAATATAATTCAGCCCATTTGGTCCATGTTGTTAGGTCTATGCTAAGCAGCGGGCGTATATTATGGAAGATACCTACGCATATGTATATTTCCTTAATGTTACTTAATATTATTTTTCAGATATACTATGTCATGTATAATGTTCTTGCTAGCCGGGCTTTTCGCCGAACCTTGCGGTTGACAGTGTTGACGGGGGTCGAGCAAAAAGGTAAGTGTGTAGAAAAAAATACTAAAAGTTGCACGAATTTTAACACAGTTGTTCCATTACATGAGACCTTGGACCGAACGGGTTAGTGTTGCCCTTTATGCTTAAAATTCTCTATTAGACATTTATCATTAATTAAAAGTATATTTTGTACATTAACTATGCCTATTAAGGTGCTAGCAAATGAATTATTGATATTTTAATAGTAGTTATTAGTTAGATAGTTATTAGTTGGTTCCAGGAGCATATTTAAGTATAAAACAATATAGGTTTTACGATGTTTTTTGGAGAAAAGTGGAATACAAATTGTCTGCGTAAAACATCCTGTTAATGTGATAATTAAATAAGAACTCACTGAACAGATTCTACTACCTCTTTTACCTAATATTTAACTGGCCACTGCACGTCGATAAATCAAATAGGTACTAGATTGACAGTGTTAGTGACGTACATAATGTTAAACATCTTGTTAAATGAGTCGCTTAACATCAAACTCGGGTAAATCCATCTGTCAGATTATGCGATTTTGGTACCTATTAAGAAAAGGTAATAAGGTAGATATTTGCAGAGAGGGTCGAATGGATTTACCCGAGTTTGAAGTTAAGCGACACAAATGCACATGATGATTATTTTTAGACGATTTACTTTTGTTTAACGGAAAAAAAATACTTATAAAAAAAATATATGAAAAGATGTCTATTTATATTTCTATTTTAAGTTAATTATTTTAAGCGTCCTCTGTTAAGATATCGATAGATAATTTTCTACCACATGCCTATAAGTGTAATTGTGGTAAATCTTGAACTGAATAAAACAAGTCTGAGTAGAAAATACCTGTTTTAAGTCTAAGTCTACCATTTTGAATTTGTACATACCTATAAATAAATAAATAAATAAATATAAATATAAATATATATATTATACCTATACTATGAGACTACCAACACCTGGGGCATGGTCCCAAGAATGCTGGCAGCATTTCTTCGCTGGATTGCAACACCTACGCGTGGCGTCTTAATGCTTCTTTTGTCCTACACTGGTCCGAATCCCACTTCTGGACCATTTTCCCCCACAAATTTTCTATCGGATTGAGATCCGGACTTTTAGCGGGCATTTTGATTCGCGTCACAGGATCTCTGTGTGCATGAATCCATGCTTGCACTAGCCGAGCGTTGTGGACAGAACTATTATCCTGCATAAATGTAACGTGTTGATGCGGATAACATATATTTACACTGGGCAGTAATGAATCTTCAAGTAGTTCCACATAATCTTTAGCATTCATTCGCCCAGTTATCTCAACAAGCTCTCCGGGACCATCTTTATTCATCCAACCCCAAAACCCAATGGTTATTCTTCCGCTACGTCTATCGGGTACTACGTTTCTTTCATGGTAACGCGTGTTATCAGGCCTCCACAATTCAACACTGCCGTTATCGGACGAACAAAATACCTTTTCGTCCATAAATATAACATTATCAAAGTTTCTGTTCCTATAAGTAACAGCAAACTACATCCGTTCATCTTTGTGTCGTTGGGTAAGAGCTGGCTTTCGCGCAGGCACTCGGTTATGCAAACCTCCTTCTTTGAGACGTCTTCTTATGGTGCTACTTGAAACGTTAAATATACCCGAAAATTGGGTGGTATTAATAAATCTTTCGGCTCTTGCCTTTTCTAGTATATTTACGTCTTGAGCCCTCGTTGTGGATCTTGGACGCCCAAATGACACATGATTGTTTAAGCCGCCTTCTTGCTGCCACCTGTCCAACCATAAGTAGACGGTATTTCGCTGAAAAAATAATAACATTATTTTTAGTACTTCACTGTCGAAGAATTTAAGAAATAGACGTATTGAAGGGACGCCTGACGAACAAATTTATGCGAGCTGTCGGTCACTGGTTGCATTCAGCATATATTTAAGAAATAAATATTTTAATCAATTACAACTTATAGTGATAGTTTAATAGGATCACCGAGATAGACGTAGATAGAGACGCCTTCAAAGGGAAAAAAGTGTAGTGTTGAAGCCGCATATTTAAATATTATAACTTCGTTTATCTAAAGAAACACACGAGTCGCAGTGGAATTTAGTGATATTTATTCAGATAGCAAAACAGAATGATTGACGGTTGATTGTACATCAAACAATAAACATATAGGTAGCATAGCAACCTATACCAGCCAATACTTCAACACTTCCTCTCAAGCAACCATCCATCATGAGAACACCCACAACACCATCAAGCAAGCACTCAAGTCTAAACCTAAACCAGACACACACCTTTCAAACTTAACGCGGGGCAATGGCTTAGTTAAGACATCGGCCAGGTTATCTTCAGTTGGGATGTACTCCAACTGAACCAAACCCTCACTGACGCAATGACGAACGAAATGATACCTAATGTCAATATGCTTCGTTCGCCGGTGAGCAATAGGATTATGTGCCATCGCCATGGCGCTCTGGTTGTCTATAAACAACTTGACACTCCTAGAGTTCCCGTTCTTACACACACGACTCACTAACCTCTGGAGGTATACAGCTTCCTTGGATGCTTCAGATAATGCAACGAATTCCGATTCACTTGATGAACAGGACACGCAGTTCTGCTTTCTGCACTCCCAGGATCGGTCCTACTTTAAACATGTAGCCCGAATAAGACTTTCTGTCTTTAATGTCGCCTCACCAGTCAGCATCGACGTAACCTGTAATTAAATTATTGTTACGTTCACCTTTCGACTTCCGAAATACAAGGCCTAAGCCACAAGTTCCTTTTATATAACGTAGAACACGCTTAGCCGCCTTCATGTGTGTAGTTCGGCAACATGAATTATACTGAGCTAAGAAGCTCACAGCCGCCGAGATATCGGGTCTCGTGTTGCAGGCTAGGTAATTCAATGCACCAACCAACGACTGGTATCGTAATTGTTCTTGGCGATTCAACTCCTCACCACCCCCATCTGCCAAAACCTTATGCAGATCCAGTTCCAATGGAGTTTTCACCGGTTTGCATTGATCCATGCCATGGTCCTTTAGAACGGTTTCGATAAACTTTCTCTGATGTAGGAACAACGTACCTTCGTTTCCTCGTTCTAAACTCATGCCTAAACATTGCCGAGCTTCCTCTAAATCCTTCACTTTGAAGTATTTCCGCAATCCGCTCAACAATTGCATTTTACTATTAGTATTTTCAAAAAATATTATAAAATCATCCACATAAAGACATATAAAAATATCGTCTTTAAAATATAAACAGCTATCAAACTCAGAACGTCGAAATGACATTGTCAACAAAACATCATTGACTTTTTCGTTCCACGAGCGACTAGCTTGTTTAAGGCCGTATATCGCACAAACAAACACACGTTCTGACCTTTGCCGTCAAAACCCTCCGGTAATTGCATATAAACCTTTTCGTGTAAATCACCATTTAGAAACGCCGTGTTTACATCAAAATGATGTACCTTCAAATCATTTTCAGCAGCCAACGCCAACAATAACCTTAGAGTCGATCTTCTTACGACGGGTGAAAATGTTTCGAAGTAATCCACACCGTACGACTGCGTGAAGCCTTTTGCAACAAGTCTTGCCTTGTACGTCAGGTTTCCGTCAGCATCATACTTGTGCTTGTAGATCCACTTGTTACCAACAACTTTGGCTCCTGGTGGTTTTTCAACTACCTTCCAAACGTCGTGTTCCTTCATGGACTCTAACACCCGTTCCATTGCTGCTTGCCACTCATGACTGTCAGGTCTTTGTAATGCTTCCTTGTATGATCGTGGTTCTTCCTCTACTTCGCAAGTACCTCTGCAATAGAATCCGCTTTGCGCGTCACGTAACCTATTCCTTAGAGGATAAGGATCCCTAGGTTCTACATCGCTCAGCACATCAGTGGCACTAGTTCCTTCAATACGATCTTCAACGACAGGTTCTTGTCCAGAAACTTCACTGGGCTCTTCGGGATCAGCTATACGAGCAGTATCTGCGCTAGTTTCTACTTGTACTCCAGCTGCGTCCGAGCTTTCTACTGTGTCTTCATAGTAAGAATCCTCTGCCGTTGACGTACATGGAATCACCTTAGAAGAAGGATCGATTTCCCATACAATCGCATTGTCTTCTTTCTCTGAGATGATGTTAACTCCATCTTTGAACCAGTCTCCGACGCCTTTAAATCGGAACCTTCAATAAATGTAACGTCTCGACCTGTAATAATCTGTCTAGGGTTGCTAAGATCTGCAAAGCGATAACCTTTAGTATCTTCGCAATAACCGACGAAAATATACTGCTTTGCCTTAGCGTCCCATTTCTTTCTCTTCTCCTTTGGAACATGCACATAAGCCGTTGACCCGAACACTCGCAAATGATCAAGTTTCTGTACCTTCCCTGTCCACAACTCTTCTGGAATCTTCCCGTCATTGGCACTATGAGGCAGTCTGTTTTTGACGTATGCCGCTGTGTTACAAGCTTCCGCCCTAAACTTCTTATTTAAGCCTTTATCCATCAGCATGGTTCGTGCCATCTCCGTCACGGAGCGCAGTGACCTTTCCGCGACCCCGTTCTGTTCTGACGTGTAGGGAACTGTCAACTGGTGCCTTATTCCTTTGCTGGAAAGAAATGCATTAAAATCTTTATTAACAAATTCCGTCCCATTGTCCGTTCTCAGTCGTTTGACTGTCAAGCCGGTCTCATTCTCCACATGCGTCACAAAATCCTTAAAGAAGTTCAAAGTCTGTGACTTCTCCTTAAGAAAATACACAAACAATTTCCTAGTGAAATCGTCCACAATGACAAACATGTAATGAGCACCCCCGTAAGAACGTTCCGACGTTGGTCCGCACAAATCGGCATGTAATAAGCCTAATTTGTCAGTAGCTCGTCCTGCTTCACCCTTTGGAAAAGGTAATCTATGTGCCTTACCTTTTATACAAGCAACACATGGTTCCATTACACCTTTACCTCCAAGATCGATCTGTGGTAGCTTGCGTAAATCTCCCAGATTTACATGCCCAAGCCTCCGATGCCAAAGCGCCAACGAGTCCTCAGCCTGAACTGTAGCCAAAGCCCTTTCTACAACAGGAAAACATTCATCCAACATATAGATACCTGAGACTTCACTAGCAGTAACCACAAGCTTACTCGTAACTTGGCCTATCGACTGGTGAAACATCCTACAACCATCGCTATCAAATATCACTTTCCATCCATTCTGTACCAACCTTGATATCGACAAAAGATTAACTTTCAAGTCGGGTACATAGTAACAATCTTTTATAGGCAACAAAACTCCTTTCAGACTTACCATAATGTCACCCTTACCCTCGCTTGACAATTTGTCATCATTCGCACATGTCACAACATTCTTATCAGTTATCATAAATTCTCTAAACCAGTGCTTCTGAAAACTCATGTGCGACGACGCACCGCTGTCCAGATAAAATGCCGCGGGGCTGAAAGAATCATGTACCGACAGTGAACAGCACAATGCAACTTTCTTCGACTTCGTAGAAACCGTTGATTTGCCTTCTCCGTCTAACTCCTTTACCAGCTTCGGGCAATCTGACTTTTTTGTGACCCTTCTGGCCACACCTAAAGCACTTAAGCTTCATAACTGAATGCTGACTAAAGGAGATCTAAATACGGACACGAAATAAACTTTCCGATAATATAAATCTCCTATAATGAATTAAGTAAACATTACATTTTTATATGACAGCAAATTCAGCAGAAGATTTTCTAACCATATGTCATGCGTCAACTCGAACTCATTCGATCATAGACATGTGGCCAAAAAGGTTAACCGCCACACTACTCCCCCACCGAAACCGTAGCTGTCTATGGTTGATAGTCACGTAGATGGGGAGGGAAATGAACAGCTCGCCCACTACGAGTTCTTCTTGACGTAGCTTGTTCTTGCTCTAGCGGTGGGATGGTAAGAGCAGATTCTGGTACTTTAGGCACCTGGTGAGCCAATGGTGAATTAGGTGTGCCATTGCTGAAGCTGAATTTTTCCAAATCATCTTGAGATATATATGCAGGCTTTAGCCTGTCTATAGTTACCGTATCGGCCTTTCCTGAAATCTCAATTTTAAACGTTTTGCTTCCTCTCTGTAACACCTTATACGGGCCAGCGTATGGTGATTCGAGTGATCCTTTGACTGGTCCGTGTCGAAGGAATACAAAATCTGCGGAACTGAGGTCTTTCGGGATATAGAATGGCTTATGAGTATGACGAGTGCCAGGAACTGGTATTATTTTGGTTATGTGATTGCGAAGTCTGGCCACAAAGTTGCAGTAGTCCACTGGGGCACCATCACGAGACTTGAAGAAATCACCAGGAAGGCGTAATGGTTCGCCGTATACCAACTTTGCCGCCGAAGACTGGATATTTTCTTTCCATGCACTGCGGATTCCAAGGAGTACCAGTGGCAAAGCTTCCACCCAGTGAACATTTGTATGGCACATTATGGCTGCTTTTAACTGCCGATGGAGACGTTCAACCATTCCATTGCACGCGGGGTGATAAGAAGTTGTTGGACGGTGCTCGGATCCGAGGATAGTCGCCAAACTTCGGAAAAGCTCGCATTCAAATTGCCTTCCTCTGTCTGTAGTAATTTTTGCAGGGCAACCAAAACGAGCGACCCATCCTGTTACAAAGGCTAGTGCACAGGTCTCTGCTGTGATGTCGGGCAATGGATATGCTTCAGGCCAACGCGTAAAACGATCGATGACCGTAAGACAGTATCTGAAACCACAAGAAATAGGTAACGGCCCGACAATGTCCATATGAACATGCGAAAATCGATGTGATGGAGTAGTAAATGATGAGATGGGAGATGAAGTATGCCGTGAAATCTTGTTTTTTTGGCAATCTGTGCATTCTCTAGCCCACAAACGACAATCTTTTCTGATACCTGGCCACACGAATCTTTGTGTTACTAAGCGGACTGTTCCTGACACTCCTGGATGACTTAGGCTGTGTAGCATGTCAAAAACTTTTCGCCGGTAAGGCGCCGTGATATACGGCCTCGGATTTCCGGTTGAGACGTCGCAGTATACTTTGATATTGGAGTCGAGGACGTTCAACTTCTTTAGATTCAGTCTAGTGCCATGTCGAATTAATTGGGTCTTGGGAGAGTGCCAGTACATGGTAATCAAACCCGTGGTCACCAATTTCTTCCACTCTTGACAAACAGTCAGCCACCACATTTAGCTTCCCCGCCACATATTGGATATCTGTACTAAATTGAGAAATAAAATCCAAGTAGCGGAACTGTCTAGGGGAACATTTAACTCTTGTTGTGGTAAAAGCGTACGTCAGAGGTTTATGATCGGTGTAAATAGTGAAGGGCCTGGCCTCGACCATGTGACGAAAATGTCGAATGGCATCATATATGGCAAGCAGTTCTCTATCGTATGGGCTATATTTCTTTTGAGATGTTTTAAGACGTCGGGAAAAGAATGCTAAAGGTTCCCATGCTCCAGGTGCCACTCGCTGTTGTAGTACAGCACCAATCGATGTATCCGAAGCATCAGTGTGTATGGCCAGTTCGACATCTGTTCGAGGGTGCGCCAAAGTTGCAGCTCGTGAAAGTCCTTTTTTGCATGCTTCGAATGCTTTCATCATCTCCGGCGTCATCTCAATGTCCTGCATGGCCTTTTTCTTAGGTCCGGACAGCACGACGTTTAAAGGTGACTGCAGCTCCGAAGCGCCAGGAATAAACCTTCGGTAAAAATTAAACATACCGAGAAATCGGCGTAGTTCCCGTACGTTTTTGGGTGCAGGGTAATCCAGCATCGCTTGTACTTTAGTCTCGAGAGGTTGTATTCCCTCAGCTGAAACTTTGTGTCCGAGAAAAGTAATCTCTGACATTCCAAATTCAGATTTTGCTACGTTTATGAGAACACCGTAATTTTGTAGACGTTTGAATAGCACATGTAGGTGTTGTTGGTGCTCTTCTGCATTAGAAGAAAAAATTGAGATGTCATCTAAGTACCCGTAACAAAAATCTAGGCCTCGGAGTACTTCATCCATAAACCGTTGGAATGTTTGCACATTGTAAGATACATTTTCCTCCAATGTTCAGATATTTGTGACCTCTGATCTTGCTTAGATACCTGTGACGATTTGTGCGTTCAGATATTTTTACCACACTGTGCGATCAGAAATTACTGAAATAATTGCTGCTCATATATTTATGAAATAAATTCGTGGTCAGATGTTATTGGCGGATCTATTGTAAAGAATTTATTGAAATTTAACCCTGCTCAGAAGTATTTGAGGACCTCGCCCGC
The DNA here is from genome assembly GCA_949128165.1 of Lathronympha strigana. Lineage (NCBI taxonomy): Eukaryota > Metazoa > Arthropoda > Insecta > Lepidoptera > Tortricidae > Lathronympha > Lathronympha strigana. The sequence goes on along the minus strand of OX421901.1, from coordinate 27,803,324 downwards.
TACGATATAATATCTGATGGCGACTGTACAACAATTTGTATTGTTGTTGTATGTGCTTTTGTATTTTAGTGTTATAACAATATTATAAAATATCCTAACCTTAGAACGAAAATAAATAAAGAAAATATACCTAATGCAACACACGAAAGCACATTTATTTTCGAAATATATACAGTAAGTGTAACTTACCTAACTACCTACCTCTACCTACCTTACACGAAAGGCAATTAAAATTTAAACTATAAAAAAAGTAATAAGATTAACCTGGGGTGACAGTGGCAACGAGGCAGGGCCAGCCAATCTTATTATTAGGTATATGTTTTTGCTTTAAACAGTTTAACCCTACAGAAAAAAAAGTAACATCCATTGCACGCGGGGTGATAAGAAGTTGTTGGACGGTGCTCGGATCCGAGGATAGTCGCCAAACTTCGGAAAAGCTCGCATTCAAATTGCCTTCCTCTGTCTGTAGTAATTTTTGCAGGGCAACCAAAACGAGCGACCCATCCTGTTACAAAGGCTAGTGCACAGGTCTCTGCTGTGATGTCGGGCAATGGATATGCTTCAGGCCAACGCGTAAAACGATCGATGACCGTAAGACAGTATCTGAAACCACAAGAAATAGGTAACGGCCCGACAATGTCCATATGAACATGCGAAAATCGATGTGATGGAGTAGTAAATGATGAGATGGGAGATGAAGTATGCCGTGAAATCTTGTTTTTTTGGCAATCTGTGCATTCTCTAGCCCACAAACGACAATCTTTTCTGATACCTGGCCACACGAATCTTTGTGTTACTAAGCGGACTGTTCCTGACACTCCTGGATGACTTAGGCTGTGTAGCATGTCAAAAACTTTTCGCCGGTAAGGCGCCGTGATATACGGCCTCGGATTTCCGGTTGAGACGTCGCAGTATACTTTGATATTGGAGTCGAGGACGTTCAACTTCTTTAGATTCAGTCTAGTGCCATGTCGAATTAATTGGGTCTTGGGAGAGTGCCAGTACATGGTAATCAAACCCGTGGTCACCAATTTCTTCCACTCTTGACAAACAGTCAGCCACCACATTTAGCTTCCCCGCCACATATTGGATATCTGTACTAAATTGAGAAATAAAATCCAAGTAGCGGAACTGTCTAGGGGAACATTTAACTCTTGTTGTGGTAAAAGCGTACGTCAGAGGTTTATGATCGGTGTAAATAGTGAAGGGCCTGGCCTCGACCATGTGACGAAAATGTCGAATGGCATCATATATGGCAAGCAGTTCTCTATCGTATGGGCTATATTTCTTTTGAGATGTTTTAAGACGTCGGGAAAAGAATGCTAAAGGTTCCCATGCTCCAGGTGCCACTCGCTGTTGTAGTACAGCACCAATCGATGTATCCGAAGCATCAGTGTGTATGGCCAGTTCGACATCTGTTCGAGGGTGCGCCAAAGTTGCAGCTCGTGAAAGTCCTTTTTTGCATGCTTCGAATGCTTTCATCATCTCCGGCGTCATCTCAATGTCCTGCATGGCCTTTTTCTTAGGTCCGGACAGCACGACGTTTAAAGGTGACTGCAGCTCCGAAGCGCCAGGAATAAACCTTCGGTAAAAATTAAACATACCGAGAAATCGGCGTAGTTCCCGTACGTTTTTGGGTGCAGGGTAATCCAGCATCGCTTGTACTTTAGTCTCGAGAGGTTGTATTCCCTCAGCTGAAACTTTGTGTCCGAGAAAAGTAATCTCTGACATTCCAAATTCAGATTTTGCTACGTTTATGAGAACACCGTAATTTTGTAGACGTTTGAATAGCACATGTAGGTGTTGTTGGTGCTCTTCTGCATTAGAAGAAAAAATTGAGATGTCATCTAAGTACCCGTAACAAAAATCTAGGCCTCGGAGTACTTCATCCATAAACCGTTGGAATGTTTGCACATTGTAAGATACATTTTCCTCCAATGTTCAGATATTTGTGACCTCTGATCTTGCTTAGATACCTGTGACGATTTGTGCGTTCAGATATTTTTACCACACTGTGCGATCAGAAATTACTGAAATAATTGCTGCTCATATATTTATGAAATAAATTCGTGGTCAGATGTTATTGGCGGATCTATTGTAAAGAATTTATTGAAATTTAACCCTGCTCAGAAGTATTTGAGGACCTCGCCCGCTACGATATAATATCTGATGGCGACTGTACAACAATTTGTATTGTTGTTGTATGTGCTTTTGTATTTTAGTGTTATAACAATATTATAAAATATCCTAACCTTAGAACGAAAATAAATAAAGAAAATATACCTAATGCAACACACGAAAGCACATTTATTTTCGAAATATATACAGTAAGTGTAACTTACCTAACTACCTACCTCTACCTACCTTACACGAAAGGCAATTAAAATTTAAACTATAAAAAAAGTAATAAGATTAACCTGGGGTGACAGTGGCAACGAGGCAGGGCCAGCCAATCTTATTATTAGGTATATGTTTTTGCTTTAAACAGTTTAACCCTACAGAAAAAAAAGTAACACTTTTTCTCTGAACACTGTTACCCAACCCAAGAAACACAGTTTTATTTATTTAAGGCAATGGTTACTTGTAACAACAAGTAGATATTTTAAAAGGGAATTCCAGCGCATAAGGCTCTTTCTTATTTTCATTACCGTTGAAGCACGTAATTGAAATTAATTATTACGAAAAGTGGAAATGTAACAAAGAAAAATGAAGACTGAACGATTTAAGAGTACTGTATTCACAAGTATCGCAGCTGTTTGGCTCAAACATGGCATTATCTACAAACATATTACCTAGTTAGTATATAGGTACATATATCTACTAGGTAATAAAAGGTAAATATTTTTAGTGATTTGCAATTTGCCAGCGAAATCTTTACAATGATATATATAGTCTAAGATCCGGCCCTACATCGACCTTCGCCGAGGTGATTAATGAACAAAACATGTTTCAAATTAAATTTAATGCACTAAAAAATAAATAAAAAATAGGTTGGCTGAATAAATCCTGGACAGGCTATATTAAATATTAATTAAAAATTGTACCGGCAACATTAATAAAAAAATCTCATACCAACAGAAAGTATGAAACCCATAGAATGTGCAAATGATAGGTTGGCGATTTTTTACCTGGACAGACTACTAGGTTTGCAGGTATAAACAGGTATATTGACGTTAGGTTCTTACACTTTTAATGATTAATAAATAATTTTTATATCGACATGGGCGCTGTTTTATTGCGAACACGTTAATATAGGGTTGGCTGCAAGAATATTGGTCCTAATAGCGGTTGGCGATTTTTAAAAATTTAAATTTTTGCCTAACTGGGAACCTAAACAAAGGGGTCTAATCTATTGAGCGCGCGACGCGACACTCGAACTAAAGTGAGTGCGCATGTGATAGAGAGTGAGAGCGATATATTAGTAAATTAAATACTGAGTGTTGTTTTGGAGCAACTGGAAGTTGCGGAAAAGATAATTAAATAAATACATAATAATCTAATATTATTCATAAATAATAGTATATCATATATAAAGATTAAACAATATTACATAAAATAAATAAATATATAATGAATTTAATATATATTTATAATATTATTCTGAATAAAAAAACGTTTACTTATCTTGAATTTTTTTTTTGCTCTTTTAGTATGAAAAGTAAAACTAAACCAAATGGACAATTAAAAATCTAAATCATAAAAACTCTTTAAGGATTTTGCATTAAGAACAAAAAAATAAATACAAAAATGACATAAATGAAAAAAAAATCAATTAACGCTTATTACAATGTCTGACTCATCAGAAGTAAAATTTTGATCGTCGAATTCATTACATTCAGCAGACTCTTCCTCATTTTCCGTAATTTCCACAATGTCATGGAAAATAAAATAGGTCGATATATTTTTTAAGTAAACGCACATTATGAGAATATTAATTTGTACCAAATATTATAACCAAATGTTGTACCAAATGTTGCTAAACCCTGAATTATTACCATTGTAATCTGGACTTTTCTTCTATAAAACAAAATAATTGTTGTTTTTTTTTGCGACTGGTGTTTTAATAAAATTGTTTATATAAGAAATTGAAATAAATGTTGTCTTCAATATTATAAATAAAGTAAATAGCTACGTATATCATTTACAGATATGAATATTTACCGATCCACCAAATATGTAATTTTAATGGCAACACTTTTTTGACGTACATATATTGAAATCTAATTACTCTAATTAGGTTTTTCAGTATAATATATCGCTCTCACTCTCTATCACATGCGCACTCACTTTAGTTCGAGTGTCGCGTCGCGCGCAGCTGCCGTGTTACATCCTTGTCTGTCGCATCGGATACTTAGATTTGACCTCTTTGTCTTTGTCTTTAACGGCCTCCTAGCCTAGTTGGTAGTGACGCTGCCTTCGAAGCAGGAGGTTCCGGGTTCGAATCCTGGTCAGGGCATTTATTTGTGTGTTTATCACGAATATTTGTTCCTTAGTTATGGATGTTTTCTATGTATTTAAGTATTTATACGTATCTATCTATTATATATATCGTCGTCTAGTACCCACAGCACAAGCCCTTGGGCTTACCGTGGGACTAGGTCGATTTGTGTAAGATTGTCCCGCAAATATTTATATATTTATATTTGTCGCTGTTCCCAGTTAGGCTAAAATTTAAATTTTTTAAAATCGCCAATCGCTATTAGGACCAATATTCTTGCAGCCGACCCTATATCAACGTGTTCGCAATAAAACAGCGCTCATGTTGATATAAAATTGATTTATTAATCATTAAAAGTGTGAGAACCTAACGTCAATATACCTGTTTATACCTGCCAACCTAGTAGTCTGTCCAGGTAAAAAATCGCCAACCTATCATTTGCACATTCTATAGGTTTCATAGTTTCTGTTGGTATGAGATTTTTTTATTTATCTTGCCGGTACAATATTTAATTAAAAAAAATTTTTTAATTAATAATTTAATATAGCCTCTCCAGGATTTTTTCAGCCAACCTACTTTTTATTTATTTTTTAGTGCATTAAATTTAATTTAAAACATGTTTTGTTCATTAATCACCTCGGCGAAGGTCGATGTAGGGTCGGATCTTCTACAAATACCGCGAGCGGAGTTTCATTAAGTACTTTAAAGAGCTAGTGTTAAAATTATAGGCTCGGTCTTCTGTCGGCGCTGAATCAGAGAGGAAGTAGAACCATGGACCCAAATTTTCAACCGACTTCAATATTTCTAAAGGAGGAGGTTCTCAATTCGTCTGTTTTTTTATATATATATTTTTTTTGCTAATGGATGTTCACTCAGGTTCAGTAATGACGGAGTTCTGAGTCAGAACTCCGTCATTACTGAACTGATTTGTTTTTTTTTTGTTTTCTGAAAGTAGATGGTTCCAGGTTGGTCCCGTTTTTTTCAAAACCATTTCTGATGATGGGATCCATGAGGAACTGAGGGAACTCCTCAAATTTGAAAGGCACATGCATAGTAATTTGGGTATTTTTTTGAGAAACTCGAGCATTTCTTAACAAAACCTACCAGTTTGGTGGAGTAGACTTGATGATCGCCAGGGATGTCAAAGAGGAACTGCTCTATAATTCGCGGGTAAAGCGACCAGCTGTATCTTCTGATCTGAGACATTCATCTTTTGTTTGTTACGGAATGCCTTCGAGGTAGTCGTATTTGATTTTAATTATATTGATGAATATCATGAGAAATTAATGGAGCTGATGATGAACCCTGGCAGTACCTAATGGAACTCAGGTTTGGTGCAACATAGGCAAGTGCCGTTTTCCCCATTCGATTCGTGAAAACGAGCAATTAGGAGAGCAGTTCACAAGATGGAGCTGATGCTAAACCCAGGTAATACCTAATAGAACTCAGGTTTGGTAAAACTTACGAGAGTTCTGTTTTCGTCATTCAGCTCGTGATAACGAGCAATTAGGAGAACAGTTCTCAAGATAACGCTGATGCTGAACCCTGGCAGTAACTAGTAGAACTCAAGTTTGGTCCAACATACGCGACTTCTATTTATGTCATTCGACTCGTGTTAATAAGCAATTAGGAGAGAAATTCACAAGATCGAGCTGTGTGCTGTACCCTAGCAGTACCTAGTGGAATTCAGGTTTGGTGCAACATAAGCGACTGCTGTTCTCATGATTTGATTCGTGTTAACGAGCAATTAGGGCAGCAGTTCACAAGATCGAGCTGATGTTTAACCCTGCACAGTGTTTTATGAACCCCATTTTTGTTGCATGCCTGTTTTATTGTAAAAATCGTTTCTTTGTATCATTCTAAGCACTAGACCAAAACTCCCACAGCGATACGACATGTAGTTTTTGAGAAAAAAAAAACTAAAGTTGGCCGGATAGAGGGTCACCTGAATCACAAAAAAATCATACCAATTAAACTGGGCTACTTAATTGAAATTTTATTAAATGTTACGTTTATACTCTTACTGACAAATATTCTGACTATTTTTGAACTCGGTAATATGGATAGTTTACGAGATAATACCAATTTTCTGTTTTATTTATTTTCTCGAGAATAACGCTGTATTAGATTAAGATCTTTATACCGTATATTCCTCATACACAGCTCTATCGATAGTATAAAAATCACAATCTAATTCCGCGTTATTCAGAAATTGTGTTTTTTTTATATTGGTCAGGGTTGTCACTTTTCGATATCCGGATTACGATCCAACTTCTGATTTTTTTATCCGGGTGAAAATATATAGTTAATAGAATAGTTTATTCAATATAGTAAATTAAACACAGATCATATTTATTCATGTTATTGTTTCAGTTTTTACAAGCTTTTATTTAACATTGTAATGTGTATGTATCTCGTGAATGGTACGTCGGAGGGACAAATTGGGGGGAATCTAAGCAACAAATGAAAGCCTATAAAATTTCCAGTGACATGCAAACTTTGCATGTCACTATTGGTTACTATAACTAAATAAATAATTCATGTGTCGTCTTCATTTACAATGATTAAATTTTCGTTATCGTGATCATCCAACACCCGGACGTCTGTAATATTTATTTTGTCAACTGGTTTCAGCAAATTAACTGCTAATGAAGGTAGTAGATTTTTGTTAGATTTGCTTTTTCTTTTTTTTAAGAGTAGTCGGAAAAGACTGGGTCGGACGATACAAGTGCACGGTGAAACAGGTCAGATATTGTTGCTTCACGATTTAATTTTCTTGTATGGTGCTCCCTGTCGTATCGCCACAACTTGTTTCTTGACTCCGCTGCTTGTTCAGATAACATTCCGACTTGTAACACAGATGACTCAATACTTTTAGTGGGCTAAAACTTTATGAAGAGTGACCGTCTTAATAATTTTAGTGGACTAAAACTTTATGAAGAGTGACCGTCATCTGGTGCCACTTGTAGGTTTCAACATATTTGCTTGCCAGGTTTTTGCAAAACGTAGCAAATTTGTCCGAATCGATTGGCAAGTTACTGGACAGTACTGTCAAAATAATATATAAGTCGTCCAAAAGCCATTTTTCGACATTTAAAATGCAAAAGTTGAACGGTACTTATCTGAAAAAGCTGCCCTAGCAGTGTTGCCGTCATTTGTAGTGCCTGCTGTTGGACGCACGACATCTACCAGTAGACCCGTCTTTCGCCGGATTTCGGCTTGTATTCGTTTTTTACGCTCCTCTAGCAAACGGCCTTGTTCTGTATTTTTACCGACTCGACATTTTTTAATCTCAGCTTTATACCCAAGCTTAAGAATAAATTCTAGACATCATCCAAAAGTGTAGAGGACTCAACCCATGAACCAATAAACTCTTATCTGCTATTGGTTTTGAAAAAGCTGTTGCGATATCATTGAAGTACGTCGAGGTCAAACCACAATAAGGGCAACGCATCTGAGATGATGTATTATAATTACGTTCAGTACTTTTCCATCAATTGCCGCACAAAACAGTTCACAGACAACCTTTATTTTATGACCTTTCGAAGTTTCCGCATGCAAGGAGGTTAGATTATCGATTTGCTCTTGAATGTGAAATTTTTCAGAGCGTATGAATTCGCTTGATTCTTTTTTATATTGAATATGCAGGGGTCTGCAGTATCGATATGATTGCGGTGAAGGATTCATCCAAATTATGTCATACTATTGGTGATTATTTGTAGTGGAATAAAAGTAGTAGCAAACATACTATTTTCGTCAACCTCTGTATCTGTAAACGATGGTTTATATAATGACTGACCGGAAGAGCCGTCAAATCCCCAATTCCCCCTTAAAATGCATTCTACTGTTCGAACGTCTTTTTTTTCACAGTATTTGACGAAAACTTCGTCGGTTAATTAAAAAATGCGATTAAAGGTGTGCTGCACTAAATTTGAAGTGGCACGGAAGATTCCCACCTAGATATGTGGATTTGTTCTGGGTAACACAATTTTTTCGCCTCAAGTAATTTATAATAAGGCGGATATATGTCATTGCCGCGATTTTTTTACTCTAAATGAAAGTCATTGTAAGTTTCAACTGCTAAATTTCTATCAATCAATATAGACACAGCTTCCTCGGGCGTATATGGCTCGTTTGACTGCTGAATTTTTGTCGTCTTTAGAGCGTTAGAGCGTGATAAAACATTATCCGGGCCAAAATAATTGTAAACAATTATTTAATTAAACCGTTCCTCTACGGAGAATCTTCTTGCTGTTCATTTGAAGAGTTCATAACATTCTAACCGAGTTAGTACTTTTGTACCGGAAGAACTACTTGTACAACAATCATCTCCTCGTGTACTGTCACACACCCCCGGAGGTTGAAGAGTGGTGGTTGTGGCGTGATCCACAACTTCGCATAATAACACTCGCTAACCAGCATGAGGGTTGGCGCATGAGGTCGCCCCCCTTGCATTAAGTTCTCTGGTTGAGGCCCAGATGAACATCCCTCAGCAGGGTGGGTCAGAACCTGCTGAGGCAAAGTGGCACCATAAGTCTGTAACGGCTTCATGATGCCTCACCCCCGTTTCTCCACGCTACATGTATAGACTTGGGGTTTCAGCTATAATCGTCGACTCGATCGCGAAATATTTCGACAATTCATTTTTGACAATGTCAAATGTCAATTCAGATTTATAGAAGACAATTATAACATCGACAAATATTTCCAATATTACGAGTTCCTCACCAAAAAGTTTTTTATACACACAAGGCTATTTTTAAAAGCGTTTCATCTAACTTTTTGTTCCATGCTCTAGGTGCCTGTTTAAGGCCGTAAAGGGATTTCTTCAGCAAACAAACCTTATTTTCTTTGCCCTTTTCGATGAAATCAAGAAGTTGCTCTATGAAAACTTCTTCTTGTAAATCTCCGTTAAAGAACGCGGTATCAACGTCCAAGTGCTTCATTCTTAACCACATCTCTGCAGATAATGCAAATATAGTGCGCAGGGAAGAATGATGAATCACTGGAGCAAACGTCTATTACTATTACTATTATTAGAGTTTCGTGCTGATAACGTGTTAAAATTACGGGCATTTTATGGATTCGTAAAATATAAGTTAAAAAAGATGTTGACTGTCAAGAGTGTGTTTATTCGAAGTGACAAACTGATATAAAATCAATAATAAAAAAAACTTAATTAAAAAGAATATGTACGAGCACAACAGAGGTTACTATCAACAACAATTTCTTTGTTTTATTGAACAAATTCAATATACCTAAAGCAGTTTTGTTTCAAATTTCACATTATTTTTTATACAATAATCGTATGATCATAATGAATTAGGCAAAAACAAAAACCGGTACGGTGACAAGTGACAACCCTACCTCCGAAAAATCCGGATATGACTTAAATTGCTAATTACTTTTGAATAACGCGAAATTAGATTGTGATTTTTGTACTATCGATAGAGGTGTGTATGAGGAATACACGGTATAAAGATCTTAATCTAATACAGCGTTATTCTCGAGAAAATAAATAAAACAGAAAAGTGGTAAAATTGGTATTATCTCGTAAACTATCCATATTACCGAGTTCAAAAATGGTCAGAATATTTGTCATTAAGAGTATAAACGTACCATTTAAAAAAAAACAATTAATTAGCCCAGTTTAATTGGTATGATTTTATTTGTGATTCAGGTGACCCTTTATCCGGCCAACATTAGTTTTTTTTTTCTCAAAAACTACATGTCGTATCGCTGTGGAAGTTTTAGTCTAGTGCTAAGAATGATACAAAGAAACGGTTTTTACAATAAAACAGGCATGCAACAAAAATGGGGTTCATAAAACACTGTGCCATGGCAGTAACTAATGGAACTCAGGTTTGGTGAAATATACGCGTGTTCTGTTTCCATTAATCGACTCATGTTAACGAGCAATTAGGAGAGCAGTTCACAAGATGGAGCTGATGTTAAACCCTGGTAGTAATATGTAAGTTTTAAATACGGTTTAAGGAAACTTAACAAAATAAAAACATAAATTACATTTTGTACATAAAACTCCCGTAAGTATATTTTACTCCCGTCAATATTGTCGAAAATAGCTCGACATGTTTCGGATTTCACACTGCGCGCAGCAGCTCGCTCGCATTCTTCCTTTGTTTGTGAGAAGGTACTTCGAAGGTGGTCCCATTTAATTTTAGCTGTGATCTTATGATGCAATCCCTGATGCATTTATAGAGCTCCTTAACTTTCAAAGGTAGTTACTCATATGATGATTAATAAGTTAACTGCAATAATTTGCTTACTTTAACTTTTACCGGGAAGTCCAATTGAAGTCGGTTTTTTTTTCTTTAAAATTATAATATTACTTAAATTAGTTTTAGTATGATATATTTTAGTATTAATTTAGTATCGGTTAAATCAATTCGATATTGCTAAATAATTGCGTTGATAATTAAAAAGCATTTTAAGTAAGTAAGTAGTATCTGTAGAACAGAAGGCCTAGTATAAAAATTTTACGACACTAACTCCTCGACCGCGTTAGCGTATCGGGAGTTCAAATTATGTTTGCCGTTTATTTGAATCATCCGGCAACTTTCATATTTTGACCCCTCGATACGCTAACGCGGTCGAGGAGTTAATGTCGTACAACTTTTATACTAGGCCTTCTAGGGAATGTAGTATTGAATAGTAAGTATGAAATATTATGTTGACCCAACGCTAAATATTGCTTAAAATTTCAAAAAGTGCTATTCTAAGTTTAAATAAGGTATTAATTTACTTAAAAATTTAAACTTTTCAAAGTACAACAAGAGCGTTTATTGTAATTAAAAAATATGATTAGATTCCGTTGAGTCGGTCGTGTAGCAAGATTTAATTAGCGCTTCGTCAATGACTTCTGTGTTTCAGAGTGCTTGTTAGATTAACAGTATTTAATTTAAAAGTATCGATTAAATACCTTGCAACTTTGCGTTTGTAAAAGTTTGTTTAGGTACCTAAGCTTTTTTATTCACACAATTATTCTGTACGAATAAAATTCCTACCAGTTCAAACCTACTTAAAAGAAGTTCACAATAAGAACGGGTAGCGTTACATTTCATGCATATGGCTATGAAAAAGTTTTGCGCAAACTTGCAATATCGGTGTGCCTCACTGATTTCCTTTTTACGCTTTCCTGAACACCAAAATCTCGGAGTTATACTAGCGTTGATCCGTTTCGTAACGATGTTTATATCGACAGCGGAACTTTCAAATAAACGCAATGTTATGGATATTTTAAAAGTTCGTTAGGTAGTTGTTATGATGAAAGTTTCCTCCTTAGTTCTTAAAGCTAGAAATAGAACTAGACAATCTCTATCTTTACGCATAGTTTTACACTTCGGTGTGTAGACAAGATGCCAATCGCTAACGCTCAGTCGCGAACGAAACGCAACTGACTATGTCGCACTAATTAGGAAGAGTGATAGAGAGAGAAAGCTTCGCGACGCTACTGAGCGTTAGCGAATGGCTTCTTGGCTAAGCACCGTGTGCTGTAGTTGTTCTTACCAAAGTAATTTAGAGCGGAACTCGGGAAAAAACTAGTGACGACCCAGCAGATTTCAGCTGATTTCTACTTACTAAGCTAAGGGGTGTCAGTATATTTTTATATTTTTATTACTGAAGATATTTTTGTGAATTATTTTTCATTTTTAGACTCAGCAGGTGACGCTGCAGTCGAGTTTTTAATAAAACACATTCTGTTATTTTAATACCTTGAACCTCGTTCGTATAGCTTGGGTTTTTCAAGTCAATTATTTATTTTGTCTGAAAAATACTACTTACGTTTAATATAATCTGACCAACCAAGTCTGACAGTAGGTGAGCCAGACTTTTATGACTAGTATTGTTTTATTTATTTATTTAACCTTTATTGCACAATACAAGAAAGTACAAATGAAGGACTTAATGCCTTAAGGCATTCTCCACCAGTCAGTTGACTGGTAGAGAATGCCTTAAGGCATTGGGCCAAACAGAAACTTACAAATTGGTGCATAAGAGTAGAGATAATAATTTTAAAGAAAAAAAAACCGACTTCAATTGGACTTTCCGGTATAAGTTAAAGTAAGCGAATTATTGCTAATTTATGTTTTTATTTTGTTAATTTTCCTTACATCGTATTTAAAACTTAGGTACATACATATTACTACCAGGGTTCAGCATCAGCTCCATCTTGTGAACTGCTCTCCTAATTGCTCGTTAACATGAGTCGATTAACGAAAACAGCACACGCGTATCTTTCACCAAACCTGAGTTCCACTAGGTACTGGGGTTCAGCACCAGCTCGATCTTGTGAATTTCTCTCCTAATTGCTCGTTAACACGAGTCGAATGACGTGAATAGAAGTCGCGTATGTTGGACCAAATTTGAGTTTCACTAGTCACTGCCAGGGTTCAGCATCAGCTCCATCTTGAGAACCGCTCTCCTAATAGCTCGTTAAAACGAGTTGAATGACGAAAACGGAAATCAAAACAATCAATTTGATATACATTTAACGCAATTATGACCTCAGATTCGTTATATCGAACCTCTTAGATCCCCATGATATCGATATTTGTTAGCATAGGACCAAAAATGAAGAAATTCAAGATGGTGGCCATTTCTCGCCATTTTCACCGCATATTTGTTATAATGAACCTCTCGGACCCTCAGATATCAATTTTTATGAAGATAGGATGAAAACTGAAGAAATTCAATATGGCGGCCATTTTACGCAATTTTTACCTCAGATTTATTATAAAGAATCTCTTGGATCCCCAGATATCGATTTTTGTTAGGATCTGATTAAAAATGAAGAAATTAAAGATGGCGGCCATTTCTTGCAATTTTCACCTCATATTTGTTATAATGAACCTCTCGGACCCTCAGATATCAATTTTTATCATGATAGGATGAAAACTGAAGAAATTTAAGATGGCGGCCATTTTACACAATTATGACCTCAGATTCGTTATAAAGAACCCCTTGGGTCCCCAGATATCGATTTTTGTTAGGATCGGATCAAAAATCAAGAAATTCAAGATGGCGGCCATTTCTCGTAATTTTCATCTCATATTTGTTATATTGAACCTCTCGGACCCTCAGATATCAACTTTTATCAAGATAGGATGAAAACTGAAGAAATTAAAGATGGCGGCCATTTTACGCAATTATTACCTCAGATTCGTTATAAAGAACCTCTTGGATCCCCAGATATCGATTTTTGTTAGGATCAGATCAAAAATGAAGAAATTAAAGATGGCGGCCATTTCTTGCAATTTTCACCTCATATTTGTTATAATGAACCTCTCGGACCCTCAGATATCAATTTTTATCATGATAGAATGAAAACTGAAGAAATTCAAGATGGCGGCCATTTTACGCAATTATGACCTCGGATTCGTTATAAAGAACCTCTTAGATCCCCAGATATCGATTTTTGTTAGGATCTGATCAAAAATGAAGAAATTAAAGATGGCGGCCATTTCTTGCAATTTTCACCTCATATTTGTTATAATGAACCTCTCGGACCCTCAGATATCAATTTTTACCATGATATGATGAAAACTGAAGAAATTCAAGATGGCGGCCCTTTAACGCAATTTTGACCTCAGATTCGTTATAAAGAACCTCTTGGATCCCCAGGTATCGATTTTTGTTAGGGTCGGATCAAAAATAAAGAAATTCAAGATGGCGGCCTTTTCTGACATAAACAGTAAAAATACATAATTATGTTTAAATCAGTTCCCACGTTTCCTTTTGTGACCCCGTGTCAAATCCCCAAAATATTAAAAAAGTAGTAAATATCTTCCGCATAGTTATCAGCTCCATCTTGAGAACTGTTCCTCTAATTGCTCGTTAACACGAGTTGAATGACGAAAACAGAACTCTCGTAAGTCATACCAAACCTGAGTTCCATAAAGTACTGCCAGGGTTCAGCATCAGCTCCATTAATTCCTCATGATATCCATCATCACAATTTAATTAAAATCAAATTGGACTACCTCGAAGGCATTTCGTAACAAACAAAAGATGAATGTCTCAAATCAGAAGATACAGCTGGGGCCCGCGAATTATAGAGCAGTTCCTCTTTGACATCCCTGGTCGTCATCATCAGGTGTGCTCCACCAAACTGGTGGGTTTTGTAAAGAAATGCTCGAGTTTCTCATGAAAATACCCAAATTACTATGCATGTGCCTTTCAAATTTGAGGAGTTCCCTCAGTTCCTCATGGATCCCATCATCAGAACAGGATTTTGAAAAAAACGGGACCAACCTGGAACCATCTACTTAAAGAAACCAAAAAAAAAATTCAAATCGGTTCAGCAATGACGGAGTTCTGAGGTAACATACATTAAAAAAAAAAATAAAAATAAAAATAAAAATAAAAATAAAAAAAATTCAGACGAATTGAGAACCTCCTCCTTGAGAAATATTGAAGTCGGTTGAAAAGTGACATACTAGGATAATAACATCTTATTAGTAATATACAAACATAAATACATACCAACATATATTTGTTATAATTTCTATGTTGTTTATGAATTTTGACGAATTTGTAGTGAGCGACTTAAAATATTTTTTGAAACGGGTGTTTTTCGACATTTGTGTAGCCTTTTAATTTTTCGAAAAAATCGATTTATCAGTATACATGGTTTGGGAAAGCCTTTAATAAGAATAAATATAGTCTACAAGGCACAAGTCCGATGCATTGAGTCAGTCAGATATTAACGATTAAAAAACCGGCCAAGAGCATGTCGGGCCATGCTCAGTGTAGGGTTCCGTAGTTTGCCGTCCGTCACAATAGGCAACCTTAAAAAGTGTTTTAATAGATACCATGCTCAATATTCTTATAATAATTAACAATTCGATGATTCTTTCGATCACACCCGTCCCCACCCCATCAACTCCGGAAAAATCCTAACAGCGCGAAGTAGACCACAGCGCCATCTGTCGGGCAATTGGGTTACTAATTTATACAAACTAGACGGGTTTAGTATGTTGAATTTTCGGGGGCAACTTTTGATCGCGTGAATCGATTTGAATCATTCTTTTCTTATTAGAAGGAATATATGTGCGGGATGATAAATTAAGTCCTCAAGATAAAAAAATGTTTGCATATACGGTTAAATTATAAACTTAATTCACAAATTATGTTGTACAATTTTTCAAAAACCGTTCAACCAATCAAGTTCAAAATAATTGTTGGAACGAAACGCAGGACTTCAGCGGGGACTGCGCGGAGACGGGGGGTCAACCGCCGTCGAAAACTGGTTGCAGCTATCGCTGTGACAATGCAATTTTGATCTCCGAAGGAGCAACTGATTTTCTATATGTACTTGTTGGCAGATGTAGTACATTTTTATTTTTTTAACATTTCTTTTATTCTGCCTGGTCCTTCTACAACCCCAACAATAATTTTTCAATAAAGTTCTTGTTAAGTTCTACTTTTGTAATTTTTTTCATATTTTTCTAACTTACATAATATTGTCTTCTGTTACCGCGATTGTTATTCATTGAAATTAAACACTTTAGAACGGATTAATCGCACTCCTAACCCTGACTCCTTATCCTGGATCTAACTTAAAGTTCAAAAGTTTTTTGAAAAACAAAATCACCCCCCAATTTACGTGTAGGTACGGGGTACCCTAAAAAAACGCTTTTTATTTTAAGTACCACTTTGTCGGCGTGACCGATATACATATTCGTACAAAATTACAGCTTTCTAGTACTTACAGTCACTGAGATTATCCGCGGACGGGCGGACGGACGGACGGACAGACAGACAGACAGAGCGAAACTATAAGGGTTCCTAGTTGACTACGGAACCCTAAAAATGGTACCATACAAATGAAGACGCGAGTGGATGAACGTGCTGTGTCACAAATTAAAAACATTATTTTCAAGATAACTGCAGTTAAAGATTTTTTTTATTGTAAAAAACGCAACAAGCCGAATAGAATTTTGAAAGTAATATGAAAATGTAGCTAGGTCAAAGTTTCTCATATAATAAAATACAAACAATAAAAAAACTGCATTTAAGTAGGTACGTTTTATCCATAAAAGAGAGTACATAACACCTTCTTTCACTTTAGTTTAAAAAAAAAACAGAACTTAAGTGCAAGGTTAGGTGTTAGGTGTCACATAATTATAGTTTTTGTAATAAATTGATATCTGGAAATTAAAAAAAGGAAACAAAGATAATAAGATTGGAGTCCAGGGTATTCATAAGATTTTATTTAGGTAGTATTAATTTTTGAAACACACCTTGTTAAGGAAGGGAGAGAGACATACATACAAGAAAATTAAACTTTATATTAGGACAGAAAGTCACGATTCAACTATAGAAAAGTATAGCCTTGGATAATTGGTTTTGCCGTTTCAAGATCGGTACCAGATTTGACTTCTTTAATTATTCTTTGATTATTATAATGAATTGATAGATATAGAGGAAGGGAACGGAGTGACTGTACGAGTACAATGGATAAAGGGACATAGTGGCTCAAGAGGAAACAACGAAACACATTGTACTGGACTGTAGACATATACCAGATACCAGTGTATAAAAAGGGCTCGAAAGCTGATCAGAAAAACTACAGGCCCATCTCGCTCTTACCGACGCTGTCAAAGTTGCTGGAACATGTTATGAAAGATAGGCTCTCAAGGCATCTCTATCGAAACCAAATAATAAATGAGAGGCAGTTTGGATATCAGAAGAGTAGAGGTACAAACGACGCTATCAGCACTCTTATTGCGGACGTAGCCAGCAAACTGAACAACAAGAAAAGAGTTGCGGGTGTTCTGCTTGATCTAAGCTCCGCGTTTGATACGGTTAACCATAAAATCCTGTTATCAAAACTAGAGCACTATGGAGTCAGAGGCAGCTCACTGGAGCTTTTCCGTTCGTATTTAAGGAACCGAAAGCTTTTTGTTGAGATATTGTGGACTCATGACCAACACGAAAAAACTCACAGGTCGCGTACTGCGAATGTCCACAATGGAGTTCCTCAGGGCTCTGTCTTAGGGCCAACTTTTTTCATCGTTTTTATAAATGATCTGATCAAGCATATAGAGTACAATATCTCCGATAGCGCTTTGGTCGTTTTTGCGGATGACACGAACGCAGTTATTTCTGGAGACAGTTTATCAGAGTTAAACAATAAGGTGAATAATGCTCTGGAAACATTCGCAGGATGGTTTAAGGTTAATAATCTTGAGATAAATGCCAAAAAAACAAATGTCCTGTTATTTCGAACTACTGCTAAGTCTAAAGATACCCTACAGATTTATCTTGAGGGTGATAGGATAGAGCAGGTTGAAACCGCTAAATTCCTGGGAGTACACATTGATTCATATTTAAACTGGAAACCAGAATTGTCTGCAGTAGTACAGTCAATAAATAGTGCTTGCTACGCTCTCAGAAGTCTAAGGGATGAGTTGCTACGGACTCAACTATTAATGGTATACTACGCATTGGTGGAATCCAAGTTGCGCTACAGTATTCAGCTATGGGGCAACAGTTACAAATACAATGTAGAGGCAGCTTTCATTGCACAGAAGAGAGCGATAAGAATAATATCAAGAGTATCACAGGAGACTTCTTGCGAGCCCTACTTTGCTGATCTCAACATTCTTACTGTTCCCAGCTTGTACATCTTGATCGTACTGACAAGCCTAGTTAAATATCTGCATTTGGTAGAAACAACAGAGCAAAGAGACAGTCGGTTGGCTTCAAGACGTTTGGACTTGCCTCTGACTGCCACTAGCAGGCTCAAAGTGGTCGAACACTCTGCGAGTTATCAGGCTGTCGCGCTGTTTAACAAGTTGCCGGTTGAGCTTAAGTCAATAACGAATATTCACATTTTTAACAGGAAGTTGAAAGCTTTCTTGCTGGAGAAGTGCTACTATTCTGTCGATGAATTTGGAAGGGATAATGGTGGTAATTTATATTAGTAATTTATTTTGGGTCAGACATGGATTTTTAGTTTTGATATTTAATTTTATTTTATTTTATTTTTTAAATTTACGCGTTGACATACAATAATTTTTATCAATAGTTGCGACATTTATTTTGAGATTTTTGGCTTTGATTATGTTTTTGTTGTATTAATGGAATTATTTGTTTTGCATGCGCCTAGTTTTTAAGTCCTTTATTTCAAACACAATGTAATATTGTTACTGAATTAAATAAATGAAAAAAATGAAAAATGACAGGTGGAAGTATACAGGAGTACGTACTTAGGGACTATAAACACACTAAAGGAGGCATTTAGCAACCTAAAACAAATATTGGCTTTCATAGAGGAGCTGGGATGGTTGGAGTAGGGCTACCTCGTTACCACGAAAAAAAGGCACATTGGATGTCGAGTGTCGGAAAAAGCCCAGAAAAACTAACTAACTAATGAATTGATAATAATTAAGCTTAGGTATATATCGTAAGACTAGCCTAAAATGTCTACATATTTTAAATAGTGGCTAAAAACCCTATTAGAACACAATGTTTTTAGTTAAGGTATAGTTTAGGTTTAGGTATTGCTTGATGTTTAGTTTTGTTCCATACTCGTTACTATCTTATTACATTACCTGTGTAAACTATAAGTGTGATTTGTGTTAGGATATAAGCTGTATCCTCTTTGTTTATTTATTTCTTATGTACATATATCTACAGTACCTACCTAAAAACTACAGGGTGGTCATGAGAAAAGTTTATTTAGGCAAGGGTATAAATTAATTAATAATATTGATGGTCAGGCTAAGTATATAACAATAACATGCCACGCCTATTTATTGTGATGAAAACACATGACTTTTTACAGTTTTTTTTTTCAATGCTAATGCCAGTATGACTCACAAATGTTTAAATTGTAACATTTACATAATTAACGAGCAATAAAAAAACCAAGCGGTTTCCCGAAATTTGTATCATGAATCTTTAGCTTATTTCCGTAAGTATACTTATTGCATAAAATCTTATACTTACGAAAATGACCTAAAGATACATTTATTATTAAACCATTCAATGAAGTTTGGATTTATAATCCATATTCATTTAGTTTGTGTTAAGTACATACTGCACCGTAGTTTTTTTTATACCTCGACATTTTTCGATGTTGTCACAACCGTAGCTCCGAATACAAACAATACTGTATTATCGCGAATACCGCCAAAAACAATAATATCAACACACATGGAGGTGCTTTTAATAGCCTACACTAACACCTACTTTCATCTTCAAGAGAGTAAAATAACAAAACTATTGCGATATCCGTCGTGGAAGAATGTCATGTGCGCACTTAAGAGCCGGCAGAGTAAATTTAACAAAAACGACAGTCACGGTTAATGCTGTGACTTCCACAATTCTTCACAAATATATACAAGATGCTTGTAATTATTATCTCAAAGAGTGTATCTACAATATTCGTATACTTAGAATCTAAAATATTGTGCAGTTTAGTAAATATGTCTACGTAAAGTTGCAGTAAAATGTAGTAAAACGCGTGTCAGCGTTTAGATAAAAGTGAATGAAAAATTATTTGGTCTATTTTTGAAAACCAATTGCATTCAATCTCAAATAAATAAGGTACAAAATTCGTATAGTCTCATTTCATAATACTTTTTCGTTAATTAATTATGATTTTTTGAAAACGTCCTAAAAATCCTCCATCATCATACCTTGAATACAATACAAATATACGGAACAAGTGCTCGTAATAAGAAACCTACATACAGGTAGGTATGTAGATGGTTGAACTGAACTTGGTAGGCCAAGTATTAACGAAAATCATTTGTCTCGAACTATCATGCAAAAATATTTTCATACCTTCAACGTGACCAGTGAAAACTTGACTGTGAGCTTCTAAAAGTGTTTAAAGTTACAAATTCCGATTTTTTTTTAACTTACAAAAACTGTGAGTGTTACACGTCTTTTCTGTGGAATACCCTAAAGCCAAGGGCTACAAAGGTTCATTTTCTTATTTAACCTTTATCTACATTAAAAGGTACTCATTTTCTATTGAGTTGTATGTTAAAACTTCACTACTACTTGCACACAAGCTGGTAACTACGAGTATTAGCCACAGAAAAAAATTGGCTCTACAGTTCCGCTGAAAATACAAGTTTTCTGTCCTGTGGGTAATAGTTAACAGCTTGTGAGAATGTAGCAATGATTATTATGATATGATACAGTTCAATAGAATACGAGTACTCTTAAATTAAAAAGGGTTAAAAAAAACAACCTTTATTACCCCTAACTTTTGGATCACCTCAGGATAGATCTGAACAACGGAACGACTGTATTTGACCCAGATAAAGAAACCCATAGCCAAAATTGATAAAAATAGAATCTTAGTAATTTGAGTTTTCTGTAATGTACAGAGTTCATTCGCAAATATGTACATGCTTTTTAATTTTATTTTAGGAAACGTTGGAAACAAATTCAGATTCAGATTTTGAATTATTAATGGAAGAAGATGATAAAACAGAAGAAGATTTTATGGTAGATGGCAATAGGATAGTTGATTTCAAATACATTTTCAAACAACTCCAGGATATTTCACACCACAACTCTCCATTTGGTT
Source organism: Lathronympha strigana (assembly GCA_949128165.1). Taxonomy (NCBI): domain Eukaryota; kingdom Metazoa; phylum Arthropoda; class Insecta; order Lepidoptera; family Tortricidae; genus Lathronympha; species Lathronympha strigana. The sequence goes on along the minus strand of OX421901.1, from coordinate 27,782,313 downwards.
GTAACTTGAGCTTTTTAAAACTCACCAAAGAATCAAGAAAAGGATTTCTTTCAAAATTTTATTTCACATGTCAAATGTGTAAAGCAAAATTAGAGTTATTGAACTGTGAAAAAGTAAACAGTAGTGATCTCGATCTTAACACCAGTGCTGTTAGCAGTTTTATGTCGATTGGTGCAGCATTTACAGGATTGGAGCAAGTTTCAGCTGGTCTTAACATACCATGTATGTCAGATAAACTTTACGCTAAGTGCCATACCAAAGTTTGTGAATTGTGGGAACTAGCTAAAGAAAAGTGTATGGAGGAAGCCGCCAAAGAGGAATTCGATTTAGCTGTACTCAACGGGGACGTTAATGAAAATGGAATACCAATGATTACTGTGGTTGCTGATGGCACCTGGTCAAAGAGATCATATAGAAAAAACTACAATGCCTTGTCTGGCGCTGCAGTTATAATTGGCTACAGGACAAAAAAGGTGTTATATATGGCCGTAAAAAATAAATACTGCATGGTTTGTGCTCGGGCAGAAAATAAAAAAAACACAGCACCGGAGCACATATGCTTCAAGAACTACACAGGATCATCTTGCTCCATGGAATCTACAGCACTCGTCGAAGGTTTCAAAACTTCATTGAGCACTTACGGACTGATATACTCAAAATTAATAGCTGACGGTGATTCAAGCACTCATAACAATATTGAAAAATCAAAACCGTATGGAAGCATATTGGTAGAAAAGATAGAATGTACTAACCATTTGTTGAGGAACTACTGCACAAAGCTGGATGAGTTATGTAAAAATACATTATACCCACTGAAGTACAGAAAAGTTCTCTGCCACAACATACTTCGCCTAAGGCGTTCTGTTAACGGTGCGGTGAAACATTTACTGTCCCAAGATGACAAAACATTTCAACAAAAAGTTCTAGATTTGAAACAGGACTTAATGAATGGACCAGAACACGTATTTGGTAACCATAAATCATGCAAAGCATACTACTGTAAACAACTTAATAAACAGACACAATCCGACGAAGCCAATTTAGTGCCAGCTATGAAAAGTAAAGAAGGGGGTTTTATTTTTCCAGCTATAATGAAATGCATTTCTAGATTGGTAAATAATGCCACAAGCCTGATGCATAATGTGAACAGTAATATAGCGGAAATTTTCAACAATGTGATTGCAAAGTTCATCGGCGGCAAACGGATAAATTACTCGGGCAGGCAATCTTATTCAGGACGATGCGCCGCTTCAGTGGTTTCATTTAATGCTAGACACCCACAAACTTATCTCAGCAAAACGATTTTTCAGCGAAGTCCTAACAAATTAATAAAACGGCTCGAATGCAAAAGGGACCTCAAAAGATTGACATCAGCAAAACGAAGAATATTCAAGCCCCTCAATGGTCCTAAGAAATCTGTTGAAAAGCACAATGACAAAAACTATGGGCAGTCTTGTGAAAAACCAGACTTAAGTGAGGCCGATTATGATTTTGCCAAAACTGAGCATTTCAAAAGAATAACTTTATCCAATGAAGATCGTAACGCTCTGGAAAGAAGAACAATTCTGCAGGCGGAATCTATTGAGTGGCGACAAGAGCGAAAACTTCGTCTAACCGCTTCTATCTTCGGTAAAGTCTCCAAACGCGGATTGATAAAATGTGGACCTCTCGTCAAAAACATATTGACAGAAAAAAATTTAGATCACGTCAAGTCAATTAAACATGGACAAAATTATGAGCATATTGCACGTGAGCAATTGCAGCTCCAAATCAACAGTCCGATAGACCGATGTGGATTATTTGTTGACCCAGATCTCCCATTTCTAGGTGCAAGTCCTGATGGACTTGTGGACCAAGACAAAATAGTTGAAATAAAATGCCCCTATTCTGCCAAAGATATGACGGTTGAAGATGCTATAAAAGCCAAAAAAATTACTTTTTGGAATACAGATAAAGATGGTAACATCACCGTCAACAAAAAACATGACTGGTATTATCAAGCCCAGGGTCAGCTCCATATTACTCGAAGGCAGACCTGTATCTTTGCTGTCTGGACCAATGTGGATATAAAAACAGAACTGATTAACTATGAAAAACAGTTTTGGAATGAAATGGTAGTAAAACTCAAATCTTTTTATTTCACTTGCTTGCTCCCAGAGATTATCGATTCAAGAATAGACCGAAATATGGACATAAAAGAGCCTGAATATATTTTGAAAGCTATCGCAAAAAGAGAAAACGCTAAAACTAATAAAAGAGTACTGTTGAAAGATAAATCTGCAAAAAAAATAAAACGTAAAAAAGGGAATAATAACTAATTTATCTATATAAAACCACATACTTCCGACTGAGTAGCTGCCTTTCCCCACTGACAATTGTTTGGAATAAATGGACAGATCGAAACACTTAAAATGTTTTATTTTCTTCATTTTGAATGAGGGCATAGAGTTTTTTCAACGTAAACGACAGTTACGGTTAAGACTGTGGCGTCCTCAATTCTTTGCAAAGACATACAAAATGCATGTAATTATTATCTCAAAAAGTGTGTCTACAATATTCGTATATTTATAATCTTCAATAATGTACAGTTTAGTAAATATGTCTACGCAAAGACGCAGCAAAATTGAGAAAAACGCGTTGTCAGCGTTTATGCCAAAGTGAATGAAAAATCATTTGCTTTATTTTTTTAAACTAACTCTTTCCAATCTCAAATATACAAGCTACAGAATTCGTATAGTCTCATTACATAATACTTATTCATTAATTAATTATGATTTTTTGAAAACGTCCTAAAAATCCGCCATACAAAATTACTATGGAATCTGATCGTTGAAATATAACAAGTGAGCAACACCCGAAATAGTCAGTAGTCAGTCGGCCCCGAATGTTCGAAGCGACACCACGTCTCTCTGCGGAGCGTCTACGTCTTGAAATAAATCGATGTTCTTTGTGTACGTATACTGCGTTATATGTAGCAAAACGGTATAAGAATTTTTTTACCATTTTTTGTGTTTCCAAAGGAAATAGGCAATAGCAACCAGTTCAAAATGAATGACATACATGGTTAGTTTCGTTTATACCTTATATGTATATAGTGTCACTTGGACCGTAGAAGATGTCCAAGATCTGATGACGGAGTAGAAAGGTGGCCACCGGAACTCAGGAAGTAGTTGATGTAATACCCCCGTGTTTGGACTCATTTGTATTGTTTTGGAGAGCACTTGGATCGTGAGTGGTGTCCAAGGTCTGATGATCGAGCAGAAAGGTGGCCACCGGAACTCAGGAAGTAGTTGATGTAATACCCTCGTGTTTGGGCTCATTAGGTTTGTTCTGGTGAGCACTTGGACCGTGAGTGGTGTCCAAGGTCTGATGATGGAGCAGAAATATGACCACCGGAACTCAGGAAGTAGTTGATGTAATACTCCCGTGTTTGGACTCATCTGTATTGTTTTGGCGAGCACTTGGACCGTGACTGGTGTCCAAGGTCTGATGATGGAGCAGAAAGATGGCCACCGGAACTCAGGAAGTAGTTGATGTAATACTCCCGTGTTTGGGCTCGTTAGGTTTGTTTTGGCGAGCACCTGGTCCGTAGATGGTGTCCAAGGACTGACGATGGAGCAGAAAGATGACCACCGGAACTCAGGAATTAGTTGATTTAATACCCCCGTGTTTGGGCTCGTTAGGTTTGCGATTTTTGTCCAAATCGCAGTTAATCTCACAAAATCCAAGATGGCGTCGCTTTTTACAATATTTTACGATTTTGATTCTGGATTCATGTTAAGGATCCCGCCGGATCGTCAGATATCGATTTTTATCCAAATCGGAGTTAATCTCACAAAATCCAAGATGGCGTCGCTTTTTACAATATTTAACGGTTTTGATTCTGAATTCATGTTAAGGATCCCGCCGGATAGTCAGATATCGATTTTTATCCAAATCGGAGTTGATTTTACAAAATCCAAGATGGCGCCGGTTTTTACATTATTTTACAATTTTGACTCTGGATTCATGTTAATCACTCCGTCGGATCCTCGGATATCGATTTTTATCCAAATCGGAGTTAAGCTCACAAATTCCAAGAAGGCGTCGCTTTTTACAATATTTTACGATTTTGATTCTGGATTCATGTTAAGGATCCCGCCGGATCGCCAGATATCAATTTTTATCCAAATCGGAGTTGATCGTACAAAATCCAAGATGGCGTCGGATTTAACAATATTTTACAATTTTGACTCAAGATTTATGTTAATCACCCCGCCGGATCCTCAGATATCGATTTTTATCCAAATCGGAGTTAATCTCACAAAATCCAAGATGGCGTCGTCTTTTACAATATTTAACGATTTTGATTCTGGATTCATGTTAAGGACCCCGCCGGATCGTCAGATATCGATTTTTATCCAAATCGGAGTTAATCTCACAAAATCCAAGATGGCGTCGCTTTTTACAATATTTTACGGTTTTGATTCTGAATTCATGTTAAGGATCCCGCCGGATAGTCAGATATCGATTTTTATCCAAATCGGAGTTGATTTTACAAAATCCAAGATGGCGCCGGTTTTTACATTATTTTACAATTTTGACTCTGGATTCATGTTAATCACTCCGTCGGATCCTCGGATATCGATTTTTATCCAAATCGGAGTTAAGCTCACAAAATCCAAGAAGGCGTCGCTTTTTACAATATTTTACGATTTTGATTCTGGATTCATGTTAAGGATCCCGCCGGATCGCCAGATATCAATTTTTATCCAAATCGGAGTTGATCGTACAAAATCCAAGATGGCGTCGGATTTAACAATATTTTACAATTTTGACTCAAGATTTATGTTAATCACCCCGCCGGATCCTCAGATATCGATTTTTATCCAAATCGGAGTTAATCTCACAAAATCCAAGATGGCGTCGTCTTTTACAATATTTAACGATTTTGATTCTGGATTCATGTTAAGGACCCCGCCGGATCGTCAGATATCGATTTTTATCCAAATCGGAGTTAATCTCACAAAATCCAAGATGGCGTCGGTTTTAACAATATTTTACAATTTTGACTCAAGATTCATGTTAATCACCCCGCCGGATCCTCGGATATCGATTTTTATCCAAATCGGAGTTGATTTTACAAAATCCAAGATGGCGCCGGTTTTTACATTATTTTACAATTTTGACTCTGGATTCATGTTAATCACTCCGTCGGATCCTCGGATATCGATTTTTATCCAAATCGGAGTTAAGCTCACAAATTCCAAGAAGGCGTCGCTTTTTACAATATTTTACGATTTTGATTCTGGATTCATGTTAAGGATCCCGCCGGATCGCCAGATATCAATTTTTATCCAAATCGGAGTTGATCGTACAAAATCCAAGATGGCGTCGGATTTAACAATATTTTACAATTTTGACTCAAGATTTATGTTAATCACCCCGCCGGATCCTCAGATATCGATTTTTATCCAAATCGGAGTTAATCTCACAAAATCCAAGATGGCGTCGTCTTTTACAATATTTAACGATTTTGATTCTGGATTCATGTTAAGGACCCCGCCGGATCGTCAGATATCGATTTTTATCCAAATCGGAGTTGATCTTACAAAATCCAAGATGACGTCGGTTTTAACAATATTTTACAATTTTGACTCTGGATTCATGTTAAGGACCCCGCCGGATCGTCAGATATCAATTTTTATCGAAATCGGAGTTGATCTTACAAAATCCAAGATGGCGTCGGTTTTAACAATATTTTACAATTTTGACTCAAGATTCATGTTAATCACCCCGCCGGATCCTCGGATATCGATTTTTATCCAAATCGGAGTTAAGCTCACAAAATCCAAGATGGCGTCGCTTTTTACAATATTTTACGATTTTGATTCTAGATTCATGTTAAGGACCCCGCCGGATCGTCAGATATCAATTTTTATCCAAATCGGAGTTGATTTTACAAAATCCAAGATGGCGTCGGTTTTTACAATATTTTACCATTTTGACTCTGGATTCATGTTAATCACTCCGTCGGATCCTCGGATATCGATTTTTATCCAAATCTGAGTCAACCTTACAAAATTTATAAATATTGATATAATCAATATTATAAAAGTGACGTTTTCTGGGTAAAGAAAGATACCACATTGTCGCTTATTGATAAGAATGATAAGGCGCTTCTGTCATAAAGAATCACTTGGAAAACCTTATCAACAGGCGACAATGTGGTACTTTTACCAAGAAAACGACACAATTTTTTAACGATTTCATAATATGTGACGTTTTGCGATGAAAGGTACCTTATGGACGATCGGCGCTTACGCTGTTAACAAAGACGCTGATAATAATGCGCTGCAACGCGACGTAAGCGCCGACCGTCCATAAGGTACCTTTAGCCGTAAATAGCCACATATGAAATCTTAAAAAATGTGCTTTTATTTAGAAAAAGGCACTTTGCCATTCTGCCGGTTGTCGATAAGGCGCGAATGTCATAAATATTAGTTTAGAAATGAACCTTATCAACAACCGACAGAATGGTACCTTTCTTTAGTACTAAATACAAACACAAATAATAAAATCATTTGGAAAAACCGAACAAATATTAGGTGAATTAATACAATATCAGTATCAAAGGATTATAAAAATGAGGAATTCTAAGATTTCTAAGTTATAACCTTTTAACGCCCGAATGATGACGCGCCGGTGTAGTAGTGTGCGTGCGCGCACGCACACAGAAGCAAGCAGTGCGGGGCCGCTAAATGCCTATTTCGTGTCCGCGGCAAACACTCTGCCCGCTCTTAACAGTTTCTTCTATTGAAACAGCGATATAAGCGCGTTCATCTATGGAGAATTTAACTTTTCTTGGTGCATAACACGTTTATCAATTGCGTTTCAGGCACTTAGAAATTAAAAAACCGGAAATCTGAAAATGTGGAACTTTCATTATGCCTTGAAATATCCATTTATATAGCAAAAACTCAGAATCTGAATTTTTTTTACATAGCACGTTCACCCACTCAAGTCTTCAAATATCGACCACGACTACGAATGACGACATACAAATTTGAAACCCTTTGCTTGCAAGTAACCTACTTTAATTTAGGATGTACCTACTCTCATTATAGTAATTGTTTTATACTCTCAAAATAATGCAAACTATGGACCTAAATTATTAGTTTTGATTTGAATCGACATTTGTAAATTTTTTTGGTCAAATTGACCGTACAAATGTCGACAAAAGCCTCTTTTGACGTTCTTTCGGGCATTAACCACTCGATTTACTTAAAAATTTAACATAACATTTGTACTCACATCACCTTTTATTTCAATCGTATATCATTAAATAAGCGTTCATACTAATGTCGTAGTCATCCTAGCAAATTTCACCGTTAAAAGGCTTACTAGTTTTTTCTGTCAAATATTCAGCCTGCGCTGCGAGTTTGCTTTTCTTTAGTTTAAAATGACAAACGAATGTGGTATTGTATCGTAATGCAAGGGTAGACTAACAATTAATAATGATATTGATTTTATTGTATGCTAAAATTATTTTTGGAAATATTTTGGCTTAAAATACTTAAATCTATCCCATAAAAAATGCCCTAAAAACCCGTTAGTTTTGAAAATAAAACAACGTATATGAATGCAACCAACATCATTATTAAAGCGAGAACATTGTATACTGGGATAAGTCACTTGTATCATTAATACGCGGCACATGTTTCGCCGCAGGAGTGGTGCAACATGTAGTTGTTTCAGTATGCACGCTTGTCGCAGCGAGCGCTCGCTGCAACAGTATTTTTGGACGACGATTACCGCCGCATTGGTTTTTGTATGTATGCTTATTTATAAAGTTTTAATCACGTATCGTCACGTCACGTGTCGCCGTTCTATAACGTACACATCTTGTTTATACCTATTTTTGAGGTTAAATTCATATCAAAAGATGGCAGTTTATTTGTAATTTTTTTTCATTAATTATTAAGTGCGTATTATAACACACATTTATAAATACTAGATCTTATTGCAGAGTTTTAGGTTCCTACTGATGAGCCTATTCTAATATTCCTTTATACTGTAGGATTGTAAGTCCCTATTCAAGTTTCTAGTTAGGTTTTAAAGCAGGTCCTTGAAGACGGCCTGTGCAAACAATGGGGGCTCACAAAAGATCCAAGTGGGCGACTCTATACAACTGTTGATGAGAGATAGCGGGAGCGGCTAGCATCCCGTCACAAAGATTTACTTTAGTCTTTCTCTTGCGTTTAAGCACCGGAATTCGGTTAAATCAATTTACCTGCCACATCTTACCTCCTTGCAACATAACCGACCGATTATTGCCCCCATTTATCTATGGTCACTTTTCAAAGTTTTGGCACCGCCACCACCTGGCAATAGGTTTTAGATAGAACATTTTTCTAAATAGGTAGCTATACAATATCTTCCTAAATAAATTATTAACATATATTATAAGACACGTTTTACATAGAGGCGTGATGATTTGTAAACGATTTATACTATTTTAAAGAAAAATAAAATATTTGTAAGTATTTGTCGTTCACTTTTCATGTAATGTGTTGTAAAAAGTACACGAAATATTAACTTAACTTAATTACCGTATTCTATTTGCATAAATCCTTAACTTTTAAAATTAGACTATCAGATAATTATTTTACAATTCCGAGGTTTTTGCCTTTAATATTTGTCTACGGCTGTTTTTGTCGGTCATCTGTTAAGACATGCTTGCAACTACTGTGCGATACCTACTTTACCATTCTATTATTATTAGTTTAATACTTTGTTATATTGGCTCAATACATAAATGATAAATTATAAATGATAAATATCTTTATTTTTCAATTTAGGCACTTTGCAATGCATTTATGAACGTCAAAAGAATGGTACTACCGGTTCTTACCCTACACCTCGGCCCGAAAAGATTATTACCGGCAAGAAACTCTGCGGGACTTTTTTTTTTAAATAAATTACAAAAGTAGTAAAAACATTTATAATATGTGGCTCTACAAGAAACCATATCAAAAGAAAATAGTGAAACAGAAAGAACAAAATAAAAAAATAAAACAAAATTTAACGGTTTTACGTGATATACACAAACATTTTGATATGATTTATTTAGTGAACTGTGTCCTTCACTCTGTAAGCAGTAGTACATCTGATTAAATTTATTGTTGGTTTCGTTACAGTTTCTGGTATGGGCCATGTATGTTCGGCTGGTTATTATAATCATCACTACATAGTATAAAATAAAGTCACTTCCCGCTGTCTGTATGTATGTATGCGTAAATCTTTAAAACTACGCAACGGATTTTGAAGAGTCACGTAGGACAAGTAGTTATCTCTGAGAGTGATTAAATCTTTCGGCAAATGATGATTTTTTAATATTTTTTTTGCGTGTCTTATGGCTGCAAAATGCCGACTGTTCAATTGAGGAACAATATCCTTAATCAAAGTGATCTGCGTAATAAAGTGCTGTATTTAACCATATTCCCCATCAGGCCATCGTGTAATTAAAGGTCCAGAAACCTTATTTTTAACGGTGCTTTTAGAAAACATTTCCCCAATACATAGATGTATAAAAACGTAGATCTACGTTTTTACATTCGGATCTTATATTTTCGACAACGCGATGGTGCCTTTAAACAAGAAAATGTTTTTTTTTAAAGCATACTGGCTCTAAGCATATACTCGTATGCTGCACTATCAGTGCATAGTAAAAGAACTTTGTCTCCGTTGTCCTCAGATTAATTTTGCCACAATAAACGCAATTGACTTAGAACTAAATAGGCTATTGCTTCACCATTTCCTTTTTCTAAGATTTTGCAGTCACAGTAGTTAACTTCTCTGTGCCGCATCCCGATCTTGTTCCCTTATAACATTCGTTGCACATTTACCCATCATATCCACCGTTCGTCAACCGAGGTCCATATATATTTGTTAGCCATAGTATTCCGTATACATCCAATCACTTTCTCGTATAAACGCTGAAAGTAAACTTTACGGAGTAAGGACCAGTGAACGCAGATACTCATAAAGCATGGAAGCATTCTTTCCGCTATATTATGGCGCTACGAAAACGTTGCCGCGGTAGGCGGTCCTTATAAACAATGCCGCGGCGATTTCAGTTCAACCGCGATGTCAGCGAGTGACGGATGTCTAATAGTACATTACTGCAGAGGCCGTGAAGTAAGGGATTGCAGGACGAGTTTGTGGTTTAAAAAAGTCCTGCAATCTCTCTTTCGGCCGAGGCTTGTATAGTGCTTTTCTATAACATTGTGAGGAAATATAAAAAAATTAAATAATTTCTAGGTTATTACTAACTATTATTAATAAGTAAAACATGGTTTAATTTGCCACCTTTTATTTTTTAAAGATGTTATTTAAATGAGCTATTCGAGCACCATATTTAACCGGACATAAATATACATAAAACATAGAATTTGTTTTTTTTTAATGTCGCAAGTATCTAGTGGTCGTTGGCTGTATGTCATTTTTCCTTTGTCAGTTTAGTGTTAGTACGCAAATTAAAAAATTGTAAAAAAGTTAGAGCAGCGGACAATAATGTTTCGTTCATACTTACGCCATACATTACTTCACGGCCTCCGGCCAAGAAGTAAATGGGGGGAGGAGCCATAAACAAGAAACTTCATGTCTTCATTTCGTGACATAAATGCATACGTTTCCGATCATGTGTGAGAAAACGATATTTTTTATAGTTTGTGTAAGTTAGGTCTAGAGCCTGTCTTACAGATATTTATGTCTTCATATATATATATATATATATATATATAAAGTATGTGTGTGTGTGTGTGTGTATGTGCGTGTGTGTATGTGTGTATATATGTATACACATCATTTTGATTAGTTGTATTATAAGTTGATTAAGGTACCATGAGTAGAAACGCTCAGTAAACTTTACTCGCGTACCATAGCAAGTTCATCGATTCTATGATTGTATTCTACAGATTACCCCGGCCAGCAGCCGAAAGGATTTGAATAAGTGTTTGGATCCGAGAAACAAATCGATATATTTGAATTTATTATTGTAAATTTTGGAAATGTGTGCAAAGACAGAGTTTTTACCATATTTGGTAGAATGGTAAGGTATGTTTAATAATGCTGTATGTCTTGTTCGACGTCAGGGTGTTCATAGAGAAATGAAATAAAGAATTTCAGAACAATCCAAACTTCCTCGAGTGATATAAAAAAGTAACCCCATATCCAACAGGAGACATCGATCCTCCAGCGAGAGTAAACCATAAGCATATGTATAGCAATTTTCATGCATTTGTAGTTCATATGCTTAACAAACTTTCCTTGTATTCGTTCAATGCGATATATACAGGGCGTCCCAAACTTATGGGACATGAAGGGGAAGTACCTTAAATATCGTAGATAGTGAATTTTGCTCAAAGAAGACTTTATGTTATTTTTAAAAGTTAGTAATTCTGCATTCATAGATTTTCTAAAAATTACTTGCTTCGTCTGGGAATCGAACCGACTAAAATGTGAAAAAAAATCACCCTTTTTTTATGATGCCAATCGAAAGAACAGCTAAAAAATAGTAACTCTGCTTAAGTAACATAGTATTTTAAAAGAAAGGAACACCATAAAATGATTGAGTCAAATTTCAAGAAAGTTATTTATTGCCGAAGACGACGTTCGAAAAGTAGCGATATTATCATTCTAAAGATAGCATTGATTATTCGTAAATAAGTACCCACTTCATAAAATAGGTACTGGCATAAGTTTTCCTTATTATAAGTGCACGTGTGGATAAAATGATAATTTGATAAAACTTAGTATTTCAATACGTCCTCTGTAAGCTAGACAGAAGGCAAATTTAAAACAAAAATAAATAATTGTTAAATTTGAAAATGGAACAGTTTATGACAGCGTTTGTTTGAATGCATACTTTTTAAGATATTTTAAAAAGAAGTGATATTTTTAAATGTTGTTCTTAAATTTGAAAATGGAACAGTCTGTGCAAGCGTTAGTTTTTCGGATATTGATCTGTTTAGTCTTAATTCACTTACACAAGTGTTATTGTGTTAATTTATTGCGAACATGGCATATCAAGTAAGTTTTGATCTAATAGAAGCATATTTTTTGAACGATAAAGATATCTCTAGAAGTTTGCGGTGGTATGGCGTAAAATATCCTGATAGACAAATACCGTCTCGTAAAGTTTTGAAAAGGCTTGTGAACAATTTGAAAACTCTGGGACGTTTCGATAAACGCCCAAGAGAACCACAGCAAGAAAACCATACGATCAACGACGAAGAACTTGGTATTTTAATTTACTTTTCGGCTTTTCCGAAAGCATCGGTGAGAGAAGGAGAACAGGAAATTGGAGTTTCAAAAAGTAAAATACACCGTGTATTAAAAAAACACGGTTTTAAGAGTTATGTTGAAGGACGATTGGTTCAAAAGTTACTTCCGGGCGATACAGAAAGGAGAAAAAATTTCTGTCTTGATATCCAGGCACGCTTGCTCGAAGATCCAAATTTTTTGGATAATATTATTTGGACAGACGAATCTAACTTTAGCAATAACGGTATGTATAACCGCAACAATAATCGTATTTGGTCTAAAGAAAATCCCCTACGAGTCACTGAAACTAATAACCAAGTGCGTTTTTCACTTAACTGTTGGTGCGGACTTTTAAAAAACCGGGTTTTCTTAATCCATTTTTACCAAGGAACCTTGAACACAGAAAAGTATTTAGGAATACTTCAAATTTTAAGGGATAAGATAAGAAACCTTTCCGCGGCGGAGCAAGAAAACTTAATTTTCCAACAAGATGGAGCTCCGGCTCATAATAGTCGGAGAGCAGCAGATTTTCTAAATGAATGTTTTCCTACATGGATTGGTACAAATGGACCGATTAGATGGCCGGCCAGATCCCCGGACCTCACACCATTAGATTTCTTCTTTTGGGGATACGTGAAAGATATGCTATACAAAAAGCGATACGAGAACGTAGGCGAGTTGCAAACAGAATTGTGCCATATCACATCGAGTGTTCACCATAAAATGATAAGAAAATCAACAGGCAGCGGGCTTATTACAAGATTGGCGATTTGCGTAAGACAAGAGGGATCACATTTTGAGCATTTAATTAATTAATTTACAAAAAAATACCTACTTAACTAATTGACTACGGCAGTTTCATGTATGTTTTTTATTTGATTAAAATGATTAATTTCACGTTGTTCCTTTCTTTTAAAATACTATGTTACTTAAGCAGAGTTATTATTTTTTAGCTGTTCTTTCGATTGGCATCATAAAAAAAGGGTGATTTTTTTTTTCACATTTTAGTCGGTTCGATTCCCAGACGAAGCAAGTAATTTTTAGAAAATCTATGAATGCAGAATTACTAACTTTTAAAAATAACATAAAGTCTTCTTTGAGCAAAATTCACTATCTACGATATTTAAGGTACTTCCCCTTCATGTCCCATAAGTTTGGGACGCCCTGTATAGAGAGTAATGTGAAGACCAAATAGGACTGGCATATTCAAGTATACTGCGAACATAAGCATTAAATACAACTTGTAAAGGAAGCGGAGATCTAAAAGGATGATATGTGTGGATAACAAAGATTACGATAAGCTTTAGTCACAATTGTGTCTTGTTAATGTGGCTTGAAAATAACATTTTACTATCGAAGTAAACTCCTAAATTGCGAACTACTTACACCCTTTCAATTGCGTATTATTAAAATGATATGCAAAGTCAAGGGATTTTTTTGTTAGTAAAACTTATTACTTGACATTACTTGACATTTCTTGATACTAACATTTATTCTATTTGCATTGTAATAATCCAATAGACTACACAAGTCATTTTGCAATCATCGACTGACCGCACGCGTAGAAAAATCTTTTTGTCATCCGCATATATAACAGATGTTTAGAGTGTTTTATTACTTGGCCTATGTCATAAATGCAGGCTTTGTAGAAAAAAAGGCCCATATGAGAATAGGGAATATGAGGATCCTTGGGGCACCCCAGAGGGAATAGAAATATAGTTAGACCTTTATCCACCTACAACAACAGCTTGGGAACGATTACTTAGGTAAGAACTTACCCAACGGAGAAGGTCGCCATGGATCCCTAGGTTATTTAACTTGTGGAGGAGAATGTCGTGATTCACACGATCAAATGCTTTTTAAAAATCCGTGTAGACAACATCAACCTGACCGCCATTTTCCATTTCGGAAAGAACTAAATCTCGATATAGGTTGGTAGTTAGTAATTAAGGATTTCGAACCTTTTTTATGAACAGGTACAATGTGAGCTTGTTTCCACGTTGTGGGGAATAGACACTCCTTCAGTGATCTACGAAAAAGCAATGTTATAGGTAATGCAAGACTTTTAGCTTGTTTAAAATAATCTTTTAAAATGGAACATCACTAACCACGATAACTTTGTCTCGTTCTCGCAGTACAATGATTAAAGAGATAGCAAACATGACTTATGAAGTCCGAAATGCCAATGTGTCAAAAGTCAAAATCTGAAGTCGCTTTGTTTATTTTATTGATCTACAAAATATGTAGTTGTTATTAATTTATTTCTTTGTTCGAAGAAAATATAGCTTCTTACTGATGTTCCACGATTTGTGGAAATAATTGAGATTATCTTGCAAAGGATTTACCTATAAATAATAGAAACTTTCATCTGAAAATGGCTACGTACATACATGGACGACGAAGCAAAACTCGGAAAGAAAATAAAAGTATACGTGTATCTATACTTTAACAGATTATTCAAAATATTGTTCCGTCTACACTAAAGAATGCCGGGCAAACTAAAAGGTCTGAGATAATAAGTATATAAAAGTATTCTAAGGCCGATATAAATTTGCCGAAATTAACATGGGATGAGGTTCATGTGCGGCGCGGCAGTCTGGACGTGCGGGACATGGCCGACAAAACGCAGGAGAGTAGGCTCTACGATAGTATTGCTTCGTATGAAGGAGACCACCTAACTACACTGGAAAAGTGCCTACTACAACTTTACATCTCCAGTAAAAGAAGCAGAGGTAAACCCAAAACAAGATAGAACGACGTTACGGGTATAGTGGAGACGTAGGGCATGGCAAGCTGACCACGCCAACATATAGGTACCTTATAGCTTGTAAGCCCCAAGCCCACCTACACCATTTCTGCAGTCTCAAAATTTCACAGTATAATGGAGTTTGAACGAGTTTTGTGGAAAATATTGTTTCAAGTTTTGTAAATGTACATAATAGGCAAAAATAAAGAATTTATTTTTACGTAATGCATTGTTTTATTATATTATAATCTTGGCGTTCGGTAAAATATGCAAATATGCGTGCATGCTAGTAGTATCAATAAAAAATATTGGTTGCGTTTATGGAGCTCATCTTCCTCTTGCCTTGGGTTAGCTGTATGAAACAACTATTTGCTTCAGCTTCTACAAAGATACGCGCTTTTCTATCGGATCGGGAGCCTGGAAATTAAATATTAAATTGAATGGTATTTTTTCGTTACTTACGTGTAGGTATTAAAACGCCTGAATTGGTACCTACCTATTATCGATTAACTAGGTAGTGATCCACGTATATTTACATATAAGTACCCTAGGACCTTATTCAAATAAGTATCTCGTTAGGTATGCGTGCGTTCATGCCTTGGTTAACAATTGCTAAAAATTATAGGTACCGGGGGGTGTCAACGTGGATGCCTTGAGCTGCCTTTGTTTGGGTTATTGTGATCGTGTAATATTAGACATAGGGAAAAAAGTCATTATGAAACAATCAATATTATAACACTTTTAAATTAAATTCCCAACTTCGTAGGCAGATACATTTAGCTTGTCTTATAATGAAGACCTAAAAATACTGTGTAATAAAAGCCCAGCCTTATTATCATTTAGTTTGAACTTGTTGGAATAGTCTTGATGAACGTTTAAATTGGAGTAAATTAGACAAAACATCTAAGAAATATGCTTGTCGCCACCCACCCGGCTCGAAGACAATTTCTCGTATTTTGACGTTCAATTGCGTGGTATTTTGTCTCTTAAAGTGCACTTGTGCTACGACTTGAGCAAGTATCCCGCGTGGAACTGTCAGGCGACAAAATTGTGTCGCTTTGACATATATGCTCGCGCGTCACCGGTATCCCGCGCGCATCTTATGCTACGGATTGGCGGGAAAGATCGAGAAAGCTCTATGTCGCGGCTTTTGTCGTCCCGCGCGCATCATGTGCTAGCCCGGCAGGAGAACAATAATTATACTAATAATTATATACTTAAATTAATTTTTCAACTTATTACGAGAAAAATGTTACCTGTGAAAATTGTTCTTTATTGTATCAAACCGCCACTGACAATGCGTTTCCAATGATACTATTGTAGTATGAGCCTACATAATTAACATATTAACAGTAACTACACGTTACTGTCTACAACATGTGACGCACGTAGTTGAGTAATATAGCATGTAAGCAATAATAACTTATAAATAACGTATGTCTAATGTAATTCCCGTTCTTTATACTTGTGTTACCACCAATATAATACATCTACCGCAATGAATGGTTTTACTTAACACTCCATTTCATCACCTACTTCTCAACATATTTGATGGCGACCAATACCAGAAGAACCTAGAAGAAGAGCTCCGTGGGAGCTTCGCCACGGAGACGAAGATTATGACAACCAAAAATAGAAGATTAACTTTGAAGCGCTCCGGTGAAGATCACTTCATCATTTAAGAACCCGTACATTAAAGAAGATCGAATCACCAAACTCAAGAAAACAAAGAAGAAGGAAAAAGATGGCCACATATTTAAAACAAAATTAAGAAGATTGCAAATCAGAAAAAAGAAGAGCGTTGTCCAGGGTTCCCCGGCTCGCAAATCAAGAGCTGTCCAGGGTTATCCCGGCCCATATCAAGAGGTGGTACCTTATAACTTTCAAGTGTCAGAGCTGGGGCCAATGACACCGAACAATATTGACGCTGCCTAATAACGTTTTAGGCTATTTTATAATAAAAAACCGACTGATATTTTGACGAGTTAGATTGGCAGCGTAGCGTACATGCATAATATGCATATCGAGTTTTTACTCTTCCATGTTTAATTCCGTTCATTGGTAAGGACGTGCAACGGCAACATATGTATTTAGTGAAAAAATATCGGAATAGTGGATTATCAATTTGAGCCCAGGGAATATGACAAGTCACTAAAAATGTAATGAGATCAAAATATTTTTATTAAGAAATAAAAAAACAAACAGAACAGTGTATTACGGAATCCTTTTCTTTTATAAACCAGTCCGGGTACTTTTCTAACCATTTACCAATAGTAAATTTACCCCTTCGGCCGCGTACGTAACCGGCCTTTCGTAACTGGTAACGAAGGAAGAAAAAATGATCTTTGTACGATACTGGTTTCGAACAAAGAATTATTTTTCCTTGTACATAATCATAGTTTCGAGAGAAGAAATTTTCTATTTGAAGTTACTAATAAAGAATATCTATTACTCATACGTAATTAAATGACTCTGTTTATCAAAGTATATCATCATTATTTAGCGTAGGTAACATACTCATGTAAAACCACTTCAAACTCCTTACCTACTGGCCAGTTGATAAAGTATTTCATTTGTCAATGTCCATTGGCAGTCACAGGCTTAATGGCTTTTGATGTTGTTACTGTCTAAACTAGCCTTGGTTTGCAATTTTTTAAATGAAAATATGAGTGAGAGTGAACTGCAGTTTGTGAGAACACGGAGAGGAGGGGTGGCTTTACTATTAAACGGTTGGTCATACCACAGAAAAAAAAATTATTCGAATGGAAATACGTACTGGCTCTGCACTAACAACAGCAGTTGCGGTTGCTCAGGCAGTATAACTTTATCTTCTAGAAATACTATTGTTAAAAATAAAGAACATACAAACACACAAATTTTGACACAACCATCATCATCATTGACAGAACAAACAACATGCAAACAAGACTTTGGAAGAAATAGGGTCCTGAAAGAACTTGACGAGCTAAAGGATAAAACCAGTACTAATTTCGATTCCATACAAAAGCAGTATGATGATATGGTGTGGAAGCTAGAAAACGAGGGATTACATTTGATTGACAAGATTCCGGAATTTCAAAGTGTCAAAACGGGCCTATACAATGAACGAAATAGAGTTCTAGGCGTAAAAAAACTTCGGTTTATGTCCAGTGAGGAAGTCAATATACCCGAGAAATTTAAAAATTTCCTGTTAGCCGACTACAATAATGAAAATGACGGCAAAAGGATTATTTTGTTTTGCAATAAAAACGTGAGGAAATTAATTCCTACTTTTAAGCACATATTATCTGATGGTACGTTCAAAGCAAGCCCCAACACATTTAAACAGTTATACACGATTCATGGTTGCAAAGAAATAGGCTCGGGTGTTCATCCATTAATTTATTGTTTGCTACCAGACAAAACTACTAAAACATATGAAATAGTATTTCAACTGATTAAGTCAATTTTTGACACATGGCAACCAGAAAAAATTACAGTAGACTACGAAATAGCTGTGATGAGGGCAATCAAGAAAGTTTATCCCAGGATTTCAGTCAAAGGATGTTATTACCATTACAATCGATGCCTTTATCGCAAAGCAAAACAGTTAAAAATAACCTCGAAAGTGAAGAGGAGGCACGTGGCCCGATGTGCTGGTTTAGCTCGTTTACCGAAAGATTTTACGCATCGCGGTCATATGTATATAATGAGTATGAGTCCATCAGGTGCCGATGTTGCAAAGTTTAACAAATACTTTGATAAGCAATGGATGAAAGAAATGCCTTTTTCGAAAGTATGTAACTGTAGTGAAGAAATGATTAGGACCACTAATAATGTAGAAGGGTGGCATAGCAGATTAAACCGATATCTGGGCCGGAGTAAGCCCACTGTTCCTGCTTTACTAGATGTTTTGTCTAAAGAGACCAAATTAATGAATATTTTCAAAAAACAAACCAAAAAGTCAGCGAGTTATGTTGAAATAGACGAAGAAATAAATCATGCCATAGACCTATTGAAACAGAAAATAATTTCCGTGGGCCATTGTTTAGAAATTATTTCTCCATATTATTACGTTTTTTGAAGTTTTAACGTACCCATTATGGCATGTAAAATGTATTAATTGATTTTAGTTTTGTTGATTTCATGTTACCTACTTATGTTTAACGGTTGACTTATGCCTTAAAATTAAAACGAGACACACATTTGTTGTTTCTTTTATTTATTCAATAGACACATATAAAAGAATATGTTTTATCATTTCACTGAATAGTTTCATGATGTTTACAATGTCCTGCACATGTTCCCGTTCAAAATCCGTTAGGTTGTCTTCCGCTTCAGCAACTTCTGACCAATCTTGGAGAGGGCGTAGATGATAGCTGCACGCTTGAGTGCCAGGCGATATGTACAAATTATGAATATAAAGCATTCTAGCTTTAAAAAGATTTGGTATATCTTGGGTTTCCATCGGACATCCACCGAAGATGCAGAGATTATTTTCTGGTGTCCTTTTTATCATGCCGGTCGTTTCTAGTGATTCTTGGAAATTAATTTTATTTATTTCAATCGATTTTTATTACTATATGCAACTTGAATTGACAGATAATGTCAATCTGGACATTGGGACAGAGTCAAGCCAGAGTAGGCCAACAACTTTAGGATGGTATAGATTGAGGTTGTATTATCATTGTACAAAAAGTAAACTATGCAAATAAGTGCTTACGCAAAAACACGTATCCGCCCGCTGGTCAGTTTTTGGTCACCCAATGAGACATTGCGTTCACTGGTTCACATAATAATATACCTATAATTAAACGACAAACGGAGTTACCGAGCAGTATCGTAAAAAGAAAATTATTCTTACCGTGTAACTGGTTACGAACCATTTGACATTGATGGTGACTGAATCCGTACGAAGAAAAATAACTCTTTGTTCAAAGCTAGTATCGTACAAAGATCATTTTTTCTTCCTTCGTTACCAGTTACGAAAGGTCGGTTACGTACGCGGCCGAAGGGAAATTTACGTGGTATTTTCAATTTGTACTCAAAAGAAATTGCAACAAGAATGGTCAACGAGTGATTGACATAGTAACATTTGGAGATAAAAGTACTAATCAAAGGTCTTACGATTAATGGTCACTTGGCCAGTACATATGAGTACATAACATGATATCATAAGCCTATAGCGATTCTCGTTGCAATTTCTTTCGAAAAATGTTTAAAAGCCACAAATTGCTTATAAGAAATAATAAAATATTATTATTTGAATTTCTATTAATAAAGAATCGCTCTTTAGTGATAAGACTGCATGTTGTTTACTTCTACTCGTAATCATATTTTATATATTTTCAACCGACTTCAATATTTCTGAAGGAGGAGGTTCTCAATTCGTCTGTTTTTTTTTTAAATGGATGTTCACTCATAACTCCGTCATTACTGAACCGATTTAAATTTTTTTTTGTTTTCTGAAAGTAGATGGTTCCAGGTTGGTCCCGTTTTTTTCAAAATCCATTTCTGATGATGGGATCCATGAGGAACTGAGGGAACTCCTCAAATTTGAAAGGCACATGCATGCTGATTTGGGTGATTTCTTAAGAAACTCGAGCATTTCTTTACGACAATCATCAATTTGGTGGAGTGGATCTGATAATGAAGACCAGGGATGGCAAAGTGGAACTGCTTGGTAATTCCCATGACTATCGTCCGATTTTAAAAAATATTTTTTTGTCTGTATAAAGATGGTTCCAGGTTTGTCCCGTTTTTTTTAAATCAATTTCTGATGATGAGATCCATGAGGAACTGAGGGAACTCCTCAAATTTGAAAGGCACATGCATGATGATTTGGGTAGTTTCTTAAGACACTCGAGCATTTCTTTACGAACACCATCAATTTGGTGGAGTGGACCTGATGATGAATACCAGGGATGGCAAAGTGGAACTGCTTGGCAATTCCCAGCTCTATCATCCGATTTGAGAAATTCATCTTTTCTTTGTAAAGAAATAACTTCAAGATAGTCCTATTTGATTATAGTTCTATTTTGAAGATGGACTTCATGAGGGATTGAGAGAATCCTCAAATTTTAACGGCACATGCATTCTGATTAGAGGGTTTCCTTAAGTAACTAAAAAATTGTTTTGGGGGAGCCAACATTTTGATGAAGTGGACCTGATGATGAATACCAGGGATGGCAAAGTGGAACTGGTCAATAAACCAAGCTCTACTTATTATCCTAGGTGTGACATTCATCTTTTTGATTTGATTTATATTCTGATGATGGAGTTCTAGAAGAATTCAGAGAACTCCTCAAATTTGAACGGCACGTTCATTGTGATTAGAGGGTGTTCATAATTAGCTTACGCATTTTCTTACTGTGGCCATCATTTTGCTGGAGTGGACCTGATGTTGATAATCAGGGATGGCATAATGAAACTGCTCTATAATTTACAGTCTGTCATCCAATTTAACACATTGTTATTTTGTTTGTTTTAAAGGTCTACAAGGGAGTTTCGGTTGATTATACTTCACATGTAATGATGGGAGCCCTGGGACATTAAGAAAGCTCCTCAATTTTCAATCGTACACGTGCGGTGTATTGGATATTTGTGAAGTAAACTGGCTAACTCAAACAAATTCAAAATTTCACTTTTACCAGGAACCAAATGAAGTCGGTTTTTTTTTCTTAAAAAATATTATTCTGTAGTTATCGATATACATACGCTGCGCTCCCACCTTTACCAGGCATGATTCTTGTCTGTCATGTATGCGGTCGGCGCTGTCGCTCGCGTATCGGTCTTACGAGTCATTTACGTAAGTGCCGCACTTCTTCGGACGCTGTTTAGATCATCACTCTGTTGATGAAAAGGCCAATGATGATGATGATGATGATATACATAATATATGTATAATCGGAAGTCTATAAACGAGAAGTCCCAATGACCCACATTTGTGGATGTTAATACCTCATGACATTGTCTAGAAGTATAACATGTAAAACATCCGAATACGGTGTCGCTGTCTGCCACAGGCGGTAATATCTATTGGCGCTCTCGGCACCTTCTCACCGCGAAGAAGGTTTTTTTCCCAGTACCATATCGTTATAATGGGCTAAGTTGCTTAAGTTTATTCTGCGAAATGCAATTTCATGTTAGTTTTATAAGAATATTCTGATTGATAGGACGAAATGTACGATGCAGTACTTGAGTACTCGTACCGCAGCGTAAATAGCGTATCTAGGTGCTAACTTAGCTAACGCTCTCGGCACCTTCTCACCGCGTAGAAAGTTTTTTTTTAAATAGTACCATACCATTATGCTGGGCTAAGTTTAATCTCCGAAATGCGAGTAAGAGTTAGTTTTATACAAATATTCTGATTGATAAGACGATGCGGTACATAAAGTAAAGTTAGAAATGCTACAGTATATATAGATATACTGTTGCACTTCTAACGAACTTCTTCGTCTATCGTTAAGTGTAGTAGAGCACAGCACAACGAATGTCGTCTCGCTCAAATCTGGAGCAGAGCCCATCTGGGGAAGTACTTCCACCTTACAGAAAACCGGAGTTAAATAACACTAGACCCTACTCATAGTGTTGTGTTTCTGTTGGTGAGTAAGGTCGCCAGAGCTCGAAGAGGATTCGCTGTGTTGACAGCTGAGGACCCACGGAGCAAAGCCCTTGGCCCGTTTAGCTGTCAACACAGCGAATCCTCCTTTTTTTTCGGTCGGCAACGCGTATCTAACAACTTTGGTGTTGCAGGCGTCCATAGGCTACGGTGACCGCTTACCATCAGACGGGTCGTATGCTAGTTTTCCATCGTCGTAGTATTAAAAATACTTTGCACTATTAACTTTCCTTACCTACTATACATTTACCTATACACTATAGATTCATTATGCAATGCACTATTATAGTAGGTACTTTATTATTCTAGTTGGATATTTAAAAAAATGTTGATATTCGCTATCTCTACCTGCTTTGCCTTACTCCATCGTGGAAAGTTTCTGCAACCAGGAGCGGTCACAGTCTTGTTTAATTCAGTCTGCCTTCAGACACTCAAAGTAGTCTCGACACAGAACTGTTTGCGTCATGCTTTATTTTAGTGGTTTTTGTTCCGACATGTTTTTAAAACTGTTTTTGTTTATGGGCATTTGCCTACTTAATAAATAGAGTGGTTGAGTTGACACATATATAAGTTAATTGAACGAGCGAGCGAAGCGAGCACGGTTCTCCCAAACTACTTGGACACTTCCTCATTTGTACATTTTGTACGTATGTATGTACGTTTGTTTGACGGCAACTCAAGTATCGTTCATCTGATCTACGTGAAAAGCAGGTGGTTAGATGAGATAAATAGAACTTTTAAGATTTTAAGCTAACATGGTCATTTACACTATAGTTACTATTTAAAACGAGATATTTACCATGTACATTTGTTTTTCATTTTGTTTTGTGTTGTGTGTTCGGAAATTCAAAAATCCAAAAGTTATTGGTTCGGTAAGAAATGCACCAGTCGATACTGTAAGTGTCGTGTGTCGTGAACGTGATCGAGTTCTAAGTGAGAAAGTAGACGCTAGTAGCGGTAGTGACACCGCGCAAATTAAACGAACCCGTAAGCGGGTAGATCGCTACGGGGTGTGGGTAGACCACAAATAAAATAAAAACTCGCAGCAAATCAGTTACACCGTGAACATGGCACTTGTAACAGTGCCGAAATATCGGGAGCTCATGAAAACAAATGTACATGGTAAATATCTCGTTTTAAATAGTAACTATAGAACTTTTAAGTTCGAATATGAGCCGAATCCTTCAAGAAGTTGCCGAGATATACGGCTCGCGACTTCACGTTCGGGGCGAACCACTAGTAATCTAACGAGCGATGCGAGTGAGCATAGAACGGGTCTATCGCGGATTAGTTAATTTACCTTAATATACCGACGTTTTGACACAGTTTCATGTGTCATGGTCTCTGCTTGACTGATGAATCAGCGATGTGTCAACGGCGATCTTGCTAGAAATGTTCACGTATACGTAAAAAATAATTTAAACGCGTGGGTAGGTAGATAAACCTAGATCTACCCTTCTACTAAATGTTTTCGGTACGACACACAAAGTGTTAACAAACGTCATGTTTTCATAATTACTCGCAGAGCCAGTTTATGTTAAGCGTACGTACCGGTAGTAATGAGATAGGTATGTAAGTATATCCCAAAGGCTCTTCACAAAATTCAATTTAAACATAATTGTCGGACACTTATTTATACTTTCACGATTTTCACACATTATAAATTTACTAAAACGAGGCTTGATCATGTAAATCTTTTACAAAAGCCCCCGACGTTTCAAGGGCGACGGAGGTTAGTTTTCTGTTTTACACGATGAAGCCCCTTTTTAGTAAATTTATAATTGCCGGAGTCAAATGAAATCCTAATTTACCATTTTTAGGGTTCCGTACCTCAAAAGGAAAAAACGGAACCCTTATAGGATCACTTTGTGGTCCGTCCGTCCGTCCGTCCGTCTGTCCGTCAAGACCCTTTATCTCGGGAGTGCGTCGAGGTATCGAGTTGAAATTTAAACTATAATATACTAAGGTCTACGGTCCCTTGAAACCGTATTCCGCGTTTTCGAAATTCATCCCCTAAGGGATAACAAAGGGGTTGAAAGTTTGTATGAGGTGCGAATCATTATTCAGGTTGCAGACTTAAAACTTCGTTTATAGACTCTTTGATACTACACATGAAAAGTATATTTAGCGTTTTTCGAAATTCATCCCCTAAGGGATAAAAAAGGAACTGAACGTAAGTGTGAGATGTGAATATTCAAGACGCTTTATCTCGGGAGTGCGTGAAGGTATCGAGTTGAAATTTAAACTATATAATAAAGTCTACGGTCCTTTAAAACCGTATTCCGCGTTTTCCGAAATTCATACCCTAAGGGATAAAAAAGAGGGTCGAAAATTTGTATGAGATGTGAATCATAATTCAGGTTGCACACTTAAAACTTCATTTATAGACTCTTTGATACTACACAAGAAAAGCATATTTAAGTTACAGACTTAAAACTTCGTTTATGGACTCTTTAATACTACACAAGAAAAGTATATTTAGCGTTTTTCGAAATTCATCCCCTAAGGGATAAAAAATGAATTGAAAGTTATTATGAGATGTGAATATTTTTTTAAATTACAGACTTAAAACTTCGTTTATAGACTCTTTAATACTATACAAGAAAAGTATATTTAGCGTTTTTTGAAATAAATCACCTAAGGGATAAAAAAGGGGTTGAACGTTTATATGAGGTGTGAATAATAATTTTTCAGGTTTGCACACTTGGAAACTTCGTTTATAGACTTTCTGATAATATATAAGAAAACCGTATTCCGCGTTTTCCGAAATTCATCCCCTAAGGGATAAAAAAGGTGGTGGTGGGGGGATTTTTTATATTTTTTATGATGTACGGAACCCTCGGTGGGCGAGTCTGACTCGCACTTGGCCGGTTTTTTTTATTAAATTACACCAATATATTTAAATAAATAAGTAAATTACTATCGAATAATAATTATGGTATAAATCTTTATAAAACGAGACAAACAGATTATTATATTGTCTTCTGTTACCGCGAAATTAAACACTTTAGAACGGATTAATGGCGTTTATTAACACCATGACCCTACGTTTCGAGCCCTTTGTAGCACTCGTTTTCACAGGGTTAAGATGATAACTGAGAGAATGTGAATACTCCCCGTCAATCAAAAAATCGTTGGCTTCACGGTCGACAATAGGAACCATGGTCTTGTTGTCGAGCTTGTGTAAAAGGGCTTATTTCGGCGTATCAGATCGTGTGTCTAGCTGGTGCCTATAACAGTATTAGAGTATTATATTCTTTGCCTATAACACAAACCACTGTTATGTTTGCAATATTCTTCAATTATCAATATACTTATTTTATGTGCCAATTTATTATGGCTTAATAGATATGGAATAAAGGAACTGGATACCCAATCTGTGTTTGAATTTGACGCTTAATGCTTACGTCAGTAAGCTCTTTTTCATGCAAAACGTTTATCATTTGTATCATTATCAATACAAATTTGTATCATTATTCGCTAATGTCATTCTGACCCACATTAAATTTTTTGACGTTTTTTTTTCTACTTTGCGTGTCTAATTCTTTTAATACCGCGAACCACTTATTTGGTTCGATCGTCCATTTACATCATTACGAGTATCACTCAAACATGCTAGAGTGGTAGAGAGGCAATTAGAGAATCGAACAAAAATAGCAATTAATTCCTACAATTATTTTATTTGAAAACCGCTGTGACATACGGACGGACGGACAGACAGACGGACTGGACGAAACTATAAGGGTTCTGTTTTTGCCATCTTGGCTACGGAACCCTACAAAATGACTAAGCATTATGCGTTTTTCATTTACCCTTAACATGCAAGCCCAACAAAGCTATACATCAGTAGCTAATTCTTTTGGCCATTGGAGTTGCAATAAAAACGATAAAACAGGCAGTATTTTTTGGAGGCTTTACGGTTCTTGCTTAAAACTTACAAATTTACTGTTATGAGACCATTCTCCGTTGTGTAACTTTAATATTACAAAAAATCATAGTAAGCTATAGTATAATTTTAATGAGCTCATTTCGAAAAATAAAAAACATACATAGGGTTTTCTCACCAGTATCTCACAATTAATGTCAAAAAAACTTGTGACCTTTGGGGAGTCTCTGTCCATGCTGTTAAATCCCTTATAGAAATTATAGCGCCTGAATTGGTAGTTATATTTAACAACAGTGTCGACTGCGGTGAGTTTCCTGATCTTATGAAGTATAGTAAAATAACTCCTTTATTCAAATCAGGTAGCACTGCTGACCCCACCAACTTTAGACCAATATCTGTGCTACCAACTTTCAGCAAAATTTTAGATAATTTAGTTTTGTCACAATTACTCGTAGTAAGACATTTCAATTCTAACAATTTA
Organism: Lathronympha strigana; assembly: GCA_949128165.1. Taxonomy (NCBI): domain Eukaryota; kingdom Metazoa; phylum Arthropoda; class Insecta; order Lepidoptera; family Tortricidae; genus Lathronympha; species Lathronympha strigana. Next base: position 27,755,294 of record OX421901.1, on the reverse strand, counting down.
ATGCACCAAAGCAGTTTAGATTCACCCGGGGTCGCTCGACAACCGAAGCCGGTGTTGAGCTAGTCAAACATATTTTTAATGCCTGGGAGGAGTCACGAGATGCTTTAGGTATTTTCTGTGATTTGTCCAAGGCGTTTGACTGCGTCTGTCATGAAACACTGATCAGGAAGCTCCACTATTATCGTACTTGCAAGGAAGAATACAAAGGGTCGACATTAATGGACAGCGATCACCCGGGTCACTGGTCTCTGTGGGTGTACCACAAGGATCAATATTGGGCCCTTTTATCTTCCTTATCTACATAAACGACTTGCCATACCTCGTAAAGACCCACCATGATATAGTATTGTTTGCAGACGATACGTCACTTATCTTCAAAGTCAACCGACAGCAACAAGCTTGTAATAATGTAAACAATGCTATTTCTAATTATTGAATGAGAAAAAGACTAAAGGTATTAAGTTTGTCACGAATCACGTTAAGCACGAGCTAGCGAGTGTCTTTGTGAAAGATGAGGAATTGGAACTAGTTGAAAGTACAAATTTTCTTGGTATAACATTAGATTCTAAACTCCAATGGGGTCCCCATATTGCTAATCTCTCGAATAGACTGAGCTCTGCAGTTTTTGCTGTGAGCAAGATCTGTCAGTTAACAGACGTGAAGACAGCCCGATTATTCTACTGTGGGGCAGTGCTTCAGAGATTAATACAATTTTTCTTCTGCAGAAGTGGGCTATTCGATCGATTTATAAGATGAACCGTAGAGACTCGCTTAGAGATAAGTTTAAAGAGATTAATATTATGACACTGCACTGTCAATATATTTATGAAAACATTGTGTATGTACATAAAAACAATGCATTTTTTAGGAAAAACTGTAATATACATAGTATTAATACTAGAAATAAGGATAAGCTCGCAGTACCCACCACTCGGCTCCATAAAATAAAAAACTCATTCATTGGCAATTGTGCAAGGTATTATAATAAACTCCCAGTAGAAATAATTGCACTCTCTACTAACAAATTAAAGAATTGTTGTAAAGCGTAAACTAATATCTAAAGCTTATTACAGTACACAAGACTAAATGAATGATACAGCACCATGGGATTATAGATTATTATTTTTTTGTTTAAAAAAGTTAGTTATTAACTGTAGTTTTAATTTTAGTCTTAATTATATTATTATTATTTTTATGACATTTAGATTTCATTCTAGAAACTTCTAGACAAGTATTTTTTATACAACTTTTACTTTTAAGATGACGATCCTATTGTGAAATTATTATTTTTAATTCGGATATCTGTGTGTACAGCATCAATAAATTGCTCTAAGTAATAATTTATAATTTGTTGAAGATTCTATTTAAAATTGAACTGTACTGTATTTTTTTTTTCAAATTAATGCATGTTGTAGCTTTATTTATTTTTAATTCGACGTTCAAAAGTGCACTGTAACATGCTTACTTGAAAAATAAATATTTTGATTTTGATTTTGACTAATCAGTTAGTAGTTGACTCGGACTCAGAGCCCGAGTCTCTGAGTCCGAGTCAACTACTAACTGATTACTGGTGAGAAACCCCTATGTTATTTATTTTTAAGAGTTTAGTAGATTGTTAACCAACGGCTGAGAGGCACGCATTTCCGATAAGGTAGTTTAGACGCCAATAGTGCGAGTCGGAAATGGGTGCCTTTTACCCGAGTTAAAAACTTTAGTTTTCATTTCAAAGGCGAGGGAAGTAAAAAACAACTATTAAGTTAAAATTACTCCTTTAACTTGTTGAAGAAAATGTTGAAGGAAGCATTACAAAAGCGTAGAACATTTAAGACAAACGGCATAATATAATTATTTTGTTTTGTTGAAAACAAATATAGGTAAAACACTTATTTAAACTTTCACGATTTTCACACATTATAAATTTACTAAAATCGCCAGGTAAACAAGTCTGCGGTTGCCGAACATTTGTTAGAGTCTGGAGCAAACCACTGGATTGAGTTGCATAACCCTAAAATCCTTTCAACGGATCGTCGTTTCCATAGTAGGAAAGTACGGGAAGCCATTGAAATCAAGAAATACCCCAATTTCAATCGGGATGACGGTTTTAGAATCTCGTCTACATGGAATCCGGTCATTGATAAATGTAAGCGTAATCGAATATCACCGGCTCAAAAATCGGACATTGTGAGTGTAGTGTGTCGACAGAGTCACATCCCTAGTGCGCAAAATGTTCAAGTTTATAATCAAGACCAAGTGCGGGTAGTTCGTAAAACCCGCGCAGCTAGAAGATGTTGATGTCAACCTCAGCCAGTCTTTCTCCGGCACCACGGGGGCAATGTCGCCCTTGAAACGTCGGAGGTTTGTTTTCAAAATCTGTACACGATTAAGCCCCGTTTTAGTAAATTTATAAATATAGGTAACTTGGTTTCACTGTTTAGGTACTATCATTTCATCTTATTATCATTTATTCAGATTAGCTTTCTATTGTACATGAAAAGTGATGAGATTAAATACTGAAGAACAAAATTCTGCTGCAATTGCATTGAGCTCGTAATCGGTTCCCTAGGCCTTCACTCAGGGCGCTTTTTCAAGTTTATTGTGTAACATAATGCTGAAATAAAGAAAGAACTTCACTAGATATTGATATATCAATGTTTGCAACAAAAAACCCAAAACCTAAGCTCAAATTATCCCATAACAAACATCACATTATTACCAAATAACGGTACACCAGCTATTGTATTGTATCTTAACTGCTACTTTCCTTGAATTAAGTACATTGTTGAATGTTGATAGCAGATATTACTTTCGAGGGAGGATTTTTTAAATGTGATTTTTGCATTATATTCCTGTGATATTGTTTACATTTTGAGCAAAATTAACCTTAGATTATGAAACTCCATTAAAAATGAAGGAAAATAGTACATTAGGTACCTCTATGAATTTATTAATTTTGTAGTAATGAGTAATCCAGGAAAATTACGTTTGATTGCAGGAAAGTGACGTTTTGAAAACTGGCATTCTGATGAAGTAAAATGTCAACATGTAATTCGCTTAATGAATGCAAATAAATCGCCGGGAAACGATCTTATACGTATGACTGATTTAAAGTTCATCATGGACAAAATTAGTCGAATTATAGCTAAATTAATAAAGTAGCTCAATCCAAATATCCTAATACGTTAAAAGAGTCGATAGTTCGTCCAGTTTGTAAAAGTGGTGATCGTAGCAAATACTCCAATTACAGGCCAATATCTATTCTTTCCAGTGTAGACAAAATAATTGAGAAATGTATTATAAACCAAATCAGTTATTTTCTTCATAAAAATAGCATACTAAATGACTGTCAACACGGTTTTCAACGATATAAAAGCACAGGTACTCTTTTATCAAAATTCACAGATGAAATAAATACTTACCTAGAAGAGAAAAAAATTGTGGTAGCCATATTTTACGACTTTAAAAAAGCATTTGACACTTTGGAATCTAACACCCTTTTAAACGCAATGGATGAGTGTGGTGTGGGACAGCCACTAAACTGTTGGTTTCGCGACTATCTTACATCACGGGCATACCGCATCAAGATAGGAGATTGCTTAAGTGACGATACACAAGTGCGCTACGGAGTTCCCCAAGGCTCTGTGTGTGGACCCTTATGCTACTTCATGCACGTTAACAGCCTGTGAGGAGTATTACGAAACTGCTCTACACATATGTTTGCTGACGATCTCTGCACCCTTCGTGCTGGAACCAATATTGATGAGATCTGTCACCTGGTGCAGCAAGACATAGACGCAATAGTGAAATGGTCTCACGATAACGGAATTATTCTTAATTCTGACAAAACTAAACATATTATTATTATGTGTTCATTGGGAACGCCTCCGCCACTATACACCCATAGTTTTGAATGTTTCCACAACGATTTAAATAATTGCCAGTGCAAGCCTATCGAGCAAGTTAATTATGTGACATATCTTGGAGTTAAAGTTGACACTGTATTCTCCTGGGTCCAACACGTAAACTACGTCAGTAGTAAACTTAGGATTCTTTTAGGGAAGTTCTATCATTTGAGTTATAAAGTACCACGTAATGTTTTGAAATGTCTGTATTTTGCTTTAGTAGACTCTATCCTGAGCTATGCTCTGGATTGCTACGGCCTTACATTCAAATCCCACATAGATAAACTTGAAACACTACAAATCAGATTTCTAAAATTACTAGTCAATAAAAAAACGAAAAACAGATGCAAAGGCAATTATTCTAAACTATTCAAAATATGCAAAATTTTACCAATCAGCCTAAAGCACAAATACCTTCTGGCAGTAAATAACCACAGCACTTGATCGCATACCCTCGTACCCATCGACCACTCGCGTAGTACAAAATCCGTGTCTGCTGGCAAGTATGAAGTTCCTAGAGTGAATAACTACTTTGGAGATAGAACATTAAAAAAAAGATTACCATACTACCTCAACAGAATACCTGAGAAGATAAGAAACGAGCCTGATAAATTTAATTAAAAAAAAACAGCTTAAAAATACTTTTTGGAAACACTTACATGAGAATTACTTCAGAGCGTTAACATAATATGTACCTACCTATAATTAATAGTTTACTATAAGCTAATATGACCCCTGCAGTCAAACTTTGTATTAAGTTTTGCAGGAAACTGTTTTATAACTACCGTTGTAATACCTTGAGTTAATAAATTATTCTATCTATCTATCTACATGCTCATTACTAGCATTCTTTGTGCTTACTAGGTATGTATGTACCCACAAGTCTGAACGTGGCAGACATTTCTACCATGGAAACGTTCAATTATGAATCTTTTCTCAATGAGAGGTTCAAAGGGCCTGCGTTTTTGTACCGTGAAGAGATTTATTGGCCAGCAAACCTCCTGTTACCTGAAAATAAAGATTGTACCGAGGACCATAGTAAAAGGCTCGCCTACACGGCTTCCTGACTCTGAGCGCTTCTCTTCATGGCTGCGGTTTCTTCGTTCTACTGTTACTGTCCTAATGTTCATAAATAAATGTAAGAGTATTGAAGTCGATGATTACACTCTGATGGAGCATGCAAAGCGCCTAATCTTCCGGCAAGCTTAAGGAAGAATCGTTTGCTATTGATATGCAGGCAATCAAAACAGCCAAGGAGTTGCCACGTGATAGTCGTCTGAAAAATCTATCGCCATATTTGGATGATCACAACGTTTTACGCATGAGTGGTCGAATAGATGCCGTTCGTGATGTAAGTACCTGAAGAAGCGAAAAGGCCAATCATTCTAGACGGACGCCACCACCCGACTCTTAATTAAGTATTACCATGTGAAGGCAGCGCACGGACACCAAGATGCAGTACTTAACGACTTAAAACAGGAGGTTTGGATCATTCAGTTGCGATCAGGTTTCTGCGGAAGACCAACGTTAAGGTACGCAAAAGGTACATTGACATCAAGCTGAGTAGAAACCTTTTCGGTGACGCTATTATTCTTACCGTATTGTCTTTTATATTTTTGTACACTGAAGCGTCCCGAATAAACGTTTTTCTTTCTTTCTTTCTTTCTATCCACTGTCAAATATGTTGCATCCCGCTGCATGCTCTACAGGATAAGAAAGGCTACTCCTCAGGTACCTCGGATGGGAGACCTGCCTGAAGCGCGCATGGCGCATCATCAACGTGCCTTCACCTTTTGCGGGATTGACTGACCTCTTTGGACCCTTGGAAGTCACAATAGTTAGACGTCGAGAGAAACGTTACGGCGTTTTGTTCACCTGTCTAACTGTTCGTGCGGTCCATAGAAGTCGTCCACGCTCTTACCACCGACTCATTAATCATGGCTCTACGCCGAATGGCGTCTCGACAAGGTTGGCCGTCACACATCTATTCAGACAATGGCACCAACCTACGTGGAGCAGACGTTGAACTTCGAAGATCCGTAGAGAGGGATCGCAGAAAGCCGTCGCTCTTAACAACCAAACTCGCGGGACGTTTATTCCACCCGCCAGTCCCCATTGGGGTGGAGCATGGCAGCGCCTGATTTGGACTGTCAAGAGATCTCTTCGAGTGATTTTAAACGAACGAGCGCCCAAAGATGAAACGTTGAGAACACTCTTAGCGGAAGTAGAGGGTATACTAGTCAACGGTCGGTCACTTACTCATGTATCAGTAGAACTCAGATCTTCTGAAGCACTAACCCCAAACCATTTCCTTATTGGCTCTTCATCCAACTTGCCAGTTTATGGAGTTTTTGATGACTCAGCCTTAGCATTGCGAACGCAATGGCGGATAGCGCAACGATTGGCGAACATGTTCTGGAAACGGTGGATGAAGGAGTTCCTTCCGCTACTTTTACCAAGACAGAAGTGGCAGCAGGAGCAGAAGTTTTTAAGTGTCGGCGATCTCGTGCTCGTCGTAGACCCTGACTGGCCTCGAAACATATGGCCACGGGGCCTAATTAAAAGTGTCTTGCCTGGCAAAGACGGCCGCGTCAGGGTAGCGGAAGTCAGCACTGCTACCGGCTTGCTGCGCCGATCCGTGGCGCGCGTTGCTCCTTTACCAAAGATCGGACAAACGCCCGTCATTTCAAAAATATAACCCTGTTCCGTACAGTAGAGACTTCCTTATTTTATGATGTTAACATATTTTATTTTATAATTATCAAATAACAATCTAACACAAATGTCCTGGTTTAGCTTTACCGCCTAAACCAACAATTATTCGATGGGGGACTTGGATCGAAGCCACATGTTACTATGCAGAATACTTTGAATCTTCTGCGATCGGAAGTTTAAGAAATTAATAAAAATCCGAAGTTTAAAAAAATCTTGAAGTCATCCCACAAAAAATTCTTGAACTACAAAAGACGAAGTTACACATAAAAGAATCATTAAATATTGTTGAGGAAATACATACTGTGTTACAAAATATTCCCGGGAGTTTTAGATCTAGAGCTATATCAAAATTTCAAGCAATTTTTAATAGGAATCCTGATTACATCAGCGTGAAAGAAATACATGAAAAAATTAACTACGATTACATATGCCCCTATGACGTCCGTAGACTGTGAACGGACTTTTTTAACGCATTAATGGGTCCTAAATTCACGTCGTTATAGGCTCACAAGTGAAAATTTAGAAAAAAATTTGGTCATTCTATTTTATTGGCGAAACTTATTTTCGGAATGTCAATCATTAATTTATTTGTCACTGGATATAAATTATGGTCCACTAAATCCATAAAATAGTATATTTTTTATTAACATAAGGAATTACTCGTATCTACTGTACGGAACAGGGTTATATTTTTGAAATGACGGGCGTTTGTCCGATCTTTGTCCTTTACCCTTGTCAGATTAGTTAAAAGTTTGCGCACTAGGGTGGGGAGTGTAGATGACGGCCTTTTAATATATAATAGTTATATTTTTCTAGGTTTTTACCTTTTTTTAAAGTCACTCTTGTCATTAATGTCATTGGAATAGATTGATCGTATTTTTTGTAGCTTCCGTTTATTTTTTGCGTGAAACTCACAAGCTCCGAAACCTACAGCGCCGTTTACGGAATTAGAAAAATGCCTCCTAAAGTGTAAATTGTACACCTTTTTCAATACCTAAGCAATAATATAGCAATAGCATGGTATATAGATAATATAGCACATACTTGCGGAACTTAGGTTCGGTAACTTTTGATGAACATGTTTACAGGCGATGCACCGCAGTACAAAAACGAATGTTGGCGGAGTACATGTCCCTCCCCCGAGATTCGCCAATAGAGAATTTGACGGGTCACTTGGAGCTCATAGGCACGAGGCGCAATGGCAGGCCCTCGCCGATGAGCTCAACAAATTAGGGCTTCGTAAATCGCTGGAGGAATTGATTTGGTTTTGAATTATAATTTGTTAATTTTTTTTATTATGAATTTCCAATATATTTAGATGTAGGTACTCATATCCATTTGGCTTAATGTTTTATACTATATATCTTACCATTCTTTGTCCAGAGCAAAAGTATTTTTTTGTTTGTCATAATTATTTTTGAATTTGCATGTGCTGAATGGGCATCAGTTCAACGATACATTTGACAGAGATGGAGAAATTGACTTTTTGGGTGCTGGGTTTGGACCCGAGAGTAGCACATTTACGTTCGACGAGTTTGAGTGCTTTAGCCCTGGCGTCATAACTGCGCCCGTAACAGTTGAGGAAACCATATCCTCATCGCCTTCCTCATTTGTTACTCGCCTTGCACGCACGGTCCGCCCGTCCCATGCTTGCCTCAATCAAGCCCTGCGCTGTCCGCACGTCCTCCACTACCCGCCCGTCCCACACTTGTGCGTCCTCAAGCGCACTCCTCACTATACGTGAATCCTCCTCCCCTTCGTGTGCCGTCACGGCCCTAGCTTCAAGAGCTCGGATCCCAAATTCCACGCACAGCACGACCCGACAACCCGACCATCCGCGAGCCCGCCCGTCCTCTCCGCCACCGCAAGGCAGAACCTGCAATCGCAACAGCTACATTCCAGAAATTGCAAGATAAACAGAACAGCATTTTAAAAGTACATAATTCAACTCTTCTTCTTCCTTACGGAGCTTGCCTGAGGAGGCAACTCGAATGAATGCCCGCCGTTTAGCCGGTAAACGCAGTAGTAATTCTTAATTCACTGATGTCAGACACTTGTGCAGGTTATCTCGCTGAAAATGACATGTCATATGGCTCTGCATCTTCTTCTTCGGGTAAATTATTATCAAGAAGCATGGATGGCCCTTCATTCGGGACCAATGCCCACTTACCATGTAATGAACTTTACGAAAAAATATCCAAGCTTGAGCTGGCATTAGCTAGCACACAAAATGAACTAGAAAATAAAATAATTGAAATTATCGAGCTCCAAAGGAAAAACGACAAACTAGCTATAGAAGCTGAGGTACTGCAGTCTTTATGTCATTTACCACCTTTGGAGAAAGTGAAAAATAGCGGTAGTATGAGAAAGAAAAACAGACTCTCCTTAGCACCATCGTCGCCGATCATATCAACACCGTCTCCGCCAACCGGCGTATATGCAGATAATGAATCCCTAATAAACAAAAATCTATTCAACATTCAACTAAAAATCATCGGATTGGAAAAGCTGGTCAAGAATGTGGAAACGACAATAACAAAACTGTCGAATAAACTGGAGACGCTGACTCAAAATCTTTATATTCCTAGTATTGGCATAACATCATCTCAATCACCACAATCATCCAGAAAAAGTGAAATATCGATCATCGGACCCATAATAAGCTGTGATATAGAGACAGAGACAGCACTTCCTAGTAAGTCATTGCAAATCTCTCCTCTCATAAAAATAGGAAAAATCGACCCATCACTACTACAATCAAAAGTGTGTGTCATTAGTAACTACAAAAACTATTTGATTGAACAAGTAAAACAAGCATTCCCAAATGAGGGTACATGTGTCTTTCTTAAACCAGGAGCGGACACAATAGAACTATTTTCTGGCCTCCGAGAAAAGCTAAATAATTTCACCCTTAAGGATTATTGTATCATTTATATCGGCAGTAATGACTTCAGGAATAGCGTGAATTTTTACACATTAGTAAAGTACATCAGAGAACAGCTGAGTGACCTAAAACATACAAACATCATAATATGCTTGCCAACATTTAAGAATGACTATTTTTCCTATGTGTTTAACGATAGAATAACAACATTTAATAATATGCTATATAATGATAATTTAAATCAGGAGTACTGCTATATAATGGACTCAAACTTAAACCTATCCTATGACAGTGATATGTATTCTCGTTTCGGAAACGTAAATAGACAGGGATACATTACTATATTTAATGATCTGATTCAACTCTTTGCATCAATTAACGACTACGAAACTCAATGTGGAAATGAACGTAGAATTGGGTGGGAAACTAACTATGAAACGCATCAGGAAACTGAACAAGACACTGAATGTGAAACTGAGCATGAAACCGATGAGTTTTTTCGTCCCCCAGAGCAATTTAAATAGTGATATGTGTAGGTTATTGCAGCAGGACAGTGAGTTTGACAACGTACCTATAAATAGAATAAAATCGTTTTCCAATAGTCAACAATTAGCAACAACATCTTTAAACATCTTTTTACAAAACATATGTGGTCTAAGATCAAAGCAAGATTCGGTGGAATTGTACTTAGCTAGTTTAGAAGATAAACCTCATTTTGTATGTTTCTGTGAGCATTTCTTAAACAGTAGTGCAGCTGATTGTGTTGTTTTTAATGATTATGAAATTGTGTGCATGTTTTCTAGAATAAATAAAAAAAGGGGTGGTACATTGATACTAGCAGAAAAAGGTAGGAAGACTGAAACTCTATTAGAGTGTAATAAAATGTCAAGAGTGGAGTGTTTTGAAATTTGTGGGGTTAGAGATTTAGACACTAATATATGTATATGTTGCTGCTATCAAAATGACAAAAAATTTGATATGTTTATGGAAAAGTTAGAACTGCTACTACAATACTTCCTTGACAAAAAGTGTATAATCTGCGGAGATTTTAATGTTAACATGTTAAACGACGATAAGAGGAAAAACATATTTATTAAACTATTGAGATCTTATAACTTTAGGCATCTTGTTCATAACAAAGTGACGTTCAAACGCAATGAATCTGAATCGTGCATAGACAATATCCTAACGAATTTACCTGAGGAGTGTGTGATAAGGACTTTAGTGGACCATAACGGTTTGTCAGATGGGCATGCGGGTATAGAATCCGGTTTTCTAGTCACTAATAATAATAAGCACGCATGCAAGAAGGAAGAAGCTATTTTTGTACATCGTAGAGTTTTTAGTAAAAGGAACTTTTTAAAGATTATATAAATAAAGAAGATTTGAGTGTTTTAGGCATCTCAAAACATTTAATACTATTTTTCAAAGAAGTTTTACAAAAGTAAAGAAAAGAGTTAATTTACAAAAAAGTAACAAAATTAAGTGGATAACGAAAGGAATCAAGGTAGCAAGCAAAATGAAACGTGTGTTGTTATCAATAGATAATGTTCACAATGACCAGAGTTTAATTAACTATCGTAAAGAGTATATCAAAATTTTCAAAACATTCCTCAAGAAGGCAAGAATGTTAACCGTGCAGAACCAAATTATACAGGCAAAGAACTCTGCTAAAAGTATCTGGGAAGTTGTAAATAAGCGTTAAAATAAGAATAAAGTTATTGGTTACAGCAAACTGGTTCTTAAAACAGATCAATATTTAGTACAGAACGGTGCTGAAATAGCCAATATTTTTTCGAACAATTTTGATTCCGCAAATTTTCGAGTAGAAGGTGACCCTGAACTTGCTTGCTCTCTATTAGAGACGAATTCCAAAAGAGTACATAATAATATAGTTTTTAGGCTAACTTCATCATTTGAAATCGAGTCAATTGTCAAAGGCATGAAAAGTAAAAAATCTAGTGGTTATGACGATATGCCTATAACTATCATCAAAGATAATATTGACCAATTAGCTCAACCACTTTCCTGTTTTTATAATAATTGCATTAATCAAGGCATTTTTCCCGAGCAGCTGAAAATTGCTAAAATTATTCCTTTACATAAGAAAGGTTCGCAAACGGATCCTAAGAATTATAGACCAATTTCTTTATTGCCCACCTTGTCCAAAAATTTTGAAAAGGTAATAAAAAAAAGACTTACGGCACACCTATTTAATAACAATATTATTAATTTAAGGCAATTTGCCTATCAAAAAGGTATTGGTACCTCGGAAGCCTTAGACACAATGATAGATGACATAACTGATAACTTAAATAAAAAGTTAAGGGTGGCTGGTGTCTTTCTTGATTTAAAATCCGCTTTTGACACTATTGATCATGACATTTTACTGTATAAACTTGATTTTTATGGCATCAGGGGAAAGGTACTACATTTATGCATGTCGTATTTACAGAACAGGAAACAGTTTGTCGAAGTAAGGGAGGTTAATGAAAGTGCCATTGAGGTTACACATAGGTCAAGATGCGTTAACATAACTAGAGGGGTTCCGCAAGGATCTGTATTGGGGCCTATATTATTTGTTTTATATTTAAACGACTTTATTTCTTATCTTTGTAAAGAAATTCCAGAAATGAAATTAGTAATTTTTGCAGACGATACTAGTGCAGTTTTGTCAAGTCCAACTCTTACTGGTCTAAATTTTAAGGTCAATCTAGCGCTAAAAAAATGTCAAACATGGCTTCGCTAAATAGTTTGATTTTAGACAGCTCAAAGACATACGCTATACTATTTAAAACTACAGCTAGAAATAATGAAACTTTAAGTATTCATATAAATGGCGACATCATTCAACCTGTTGATAGCACCAAAATATTGGGTATTCACCTAGATGCACTATTAAACTGGAAAGTTGAATTACACAATATTGAAAACTCAGTTAGTTCTGCCTGCTATGCTATTCGTAGCCTTAGGGATGAATTGACTGTTGAACAACTTAGGATGGTCTATTTTGCTCTTGTAGAGTCCAAACTTCGCTACAGCATAAAACTCTGGGGCAACAGTTATAAATATAACATCGACCGCGCTTTCGTGGCCCAAAAAGATGCTATACGTGCTATAGTTAGGCTTCCGCCATGGGAAAGTTGTAGGGAGCATTTCACGAATCTAAAGATACTCACTGTTCCAAGCCTTTACATTCTTGTTTTATTAACGGACGTTATCAAGCATCGAAATCGTTTTGAAACGGAATCCGAAATGGTGTTGCGGGAGGCCTCTAGGACTAAGAACTTAACCCCTAAAGTAGCACCGGGCCTGGTAGTTGTAGAGCATAGTGCCAGAGTTCAAGCGGTAACATTGTTTAACAGGATGCCTACAGAGTTTAAAGTTATAAGATGCCTTGCAACCTTTAGAGATAAGTTAAAATTATATTTATTAGAAAGAAACCTTTATGACATTGATGATTTTTAGTGACTAAGTACTTAATATTTGTTTTTGCTGACATGTATTTAATTTTTAATATTTATATTTCATTATTTAACTGTATTTATGAATTTGCTTTGTGTGTGCTTTGCATGTGTTGATATTTTTTACCTTAATATAAGTTGTACATATATTTAATATTCAAACACGATGTAAATTGTTATTGAATAAATAAACTGAAACTGAAACTAGTAGCGGTAACCTGGGACCAATAGCGAGGGCGACGATAGTGAAGGGAGTTTTAGAACTGTGGTGGGTAAGAGACTGCGTAGACGGCTGGGGGCTGAAGAATTTCAGTGCTCGACACAAGGTGGTGTTGATGTTAGAACTGAAGGTATGAAAGACGAATTTGAGGTTTAATTCTGTTTCATCGAAGGAAGCGCTGCCCAAGCAAATTGCAATGGCAAAATTGCTACGAGCGGAGAACATTAGTGGCATTCTACGTGTAAAGTATAAAGGCGCGTACAAAGTGCGCATAGAATTTTCGCTTAGAGTGCAGGCTGAGAAATTACTTAATTGGGGGCTTTTAACAATGACAAGATGAGCTGCCAGTGGTCAAATCAAACTGAATATTGTTTTGGTCTTATTAGACATATTGACTTTGAATTTAACGTCTCGCAGAACGTCTTAGCGATTCGCCGCCTAAATCGACTAAATAACGATGGCAAATGGATTAAAAGTGAAGCTATTCGCCTCTGCTTTAAAGCGACTTCCCTTCCATCTTATGTATATGCATATGATTGCCGCTTTAAAGTAGAGCCGTACATATTCCCGGTGTCGCAATGCTCGGGATGCTGGAAATTTGGTCACCGCGCACGTACTTATCCTACTCAAAAAATTTTGTGTCCTAAATGCGGCAAAAACCATGCCAACTGCAATACTGATCAGCTGATTTGTATTAATTGTAAAGGTCCACATATGGCACTAAACAAAACATGCCCGGTTTACTTGAAAGAAAAGAAAGAAACCTATAAAAAAGCCCTTGAATTCATATAATTTAAACTTTCGTGAGACATACTGATATTAAATTGCAACGGTTAACATTCACGTATTTTTTTATCACAATAGGCGTGACATGTTTCGTTTGCGTCGGGCAGACCTCGTCGGACAGACAGAGTGGTGTTATCACCTTCGCGGCTAGGACATCACTGCCCCAGTCTGGCGTAGGTACCGGCTCGCGCGCGACGAAGCGGGAGCGGGGTGATCCGCGCAATCCGGCGCCGTCGTTGCGGGAGTCTGAATTGTCGGATCGTCTGACGGGATCAACGACAAGCACACCGAACTAACCGTGTCCACTAAATCGTCACCATACACATTCCCTCTAGGAAGCACTGGTTTCCAAGCCGGTGGCAGAGTCCAACCTCCATCGCGGTTGAAATTAGGGCGACGTCCGATTTCAATGGCCTCACGGATCTTGCGTGGCACATAACATTTTTCCCATACCAACAACTTCACTTTATCGAACCGAATGAAATGCGTCGCGTCCGTACCGCAAGTATGTTCCGCCACCGCCGAATTCCTTACGTCCTGATTTTTCACGCTACGAATATGCTCTGATAACCTCGTAGACACGTTCCGTTCCGTCCCGTTTACCCACATACGACCTACCGCAGTCGCAAGGGATTTCGGGGGGTGTATGATTGCACTTGGTTTTTTTAGTATATGCACACTTCCAATATTCGTTGCCATTTGCATATTTCTTTTTGCAATTGTATTGGTATCCATCGTAAAGTAAAGTTTTTCCACGACCTCTTTTTATAATAACAATTTCTTCCGACATTATTATAATTATTATATGACTCGCATGATTATACGTATGACTTGTCACTAGCACAGCAATGACATTAAAATAGACAGCCAGTAATAAACATTATCATACGACATTAAAAGAGTTTTCGTATCATATCTAGACACTCAAGAAAATACTTCATGTGTAGTAGAGATAAGTTGAAATATTTTATCCAACTATCCCTACCAGTAGAGATACAAAGCCATAATATCTCCACCTATCCCCACTAACAATATGAGCGTCTAAATAGGTTCCACCTATCCCTACCGGTAGAGATAGATGGAAAAAAAATCCATACATCTCTACCAGTGGAGATAGCCTGGTAGGGATAGGTGGAACAGGCGTTTAAAACGACCAAACGCCCGCTGCCCGCCGCATGCGGCGTCTATCGTCCTGGTCGCGCCGACCGACGCCTAATACATAGGCAGGTACATCCAATTTATAGTTTTAGAATAGAAATGCTCTAGTTTCTTAAGTAAACAGCCAAAGCACTATGTTTGTGCCTTTCAAATTTGAGGAGCTCCCTGAATTCCTCATGGCAGGGTTCAGAGTTGAAAACAAGAACCATAACGTCAATAACTTCGCGCATGTTTGGAAAATCTATTTTTCATGAACCGGTGTTGAAATCCTTTTGCACCAATTCTATTCGAGTTTCCCATCATCACTCACTGTCGTAATTACCAACTGCGAGAAGGAATTACTTGCGTTATGTTTCCTGAGCGTATGTTTTGTTCGCTAAATTCTGCAACGTTTATGATATACTGTTTCGTACTTAATTTAATCGTGCAGTGATGTGAATATGGCGCTCGATTCATTATACGTATTTTCCATGTTCCACATAAAAAGATACTTAATTATTTAATGCGTGTAACTCACACAAGCGGACGGTATTACTCTATTTGATATTACTCTCAAGCAAGTCATGATTTTATTGCTACTCTATTCAGTCATACAAATTAAAAGGGAAAGTCGGCTACATCGTACCGCCGGTTACATCGTACTACCCGTAGATTTCCTAGTTATCAACATAATTTACTTGCTTTTGGGAAACCCAACACAGCTTCTATGTTAAATGTTTTGCAAATTGTCTAACTTTTGTGCTTATATATTTTATATTAGGTATTTTCTTAAACATGCAATGAAATGTTGTTATAACGTTCGTTATATTAGGCTTCAAAGTACCACGTTTCAGGCGGGGCAACTGGAGAGACACGTAATGGAATTTCATACAAAATTGAAGGCCTAGGCCGGGAAGTAATATTATTTTAATTTCATTTCAGATAAATGTGTGACACAGCAACATGGTTTTTAGCCATTATAACAGTTTCATTACTATGGTTCATGATGACATTCTGCCAGTACGCCTATTAAAAAAAACAATAAATTATATATTCGAATATATTAAGTCGATACTTAATCGATACCGACATGAACATAACAAATAACACATCATAAATTTAAACATTAGCGGTAGTGGTATAGCTTGTTGGAGCCAGGTTTCTGAAATTAAAGCAATATGTACCTTCTCCTGTGCTAATAGAAGGTCAAACTCCTTCAATTTGGGTCTTAGACTTCGTGAATTCCATTGGATTAAATTTAAAACGAAATCTTTGCGGTTATTAGACATAATTAAACAAAGATAAGATATTAAAGACATCACCACCTTTCACTAAGTCTAAGACAAATGAAACTACTTGCTCTATCAAATAACTAACCACTTTCTTAACTTTACTCTCAAGGGTCGATCTTGATAGACAGATCTCCTTAAGTTTATGAAGTATCTCTTGAAGTCTCGAGTTAATATTTCCTCTTTTCTTTTACCCCTTCATCCTCTTGGATACCCTGATGTCCCGATGGCAGAGACGATGACAGTAGATCATAATTAATTTCGTCTTTGCGATTCCTTGACTTGTTATTTGATTTTTGCTGCTTGTTCACTGCAGATAAATATCCGGCAAGCGAAAGGGAAGCTCCTGTCAGTTTGATATCTCCCTTTTTGACGTTTTGCGTGACGTCTGCTGTACTACTTTTTTGAGAAACTAAAACATTACTATATGACCTTTCTGTATTAAACTGGCAATCTTCTACTACATCGCTTTGTACATCGGTATCGGTATAGTCTTGCGGTTGTTAATTGTATAATTTATACAATTCAAGGGCTTATATTAAATTGCAACGGTTAACACTCACGTATTTTTATCACAATAGGCGTGACATGTTTCGTCTGCGTCGGGCAGACCTCGTCGGACAGACAGAGTGGTGTTATCACCTTCGCGGCTAGGACATCACTGCATGTGCAACATCCGCTCGGTGTACCCCTTACCTACATTTCATTAAATTGTCGGGGCTCTTCGTGTTGGCTTCGGTGCCGCGTACTCCTCCCAAAGCTTCGGAACACCATTACTCCCTGATGGGACAGACATATAAATTATTTTTTAGGGTTCCGTGTCAAAATGGTAAAAAAAGTAACCTTTTTTAAGGTGCGACTCAGTCTGTCTGTTTATCACCCCATCCCGTTTCAGTTTCATTCGCGTCGCTAGTCGTGAGCGTACGTGAGCTACGGTTGATTAAATAAAAAAAGTACGATTTAGTGCCTTACGAGCACTTTTGTAACTACCCTATGCCTGATAGCTCGGGAATCTGATAAGTTAAATCATTGGTCGTTTGTCATTATTGTCGAGTTATTGAGTACCTTTAGTATTACGGTCTATTTGTAGTTTTAAAAAAGCAATTAACTTTATCCCACGGGGAAAATTCGAGTGAATGTAGTAAGCGGTAGTAATCTTGCCCCCCCCCCCCCCAATCATGGGCCCCCTGAACTTAAAATCAATTTATTAAGATATACGTTTGAGTAGAATGTAGAAAAAAATATTTATATTTTTCTTTATTGACAACAGTAGGTATATAGTGTAATTGATAGTTTTCCAGCATAATAGGTGGAACACACGTAAAAAAAACATTTTGCAACGATCGAAGCTAAAAGTGTGGTTTATTAAGCAAATCATAAGAATTTAGTACTTTTCAACCGACTTCAATATTTCAAAAGGAGGAGGTTCTCAATTCGACTGTTTTTTTTTTATGGATGTTCACTCATAACTCCGTCATTACTGAACCGATTTGAATTTTTTTTTTGTTTTCTAAAAGTAGACGGTTCCTGGTTGGTCCCGTTTTTTTCAAAATCCATTTCTGATGATGGGATCCATGAGGAACTGAGGGAACTCCTCAAATTTGAAAGGCACATGCATGCTGATTTGGGTGATTTCTTAAGAAACTCGAGCATTTCTTTACGAAAATCATCAATTTGGTGGAGTGGACCTGATGATGAAGACCAGGGATGGCAAAGTGGAACTGCTTCGTAATTCTCAGGACTATGATCCGATTTTTAAAAATATTTTTTTGTCTGTATAAAGATGGTTTCAGGATTGTCCCGTTTTTTTCAAAATCAATTTCTGATGATGGGATCCATGAGGAACTGAGGGAACTCCTCAAATTTGAAAGGCACATGCATGATGATTTGGGTAGTTTCTTAAGACACTCGAGCATTTCTTTACGAACATCATCAATTTGGTGGAGTGGACCTGATGATGAAGACCAGGGATGTCAAAGTGGAACTGCTTGGTAATTCCCAGGACTATCGTCCGATTTTAAAATATTTTTTTTTTCTGAAAATAGATTGTTCCAGATTTGTTCCGTTTTTTTCAAAATCAATTTCTGATGATGGGATCCATGAGGAACTGAGGGAACTCCCCAAATTTGAAAGGCACATGCATGATGATTTGGGTAGTTTCTTAAGACACTCGAGCATTTCTTTACGAACATCATCAATTTGGTGGAGTGGACCTGATGATGAAGACCAGGGATGGCAAAGTGGAACTGCTTGTTAATTCCCAGCTCTATCATCCGATTTGAGACATTCATCTTTTCTTTGTAAAGAAATACCTTCAAGATAGTCCTATTTGATTATAGTTCTATTTTGATGATGGGCTTCATGAGGGATTGAGAGAACTCCTCAAATTTTAACGGCACATGCATTCTGATTTGAGGGTTTCCTTAAGTAACTAAAACAGTGTTTTGGCGGAGCCAAAATTTTGATGAACTTGATCTGATGATGAAGACCAGGGATCGCAAAGTGGAACTGGTTAATAAACCTAGCTCTACTTATTATCCTAGTTGTGACATTATCTTTTTGATTTGATTTATATTCTGATGATGGAGTTCTAGAAGAATTCAGAGAACTCTTCAAATTTGAACGGCAGGTTAATTGTGATTAGAGGGTGTTCATAATTAGCTTAGGCATTTTCTTACTGTGGCCATCATTTTGCTGGAGTGGACCTGATGTTGATAATCAGGGATGGCATAATGAATATGCTCGTTAATTTACAGTCTGTCGTCCAATTTAACACATTGTTATTTTGTTTGTTTAAAGGTCTACAAGGGAGTTCCGTTTGATTATACTTCAAATGTAATGATGGAAGCCCTAGGACATTAAGAAAGCTCCTCAATTTTCAATCGTACACGTGCGGTGTATTGGATATTTGTGAAGTAAACTGGCTAACTCAAACAAATTCTTAATTTCACTTTTACCGGGAACCAAATGAAGTCGGTTTTTTTTCTTAAAAATTATATACTAGTATACCCTTTTTATTGGTATCCAAAATGTAATATCTGTGTTCTTTTATATTAGTTATAGTTTCTATTCACTGTCGTCAATAAAAATAAACAAATCTAGTGATGTGATGGTATAATAATTGGTAGGGCCAATAAACACAAAGTACAATTATTGGCATGCCAATCATTGTACTCTCGGTATGCCAATATTTGTACCCTGGTGGCCAATGATTATACTTTTATCCCATTTTTTGGTTTTTGCATTATATTTCACAATTGGTTGTAAATATATTTGTGGTTGTGATTTATTCAAATTCTCAACATTTCTAGGGCCAATGGTTCTACTGTTTATCCTATACTATCACTGATTTTCCTGATCACAGGACAGGGTAAATAAAATACAAAAATAAATTTTGAGATACTTTGTTTAACCGTGTTGTTAACTGTGAATCAGCGGGATTTTTAAAGGGCTAAATTAGAACAAAAACGAAATAATATAATTATTTAAAAAAATTATAGACCTGCAACATTTTGGTGAAGTGGACCTGATCATGAAGACCAGGGATGGCTAAGTGGAACTGGTCGATAAACGTAGCTCTACGTATTATCTAGTTGTGACATTCATATCTTTGATTTGATTTATATTCTGATGATGGAGTTCTTGAGGAATTCAGAGAAGTCCTCAAATTTTAATGGCATGTGCATTGTGATTAGAGGGTATTCATAATTAGCTTGGGCATTTTCTTACTGACGCCATCATTTTGTTGGAGAGGACCTGATGTTGAAGATCAGGGATGGCATAGCGGAACTGCTGGATAATTTCCATAATTAGCTTGGACATTTTCTTACTGACGCCATGATTTTGTTGGAGAGGACCTGATGTTGAAGATCAGGGATGGCATAGCGGAACTGCTGGATAATTTCCATAATTAGCTTGGACATTTTCTTACTGACGCCATCATTTTGTTGGAGAGGACCTGATGTTGAAGATCAGGGATGGCATAGCGGAACTGCTGGATAATTTCCATAATTAGCTTGGACATTTTCTTACTGACGCCATCATTTTGTTGGAGAGGACCTGATGTTGAAGATCAGGGATGGCATAGCGGAACTGCTGGATAATTTCCATAATTAGTTTGGACATTTTCTTACTGACGCCATCATTTTGTTGGAGAGGACCTGATGTTGAAGATCAGGGATGGCATAGCGGAACTGCTGGATAATTTCCAGTCTGTCATCCAATTTAACAGATTGTTATTTTGTTTGTGACCTAAGAGGTCTACAAGGTAGTGCCGTTTGATTTTACTTCAAGCCCTGGGATATTAAGAAAGCTTCTCAATTTTCAAAGGTACACGTGTGGTGAATTGGATATTTTTGAAGTAAACTGGCTATCTCAAACAAATTCAAACTTTTACTGGGAAGGCCAAATTAAGACGGTTTTTTTTTTAATATTCGGCGTATTTGCTTTTCGATAACCCGGTTTCTTCTTCACCGTCCATTACTGAACTTTTAGGATTTGCCTCAAAGTATATCAAAATGTCGAGTTCGTTGTCAGTGTGTAACGTCCCAAATTTATCAGATTATCCACCAACCGTTTCATAATAAATTGAGATGGTGTATTTGTATCAGGATATTTTTCACGGTGCCAATGTAAGGCTAATGTTATGATATGTGGTTCAAAAAGTATGCTTCCATTAAATCAACTACCTTTTTTAAAGCCGACTAACTTTATAGAGTTTTTTTTTTAATTTTAATACGTGATCAAGTTGTAGATAGGTACTTGTTTTTCTGCCTGGTCATTAATACATTTCGGAGATTTTTTAAACAATAATAAATTGACTCTTGTAGAGGTGGGTAGTAACGGAAACGCCCAATGTCATCAATACTTAGTTTATTGCTTCAAACTTATATATAGCATACATTGTTTCAAAAGTTGGTAGGTATAGGTACGTAGGTACTTTTCCTAGCTAAGTAAATCGGTGGGCAGACGGCAAGGTTGAGCGCGTCTACTCCCGATGCAAGTGCCAAGGGACAGTCGGTGTACCTATCGCCAAGGCCTAGCTAACCTAGGGAAGTCAGGGAGAAGACTGCTAGGACGCTATCGAACTCCCAGACTCAGAGAGACTTGCCAGAGGACAGTAGTGGACCTATCGCTAAGGCAGTCGCTAGCTAAGTGATCTAACACGGCGCGGACAGCGGTTTTTATTCGGTCCGCTCGGCAATCTTCGTGCGCTCGATGATCTCCGTAGACGCTCGGCGTTCCTCGTCGGTCGGCCGAAGTGACGAATCAGTGTGCGAGCGAGAAAGTATTCGAGTCCGCGCGCCGTTGAATTTGCATTGTTATAGTCTCCCCCTCTGGTGCTCGATGACGTCCCGTGAGAGTACCAGGATTTAGTATTGTTATAGTCTCTCCCTCTGGTACTCGTATGCTGTACAATGAGAGTACCAAAATGGTTCTTCCTTGGTCTTCCTCGTCGTCGAATGGGTACTAGCGGTGATGGTGCTGTGGTATGTCTCGCTCCACAAGGTGGCCGGGATAAACTATCAGCTAAGATATTCGTTTTCCCTGGACAGTACTTTATTTCGAAATTATAGGGTTGTAGTTGCAAGGCCCACCTAGCAAGGCGGCCTGTCGGCGACTTTAGGTTGAGCAACCATTTCAACGGTTGGTGGTCAGTGATTGTAATGAACTTGGTGCCTTCTATGTAGCCTCGAAAGCGTGCCACTGCCCAAACAATAGCAAGAGCCTCTTTCTCTGTCACCGTGTAGTTTTGTTCAGCAGAATTCAACAGGCGACTGGCATACTCAATAGGGTGTTCGTCTGCACCCTCCCCCTGAAGTAAAGCTGCCCCGATAGCATAATTACTTGCATCGGTTTTAATCACGAATGGTGATCCAAAGTCGGCTTGCTTCAATATAGGTGAAGTAGTAAGTGCAGACTTCAGCGTTTCATAAGATTTTGCTGTTCATTACCCCATTTCCACTGGACTTTCTTTTTGGTTAAATTGGTTAATGGTCTTGCTATTTCGGCGAAGTTCTCAATAAATCTCCTGTACCATGATGCCGTTTGTAAGAATGAAATCAACTTTACTCCATTAATAAATTCTTCGACTTTATTATGGTCATTTTCGCCGTGGAAACGAGTTGTACATGGTACAAAATTCTTCGCCTGCATTGTCGGAAAACGATTTAACAACTCCGCAAACTGATCTTCTGACAAGTGTATTGACGATACTGACTGCAAATCCGCCACTGGATCTGTCCTCGATTCTTTTACTACTACCTTCTTTTTAGATGTTGCGCCACCTACCTCCTTATTTTCATCTTCGTTACCCATAGTTTATGTAGGGTAAGTACCTCAGAAATAAAAATAAAAACGTGTAGATGCAACTTATTTCTTCAATAGAGCGTGTAGTTATTCCGTTGGGCGCCAATGTAGAGGTGGGTAGTAACGGAAACGCCCAATGTCATCAATACTTAGTTTATTGCTTCAAACTTATATATAGCATACATTGTTTCAAAAGTTGGTAGGTATAGGTACGTAGGTACTTTTCCTAGCTAAGTAAATCGGTGGGCAGACGGCAAGGTTGAGCGCGTCTACTCCCGATGCAAGTGCCAAGGGACAGTCGGTGTACCTATCGCCAAGGCCTAGCTAACCTAGGGAAGTCAGGGAGAAGACTGCTAGGACGCTATCGAACTCCCAGACTCAGAGAGACTTGCCAGAGGACAGTAGTGGACCTATCGCTAAGGCAGTCGCTAGCTAAGTGATCTAACACGGCGCGGACAGCGGTTTTTATTCGGTCCGCTCGGCAATCTTCGTGCGCTCGATGATCTCCGTAGACGCTCGGCGTTCCTCGTCGGTCGGCCGAAGTGACGAATCAGTGTGCGAGCGAGAAAGTATTCGAGTCCGCGCGCCGTTGAATTTGCATTGTTATACTCTTATTTTATCTGATTTATTTAATTTAATGACAGAAAACACGGAATTTAAATAAATTATAGCAAGAACTAAAATAATACAACAAATTTAGTCATTTACGCAAACGGCAGAAACTTGATTGGACAGAAAATCAATTGGTTGCATATAAACAGGTAAGCACGTTCCTACTAATTACTTATCTCTTTATTTTTTATATTTTTTTATATGGAATTCTTTATTATAATTAATAAATAACAATTATGGTACCTAAAAATGAAAAACCTTATTTAATCTCTTTATCATTTTATTATGCACTTATATTATAATACGGAAATGATGCGTACTTCTCAAGTGGGTAGGTACTGATTCATTGGTACGTACTTTAAAATGAAAATGTCAGTTGTATACGGCAATGTCATTTGAACAAAATTTTACATCTTATCCATAAAAGTTCTTGGTCTTTTATTTGTTTCCGACACTATGTTATTTAGCAAAAAAATATTCTCGCGATGAAGCCTTTCGATTGGTATGACAAAACTACAGGGTATTTTTTTCTAGTGTAGCGGGTTCGACTCCCGATTTAACCATTAAATGAGGAGTACCGTATTTTTGCTCACCAAGCGGCGCCACTCATGCGTGGGTCCTTGTCAAGCGCCATTAGTATGAGTTTTTATGGCCCGAAACCAATATTAAAATTGATTATTTTTCATTAACTTCCATGTTAAAAGAGGTATATTCGATTCTAACTATTTTTCAGTGATGTGTAGATTCTGTGTTTTCGAAAATTAGAAGGGTAATACGGTTTTGTATGATAATATTTGATAAAAAAGTTAATTTACTATTCGCGCTATTTTTTAAAGGCCTGATGGCTTGACTTTAGTACCATGGGAAAGCGGGAAGTGTTTAGTATGGGACGCTACATGCGTCAGCACCTTCTCCGCATGTCACATCGGTCGAACCTCACGTGCAGCTGGAGCGGCAGCCCAAACACAAGCCGCGCTAAAGCGCAAGAAATATGCTCCTCTCGGCTCTAGTTACTATTTCGTTCCTTTTGCGGTTGAAACGACGGGCTGCTGGGGTGCTGATGCAAAAAGTTTTATCCGCGACATGGGCCGCCGACTCAGGCAGAAGGGCGAAGACCCGCGCTCAGAGTCGTTCCTAGTGCAAAGGCTGTCCATAATTATACAACGCGGCAATGCCGCTAGCATTATGGGCACTTTTGCACCTGGAACGGCGGGGAGCGAGATGTAAATATATATAATAAATAATAAATAAATATTAAATAAATAAATATTATGGGACGATCTTACACAAATCGACCTAGTCCCACGGTAAGCTCAATAAGGCTTGTGTTGTGGGTACTAGGCGACGATATATATAATAGACAGATACATATAAATACTTAAATACATAGAAAACATCCATAACTCAGGAACAAATATTCGTGATAAACACACAAATAAATGCCCTGACCAGGATTCGAACCCGGCACCTCCTGCTTCGTAGGCAGGGTCACTACCAACTAGGCTAGGAGGCCGTTAAAATATATATATATATATATATTTTTTTAAGTAGTTTATATTTATTTGGAAATAATTTTTTTAGTTTTTAAAAAGAAATATAATTCTTGAATAAACTTTACCTGGTCAAAACCACATTTGCGTAATTATATGTTAATATCGGCACTTGACTAAAGATGCCTAAGTCATAAGGATGCTCACGGAAAATCATAAGAACTAAACTCATTTTTAATGTTATTTATTTGTACTTATTTCTAAATAAAAACGTCTTAACTGTTTTGTTTTGGTATTTGTATTATTTATTAGTTTTATTAGTTTTTTTTACCGGAAGGCGCAGCGTGGGTAGTCCTCCCGCAAGGTGGACTGATGACCTGGTGAAGGTCGCAGGAGTCCGCTGGATGCGGGTGGCGCAGGACCGGTCATTGTGGAAATCATTGGGGGAGGCCTATGTCCAGCAGTAGACGTCTTTCGGCTGAAATGATGATGATGATGATGATTAGTTACTTTTTAGTAGTTTCTAGTTTGATAACAAAAATAATTTTGACAAATAGAAACGCTTTTGTACAAACTAACCTCTACATTTATAATACTTTACGGCCGTGTTATTTTACAATTTCAATTTAAAGCTTATTTTATAGCCAAAGTAATATTCCTCTGAAATTGTATATTTTTCGAAATAAGCACGACATCAATTAAAAACTAATGAGAAATGTACTGAAAATGACATATAACCTCTTTTCGTAGGACCCACGGTCCACTAGCGCCCCTAGCGGCGAATTCACTCGCGGTCATCCTCATTAATTAAAAATCTATGAATGCAATTCAACTTGTTTCTTTCGGAAAATGTTCATTTACAATATTCAAGCTACTTTTCCTCCTTGTGGCATAGCCAACGCAATAAATTTTGTCCATATAATTATATATCATTTAAAAATCTTTAAATGCAGTTTTTCTACTCGCCGACTTTAATCTGCCAATTACGAGTACATAGACAAAACTATAAGCTCATACTTTTCGATATTAGACAGTCCAACTCAACTATAATATTTCATTTCGATACGCTGTAGGCAACTATAATAGAACTTCATACAAATTCTATACTTATTTGCGATGCCGCCTGGGACTTTGCCGAGCGCGCGCCTCACGCCTGCGCCGACCGCGCCGGCCTGCCGGCCATCTTTTTGTGTTACATCCTTGTTAAGTCAATGAAATTGAATGATGAAATTGTTCCTCCATAGATGATGATGATGATGACTCGTAGAAAAAGTATTGTATACAATCGTAATATAATTAAGTTTTTCAATCTCGTACCTTACTTAGGCCACTCAGCAAGCTTCGTGGCCTAAACACGGTACTCGACTGAAAAACTCTTCATTATATCACGATTGTATAAAATACTATTTACTAAGTTTAAAAAAATAAAATTAAGTCTTCTGTCAGCAAAATATGCTATCTATGATATTTAAGGTACTTTCCCTCCATGTGGCGTAGGCGTGGGACGCCCTGAATATGTTATGGTTATGTCGCCTCTCTTCTCTGTCAAGGAGCTGCTGCATATGTGGTCGTCAATATGTAATAGAAGGCCTGAGGAAGTGCGTGTCAGTTGCCCAGCGTCAGACGATAGAAGTTCTCTGATCACCTATAAACCTTCCGGAGCTGACGTTACATATCCCGACTGGCGACACGCCAGCGTGCCAGATTTACTGCCTTCGAGATAGCTGTGACCGTTTCGAGATTGCACCTAGGAATGCTCACTGCATTCTTTGTCCCAGATAAAAGTTGTTAGTTGCATGTAGCATTTTAACTGCTAGTATGTAGATAGAATAGTAGTTTATGCAACAGTGATATAATAAGGGTTCTTAAAACTTGAGGGTCTATTATTACTCGGGTAGGTGCAACATCCTCTCGGTGTACCCCTTACATATCATTAAATTGTCGAAAGGTCTCTGCGTGTTGGCTTCGGCTCCACGTACGCCTCCCAAAGGTCCGGAACACCATTGTTCCGTGATGGAAAAGACATACAAACAATAATACGGAAATTAGCAGAAAGAACAAAACTTTAAAAAATACAAATACAAATACAAATATTTTATTGATAACAAAAGTTACAGGTCGTGTCAGTGGTACATTTTGTACATTGTTTTATCTTACAACAAATTATATTTTGAAAATTGTAATCAAATTGAATTAAATTCATTATAATTGGTACGGGAGTTGGAATCATCATCAATCATCAACTATATAACCGTTTTCGACCGGAGGCACCGGTTGACCTGAAGTGATGCTGTGACCGCGCGCTCTCCGCCCTCTATCTCGAAAACGGTTCACCGTATAAAAAAAAAACAAAAGTTGTAGAGAATTTTGTATTCTACAATATTGATAAACAATAAAAATACCAAAAAACCCATAGGAAATGAGATATTTACAAAAAACGCACAAAAAAAAACGATTTTTGTGACCTTTGACCTTGAAATTTAATAGTTGCGTACACCCTACCATATGTAGGTTTTGAGACAACATTTAGGGTGTCATTATACAAGTATTTACAGACTTACAGCTGGGTATCTCGAATTCCGAGATTCTTACCTAATTTAAGCTTAAATGACTGGACTAATAATCCGGACGGCACATTTCTGCATAGCAAATACGCGATGCCAGTCCGATGCCCGAGCCCATAACTCAACGCCGTAGGTGAGGAGTGAGTGCACTATCGCGAAGTAGCACTCGCGCACGACGCGCGGCTCGGCGGTGCTAGCTAGGCGCCGCGGAGCAAAGCATGCCCGTCCCAATCTGCCACACAACTCATCAATATGGGACTCCCACGTTAATGCGCTGTCGAGCTGAAACCCCAAAAGGCGTGTGCAGGAAACTTGCTGTATAGGGGCACCGCCCGCACACACCCTCAGGGTTGGGGCCGCTAGTCCGTTTAACTTAAAAGTTATAAAGCAGGTTTTTTCCTTGTTCATCGCCAGGCCGTTAGATTGGAACCATTGGTGCAGCTGTTCCATTACGTCACTTATCGCTCCCTCCAACTCGCGCTCGGCGGATGCAGTCACGACTGCCGTGACGTCGTCGGCGTACATATATATTTCAGCACCTTTTATCGCCTTTGGCAAGTCGTTTAAAATAATGCTGAACAAGGTGTTGGAAAGGCACGATCCTTGTGGAACGCCCATGAGGCTTCGGAGTTCCGCAGACATAACACTACCTCCCGCGCCAACGACTACCTGTGATCTGTCGGTCATAAATGACATTATAAGATTGTTGGCTGGGCCCCGAATGCCGTAGTACGCAAGCTTCTCGGCGACGAGTGCATGGTCTGCCGTGTCAAAGGCAGACCATGCACTCGTCGCCGAGAAGCTTGCGGTATTATATATGTATATGTATAAATAACAAGGTATTAAATATTACATTTATAAAGTTAGGTTTGATTAGCACATTCCGCGCATACACACATAGCTACTTGTTTGTATATGAAGTCAAACACTTTCAAAGCTTAGCAAAACGACCTTTTCCTGATAGCGTATCATTAAGTTTAGGAACTCATGAAAGAGTAATGACTCGCTAAAGCGAAATACCTTTGCACATTCTCCCCTGATAGAAGTCGATAGTCACGCATGTATTCCATTATCTGTGAAAAGAATCAGCGAGTAGATTTTTGTAGCTAGGTAGTTGTTTGGAAACTAAGAAATTTCTAGGTATTTAATTATGATTACGCCATGTATACAGTTTAGGGTAGATCACATATAATAAAAAAACCGTCCAAGTGCAATTTGGACAAGCGCACGAAGGGTTCCGTACCATTATCTTTAAAACAACAAAGGTATCACTATCATCTTAAAATATATGTTTTATTTTAATTGAAATATATTTTTTTAAATTGAATATACATACAAGTAAATATTCTGTGAATATTTCAAGTGTCTCCCTGTTGCCGTGATCAATACTGAGCAAAAATGAGCAAAAAAGCACGTTTGTTGTATGGCAGATGCCTTAAATAGTTATTAAATTCTGTTTTTTAGTATTTGTTATTTGTTATATACAGTAAGTCTAATACGGGCGATAAATTTAACCAAACATAGAATTCATTATTTTTATCAATAATAAAAACATATTTTTAAGTTACACTTAATGACCCCATTATTAATTTTTTTTATAAAGTTTTTAGCAGCAATGTACTATAAACTATTTGACGTTGACAGTTGTCAACGGATGTTTAAGGCGTGTGTTTGCATTACATTGCGGGCCGAATTATTTTGTATGGATAAAATTGTAATTGCAATTCCATTTAAAAGTTACCTAATTACATTTCTTATGTCCTATACTAACCACCGTTAAGAGGTTCGCCCGTATTAGATTTACACACTGTATAGCGACAATAGAAATACATCATTTGTGAAAATTTCAGCTGTCTAACTATCACGGTTCATGAGGTACTACCCGGTGACAGACGGACGGTGGGACAGCAGAGTCTTTAGTAATAGGTTCTCATTTCACATTTTAGATACGGAACTCTAAAAACTTATGTTCATATTAAATAATATTTAAAACGGGTTACTCACGTAATTTAGTCGATATTCGCTCGACATGTTTCGTTCTTTACGAAGAACGTCATCAGGAGCGACCACCCGCGACAGAGGCAAGTCGTACACTGCGGGCTAATGCCCTATCTGCTCTGATACTTTGACATTATATATATATATGTATATATAGTTTAAAGTGCTGTTGACCATTTTATCAAAAGAATATAACGATTACCTTTCATAATTAAGAGTAATTAATTTTCAAAAAATTCTCGAGCAGCAATGTACTGCAAACATTTATTTGGCGTTTCAGAGAGGAAGAGCTAGTTTCGTTTCCATTTAAATTCGATCAAAACATTAAAGTAACTCGGAACTGTTGCTGACGTTAACTTATTTACTGAATTATCCACTACTAGCTTTAACCCGCGGCTTCGCCCGCGTACTAAACGTAATTTTCAATCGTCATACAAAAAAGGAGGTTTTTTTATTTATTTCACGTCCGCTAAGTTGGATTTGAAAATCGTTGTTGGATTTGAAAATCGTTGTTGGATTTGAAAATCGTTGTTGTTTTCGAAATCAGTGACCCGATTGTACACCCATATCAAATAAAATAATCGTAACTATTCTTGTTTCCCGTTTACATACTTTGGACCATCATTTTACTCCTACTTTGAAAAATCCTATCTTTGTGCAACGCTTCACCTTACATGAAACCTACGTACAAAATTTGGAATCTCTAGAACCAGAAATAAACATAAAAACGACACCCATATTGATATTTTGAGATTTCAACCCCATCGCACCCCATCAGGGAAGATGGTATCTCACGTTATTATTTTCGAAATCAGCGTCCCAATAAACCAGAAAAACGATACCCATATTGTGTTTTTACTATATTACCCCTTTTCCCCTTTTTGGGGGTTGATTTCTCAAAAAGCCTGAAACACGTCTTTACTCATTTATCTTTAGGAAAATTCCTGTAAAGTTTCGAATAAAATAATCCAACTAATATTGTTTCCCCACACAAACTTTGTACCCCCATTCCACCCCCTTTGGAGATGAATTTTGAAAACTTCTTTCTTTGTGCACCTCTACGCTTTATAAGAAACCAAAGTGCTAAATTTGGAATATCTAGAACCAGAAATAAACATATAACGAAACCCGTAGTGATATTATCAGATTTTGACACCATCGCGCTCCAACAGGGGAGATGGTATTTTACAATCGCCACGTTGGATGTTAAAACCTACGTTGTTTTCGTAATCAGCGACCCAACAAACCATAAAAACGATATCCTGTTGTTGTTTTTTACTTTTACACCCCTTTTCCCCCTTTTAGGTGTTGTTTTCTTAAAAAACCTGAAACAGGTGTTAACTCATTTATCTTTATAAATACTTCTGTAGATTTCGACCCCATCGCGCCCGTTGGATTTTAAAATCTACGTTGTTTTCGTAATCTGCGACCTGATAAACCATAAAAATGATACCCATGTTGTTTTTTATAATTTTTCACCCCTTTGCCCCTTTTAGGAGCTGAATTCTCAAAAAACCTGAAACAGGTGTTAACTCATTTATTTTATAATTTTATAAATACTTCTGTAAAGTTTCAAATAGAATAGTCCAACTAATCTTGTTTCCCCATACAAACTTTGGACCCTCAAATCACCCCCTTAGTGCACCTCTAGACTTTATAGGGAACCTACGTGTCAAATTAAGGATCTCTAGGACCAGCGGTTTGGGCTGTGCGTTGATATGTCAGTCAGTCAGTCATTCAGTCAGTTTCTTCTTTTATATATATAGATCAAGATCATTGTCTGAGTAATTTAATTTAATTTATATTGATTTAATTTAATCTAATACAATTTATTTTATTTTGTATAATTTAATTTAATTTAATTTAATTTATAAATTGAAAGAGATGTCAAATACTACAGAAAAAGTGACCAAGGTCCCCGGTGAGCAGGGCTGGGATCGAACCAGCGACCTCCTGCTTTCGCGGCAGACGCCCCAACCACTGGGCCACCCGATCACGGCAACCAGAGTCCGAAATTTCCTAAGTATATGAAATCCTTTCTTATTTTTTTCATATACTTAGGAAATTTCGGACTCTGGTTGCCGTGATCGGGTGGCCCAGTGGTTGGGGCGTCTGCCGCGAAAGCAGGAGGTCGCTGGTTCGATCCCAGCCCTGCTCACCGGGGACCTTGGTCACTTTTTCTGTAGTATTTGACATCTCTTTCAATTTATAATTTATATATAGTAGTGTGACTACTTGAAAACATGAATCAAAACATTTATTATGTTTAATAAATGATTTAATTCATGCTTTAAAATTGTTAATTTAATTTAATTTAATTTAATTTTAGTTTATTTCATTTCATTTCATTTCATTTCATTTCATTTCATTTTATTTTATTTTACTTTGTTTTACTTTACTTTAAATTACTTTACTTTATTTTAATAAAAAACGACACTCAAATTTATATGTTGACATTTCAAACCCATCGCATACCAACGGGGGCGATGGTATTTCACATTCGCCACGTTGGATCTTCAAATCGTTGCTTTTTTCGTGATCAGCGACCCGAAAAACCATATAAACGATACCCATGTTGATTTTTTCACTTTTGCACCCCTTTTACCCCTTTCAGGGATTAAATTCTCAAGAAACCTGAAACACGTGTTTACTCATTTACCTCAAAGGATACTCTGGTGAAGTTTCGGATAATTCTTTAGAACCAGAAATTTACGTAAAAATGACACTCATATTGATATTTTGGCATTTCAACCCCATCGCATACCAACAGGGGGAGATGGTATTCCACATTCGCCACATTGGATCTTCAAATTGTTGCTTTTTTTCGTGATCAGCGACCCGAAAAACCATATAAACGATACCCATGTTAATTTTTTCAACTTTTCACCCCTATTACCCCTTTCAGGGGTAAAATTCTCAAAAAACCTGAAACACGTGTTTACTCATTTACCTCAAAGAATACTCCTGCGAAGTTTCATATAAAATAGTCTAACTAATCTTGTTTCCCCATACAAACTTTGGACCCCCGTTTCAACCCCTTAGGAGGTGAATTTTGAAAAATCCTTCCTTAGTGCTCGCCTACACCAATAAAAGGAACCTACGTGCCAAATTTGAAGTCTATAGGACCAGCCGTTTGGGCTGTGCGTTGATATGTCAGTCAGTCAGTCAGCTTCTTCTTTTATATATTTAAGACTAGAAAACACTGCCATTTAAAACATACGCGATTTTGACCACGCTAGCACAACAAATTTACAACAACAATTCTTTCTGTGTCTTAGCCACCACATTTATGAATGGCATTATTCACTGAACTAGACTGATATCAAAAATCACTGCACATACATTTATTATCACTTCTTAAAAATCACATTACCTAGTTCAAACATGTTTATTAAATTTATTAAGAAAGTCTGTGTTCAATGTGAAGTTATCAATCGGTACTTAAACAAAACGATTATCTGATTCCGCCTTCTTAGTTAACACAAAGTTACCTACTTACATCAATCTTTTGACTGCACTTGCTGGTATGACAGGATGCAGGTAGGTTGACGTAAAATGTTTAGGTGACTTTTTTCATGACATTTTCATGTCATAATTTTCTTGCCAAAATGCCACGACCATCGCCTTATACCTCGCAAGAATTAGCGGATATGATTCTAATGTATGGCGAAGCTATGCAAGATGCTAGACTAGCGTTAACATTGTATCGGGAGCGATTTCCAAATCGTCGAATTCCGCAAAACCCCAGAGTGATAGTCGGTGCATTGCAGCGTGTCCGGGAAGACATGCCCATTACTGAATCCAACCATTGGCAAATGGGCCCCGTCTTCATGTTCGTAATGAAGAAATTATGCTGGAACATTTTGCTGAAAATCCAGAATGCAGTAAAAAAAATGCCGGGCGACATTTTCAAATGAAGCACAAAACAGTTCACAGGATTCTCAAAAAAACTTGCAACATCCTTACAAATTTTTGAAGGCACACGCAATATTGCCTAGGGATTTCCTGCGTCGTTTAACATTTTGTCAGTGGCTATTGGACAAACACGATACCGACCACCAATTTAGCTCAAGAGTAATATGGACTGACGAGAGTACTTTTACTCGGAACGGCGTGTGGAATCAGAGAAATACACACTATTGGGCAAGAGTAAATCCTCGTGTGCTAAGAGAGACCGGTCATCAATACCGATGGGCTGTAAACGTCTGGGCAGCCATTCATGGTGACCGTATAATCGGTCCAGTATTTATCGACGGAAATCTCAATGGTGAAAAATTCCTGGAATTGCTTAGTGGTCCATTGACTAATTATTTCAACTCGTTGCCGGAAGAAGAACGGGAGCTGACTTGGTTGCAAATGGACGGAGCTCCGGCACATTCATCAGTTCGCGTGCGTAATCATTTGAACTTAATGTTTGGAAACCACTGGCTCGGTAGATTTGGGCCTCGACGTTGGCCGGCCCGTTCACCGGACCTCACAATGTTAGATTTTTTTTTATGGGGGGCCATAAAAAACTAAGTGTATTCGAAACCACAAATATCTTGAAGATCTTCGGAACAGAATAACTGACGCGTTTCAAAAAGTTCAGCAGACCACTCATTTTGAAAGCGTACATCAGTCTCTCATACGCCGATACAACACTTGCATCGAAATGCAAGGACGTCACATCGAACATCGTTATCTTCGACGAGTGAATCGCAGAGATTGATTTTATTTTATTGGCTTCTGTTACCGCGATTGTTATTGTGTTGTTAAAGTGTTTAATTTCAATGATTTTATTTTTTTAATAAAGAAAAAAAACTTTTTAATCTTTTTTATTTTTAATCGAACTTTGACCAAGAAACACTTACCACATAAAGGTATTAAGCCTAGAGACCTAACGTCAAACTACGAAACCGTCAAAGTTGAAGCCAAAAGTGAATTCATGTGTGCGTACGACGCTGGTATTTACACGGGGCGACACATACATAGGGATGAAATTAATGTTGCCAGGAAAACCCTGTGCGTCTATAGTAGAGGGATTTAAGGCATTTAATTTTAGTAATACTAAATTGTTTTAAATTGCGTAGGTTTGGAATTTATAATAAAATATTTTTATTGTAAGAAACTAAACTAAAGTTACAATAAAATAAACTTATACTAAAATTTAATATATACAGTAAAAATAAAAATATAAAATAAAATATTTATAATAACAAATCTAATTTTAGGTTCCATAGAACCCTTATTTTTAGTCTGATATTTGTTTTTATCTTCAAAATTATCAGAGCAAATTTTACTATATTTAGTCGGTTTCCATAATTGGTCATTTCTATTCAGCCTTATTTTCGCTAGCCATTCGGGCGGCGAGATACTCGTCAACTGGAAACCTAAAATGAATACTAGATAGATAAAAAACAAATGTAACTTAAAACTTGGTAACAAATATTATAATTGGAAACGAATATGTAAATAGAAATAACAATAAGCGAAACACTAGCAAATATAGACATTTTCGAACGTAATTATTATGCACCAATCGGAGGGAAATATAATCATTGTACTGGCAACATTTTCATACAACGGCGTTTGAATTTTTTGCATTTATAAATACGTAAAAATATAACATAAAACTTAATACTTACGAGTGGAATGTGATCTTACGTGCTGTGTTTGTGTTGGAAGATAAGTTAGAACACCCAATCACTGCACAACCAACCATTATTACTTAATTTTATAATAAAAACCGGGAGATGTTTTTGCGATGACACGACCTTGAGCACTGATAGACGTCATTCCAAATGTTGAATATTTTTCAACATTGAAGTGGCTTCATTGCTGGTATACGGAAACACTATCTAGGCCTTCTTTATCTATGACTTACCAAGTTTCTCCTCAAGCAACTTTTGTGAGTGAGAAAGAGAGGAGAACATGAGAGAGAGAGTCCTTTTCTTACGAACAAGGTCACTTGTCATGATTTTTGACGGTCTTGTCAATCAAAAGTGTCACCGACATGTAGGATGTCACTAAGAGCGAGATTTCAATGAAATCACATGTCAATTGTTAGGTTTAATTTATTACTGATACATTGCGTGCCCAATTAATTTGTATGAAAATTTTTATTTTTTAACGAAATATGCTAATTTCAGTTTATTAGGACTTATACTTTCAGCCCTTAAAATTAGTGTCGTTATGAAAGACACTCAGTGTAGAGGAGCCTTTGGCTTTGATTCTCATAGAAATCGACCGTGTCAGGTAATTTTGACATGTTATTGTCAAAACTGCCATACGTGCTATTCATAGGGTTGTGATATGGGTCGATATTGTATATCGATAGATTAGGAGCAGTTATTAACATTTTAATAAAAATTACATGAAATAAATTTTTTTATTATACGGAAGATACGTGCAGGATGATAAATTAGGTACTCAAGATAATAGAAGTGTTTGCATATACAGTTAAATTACAAACTTAATTCAGAAATTATTTTGTACAATATTTCAAAAACCGTTCAACCAATCAAGTTCAAAATAATTTTCCAAGAAAGTTCTTATTAAGTTCTACTTTTGTATTTTTTTTCTACCAGCGTTTTTGGCGTCTGCAAGCGGAGTCGCGCAACTTGTCTCCCACATTTTTGCGCTGGACGATAACACGGCGACTATTCCGTTCGCGTCTGAGGCTCAGGCCGCTTGGACTGCTTTAAACCCTGGGTCGACACTCCCTGATAAGCCGGAACGTCAGCGGTCATGGGATGATGTGGGGGTAAAGCGTGTGGCTGACGGTTTGTTGGAGGGAGCTTCGGGTGTGGAGAGGGCGCGACTAAATGCAGTATCTGGGCCCGAGTCCGGAGCCTGGCTACAAGCGCTTCCCTCTCCGCACTTAGGTACTCTCCTTGATGACAACTCTTTGCGAGTGGCCGTTGCTCTCCGCCTGAGCTGCGATGTTTGCGAACCACATTTATGCATCTGCGGTACCATGGTTGAGAGCAACGGTCACCACGCAGTTGTTGTCGGTGTGCCGGGAGATTTCCTCGTCACTACGCCCTTAACGCCATCATCCGGAGGGCGTTGGTGACAGCTAACGTTCCATGTTTGCTGGAGCCCCCTGGTCTCAGTCGTACGGATGGCAAAAGACCTGATGGTGTGACCCTGGTGCCTTGGCAGAGAGGCAAGTGCCTTCTGTGGGACGCGACGTGCGTCAGCACTTTTGCTGCCTCGGACCTGGGTCGTACCACAAGGGTGGCCGCAGCAGCCGCAGAGGCGGCGGCCGCCAGAAAGAGGGACAAGTACTCGGTTTTGGGAAATTATGTATTTGTCCCCTTTGCGGTGGAGACGACTGGTTGTTGGGGGTCAGATTCTAGGGCCTTTGTCGCGGACATTGGGCAGCGTTTTCGAGAGAAAGGTCTTGACCCTCGCTCCGGGTCATTCCTGGTGCAAAGATTGTCAATCGCGATTCAGCGTGGGAATGCCGCAAGCATAATGGGCACTTTTGCACCAGGGATGACACGGGGCGGTTTATTTGAGTGGTGCTATGTGTTTGGCACTGTTTAATTGTGACTTAATTTTGTATTCTTAAGATTTTGTAATTTTGAAAATAAATCCATCTAATTTCAAGTTAAGTATGTGTTTGTTTTAAGTACCACATTGTCGGCTGTCGATATGGCGCGAATGCCATAAAGATTCATTTAGAACTGAACCTTATCAGCAACCGGCACTGTGGTTCCTTTTATTAAAAACGAGCACATAAATATATAAACTTGAGCCATTAATTCTCATTTCTTATATTTTAAAATAAAATTGCATGTATTCTGTCATAACAATAACAATTTACTAACCAAAACTTTATTTTCTAACATTATTTAGTATAATGTACGAGTAAATATCTCTAAATACGTAGGTCTACGGAAGAGTCGTTTTAACGCGGTTTCGACCGCAGTCCCTTAATTCAATCCTTTGTCTGTGAAACAAAAGGAGCTTACAATTAAAGCACCATTGCGAAGTGTGATAATGAGACTTCCCGTTTATACTGAAATCCACTTACATAAATAAAATACAATACAAGTTGGCGTTCCGGATTTTATTTTTTAACGAATGCTAAAGCTGCCCAATACTTTTGAGGAATAAAGTCCCTAATCTTAATCTATTAATTAAGGTAAGGAACTTATTACGTTTTGTGGCACTAGCTATGGCCTTATGCATGTTAAGTATGTGTCGCACATATTGTCGCACCTTTCTCGACCTATTCTTATACCAATATAAGTATATACTGACATATATTTTGCCATATGGGGGACTGTGCGGGTGAACAATCGATGCAAGAAAATGATGTGTGACGTATCATACAACAACAAACAAACACAACAACAAATACAAACAGCAAATGAGGTCATGGACAGAATGGTTCCCATATATTATTATTTATGAATAAATTAACGGCCTCCTCTAGCCTAGTTGGTAGTGACCCTGCCTACGAAGCGGGAGGTCCCGGGTTCGAATCCGGTTCAGGGCATTTATTTGTGTGTTTCTCATGAATATTTGTTCCTTAGTTATGGATGTTTTATATGTATATATGTATCTATCTATTATATATATCGTCGTCTAGTACCCACAACACAAGCCTTATTGGGCTTACCGTGGAACTAGGTCGATTTGTGTAAGATTGTCCCGATATATTTATTTATTATTTATTTAATATCCTAATGTATTTTTTTAATTTTTTTTTGGAAATCACTTACAATTATTGCAATTTGTGGGTCCCCTTTAATATTTTCGCTAAAATGTAGGTATTACTGAATTCTGAATAATGTACTTACGAAGCATAAGGATGTGGATAACTTCAACTAAAAAGTTAGGTCTGAAAAGTAGTCCTATTAGTGAAGTTTGGTGTTTCTTTTCCGTGTTGTGTCGTTATACTGCGTTGCCGGTACGTGTCCTTTTCGATCATGGGATAGAACAGGTGTAACAGTGCCGATGCTTACAACGCTTTATTATAAATACTGTCTATGCAGGCTTTAGTTGCCGGTTAGATTTGGAGAAAATATCACGAACGTTTAATATCTTAAAGTTGGGATCTTGTAACATCTAATCACATATTTTTTGCATGCTCAATAGGCCTATACTTGACTTCTAACCATGGGCGCCCTTAATACACAATGTACTGGACTACTACTATAACTTCGTTTTTTTAGCATTAGAAAGACCTTTGCAGAACGATTTATAAGGTTTTTTATCGGGCACATTCTGCGGATCGAGCAGTGGAAACGAGTTAATAAATATTACGTACCTATTATCATGTTTTATTAATACATACATTGCTCAGTGTTGTGAACAGAGAAGAAACATAATATTAGTTAATTTATATTCTTAGATGAAAAGATAAGAAATTTAATAAATTGCGTTTACAATTTTTCATGGAAAGGTTGTACATTAAAAAACCTAAAGAGGCAGAGTTCTCACACGGAATGGTCTATTTTTTAACGTCAGTGTCACTATCTTAGAATGCATAATTTAAGCTAGATCCAATATGCAAATATTGTTTAATTTTAGATTGAAAACTTCATGGGGGGCTACAACGGGAAACCTCCTCGAGTGCCAGGGCTCTTCCCATTCTCCTTGATCCGGTTGATCCGGGAAAAAGGGAAGGGTTCCTGGACGGTGCTTCCTGGGGGCAACGGTAAGCGATCTCTTGGAAGATTCCGAGGATTTCTTACTGGTGCTGCAAATATCCTGTCAGGGGGGTTGGGGGGTTCCGTACAGGGAGTACTCTCATTGAGGGAGAGAACTTCTGAGTGTTGGCGTGAGGGGGCCTCCGGGTCTGCCGACAGGAATGCCGCTGTCCTGTATAAAACTGCGGTCCCGTACCCTGTCTAGGCAGAGGGCCTATGATGACGGACCGGGGGTTGCCACTGCTGGCCGGCGCCAGCGTGGTGGCTGCGAGGATGACCACCTCTATAAAAAATCGCTAAGGCAACCTGAGGGGGTGGAACCCGGGGTTTTTCCATCTCGCTCCCGGAGTAAAGGTTGTCATGAGGGACCAGCGTGTGGTGTCGCCCTACACGCTACCTTCGGGCGGGGAGCTTCGGCTCCAGGGGCTTCGGCCTCAAGGAGGGGACAGCTTCGGCTGTCGCAGCAGGCGGTGTTCGCGGTTGTGAGCCTAGGGCAATCCCGTGTCACCGTCACCAACGCTGCAAAATGGGCATACCGTGATGGTTTAGTGGGTAGTGCGGGTCCGGACCTGCGAGTCCCACATACCCGTCCTAGTTCCCCGGCTAGGCGGGATGCCTAAATGCATTCCTCCACGTAAAAAAAAAAAAAAGATTGAAAACTTCATAGATAAAATTTAGTAAATATAAAATCGGTACGATATGAGTTACCTACATCATAATAAAAATAATTACTTAGTTAAAACCGCCAAACGAAACGAAAAACACTAAACGAAAACCTTCAATATTGAACTTTTTTCTAAATTACCGCCATCTTGCTTTATAAGCAAGATGGCGGCAATTAAAACATTTTTTATACCCTACAAGTTAGTAATAAATATGAAAACTATGCGTTCAGGTATCGGTAAATATCAAATGATATGTATGTACATAAGTTCCTAGAAATTCACTGATATCGGCCGAAATCGAAGAAGGAAGGTTTGCGACCACTGCTTCTTTGCTTACCAGTTTGACAGATAATTATAATCTTTAAAAAACGAAGTATATAACTACTTATTCTATAGGGTAAGTTGTTCATCAATGAAACACTAAAAGTACAAATCTTTCTATCTCTGGTGTTTTTAAAGAAGACGAAGATAAATAATTTAGTTGGCAATTGTATAGCATTCTTGTTTTCTACTTATAATTAATTAGTTAGTGTTTTATATGCATTAAAAAATTGTTTATCAAGGACACAATATTCCATTGTGTCCTTGTGCATGTTTTCAAAGACCACCTGATTTTTTACAGTGAAACTGATAAAGTAATAACAATTTGAAAGAGATATCATATACTACAGAAAAAGTGACCAAGGCCCCCGAAGCGACCTCCTGCTTCCGCGGCAGACGCCTTACCACTGGGCTACCCGATCACGGTAGCCAGTCCGAAATTTCCTAAGTATATGCAATCCTTTCTTACAATTGTAAAATAATTACAATCTACTCGTACCATGAAACAGGGTTAGTCAACATTGAAAGAATCTTGGCTAATCGTGGTTACATTATATGTGTCGTTTTCACGGCGAAGGTAGGTTTCATTGTCGCTTATGGATTCCGAGATATTTTTTGATATTAGTTATGATTCTCTGTTTTATTTAATAAAAAAATATTGCCTTGATATATGTTGGGTAGTGCGGCGGTTAAAGAATAAATGTTTTTAACTTATTACTTGTTTTATTAACATCAGTAGAGATTACATTATAATAATATATCGTCCATCAATAATTAAGGTATTGGAGTGACAGGAAAAATCTCACTGAATATTATATATATATATCTATTTACCAGATTCAAATATATATATTTTTTAATCTGGAAAGTAGTGATGTGAAACAATCTTAGTGATGTGCCACCTACATTCACAACACTCCTCCTCACAGCACTAATCCAGAAGACGAGCACTACAAAATGTTTGACGTCACTTATTCCAAGACGAGAAAACAGCTGAAGAAATTCACGTATGTTAAATGAATACAAGCTTATTCCGATTCCATTCCTATGTCTAAGAAAAAATACATAGATTTAATGTCTTTAGTGAAGGCAAACACAATCCCTCAAAATTAAACAAGCTTTAATCCGAACCAGACTCATGAGTAATTTAACTGAACTGAATAGTATGAAAAATTAAAAAATAACAGTTTTTTATTAGATTTTTACTGTTGATTTGTGTAACTTTTAAAAGTATTCTCAATTAGAAATTTTTAATAACACTGATGTTTAATTTTTTTTTTACCCCGCACTTCTATATGTTAATTAGATGACTGCCATATAAAAAAATATACATTAACATTGTTATTCCATAAGAACACTGCTCCTATGGATTTTCATACTATTAAAACTGTAGTTTTTTTTTCTATAGTGGGCATACGACATCTTTCTCAGTCAGTCACCTCTATAGATTTTCCTTTTTTCGTTAGTTTAGCTGTCGTAGAAAAACTAGCGTATGCAACAGCTCATAATTGGTTCTTAAAACTCTAGGGTCTATCAAACGACAACCTTCAAGTTTTAAGAACCTTTACGTAGCTTTCTTGACGCTTCTTTCCGCCCCATAAGCCAGTTAGGGAAGTGTTCCTAAGTTGTATGTATGTTAATCACTGGGTTTTTATAATTTTAATTATAAGAATGCCCTTCAGGCAATGTATTACTAGTTTTATAAGCCCCTCTGGGCATTGTAGACCAACTTTTGTTTTTGTTTTAAAATTAGTTTTTAACTTCACTACGGATAAGCCCGTCTACAAGGCAAGCCCATCAATACGTTGTAACTATTAAGTTTTAAAGCGTATCCCGCTTTGGCGCTCGGATGGAAAAGCAAATTTCTGCTCTAGTTCCTACGCACTGTAATAGATGTCGCTCTGACCACGAATTTCGGTGCAATCCGCCTAAACGAGTAAGTTCGTGTTTGAAACTATTTAGAAAAAAAAAGTTAAAATAGTTTTTGGAGAGATACTCGTAGCCTAGCAGAAAGTAACTAGCAGTTAGTAATATAAGAACCAGCCATCATTATTATGTGTATAAACTAACAAAATCTGGTTTAGTTTTGATATTATTGGCTCAGCCATTGATAACGTTTACGTTTTGCGAAGTTGGAAAGTCCGTCATGTTTGTACAAGCCAAGTCCAGGTACCTTAGACTTACCATGAAGCAGAGAACACAAACTATTTTTGCTGTTTACACATGCTCACGGCTTCAGGATTTGATTCGTGCTTTTAAAAAATGTTTATTAAGTAATTATATTTTTTAGCCAAAAATGTTTACTACCCCTTATACATAAAATTATGCCGGTCTTGCCTTGGAATTTGGAAAATATCATTTACTCCGAATTTAAACTCTATATCTTGCCCTTAACCCTTGGAATATTAATGGAGAAACGCATTGCCGCGTAAATTGTAGTTAAAATCATTACTAGACGGACTTGCCTTAAACTACACGGGAAGACGACGCCAGTAAAAAATATATTTTTTTCACTTAACTAGTGGTTAAAATTAATTGCCTCCTTAAGAAACCTGTAATTAGCAAAATTCCTCAACGTATCTGATTAGGAATGAGAACAATTAACGTAGTTACATTATTTCAAAGTTAAAAAATAATAAAGTATAGACTTACCAGTAGTGACCTTATTTATATTTTTGTATGTAGGTAGTTTGCACAAGTAACTTTTTTGATTGACGGGGAGAATTCGCATTCTCTCAGTCATCATCTTAACCCTGTGAAAACGAGTGCTGTAAAGGGCTCAAAACGTAGAGTCAACAAATGCGCAAACGTAGAGTGAGCAAATGGTGTTAACAAATGCGATTAATCCGTTCTAGTGTTTAATTTTGATGAATAACAATCGTGGTAACAGAAGACAATATTTTAAATGTTTGTTTATATTATTGGACGTATAATATTATTGATAAGACAACACTGTTGTTACGTTGTATGTTTGTTTATTATGACTTAGTACCCAGGGTTATTACATTAAACATGTAGGTCTGATTAAAGGAGACTGATTATTTCATACGTTAATTCTACGAAACTTACGAGGAATGTCTATTTTGTGTTCAACAAATACGAGTATTAGTGTTAAGGTAAAAATACATTGTGATATTTGTTATTTTTAGAACTGATTACGTAGAAGAGGTTACCTACTTGTAATATGTTTGAAGATGTTAATTTCATGAATAAGTTTAGTAATGAACAAGATTTGTTTTATTTTTGATTTGAATACAGTAATTACTTCTGTTTATTTTAAGCTTAAAAAAGATTTAGAAGTTTTATTGTATTAAATAACGACATGATTTGTTTGATTTTTGTTTTAAATACAAATTGATGATTAATTACTTTTGTTTATTTTAATGCTTAAAAATATTTCGTAGTTTTATTTTATTAATAACGAGATTATTGTAAACTTTTACGGTTTTTTATTTATATTTGCATGTTACCTATATCGAACAATTCTTCTTCGGATTAGGACGCATCTCAAAATCCCAAAAAAAGTACCTGCACAAAGGCCACATTGCTAAGTACCCGTCTCTAGGGTCTCGGATCTTGAAATATATACACGTTTTTTTAAAGTGTATAAGCGTATTCATGAGACCGATTGAACTTGCTCATGGTTATGGGGCCTTGTCAAATATGTATATTTTAATGAAAAAACCAAATTATAAAACACAGAACGACTATTTATTTCAATTGACATGAGATGAGTGAGTTGTTCTTTTTATATGACATTTGCAATTCAAAATTTGATCTGACGACAAGTTTATCATATAAAAGAGGTTTCAATCTGAACATGCCGCCCGCCAAGAACGACTGTTCTTTAATGTATAGAACAAAATAATTCCTTCGATTTAAAAACATAACAATTGTAACTCCA
This sequence comes from Lathronympha strigana, assembly GCA_949128165.1. Taxonomy (NCBI): domain Eukaryota; kingdom Metazoa; phylum Arthropoda; class Insecta; order Lepidoptera; family Tortricidae; genus Lathronympha; species Lathronympha strigana. Next base: position 27,711,393 of record OX421901.1, on the reverse strand, counting down.
ATTACAATGATCTAACTCACTGCCTACAATAAACACAACAATACAATAAAGGAAGTTGACAGCAGTGATTAAATATGAATACAAAACAATTACATACCTACTCTGCTAAGGTAAGACACAAAGTTTAGACACTGGTCGTTTAATCAATGAATTTTTATAGCGCAACGTGACAACTCGCGTAACGTTATCCACTCCTGGATGTTTGTTAACTATTTGACCTAACAACCATCTTGCTGGAGGCAAGTCGAGCTCTTTGACTAAAACCACATCTCCAATCTTGGGTTCAGGTACAACCTGTGTCCATTTGTGTCTATGCATGAAACCGGTAAAATATTTCTCGCGAATGAAGTTCATCATCAGCTGTGGAGCTCCGTGTAATGTAACCTTGTGTGCATTTCGAATAACGAGAGTCGTCAACAGCGATTTCTTCGGTAATATTATGGGATGCTTTTGATCTTCGTCGAATCCAGCGAAGTGCAGCCGTCCACCAACTCGGAGTATTTCCAAGTTATCCAGCTGTGGATTTAGTGTTGTAAGTACACTTTTCTTGTTCACTGCTTTTCCTTGCTTAACATCTTTCCATTCCTCAAAAAATGCTTGACTTTGGCACTTTTTTGTCATTATTATCAATGCATCTTCAATTTCCTTTTTAAGAAGATACTTATGTTTTGGTTTTTCTTTACTCAGGAACCTGCGACAATAAGCTGTGACTCTCAGTAGCTTTGTTAACGATGAGAATTTCGCCCATATATCGTCAACTTCATCCACTGCTGAAACAACATGGTGAGTTTTGATGTTACTTTCTTCTAAATTAGTGCTTAGTTCCTTATGATTAGGATATTGAATGACTTTTTCATTCAGCCATGAAGGTCCTCTTAACCAGAGGTCAAATCCAATTAATTCAGACGCTTGAATGCCCCGTGATGCACAATCTGCTGGATTATGTTCAGATTTTACATGTGACCACTGATTACGATCTGTCACCGTGAGTATCTCTGAACATCTATTCCCGATGAATGTTTTCCAACGACTAGGATGACTGCTCAACCATGCAAGCACTATCTCAGAGTCAGTCCACGCGTGAATATTCGATTTCGGTATATTCAAGACATCTGAAACTTCGACAAGAAGTTTTGCTAACAATACAGCACCTGATAACTCCAATCTCGGAAGACTGAGTTGTTTAATTGGGGCAACTCTTGTTTTTGCTGTAAGCAAGCTGACGTGAACCTCTCCCTTATCGTCTATCACTCGTGCGTATAACACTGACGCAAATGCAGAAATTGAAGCATCACAGAAACCATGTAGTTCCACTAAGTTTGCATCAGGTTTGTAATACACCCAGCGCTTCAACCGAAATTGTGTCAGATCAGAAAGACCTTCCCGATATTTTTTCCATTCTTGTAATAACGGTTGTGATAATTCTTCATCCCAACCAATGCCCGCGAGCCATAGATTCTGAATAAACACTTTGGCTTTGATTATACTCGGTGCTATCCAACCTAGTGGATCATACAACTTCGAAATATCCGAGATAACTTTTCTTTTTGTTACAGGTGCAGACATCGGAAGCAACTGAACTGCATACACGAATTCATCAGTACTACGACTCCAGGTAAGTCCCAGAATCTTGTTAGTAGCATCTAGTTTGACTTCTATCTTCTTGTCATCTTGCTTTCCTAAGCTCTCTTGCTGTATTTTCTTTAACATTGTTTCGCTGTTGCTAGCCCATTTTTGCAATTCGAAGCCACCCCTTTTAAGCAACTCATTTATTTGCTTGTATATTTCAATTGCTTCTTCTTCACTCTCGCAACCAGACATCAAATCATCCATATAAAATTCATGGTTTACTCTTTCAGCTGCTAGAGGGAAGTCTTTGCCTTCATCGTTCGCCACTTGAATCAAGCTTTTTACAGCCAGATAAGGTGCTGAGGAAGTTCCAAATGTGACGCGAAGCATCTTATATTCTTTTATATCCTCTTCCGATGTTTCACGCCACAGAATACGCTGGTACTCTGAATCCTCATCACTAACCTTTATTTGACGGTACATTTTTACTATATCTGCTATGAAGCAGATTGGATACATTCGCCAACGCATGATTATATGGCGCAACTCTGGTTGCAATCTCGGGCCCACCATCACATCGTCGTTTAAGGATACGCCGTTCGTACCCTTACACGATGCATCGAAGACCACACGAAATTTAGTCGTCTCTCTGTCTTCGCGTATGACAGCGTGATATGGTATGTATAAGCCTTTAGCTTTATTATCATGAATCTCTTTCATGTGATTTAGCTCTAAGTATTCGTCAAATACTTTTTTATATTCCTGTTTCAGACGCTCATCCTTCTGCATCTTCTTCTCAAGATAGTGAAATCTCTTCAATGCTATGTCCCGTGACTGACCATCGGCACATGCTGGTTCACTATCCCGAAACGGAAGTTTGACAACATATCGACCATCTTCATCTCGCGTGGTGGTCGAATGGAAGATATCTTCACATCGCTGCTCTTCGATTGACAAAATCTTCTGTTTGTTGGACGGTTCTGCTTCAATCTCCCAGAAGGACTTGAGTAATTCTTCTACAGGCTCTACATGTATATGCATAGATGTAACTTTATTGGTGTGTATATTTTGATTCGACTTATTGGCTCCAATTAATATCCACCCAAGGGTTGTATTTTGCGCTACTAAGGGCCCTGAGGGACATTTAATTACATTATTCTCAATAATGCACGCATAAGCCTCCGCCCCTAATAAGATATCTATCTTATTCGGAGTATGATATTCCGGGTCCGCTAAAGTGATAAGTTCTAGCTCCGGCCATGAGGGGATCGAAACAGCAGTTGAAGGTAAACACCTCGTCACCTTGTCGAGGACGTACGCTGAAACATGTAACACACAACCTGAATTGAGACGTGAACTGATTGCTATCTCTACCTGGGACCTGGATGTAGGACCCGGTTCACCTCCCAATCCTGATGTATTTGCCCTGGTTGGTGTGATTTGTAATCCCAATAACTGAACTGCTGACTTCGTGATGAAGCATTCTTCAGACCCTGGATCTATAAAAGCTCGCAAGAGTTGATCTTCGCCGCCATTTTGTGATTCAGCTTTTACTATAGCTGTTGCTAGCAGCCTCTGAGGTGCTACACCTTTAACAAAATGGCTGGTGATGTGTGCAGACGTTGATGAATGCTCTCCCATTGATGATGATTTGACTTGACTCACTATAGGTTCTATTTGGTTGTCAATTGAATGATTCGCGACAGGTTTCTGCGGTTCGCCCTTTAAGTGTAATAATGAATGGTGCCTTTTGTTGCATATTTGACAAGACGTGGTGCTTTTGCAGTGTTTAACCGAATGATTACTCCCTAGACAATTAAAACATAACCTTTGAGTTTGGATAAAGTTACGCTTGCTGTCAAGATCACTGTTAATAAATTCTTTACAACTCCTAAGATGGTGATCTTGTTTACATAAACTACAAATTGTCTGAGCTACATGTAACATGTTAATCGTATTTGGTTTATTTGCTTGATACATGTGAGAATTAAAAGTGCGCTGTTTCTGAACAAATGTGTTTGATTTTGCGTCCAAGAACTCCAACGAATGGTATTTAGTTTCCAAAAACTTTTTAAGATGTGTAATTGTTGGCAAATGATCTGAACTAGATACCAATTCGCTGACCTTGGACTCCCATTGCTTCCTACTCTCAGGATCTAATCTTTGGCTGACTATGTATATTACCATGACATCCCATGTACTAGTGTCAATACCTAACCCTTTCAAGGCATTTAAAGTTTCTGTTGTGACATCTAGTAATTGTTTGATTGCACTGGAGGACTCGGTTGAAATGATTTTTTGACTGAAAAACCGCTGTAAAATGCTATTAACCAAATACTGTTTGTTGTTATATCGGCTTTTCAAAAGAGTCCAGCATTGCTCGTAACTATCATTTGTTATGGGTATATGTCGCAATACACTGAGAGAAAAATCATCACCATTAATTACAAAACAGTTATGTACTGGGGGAAAAAATGAAGTTTCTCTATTAATTATGAAAGTTTCACTGTCTGTGCAAAAAATATTGATTTCTACTATCAGCTCAGTAATCCTAAATCTAATTTCAACAATCTGACTTTAGTAAATGGAGCATTAAATAAAGTTCACTGTTTTTTACTATACATTTTCATAACTAATAAAGTTCTCCAAATTTTAAGAATTAAGTTTTGGATTTTTGGAAAAAGCAGTTGTGATTTCAAGTCATGATTTTAGTAAGTGACTCAATTACTAAGTTTTGTAGTATTTAACAAATAAGTTTGCAAGAATAACATTATCCCATTTGAAATAACCCTTCAATTGTTACTATCGCGACGTTACAAAGTTTACTGGTATTTAGTAGAAAGACACGTTGTGTTTATGTTTATTGTTGTATTAATCACAAACCGTCTTTCGTAATTCCAACAAAGCGAACGATTTGATACGTACAAAATAAATTTGTTGTGTTAACATTTATTTTTATTGCAACAGCTAAATGAGTTTAGTAAAATTTACTAAAACCTGTTACGTTCGTTGTGTTGGTATTACAAAACTCGTTTAATGATTGATAAAACAAAAAATATATATACAACAAGTCTTTTTTTAAATACTAGTAAAACTTTGCAAGGACGCAATTTAAACAACTGAATTGTTATATCAAGTAATATATTGTTATATTAGCGAGCTTGTTTTTTTTATACAGTATTAGACAGGGTAGCAGCACCAATTGAAGAACCAGAAACCGGCATTTGAGCGTGTAGGGACACTGGGGACGCGCTCTAGGATTGATCCTTAGCCGCTTTAATAACTGTTAACCTCGTTCGATTTTGCCCACAACTAGAGCATGGATACCAATATTCGAAAGTATCGGGCGAAATTCCGATATTCTAATATCTTTATTAAAATCACCGAATATCGGTATTTCCGATATTTTCGATATTCAAGTTTGTATAGCAAATTTAAATCTGCGCAAGTGCGCAGTGTGCAAGTCTCAAAGGGTACATTAATATATTGTGATTAATACATAAATTCATTTTGGTATTCAAAACAATGTGATTTTATCAAAAATAAAAAAATAAATTCTAGAGTAATCCAAGGACAAAGCGAGAGCGAAACCATGAAATTACTTTTATTTGTTAAAGTAATTTTACTGCATTAGATGTTTGAATTTTACTATCTATGATCTGATTTGTTTTTATTTAATGTACTTAGGTCGCGTATTACACTATACAATCCACAGGGTCCAACTGTCGGGAGTTCGGGAGTACCCTGCTACTCCCGAGCCCATCGTACCCTGTTGTTACTCTTTTGCCCTTTTACACTGGCCGGCCGATAGTTTAGTGTAATACCCCTATTAGGTACTTAGCAGTAAAACATGTTATTACTACTATGCATTTGAGTACTTAGCTTTAAATGAATAAGAGTGGCAAAACCCCGGATGATGACGGTATCGCTGTCGAATACCTAAAGGCAGGTGTTAAATCTGTTCTTAAAACCATTCAGAGTTTTCTGACGTTGCTTAATTCTTCCATTCGCGATGGTGGTTGTAAGTGGTAAACCGTCAGCATGGAGCAGGTGTGTGACAATGACAACACTTTACTGAAGAAATATAGGCCATATAAGTCATGTTTATGTTTATGAGGACATCTTACACAGATCGACTAAGCTCCAAGGTAAGCTCAATAAGGCTACTTAGATAACGATATATAGGGATCAGGGTTTTAACGTTATTTAACGTTAAAAAGTTGGTATCTTCACCACTGTCAGACAGAATTAACGTTTTATCTTTTGACTACAACTGTTGTAATTGGTGGCTGAAATAATCAAATGTAGAGCGATATATCGTTGAATCTAGTACTATCTCCTTCCCCGATATCAGTTCACAATTTTTTTATAACTGTTAGCTTTTTAAAAATCTGTTTTCCATGAGGCATTTTAAAAAACACTACTTCTATTTGATTATGTTGTTTCTAATGCGAATCAATCAAGAATGACAAATGTCTGACAAGTGACTGATGAGGTTGTGTATACTTAATAGGTAATCTTTTTAAATATTCATCAAGTCAAATACCGATGAAAGATAGAATTCAATAAAATAATTATACATTCTATAGTCCTATTATTCTGAGGTCAAATTTGTGAAAATCATCCGCCATCCAGAATTTCGTCAGTTTTGATCCAATCCTGATAAAAATCGATATCTAAGGATCCGAAAGGTTCTTTATAACGAATCTCAGGTCAAAAATGACCGCCATCTTGAATTTCTTTAAATTTGATCCGATCCTACAAAATCGATACGTAGGTATTAGGTAATAGGAGATATAATTTGAGCCTATTTGTGTTTATTTATATTATTGTAGTTATGTCTTTGCTATTAACGGTTCTTATTGGGAGATGGAGATATGATTCGACGTAATTTCAAATTTTGTTTCAAACACAGTGTCTAACAATTTGTATATAATTATACTTAGGCTTAAAGCATTCAACCGACCATAGCAGTCACTGAAAGCGTTCCCCTCTGCCGAAAAGGTTAGCAAATAAATAATCTGTAAATTGGTATTTATATAAGTAGTTTAATTTATGATGATGTAATCATCATAAATCGTGAAATAAATATTCAAATTTCATGTAAAAATTCGGCATTCCTAAACTGCGCCACTTACCCTTTTTTGACATAACACAACAGAGGTGACACAAGTAAGTCAAGTAATGAATTTAATATTTTGAACAAGACGCCATTGATTCCTACGGCTCTTGCCCAGGTTTTGATAATATAGTTTTGTTGTAATTACAAAATAGTTATCACTCAAGTAAGAATTTAATATTTTCAACAAAACGTCACTGTTCCCTACGATTGACATGTTGGCAGTTGGCAGCACTGCCCGAGCCCACCATTTTCCCCGCCATTTTCTCGTTGTGCGTTTAGTGTGTCGGTCAAGACTGCGGGCGTTTGTTTTTGTTCTGGTGTCTGCTGTGCTTAAATAAAACAAAATACAATACAATACAACAATACAATAACTCTTTATTGCACCTCAAAACAACAAAAATAACACAAACTGGTATAGATTACACATGAAAAACCTATTGAATTTAGGAGAAATTATGCGTCATGGACCAATTGACCCGCGATTTGTTGTGTAATTGGGGTTTACAGGAGTATATCGAGGAATTTAAAAGTAAGTTTTGATAATATTGTACATTGTTATTACGTAGCCTAGTGCATTTTAGATAAGTAGGATCATAATCTATCTATCCATTAAAAACTTATTATGAGCCTCGGTGCCGCGTATTTTTTTACAGTTGTGACGCTTAAACGATGTACCTACTAAGTGCAGGGCCTGAGTTGTGGCTCGAGCGGGATACCTATACTATACGGCGGAGCGGGCTGTAATGCCTTATTAAACTTCATGTTAAGTGTCAAAGAAATGCATGAAAGCGTCCTGAATTAGGGAATGCAATTGGTGATTTTGTGTATAAGAAAACCTCGGTTTTACAAAACTTTTTCTTAATACAAAACGGTTAACCGATTGCATTCCCTAACCTAACTGAAAGCACTCTACACGCAACGCTGCCGGCTTGCCACACGCTCTCCTTTCAAGCCTTACACTTCAAGGGTCACTTGCACCATCTAGGGTTAGCCAACTAACCTGGGTAATGTCAGGTGTCTAAAATTACCAGGACTTAACCGGTTAACCCCAGGATAGTTGGCTAACCTTAGTTCATGCACGTGGACAATACCGTCCTTGGTGTAAACAAGAAGTGGAATTCTAAATTGTTTTCGCTGTAATTGACCAGCTAATATTAATTTAATTGTTACCTATATTTAGATTTTAATAGTTCCTTTTTTTTACAGCAAGTGCTACAAATGACACATTGAATAATGCGTGTTTGCTGCTGCAGCCTTTTTTATCGTCCAATGTTCGTTTAAAAGACAAAAAGAAGACAACGTGGAAACCTTGAAAAACAGAAGTAAGAGACGGCATAATCACTCAGATTGCATCTGATGCTGACTTGGAACCAACAATAGTTAGTAGAAAAACTAAGGATATAGTAGCGACTTATTGTTCTGAGATGTTATGGTTCTGAACTGTTTGCTATTCCAGCCTCCCTAGCACAGGAGCGCCGAGAGTGCATGTCGCGCGCGTGATATGATAACAGCCCTTCTCTTTAGGTCTTATAATTAAAAAGTAAGAGATGGGTGGTAGCGCTCGTGGCGCAGTGAGTCGGGTAGTTATTACGCGCGCGACATGCACTCTCGGCGCTCCTGATTAAAAATCGGCTGCAGAGATGGTTGACCCCCTGCGTACAAGTTTGTTTGCAGGTGGGGGTCAACTATATCTGCATTCGACTGTACTTGGGGCGGTGGAATAGCTATGCAGATTGAATGATAATGAAAATAACAACAACGAGAACGAAATTTCATTTGATGTTTTAGTTAAAATAGTATAATCTATAAATGTTTGTATCAATAATAATTATGCCTGTATTCCTACGCATGTATCTTTAAGCAACGAAATATTAGATAATAAATGATTACATTTATCTCTGGTTTGAGTACAATTCACCCTACCACTAAAACTAAGGGTTTTATAAATTCCTTTAATTAAAATTAAATGTCAAATTAGTGATTGCAAAATTATCTCTGCTCTAATGTATATTTACCTTTTTTTTTAAATTAAGAAGTCTTATGAATTCATTATAAAACCCTTGATTATTGTGGAGGTGATAACATTACAGGTCTCAAGTTATGATTTCTAAAAATAAATACTCTATTGTTCTGAAATTTCTGGATAGCTTCTGTTATTCTACTGGTAATGATATAGGCAAATCTACAGTTTCCAATTCTATACTTCCTAGCACAGGTGCGCCGCGAGAGTATTTTGCGCGCATAATTACTATAATAACCGTCTCTTTCTCACTGTATTAATAAGAAAGAAATGGAGTAATAGCATGCATTTGACGCTTTTATACTAAACCGTGCCGTATCGCAACCACGGCACGGTTTAGTACAAAAGCGTCTATTCGCGGCGCACCTGGCTAGGGGCTGGGAGGTGGAATTGCAAACAGTTTAGTTTTTGCCTGTGACGTCATTATCTTTAGATTAACAACAGCTAGCTTGGAATTGCAAGTACACTTAGTAAAACCTGTGACGTCATCGCCTCCGATATTGCTAAAGCACACTCAAAATTACAAAAGGATTAGTTTTTACCCATGAGGTCATTGCCTCCGATATTGCTAAAGCATTCTCATAATTACAAAACTATTAGTTATCACCCAAGAGGTCATCGTCTCCGATATTGCTAAAGCACTCTCAGAATTACAAAACGATTCATTTTCACCAATGACGTCATCGCCTCCGATATTGCTAAAGCACACTCAAAATTACAAAAGGATTAGTTTTTACCCATGAGGTCATTGCCTCCGATATTGCTAAAGCATTCTCATAATTACAAAACTATTAGTTATCACCCAAGAGGTCATCGTCTCCGATATTGCTAAAGCACTCTCAGAATTACAAAACGATTCATTTTCACCAATGACGTCATCGCCTCCGATATTGCTAAATCACTCTCAGAATTACAAAACTATTAGTTTTCACACATGACGTCATCGTTTCCGATATTGTGAAAGCACTCTCAAAATTACAAAACCATTAGTTTTCACACATGACGTCATCGCCTTCGATATTGCTAAAGTATCTGTTGCAACAACAAAACTATCAGTTGCGGGAATCACAAATTCATAGTTTCTGATATTAATCTTGCTTTCTTAAAATTACAAATATATAAGTTGTGTATCCTACAAATAGAAATAGCTAAAGTCGATTTGCTCCTTTTAGTTGACTCTCCTCGTCCTCGGATTAAGCTTTATTTTTGTACTGACTAGTGTATTTTTGTTAGTTTTTCTCTCAGTGTAGTTGTTCAGCTTCTCCCTTGAGATGTCCCTTCAGGTAATGTAATTTCTGTACGTCATCAATTTCATTGTTGTCGTGGATGAGTGATACAAATAGATCCCTGAAACTCATCCATTCTGTATAAAGTCCAGAAAATGTTGGAATCGAAATCTTTGGTAATCGGACATGAGCTGTTTTTGACGTGGAAGCATTCGACATCGGCAGTGAAGTATCAAAGTTACTTGGCTTGGGTTTAAATCTGCTGAGTGTATCTTTCAGTACGCATTTGTGACGTTATCTGGGAAAAGGGACCTTATTGTCGGTGGCGCTTACGGCGTTATGAACGACATTCGTATACGGATATCGCTCATAACGCCGTAAGCGCCACCGACAATAAGGTCCCTTTTCCCAGATAACGTCACATTTATAATCCAAGTAATTTTCCTCAGTCACTTCGTATACTGTTTCTGTTCCATATACTGACTTCGTAATATCTGGTGCTGCATAACTTTTAACCAATTTGTCATGACCCGATGAAAACTTCTCCCACAGTGATTCCAAAATTTCTAATCGTGATTCTACATAGGATACTGTCACTCGCTCCTTAGGTGACTTTCTGAAGTTTGTATGTCCTTTCGCTATGCGTACAGAGACGTCAACGAGCAATGATATTTCCGCATCCATTTTGACAACAATGATTTGAAATTACAATTTGAAGAGTTGATGAAAATGAAAATTCAGAAAATTCGTCGATTGTTTACAAGCACGGCTCAATTTCGTAACTATTGCATGCAGGGGTACAAACGGGTATCACTTCCCTAATAGGGTTTTAAGTGGGGATACGAAAGTAGTCCAATTTCCCCTTTTCTATTTTCTATGGGTACGAAAAGTGCCAAGTTTCCCCTTTTGCAAATATGTTGACAACACGTTTTTGTATTAGTTGCTTGTAATAATCGCTTGTAATAAACTCTTAGTTCCAAAGTAAAGATTGATAGTCTAATAAATACCGATCTTTTGTAAACGCACTATATTTGTATGAATTAAAAGTACTCACAGTTTATCTTCTTAAATATGTATGTAAACACTGCACTTAGCCTTTATTTGTCGGTTCTGACGCTGCTCCGATGGTTTTGTATGCCTTATGATGAAAATCCTTTAAAGTTTGAATGCGCCAAGAATTCCGACAAAATATACAAGATTTCTGAAAATTATGGTTATCCGGTTCTGACGAGGACCATGAACTTGCTCATGGTTATGGGGCCTTGTCAAATATGTATATTTTAATGAAAAAACCAAATTATAAAACACAGAACGACTATTTATTTCAATTGACATGAGATGAGTGAGTTGTTCTTTTTATATGACATTTGCAATTCAAAATTTGATCTGACGACAAGTTTATCATATAAAAGAGGTTGCAATCTGAACACCGATTATATCATCCCGATTATACGAGTATTAAGCTTAATTTAACACGGCCACCTTTTTTTTTTTTTTTTTTTTTTTTTTTTTTTTTTTTTTTTTTTTTTTTTTTTTTTTGACGGAGTGGAGAATGCAGTTACGCACCGTCCCCCGACCTCGGGTAGGTCATTTGGGGGGTGTGTGGGACTCGCCGCTCAGTGCTCCCTCTCTTAGTGAGAGGAAGCAGAGCGGCCCTACCCACTAAACTCCACTCCGGCGTTTCACCCTCTATGCCGTTGACGAGGACGCCATGGGATTCGCGTGCCTGTCACCATGACGCCCTCCGGCGGCCCCGGCTTAACGCCAGGGCTCCCGCACTAAGGAGGGAGAGGCCGGAAACGCTTGGTCTCTCCCCCGACGACGTGTAGGGCCATGCAATGCGGGTCCCGTACCCGCTGGCCCCACTAGAGGTCTAGGCGAACGAATGTTTGTCGTCTTCGACCTCGCCGCCTGCGTCGGAGAGGCAGCGCGTCAGCGGCTGCTTCACGCTCCCTCTCCGCCGCCTCCTTCTGCGACATGACTTGTTCGCAGAAGGAGGCCACCGCTTCCCAGATTCTCTCGCTGCTCAACATCGACGCTATGATGTTGTGCAGCGAGAGATCAACCACACCCGTCTCAGCAACGAGAGCCGCTCTCTCCACGGCCCAGCGATTGCACTCTTCCAGAGTGTGCTGGGCCGTGTCGTCCTCCGCTCCGCATTCCGGGCATTCAGGCCCGGGTTCCCTCCCAATTTTGTGCAGGTAGTGTCCGAAACAGCCGTGTCCGGACACTACCTGTGTGAGCCTGAATGCCAAGGCCCCCTTCTCCCTCCCTACCCACTCGTCCAGCTTTGGGAGGATAGCCCCTATGGTTCGTACGCCATAGTGGCTATCCTCCAGAGCGTCCCTCCACCGCTGGCGCAGGCGCTCCGCAGCCGCCCTTGCCATCCTCTCGCCCTCTTCTGGGTCTGGGGGCTGCTCTCTCCGCCTAGCCTCTGCCCTCCAGTTATACCTTTCGGCAAGTACGGTTGCCTCGAGCTCCCACGGCGGGGTGCCCGCGAGGAGGCATACGGCGGCGTGAGAGGTGGTGCGGTAGGCCCGCGCCATTCTCTGGGCCACCACTCGTTGGGGCCGACGGAGCGCGGATCTTGTGCGCTCCGTCAGGCGTTCTGCCCATATGGGCGCACCGTAGAGCGCCATACTTTTAACGACCCCCGCGTATAGCCGCCTGCAGGGGGCGTTTGGGCCACCCAGGTTTGGCAGCAGACGGCCAAGTGCCGAGGCAGCACCCACGAGGCGGGGGGCTAGCCTCGCGAAGTGCTCCTCGAAGCTCCACTTTCTGTCCAGGACGAGGCCCAGGTACTTTATGTGGGCCCCGACCTGGACAGTTTCTCCCTCTACCTCGATATGGGTATCTGCCCTTATCCGCCACGTCTTGGGTCCCCCGAGGATCATTGCCTGCGTCTTTGGCAGGGCGACCCGGAGCCCCAGGAGGCCTATGCGATGCATAGCGAGCCCCGTCGCAACCTCTGCCCTCCTGAGCACCTCCTCGAGCTTCTTACCCCGCACGGCCACCAGTGTGTCGTCTGCGTAGCACAGGGTGACCATGCGTGTAAGCTGCTCTCCCCGGATCGCCCAGTCATACGCCAGGTTCCACAGGAGGGGGCCGAGGACCGACCCCTGTGGAACCCCGCACTCCATGGCCCTCGCATAGCGGACTCCCCTCTGCTCGTATACCACAACCCGCCCCGTGAGGTAGCTGTCTATGACCTTTCTTACGTACTGGGGCAAGTTGTAGTAACGGAGGGCCTCCATTATTACCGAGTAGGGGAGGGAACCGAAGGCATTGGCTATGTCCAATGAGACTGCTACCACTCCCTCCCCTTTACCCTCTGCGAGGACCCCGAAATCACGCAACGCGCGCACTGCGTCCAACGTGGACCGCCCCCTACGGAACCCGAACTGATTGGGACTTAGGTTCGGGCCCGTACCTTCCAAGTGCCGCTGGATGCGGGTCACTATTATCCTCTCGAATATCTTCCCGACTTCATCCAGCAGCACGATGGGGCGGTAACCAGCCGGGGAGTCCGGTGAGCGGCCTGGTTTTGTAATCAGGCACAGGCGACCCTCCTTCCAGCACTCTGGGAAACGCCCCTCCCTAAGGCAATCCTCTAGGAGCGATCTGAGGCGTTCCCCGAGATGCTTCAGCGACAGGAACAACACTTTCCCCGGGACGCCGTCCGGTCCAGGCGCTTTGCGTGTGGCCCTCATCTTCTCGCTTGCCCATACCATCTCATCGTCAGTGATGGGAGGGACGATGAGTGGACCTACGGGGTCCGCGTCTGGGAGAGCCATCACTGGCGGGACGAACTCTGGCGCCTCGGGGAAGAGACCCTCGACTACCTGCTGGAGGAGTTGCGGCTCCATGGTTTCCATGGGGGAGCCAGACAGTAATTTGTTCCGGACCATTCTGTATGGTCGCCCCCATGGATCCCTGTTAAGGGTCGCCAGGAACTCCTCCCAAGCCTCGTTCTTCGCTTTCTCGATTGCCTCCTTTAGGGCCTCTTTTGCTTCGGAGAGCGCAGTGTGTAGGCGCTCTTCCTCTTCTGCAGTGTGCCTTCTTCTCCTACAACGAGTGTAAGCCCGCCGGGCAGCGTTGGATGTCGCGTGAAGGACGGCGATTTCCGCAGACCACCAGTAGACACGCCGCTCGCCCTTGTAGGGTCGAGTACGGGGCATGGATGCCTCACAAACCGTCGTCAGTGAAGTTCGGAAGTGTGCTGCCCTTTCTTCAATTCCCCTTTGGGCTGGAGGGGGAGCATTCCATGCCTCGATAATGGCAGCCTCTTCCGCCATCTCCCGGTCAAGGCGTGCCACTGACCACCTCCGAAATTGAGACCTCAGGCCGTCTGGTCTCAGCGGGGCATTCCTTTGTGACGGGGAGACCCTCATCCGGATGTATAAATGATCCGAGAGGGTCTCCACGTCCCCGAGGACTCGCCAATCGGCTACGCGCGCCGCCACGGTATGGGTCGCAAACGAGACGTCGACGATGGACCCCCCGTTTCTGCGGACGCACGTCTGCACATTGCCGCGATTTAGGACGATGAGGCCCAATGTCGCCGCCCAGTTCTCCACTTCGGCGCCTCTAAGGTCAGTAGCCGGGGAGCCCCACGCGCGACTCTTGGCGTTGAGGTCCCCCAGTAGAAGGACAGGCACCCTGCCGGCCCTTCTGACCACCCCTTCTAGGTCCCCCAGGAATCTCTCGAAGGCGTCGAGTGGCTGGAGGGGGGAGAAATAAACCGCCACAACGACCATTCCCCCCCACTTCGCAGCCACGTACCCCTGCCCTCTTTCGACTCCTGCGAGGACCTCGCCAGTCGCTGGAGCCACCAACGCCGCTTTGTGGTCGCTAGACCCAAGCCAGTTCGGCCTTTGGGGAACGAGGTATGGTTCCGCCACTGCGGCCAGTGCAACCCTCCACTCCGCCAGGTTTTGCATGAGCAGGTCTTGTGCCCGAGCGGAGCGGCCGAGGTTGCACTGCAGCACCTCTTTGTGTGCTTGGTGAGGGTGTACTGTCATTACAGGTCCATACCTTGCTCCTCACTAGCGCCTTCTCTTGGGGTGCTTCCTGCCACGGGGGCCGGGTCTTCGGGGCTTCCATTTTCTCCTGGGTTCCGCATAACTCCTCTTGACTTAGGGGGGTTGCAGCTCAGCCCGCCCATTCTGTGCCCCGCTGGTAGTTTGGCCTGGTGACAGACCGCACAGAACGCCTTGTCCTTGCAGTCAGCCGCGCGGTGCCCCGGCTTGCTGCATCGGAAGCACAGATCGCGCCTCTCCACCTGCGAAGGACACATGGCCCTAGTATGGCCAACACCCAGGCACTTAAAGCACCTGAGTACCTCGGACTCAAGTGCCCTTACCCGGGCAACTGACCACCCAATCGTGACCCGCCCCTCTGCTGCCGCCTTGCTTGCCGCTTCTATGGGACACTGGACCAGGGCCGAGCCTGTGCCGTTGAAGCCAAAGCTGACTTTCCCCGCCCTGACATCGGTTGATGCGCAGCCCCCCTTTTCCGCGATTGCACTTGCGACTGCATCTGGGGTGGCGGTTTCGTCGAGGCCGGTGACGCGGAGACGCGCTAATTTAATAGGCCTGTACACTCGGGCCACGTCACCTATAACGTCACCTATAACACGGCCACCTCCCCGAACTAAGCTGACAAAACTTTAACACGCGATTTCTCTTTTTTTTTGAGATGTGCCAGTTTAGCACGCACGAGACGATTTAGTGATATTTATTCAGATAGGACAACTAGATGATTGACGGTTGATTGTACATCAAACAATAAATAGTTAGGTAGCAACCTATGCCAGCCTATACTTCAACAGAAATATTGTGAAATGAACTGTAAATGGGCTACAACATCAGCCGATTGCACAATCACAATTTACTTGTTGAACAACAATTTGATTAATCGAATATTTTCAAAAATAATCGCCTTGAAAGTCTTAACAATTTACGTGGTTTTGTTTTATTTTGGCTGTACCACTAAACCAAATTCGAAGTTTAAGATACTCATTCGACGTAGAATTTAACTTTCTTTAACTGTCTTTAATACCTACCTAAATTACGTTTTACCTTCCGACGTACCATTTTCGAGTTAGACGCAAATAACTGAAAATTGACCGCAAATTTGTCAGTTACTTGGCTCTCAAAAGTCAAGCTCAACTCCTGGAATTGTGCAAATACGGTTGACACATCGTTAGGACCTTATGAAGATAATAAAACAATATCCAACTTGCTGGGAATTAATTCGTGGATATAGCGATTATTGTTTTTTTTTTGGCATAAAAAGTGTGGTGTTTATAGCCGGCCATACAGGTTGAGATTTGTCCGCCAGAGGTGTCCGCTAGATATTTATGTCTGGCTGACAGATCTGTCTGACCGGTTTATTTGAGAATGAAATAAATAAAATAAAATTAAATAAATTGCTTTACTTTATTCTCACTCAGGACTCCACATTCTCACTCAAATTTTGATCAGAGTTCTGTCATATTGTAAGTTAGATTCTACAATAATCTATTCTCGGTGTTTAAAATGTTCATGAACTTCACGAGTAGTATTACCTAGTCGTATGAAATCCTCGATACAAAAGTTCGTCGCGCATTAGGCCGATTTTTCAAGTTTAGCTAACCTTGTCCATTTCTAACAAAAGGGAAAGATCTGGTTTGATTACTGTATTTATGTATGGAAATCTGGTACGTGAGTGGATCTGAAGTCTTTATTCCATGCAATTTATTCTCATGCAACTCTCTTGGGGCCGGATACGTGACAAGGTTGCGTGATGTGGGTAGGTACCTACGAATAAAAGTCTGTAGTAATATTTTATCATTAAATCCAAATCTTCTGCATGCGTTGCGTTTCGTAACATTACTATCTATTTTGGAGTCTGAATTTGTATTTTATTTATAATAGGTAATCAGTAGATGTTGTATTAGAGCTTGAGATGGCAACTCAATTCCACATACGAGAGAGCTTTAATTAAGAAATGCATCCATAATTTACTCGCTAAATTCGAAAGCACCTAGATAAAGAGTGTTAAATTCGAAAGGATCGGATATTTTAAGAATTGTTCAACAGTAGCAATTAAACAAAAGGGCGTTTAAATAAGTTTGAGTTTATTTTCTGTGTAGGACCAGTTATTAAGAAATGGTATCGCAAATCTACAGTAATGCAGAAAAAAGGCAAAGACGCGCGTAAGTTATATGGCAGCATAAAATAAGACAAATTAATTTGGCTAACGCACAAAACGTTTGTTAAGTGAACTTGGACCTCATTATTCAGGCTTGAACTGCCGTTATAAAACAAAGAGACTGCTTTGTGTCGTTGTCAAATTCCAGGAGGCTGACAGATTTGCAGGTCACATGTTAGACCCCTAACTGGACACCTTGTTTAAATTGTTATTTACCCTTTTTATCGTTATTCGAAATGTAATATTTGTGTTCCTTTATATTAGTATAGTTTCTATTAACGTTATATGCCGTAATTCGTGAAAAAAGACTCAATTAGATCTAAAAATAGGCCGGCTATGATTAGTACACATGGCTTATATGAACGACTAGTTGATTGGCCCCTGTGCCAATAATAGTACTTCGCCTAAAATAGCAGTAACTAAATGTTGGCAGGGCCAATGATTATACTTTCTTGTTATTGGCCATGCCAATCATTGTACTTTTACCTATGCCAATAAATGTACAAACAGATCTTCAAAAAAGCTGCTCGGCACATCACTATCATCAATAATAATAAACAAGTATAGTGATTGACCCTACCATGGTATAATAATTGGCAGGGCCAATAAACACAAAGTACAATTATTGACATGTCAATTGTACTCTTGGTATGCCAATATATGTACCCTACGGGCAAATGATTATACTTTCGTCCCATTTTTTGGTTTTTGCATTATAGTTCACGATTGGTTGTAAAAATATTTATGGTTGTGATTTATTCAAATTCTCAACATTTCTAGGGATAACTTGACATCAAAGGTTTTATTATTTAGCACCATATTTGGGAAGGAAAAATGTTGAAACTCGAGGTTCACCTTAAAGGGCCAATGATTGTATTGCTTACCCTACTTAGCAGATTTTGGGTAACAAAGGGGTCAAAAAAGCCCCCCGATGGTTTGTGTAAATATACACACTACAACTGAGTCGCCTAAACTTGGCTGGACACGCTGCCGCGTGTCTAGATACTTTTCCTGTATTATTTATTACAATGTTAACATTTGTGTAAGTACAATTTCATATTAGGTACTATTACTTCGGGGTAAAGTAATGGTATTTTTGTACATTTTCGTATAAAAATGAGAAAACTTTAAAGCAAAAAAAACAAAACAATATGCTTTCGAATGTGCAAACCAAGCACTTTCAAATGATTGGAATGATACGCCACATGACCCAGTAAATAAACTTTTACTTTTAGCCCCCTCTTTTATCGGGAATTTTATATTGAAAATAAATATAATATATATAATATTATGATAAATGCCCTCTTAATGTGTCTGGGTTAACCTTATAACTACCCCAAATTTCAAATCGGTAGCTTTAGTAGTGCTCGATATATTTAACAATGTAACACAGAAAGACAGACTGAATCACACCATAAAAATCTCCCTGTTTTGTATTTTAAAAGATTTAGATTGAGAGAGAGAAAGAAAATTGCTATTGAAATAGTTAATGCCAGAAACTATAAAAAAATAAAGGCCCTTAATATGTGGTTGATATTTACGACATACGTACCATACAGGTGCCTGCTCATTCGTAGGTGCCTGCCTATATACCTACATATCACAGAGAATGTGTAACATAGTAGGTGTGTATCGGTTTTACGGGTGACCGCTCTCAATAATGCAGCGGGCGTTGGGCAAACATCCATTAGCGCTTTTAGCCTTTGAAGTGCATTTGAGAGTAGGTAAACAATATTAGTAAAACATTCTAAAAAACATAGACTTCAAAATTTGTTTCTTTCACATAAGCTAATACGGAATATATGAATAAGGATGGAAAGGCGATCAAGCGCAGTTAGTATCAGAACCGGTGATACAAAAAATCCACGCACACATCCAGCGAACTGCTGTCATTAGACCACGGCTCACGCACACAGACGCAATGTCAACTGCGCCTGTGCTGTGCAAAAGCAATTTATTTTTTATAAAAGAGGCTTACAAAGACACACTGCGCTCAAGATTCTAAATTAATTATTTAGAATCTTGAGCGCAGTGAAGCATATTATTGCGTTTTATTTTAAATGTAAAATAATATGCAATTATGTAATTGTATATGCTCTCGTTAATTTATCTATACATTTTTTTGTGCTTTAATTAGTGCATCGACTTCGAAAACCCAAATATTATCGGAGCCGAATTGCAACGAGGCGAGCCATGATTTAAAGGTCACTAAAGAAAACGAGCCAGTTGACCAAGCGCCCATTTCTCGGGGCCACGGGTGTGGTCTTGGTAGCTCAGTTGGAAATTTGATGTCTTTGTTCGTTATATGCGGTTTTTGAACGCGTTATAGAGTAAACAGGGTTCAACAGTAGTAAGGAGATAAAGTTACTAAGTCTCTCTATTGGAATCTGTATAAATACCTACATTACCTATTGTACTCATTTTTAAAAGCCTATTTAAGTGTCCCAATGTTGTATTCTGCTATATTAAACTAAAACAGCCTTAGTTTACTGTATAATTTATCTTATTTGACTTTTTCTAGCGAAAATGAAAATAACCAAATAGTTCCAAAGTAAATTTCCAAAAAGTTCAAACGCATCGATGAAAAAGAAGAACTACTGTATGAGATAACTTTTGATGATCATGGCGTAAGTTATGTTGTCATTTTATATGACTATTGTAAGTTATTTTACGTAAGTTGTAACATTCTTATGGTTAGCTAATATTAACTTAGGAATTCTTGTTTAAGATTGAAGATAAAAATCCTGTAACCGGAAATCGCATCATCGACATCAAGGGATTTATAAGCCAATTACATGAAATATCTTCTCATGAATCTCTTTTAACTGGGGATTGAGTTCCCTAAAAATGTCAGAAACAATAAAATGTTTGACTCCGTTTTTAAATTCAGTTGTCAGTTATGTAAAAAGACGTTTGACTTAAATAATTCCCCAGAAAATTTAAACAAAAATGCCGTGTCTGGCGCGATGGCGGCTGGATGCGGTAATGCAGAACTCAATCAATTTATAGCTGCATTAATTTACCCAGTATGTCGGAATATACATTCAATCGACTACAGGATGAAGTCTGCAATGAGTTGGAAATTACAGCTTGGGATGAAGTAGAAGCAGCTCTACGAGGGGGAATACGGCGTTCCACATATTTACGTTATTTTGGACGGATGTTGGTCTAAGAGATCGTACAGAACCAATTACTCAGCATCCTCTGGAGCTGCCGCAATAATTGGAAAACGCTTTGTTATTTATGACCGTCAAAAACAAATATCGCTGCATATGTGCTCTTGCAGAGAAAAATGAGACTGTAAAACACAATTCCTGCTATAAAAACATTGATTCACGGCCATGAAAGACAATATAATAGTTATATAATATAATAGGTTTAAGCAGTCAATAGATATGCATGGTTGCATATACAGTAGATTTATTGCTGACGGTGACAGCAACACATATGCAAAAATAATAGAAGCACGGCCATATTCCAAAAGGACTGTGGAAAAAAAAAACATTGTAAAAATTACATTTTACGGAATTTCTGTAACAAATTACAACTACTTAAAACTGACACAAAATACCGAGTTATGCACAAAATAGAAAAATGTGGCCTTATCATTGACGAAAAATATCCATTTCTGGTAGCTACACCTGATGGTGTCATAAACGATGATATGTTAGTGGAAGTGAAATGCCCAGTAACTCCTTTTAGAATTGGGATAGATGAAGCAATAGCACAAAGAAAAGTTCAGTTGTGGCGCATTAAAAAAGATGGCAGGGAGGTTTATGTGAATCGACGATCTGATTGGTTCTTTCAAGCTCAAGGACAATTGCATATCGCAAAAAGAAGTAAATGTCTTTTCGCGGTGTATTACTGTGACAATAAGATAAAAACCGAAATTATTGAGCGCGATGATAACTTCTGTTCTGGAATACAATCATAGAGCCTAAATTAATTAAATTTTATTTTGACTGTTTTTTGCCCGAATTGGTCGACCCAGGTTTACTAGAAATCGACCAATACGAGATCCCCCATATGTTGTTAGAAACAATAATAAAGAGAATGCGAATAATAATTTAACCACAGTAGACAGAAATCTCACGCCGCTCTCCTTGGCAAAAGAGAATGGAATGGGAACCGAGATTAAATTGATTTCTCGACCGAGACCGAGACCGAGATTTTATAATAAATACGAAAAACGCGCATCTTTCCACAAAAAAAAGATGTAATAGTCAAGAATTAAACTGTTGTTTAATATAGCCATCACTAAAACACAACATTTACAGTCAAAGCTTGAGAAGAAAGTTATAAATTGCATTACCTACGATAACACGGTAAACTATAATTGCTTAAAATACCCACCAAAATCGCAAAAAGTGTCAAGATGGAAGGTTCGGCCAAGGCCGAGAATCTCAACCCTTTTTGCCCGAGAGCCGAGATCTCGACTCGAATTTTGGCCGAGACTGCCGAGACCGAGACCGAGACCGAGATCTCGGTCGGACCTTACTAAGCACCGAGGACCGCAAGACGGTATGGAAGAGCAAAGAGCTACACGGGCGGTTCTACAAGGCCCTCACGGGCCCCGACGTAGATCTGCCCGCGTCGGTGAACTGGTTACGATTCGGGGACCTCTTTGGAGAAACCGAAGGTTTTGTCTGTGCAATTGCGGACGAAGTTATCATGACGAATAACTACCGGAAATATATCCTGAAGGACGGTACGGTCAACATTTGTCGGGCATGCCGCCGTCCCGGAGTCACTCAGGCATATGAATTTAAAATCAAATTTAAAAATATATTAGTAAATGCATGTTTCTACACGCTTGAGGAATATTATAACTATAAGTTCTAATAATTTAATACATAATTCGATGTGATAATACGTATATGACATTAAAAATTAATATTCATACCTTTTAAGTGACATTGTATAAAAAAGAATACTATAGTTGTGATTTGTAACGTTGTGATTTGTTACTTTATTTGAAAATTAGGAACCTAACAAAAGTAATCTGACATTTATAATAATTAATGCATGCACAATACAAATCTATGTTTTCATATGACAGGGCCTAACCATGTCATGAAATAATATTTTCACGTGCCATAAGGCCGAATACATTAAGGGTCAAAGTATAATGTAACATCTTATGTACAGTGTACAATATTATGTACCATGTATTCCTGTGAATAAACATTCATTCATTCATATTATTTCTGGTTGTTCTCATCTTGCTAACGGCGAGTACTTGCACAGACATAATCTCGTAGCCAGGATTATTCACCAGCAACTTGCTCTTAAATACGATCTTGTGGACCACGAAGTGCCGTACTACAAGTACGTACGTACGTACATCTGAGGATGCGAAAAGTTCTTCAAAACGGAACTGAGATGAAAATTGCTAGAAATGGCCGCCATCTTGGATTTATTTAGTTTTGATCCGATCGTGATAAAAATTGATA
Organism: Lathronympha strigana; assembly: GCA_949128165.1. Lineage (NCBI taxonomy): Eukaryota > Metazoa > Arthropoda > Insecta > Lepidoptera > Tortricidae > Lathronympha > Lathronympha strigana. Next base: position 27,688,809 of record OX421901.1, on the reverse strand, counting down.
TATGTGGATCCGGCAGGTTCTTCAAAACGGAACCGAGGTCAAAATTGAAAGAAACGACAACCATCTTGAATTTCTTTAGTTTTGATCCGATCGTCATAAAAAAATAAATCTGTGGATCCGAGTGGTTCTTTACAACGAGTCTGAGGTCAAAATTGCGAGAAATGTCTGTCATCGTCAATTAATTCAGTTTTGATCTGATCAATCTGTTTGTTTTGTTGTATGATGAATTTGGGGTAAAAATTAAGAACCTGTCGAATCCTCAAATATCTATTTTTATCGCGATCGCATCAAAACTGAAGAAATTCAAGATGGCGGCCGTTATCACATACCTCAGATAATGTATATGATATAGTTTGACAAACCAAGTATGACAGCAGATTTTTTAAAATCTATATGCCTCCCTTTATTTCACTCTGAAAGAAAGATCCAAAAGATTAAAAAAATCTGTTGTCGGACTTTGTTTGTCAGACAAACATATAGTCTGACAAACTAAGTCTACTATTATTTTATTGTTACCTCGACTGCATCTCGGTCGACAATTAGATGTGATACGAAACATTTTTAGTGACATTTCATGTTAAGACTTCTATGTAATGGGCCTCATTCTTGAAGTTTTCGTCTAGTTACTGTCTTCCTTGGACAGATTTTGTTTCGTGCATCGATAACTTACTTTATTTTGTCACGCTTCTCCTATGTGTTTTTATTGTGTTATCGCGCTTTCGTTCAGTATTATCCAGAGGCACGACATTTAACTACATATTTGTGCTGGAGTATAGTAAAAGTACCAATTTGACAGTTGTTGATAAGGTTAATTTCTTAATAAATCTTTATGATTTTAGAGCACAATGGGAAACTGGTTATATCCGTTAGTAATAATTACAGCTACTTAAATTTGACGAGTAGGTAGAATAAAAACATACATACCATTATATAAAACAAACTACAGAGTAGGTACCATTATACGTGAGGCGAATCGATGAAATATTGTTCCCATAAGAGGGACGCTCCCTTCTTATTGGACACTTTTGGCAATGGAAACCCTCCGTATCGACAAGTAACAAAGTGATATTTTACTTACGAACGATCCAAGTATTTTCGTATTTTCAAACTTTGCCTTTTACTTTCACTAGATTTCCGCCGGAGACGAGTTAAGGATCAACTTGAATGTCCGACAACTTAGTTAAACTTACAGGATGGCCCAAAAATACGATGACATAACATAGTTAGTAAAATGTTGAAATTAATCAAAATAATGTAACCTAGTTATCGAAAGTTATTATAAGGCTGTAAACCTTAGATATTTTTGCATGCTCTTATAGTTATTATGAGACATATTTCCTGAAAGTTATGATTAACAAAGAAGATGGTCTTTATTACATCAAACCAAGCAAGCACATGTGCTACAACCTGGCCACAGATAACGATGAAACAGCTCCAATTACAACAAAGAGTATGGACTCATCTAACATCTACGACTGGCACAGAAAACTTGGACATATGAATTCCAAAGATTAAAAACTACGTATAGCAAGCACTTCAGAATCAAAACCTTGTTGGATTGAGCTTTGATCCTTCCGAAAAATTACCCGAATGCGAAACCTGCATCCACGCAAAAATGCATCGTGTACCAGCTCCACGTGAGAAAAGAACTCAAAGAACAACTGAATGCTTACAAATTGTTCACTCTGACGTTTGTGGACCTGTTTGAACACCCACAATTAGCGGAAACAAGTATTTCGTCACATTTATCGACGATTACTCTCGTTACAGTCGAGTGTACCTGCTGAAATGCAAGAGCGAAGTCTTAGAAAAGTTTAAAGAGTTCAAACAGTTAGCTGAAACGCATACAGGAAATAAACTCAAGATTCTGCAATCAGATAATGGAACAGAATATTTAAACAAGAACTTCAATGATTATCTGAAATGCTGCGGAATAGAGAGAAGGCTAAGCGCACCTCACACGGCGCACCAAAATGGATTAGCGGAAAGGAAAAATCGCACCTTAATCGAGAAAACAAGAGCTCTACTGATTGACGCAAAAGCACCACTAAAATGCTGGGGTGAAGCAATCATCACAGCGAACTATTTATCAAACCGGAGTTTAAACAGTGCCATTCAAAACAAAACACCATTTGAACTATGGGTTGGTAGAAAACCTATCATTAACCACCTGTATGTATTTGGCTCTAAAACTTTTGTTCTCATCAAATAGTCACAAATTTGCACCAAAAGCAATTCCTGGCATGTTCGTTGGCTATTCTGAATTATCAAAAGCATTCGAAATTCTTCTACCATCCAAAAATAAAGTGATAATATTGAAGGACATACGCGTGATGAAATCCTTGTTTTACGACAACACAAACATGAAAGACAACATCACCGATCTTTTCAACGATGACTGTTCTTCTGGATCTCCTAAAGCTTCTAAACCGTCAACTTCACGAAAACAAGTAACGATACAAACTGACGACGATGAAGATGGAGACGAGACATCTCGTACACTTCACGAGTGTAGCGACTCAGACGATGAAAGTCTTCAAAAGACATGGCTACAAAACTCGATTGGTGAAGATGTTCAACAAATGGAACTGCTAAACAACGAGAGCGAGTACGAATCTTTTATTTCTGGCTCCAACTACCTATTAGACGATGATGAACCTGATAATCATACTGTTGATGGTCCAAATGCTGAAATTGGCGCAAATGCAAATACTGAAGCTGACACAAATGCAAATGCTGAACACGGCACAGATGCAAATGCTGAAGATAACACAATTTCACCACGCAATTTGAGAGACAGGTCAACCATCGCTCCTCCAAAAAGGTATGATGATTTTGTTCTGGCAGCAGCTGAAGAAATCGAAAATCTTCACAAACCAAAGGAACCAGACACATTCAAAGAAGCTGTGGAATCATCAGACCGACAAAAATGGCATGGAAAGTGAGATCCATTCACTTAATGACAACCATACATGGGACCTGGTTGACTTACCCAAAGGTCGCAAAGCTCTACCTTGCAAGTGGGTATTTAAAGTAAAAATGAACCCTGATGGTTCGGTCGACAGGTACAAGGCCAAGCTTGTTATTAAAGGCTATTCTCAGATACCTGGAGTGGACTACGACAGAACATTTAGCCCTGTGGTTCGTCTGAGCACAGTACGTTCATTACTTGCAGTCGCTGCTCACGAAAACCTTAAACTTACACAGTTTGACATCACGACCGCCTTCCTAACGGGGAAGTACAAGAGGAGATTTAGGTACATGAAACAACCCGAGGGCTATCAAAATAAAACTAAGCAAGTATGTAAACTGAAACGCAGCCTTTATGGATTAAAGCAAGCGCCACGCTGCTGGAATACCTGAATGGTTGAATTTCTTTTGAAAACTGGATTCCAGCAGAGCGAAGCGGATCCATGTCTTTTCGTACGAATTAAAGGTGAATATAAAGTTATGATAGCACTTTATGTGGACGATGGACTTGTTGCACACAACACAACCGCAGCTGGTGATGAGTTCTTGAACGAACTAAAGTCAAGATTCAAAATAACGACGAAAACTGCTTCCTACTTTCTAGGTATGGAAATAAACGTGCAGAAAGATTCCATATCTTTATGCCAAAAGTCGTATATTAAGAAAGTCTTAGAAAAATACGGAATGATGCAAAGCAAGTCAGCACCGTCGCCCATGATAAAAAATAATGCTGAATGCGGAGTGGATGAAAAATTACAGTCAAATTTTCCATATAGGCAAGCCGTTGGCGCTTTGGCCTATTTATCTGTCGGCACAAGGCCTGACATCTCATACGCTGTTGGCGTCACTTCGAGAAATCTGGAAGCACCTACAAAGGAAGACGTCATGCTAGTCAAGCGCGTCCTCAGATATCTAAAAGGAACCCAAGAAAAGGGACTCGTATTTAAAAAGACGTCACCGCCACATTTGGTCTGTTATAGCGACACAGACCACGGAGGAGATCATTCTACCGGCAGATCGACATCTGGCATGGTGTGCTTATTCTCTGGCGCAGCTATAAGCTGAAGAAGCCAAAAGCAAACAACAGTTTCCATTTCTTCTACAGAGGCGGAGATAATAGCGGCGAGTGAGTCTGCACAAGAAATATTGTGGCTGAATAGGCTGTTCGACGACCTAACCAAAACGGAGAAACCAGTTCTGAATTTGGACAATAAGTCAGCTGTTTATCTTGCGCACAATCCGAAGTATGAATACCACAAGCGCACCAAGCACATTAAATTAAAACACTTCTTCGTACGAGAATGTGTTAGTAATGAAGATTTTAGCGTCAATCAAGTTCCTGGCGAAATCCAAGTAGCGGACATGTTCACAAAGCCTTTATTTGGACCCAGGCTACAAGATTTGAGTTCTAGAATGGGACTGAACAATTTACCTCAAAATTCTTAAAACTTCCGAGGATGTGAAGTATGGTATCCTACCTAACATATCTTCCTCTATGGCCATCGTTGCCATGGTTTTTTTTTATCTAAGAAGAAAAATCACTCTTGTCAAATGAAATAAATATTCTTTGAACAACGTATTTATGTACTAAGAGTTATTTAAATAAAACAATAACAAGTTTGCTTCAGCTTTTAATGTAAACAAAGTTCTTCATGATTACCAATCTTCAAGAACTTAACACTAACTATCTGCCAAAGTTACGATCCTTTAAAAGTAGAAAAATGCTAATGCTTTGGCAATGTATTATACGCAATTAAAAGACTTTCTAAACTTCTTTACGAGTGGACAGTCTTATTATTTTGCCAGATTTTAACAGATGAAACTCTTGGCAAAATAATAAGACTGTCTACTCCTAAAGAAGTTTAGAAAGTCTTTTAATTGCGTATCGTGTAGAGAGTACAGCATTACTCTTGATAACTACGAACATAACAGATGAAACTCTTGGCAAAATAATAAAACTGTCCACTCCTACAGCATTACTCTTGATAACTACGAACATAACAGATGAAACTCTTCACAAACTAATAAGACTGTCCACTCCTAAAGAAGTTTGGCTAGAACTTCACAGGTTATTCGAAGCCTAATGAGGACCGGCTCTATGACCAGTGCTTGGAATTCTTTAAATTTAAAAAGGAAGCCATGGATGATATGTTCAACTTAAGTGGCTTCCTATTCGTTATCGTCGTAATCTTCACATTCTCAGTGTTCTCTATAGTGTACTTTTTATTCCTGCAACGCCCCGCTATCTCAAAGAACGGTTTAGCTTTCTAATTTCTAGTAGGTCCTCGCAGAATTTACTTCTCTCTGTTCCTAGTTCCTTTTCTCAGTTTTATAATGGTTCCTTCGTTCGCTGACGCTACTGCGAAGTACGTGGCATGCTCGGCTCTCCGCTTTCCCTTGCCGCGCCGCCCGCCGCCCCGCTCACCGCTAAAACGATGTCCGTGGCCAGGCCATTATGGCCTGAAGAGTTGAAGAAAGCTCATAGTAGCTTTATATGTCGACGATGGCTTAGGAAGCATTCTACTTTTTAGAGATTCAAAGCAGAGGATATGACATAAAAATATGTCAACCTATGTACGGCCACAAGATATTGCGCAGATTCGGGTTGGATAACTAAGCAATAGGATATTTATTTTCGTAAACAAGAAATAGTCATAGGTAACACGTAAAATAAAATAAAAACAAATAAATATTAATTTTATTTTTATTCATTTCACCATTCCCAATTCCTTTATATAGGAACTGTTTAATACAAAACATATAGCGTGTAAGACTAGCTTAAGTACTCTTCTTATATAGCAACATATTTTCTAGTTGCCTTGTAATTTTTACCTGGCAACTCTCTTCTTCTTCTTGATCCGAACCCAAATGCACGTCCCGCGAGCATTTTGTTAATTTAATAAATTTAAAGTGAATTAAAAGTTCATTTACAAAGTTAAAAGCGCATTTTGTTTTCTCCAAGCGCAAGTGGTCCTTCGAAACAGTGAAAAAAATCAATCAGTGTTACATATTTCGGCAAATTGTGCTCGTGGCAGGGTACGTCTGCGAGTTGGCTGGCCGTCTATACCGGCTAGTTGTTCGTCCGTGGTAGTACCTGGGTTGGCGCTGCTAGTCTGCAACTTCGTTCTATCTATAATAGAACGAATATAAAATAAATAAATAAATAAATAAATATTTAATATTTAATAAATTTAAAGTGAATTAAAAGTTCATTTACAAAGTTAAAAGCGCATTTTGTTTTCTCCAGGAACCTACTCTTGATTAAACACCTCACAGGAATAGCTGCTCCCAAAACGAGGTAAGTACTTACTTTGCAACCTGTTATATAACAAAACAACATTATTATTAATTAAATTGTGAAAAAAAATAATAGTGAAGTAAATTTCACACATAATTATTACTTGATTTATAAGACACTAGAAAAACAACCCTCCTTTGGCAGTTGAGTAAAAATAATCAGTATGAGAGCCAATATTGAATGTAGCAAGTGTAGCAACAAATTCAAAAGTACAATAACTCTTTATTGCACCTCAAAACAACAAAAATAACACAAACTGGTATAGATTACACATGAAAAAGAGGCAAACAACAGGCGGTCTTATCGCTAAAGAGCGATCTCTTCCAGACAACCTTTGGGTAGAGGAGACACTACACTAAGAAAAGTATACATACAGTAGGTGGTGCAAAACTGGAAAAAGTATTATGTGAGAACCAAAATATATGACATAAACAGAAAAAACATCTACAAAAAAAAAAGAAAACAAACACACACACAATTACATATACATACATATATATATGTTCATACCAAAATACATAAATATATAAATACATATATATACAAATACAAACTAATTAAGCGAAATGATGATAGCAGATTACTGAGATTACCCAGCAATACAATAGTACCTTTAGCAAGTACAATAGTACATTTCCTCCTTTGCTCATCTAAATATATAAAAAAAGAAGCTGACTGACTGACTGACTGACTGACATATCAACGCACAGCCCAAACGGCTGGTCCTATAGACTTCAAATTTGGCACGTAGGTTTCTTTTATGGTGTAGGCGAGCACTAAGGATTTTTCAAAATTCACCTCCTAAAGAGTTGAAACGGGGGTCCAAAGTTTGTATGGGGAAACAAGATTAGTTAGACTATTGCAACCTCATGAGATACACAACATTACAGCCCAAAGAATTTGGAACTTTCTGGACTCAACGGGAATCAGTAATGAATTATAAAGGGCTGCCACAATAGATCACAACTGGTCGACGCGGCATCTTTATTAGCCCAAAACCACAATAATAATAATAATAGACTATTTTATCTGAAACTTCACAGCAGTATTCTTTAAGGTAAATAAGTAAACACGTGTTTCAGGTTTTTTGAGAATTTAACTCCTAAAAGGGGTGAAAAGTTGAAAAAATTAACATGGGTATCGTTCATATGGTTTTTCGGGTCGCTGATCACGAAAAAAACAACGATTAGAAGATCCAATGTGGTGAATGTGGAATACCATCTCCCCTGTTGGTATGCGATGGGGTTGAAATGCCAAAATGGCAATATGAGTGTCATTTTTACGTAAATTTCTGGTTCTAATGAATTATCCGAAACTTCACCGGAGTATTCTTTAAGGTAAATGAGTAAACACGTGTTTCAGGTTTCTTGAGAATTTAACCCCTGGGGTGCAAAAGTGAAAAAATCAACATGGGTATCGTTTATATGGTTTTTCGGGTCGCTGATCACGAAAAAAACCACGATTTGAAGATCCAATGTAAGCGAATGTGGAATACCATTTCCCCTGTTGGTATGCGATGGGGTTGAAATGCCAAAATATCAATATGACTGTCATTTTTACGTAAATTTCTGGTTCTAAAGAATTATCCGAAACTTCACAGGAGTATTCTTTAAGGTAAATGAGTAAACACGTGTTTCAGGTTTCTTGAGAATTTAACCCCTGAAAGGGGTAAAAACGGCGCAAAAGTGAAAAAATGGACATGGGTATCGTTTATATGGTTTTTCGGGTCGCTGATCACGAAAAAAGCAACGATTTAAAGATCCAATGTGGCGAATGTGGAATACCATCTCCCCTGTTGGTATGCGATGGGTTTAAAAGGGCCTAAAATGGACATGGGTATCGTTTTTATGGTTTATCGGGTCGCTGATAACGAAAATAACGACGATTTTAAAATCCAACGTGGCGATTGTGAAATACCATCTCCCCTGTTAAGGCGCGATGGGGTCGAAATCTTATAATATCAATATGAGTGTCCTTTTGTTGTTCATTTCTGGATCTAGAGATTCCAAGTTTAGCACTTAGATTCCTTATAAAGCGTAAGGGTGCACAAAGAAAGGAGTTTTCAAAATTCTTCGCCAAAGGGGGTGGAATGGGGGTACAAAGTTTTTATGGGGAAACAAAATTAGTTGGACTATTCTATTTGGAACTTTACAGGAGTATTTACAAAGATAAATGAGTTAACACCTGTTTCAGGTTTTAAAGAAAACAACCCCTAAAAGAGGGTAAAGGGGTGTAAAAGTAAAAAACAACAACTTGGGTATCGTTTTTCTGGTTTGTTGGGCCGCATTATGAAAACAACGTAGATGTTAAAATCCAACGTGGCGATTGTGAAATACCATCTCCCCTGTTGGGACGCGATGGGGTCGAAATCTAAAAATATCACTACGGGTATCTTTATATGTTTATTTCTGGTTCAAGAGATTGAGTAAAGATGTGTTTCAGGCCTTTTGAAAAATCAACCTCCAAAAGCGGGAAAAGGGATAATAGAGTAAAAAAACAACATGGGTATTGATTTCTGGTTTTTTGGGTCGCTGATTTCGAAAACAATAACAATTTCAACATCCAACGAGGCGGACGTGAGATACCATCTTCCCTGATGGGGTGCGATGGAGTTGAAATTTCAAAATATCAATATGGATGTCGTTTTTATGTTTATTTCTGGTTCTAGAGATTCCAAATTTGGTACGTAGGTACATAGGTTTCTTATAAGGTGAAGGGGTGTAGGTGTAGGGGTAAAATGATGGTCCAAAGTTTGTTAATGGGAAAAAATAATAGTTACGACTATTTTATTTGATATGGGTGTCGTTATCGCGTCGCTGATTTCGAAAACAACAAAGATTTTTAAATCCAACAACGATTTTCAAATCCAACTAAGCGGACGTGAAATAAATGAATAAACCTCCTTTTTTGTATGACAGTTGAAAATTACGTTTAGGACGCGGGCGAAGCCGCGGGTTAAAGCTAGTGTAAACTAAAATGCCAGGATCAGTTTTTGCTGGTCTTTTTTACATTCGCTGTGATAGAATTTTATTATGTTGATACATGTCTGTCGTTTCTGCTGAAGTTTCGTTTCGTTTTTATCGATATCTAAGCAATTTCGGCGTTGCGAATCAACACAGTATCATATAGCTACGCTTCTGTAGCAGCCAATAACTCTGTGATTGGATTACGTAGAAAAATATTTTTTCCCATATTCTATACGCAGCGTCGGTTTGATATTGCCACTTACACTATATACAGCCTTTTCACAAGTACGAAAACATTTGGCATCAAATAAACAAAGTCAGTACAGTACCTTATTAAAAACGAAACGTTTTTTTAAAGGTAGAAGAGATAATAATTTCCTATTTGTACTTTATTGCTAAGTACCTACTCATTTAATTTCATACATAATTCTCATTCGACAGCAATCTCTTTTAGACAATAAACAAATTATGTAATTATGAGTGTACTTGGATAAGTCTAGACTATAATATAGTATAGTATAGGACACTGTGCCGTGCCTATAAAAAGCATTGGGATTATTCTCAGTAGACCCATTGACCAGATCCATTATGTATCTACTGATTTTTTTTTTTCGTCATTGATCCAATTATAAAAGTGTGGATCTACTGAATAGTACTTTTCTCGCTAGATCCGTTAACCGGAAAGATTTAAAAATATAGTTTTACTGAGAAATTTCATTCTCATTAGATCCAAGTATGGATCTAGTAAGAATTTCGCGTATTAACCGTGGCCCCACTGTTTTGTCCTGCAGTGTAGGTCCACTGATATTTTTTTTCCCCGTAGACCCAGTCTACGTTCTAACTTATCGTCATCGTCAGTCTAGTTTTAACTTATCCTTTTGAATTCGCCACTGCCGACGTTTCCTTTACAACTACGTCCCACCAGTTTTTATTTTCTAGGTAGTTACGTACCAGGTATTTCCAGTTTGGATAATCTGACGATCCTTTCAGCTTTTTGATACCACTTATGCCGTTTACGTCCGACATATTTTTACGCAAGTTTCAGACTATTTTTCTCATTTACACCACTTAAACATCAAGTAGCACTATCAGTGCATGAGGCACATGGCCTAATAAAAGATATGGAAACTTCAGCAGAGAGCCTAGTGGTCTGATAGTAAAAACACTACTTTACGTGGTGAATATTATATTTCAAGTGACACAAGCAGCTGTACAAAAATATAAACAACCGTTTCCATGCCACATTTAAAATAGCTGTCAGATACGTTATATATTAACTTACAGCCAGCATTGGCACGCATATGCTACCTCCAACAGTAATACCTTATTTTTTCCAACAACAGTTCATGACTTATTACATCGAACGCTTTCGATAGGTCGCCGAATACCCCTGCTACCTTTTCCTTTGCATCTAAAGCGGTTGATATCGAATCGTAAATTTGATAAGCAGCTGCTGTCGTTGATCTATTTTTTCTATAGGCGAATTGTCTGTCTGTCAGTAGGTCATTTGTTTCAAGGTGGTGCATTAAAGTACTGGATAAAATTGATTCTATGATTTTAGAAATATTTGGTACTATATTGATCGGCCTGTAGTTATCTACAGCACTTTTTTCGCCTTTACCCTTGTGTACTGGACATACTCTTGTGCACTTCAGTACGTTAGGGTATACTTCATAAGCAAACATAGTGTTTATGAGTTCAACTAGTAACCCCGCCACGACTGGCCAAATACATTCGAGTATGTTCAGTGATATATCATATATACCCAAGGTCGTGCGTTTTTTCAGCATGGCCTGCAAAGTACGGCTTAGGTCAGTTAAGGTGATTTTAGGTAGTACAAGTTCAGGTATATTTGAATTATGTAGGTGGTGTTTTAAATACTGTACAGAGTCCGATTTATTTATGTTCAGTTTATACTTAGAAGCTACTGTGCGAAAATGTTGGTTTAAGTGTTCCGGGAGAACCGCCCATGTAGCTCTTTGCTCTTTCATACCGTCTTGCGGTCCTCGGTGCTTAGTACCATCTCAGGGGCCAAGATTCCGGGACAACCGTGACTAAATAACGGTTACACGCGTTTCAAGATTATTTTTTCATTAGCTGCACACTTCATTGGTTTACTGCTCAATAAGCTATAAATATTACACATTAAACAACATTTAACAGACGAAAAACAAAAAAATATTCCCAAGACGCTCTTGCCATCTTGAGTATCAACTGGAAGTTACTAATTCTCCAAGACACCCATTGGAGGTGCAAGGAGGTGACATATGTCAACTGTCAAATACAGTCGCATGGTGATTTCAACTACGAGTGGCAGGGTACTCGTAAATCGATATCATAGGTATGAGAATTATAGTCACAGATGAGTTAAAAAAAAGAACTTTCGGAAGTCATTTAATCAACGTGAGAATTAGTCACTTGGTGGGACTCAACAACCGCACTCCATCTTCGTGTTTTCTATCCCTTTTAGCCGAATATCAAAAGAAAAAACATGTATTGGCTGAACGCCCCCCGTTAAAACGAATTTCCACTCTGCGTCTGACATGTAAGTACTGTCACGTAACTGCGCAATCCTCACGCATACAAAATTACTTTACGCCAATCATAATCAGGACATACGAGCAAGAATATTTCATGCATAGTTAAACTCCAAATTTGTTCAAGGTAAGTTCTCATCTGTTGGTTGGTCTCTTCTGTTGAGATTGTCTATGATCAATATTCTCTATGAATACTCTGTAGAACAATATTTTAAATCTTTACAGCATCACTCACTCACAAATCATATCTCAATAATCAACAATCAATCAATAAATAACCGTTAAATGCTTAAGCTTTTATAATTCAACCAAAACCTTCAACATGGTAGCAGAGCGTTAACGGGTAACGACCCACGGAAATAAGAAGATTCAAGAACGATAAATATTAAAACAAGAAAAGAAAAAACTGGCCAAGTGCGAGTCAGACTCGCCCACCGAGGGTTCCGTACATCATAAAAATGATTTAAAATCCCCCCCTACCCCCTTTTTTATCCCCTAGGGGATGAATTTCGGAAAACGTGGAATACGGTTTTCTTATATATTATCAGAAAGTCTCTAAACGAAGTTTCCAAGTCTCATCATCATCATCATTCAGCCGAAAGACGTCCACTGCTGGACATAGGCCTCCCCCAAAGATTTCCACAATGACCGGTCCTGCGCCACCCGCATCCAGCGGACTCCTGCGACCTTCACCAGGTCATCAGTCCACCTTGTGGGGGGCCTACCCACGATGCGCCTTCCGGTACGCGGTCGCCACTCGAGAACCTTTCCGCCCCAACGGCCATCGGTTCTACGTGCAATGTGCCCCGCCCACTGCCACTTAAGTTTAGCGATTCGGAGAGCTATATCGGTTACTTTGGTTCTGCTGCGGATGGTCTCATTTCTGATACGATCTCGCAGAGAGACTCCTAGCATAGCTCTCTCCATTGCCCTTTGGGTGACTTTGAGCCTTCTTATGAGGCCCATTGTAAGCAACCACGTTTCAGTACCGTATGTCATCACTGGCAACACATACTGATCGAAGACTTTCGTCTTCAGGCACTGCGGAATATTGGACGAAAAGATGTGTCGCAGCTTCCCGAACGCTGCTCAACCGAGTTGGATTCGACGATTAACCTCTTTCTCGAAGTTGGACCTACCTAACTGGACAGTTTGTCCTAGGTACTACAGGGTGTCTGGCGGCAGATTTATAATTTCAATATTGAATAAAAAACGTATTATTCAGTATATATCTTTATTAATTATATCCACAGTTAAAGAATTGATGCGGATTTCATTTTTTAAAAATAATTTTATCCAAATGTCTTCCATCGAGTTGCCGACATTGGTCGAAACGAAGCTTCGTGTTTCTCGCCACACTTTGAAGCAAATTCGGTTGCATGCTGCGGATTTCATGACGGATGTTTTCTTTTAGGGCCACGACAGTACGCGGATTGTTATTGTAAACTCTTTCTTTGAGATAGCCCCATAAGAAAAAATCCATTGGAGTCAAATCAGGCGACCTCGGTGGCCATAGGATGTCCCCAAACCGACTGATCAGTTTTCCAGGGAAAGCTTGTCGCAGCAAATTCATTGAAATTCTAGCCGTATGTGGGGTCGCCGCATCTTGTTGAAACCACGTGTGCGATGAGAACGATGGATGAGCTCGCAAATTCGGTAAGAAGAAATCCGTAATCATTCTTGCATAATTTTCGCTGTTGACATTCGTCGCTTGTCCTCGGGAATTTTCGAAGAAAAATGTCCGATAATCCCATTCGTTTGGGGTCCATGAAGTCCGGATAGGCCCTGGGCGTGGTCTCTTCATAGTAGAAGCAGCACGGCACTTATCCACCCAAGAACAAATTAAATTTACGCTTGGTCCATCACTCAATCGTCGAATATTGAAGTGTGCACAAAACCGTCGACAAGCGATAACGTAAGATTCACTGCCTTTAAAGAACGACTCGATAGGGAATGCACGATGCACTTCTGACCACTAAGGCATTGTGGTTAACAAATCCGCACAATCGGTGGTTCGAATGACGTGACTGATATTTCGCACTGATTTTTACTTTAAAAAATAATCGAATTAAAATACATAAATTTGCCGCCAGACACCCTCTATATACTCGTATAATCGTCTACAACTTCGAGTGTAAAGTCTCCGATTGTCACTGGAGTTGGTGCTACATGTACATTTGACATGATTTTCGTCTTATCCATGTTCATCTTAAGACCAACTCGCCCGGAGGCTCTACTGAGGCTAAAGCATCGTACTTAATCCTCCATGGTCTCAGCCAAGACTACTATATCGTCAGCAAATCGAAGGTGAGTGAGGTACTCGCCGTTTCCAAGTCTGCAACCTGAAAAATTATTCACACCTCATACAAACTTTCAACCCCTTTTTTATCCCTTAGGGAATATGCATTTCGAAAAACGCTAAATACACTTTTCTTGTATAGTATCAAAGAGTCTATAAACGAAGTTTTAAGTCTGTAACTTAAAAAAATATTCACATCTCATACTAACTTTCAATTCATTTTTAAGCCCTTAGGGGATGAATTTCAAAAAACGCTAAACATAATTTTCTTGTGTAGTATCAAAGAGTCTATAAACGAAGTTTTAAATCTGCAACCTGAACAACTAATGATTCACATTTCATACAAACTTTGAACCCCTTTTTTATCCTTTAGAGGATGAATTTTGGAAAACGCAGAATACAGTTTCAAGGGACTGTAGACCGAGATAAAGGGTCTTGACGGACAGACGGGCGGACGGACAACAAAGTGATCCTATAAGGGTCCCGTTTTTTCCTTTTGAGGTACGGAACCCTAAAAGTGACTGCCGCTTCTATGGTTTCCTCGACCCAGCTGCCTATATTAAATGAAGACTCGAATAGCACATGGAAGTTTAGAATAAAACGAATACTCGAAGAAAAACAAGTATCTGATGTACTAACAATGGAAAAAGCGGAAATAGATTCTGCTGAGAAAAAGACGCTAAGGCTAAATCAATTTTAGCACAGTTTGTATCAGATAAATATATAGAAATAATAAATGGTGAAACAACTAACGAAATGATGACCCTCTTAGAGAATATTTTTGAAAGAAAAAGCGTGTATTCAGTTAAAAATAAATCTCATAACGTTAAAATGTAACGAGCCGCTACAGGCGCATATAATTTAATTCAGTGAAATAATTAGCAAATTAAAAGCCATAGAAGTAAGTGTGTACGAAGATGACCTGATATCCTACTTATTATCGTCTTTGCCTAAAGAATACGAACATGTCATTACGTCAATAGAAACAATGGCAAGCGAAAAGAAATTGAAGTTTGACTTTGTCAAAGCGCGATTATGAGACGCTGAAATTAAAATAAAATTTGATGGAAATAGTCAAGAAACAGAAAACGCATTTTATTCACGCTATCCATTACGAAAAACGTGTGAACATAAGTCAGAGCAAGAAATCAAAACTCCCTGCTTTATAAGATATGGAGAAACAGATCTGTCAAAACTACGAGTTTTTGGTTCGAAAGCATGGGCCACAATCATACCAAGAAGAGATAAACTAAGCAAGAGAGCACAAGAGACAAGAATGGTTGGATATAACTCTGTAGGATACAAATTATGGAATCCAGAAGACAATACCTTTATATATTCACGTGATGTAACATTTGATGAAACTGATTTCCGGTATAAAGGAAATACAGAACAAAAAGAAAAAACTACAAGGGAATATATCGAAGAAGAAATTACAAAAGAAGCAACTCATGTACCTGAGGTAAATGAACCGCAACAAATTGAAGAAGCAAGGAACATGTGAAATTCAAGTAACCAATGACGAAAAACAAGAACCAGAACGACAAGAAGCTACTCGCTCAGGAAGAAATGTCAAACGACCTGCATATCTTAATGAGTATGAAACTAATATAGTTATTTGTTTAAGTGCAAATGTACCAGAGATATTTGAAGAAGCTGCAAGTCAGCCAGAATGGAGAGAAGCCATTAATAAAGAAATACAAGCACTTGAAAAATTAGAAACTTGGGAAGAAAAATAATTACCACAAGTAAAGAAAGCAATAGATACAAAATGGATTTAAAAAAAAAGATGAAGAAAAAAAGAAAGCAAGACTAGTTGCTAGAGGATTTCAACAAAAGAAAAACCTATTTGAAAACAATTATTCACCAGTTGCAAGACACTCAACTGCAAGAATGTTTCTATCTAAAGCTATTCAAGAAGATTTAAAAATTGATCAACTTGATATACCTACAGCATTTTTTTATGGAAAACTGAAATCAGATGTCTACATTAAGCCACCACAAGGCTACAAAACAAACAATCCAAATGCAGTATTAAAACTAAAGAGAGCTCTTTATGGGTTAACAGAATCTCCTCGTTGCTGGAATGAAAGAATTGATACATTTATGAAAAGTATAGATTTCAAAAGGTCAGAATAGGATTATTGCATAGTACTACACACAAGACACATGGATGCTAGTATATGTAGATGACATTTGAATTATTGAAAAACAGACAGAGGATACAATTAAAGCACTTAAAACAGAATTCAATGCAAAGGATCTAGGAGAAATGAAAAGATTTTTGGGAATGGAAGTAAACAGAACTGAAGATAGCATAATTTTGAAACAACCTACAATGATAGAAAACATATTGAAAAAAATTTAACATGGAAGATTGCAAAGGAATGAAAACACCTATGGAAATTAACTACAATATACCAATAAGTGAAGAAATATTAACCGATGTACCATACCGAGAACTAGCTGGAAGTTTGATATATTTAACCGTCACTTCAAGACCAGACTTGACATTAGTCGTATCTTACCTAAGTCGATACTTGGACAAGCCAAATGAACAGCTTTGGGAAGCTGGCAAGAGAGTTATTCGATATCTCAAAGAAACAAAGGACAGAGGACTGATTTTCAGAAAAAGACGAGACGCCGATCTCTATGGATACTCAGATGCCGACTGGGCAGGAGATAAGAATGACAGGAAGAGTGTGAGCGGAGGCATCATTCTACATGGAGGAAATCCTATTGCGTGGTTCTCGAAGAAACAGTCCTGCGTTAGTCTGAGCACAGCAGAGTCAGAATACATTGCAGCCGCAGCTACAGCACAAGAGATGGTTAACATCAAAGGTCTTAGCGAACATTTAGGTCTTAAAAGTGATGCTACATTATATGTAGATAGTATTGGAGCAATTTCTATGTCAAAAAGTTATGAAAATTCAAAATCAAAACGCACTAAACATATTGACATTAGGGTTCATTTTCTCAAAGATCTCGTTGAAAAGAACATCATCAACATAGAGTATGTCAACTCTAATGATAATTTAGCTGATTTAATGACAAAAAGTTTATGTAAAGATAACTTTGATAGCTTTAGAGATAAATTTGATAACTTTGTCAAACAATTCTTATGTTAATGTTATTTTAGTCCAGTCAATAGATACTTAGTCCAGTCAACGGACATTATTCCAGTTGTTGGATATTAATAATTATTATTTTATGTTAAAGATTGATATTTTCAATTAGGTTAATGTTAGTTTAGCTAATTTATTTAGTGACATTTTTATCTGACTAACATTCATATGTCATTTAACATTGTCATATTAGAATTATTATTCTTAAATGCTTTTAGTTAGAAAGCAAATTTTAATTTTAAACTTAAACTCAAATTTGAGGAAGAAAATGTGTTGAGATTGTCTATGATCAATATTCTCTATGAATACTTTGTAGAACAACATTTTAAATCTTGACAGCATCACTCACTCTCAAATCATGTCTCAATAATCAACATGTATCTCTCACCAAATATTATTTAAATAAAACATACATTTAAATGCTTAAGCTTTTATAATTCAACCAAAACCTTCAACACTCCCCTTGCGTTTAAGGAGCATGCGTGGTGCAAGTTGACCCAGAGACCTTGCTGTCGCCTTTTCATCCTTCCCGCATTTATTACTGCCGTCACTTTTGATCAATGAAATTTTACTATCGGTAGGTATCCATCTATTGAGATAATAAATACTATATTTTAAACTTGATTATCTTTCACTACTTAGTTTAGTTTTATTTCAATTGTCAATAAAAAACATGCTTAAATGTGTTCGTGTCGTCATTACAGAAAAGGTCCGTATGTACGTGTACGAGAAGTGCATTTGTGTGCACGTTTCCCCCCGCAAATAGTGGCAGAAAGTTTTGTACGGTTAGATGTCGCTATACCGCCTCCCTTTCAAAGTGTTGGAAGCACGTGCTGCTCGAAGGTTAAACCCCAACATATACAATTATAATAAAGTTATAATATTGATATAGGGTTGCTTATACTAGTGGCTCTGTGAGCTGTAGACCTCGCGAGATGGTACTGATATTGGCACAAAAGTCGTAAGCGCCTTTGGAATCCTTGGCGCTTAAGACCTTTGTACCAATTCCCGCCATTTTGAAATTTCCCGAAATTTCCAAAAACTGAATCGACAAAAAATTTGTATGTCGTTAACAAACTTGCTTACAAAATCTCACAACAAGTGGTTGATAAATGCGACCTGTAGAGCAGAACAAATGGACAGACACCCGAAAGCATTTTTGCCCAAGCTGAAACGGAGACGCTTCGCTCGCTTTGCTCACTCGGTCAATAATCAGTCCTAGAAATCTTGTAAAAATTTGGAATATAAAGACTACTAGCAGAGATCAACAAAATAAGTTGTGAGTTTCACCAAGATACCAGGATTGGCTTTCTTTATCATACGAGATTCAAAAATTCTACAAAAAATCTCAGTTATAACCTTATAACACTAAAATCAACAAAAAATTTTAATTTGTACCATTTTAGTTAACATGAGTAGTCTTCTTTCATAAGATAAAAGTATACCTGTATAGTATACCCGCCCGCCTGGAAATTATACTAGTATCCTACTAGTACAAATAAATTACCATCAAAAATACATTTATTGAAATATCACTTTATCTCAAAAACAAAACAAAATGCAGTATAATATTACATACAGATCTCAAAGATTAATAAGTTAAAGTTTAACCTCTTCTCGTTGCACATTCCATTGCTGCGACGTATTGTGACAGAAGACTGAAGACATTCATTCCCGCTCACTTTTATTTTATTTTAATTCCATTTGGACAGGCGAAGACCATAAGGCCATAGAGTAATGAAAGTGTTATAATGGCTAAAAGCCATGTTGCTGGGTCACACATTTATGTGGAATAAAGTTAAAAAATGATTACTTCCCGGCCTAGGCCTTCAATTTTGTATGAAATTCCATTACAGGTCTCTCCAGTTGCCCCGCCTGAAACGTGGTACTCTGAAGCCTATTATAGCGTACGTTATAACAACATTTCATTGCATGTTTGAGAAAAAATGGCCAAGTGCGAGTTGGACTCGTCCACCGAGGGTTCCGCACAAAGGATGTTCGCACCCTATTTATGACCTTATGTACTTAAAAATACTAATGGCACGGAACTTTCAGTGTGCGCCAATACGGTTTCGCATTTTCTTCTGTACTTGTGTTACAAGCTCTTGCCTTTCGCCATATTTCGTGATTCTACGAGAAGTACCCTATACATTTTGATTCCCATTGCAAATGTATGGGAAATGAAATATAAATGGCCGTATCTTTTGATTGGGTTGATGTAGAGGTTTGATTTTTTTCACACCTTCAAGGGAACGCAGACTTGTGTATGTGGTATTAATTTCAACTTGCTACCTCTACGCGTTTTCGATACAAAGGGTTTTGACAGACAGACGGAAGGACGGATTCGACGAATTAGACAACGAAAATAATACTACCGATGATACAAACGAAGCATGTATGGTTCCAAGTCCGAGAGGAGAAAAAAGACAATTAAAAGGTCGAAATGAACGGCTCCAAAACCAACCAAAACCCTTAATAAATTTAGACCCGGAGTATACTAATAGAGCTGGCAAAACTGTGCTTGAAAAACAAATAAAACCTCCTTGCGATTGTCGAATGAAATGTAACGAAAAAAAAATCCGAAGTCGAGCGCAATGCCGTCTTTCAAAAGTTTTGGAAATTAGGAGGAATGCAAAAACATTGGACCTATTCAGTAAAGTACGTCAAAAAAGTACCCAAAGCTAGATGTCTTTATCAGAACACTCCGAACAACCGCCAGTTCACTGACAAATATCATTTGCCTCTTGTTGGCAGTTCTGACAACTTGCAAGTATCTATTGTCGATGTTTGTAAAATCATGTTCGTTTATACATAAACGGTAAGTGACAAAATCATAAGAACTGCTTGGGATATATATAATGGCAGTACTGTCGTCGAAGAAGACAAAAGAGGTCGTCACAAAAACTATAGAATTGTACTGAACGAAAGATGATCCAAAGCGTAATCGACCACGTTAATAAATGAGCCCCAGTAGAGTCGCACCATCTACGAAAAAACTAAGAAACTATATTAGAGAGAGCGCCGACTATCAATCGTATGTTTCACATTTATAAAGAATGGTTCGACACTGAAAAATACGATACGAAAGCTAACACCAAGAATTTAATTTAGGGCGTTTTATTCCAAAAAAAGACCAGTGCAAAACTTGCGTCGTTTTGCGTCGGGGGTTAAAAAGATAAGAAAGAAGCTATGGAATCTAACGGAAAGATCTTGGCAGTCGTTTTTGATTTTGAAAAAAGTTTTGGTCCCCACGCAGAAATAAGCATTCTTTATTACAAGCGAAAAGTGGCGTGTCTTAACTTTACAGTTTTCAACATGGGTACAAAAAGCTGTGTGCTACATGTGGGATGAGACTGTGGCTGGAAGAGGTTCAAATGAAGTAAGTAGTTGTTTATTGGATTATATAGACACACATGTTCCGAGTGGCATTGAAGAGTTTAGGTTTTGGTCAGATAATTGTACTGGGCAGAACAGAAATCGAATCGTATTTTTCTCTAGCTTATCAGAATCATATAGATATATCGCACACATATCTTGGGTATGCCCACCCAGAACGAAGGTGACAGTATCCATTCTACAATTGAGAGGACCTCGACGTTAAAGACAATTTATACTGCTGAAGAGTGGAAGCTTCTAGTCAAAATGGGCTAGAGCTTCTGATCATGGTCCAAATTTGGTTAAAATTATGACACAAGACAGCTTTTTTGATGTCAAAAAACAAAGAAATGATAAACAGTGGCAAACAAATAGTCAGGGTGAAAATATAAGCTGGTCCCGTGTGAAAAAAGTAACTGTCACCAGAGCTGATCCCTTTAGGCTTAAGTTTAAATATAATTTAAATGAGAATTACCGAAGTATCGTCCTTAGGAATAGAATAAGACGACAAATAGTTCCTATAGTATTGGCAAAAGCGTACAACGACGGACCTTTTCCTTTAAGCAGCGCTAAATATAAGGATCTCATTAGTTTTATGTAAGCAGCGTATTATACCTGATGAGCACGTGCAATTTCATAAGCAATTGCCTCAAAAAAACGCCGTCAATATTAGACCTAATCCAGACCAGGGCTCCAACTTTACTGACCAGGACCCCAACTTTACTGACGAGTATGACAGCGAATAAGATGTATTTAAAAGTAATAAACGTAATGTTAAAAATATAGTTTTTACTACTACTGTTTAATGATGATCTCAATTAATTTGATTATAAGTGAGAAAAAGACGGCATTTTTTTTTTAATAGCCTGTTTTTGTGTTGTTATAAGACCCAGTTAATGACCAACAGCGCGAGACACAGGGTGACGGTGGACGGGAACATTTTGCCAGATCTGGGCCAGATAGTCTCCTTCACAAATCGCCAGGACAAGGAGATCGACAGAAGGATCGAAAACGCCTGGAGGAGCTTCTGGTCCATGAAAGAACTCTTGAAAGGTAAACTTCCAGTTGCACTGAAGCGCAAGCTCGTCGACATGTGCATTTTGCCCATTCTCACCTACGGAGCCCAAACCTGGTCACTAACTGAGGCGCAGAAATCCCGGCTCAAGGTTTGCCAAAGGGCAATGGAGCGAAGTATCCTAGGTGTTCGTAGACGCGACAAAGTGAGGAACACAGAGCTGCGCTCAAAAACCCAAATCATCGATGTTGGGATGAAGACCGCCAGGCTAAAGTGGAACTGGGCTGGACACGTCTGCTGGATGAATGGGGACAGATGGGCCAAAATAACCACTAGCTGGAATCCCCGGTATAGTCGTGGCAGAGGCAGACCGAGAAAGAGATGGCGGGACGACTTGGATGCGTTTCAGCGGGATTGGTGGGATCTTGCCCAGCACAGGGAGGATTGGATAAGGAGAGGGGAGGCCTTTGCCCAGCAGTGGGACACAAAAACAGGCTTTTTAATTATTATTAAATAAAAAATTTAATTCTCAATTTATAGTGAGTCTCTCGAGGTTATATAATTATAAAACAGTTTCATTTAGATTTTTTGTTAATAATAACGTTTTCATACAAATTATAGTTTTTTTATTTCTTTATGTTGTTTAATGTTTTACGGCCTCCTAGATTAGTTGGTAGTGACCATGCCTACGAAGCAGGAGGTCCCGGGTTCGAATCCTGGTCAGGGCATTTATTTGTGTGTTTATCACGAATAAGAACTCTTTACGCAGACGACACGAGTTTGTTCTACTTCGGAGATACCATTAATGACATCATAACTAAAGCGCAAAATGATCTTGATATTCTGAATGAGTGGCTTCAATGTAATCTGCTTACAGTTAATACAAATAAAACTAACTACATTATCTTTAAAGCCAAGAACAAAAATCACGCAAGTTTCGAACCCCTTAAAATAAATAACCAAATTATCAACCAAGTAAACGAAGAAAAATACCTTGGTCTTGTACTTGATAAAAATCTTAGCTGGCAGCCACACATTCAGAAAATTAAATCCAAAATAACTTCGCTAACTGGAGCCCTTCGTAGAAACACAAGGTGCTTTCCAAAAAAAGTAAAGTACACAATATACAACACGCTCATTAAACCTCATTTAGACTACCTCGTCGAAATTTGGGGATCAGCAGCTAAGTGTCACCTTGATTTAATACAAGTAGCGCAAAACAAATTGACAAAAGTCCTGTTCAACTATCACTACCTAACCCCGTCGCTAGAAATATACTCTAAAACAAGTTTAATGAATATATCTCAAACCAACATATATAATACGTGCATATTAATTAGGAAAATAATCAATAATAACATACGCGTACAATTTAACTTTACGGAAAAACACCACCACCAAAAAATTCAACTAAGAAACGCTAACCATCTCGTCTTAAGACCACCAAGAACGAATTATGGAAGGAAATGTATTCTTTACGATGGCGCAAAATTGTACAACAAACTGCCGATTAAAATCAAACAAGCTAAAACAATCAGCATCTTTAAAAATATGCTTAAAGAATACATTTTAGCCAATAAAAACTAGTTACACTTTTAAATGTAATTTATTTAATATTTCTTAAATTCAATTATCCTATACTTATAGCTCGGATCCATGTTTCAACAAAAAAAAAATGCTAATATATAAATAAATAAATATATATACCTCCAAAATACTTATACTAAATTATAAATATAATGTTTTATAATTAGTTCTCAGTCATTTTATTGAATAATTATATAAATATAACAGTACAACCTAACCTTACTGAATTAAATTAGAATACCTAAACATAATACTGCTGTAACTTAGACTCACGCTCATAAAATACCATTAAAAATACAACAAAAAACCATTGTGTAAAAAAAAAAACCAAATGTGTTTCATTCAATTTGTGAACACACAAATAATTACAAACTTTTATTGCTATAAAAATAAAACATGTTAGTATATGCATCGATTGCATCGGTGCATAGGCCACATCTAGATAATCTTACTTGGTGCGCGGTTTTATTAGCAAGCAAAGCGCACGCTTCGTGTTTACTTTTTGTTCTACCCCTTATTTTCGCGTCTTTTGGCCGAATGCAAACATTAATACCCGCCTAATGGCAAATGAAATCTGCATACTTATATCAAGTGAATTGTAAATATTAATGATAATATTATATGTATATTTGTGCATGCCTCATGTAACCTAAATTGTACCTAAATTGTTTTAAGTTCTCATGTAAGCGAATTGTGTAAATTCTTGTGAGAATAAAGAATCTTTAAACCGAAACCGATTTGTTCCTGAGTTATGGATGTTTTCTATGTTTAAATACATAGAAAATATATTTATATGTATTTATATATTATATATATATCTTCGTCTAGTACCCACACCACAAGCCTTATTGAGCTTACCGTGGGACTAGGTCGATTTGTGTAAGATCGTCCCACAATATTTATTTTATTTTATTTATTATAATGTTTAGTATCAAAAAGTTACTATAATTTGAGATTTTTATGTTTATTTTAGTTTTTTGTTAAAGAGTCCTACATTGAAGAATATTTGTGAAAATTGCAATTAAAATGATTATATTGATTAATAAAACATTGTTTTGTCTTGCTCTTATAAAACCCTTATGAAATTACCGTCTGCCGGCAACTTCGTCTGCGCGGATGATGATGATGATGATTGATGAAAACTATCTTATGTTTTTTTAAGGAGTCTAAACCTATCCCTATGTCATATTTCATCCAAATCGGTTTAGCGGTTTAAGCGTGAAGGGGTAACAGACAGACGGACATGCAAACTGAGTTACTTGCGCTTTTATAATATATGGCTTATTTCGAATATGCACAGATGTGTCTTGTAATCAGAATTAAGTTATAATGTTAGTTATAAAAGTTATAAGTACTGAAATGTATGTATGTATGTATGTATAAGCTTTATTGTACAATAACACAAGAAATACAAGAAACACAGCACAGTGTGAAATATGACCTTATTTGCGGACATCCTGTTTTTATGTGTTTAAAAGAAGGATAATACGAATATTAAACACATTTAAATACTCTCATGTTGATATCTGTAATAGTTTCGGAGTTATATGAGAAATCGAGAAAATTCTATGAAAACCATAGAAACGTCTTTACTCAAAGTCTTATTACTTCTACTAAAAAAGAACGATATCATATCATAACTATACACTAAAAGTACCCGTTCATCTATATAAATTAGCATAATTACGGTCAGTTTGCTGAGTAAACTTAATTTTATATGTTTTCATCACATATTTTTTTCTCGTTAATCTGGGCATGGTCGCATTTTTTTTCAATGTTAATTTGTTTATTACAGTAACAACTACTACCACAAAAAAAATCAAACGCAACAACATCAAGACTTCGGAGATATGAATTTTCAAAATGTTACATAGGGTTGTCACTATTTCCTAAGTCGATCATAATGTCTTCTTATTACGGTTCATATCTTAGGTACGATTTCATATTATTTATGTGTGATAGTTATTTATGTGTTGAAAGTATTAAAAAACTACATTCCAACACGTATGTCATACAAAATTTTATAACGCATTATAATGCACGCTGCATGTCCTTTACGCCTATAATTATTTGCGGTAGTCACTAAATCATGTACTTTCCGAGCGTATGCATTATAAAATAAGTCTTCATCTCTCGGGTACACCTACTTAGAATATAGTAATATTTCTACCCATATTCCTTGAGTTTTCAATTTTTTTTTTATTAATTTGTTTTTTTTTTTAATTAACACAGCTTTACAGTTTAATACCAATGCACTGTGAAAATCAGAAATTATACATAAAAAATATATAAAACACAAAAGAGAGACAATAACAAACAAAAATCAATTAGTACTAGGCGACGCAATAGCGTGGCTCCGTTGCGTCGTCTGAACCAGTGGCGTGGGATTCGTCAAGTTACCCCGGAACCGCCGAAACACGACGCCCTTCGGCCAGAAGTTTGCGCTCGCGATGGTGTCCTGCAGCGGCAGCAGTACGCGCGCCACAAACGAGCTGAAGTGCACGTAGTGGCGCGACTGCAGCTGCTGCACCCTCAGCGTATAGCCAGTCTTCCGGTGGACATACTCCACCACGTCGTTAGCCACGGCGGAGTAGTGCAAGCGCGACACGTAGAGCGCTCTACTAGGCGTGGCGACCCGTAGACCTGAATAAACCGGCTCGGCCGTGCCTTGCAGAGTCTTACGAGGCGCCCTGCTCGTACTTGGACGAATGGCTGGTGGACGAACTCTATACTATTTTGGTAGCGCTTTCATGTGGGCTGTCGATTGATTGTGCAAAATTTGAAGAATTTTGTAAATCTGTTGCTATCAAATATTTACAGACGTATTCTTGGTTCTATGTATATGTCGGTAACATTACATAAAATTTTAATGCATGGTCGAATTATAGAATCCAGCGAAATACCTATAGGAATGCTTTCCGAACAGGCAGGGGAATCGAGAAATAAGTATTGGCGTTATGATAGACAACACTATACCCAAAAATTTGATCGCAAAACCACAATGTTGGACTTATTACCGAGCTTTAGAATCTTCAGACCCGTATTTGTTTTTGTTAACACAACAAACCCGTCAAAAAGAAAAAAGCCTTTACCCAAGAGTGTCCTTATCTCATCAAAGTCACAGAACATAATTTAGAGCCCGATTACACTGAAGCTGATAAAATAATTTTGACTACAGACGAACAAGTTATCCAAGACTGATCATTTAAACTGACTTTCCACGTTGCTTATAAATTGATAGAATAATACACACAAAAAAATATTACTGTCTTAATTCCATTTTGTGACAACCCTATTTCCATAGAAATTTTTTTTCAATTCCTACGCAATTACAGTCATGTGGGTTTAACTCGTAGTATATTATTGAATACCGTATCATATACACTAGGTTAATATGAATAATTTTGACTCGTTTGTAATTAATAGACGAAAACATTTTTCCAAGAGGTCAATGACCTTTCATAAAATAAATTATATCTCCGTTTTAAAGTAAGTTATCGACATAGGTGTTTCATAATCCTCTTCGTTGACCTTAGGTGCACTAATTTCAAACATAAAAAGAGGATGTCCGCAAGTAAGGCCATATCTCACACTGTGCACAGTAACATAGACAATTTGATACAACAAAGGCGAACTTATCCCTATGAGGGATCTATTCCAGTTAACCTTTGAGGAAATTAGATAAAAACAGGCAACGATGAAAGACAAACTAAGAAAATGAAGAAGACAAATGTTTTAGGCTACTAAGAAATCTGGTTCATGAAAATAATTACTACTGTTGACGATTTTTTGTGGAAAAACGACACGTGTTGTTACATCCGCCACCTGGAGCTTCATAAAACAAAGACACATCTGAACTTACGATACCTACACAGTCTTTCGGTCAATAACGACGGATGACCACATACGTTAGCTAGTACTTGGTAAAACAATAACGTATGTGCACATGCGTCGTACTATTTTCAAAAATAAAGTATTAAGTAAGAAGCAATACAACGCATTTATTTAGTTTCTATTACCTATACATATGTAAAATTTCATTTAGTTTCCTTTAAACGCCAAGAACTGATCGTCAAAATGCACTCACGCAATCTTTAAATCTCTGTCCTGTAAAGTAGGCTTTTTTTAGATGTGGCGTTCTTTTATCAAGGGTACCTATGATATGTATTTTTAAACCTATTTTCTCAAAATCACGGAAACATACCCGACATTGTGTTTTTCGTAGTTGCAGATGATGAGGATGTTACTGGCTGAGACGATGCGATGTCAGCATCGTCTCCGTCGTCGTCGTCGTCGTCCATTTGCTTTTCATTACACTTTTTGGTGATTTTAACTAAAAATTTGGTGATGGATTTCAAAATACTGCAAAAAATATACAAAAGAAGTAATCAAAATTTAAATAATATTATTTGACGTGTCGTCTTGTCAGTTGGTTTTTTTTTATTCGATCTTTCATCATGTTTAATTAATTCCTGATAAAGTCATGATTTGATTATGTTAACTAAGTAAATAACACACAAATATCCAGCTAACGTAAAAACCATAAGTACGCACTTGTGTCATTGAATTAAATGTTAGTAATTATATTTTTTACTAAATATTTTACGACGTAGAACCTTTTTTTTTGTTAAATCTTCTTCCTAGCGTTTTCTCGGCATATGCCACGGCTCATGGAGCCTGGGGTCCCAATCCCAACATTTGGCAGAGGTGCACAGAGGCTAAATTAGGCCTTATTGGGATTAGTCCGGTTTCCTCACGATGTTTTCCTTCACCGAAAAGCGATTGGTAAATATCAAATGATAATTCGTACATGGGTTATTATTTCAAGGGGTTCAAAACTTCAAATGTTCCGAAAAAGTCATTGGTGCGAGCCGGCAGGATTTTACCCCGAGACCTTCTGATTGAAAGTCGCACGTCAAACCGCTGGGCTACCAATGCTCCTGTTTTTTTCCTAAATAACTAATTTAATGAAATAGGTAATCGGATAGTTGACAATGCATAAAATATTTACAGTATTGTTTTATTCATAACCAAAAGTTTGAACGTTTTACTTCCAATTTAACTTTAACAGAAGTAGAAAGTTAAGGTTTTTTCGCGAAACATGCTTTTTGTCACTTAAGGTTTTTTCATAAGACGACAGCTTTCATATTTTCGTGACAACAAAGAAAACATTTTACTTACCTAAGTGTTTTTACACATACCTACCTCTCATTTAACGATGTATAACGTAGGCGTGACGTACCAGTGCTCAACGTTGCGCTAGTATTCGACATGACTTAATAGGCTAAATTTGAACAACGAAGATTTTTCTATATCTATTATAAATTGTTTGACATGTCGCCTACATATGTACAGCATGCCACTGCGCTGTTGACACTTTTCATACCCTTACCACGTATTTCAACAAAAGTTAAAATTACGTGTATCTTACATTTTTAAAAGATTAGGAAAAGGCAAAAGTAATATATCTTTGAGCTTTACAGGTATACAGTAAATATGTTACAGCACTTTTACGATTAAATATAAAACTGACGTAAAATCTGACATGTGTTATTCTTTATGGCGAACGTAAATGTTTCACTAGAGTGTCTACTCGAGTGAACGCTTGAACGGAAAAGCTTTGTTTGTTTTTATCTTTGCTTGATAAGTATTACATTAAGAATTTCTACTTAGCTTTGTTATTTAAGATGTACCATAAATAATAATAACTGGGAAATTTGTAGACCGTGGCACCGACTTCAAACTTATAGTTGGTAGCGCTATGTGGTATCGCCTCCATTTGTTTGATTACTCATCCTTTTCGAACCTTACTATTAAATTAAAAAGAATACTTAAACATACTTTATTTTTCACTTTTAGAAGTCTGTTAATTTTTTGTTAAACAGTTTTAAATACGAGTATATTTACCCAAAAAAATTTCGTCGTAGTCGGAGAGAGCCAACAAAGATGAACAGCGGCGGCCAGACACCCGGATTAGGGACAGTGGGTACCTATAACAAATAAACTAGAGTACTTAGTAATCGTTGTACTACTGTTACTTACAGAATCGCAGAAATTGACAAGCAAAACTGTGCATTTATAGGGTAACCTCGTTCTCTTTTTAAACGCTTCGTAATGCGGTGTCTATGTCTGTGTATTAATGATGGGTTTCATGGGGATTTAAGAGGATTATCGAATTCGAGCAAGACATAAAAAACGATTTCCGTTTTTTCATAAGTAACTCGAGGTGTTACTGATGAAAAATACACCAACTTTGGTAACATATGACTTAATTAACCGAATTGGATTACCGAGTTCACGAGTAATCACAATCGCCTCGGCATCTAGGCTAAGTAAGTACATTAATATTTTTCTTCAAATGTGTACGAAACGCTTACTAAATTCAAGCGACACGTTTTGCTAATGGCCCATAAAACTTCCACAAAATGCAACTTGGGCCCAATGAAGCCGGCTACGACTGCGTACTAAGGATCGAGTGGCGCCATCAAAATGATACATTGGTAAATAAAGGCGTTTTACAAACACATCGACTGAGCTGCTTTGAGTTCAAGCTTTTGTTAAAGTGGTTTTATACATGCTGATTATCATCATAAGACGTCCACTGATGGATCTACGCCTCTTGCTCCTATAAGCCATGGTGTTCGATTGTGACTTGCACGAATCTAACGGGGTATCCATCTTTACCAGGTTTTCAGTCTATCTTGTGACGGGTTTTCCCACACTTCGTCGACCGGTAAGCGGTTACCAATCTAGAACTCGCTGGTCCCACCACCTATCAGTTCTCTTTCGTTCTTATTCAACACTTCGATATACCGGTTGTCTACTTAATCTTTAATACTCCTAAGTCTTTTGTATAACCTGACGGAGCGTGTGTATGTGGTGGCCGTGGTTTTTAGAGTATACAGTATGTATCAGAACGAAAGGCAAAGAAAGAAACCCGTTAATGTTTAGATCATAAATATGAGCATGGTACGTAATTCATCAAAAATACGACAGTTTTTACGTGAGGTATAAAAATATACATTTATTATTATTGTTTTGCACCTCCCCTGTATTATTTGTTTACAATCTTATAAATGACATCTCTTTAATTACCAACTGACAGACAGGCGTCAAACCTTGTTGAAGTTTGGATTATTACCTAGTTACAAATAAACAGTTAACAAAGCGCTTGCGCGTTGCCTATGACTACAGCCATTGTTTAAATGATTACCTAGGTTACTTATAAACAGAACTCAAAGCGCATGTGCGTTGACATAACAACGTCAACAGTACGCAATACGCATGCACTGTCAAAAATCAAAAACGTAAACAAACCCTATAGGATGTTACAAAAACCATTAACCGACTGCAAAAAGAAGGTCCTCGAGCAATTCATTTAATAATTGTATGCCATAAAACATGTATTTAGGCACGTAAAATTCACGTCATTACATTGTACTCGAGTTCCCCGTCAACCACTTTTAAGGTTTGCTCTTCGTTGTGATACACACTGTATAAGTACCTACATAATGTGATGCTGTAACGATGCACGTTAATTTGCATGAATATAAAAGGGTAATTATAGTAGTTTAAGGAGCTGCGCTCTAAAAAAAAAACGCACAAGATAATATGTTGCGCGCGATTGTACTCGCACGCCTAGCAACCGCGTCAGCAGTTTTAGGCACGGAATATTCCACACGGCGCGCGGCGTTGCTCTCGCGCATCGCCCCTCTGATTTCCCAGTCCCTGCGCGCTAGGCAGAGGACGTATGCAGCTGCGCTCACGGGTCGTTCTCGTGACGTCTGTCGCGCTGCATACAAATTTTAAGAATATTGATTTTAAATATATAAATATTAACGTGATTGATTACTAATTAAGAAGTTATTAGTGGCAAAGGCGTCTTCTTAATTTACGCACGGTCTTGCACCCCGTAAGGGGTGCAACTTTACGCCTACATCTACGTGCCCTGCTGCGTCTTTATCTCGGCCGGCCAGAGTACGCGCAGGCACAGAGGCACCACACACACACACGCTGACCACGGCGCTTCCCAGAACGCTCCCGTCTCATCCCGGACTGCACCACCGCCTAGCAGACCACAGGGGAGTACCGCCCTACCGGCGGAAACCAGACTAGGCAAATTTTGTTTTTTTTTCCGAGCTACCACCACGACCCGTCACGCTCAGTACCTACTTAAACTTATTTTAATAAATTCTTTTTTTGAAAGCGCTTGGGTGTTTCCTTTGGCCACCCAACCTTAAACGCTTCATTGGCGCCCTTCAACGTGGTCAAAGTCTGGTTTTCGTTGTGTAGAAGTAGTTGGTGTTTGTGTCGTTTTTTTATATGTTTGTGAAACGTTTGTTATTGGTTGCAGCAACTAGTGTGTAGTATAATTTTAACGGTTGACATTTGTGTTATTTATTTATTTTACTGAATTTTAAAGTTTTATTTTTAAATTTTAATGATTTTTTTTAAAGTATATGAATAATAATTATAATTAATGGTCATTTTAATTATTAATTTATGATTTTAATCATTGATTGAATTGTTCATTGTTTTACCACTTAACTTTGCTTAGGTACTCTCATTATCATCTTAGAACACTCTGTGTTGTTCGATACTCTGTGTTGTTTACTAGTTACGTACAATCGGGCGACACAAGTGTTATTGTTGTGATTATTTTCTGTGATAGTATTAGTTATTTTTTGAATGTAATGAATGGTTATTTATTTTGGGCTGCAGAACTCTAGTCCAGTTGAGTCACGCAAGCGTATTTTTTTTAATTGTGAATTGTGGAATTTTATAATTGATACATTACATACACACTAGTTGCGTTTTTTGGTTATTTTTTTTGTTTTGTTGCGCTACTACTTACTTCTAGATTGTTTTGGTGGCGTTGTTTGCTTCTTTATTAAGCCAATCATAAATTATTATTTTAACAACCATAACGTTTTTTTATTGATTTTTGTAACAGAACGGAGTAGGTTAAGTTCCTAACGCTCAACACTTACCCTATTACGGTTAGCGTTTAATTGTGCTTCGGAATAAAATTTAGTTTTTTTTTTGTCCGTTAAAATGACGCACCGGGTAAAATTCCTTTCATTGCAAAAACCTGAGTTGGAATATGAGGTTACAATTCGTGGTGCTACTCCAGGTGCTACCGTCCAGGAATTGCGCGAACAAATAGTTAAGCTAGGTCGCGTGTTTCCATCTGAGGACGTCCTTGAGAGCGCTTTGCCTGTTAGCGACGATTTGAAAGGGGTAAGCGATTCCCTTACTAGGCTCAGAGCACTTATCAACTCGGCTCAGGATAGAAATGCGTTGTTGCGGGCACAGAATCTTATTAACCACCTGTACCACCGACTGAATCGGATCATTGTTGATGCTTCAACCGAACACGTTTTTGAAACATGCGTAACGGAATTTATGTCTCTTTCGGACCAGTTCAATTCAGTTAAGGATTCAGGCACCGATCCCCTTTCTTGTGCATCTGGCGAGTCCCAGGCAAGTGCCGCACCTGTTAATGTTAGCGTTACCTGTGAACGCAGCGTGGCCGGCGAAATAACTAAGTACAAGTTTGATGGGAAGTCGTGCGTACGTTCTTTCATTCAGCGCGTTTCCGATTTCGCTAAGGCTAGGAATATAAGCGGCACAAAGCTGCTGACGTACTCCACGGAGATTTTTACTGGCGTGGCTTTGCATTGGTACCGTACCGTTCAGGACCAAGTGTCTACTTGGGAGGAGTTAGCTTGCCGTCTTAAGTGTGATTTCAGTCAGGACGATTACGATTTCAGGCTTGCTAACGAAATTAGGGCCAGAACACAGGGCGAGACCGAAAATATTACCGTTTATTTATCAATAATGGCTGGGTTATTTTGGCGGTTTTTGGTAGAGAAACGCTACGCAACATGGGCTGAGACATTTGAAATTAAATGATGATGATTATAGATGATGATAATGCATCCCCTTATTCTTAATTGTACAGGGGGTTCTTCTGTGAAAATATTGGAAATATCTTCAAGCGCAGTGGCTATAGAAATACTTGGCGTATATAATGCGGTTGATGATCGCCGGCGTCCAATTTTTCTTCCAGTAGACACTATCCACTTGTGCCGTGTTGTTCCGCCTAAGATATATGGAGATTGAACACAAAACAAATATTTTATGAGGAGACTTACCTACCTACTAGATTATACAGGACAAATGGCGTAAGAAAAATGCTTAAATTCAAGTTTAACGTCACTCATAAACTTCAAAGTTTATTTGCATGAATACACGTTCATAATAGATCTTAAAGCTACAAAGTTTCAGTGCATTCGACCAAAGGCATGCAAAAGTAAACAAATTAAATTAACACGTTCATTGCGGTATCAGGTCTATAAGATCCGATGATGAACTATCCCGCGGGGCGGTAACTTAAAGTACTGTTCCTACCGCTGGTACGGGACAGGTATCTTCTATTTCCAAAGGAGTAGGAACGAGACAAATATATATTTAGAATTGTCTCTCTGGATATTTTACATCGGTATAATAAAAGCCTATCGGGCCAATTGTATCTCATACCGCCAGCGAAGGATTTTTTTTTACCTAGTGCGGGTATAAGATCTTTTCGACCCGATGACCTGATAGCCGCACTAGACGTATGATTAGTTTATCTAGTGTAGCCCTGAAGTGCAGTCTGTGTAAACAACATTCGATAGACTATTTACTGTATGTGCGCGCGAGTGAATAAAGTACAAAATTTGTTTTGTGGTTTGACTGTGATTGTGTTACATCATGAAACGGTCCAGACGAATTCTTTTAATGTCCACTGGGGATGTTGAAAATAACGTCAAACGTCGAAGAAATAATGAAGATACTGATACTAGACCACCGAGTTACGAAATTATGCCTTTTTTATATCGACTGCGTAACATTGATTTGTTTTTTAAATAACTCTTTATGTCTTAAATATCTCTTAATAAATATATCTTATGTCTTAAGTTCATCGATATTTTGTTTTCACAACCCTAACCATTTATCGATAAGTTAATCATTGAGAACGAACATGGGGTCGAAAGGATCTGACAGATTATTTATCACATTTAATAGTCTTCCGATATCTTGATTTAGAAACGGCTCAAGTATTATGTTAAGACTTTCGTCGTAAGTATGTTACGATAAAAAAACAGATACATATGATTACTACTAGCCAGTTGATTGCACTAAAAGACATGCACCCTATGACGCTACAATGAATAGTTAAGAAACAGGTCTAATGTACCTGATACAGCATCATCGTAAAGTGAACGAAATGGACTGCCGCAATGAACGTGTTAAATCAATAAAATATCAAATATTCACTTACCTTCGAGATCACAAAAATAATAATTAAATATGTGAAAAAATAAGGTAGTTCAAAATTTCATATAATAATTTATCTATGGTCACAAGTGCAAGCAGAATACTTTAATCGTTATACATTTAAAGTCAAAAATAGATTCCATGTTGTCTAATACTAGATAATTATGTCTCCAAATCATCATAAACTTATAATATTACTTATTGCTTTGAAAATGAAAATAATTTATTCCATATCCCAAGTAGCATCGAAGGCTGTATTAAAGCTGTATTTAAGTTTATTTGTAGTGTACAAGCTAAGGCTGTACAAACTCTGAAGAAGCGGTTCTACAGCCGTTATAATTTTAAAAAGAGCCCAAATTATAGAGTTTTTTTCGTTTTAGGAGCTGTTAATTAGCTGTTTATAACCCTTATAATAGCTGTATTATAGCTGGAATTTGGTGTAAACGGAAACCTTAAGACTACAGAAAATATCTTCTAAGTATGATTAAAGATTAAAAGTTTTTAAATATATAGGAATAAAAACCATTTTAGTAACTAAATGTCTTAAATTGTTCATTCGTTCTTCATATTTGTAATCATCATCATCATCATTTCAGCCGAAGGACGTCCACTGCTGGACATAGGTCTCACCCAAATATTTCCACAATGACGGGTCCTGCGCCACCCGCATCCAGCGGACTCCTGCGACCTTCACCAGGTCATCAGTCTACCTTGTGGGGGGCCTACCCACGCTGCGCCTTCCGGTATGCGGTCACCACTCGGTTGGTCGGTCGTCGGTTATATATGTAATGGCGACAAAAATATAAAGGATTGTAAATATTACAAGTGAGAGTTAAGGACTGTGAAAGTGGATATTACATTATAGGCAAGTGCCGATTATTATTTATTGTGAAGATGTGTATCTTTTATGGTAAAATATTCACGGGCCTGTAAAATAATCAAAAAAAAAATATAAGAAAAATATAAAAACTGAATAGTGAGTATGTGTTTTGAGGTTAAAATATGCCAAACATTTTTTTAATTTTAATTTCTAAGGCTTAAGTCAATTTATTTTACCTAGTAGTAGTAACCTAGCTTTAGTTTTAGCTCAATATTTTCAAGTGTGTTGTTAATTATATTTTCAAATATGTTTTTATTTATTATTAAATGGCGACAATTTTTATTAGCTGTACTATATAATTAATGAAGTCACTTTTACAACTTTTGGACTCATACTTTTTTGGACGAATATTTTTATTCCTTTGGCTGTATTCCACATTTTATCACTCGCGACACCTACACAATTCTCTCAGTAATACAAACTAAAGCTAATTGACATAAATTATGAAACTAATATACTTATAGTTACGAGTGTACAATTACACCAATAAGCGACTCTGTCAGTAATAAAGAAAAAAAGCTGCACTAGAGCTGTTTTTTTTTAGTATTATAATATTCTTTCAGACATAAATTATACAGCTAATAAACTTATAAGAGCTTACAATTACTCCATAAGAATTGGTTTTAAAATGGAGTTGACAGATTATTTTGAACAGCATCAAGTTCCAAGTGACACTACAATACAGTGTGTATACAGCTTTAAATATATAATTAGCTTATAGTTTTACGCAACACCTTAAGTTTTAAAGTAGAATTTGAATATTATGATAAAGCACCTCAAGCTTCCGCAGATTCCTCTACAATGAGTTTATACAGCTTGAGCTGTATATTTACGGTAAAATACTTGTATCGGGTTACTCACGTCAATAAAGTCGAAAATAGCTCGACATGTTTCGAAACAGTCCGTGTCCCTTATTCATGAGTCATGCGTCTAGCCGCGGCGGCTGCTCTACGCACACTGCGAGCACTAGAGCGCGCTCTGCTCTCGATTGAGGCAACGACGCGGGGGGTGCGGGCGGCGCAGGCGCCGGCAAAGTTAGAGGCGAGATACTGCCATTGTTCACTCGCATTATTAACTGCACGATTGCACACGACACTCACTACGGCACACTGTACGGTATTGTCCACACTGAGCACCGGTGCAGCACTTAAAACAGTTTTCCAACTAGGAGGCACCGACCAACCCCCATCGCGGTTAATTCTGGTGACGACTTATCTCGATAGCCTCCCGTACTTTCCGTGGAATTAAAAACTTTTCCCTCGCCAACACGGTTACCTTATCGAATCTGATATAGTGAGAACCCATCTTTACGCTACTTTAGACATTCATTCAGCAGTTTTGTCTTCACCAAATTAGTAGTTACCGTGAGACCTGTGGCTGGAGCTGGAGCAATAGACTTCTATAACTACTTCGATATCCGCAAGATCCTGTGCGGTTGACATAACTGCGTTGATGAACAGCTCGATATTCGTGAAAAAGCATTTGTCAATCTAAAATCACAACAGAGGTCTTTGGATCTATAGGAGCATCTTAATTCCATTCATAATAAAATTATATTTACGTTGAGTTGGAAAAAAAAAATTGTTTTCCCTTCTTAGATACTCTCATGGTATAAAATCCTGATAATACCTTAGGCCGAACCGTGTACAGAAAAATCTACACAGACAGATAAGTATTCGAATGGTAAATCACACCACCATTCCTCACAACTTGCTACAGTTGGCAAATCTTTGTTTCAGAGAGCCCAAAGGATCTACGATGACAAACATCTCGGTGCTGAGCTACAGTATACAAAACGTGAGCTATTGGCTAAAAGCCTCAATATACCGTGACACGCAATTCACCCGTGTGAAGATACCAAGAGTTGAGCGTAGACCTAGCGTAGGAGCGTAGGTTTTGCCTTTTGTCAGAGGAGTTACGGACAGGATCAGCCACATCTTGAGACGTGTTACAATCAAGACCTTTTTCAAGCCGTAGAAGAAGATTTCACAATTCCTGAGGCCTGTAAAGTGTAACTTGCATCTACAAGATGCTGGGGTCTGCAGGCTTGATTGTGAATGTGGTTTATCATACATATATATTGGGCAAACTAAGCGTTGCATATTAACCAGAGTGAAGGAACATATAGCCGATGTCAAGCATCATCGACCAAGGTCTGCAGTCTAAGATAAGCCACCATTAAATTCAGTTTGACGATCCTCTGGTACTCGCCAAGCAGAA
Organism: Lathronympha strigana; assembly: GCA_949128165.1. Classification (NCBI taxonomy): domain Eukaryota; kingdom Metazoa; phylum Arthropoda; class Insecta; order Lepidoptera; family Tortricidae; genus Lathronympha; species Lathronympha strigana. The sequence goes on along the minus strand of OX421901.1, from coordinate 27,651,215 downwards.
GCAATACACTCCCAGGATGCTGCTATTGAAATTAAGAAGGTTCCTAATTTCAATAGAGAGGATGGGGGTTTCAGTATCACCAGCTTGGGATCCTGTAATACACCTCCTCAAGGATCGTCGTCTAGTACCCACATCACAAGCCTTATTGAGCTTACCGTGGGACTAGGTCGATTTGTGTAAGATTGTCCTACAATATTTATTAAAATAAAAAAAACTCGCTCGACACAGAACTGGAAGACCTTAAAAAAGTGGACCTTTTTAGTTCGGACTTTATATGAAAAGATTAAAAACGGACAAAAGAGGCAAAATGGGGTACTTTTTTTGTCGCTTTTTTCTGCCCCATAAGCCAGTTAAAGAAGCGTTCGTAAGTTTTTATGTATGTTCTCATTCTAACATGGTTATATAATATTTAATTTTAATTAAAGAATGACCTTCAGGCAATGTATCACTAGCTTTATAAGCCCCTCTGGGCATTGTAAACCAACCTTGTTTTATGTAGGTAGATTACACAAATTACCTTTTTCGATTGACGGGAAGAATTCGCATTCTTTCTGAAAAACCCTGTATAAAGGAGTGCTGTAACGGCTTCTCGAAACGTAGGGTCATGGTGTCAATAAACGCGATTAATCGTTTACTTACTCTATACAGGTGATATTTTTTGGCGTTATTTTACGTAATAATACTACTATTGTGCAGAAAACAACTAAGTAAAATATTAAATGATTGTATCGATAAAAGTAAACATTTTAAAGCAGTTATATTTAAGAATTCATTATTGTAGGAGTTATTGAACCTTGCCGAGGCAGACTGGTTTACTGCTTTAGCCTGTCCAAGTAGGTAGATGAAAAAACCTTATGTAAAAATCTACGGTTGATACAAGCAAGTACAAAATACAAATCATTAATTACCTTGAAGAAATTAATGAACCGGTTGATGGAAAAAGGTATGGGCACGGCTTAGCTGGTTTTAAGCCCATCCAAGGTCAACCGAAGTGAAATAAACTACAATTTAGGCGTGATTAGTTAATTAATAGTACATAGGTAAACGATAAATATCACAAGAAAATGCGACAATAATTATACTAACAAAGGCTAAAACTAATTGATACTGAGAGAAGGTTGGAACCTGTCCTTCGTGTCGTAGGCACGTTTTCAAGCCTTAATTGAATTGATAAATTACCCTTATTAAATTTATCTACCCAAATATCATAAACCCTCCATAATGCGTTCAAATACCGCACATTATGTCCACCATAAAAGTAAACCGTTTTGTTAGGACTGATTTCTTATTTGTGCCCAGCATTCTGGGCACGCTTCCACTAGGCAGCGATTTGGGGCATTTTTTTTATTTAGGTAAGATTTATTTTAAGGTTTTTATTGCTTCATTATATTATCGTTTTCTTTGAAATAATATACATTCAAATTTCGAACATCTCTGAAAAACAAAGAAATTTGATATGACCACTATTCTAATATCAGTTGAAATGACGTTTCGTTCGAAATTAAGTGTCAATTGCAAACATATTATACAAATGTCGCACTGTAAGGTCTGTAAGTAAGATATCGAACGATTTGATAGTTGAGGCCAACTCTAGTTAGTCTCTGAATTTAAAAAAACTTTGAAATATTTTTTAAGAAATAAAACCGACTTCATTTGGTTCCCGGTAAAAGTGAAATTTTGAATTTGTTTGAGTTACCCAAATTAATTCAAAAATATCCAATTCACCGCACGTGTACGTTTTACGGTACGGTATTTCCTATCTTCCTGTATGGAGTAGAAACGTGGACAATCTTAGCCCGAGAAAGGCAGAGGATTGATGCATTCGAGATGTGGTGCTGGAGGCGAATGCTGCGAATACCTTGGACTGCGCGACGTACCAATGCATCGATCCTGACTCAGCTGTGAATAAAAACTCGCTTATCTACCATATGCCAGCAACATATTTTGTCATATTTCGGCCACACAATGCGCAGAGGGGACGAAAATTTACAGAAGCTCATTGTGGTGGGGAACACTGAAGGTAAAAGATCCCATCGTTCACCAACAAGATGGACAGACCAAGTGAAAGACTCGTCTTCATCCAAGTTCTACTCGGTCGTAAGATACGCACAGGATAGAAACCGATGGCGACAGATCATTCGCTCCAGATGTAACAATGATGCTGACCACGATCCTCAGACATGAGAGACCGACCAGAAAAGAAGTACGTTTTACAATTGAGGAGCTTTCTTAATGTCTTAGGGCTTCCATCATTACATCTGAAGTAAAATTTTACGATGTAGACCGCCAAGGTCGCAAACAAAATAACAATGTGTTAAATTGGATGAAAGACTAAATATTATCAAGCAGTTCCATTATGCCATCCCTGATCATTAACATCAGGTCCACTCCAGCAAAATGATGGCCACAGTAAGAAAATGCCCAAGCTAATTATGAACACCCTCTAATCACAATGCACGTGCCGTTCAAATTTGAGGAGTTCTCTGAATTCTTCAAGAACTCCATCATCAGAATAGATATCAAATCAAAAATATGAATGTCACAACTAGGATAATAAGTAGAGCTAGGTTTATCGACTAGTTCCACTTTGCCATCCCTGGTCTTCATCATCAGGTCCACTTCATCAAAATGTTGTCACCCCCAAAACAATGTTCAAGTTACATAAAAAAACCCTCAAATCAAAATGCATGTGCCGTTAAAATTTGAGGAGTTCTCTCAATTCCTCATGAATTCCATCATCAGAATAGAACTATAATCAAATAGGACTACCATGAACGTATTTCCTTACAAAGAAAAGATGAATGTCTGAAATCGGATTATAGCCCTGGGAATTACCAAGCAGTTCTACTTTGCCATCCCTGGTCTTCATTATCAGATCCACTCCACCAAATTGATGATTTTCGTAAAGAAATGCTCGAGTTTCTTAAGAACTCACAATATCAGCATGCATGTGCCTTTCAAATTTGAGGAGTTCCCTCAGTTCCTCATGGATCCCATCATCAGAAATAGATTTTGAAAAAAACGGGACCAACCTGGAACCATCTATTTTCAGAAAACAAAAAAAAATCAAATCGGTTCAGTAATGATGGAGTTCTGAGGTAACACCCATTAAAAAAAAACTGACGAATTGAGAACCTCCTCCTTTAGAAATATTGAAGTCGGTTGAAAAGAAAACTTTTCATTGCCGCTATTTCTCCATTACCGGTTAAATTTGTTGTATAAAAAATAGTTCGCTTTGTTGAATTAAAACAATTAAATAAATAATAATAATAATAAATATACCTAGTGGGGAAATCTTACACAAATCGACCTAGTCCCGCGGTAAGCTCAATAAGGCTTGTGATGTGGATACTAGACGACGATATATATAATAGATAGATACATATAAATACTTAAATACTTAGGAAACATCCATAACTTAGGAACAAATATTCGTGATAAAAAAACAAATAAATGCCCTGACCAGGATATAAAATGCCTGATATAAAATGAGCGATCAAGATATTATTAATATTTCGGCGACGCCACCTGATATCCGTGACAAAGCGACTAACGTCATTAATGACTTATTACCAGCACAGTCAAGAAAACTGTACGAGAAAAGTTACGAAGAATTTATGAAGTAGAGAATGGAGAAAAATACGTCATCGCTGTCTGAAAACGTACTTTTAGCGTATTTCGGAGAGTTGTCCGCTAAATTTAAACCTACAAGCATGTGGACATTCTATTCAATGCTCAAAAGTAGGTACTCTTAACATCAAACACAACGTAGACATCGCAACATATTCTAAATTAACTGTTTTTCTAAAACGAAGGAACGAAGGAAGTGCAGTAAAGAAATCCAAAACGTTTTCACCAGACGAAGTCGACAAGTTCTTGAAAGAAGCAAACTATATCTTATGACAAAGGTAACATGTTTTCTATACTCTATAGCAATTTTATATCAAAATCCGTTTTGTTTGACTGTTAGTATTTAACGTGATTTAATGTTTGTGTGTCATTGTTTCAGGTCGCATTAATATTCGTAGTTATGGGGGCTTGCCGGAGACAAGAGTTATACAATGTTATGTTCAATGATGTGCTAGACTTTAATTCCACCATAATTGTCACTATTCGGAACACTAAAACCAAAACTAACCGGACTTTTACCATTACAGGCAATTAAGTATTGCCAGGTGGTTCAGAAATATATGCAACTTCGCCCAAATGAATGCACAGAGACCGGTTTTTTTTATCAAATATATGGGTGGCAAATGCACATACAAAATTCGGAATAATGTACAAAAATAAGAAGTAGTTAATATTCACTTGCCAGCTACATCAACTGCTATAGACCAAGATGAGGCTTCTGTTCGAGCTGGACAAGTCAATTATAATAATTGCACCATCCAAACTGTAAATAATAATGATTATTCTAAATAAATTGCTTCATTTTCGCATTTGTGTTCTTGTTTATTTTACTATTTGTTAATGCTGTTTGTGGCCCTAATCAATACCGCGATGCCGGTCATAATCTGCGGCTCCTGAACGCACCATGGAGGCTTGTGATATGTGGGTAGATAAAGTAGTGTATGCAACTGTACATAATTACCCTTATTATGTACAGTCACATAAACTACTATTATTTTTAAATCTATTTAATGATATAGGCTGTCAAGGGGGGAGGGATGGTACTCCACACTTTGGCTGCCGCGTAACGGAAGGAGCCCCGCGGCCCCTGTACGGCAGAGCGGAACCTGCAGTTGGTGGGCAGCGGCGCGCCTTATTGATTGACATTTGAGTATTTTTGCCTCTCTCTTTTTACTAGCGATATTAATGAAACAGAGCAATGTAATCGGAGTATGTCTATTTTGTATAATCCACTCCACCCTTTGAAATACATGCCATTCAAATTCTTATGATATTTCAAGGTCATTTAGTTTGTAGCTTGCAGAAAAATGCTATTTTGCTCACTGGTTTTGAGCTACAAATTACCGCTGTTAGTGCTGATGAGGTGATAAATTATTTTTTTGAACTCCGGGTATTCAATATTTATTCTATTGATCGAGTGTGATAATGATACAACTACCTACACTAACAAACCTTGGACACTGATCTATTTTTGTGTACGAACTAGTCACAACACGTACCTATGCACATTTAAGCTTGTACTTCGGCAGAGGGGAAACCGTACGTATGCCGACTCCCCTCCCTGTGTAGCTTGAAGAGTCTGGCCAATTAGATAGTCAGTAACAGTAGCAAAAAATAGTAGATTGTATTACTAGGGAGCAAAATGCTATATTGTATCGAGGGATTCAACTACGTCACTCGAGGTGCCAATAATTTTGCTACCGCGTAATACACTCTACTTTTCACTTCTCCTATAAAATTAATATAAATAAAAAACGAAAGATGTTAACACAAAATTTTAATTAGATTAGTAAAAAAACACATGTATTAAAAATACAGTAAATAAAAATCTAAAAGTTTAAGGTGAAATTGGTGCAATTTTGGAGAGTAATGTTTACATTTTTATTAGGCAATGAAATGTTTGTTTTGTTTATTTGTGTATTCTGTGTCGATTCCGGTAACACTTGATTCGTGGACTGATCTTCTTCGGTGTGGCATGATGGGAGGGGCGCGCTTTGAGGTTTGACATCACTCATTGCCGCCATTTCTGCTGCCTCTTCAGCTCGTGCTTGGGCTGAAGTACCAGGCTGCGGCGACAAGCAGCGGTTGTTTCTTATGTTGTCCGTTATGCGCCGGCTAATTTGGGCCTTATTTTCAAGGGAGTCCTCAATATAGCCTTCTGCTACAACAGAAGACTTCCATCCGCCTAAACGCTTTATGGAAGTCAGATCTGCCCCAGAATTAGCCAGGATAGTCGCAGACGTCCTGCGGAAACAATGGCCAGTGTACTGTTCTGAGTTTGGCAGGTTCAAATATTGCGCAATAATTTTCGGCATTTGACTGATTTTATTTTTTCCAATGACCTGCCTCGTGCACTTGCCATTTTGGTAATTTTTAAAAAACCTTTTATTATCAAAGTCGTTGGGCCGCATGGACTGATATTTATGTACAATTTTCGCATAGTCATCCTGAATGACCAATGAGCGTTCTATTTTGGTTTTAGTGTCTCTTAAATTGACCAAAATTAGGGCCGATTTTTATTTTGTTGTAGCATTTACAAAAAGTTGTATTTTTATAAATCTTGGTAGTTTGAAACAAAATTATTGGTTTTTTGGGTTGTTAAGACATTTAACTACATAAAATCTAAAGAAATATATAGCATTATTATAAGGTACGAGAAAAAAACGGACTTTATTCGGAGTTTCTGGGGTTGGGCGATCCACTGAGTTACTAATTTATCATGAAATAAACATAACAAAAAATGTCGTGTAATCTAAATCTAAACTAATCAAAAGCAAGTATTTGAAAAACATAAACAGATCGTCTAAAAATCTCTTTTAAATATCCACTGTGTGACTTTATGACAAAAAACCGTTACAATTTTTTCCTTATAGGTAACATAAAAATCTGCAGAAAAGTCAACTAAAAACTTTAACAAAATATAACAAAGATATTAAAACTTCATAATAAAATGCAACAAGTAAGGTAATGTAGACAAAACCCTTTAGAAATTCAAAATTATGTCTTGGTAATTCCTAAGACAATTTCTCAGTGGAACGTAACATAAAACTAAAGGTGCGTTTAAATTGCAGTCTTAATTTGACAAGTCTCATTTAAAACATAATCTTAAGTTCAAAAATGGAATAATAACCACAATAAAAGCAGTTATTATTTAACTTCCTTATACATAAAAACTAATTAAGAAACATTCATAGTTCTTATCTAGTAACACAGGTAATTATTACTTTGATTTTTTTCTTTTTTGATTTTTCATACTCAGCATGCTTTCTTTTGACTCTTTCTAATTCATCGGGATCATTTTTCAATTTTTCTCGATATCTTTTCATTCGTTCCGCCGGTGTTAACGCCATTTTGAAGTTTTTTGCTAAAACAAATATTTAAGTAATCAGTCATAACCGGAAGGATAAAAAGGGAAGGACACGAAGTTTATTTAGGCTTATTTATACTAATTTAGAGACTAGTTGGTGGTTTTAATCACTTAGTTCGTGTTTAAAAAAAGGAAAAAATCTACTTTTCACATACCTAAAAAATAATCAATACTAAAAAAAAACAATAAGGAAATCAAGTATGAAGTAAAATGTAAATAGTAAAAACCAATAAAAAACTGTTTATAAAATAGGTACATTGCGTTTAGGAAAAAGTTAAGTATGTCGGTATTCCGAAAAGCGGTTGGTATATTTAGTGCCACATCATAGCTGAATCGCAACGCAGCTTATAAAGAATCATAAAATAACAAGCATTCAATTATAATATAAAACTAAACAAACAACCTCCTTTTAAAATAATCAAATAGGTAAAAAATAATACTAGATGGATTGTATATGTAATTATGTATGTAAGTAAAAAATGTTTGTACTTATAACGCGACTTTACCGTTACACTGAGTTACTTTTCAATGCACTGAGAACAAAATTTCTCAACTGAACGTAACAGTTATGCCCTTGAGAAACAAAATGTTAATTGTAAATCAAATTATACAAGCTTTCTCCATAAACTTGATCCATTTAAAAAGTAGATAACTTCGCTAGTAATATAAATAGGTAGTTCCCGAATAAAATATTAAACTTACCTCCGAAAACTTAGTCACTAAATGGAACTCGGAAACACACCTCCAAAACGCGCTTGGACAAGTCCGTCCCTCACGAGTTCTTTAGTGTTGCTAACAGCAAAATATCAAGATGGCTGACACGGCATGAGCATGACATTACAATATTGCCAGATTATGGAAAAAACTACTATTTAGTAGTAAGATATATGAATATTGGCGAATTTTCTCCGTAACTCAGTAGGAGTTTCCACAGAGTAACTGTTTATGGTTTTTATTTGAAATGATTTTTTCTTATTCTAAAACTATTAACTATGGGTAAAGTGATATTTAAATTAGAAATTAGTATCCAAAAAACAATTATAAGGAATCAAAATATATTATTGTTATACAAAAAAAATCTATAAACTCGTTTGAAACTTCAACACTTCGTGGTAGGACATGCAAAAAACAACAGTTTTGCTCACTTCAAAGATGAGTTTTTACGAAAAATATTACAAATTTTCCCTAAAACCCTATAAAATCTAAGAGAAAAATGATTTGTTTATGCATATTTATCACATGCATGTAACAAAGTACTAAACAAGTTTGCTGAATCTTTGTGAGAAGAGGTAGGACATGCCAAAAACGTCACCAGACAACAAAATAAAAATCCGCCCATTAATGTATCCGAGTGATTTTCTAAGTAGTCTACGGTAATATTTAACAATTCCAATCCTCGGCATGCACCAGTGACCCCGAAAATTAACGCCACCTGCAAAAGACGTTACAAATTAAAGGCATATTTCGATGTAATATAAAATGAACATGAAATTTTGATTTATATTGGAATTTAGGTATTAGGTACTTACTTTTACAGCCAGAAAGCTGTAATCGGGGGCCTCATTTAAAAATGTGTTAACATTGTCCGCAGATAAAATTTTGGATTTTTTAGCTTTGTGTCCCTCGGATTGTCTCTTTAGCTAGGCTATCAATTTTGTATAAGTTTTGATTTCTATATGGCTTTGTTCATGCTGACGGTCGATCTCAGCATAGAGTAAATACTCCAAAGAGTGGAGGGTTTTTTAGTTTTAGACAGTTCCTGAAAATATGCTAAAAAACCGCCTCAGAAAATGATTTCGCTCCTTGAGATGTTTTCCATGCACAGAAGTTTTGATAGGCTTGTAAGTATTTTAATCTTGACTTTTCCGGCAGCAGGTTACTGATTACTTGTTGTGCTTCGTTTCTTATGAACTCTGGAGTTAATATTTTATCACTGCTACTGGATGAATCCATTTTTAGTTAGCAAATAAGTGAAATTAATACGAAGAAAAGTTCAAACTATTCTTGTACGTTTCAGTGCAATATTTTTTTTTTTATATTGTCTTCTGTTACCGCGATTGTTATTCATTGAAATTAAACACTTTAGAACGGATTAATCGCGTTTATTAACACCATGATCCTACGTTTCGAGCCCTTTACAGCACTCGTTTTCACAGGGTTAAGAAAAACGAAAACGAATGCTGTAAAGGGCTCGAAACGTAGGATCATGGTGTTAATAAACGCGATTAATCCGTTCTAAAGTGTTTAATTTCAATTTTTTTTTTATTAAAAAAATACATTATTCCCGCCGTTTTCACTGTGTCTATGGTACCTACTTTTTTTTAATGAGCGGTATTAGACGGCACGTTACGTCGGGCACGGTCCCATGTTTCGGTCTCAGTAATATAAGAAAGGGAATTTAGGGAATCGAAGGAACGTTAGGTTAGTTAGGGGTAAGATATACGAGGGATCGGGCCGGACAAAATCGCACCGTCCAATATCTGCTAACGCGCTACATAAAGCCCCTCATTCACGGCAGTCCGCCGACACCTCCGGCACGTAATATAGCATCGTGAATATCGTTGCCGGATGCGTGCCGTACGGCAACATCCTGCTAGCTCCGCCCACCTCCTTGCAGTCCGAACTAAATTACAGTAATAAACAATTGAGAAATGCAGCAATGCATACAATATTAATTATTCATTATTAAAAATGACATACGAGATCGCGGCGATTTTTAAAATTCGAGTACAGTGTATGCGCTACAACGCAGCGTTGCGCATCTTTCAACGGATAAGTGCGAATTGGACTGCCAGGCTGGGCCTGGGCCACTTGCACACCGTGTGTCCGCTACATCCAGCCATGCCGGAGTGCCGGCGGACTGCCGTGAATGAGGGGCTTAAATACTATGTTTTTTTTTCAGCCGTTGATAATGTTTATTCCGTGCGTTGCTACCAACTTAGAAACTTGATACCAGGGAACAAAATTCAATTTTGTTCCCTGTCAGCCGGGCAGAAATGAACAATTTAAAAAAAATCTTGAAAGGGAACGTAATGCAGCTTTGATCCCTGCAAACGAGCTACAAATCACTCGTTTTCCGATAGGAGAAGTGAAAGAACTGTTTCCATCCCTCTTTTGTAGACAGTATGATATTCTTTCTGATATGATATTCTATACCTACATTAAAAATACACCCTAGACATACAACTAATTCTCAAAATGTTTTTAGAAATAAATGATGAAGTAAAAAAAATATTTATGGTTGGCACTCAATGTTCTAAGTGGAATAGCAAAATAAAACAAAAGAGGCGCTTTGCTTCCGAGCGGCGTGTTATTGCTTCCTTTCTGGTGAAGTGCTGGAACATTATCCGCCAGTGCAAGTGAGTAGAAATACACTGTACTTGAACTAAAACATGCTCAAACTTGGCCACATACAATGACGACTGTAAAAAATAAAGCGACATGTATATAGACAAACATAGGTGAAATAGTACATTAGGATACAAGTGCGAATAGGAGAAAATTCGTAATGAGTGGCGATAGAATAAAACACGACCAAAGGGAGTGTTTTAAATCGACACGATTTGCGAATTACCTATTCGCACGTGTATCGTACATATGGCCCATGCTCATTATCGCACTAGTGCGGTAATATAGCACCATATGTACTGTAATAGTACATTACCTAACTAGTGCGGTAAAACAAAGAAAGGCCGAGATCGCACATGTTTGCGACCCGAGCTGCAAGCGAGGGACGTAAATATGCGATCAAGGGCTTTATTTATTACCTCACGTGTTAGGTACAGTCAACGACACAGCTGTGAATATTATATAATCGGCAACCCTGGCCAGGTAAACATTGAAAGGAGAGAGCTCGTTTAATTTTAATTATAAATAAGTGATAAATGCTTACAGTTATTATTGTGAAGTACACAAAAGTGAGGAAGACCGGCTTGTGGCCGAACACACACCGAATTTGACAGTGGAACACCAAATTTGAGCATTTTAGCACTACGGTAAGAACAATTGAAAACCGTTTAACATTTAAAAACACAAAACATCACCATTTCGTTCGCAAAACATAACTGTACATACTGCGTCATGCACGTGTGATTGGACACTGCGAGTTGACAGTGACAGTACAATAACATTGACACATGTTCATGCCTACCAACATCAAGGACCAAATGTTGCCAACGAAAGGGTGCGTTCAAAAATCATAAAATATAATTGTGACTTTGCATATTATCAAATATTGTTCACATAAATAATATATATTATGGATAAGAAAAAGGAAACCTTAAGGAAAGCCGTTTTAAGGCCCAGAAAAATTGCAGAATCGCCTCAACATGACAATAGTGATGAAGAGAGGTTACATGATCACCAAGCATGCCTAAAAAAAATCAGCGAAGGTGATAAAACTATCCTAAAATTAAAACATGAATTACAGCAACTATCAGACATAGCAAATGAAAATGTGATATTAAAAAAACTTCTAGCTGACAAAGAAAGACAGTACAATAGTTTAGAATCTAGATTTATTTCTAAGGACATACCCAATAGCACCAATCCTGACGTAGGGTCACTTGACACAGATGACATGGAAATTTTAACCCCGCTTAAGTACAAAATAGAAAAAAAAGAAAAGGAAAACCTCTCGTTAGCAATGAGAGTCAATGAATTGGAAACTGAAAACAAGACCTTGTGTGACATAATTAAAACAAATGAATCGCCTTCTTACACAACCCCGGAACAAATGGCAGTCAAAACCGATAAAATTAAACACCTTGAGCAAAAAACAATTAATTTTCGACGAAGAATTAGATCACTCTCTCACAGGCTGCGCACACTTATCAAAAAACACTCGGACATGAAAAAACAATACGATGAATTAAAAACAAAAGAAATATCTTTAACAACGATCCAGGAAACAGTCAAAAGTCTTGCAAAAAATACGGACAAGTTAACGAATATTGTAGAACAAACTTCACAAACATGGAATAGCCCCTGTACTAATATAAGTATAAAACAACATCCCTTGCCGATGACTGAGCGTATGTCACAAGACAACAATTCCGCAAAGACACTTGAAGAGCCTAGGTCAGAAAATCAACAGAGAACAAAACCAAAACTTCTACTACTCTCAGACCTCCACGGGACGGAGGTGGTTTCGATGTTGTCTCGAATACGCCGCGGAGACTACGATTTTACGGCAGACGTTATAAACAACGGCACCACTGATCGTGTTTTATTGGATATTGATAAAAAAACGGAACAGTTTACTAGAAAAGATTGTATAGTTTTGATGTGCGGTGGTAATGATTACAATATCTACACCCCAAAAGAGACTGTGCGAATGATAGAAGAAGCCGTCAAAAACCTTTTCCACTGTAATATTATAGTTTGTACCATTCCGATGAGTATTAACGACAGCAATAGGGGATTCAATCTATTTGCCACTAAAGTGAATGCAGGACTTACCTTAACTCTATCAAAGTACAATAATGTCAGTATCCAAACCATTGATGAGAACATTAATGTAGAAGATTATTCAAACAATGGTTTCCATTTGCGAATTAAGGGAAAATTTAAGTTAGCCACCTCTATAAACATAGCGTTAAAGGAAATTAACGAAAAATTCTATAATAGTTCTGTTTTTTTATAAATGATGATTCAGTAACTGTTAATATGACTGAGAATCTCGGCATAATGCATTTAAATATTAACCGACTAAGAAATAAACTACTTAACTTAGAAGCCTTTATTGAATGCGAGCTCACAATCAAACCAATAGTAATAATGCTTACGGAAACATGGCTTGAACCTACAGAATATGCGAGTATTAATTTGCCAGGATACTCAGTCGCAACTCATTCATCTAGAAGCACTGTAAAAGGTGGCGGCACTATTATTTTTATTAGTGACGATTACTTTAATAGTTTCCAAAGTGTAGATGTTTCACAATATTATGTAGAAAGACATTTTGAAGTATGTCAAATAGTGTTGGAATTGGGTGGCGGTATTAATTTCACTTTGCTCGTAGTCTACAGATCCCCAAACTCTGGTTTTGATGTCTTTATTAATCAGTTAAGTAACTATTTAAGTCAATCTGCATCACGTAATAACATAATCATTGCAGGAGATTTCAATATTAATATAGCTGATAAGAGTAATAATAAAACAAAGCTGTTCTTGCAAACGCTATTGGAACACAATATAATACCTACCATATCAGAGTTTACTCGAACAACAGCTAACAGCAAGACAGCATTAGACAACATAATGACTGACTATAGCGAGTTCGTTACTGCTTATGTGATCCCATGTAGTTTCTCTGATCATGATGCACAAATACTCGAACTACCACACTCACTTAAGCAAATAATTAAACAACAGAAAACTATAAAGAAACGCATCTATAGTAAAAAAGCATCGGATAAATTCCAAAACGATCTTAATGACATAGATTGGCATTCGGCCTTTTACAGCAAAGACTGTAATAGTAAATTACAGGAATTCTATAATACATTACTTCCTTTAATAGATAAACACTTCCCGCTCAAAAAAGTACAATCTCGATTAAAATCGAACAAATGGATCACAAAAGGCATTAGAAAATCCAGCAATACTAAACGTAAATTATTACTTATGGCTAGAAATACGAATGATAACCATTTTATGGAGTATTATAAATCATATAAGAACACTTTTAAATCAATTATAACACATGCTAAGAAAATGCAAATACATAGAACCATTTCATCAGCCAAACACAAGGCTAAAACCATTTGGAATCTGGTAAAAGAGAATACGGGCAAGGGCTCTAAGGCCTTACCGAATTTAACACTAAATTTAAAAAATGATGAAGTTAAAGATCTAAACATAATAGCAAATGCCTTCAATAGATATTTTCTAGACGTGGGGAAGACATCTGACACCAGTGTAAATTCAGAGCACATGAAATATATTTACAATTTAAAATTGGACAACAGCAATTCATTATTTTTAAGTCCTATAACAGAATTAGAAATCATTAGAGTAGTAAAGAACCTTAAAAATAGTAATTCAACTGGACCAGACAACTTAAGTTCAAGATTTGTAAAAATCAATATATGTTTTCTATGTACACCATTATGTATGATATTTAATCAATGTTTAGAAGAAGGAGTTTTTCCGAATGTTTTGAAAAAAGCTAAGGTCATCTCAATATTCAAAAAAGGAAGTCGTTCTGAGATGAATAATTATAGGCCTATATCTCTTTTGTCAGTAATCTCAAAAATATTCGAGAAATGTTTAGCCAATAGAGTAGAGAGGCACTTTGAAAAATATAACTTATTTACTTCGCGTCAGTACGGCTTCAGAAAAGGAAGAAGCACCTCTGATGCTGTTATCAACCTGGTAACCGAGGTGTTGTCGAACTTAAATGCAGGACAATTCTGTGGTGGGGTGTTCTGTGACCTGACAAAAGCATTTGACTGTGTCAGTCACAGAATACTGCTCAATAAGCTTGAGTATTATGGTATTCGTGGCATAGCTCTAAGTCTTTTCAAATCATATCTGACCGATCGTACACAATATGTAGAGATCCTAGGCGGGGATGCTGATAAAGTTTGTCGGTCTGAAGAGGGTACATTAAAATACGGGGTACCTCAGGGTTCAGTACTTGGCCCCTTATTATTCCTTATATTTATTAATGATTTACCTGATTGCCTAACTTTTGGGACACCCTATCTATACGCGGATGATACCAGCGTCATACTAAATGCACACACTGCTTACGAGTTCAACTTAAAAATCGAAACTTGCTGGAAGGAACTCGAAGGTTGGTTTAATTGCAACGGTTTAAACATTAATTGTGATAAAAGCTCGTATACTGTCTTTCGCAGGAGTTTCAAAAGTACAGACATAGATTGTAATATACCCATAAAAAAGTCTGATTGCATAAGATTCTTGGGAGTAGATCTCGATCCATATCTGAGGTGGCATAACCAAATAGAGACAATTTGCAAAAAACTGACTAGTGCGTGTTATTCTTTGAAAAGTCTTTCCAAAATAGTCGATAAAACCACCTTAAAAACTGTTTACTTTTCATACTTTGAGAGTATAATTAGATACTGTGTCGAAGTTTGGGGAAACGGTTCGGACATTAACTCGGTGCTACTATTACAGAAAAAAGCCTTACGACTCATTATGGGTTACACACGTATACCAATTACCCACAGAGACATGTTCAAAGACCAACAAATCTTCACAATTGTCTCTATGTACCTCTACCGCATCTGTGTCTATGTATTTGTAAACAAGGAAATGTATCCCACAACAGGTGAAAGTCATCACTTCAACCTAAGAAATAAAAATAGTTTGGCTCTAACTAAATTTAGCTTCGTCCACTTTAATAATAGTTTTAACAATATAGCAATAAAAATTTATAATAAGTTAAGCCAGGACATCAAAGATTGTAATGACTTCAGAACATTTGACAAAAAAGTAAAAGACTTCTTTATTAATAGGCCATATTACACTATAAATGAATTTTTCGCCAATGCACTTATTTAATTATTGTATGTAACCATTTCATCTTAGTTTTAAAAAAATTGACATGTACCTGATATTTCTAGTTTAGATTTTAGTTTAAAATGTATATTTGCATGTACTTGTACGTTAAAGCAAATAAATGATATGAGTATGAGTATGAGTATGAGTAATACAGCCAAAGTGCCAAAAATATGTATACACGACCTTAATTCTCTGGCAATAAAGTTCTGTATACATATTTTTGGAACTTTGGCTGTATTAACAGCTGTGTTGTTGACTGTACATCATTTTATGCCTACACTTTATGGCCAGGTGTGGCATAATAGTACATTGTGATACACGTGTGCCACGTGACATGACCATCATAGGTCATTATACACGAGGCGATATTGTGCGCGCGAGCTGAACTGAAAGCGAGTGCACAATAAGGAAGCCGATGTGTATAATGATCATGCACACACGTGTCATACGACATTTTTCAACACACTTGTAAGTAAAAATCAAAATTTCATTCGTGGTTATTAACTTTTGTTAAATACGTTAACTTAATTGTCAGAATCATGTAAGAATGCCTACATGTTAATTAGCACATAAGTTTCACTAACCTTTATTGCCTACTTGAAGCTTCTTGCGATGCCTTTTCGACGTAGGTTGATGATGATGACAATATTTTACATTTTCAACTAATAAATCCGTAAGCTAAGGCCCAAACATCACAAATAAGTAGGTATATTTATCACTAATAAGTACAACTAGATTTTCATGATGGCACTCCCGTTTTGTAGTTTTAGAGGAGCCTAATCCACATATTGTTATAGTTTTACTTCAAATTCTGTTGTTATAGTTGCATTTTATCATAATAATAAAGCAAGAAAACAATCACAAAATGCTTTTCGTAAACAAGTTGTTTACCACGGTGCGCCATTGGTGGACTGTGGTTTTTTAGAATTGCGTTGCGCGCGTAAATTTGAGGCAAAGGCCCGCCAAACAGCCAAAATAAAAAATGAAATTATTTATGTTTAAAGCACAAATTATTGTGAATTTTGAATAATTTAATACAATTTCACGTATATTCAATAATTCAGAAGGTTTTAATCCATGTATTCAACTAAATACGGAGATATTGCTTTTTAACGCATAAGTTATTATGCGGCAAGAAACAGTATAGATAGGTACTTTATTTGGAAAAAAAATCCAATCCGACAAAATTTGGTTGGACTGTAGCAAAGGGGGGGCCGGGACTTAGAATATTTTTGGTCGAGGTGGTGTCATTATAACACTATTTTTAAATGATTGTAATGTGTAGATGGCGTCAAAACAAGCATCTTTTATTGGGAAAACTTTGCTCTAAACTTAAAAATGGCCGAGTTAGAGGCCTTCAAAGGTTGAAGTTTTTGAAGGGACTTGTAAAATTTTCATCGAGAGTGGTGTCATTATAACAGTATTTTTAAATGATTGTAATGTATAGATGACGTCTAAACAAGCATCTTTTATAGGAAAAACTTTTCTCTAAACTTAAAAATGGCTGAGTTAGAGTCCTTCAAAGGTTGAAGTTTTTGAAGGGACTTGTAAAATTTTCATCGAGAATGCACAGTGTGTAATTTTGGCTTAGTTGCGGTCATGTGTGGTTTATGTGTTTAATTGATAGCTCTTAATGCTTTAGAGGTTTAACAAAGACACCGAAGGTTTTTTTATAATTAGTTTCGGAGTTATTGTGATTTGCGAGAAAAACCCATAGAAACCATAAAAATGCATTTATTTTTTTCAGGTGCATTATATGCAAATAAATTAAATATGTTCTCATAAAAGAAGTTTCTAGCCATAGCTTTGCAAAAAACTGCATAAAAAACACGTTAAATTAAGACACAATTAAGGTTTTTACCGAAGATGAAAACTATTTTTTTGTGGGTCAGTGTCTTAATGGTCGCATTTAATTTTTTTAAAGACTGAATTTACACATAATAATATACTTGTATATTAAATGCCAGCTCATAAAAATGAAGGGGTGACGAAATATGAATTTTTAAAATTTTTGTTAAGGGTTGTCACTAACTTTTCTATGGAAATTTAATTATCATGTTCAGTCATATTAATTGATTCTGCTCATAAATAAAATTTTGGAAGAATTTTGGTTTATTATATTACTTATATCATTCAACCACTCATAACTTTTTAAAACAAAAACATTAAAACAAAATCAGCCCAATTTTCTGGTTTGTAATAGGCATTATTATGTTTGACTCTTAAAAAATTGTGCTACGCAAAAAAACGTTGGGTCATATCTTCGATGAAGGATATTTTGTAACAATTTGGCTACCAAATACGTCAAAAGATACGGCTAGTACAATATGACCGTCACGGTTCATAAAATACTGATACATGGTGCGAAAATCATAGAATCTATTTCCTTACCCATTGGAATGCTCTCAGAACAAGCCGGTGAATTAAGGAACAAAGTTTGGCTTTATGATCGAGAGCCCCATACACGCATATTAGACCGTAAAACCACTGTCCTTGACTTGGTTCACTGAGCTTTAGAGTCTTCTGACCCTCTTTTGTCGACTATGTCAGTTGGCGATAGACAAAAAAAACTAAAACATTCTGCCATTCCAGACAAAGTTCTGCAACTTTTAAAACCCACAATGGATAACGTACTTATCCATATATGACGACCCGTCACCACTAAAATATTCTGATGATACTTCTAGTGAATTCGAACGAGATACTGACGACGATAACGAAAATAACAACATTGTATTATCATCTGAAGAATTGTATTGTGATGATTGATGATGATTGATAAATTTCATCTAAATTGATTCAGCCGTCCTTGTGTGATCGAGCAACAAACATCCAAACTTACAAGCATTTACATTCATAATCTTAATAGGATTTATTTTTGGCGTTAGTTTTGGACAACCCTATTTCCTTAGAAATTTCTCAAATACTTAGAAACGCTATATCTATCTACCCCTTCTATTGTCGTGTGTAATTTTTTAGGACATAATAAACAACAATATTCTTCATATTTATGATGAAGAATAAAATGCGACCGACACAAGACTAAATTAAAAATCAATAAAAAGTGAAAATAAGAAAATCTTAAATAATTCATGTAATACCACAGTTACATTTCTTATTTTTTTTATACGCATAGATAATGCAATGTTGCGTTACGTAAGATGCTAACAAAAATAATAACAATTATAATTAAACACTTTAGAACGGATTAATCGCGTTTATTAACACCATGATCCTGATCATGGTGGTGGATCATGGTGTTAATAAACGCGATTAATCCGTTCTAAAGTGTTTAATTTCAATGAATAACAATCGCGGTAACAGAAGACAATATTAATAACAATTATATTTTAGGAGAAAAAATATATTAATTTTTCCGTAAGGTCATTGACCTTTCACAAAAAAAATCATTTCTCCAAAAGTATACCGATATTTACCAAAGGATTTTTTATCGATTGTTTGCCATATCAAGCTCTTTCGAATAAACACATAAACTACACGTGGCCGCAGCTGGGCCAAAATTACACACTGTGGAATGGTGTCATTATAACAGTATTTTTAAATGATTGTAATGTGTAGATGGCGTCAAAACAAGCATCTTTTATAGGAAAAACTTTTCTCTAAACTTAAAAATGGCCGAGTTAGAGGCCTTCAAAGGTTGAAGTTTTTGAAGGGACTTGTAAAATTTTCATCGAGAGTGGTGTCATTATAACAGTATTTTTAAATGATGGCAGAATGGCACCTTAAGGAAGGTCGGTGTAGGTACGACGACGAGCGAAGCGAGGAGGAGTGTTAGGTAGAACTGCGACCTTACAGCGCGCGAGCCGAGCAAGTAAAAACTCCCAGCTCATTTTAAAACATCAACCTTTGAAGGACTCTAACTCGGCCATTTTTAAGTTTAGAGAAAAGTTTTTCCTATAAAAGATGCTTGTTTTGACGCCATCTACACATTACAATCATTTAAAAATACTGTTATAATGACACCACTCTCGATGAAAATTTTACAAGTCCCTTCAAAAACTTCAACCTTTGAAGGCCTCTAACTCAGCCATTTTTGATTTCAGAGAAAAGTTTATTAAGAAAAAAGTGGTTATTTCATCAAAATCTTGAAAATTATTCTAAGTCTTTTGTAACCCCTATGTTTTTTGCATTTTTCAAAAAAAAAAAACTAAGTCCCAAAATCGGCCCCCCTTTGGTATAGTCTGACCCAAAATTTGAATGTATTGTCTGTGTACGCAACTTAGTCTCGTTGGGTACAAACTTAATTTGATGGGGTTATCTGATTACCACACTAGTTCAATAATATAATGAAAAAGCACGCGTGTTTAATATCTTGGATTATGAGCCTAAAAGCGGTACAATAAAAACCTCGTTACGAGCAAGTGTGTTGAAAATGTATGTTTTTCAAATACTAATTCAGAATACTAATACTGAAAACTTTGTGATGACCACTAGAACACAGACTTAAGTACGATATTGTAAGGGACTAAATAATCTTATACCATGGGCCGTGTAGTATTACAAATATGACCCTGTTATAGCGATGCGACCACTTGATAATTGCCTTCAAAATGATATCAACTTTTGTTTGTTTGTTTGTTTAAAATACTATACTTATAAATATAAATTGTATTTAATACATTTATTTTTATTTAATAATTGTGTGTTAAAAGTCAGTTTTACTTGTATGACTCGTCCGAACATTTACACCATCGGCAACAGATTAGTGTGTACATACACACTGTTGCAGATGTTGTAAATGTTTGAACGAGTTATACAAAAAGATCGAAAACATTAAGTTGTTCTTGTAGATGTAATCAATCAAAGTGCAAACACTCATTGATATTGGTTAAATAATATTTCTTAAAAAGAAAGGAAAAGTGGAAAAACTCGTTGCCTCGGGGGAGACCATGAGTTTTTAAAACTCGTTGCCTCGGGGGAGACCATGAGTTTTTAAAACTCGTTGCCTCGGGGGAGACCATGAGTTTTTAAAACTCGTTGCCTCGGGGGAGACCATGAGTTTTTCTTTTTTTTCTTTCTTTCCTAGAAATTTGGTATCGTTCGCAGACGTTTCTGCTTAAATATAAAAAAATATTTTGGTTGAATCATATCGAATAATCGAAAGTCATCCGTTCGTATAAAAATTTGTTAAATTTGGTTTATATCGAACCGAAAACCATTATACCGGGTTTTTAATTGTTATCAACCCATTAAAGTAACTTTAAAATAGACTAATTGTTTACTTAGTTTGTTTTTATTTCGGTCAAGTACCTGTAATATGGAAGTAATTATACCTTACCTGTATTCAACATACAAATTACTAAACAACATACTCGTACATCTCAAAACCCACGTCACGTCCCCGGGAACCGTTAACGTTCCCTTAACGACGTAAACACTTCACAGACCGTGGAGCTGCTGTGAGCACATTTCATGCGTTACAAGGATACTCCATTCTGGATTATAAATCACAAGTCAAAAATAACCATTTTTATATTATTTAGTGACGACTTTCTGGTGACAGTTCGACCTTCTTAATAAAGGGTTTATATTATTTGGAGAACAATAATTATTGTACTATTTTTTACTACCCAGCAGTCCCTTACTAAGTATACACGTAAAATAGTTACAGGCTTCTACAGAAAATGATGGCTGTAAATAGTTATAGTATCTACTTATACGTCGTTTATCAAGAGATATTTTAGCATGTATTTAATATCAAATTAAATCCCAAACATATTGTTACGTTTGAAGGGTGGGTACTGAATAAAAAAAATGCACTATTTAACCACTAATTAAAAATTAATTTTTAATTAGTGGTTAAATAGTGCATTTTTAGTGGCTTTATTGCAAATACAAGACACTAAACACTGTACTTGAACACACTTAACGCACACTAATTCAACGCACTTGTCACTTTTACTTCGCTCCGATTCGCTCTTGATCCGCACTTTATCGCATTCAGAATTGAACTACTAAGTATTAAGTCGCGAGTAGGTACCTAAGTACTTCTGTCGCTTAACTACTCCCAGTCGCAAACCTAAGGGAGGCCGGATCGAAGAAAGTTCCAGTATTAGGCGAAGGATGGGCTTGAAGCCAGTAACCAGCTTACCGGGATCCGACCGCCAAAAGCCTCGCGTGATCTGGACCTGTAGAGTTATTATAGTTATTAGTTATAGTTATACGCGGTTGAGTATTAGGCAGTTGTGTCTGCGAGTATTCCAGAACATTCTCGACTCTTGCCGTCTCTTTCTATCCCTCTCTTTCACACACTTGTCGAAGGTTCCGTATAGCTATCTCTTTCTAAGAGTGTTGTCTCATTCACTCCTTCGAGAAATTTCGCCATATACTGAATTGTACTTCAGGGGCCCATAAGGGGTCCTAAAAACACCTGGAAACGGGTTTTCAGGTTATTGTGCCATCTGGTAGAGGGTGGCCTGGTCCGAACTGAAAACAAGTTTCAGGCGCCTGAAAACAACGGCATCTGAGGTAAATTTTGAATCTTCTAGTATGTGAAAGAGCCACCTCCAAAACGGCCTAAAATCACTTTTCAGCCTGCTGAAAACGCTTCTAAGGCATGAAATATCACATTTAAAGTTTTGTTCACATCACCGGCCTAACAATTTGTTTTACAATGTACTACCTTTTTTTTTGTTTATCTATAATGAACAGTGATGGCAAATTATTCAGCTATTTCGTTGCAGCATAGTCAAAAAAAGGACTTTCTATTTAAAAAATCCAGGTAGATGATCAATTAGGGTTGGTAGTATCAGTATTATTAATTCTAATTAGCTATTCGGCTGAAATGTGTGTGTTCACAAATGGGTGTGTGTTCACATGACAAGGTGTATGTAATTATGTAAATGTACGGGCTAGTTCAAATCATAAGTCGTCAATTTAACCTTATATAGGTAACTGGGTAAATTTTGCTCGCAAATATTTATTAAGTTTTGGATTACAATCTGACTCAACTCCAGCTTGCATTAAATCATTCATTTTTCAAAGGCGTAGGTGGATTATACTAATAATAAAATTACTGCAAGCAGGAGCAGTATATGCAACCTAGTTCCACTCGACCCAGCAACAACTGGCTCACTGCACTTTTAATGATTCTCCACTTAGTAGGTAGGTATCTGGCTACCTACGTCTACAAAAATCAAGCAAATTTAAAAATTTTAAATTGTAAGAGGTTTTTGTACTTACTGGCTATTTTTATAGAACACGCGCTAGAAACTTGATTAATTAATGTACCTAAGTTACTATACTTACCTATATTAATTCTAACATGTAGGTACTATCGATTGAAAATGGCGTGAACAAAACGGATTCCGTAAAATTAAAAGGAACGAATTATTTTGCACTAAATTAGTTTATGCATGAACATGTTGGTCAACTTTGTGCAAGTGCCAGCATGAAAAACATCCTTGTAATAACAGTAAAATCGCGACGTTTAACTGTTCGTTAATAATTGAATTACCTTCGTATTTAGTCTCACACCCTTTTACCACAATTAAGCTCCATCAAAAACTGCACTCTTTATAACGAATGGTCCAAATATTATTTTTCAACACACTTTCTCTTAACGAGGTTCTTATCGTACCGCTTTTAGGCTCATAATCCTAGATATTAACCCTTAACCACCTACCTACCGTCTCACAGACTCATTCATCAAAATGCTAGAGCAGCAATTGCCAATGACTGTGTTATTCCAGAAAAATCTAAAAACCAATATAATGCCGTCTATGTAAAATTTATCGAGTGGAAAACCTTACGCGCAAAGTCTTTTTCAGAGACTGTTTTGATGGCCTATTTTCAAGAGCTGTCTGAAACCTATCGGCCATCAACATTATGGTCAAAATATTCTATGTTGAAAGCTGTTATAAAGTTAAAACATGACATAGATATAAAAACTTACACCAGATTGACTGCTTTCTTAAAAAGGCAAAGTGCAGGATTTCAGAGTAAAAAATCGAAGGTACTAACAGCTGAACAAATTGAGACGTTTATTAATGAAGCTCCAGATCAGCAACATCTAGCTACAAAGGTATAAACTTAAATATAAATGACACACAGACTCATTCAATAAAAAAATGGTATAATTCTAAGTGTGAGCATCGGAGAAACGTGTGTGTCCTTGTACCTTCCTCCCTCCCGCTTCAGTGCCGCGTCACCGCTCGCCGAGGTCGGTCGTGCACGCGTTTAGTTTTGGTGAGTATATTTCTGCCTCGGCCCGTCTCTGAGACGGGTGGTAGGTGCTTACTTTTTTTTTTCTTGGGGTTGGGGGATAGTAGGTAGGTAGTTAAGGGTTCGCGTGCTTTTTTATTATATTATTGAACTAGTGTTGTAATCAGATAACCCCATCAAATTATGTTTGTACCCTACGAGACTAAGTTACGTACACAGATAATACATTCAAATTTTGTCGGATTGGAAAGTTTTTTTTTCCAAATAAAGTACACTGTTTTAGCCGCATAATAACTTATGCCTTAAAAAGCAATATCTCCGTATTTAGTTGAATACATGGATTCAAACCATCTGGATTATTGAATATACGTGAAATTGTATTAAATTATCCAAAATTCACAATAATTTGTGCTTCAAACATAAATAATTTTATTTTTTATTTTGGCCGTTTGGTGGCCCTTTGCCTCAAATTTACGCGCGCAACGCGATTCGAAAAAAATACACCAATGGCGCGCCGCGGTAACTTATTTACGTAAATCATTTTTGATTGTTTTCTCGCTTTATTATTATGATAAAATGCAACTATAAGAGAATTAGAAGTAAAACTATAACAATATGTGGATTAGGCTCCTCTGAAACTACAAAACTAGGGTGCTATCATGAAAATCTAGTTGTACTTAATAGTGATAAATACAACGTGCTCGCGAGGAACCCGCATAACTTTGCCACCGTGTTCCTGACCATGTTTAGAAAATAAAATGTCGTATAAAGTAAGCTGGATTCGGCTTAGTTTGCGAGTAATTAATATTTTTTGTTTTAAATAGAAACCAGTATAATGCACCTTTATGATAGCGACGTTGCAAGACCGCGTCATATTATCTGACTGACGTAAACTGCAGAAGTTCGTTCCCGTCACTGTCATCACTGTTTATATGTCATTGAAAATAAATACGTAGAATATTAAATTACTATTACTTAAAAAACAGTGTTATTTGTAAAATAGATTGATTTCTTATGACTATGCTTAGATTTGGCAAGGGGGTTGGGGGGGGGGGTTGGATATTCACTTAAATTCATGAAACTACACATGAAACTAAATAGTTCGTTGTGTTTTATTACCCATAACTATGTTATGTGCATATTGTTATTGTATGATTGTATAAAATTTTAATAAATTAAATAACTCAAAACAAATTTTAATGGGACTATTCATTTATTACACTGTCAGGAATTGCAATTAGCTAGTTCGGCCACTTGCACTTCATTGAAATCAATGTCTCCGTGACCACTTAAGTAGAAACTACAACAGTATTAGTACTTCCAGTATTTCCTTTTACTGTATCCTTAATACTTTTCACCTTGTAGCACTTGAAGACCAATTTATTTACTCTTTTTTCGACTAGCGACATCAACCGTCTAAGTTAAACCTTAAACCGCACCATTTGTGCAATAGCTAGGAACATTATGATTTGTAATCTATCGTGGATGTAAATTTATGTTAACTTTGTAATTACCTATTTGGTTTTATTAAAGTTTATGATAAGAGTCTTGTTATTTGTTTTTTTAAGTAAAAATACACAATCATTAATCAATCTGTTCATTTATTATTATATGACAACACATGAATACCCTAGTACCCTATTAATTGTAAATCACTGTATCAGCTACGTGCAAAGTCGGGACTTGCGTTGAAATCCGGGGACTGGAAGCCGAGCTGGAATCCTCAAAATCCGCAATGGCACTCCCACGTTTCTCAGGATCTGAGTGATATTTTGCATCATGGACCAACAACACTCGGCAACATTTTTTTAGCTGTTAGGTTGACCGTCAGAACACTCACAATTTCTTCAAGTTTTATTACAAAGATTATTTTTATCTTAATTACATTTGCTACACCGTTAGAATCAATAACAACAATGTCACCCATCGTCCAAGTGACTGATGTCATTATTTAAAATACACACTCGACACTCGAAGGAAATTTCCAAGTGGCCAGTATGTATGTTCTTATCCTTTTAATGAATTTAGTTTTCCTTTCTCCCTACAATATTGAAAATAAGAACTGTGGAGGGGCAGCATTAATCGTTTTTTTACATTTACACTTAATAGTAATTTATCATTAGCATTTTGATCTTTGATCAGTAGGTACAACTACGATTTGAATCGAAGGAGGTTGATCATAATCCTGCGAGCGGAAACACGCCTAGTGTGTGCAAGCTTTAAAATACTTAAACATAAGTAAAGAGATCCGATTGCACAATATGTACATCCTGGTTTGAAATAATTTCTGTTTGACAAGAAATGTCTTTGTGACTCTGACTTGCCGTTCCAATGGAAAGAGATAACAATAACAAACGTTGCCAGCTCGTCCTAAGGCATTGTGTTACTGGTGAACGAAAAATAATTTATTTATTTTGGATGAAAAGTTAAAAAAAGTTAAAAATCCTATTTCGACCTATGTTAATATAACGTTTTTTAATCATTACGACCTCAGCTATACGGTAGTTAAGTTATGCGGCTTCCTCGCGAGCACCCTGTATACTTACTTATTTGTGACGTTTGGGCCTTAGCTTCGGGATGTATTAGTTGAAAATATTTTCATCAACCGACGTCGAAAAGGCATCGCAAGAAGCTTCAAGTAGTCAATAAAGGTTAGTGAAACTCATATGCTAATTAGCATGTAGGCATTCTGACATGATTCTGACAAATAAGTTACCTAACATACTTATTTAACAAAAGTTAATAACCTCGAATTAAATTTTGATTTTTACTTACAAATGTGTTGAAAAATATCGTATGACACGTGTGTGCATGGCCATTATACACATCGGTTTCCTTATTGCGCACTCGCTTTCAGCTCGCGCGCACAATACCGCCTCGAGTATAATGACCATCATAGCACACGTGTATCACAATGTACTATTACAATGCATGTGCTCAGAAAGTGTTCTTTATACAAGTAATGTTATGCATAGAAGGTGATTATTTTCCTTACTAGTGCGAGAATGGATTTTCATTGTACTTTTCCGCACACTCGGGCTTTTTATTTTTTTTCACATAGATATATGAAACAGCAACATTGTTTTTAGCCATTATGATATTATGACATTCTGCTACAGGCTATAAAAAAGGGCATTAAAGTTTTATTAATTTAAAATCGACATCGACATGATTAATTTAAACATCAACGGTAAAAAGTGTCTACTCAAACTGTGCCGTTTTGTTTCAACGATGACATTCTGCCACTAGGCCTATTAAAAAGGAAAGACAAGAAATGATAGATTGAAGTTTTATTATATAAAACTAGCGACCAGCCCCGGCTTCGCACGGATTATTATTATACACATATAAACCTTCCTCTTCAATCACTCTATCTATTTAAAAAACCGCATCAAAATCCGTTGCGCAGTTTTAAAGATTTAAGCATACACAGGGATATAGGGACAGAGAAAGCGACTTTGTTTTATACTATGTATACTTCGTTTTTTTTAGCATTAGAAAGACCTTTGCAGAACGAAATATAACATTCTTCGTTTATACAGCGCTAAGTAAGTGGATTTTTGACCAACATAGAACATGTTTCACTCCAGAGAACATGGAAAAAGTCTCAATTATTTACACATTTTACAACTGGACTGATGAAATGAACAACGTACACGTACCATGTGAAGATTTTGAAGAACTTATTCCTATAGCTACGTGTTCTATGGATATTGATTGTTAATTCTATGGGGTTGTTTACCTTCATATTATTTGTTAGGTACTCGTCAATGAAGATGGTGGTGTATTTTTTATAGCTATTATTTATTTTATGAATTAAATTAATGAGGATGAGTATGAGTATGAATTTAATTTTAATGTTAACAAAGACTCCATAGCTCTCCTTAGTCTTACCGTGCTAAAAATACTCCGAGACCTGCACATTACCTATTAACAAGATGCAATGTTATTTAAATTGCAAATTTACTTACACATATAACTTATTTAATTTAAACGTTCGCGGTAAAAGCGTCCACTCAAACCATGTGTAAAAAAACGCGTATATATTTTTTTATAATTTTGGAGGCAAAGTTAAATAATTGTGAATCTTTTAATCTATTTCATTGGTTTTATTGTTCGTCGTTACTTAGAATAATTATAATCTTCTTTTAGCTGTCGAGTTTCGACGAAGAAATGAATAATCTTGAGTGCGAAGTGAAAAACCAGAACTGAATTGGCCCTAAATAACTTGATGGCGCAAATGTCAAACGCAAAGTATGAAGGCACACCTACTATGCGTAAGGCTAATATATCAGATATTACCTGATATACCTGATATTAAACTTCAACGCTAATTAGAAGCCTATAATTATATTTGAGAGTGGCAACTCTGATTGCAGATGACGTAGCGGTTCATAATTGGTTGACACCCAACAACAAATCCCCTCCTCCACTTTTCGTTTCCAGTTTTATCCCCACCAGGTCGTAGCCGTGGCGATGGCGCGGCTGGTACCTCATTGGCGTTCTGTTTGTCGGAACGTAAGGTTCAGAACGAAAAGTTCTAGCCTAGTCTAGGATTTTTCGTAAGTTTTAATTAACGGTTTTACCGTTCGATTGCTATTATAATTTTAATTTACAGAAAGGTTGACACCCGATCGATTCACGCAGCGCAGCAACCGTAAGTAAAAATGTTGTAATGTGTTTAAAATTGCTTTCAGTGAATCGGTTCGTCCTAAGACGGAACCAGGCCAGTAAAAAAGGTGATATCAAACTTTTACGTTCCTCCAAACAAAGAGGTATAAAGAATACGTCCAATAATTATAAAATTTCCGAAAATAGTACATATAGAACTGCCGGAATACGCAGATCTTTATAAAGGCGCTCACAGTACGACGCCGCTGCTACCTAGCAAAATAATTTGTTATAGGTACTATAATCGGACGTTACATATAGTGGGTTTAAATTACCTGGCCTGGTAATTTTCCGTATATTTTTGTACAAATAACTGTAAACAAGTGATTATTTTATTTGTACCTAGTGCATACCTACCCTCAACATTTTCATTTCTACGTTGAGATCAAATGTAACGTAAAATTGGTTACAGAATGGGCAAGTGCCCACCTTAGAGATCAAGGCTTGCTATTTTCCCTTCGCTGCATTCCTATCTGTAATTTAGCAAAAAGATTGTAAGAAATTAGCATTTTATGCGTAATATGTAATATATCGTATTGTTCTTATGTTACGATTTATTTGAAATCGTAGTTGTTTTTAAACCTAACCTTGTACAGGCAAAGCCTCCTTGGTCTGGTTGCTTACAGCAGCATCTCTTGTCTTCTGGTTTTTAAGGACCTAATATGATAATATGATAAAAATATTTTGGGAGTCCTAGCCTATAAGCTGCTGCGCAAGCTCAGCCACATCAGCAAGCTCAGGCCATGCCTAGTTATGCTAATATATACGTAATTAAACCGCTTGTATCTGATTAAATATGATGGCACTAGCATTACTAGCAAGCGCCAAACAAATAAAATTAACCCACTTCATATGCCACAATTATCCTTACCTCCACCTGCGCAAGGTGTATGAGATGAATTATTCTCTGCTGCGCAAGCAGTCAAAGAGTTACTTACCTACATTAAGGTAAAATTATTGCTATCAGGCAAGCATGTAGGTATATATATTTGTTTTGTGCATAATATCTAACATAGTTTAAAATTTATTTATTTATTTATTATTATTAAATATATCTCCTGCCTGCGCAAGGCATACGAGATAAAATGTTGTTCATGTGTAAAATACAACTCAGAGATCGGAAACGGTATATAAGTAACTACAACTATTGATTATTGTTTCTATGTCTACATATTTCGATTCGAACTTAATTGTATGCTGAAATACCAGTATCCGACCTCTGTGTGTGTAGGTACTACACAAATAACATTTCAATCTACATTTGGTGCATGAAAGCACTCAGTTTCGGAAAGCGGCTGATGTCAACACTTGTAGTTCGAGTGACAAATTATTGTATAATATACTCGAAATAAAAACAGTATTCACTGCTGCGCAAGCAGATTTTAGTTGAACGAATGTTTTTATATAAGTTGTATAACTTAAACTATGCTGCAATTACTAAGCCTATATTTCTTATCGTCTGCGCAAGACGGGTAGCTCTATCCAGAAATATGTTACGCACAGCTTGCAGTTGTTACAAGGATTCCTATTCTTTTTGACGCTGTTAGTGTTAGTTTTCTGGATTTTTGTCTTGCGAACACACCCTTTATCCTGTTACACAACTAGGGTTTGCAATTCGAATATTTAAATTATTCGCCATAAATATTATTCGAATTCGACTACACTCATTATTCAAATAAAACGAATATTTCGAATAGTGCAGATTCTATTCAGAAATTATTATTTTTTACGAATATTTAAGAATTAAACTACTTGAAATCATTATTTTGAGTTACTTTTCCAAATTATTCGTTTTATTCGAAAAATTCGAATATTCGAATATTGCAAATCGAAGTATTCGTATTATTCGAATACTAAAATTGGACGAATAATGCAAACCCTTATACACAACTAGATTAATTTGGTTCTAAAATGCCAAAAATTACGGGATTCTAAATTCTAATAGTAAAGATTGGCAGACCCGTTATATATCTAGAAATAATGTTTCGGTACAAATACCTAACTATACTAAGGCCCTTAGCCAAAGCGTAAAAATGTAAAATCCTGCTAGCAAGTAGATTAAGGTCACACTAAGTTTTGCTGGTGATGCCTACGCAAGGCATATACGCTATTTAAGTGTTTATAGCTACGCTTATGCTGCAAATGGTATTTCCTGGAAAATGGGAAGTATCAGTGCATTGTTTTGACCAAATTATTATTACTTTTTTCGTTTTAATGGAAAAGTGTTATTTAATATATAAAAGAATTAAATTAAATGTAATTAAAAAATATTACAAATTACCTACCAATTTCGGCCCCTACAGAACCATCTCCAAGGATGGGTATATCTATACGAGGCACGGGGAACTCCATATTGAGCCATATAGGTACACAATATACAACACTTTGATAACTCATCAGAATTCTTTATAATACCCTCAGGGGTGGATTTTAAAAAG
Source organism: Lathronympha strigana (assembly GCA_949128165.1). Taxonomy (NCBI): domain Eukaryota; kingdom Metazoa; phylum Arthropoda; class Insecta; order Lepidoptera; family Tortricidae; genus Lathronympha; species Lathronympha strigana. The sequence goes on along the minus strand of OX421901.1, from coordinate 27,620,390 downwards.
GTGATCTTTTATACGCCTACTATTCTTATCACCAATTCCTCGTAGGAGGGCCTATTCTCATGAGCTTGGACTCGTAACGTGCAGCTCCGAAACTATATATCATTGTGACTCAGCTTGAAGCTACCACTTAGGAAAGCCAGTCTAGGTCTACGTAGTTATAAATAAAATACTTAAGCATTGATTGGATTCCTCACTCTAATCCAAAAAGACTGTCCAGGAATGGCGTTAGATGCCCTTACTATTACCTTGGACTGGGTAATAGATGATTGCCTTAATTAATAGCTAAGCTCTGGCGATAGTAACCGAGAATTTCATATATGTAGTTATAATATATCTAACCTATTAACAATCTCGCCCAGCGAAGTCTTACATAAATCAACACAATAAAAATCGTGTCCAAGCAGTAGGACAATTTAGAGGTAAATTTGTGCTTGAAATGAGGCCTGAAATGTAATGCAATGCGCGTACATAATTTAATGGAAAAAGTCTGCGTTAGCGCATTATAACATTGATATATAATATGAGCTCAAAGTGATCAGAGGTACCAACGTGTACAGAAAGGAGGGAGACTAAGCGCTTTGCCGGTCGCTGGCGCGGTTCAACTGTTGTTAGGTCGCAGTTCAACCTAACACTCCTCCTCGCTTCGCTCGTCGTCGTACCTAACGGTGGCTCTGGTAACATGGTTTAAATTATTCGAATATTTAATTTAATAGTTGTCATTTTGATACATAACCCATTGAAATTTTTCCTGGTCCTGCTCTGGAATTTCCCCTACTCTTGGGGTCAAATATCTCGACCATATTTTATTTAAGAGAAAAGCTTTTCCTACAAAACAAATGACACATTACATTCTCGTGTTGAATGATAAACGAAGGAGAACTAATGCCCAGGTTATGAACCTGGGCATTAGTTCTCCGTTGTGGGTTATAAATTGTATCCAAGATATTTAGAACCCCTTTTAACTTACCCAAACTACATGAAAAAGGCGTTAAGCCTTTTACCTTTTAGCTCGCCCAAGGCTCTTGAATGAAACTGAAAAAGGTTGCACGAACCCAAGATGCACCTACGTACCAAGAGGATCCTCTATTATAATTACTATTAAAAACTAGATATTTACCATGTATATATGTTGTTGTGAGCTCGATATTTTGGCACTCTCCCGAATTTGGCTACAAGCGCCATGTTCACAGTGTAACTGATTTACTTGAGGATCGTATATCGCTCAAGCTTTTTAGTCCCAGTAATCCAAGTAAAGTGGGATACGATATCCTTGTAAAAGAGCCTACAACTCACAAGTAACCTGGCTCCATACTAATTTCTTTACGAATCCTAGTTTATGTGAATATCTTGGTGACTAGCCAGAATGACTTTATATATAGGTACATAAGCCTTAAGAGCAGCGTTCCTGCAACGTAGGAGGCTGTCACTCACAGCGTTGTTTACATGAGAAAATCTAAAATTTTCAAAAACTATGTTGACCATGTTAAACGCGATATAGACTTGATACAAGTAAAATAAAATAAGTGTGTAAGAGTGCTACAAAGAATTCCATAACACTGTCATGGCTGCATCCCTAAAAAAGGGTTTTTGAGTTACTTACCAAATTTGATATTGGTAAATGATGTCATTAAAACATCTCGTGTAAGGCTTATGCACATTAATTAGCAATGTCTTATTTTATGTCATACATAGATTTTACGGAGTACAGAGCTTATCTGTATCGTGACTAATAAAGAATTTGTACTTGTTTTCCATATTTTACTAACATACGGGTATGAGGTAATTAATCTCAAGTCAAGCATCGTTAATATGATATCATAAATAGCTGCGCATTTTTGTACATAATATTATAATTTTATTATTTTACTTGTATTGTTGTCTCGTTATATTCTAACGACTTTATTTTTTCCAAAGACTGAGGCAGTAGAAACAGGTTGGTGACAACCCTATCATGGTTAATTGATAACTGTGTTTGTTTTATGAATACTTTACTTGCGTACTATATGTAGGTATTATGTATTTACTCGTATATAATGTTGTGCACATTACTAGCAAATATAGGAAAAATATTTTGCTAAAGTGTACCTACCTAAAGTGAGAAGAATTTGAGAAAATCTTATGTTTGAAAACGATGATTACCTACTGATGGGTAATAAAATATTCTTATCTTAAATATTTTTAACTTGTTTCATCATCTCTAAGTTCAAAGCAGCAATGAAAATTGATCTACAATGATTGTGTATGGTTTTGAATTGCCTGACTATTTCAATCCATGGATTGGCGGAATCACTTATGTTTTGGGCTTATCTAAATAAATAAAACATAATTGTTATTAAAAATATTTTAATAAACACCTTGTATTCATGAAGACATTGTGTTATATTTAACAATCAGCCTTCCTCTCCTTATCAATATGGATAGAAAAATAACTTTGTCACTGCACGGAAAAGGTCAATGGTCACATCCATCCACTATGTTCCACATTCATCCATGTATGGACATTGGTTTGTTGCACTTGTTCGCGAATTGTTCACACCAATTTCACTTAACACTCAATGAGCACTGAACAACTTTATCACATTGGCGTTTCTACCCACCAGGTGGACACAGACACGTCTCAAATATAATTATAGGCTTCTAATTAGCGTTGAAGTTTAATAGCAGCGTTTTACCTTACAATAAAACGCATATTAAACGTAATACCTAATTAGAAGCCTATAGTTTTTAAACCCACCTGTGGTTTACTCAGTTGCAATATGACCTACATACTTTTTCTGAGGGTATTTTTGACTTACTATTTTTGTTCGCCACCTTGTGAACGATGATAAAGAACTTACACATACTGTTGGTTTCTAATTTATTTTGCTTTGTCAAAATTTCTGTTTGGTAAGTGGTATATTGCAACTTCGTATTAATAAATTAATAATTTGAGATCCAATGAGGTACCAGCCGCGCCATCGCCACGGCTACGACCTGGTGGGGATAAAACTGGAAACGAAAAGTGGAGGAGGGGATTTGTTGTTGGGTGTCAACCAATTATGAACCGCTACGTCATCTGCAATCAGAGTTGCCACTCTCAAATATAATTATAGGCTTCTAATTAGGTATTACGTTTAATATGCGTTTTATTGTAAGGTAAAACGCTGCTATTTAGTAAATTTAACAATAACTCGACAGTTTAGACTAAATTGGTTTCTTGCATAAGTAAACTGTCTGTCTATTTAAGGATAAGTAGGAATAACAAAAAGTTGTAAAGAGGTTATAATTTTCATTGTTACAGAATAACAAGTGCTGTTCATGCTTTCGTAGGTACATTTGAAATTGCGAAATATTTAAACATCATGAAATATTTATGGATTATCTGTTTTCTACTAAATCCGTGTTGGAATTACCACGAAATAAATAGTAACATTAGTGTTAGTTAACTTTTAGTTTATCTCGAAACAACACTACGATATTTTTAAAGATTTTTTTTGATGTTGGGAAAAGCACTATACATGACTTGCTGTGAAAAGGGGTTAAACGGTTTCGTAGCCTGATATGTAACCTTTTATTAAGCCCTTCTTTCCCAGCGTCTACAGTAATGTACTTACTATTCTTTATTATAAACTACGTTGAATATTAACACGTTAAAGTGGTATTTTAAGTTGGCTAGATAAGGTCATAAAATAACCATTATGTTATATCTACACGAGTATGATACAAGAATCCCCAGATTTATGATGTCGTTAAAACCGTATTCTACGGTCGTCGAAACTTCGTGTGTCCTAAAAGCCACTGATTGACTTTGCTGACCCTTTCGTGAAAGTTATAATGATCTTCAGCAATTTGAACTGTTGGAGGCCTATTCAAGTTAATAAAGTTAATTCGTGACTTACGTTAATCGTACAAATTTGCTTGCAATTAAACGTTTTACTGAACTAGTAAATTGTACATCAAGGGCATAAAGTGACCCGTTTTAGACGAGGCCATTTATTGGTCCGAGTGTAACGAGGACCAATATAGTAGCCGAGGATAAAATGGGTATTTATGCCCGAGGTATACACTCTGCTTTTCACTTCGATTGTAAGGAAAATATTAGGTTTTATATCACTTGAAATCGTTGAAAATGTGACATCCATCCTCGCGCGCTTGGGTTCTACCCGCCGCGCGCCGCCTGCAGGCGGCCGGGCGCGTGGGGAGCGAGGCCGCGGCGAGCGCGCTCCACCTGCGATGTTACTTTATGCCCTAGTGCATGAAAAGCGATTTTGTGTCGCCTAGCCACGACACAAAGGCGAACTTTTCGAGCAAGAGAAGTGAAAAATATATTTAAATGCACTATAAGGAAATTGATTATATAACAGTGTTACCAGTAGTTTCACGTAGCATTGGATATTTTTTTAAATCCAATGTAATCCAATATAGAACCTTTATGATATTTGAAGACTATATTTTTGAAATCTCATGTTTCAAACGTAATCTCGACTGATATAAGAATAGAGGTCACAACAAATTTTCTTGTGCCAGAGATGTGTTCGAAATTTGAACAAAAATAATATTATCGAAAACGATAATATTATTTAGCTATAATAACATATGTATGACAGATAAGAAATTTGTTTTAACATAAAAGTTTATTATTATGGGGGCCTTTATATGCGATTTTTGAACGCATTATTGAGAGCTAATGATATGTGGGTATATAAACACTATTTATTTTTGAGTAATCGCTTATAAACACAACGTTTTGAATTAATTTAGTATAATGTAATACAACAACGAGTACTGAATGCACCTTTCTCATCAGCGACACCAATATGATGCGAATATATAATCTGGTTTTTGCTAGTCACCCATTGTGTCCGATTTCTGATACGTGGAAACAAATTTGGCAAAAAAATCTCAGATCGTGTAACAGCAAAGTGACGGACCGTTAATGGTACGACAAAACAGAGAAAGGTAAATTTACATATATATTGCGCAACCCCCCTTTACAAGCGGTTGTATGACTTTCCCTGCTATTGTTGTTTTTCTTATGACGTTTTGCTAAAACTGGTAGCGGTGTTTTGCAGTTTTTAAATGGTTTGATTAATAAAAACATTTTCCACAATATCATTTGTATTCTTCGTCTTATTTGAATGTTGTCTCGTTATGTTGTTGTTCGGTTCAAGTGCAAGATTGTTTAGATAAGGCTCAATACAGGGTGTAAAACAAATGCACCTATCGCCACACAAAGTTAAAAAAAAATCTTAGAACAAATGGACAAAATATTGTTAAGATGTAAAAACGACAGAGAATATACGAGGGAAAGTAAAATTCTCGTTAAGTTGATGCTATGGGATGGAATGTGCCTCGCCGACAACCGTTTTTATTTTTTGTGTGTCAAAAGTAACCGCGGGCAGACGACGTTCCTATTTTGAAACCACGGGTCGTACAAGCAGTTAGCACTTGTATCATAAATCGCATGCGATAATCGTTTCTAAGACTACACATGTTTCTAGTTTTAATTAATTCATAGTAATTTAATAATCACACTGTATTTACTTTGTAATGTTTGTACCTTGTAAATGTTTTTTTCTTTCTCATGTACTGAGGTGTGCAATAAAGAGTATTCTATTATATTCTATTCTACTTTCACTAGTACTGCCTGCTGTGGATCTAATAGGTGATATAACCCCATATACGAACGAAAACCAATTATGAAGCAGTCAACTACGAGAAACTCTACAAATTAATGGAGACAACAGACGTGAATGAAGACTTACTATATAATGCACTGGAAGAAAAAATTATCTAATGTATAAAGCAAAGCAAAATCTCAAAGGTTAAAATTCAAAACCCACCCAGACAAGACTGGATTAACAAAGACATTATTAAAGGAATAAACAACCGAAACATCTTGTGGCAGAAACACAAAAATAACCCATCGGATGAAGTGAAAAAAGCTTTATTTATAAAAGAACGGAACCACGTCACTGAACATATTCAACAAACAAAAAGCTGCTACTACAAAAAAGCATTCACGGACTGTAAATCCAACCCTGCGAAAATGTGGAAATTAATAAACAACCTGGCCAAGAACACAGCGGAATCAATGTCTGCACCACGTCCTTCCAAACTAATCATCGACTTGGAACCTATAACAGACCCGCAGAAGATTTGCGAATGCTTCAATGTATACTTTGCAAGTGTAGGTGCAACACTGGCCAGCAAAATACCTTCAATAACGGAGCCTAATGATGCTGAATGCGGGACTTCTTCACACACAACTAGACTACTGGAATTCACCCTGGCAACAGTGCAAGAAATCACAACAATTATCAAAAGTTTAGACGCCAATACCAGTTCAGGTTTAGACGGGATAACAGTAAAGTCAATAAAATGTATAAATGTACTCATTGCAAAGCAACTAACAGAGTGTCTTAACAAATGCCTAATGGATGGTAACTTTCCCGATAGCCTAAAACTTGCAAAGGTAACACCAATTTATAAATCTTCAAAGCAGTCAGATCCTGGAAATTACCGACCTATTTCGGTGCTTCCGGTTCTGTCAAAGATCCTAGAAACTTTACTCTATCGTCGCCTTAAATGCCATCTTGACTCGATAAACTTCTTGTACGAAAAGCAGTATGGATTTAGGCTTAAATCTAATACGCTATCTGCCACTATAGACTTAGTGACTAAAATCAAAGTCAGCATTGATCAAAAAATGGTGGTACTGGGGGTTTTTGTCGACTTAAAGAAGGCATTCGATACTGTTAGCCACAATATATAATTGGAAAAGTTAAAGGACGTGGGCGTGGGCGTGGGCGTGAGGGGGATCAGTTCTAAAAATGTTTGAATCCTACCTCAAAAACCGGAAACAGGTTGTGAAAATGGGTGAACATCAGAGTGGCCCGCAGACAGTTACTTTTGGCGTCCCTCAAGGGTCTATTTTAGGACCGTTACTCTTCTCGGTATACATTAACAATATAAGCAAAATAGGCTTAAAAGGAGATACCACCTTATACGCAGATGATACAAGTCTCTTCTACTACGGCTACTCAATCCACGACATAGTAGCCGATGCACAGAGTGATCTAAATCTGCTTAACAGCTGGTTACAAACTAACCTCTTAACTATAAATACAAGCAAAACCAACTATATTATATTTTTACCAAAAAACAAAAAACTACCAGAACACCAACCTCTAACTATTAATAACCTTCAAATAAATAAAGTTGACCAGGAGAAATATCTAGGTCTCATATTAGATAGTAAATTAACCTGGCAACCCCATATATACAAACTCAGGACTAAAATAACGACCTTAACTGGACAAATGAGACGATGTTTCCCAAAATGGGTCCGCTACACGATTTATAACACAAGTGTGTTAAACCTCATATTGATTACCTAGTAGAAATATGGGGTTCTGCCGCACCCACAAACTTAAACAGCCTCCAACGAGCCCAAAATAAACTTATTAAAGTCCTGTTTAATTACAACTTTCTAACTCCATCTGTAAAAATATACAAAGAAATAAAAATATTTAATATAAACCATGTTTACATCTTCCATACATGCGTACTGATAAGAAAAATATTGGTTAAGGACCTGCATATACAAATATCTTTTACAAAAAAGCAACAATTCCAGAAAATCAAACTTAGAAATGCTAATAACCTTGTGCTCCGCCAGCCTCGTACAGGCTACGGCAAGAAAACTATATTATATGAAGGCGCTAACCTTTACAACAAGCTTCCCAAAGATATTAAAGACAGTAAATCTCTTCATTCTTTTAAAAGGGGACTCAAACAATACCTTCTGCTCAGTTAGTATCCAACGGTAAAGGAATTTTTCAAATCGGATATTACAAACAATGAAATCCTTACTCTTTATAATATTAGTAAAGATAGGGACAGTATTAAATTTATATTTTATTAAAAATAAATAAATATGTGTGTATATAACTGTATATAAACATAATATTATTAAAAAAATGAAAGCCTAACAAAAAATATATATATATCTGTATATAAACATAATATTATATTTAAAAAAATACCCTCATAATTAATTAACCCCTCAAATGTTCAACCAAACTAATATATACGTAGTACTATTATATATATTTAATATTCTTAGATACCTTTAATTTAAGTTACCAACTAAGCCATCGGGAATAGTGCGCTCAAGCATTTGTTGACACTTCCGAACAATTTAGATCAGTGTTATTTAACGTAATACGCTCACAGTGCAGCAGCGCACCGCGCATAATTATATTGTTTTGCAGGCGATTCAAATCTACCTACTATTATCATCTAAATGGTAATTATACCGAATATTTGCTTTATATAAACTCACTAGTTAAATGCTTAACATTCATACTATAAAATTGCTTCTTTCTCATGTAAGTGAATTATTGTAATTCTTATGGGAAATAAAGATCTTTAAACCGATATAAAGTCTGACAACCACAGGCTGCAGTGCCTGCAGTTGATTTTTTCATATTACTGTACTGTGACTATATTAGGTCATCATTACAAAATATTATATTAATATGTAACGAAATTTTTCCACTTGCATGACACTCAGGGCCATTGACCTTATCAGCTGTTGAAATATCTGCAATTCATCTAAGAATTGTAGTTTCCTGGCATCTGCTCTGATACATATTTACATATTTAATTGTTCTAGGATTTTATTCAACTTGTCCAGGTTTAAATAGCTTTTAACCCGGCTACTGCATGTGGCCGACGCCCATCAGAACCAGTGCCGTGTAACTGCAGGTCTGGAACTTGGAAGTAGCAAGAATTAATTCTGCCCATTCTAGCCAAAAGCCCATATTCTTCTTGTTCGTCTTACTGTTGTCAGAGCGGTCGTGGTTTTCATGAGAGGGTCAGGAGCTGGTGTTGCCCGCCTGACGATGTCTCGCAGCTCTTCAGGGCAGTTCACGCAATAAAGTAACCAGTGTGCGTAGCCAAAATGTCCTTGTCAAACTAATATGGTAGAATGATAGAGAGAGATAACTAAGATACGCTTCTGAGTGTGAGCGATTGGCACCTTGGCTATGTAACCAGAGTAGATTTTATCAGGTCGGTTCATCGCATAGTGGATATGCCACGGTTTCTATTTTCCGGAACGTCCACGTTTCTGCAGAGTACAGAAATATGGGAAAGACAAGTGTTTTAACGAACCGTGCCCATATTTAGTGATATGCCTACATTTTTTATTCATGTGTCATAGAAATAATGTTTGAAATGCTACAGGAATTAGGGCGACGAGTTATGTTTTTCTTGCAAAGGAGTTTATCGATTTTGTCTGGCGTTAGGGCAGCATATATTTTTGAAATGCATACCACGAAAGTAATTACAAAAACACGAAATGTAATGAAAATGTTGAGAAATTTGGTAATTTAAACACTGAGATGACAAGCACGAGATTTAAAAATAAACCTATACTTATTCTATTCATTCGACAACACAAAATAAAATAATTTATGTTATTGCAAGAAAATACCCGAAATGCGATCTCTCATCTCATCTCCCACTATAAAATCATTTATTCTCGAAATATATACAGTAAGTGTAACTTACCTAACTACCTACCTCTACCTACCTTAAATCTAAAGTAGGTCCTTGAGGCATTGTACCTAGGATGCTGGCGGCATTTCCTCGTTGTATCGCAATGCTGATACGATGTGCGAGGAAGCCACCAGCTCTTCGGTCACCAGTAACATCAACCAGACGTTTCGCGATTTCTACGAAAAATTTGCGTGCGCTGGGACCCCATGGACCAAGAGTTTCGACCCCGAATGGTACAAAAAGGTACTCTCTGCCCAGGCTCTTATATTTATTACGTTTTAAAATTTCGGCGCATTCAGCCGCTCCGCCCGCTTTTACATTAGTTCGTTGGAGATGGGACGGCGCCAGCGTGTCTACACAGGTAGCATCCCACACTAGCATCCGTCCCAAACTCCAAGGAACCAAGGACACCCCCCATCAGGTCTCTTGCCATCATCCCTGAAAATGCCAGTCGGCTCAAGGAGAGCAGGCACGTTGATGGTGGCAAGAGACCGACGGATTATGTCATTAAGAGATGCATGTCTCGAAAAACGGCCTGCACTTTTTTTACAACACAATCCATGGTGTCCCAGTCGGTCCACGTCTGTGCCACAAGGACATGAGTGTGGCGCACACACCGAAACCCCCAGTCGCAAACCAGTCGCCAGTCTAAGGGAGGCCGGATCCAAGAAAGTACCAGTATTGGGCGAAGGATGGGCATGAAGCCAGTAACCAGCTTCCCGGGATCCGACCGCCAAAAGCCTCGCGCGATCTGGACCTGTAGAGTTATTTAAAAGAGTATTGTAAGTTAAATCGCAGTAAACATTATCCCAACTCCTTTGTTATTTTGGGTTGTCTGGAAAGTCTTTGCCCGGGCAGGCAATTTTAAAAGCATTTTTAGCATCCTCAAAGCTTGCGATCTCATAGTTTGTGGGCAAAGCCTATTAGCTGATCAAGGTATTGCTGCCTAAGGGCGTCGTTTCCTATAACACCAGTCTAAAGCACCAGTCTCCAGATATTCTTCTCCTAATCCTCAGTCCCGAAGTCGATTTGTAGTTACCGACCACTAAATAATAAATTAATGTAGGTATATATAAATGAATATATATATATATATATGTATAATGTAGGTACCCTTATTGTTGTATTATGTAATTATTTTTATTTTATTTGATAATGTATTATGTTTGTTTGTCTGACACACAAGTCGCGCAGTATGCTATCCCGCACACCTCGCTGGCTCCGCAGAAAACCAGCGCCGTTGACAACGCTTAGTCGTGTCAACTGCAATGCTGAGTGGAGACCATTTCAGCCTCACATCACTTTACAATGTATACTTCTTCTTTATCTTCTGTGTAAATGTGCTTCTGTAATGATGTGTTGTCTGAATAAATGTTGTTCTATTCTATTCTATTCTATTCAAAGCCCTTAAAATATTATCAATCTCCCACTTATAATATACATTTATAATCGTATTTTTTATATACCTGTGTTAGATGGAACATAATTGGGTTTATTATTGTTCGTACAATATCGTTATTATTATTAATTACATTATACAAGATATGTATTATACTACTTATTTTGAAATAATAAAATTTAACATTTTAGTTGAGAATAGTAAAGTACCTAATTGGTCTTTAGGGGGGTTGAGTGATATTGAGACATAAAGCAGTTAAATGCTTAAACAATTAGCAAGCAACCCTTCCGGTACATAAAACAAACTACCGACATTAGACGTGAACCCACAGTATTTCAGCATTACACATCTCGTTTAACAACGGTCATAAAAAGCAGTTTTTTCCCACGAGCTGTAATAACAACTTCACAATAGACATGAATCTACATTACCGAGTAGACCCAGTAAAAAATAATATAAACCAAAGAAAGTAGATACATTTTGTATACAAATTATTAACAATGTTTACCTTTCTAGTAACAACAAGTCATTATGGCCTTCGCGTACTCCACTATTTCCGTGAAAATACGAAGGAAATAATTATGCGCTAAATCTTTACATTCTACAAAGTGTTCAAAATGAATAAAGGACAACTAAGTATCAAAGGGACAGTATTTTATCATTTGTAATGTACTTGCCTACCTATATCGTACGTAGTATACTCGCCTTTTTTATTTGATTTCTTAAATGTGTAGGTATCTTACTTTACAATTTTCTTTAAGGTATCACTAAGCAGCATTAATACCTTTAAAAAAAAACTATCACGATACATTTATAAAAAAGTGGCTGCTCTATATCATACCTACTAAAATAGACATTTAAAACAAATAATAAATTGAAAAAATAATGCCCATGTAGATAGCTTTCGCTTTTCTCTCAAAAGATATACTGGTGTATTACGTCACGTAAGTCATAAGGATCGGGGTCCGCATAAAATGTGCATTAGTCTGAACAAATAAACGCTCTTATCCTTACATTCTGGGTCGGGATTTGTGGGATATATCTTACACTTGGCCTTAAGCGACTGTGGGCGTATCGAATTTTCTTAAACTAGTGAATTTCTATATAGGGGATTCATTATTTCTGGTTTCATTAACTTGCATATACGAGTAGGAATAGTTTAATCTAAGTTGGTTAAAAAATAATTGATTGAGATTGATTAAATGGAAATAAATTTTTGATGCAAAAACAGTACCTAACAAATAATGGAGAGACGCGGGAAAAATAGTAGTTCAGAAAAATAACTAGAAACGACACACGAGATGATATTAGTACTTAAAATACATTTTCCCCTCTCTAGCTCTGAAAGCGCTCCATTATCATTTAAAATTAGCGGGGAAAAACGCATTTTATCCACATGTGGGGCAAAGTAATTTGACCTTGAAGCATGTTTAACCTTTTGGCCGCCGGACCCTGTTCGCCAAGACGCTCACTCACACGCCAGAGCAAATTTTAAGTAAACAACTAATAAAAAGTTTAGGGATTGCAAATAGTGATATCGATATTCATAATTAAAGGTGGAATTCTTTTAAATTTGCCTTTTTTATTTCCAAACTTAGATTTCTCTCAAAATTTCTAAACTAAACAGATTTACTATACAAGAAAATGTTGAAAATATAGGACTTTATCATGAAAAACAACAACTAAACATTATCGAATCATGAAGTAATATCACCGCACTAGTCTGTACGAATAGTCTTCTATACATGTCAACGGCGCGCAGGGCTCGTCTTTAGTTCCGACTGACAAATACTGTTTACGCGCGAGTTAAGTAATAATAGCGTCTGAGTCAACGGCATAAGCGCTTGTCGGTACGTAAACTTTATAAACCATAAGATTAGGGACGCGCATCGTGTCTCGATAAATTTACATACTTACCGGAGGGTTTTCGGAGAAAACTAACAGGTGGATTTAATAATATATATATATACAGTATGTATCAGAATGAAAGGCAAAACAAGAAACCCGTTAATGTTTAGATCATAAATATGAGCATGGTACTTACCTAATTCATCAAAAATACGACAGGTTTTACGTGAGGTATAAAAATATACATTTATTATTATTGTGTTGCACCTCCCCTGTATTTTTTGTTTACAATCTTATAAATGACATTTCTTAAATTACCAACTGACAGACAGGCGTCAAACCTTGTTGAAGTTTGGATTTTTACCTAGTTACAAACAAATAGTTAACAAAGCGCTTGCGCGTTGCCTATGACTACAGCCATTATTAAAATAATTACCTAGGTTACTTATAAACAGAACTCAAAGCGCATGTGTATTGACATAACAACGTTAATGTTAATTAGTTGCCCCTAGCTACATATCAACAATACGCAATACGCATGCACTGTCAAAAATCAAAAACGTAAACAAACCCTATAGGATGTTACAAAAACCATTAACCGACTGCAAAAATATGGTCTTCGAGTAATTCATTTAGTAATTTTATGCCATAAAACATGTATTTAGGCACGTGAAATGCACGTCATTACATTGTACTCGAGTTCCCCGTCAACCAGTTTTAAGGTTTGCTCTTCGTTGTGATACATACTGTATATATCGGTTATATATATATATATCGAGTTAAAATGTAGACCTCCGCTGTCACTGCGGTCAATAATTTATTCGGCAAATAAACCGCAATGGACAATTTACTGAAGAAGCTGCCTAAACTTTATCCATTATTATGCCTTTTTTTTCTACATATACCTACTTACTACGAGTAGTTACCAACAATGACAATAATTGGCAATTAAATGTTTGAACGCTTAAATAAAACCAGATTCGTGAAAACATATTCATTTTAAAAACTTGCACATCAATTGAACTTTCCCATCCCTAGCTGTCTTTTATACATGCCAACGGCGACAGTGACACGGAAAAATGTAGAAATTATAAGCATATTTTTTAAATCCTTTATTATGAAACGATGGATTCATATACCTGCTTAAAAAGTAAATGTATGAAAAAACAAAGGGTCAACAAGTTGACACGAGTACAAAATAATTTTTAAATTCTATTATTTTACCATTTCGTAAGCGGTTGAAACTTTGTCTTGTATACAAGACGACGGCGTTAGTGTATCGTACTATCGTTGTCTTGTATAGGTGACAACGGCGGTCAAAGGGTTAAGTAGCTTTTGACAGATAACAAAACGTAAAACGTTCTTGATTATGGTTCTTTCGATATTAATTATCATTGAATAAATGCTTTGTTGCTTTGCTTTGTAATGCTTTGCTATTATAAAATACCAAATTTAGCTTTATTTAATGATTTTAATACTAAAACTTTAAAATTCCATAAGACACATTTGTTCTTTTGCAATGATATTAAATACATTCTGAACGCAAAAATAAAGTCAATGCAATTTCAAACCGCATCATCGAAAATGTCAAAAAACAAATATGTTAACCTAACTTTTCACGCCGACGTCGCCAACTTCGACTCTTATAAAAATACACAGCTTTCAGAGTTTCCTGTTATAATATAGTATTAAAATGAGTGATTCTAGTGAAGACGATCAAACACCTCGAAAGCTGTCAAATACGCAGAGTTAAATTTATTGCCGCAAAAATCCTGCATTAAGTACATGAAGGCGTTTGAGCAATTCAATGAATGGAGACACAACAAAGGAGCAAAAACCTTCCTCGAGACAGTTATTCTGTCTTAGTTTATAGAATTATCCAGCACTAAAAAGCCAAGCTCTCTGTGGAGCACATATTTGATGCTCAAATCTACACTAAAACTAAAAAACAATGTTCACATTGATAAATACCCAAAACAGCGTTCCTGAAAAATACCTCTACCGGACACAAACCAAATAATCAAAGATATTCACAGCCGCACACATAGTTTTATTTTATTTTATGAAGCCTTAGACTCAGAGTGCCTAGCAGCAAAAATTTTATAGAATTATCCAGCACTAAAAAGCCAAGCACTCTGTGGAGCACATATTTGATGCTCAAATCTACACTAAAACTAAAAAACAATGTTCACATTGATAAATACCCAAAACGGCGTTCCTGAAAAATACCTCTACCGGACACAAACCAAATAATCAAAGATATTCACAGCCGCACACATAGTTTTATTTTATTTTATGAAGCCGTCAGAGTGCCTAGCAGCAAAAATAAGTAATCTTTTATTTTTATTTTTTTAAACTAACTGTTTACAATAAAGGAAAAAGCCTTAATATTTGTTTTGGTACATACCTAGTTCGAATCTAATCCTTTGTTTATTTTTCAGGTAGTCCTCATCATAGGCATAAGCAGAGTTTACCGTACAGATTAACTGACATATCTTAAGACAAAAGATGTTGAGAAACATTCTGACACCTTATTTTTGTTTAAACAACCGGACACTAACATCAATATACAAAGTAATTTTGTGGTGCGTGACGAATATGTTGCAATTATTGAAATATATAAAAACTACGGCTTAGACAATTCATCAGTGGACCGACCATTTCTTGGCTACCGAAAATAAAAGTGTTTCAACCAGCCCATTGGCCCAAATAAAATTGGATCAATGCCACGCGAAATGGTCATCACCCGAATAGTACACCCGAATAGTCATTGCTTCAGACGAACATCTGCCACTCTATTGGTAGACTCTGGTGCAGACTTAACTACCCTGAAACGCCATGGTGGCTGGAAGCCCAGCACGGTGGCAGAGGGCTACCTGGAAGACTCCATTGTTAATAAATATATAATATGCTAGGGCATTGTTAAATCCCCTCATTCACTGATCCATTAAACCAACTATCAACGTCAAGAGATGCACTGTATATAGCCAATTGTCCATCAGATACCGAAGAACTCTCCCCCAATCTCTCTCCTACATTTACTTTAGAAACCACAATGGAAAAGAGAATAAATTACCATGTAACTCCCAAGTGACCAACACTAACATTAATGTTCCCAAAAACACTTAACCATTAACATATCAAATTGTAGCAATATAACTTTCAACTTCTAGTGCCGTTTAACATTTTTAAAGCCCACTAGCAGCACCCAGGGTTAGCCGCTAACCCGGAGATAAGCTATCAAATACCATACAAATAAACGCTTAACTACGGGTTATGTGGCTAACCCCGGGTGATAAAAGTGGCCCTAAGCAGAATATAAATTTTGGATTTATATTCAAAAATAATTAATAACCTTGACGCAAATACCAGTACAGGGATAGATAATATTAGTACCAAATCGATTAAATGTATCTCAGGTATTATAGCAGGTAACCTTACAGAATGTATAAACAAATGTCTTAGTTCAGGTGTATTTCCTGACAGCCTGAAAGTAGCCAGGGTTACACCAATTTACAAATCAGGGCCTAAAACTGATCCTGGAAACTATCGCCCTATATCTGTATTGCCTGTTATATCGAAGATATTTGAAAGGATTCTCTATCGAAGACTAAATAGCTACCTAAACAAACTAAATTTTCTCAAACATGCAATGAAATGTTGTTATAACGTTCGTGATAATAGGCTTCAAAGTACCACGTTTCAGGCGGGGCAACTGGAGAGACACGTAATGAAATTTCATAAAAAATTGAAGGCCTAGGCCAGGAAGTAATATTTTTTTCCACATAAATGTGTGACACAGCAACATGGTTTTTAGCCATTACCTATAACAGTTTCATTACTATGGTTCATGATGACATTCTGCCAGTTATGCCAGTACGCCTTTTAAAAAAAACAATAAATTATATATTCGAATATATTAAGTCGATACTTAATCGATATGGACATGAACATAACAAATAACACATTATAAATTTAAACATTAGCGGTAAAAGTGTCTACTCAAACCGTGCCGTTTTGTTTAATGATAACATTCTGCCACAGTGCCTATTAAAAATAAAAATAAGTAATGATATTTTGAAGTTTAATTTAGGTATATAAAATGGACATCGACATGAACATAAGTAACAACACGTTATTGCAAATTTACTCATACAAATATAGGTACATTCCAAATATTAAAATAAATTGAAACGTAAAAGCGTCTACTCAAACCGCGTGTGAAAAAACGCCTATGTAGTTTTTTAATAATTTTGGAGGTTAAGTTAAATATCTTTGACTCTCTTATTCTATTTCAATGGTTTTATTGTTCATTGTTATTTATTATAATAATGTTGTCGGCGAGTTTTGAAGCAGAAATGACTATTCATTGAGCCCCACCAGAATTAAGTGCGAAATGCGAAAGTAAAATTGAATGGGCTCTAAATTAATTGATGGCGCAAATGACAAACGAGATGTCGGAAGGCATTTGGCTACCCAAAATGCATGCGTGTTTAGTTAATATTACGATAACTGTTTAGACTAAATTGGTTTCTTGTTTAAGTGAGAACTGTGTCTGTCTATCTAAGGATAAGTAGGAATTACAAAAATTTGTAATGAGGTTATAATTTTCATTGTCACAGAATAACAAGTGCTGTTCGTATTTGGTACATTTTACATTGCGACATATTTATACATCATGAAATATTTATGGATCATCTGTTTTATCGTTATAGACTAAATTCATGTTGGAATCACTACGAACTAAATATGTAGCAATATTTGTGTTAGATATATTAATTCGTCAAGTCAACTTTTCTAGAAATAAAACTATCATATTTTTGGAGATTTTTTTATTTATTTCATTGCATGTTTGAGAAAAGCACTATACATGCCTTGCCGTGAAAAGGGCTTTAACGGCTTCGTATGGTTACCCGGCCTCGCTAACGGTCGGCTCGTGTATATACATACTCACCCGTTAAGCCCTTCTTTCCCGGCGTCTGCAATAATGTACTATTCCTATCTCAACAACAATATGGCTTCAGAAAATCATCAAATACGCTATCGGCAACTGTCGACCTTGTTACCAAAATAAAAACTAATATTGACCAGAAAAATGTTGCTTTAGGTATATTTATAGACTTAAAAAAAGCTTTTGATACAGTAAATCATGCCATACTCATGCAGAAGCTCGAAGATCGAGGTATAACAGGTACAGCATTCAACATATTCAAGTCTTACTTATCTAACAGAACACAGATTGTTAATTAATAGGCAATTGTAAAAGTGACCCGACAACAGTTCAATGTGGAATTCCACAGGGATCCATAGTGGGTCCCTTGTTATTCTCAATTTATGTCAACAATGTCTGTTCTATAGGTCTAACAGCAGAAGTTACTTTAATGCTGACGATACATGTTTATTTTACTTTGGCTGAAATCTTTCCGATCTTGTAGAAAAGGCACAAGCAGACCTTAATTTATATCACATTTGGTGTCAAGCGAATATGTTGACAATAAACACAAAAAAAACCTCGTACATGATATTTGCCGCCAAAAACAAAAAACTGCTACACCACCCTACCTTAATTTATTTATAATTCACTGGTAAAGTCACATTTACAATACTTAATTGAGGTATGGGGCTGCGCAGCTAAGACTAAACTTAAAAATCTACAATCATCGCAAAATAAATTGATAAAATCTCTTTTCAAATACCCACAGCTTACAAGAACAAAAAACTTACTTTACAAAAAAACAAAATTATTAAATCTTAAACAACTGTATACATACTGCACCTGCATGCTTGTCAACAAATTACTCACGCAGACTGACACTCGCAGCTAATATTAACCAAACGCATATTTAGGCACAACACAACTTAAGAAACACAAACAAAATTAAATTATTTCGACACAGAACTGGGTATGGGAAAAAACTGTTATATCAGAGGGCGCACAAATATATAATAACCTACCAAAATATTTAAAAGAACCGCAAACAGAAAGCATGTTTAAAACTAAGTTAAAAGAATATGTATAAAGACTGTATCGTTAAGTATAAATACAACTTGACAGAGGTTTAATTCGATTAAAACATAGATGGTCTTAATTGAAACTGATGTCAATCTATACATTCGAATGTCGGCTTTGACTTGGATTGTTTGATTTCCTCGTTAGTTATTTTAAATTTAAAATGCGTGGACTTTCACCAAAAAAGCAGAAATCGATTCTGGACAAATGGTGTAGTATAAAAGGAATCACTCTCAGGGATCTAGCTAAACTCGAAAACGTTAGTGTTGGTGCTGTCCAAAATGCGATCAAAAAGTTCGGCCAAGATTATACTTTCTTTGACAAACCGAAATCAGGCCGGAAACCAGGTCCTTCAAACCTCAATTTGGATAAAAGATAGTAAAGGCCTACAAAGCAGGGTCCCTAGAAGGCTGGCCGCGTTGCCCCGTTGGATAGCAATGCTGATCCGCTGGGCAAAATAGTGGCCAGTCCTCTGGTCACGAAAGGCCTCAATGCGTGAAGCAATCCATATCCATATAATATTATAATTGGGAAAGTGTGTGTGTCTGTTTGTTTGTCCATCTTTCACGGCAAAACAGAGCGACGAATTGACGTGATTTTTTAAATGGAGATAGTTGAAGGGGTGAAGAGTGACATAGGCTACTTTTGTCTCTTTCTAACGCGAGCAAAGCCGCGGGCAAAAGCTATTGTCACTATAAGAACGACGAGCGCTTGCGCCCTCAATGCCCCAGGGTCTCAAACCCAAATGCCGCAAATTTGTAGGCGCTACCAAGGACGGCATATTTGCGATGCTTGTGGTTTTCGGCGGAGCATGCAGCCGCACAAGCATCAACTTTGGTGGCTGGAATATGGGATGGCGCTAGGATATCTATACAAGTAGCATCCCAGACAAGAGGACGACCCATACTCGAAGGCACCAACCTCATTCCGTCGGGCCTCTTGCCATCATCCCTGGCCAGTCCATTGGGCTCGAGGACTGCCGGTACCTTAGCACTGACGAGGACCCTTCGGATGACGTCGTTGATGCTGCAATGGCGAGGGATTCTCCCAGCAGATTTAATCGAATATTTAATTCGGGCCAGCGGAGTTTCCCTTACACTGGCGGCATGGACTTCTAAGAAAAGTAAAAAAAGTATGTCTGTCCCTTTTTATCAAGTTAAATTTGCAATATGCTGTTCCTTTCTCATGAAGCACGTGCATGATAAGTGATGGGACAATGATAGTTTCGTGTTTTACCGTGATTAGTTACCGTTAAATTCGGTAATTTACGAAATAGAAAAGAAAATTAAGTTGTCTAGTACTAAACTAAAACCTTACCTTATACTAAAAATAAACTCTGTTTACCTATAAAAAGAGTTCGTTTTTTATTGTAAGTTTTTAAATACAAATCAAAAACACACGTTATATTTCTAAAGTCGCCGAGCAAACGTAGCTATAAGATTTTTTCTACTCCAGCACTTCTATCTGTCAATTAGATGACTGACAGCGATATTCAAAAAGTCTACATTATAACGTTGTCTATGGTATTCCATAAGAACACTGCTCCTATGGATTTTCATACAATATATTAGCACTGTTGTTGTTTTTTTTTAATTTCTATAGTGGGCACAACATCTTCCCTATTCTGCCACGTTTCAAAATTTAGCTTTTTACGCTATTATAGCTGTCGTAGAAAAACTAGGGTATGCAACAGCTCATAATTGGGTCTTAAAACTCTCGGGTCTATTATTACAAAACTCGGCATCGCCTCGTTTTGTAACGGCGACCCTCAAGTTTTAAGAACCCTTATTATATCACTGTTGCATAAACTACTAATATTTCATTTCCAAAATATATGTAAGCGACACCGTATTATAATCCACTTTATTCTTGTTAGATGTAAAACTATGAGAGGAAAATATTAAAAATGTTTTTACAATGCTACTACCCCCCTATAAAGAACTAAAATTATGTACATTCAGCTCTAACAAAGACTTATAATCCGAGTGCATTGTGCTACCTCCACGCCTCGACGAGAAATGTCGCAATAGCTGGGTTTAGTTTGAATTATGAGGTTTTCAAAGGTTTTTTTGCAGATCTGTTTTTTACTATTATATCAACATTATAAAGTAACATCCCCGGTACTGTTTGTCGTCAATGGTTCGCCGTGTGTACGCGAGTCTGTATTTTGTAGAGGTTGCATATGGTGACGTGCTGCATACGTAGCTTTAAGACTTGCTAAAATAAATAGGTACGTTTCACAGCTCTATTCAAGTGATTTTAACTATAAAACTCTCGTGAGACTCGAACATATTAAATAATATTTAAAACGGGTCACTCACGTAATTTAGTCGACTTTCGCTCGACATGTTTCGTTCTTTACCAAGAACGTCATCAGGAGCGACCACCCGCGACAGAGGCAAGTCGTACACTGCGGGCTAATGCCCTAAGACTAAATTACGTGAGTGACCCGTTTTAAATATTATTTAATCTATTCAAGTGATTATTAATTAGCTTGAACTGCTGATACTTAGGTTCAGATGTACGTGCTGGAAACCGCACAAGCGTCAATGTAAAAACTTTTAAATTAAGTTAGCTTTTAAGTTAGTTAGTTGAAATTAGCAAATAGGGATTGGGACGAAAGAATTACTTAAATGACAAAGAAACAACGATTATGGTTATTGGTTTCCACTAGATCAGTATCAGTGCTGGAACAACACCTGTAATATATTGGTTTTATAGTATGTATAGAAAATTATATAATGAACACAAAGTTCAACAAGAGGCGAGTGATTCTGCGCAAATGGGAATAATAAGTGTCAGTGACATACTCACGGGAGTTTTATAATTAAAATCTTCTACGTAGTTTTAAAAAGAGTTAATGCATCGTCAATTGGGTCGTGTGATTTAAATACTAATATTAGGTAGGGTGAATGTACCAATGAAGGAAACTTTCAACTTCAAACAATAATTAAGGGATATTACAAAATTTTACGCTCAAATTGCCCCTTATGGACCCGTATATTTGTATGTAGGTAGGTAAATATGTATGTTTGACCGCGAGTATCTCGCGTTTGGCTAAACCGCTTTAAATACGGTTTTCGGGAAAGTGAATTTAACTGAAGAAACTCAAGTTGTCGGTCGTTTCTCACAATTTTGTTCTCTGTTTTGTTATAAACAAACTCTCGAACCATTTGATATGTGCCTACCGAGTTTCATTACGATCAAGGCTCTAGAAATTCAAGATGGTGGCCGTTGATGGCAATTTTGACCTCAGATGCGTTAGATATATTCATATTTTCGCACCCCAACACGGAAGATGGGTATCTCACGTCCGACTCGTTGGATTTTAACATAGTTGTGGTTTTCCTAAAAACAATAGGTTGTTATTTTTTTGACTTCGTCACTTCTTTTCCCACTTTTTTTGGGTTGAATTCTCAAACAATCTGAAACACGTTTTTACTCATTTATCTTATGGAATACTCCTGTGTAGTTTCAAATAAAATAGTTGTACTAATCTTGTTTCCCCATACAAACTTTATACTCCTTTTTCACCTCTATACGAGGTGAATTTTCAAAACTCCTTTCTTTGTGCACACCTACACCTTATAAAGAGTTCTCTTAGTTCCAAACTTAAAATCTAGAGTACGAAATTACTATAAAAACGTCACTCATATTGATATTTTAAGATTTCAACTCCATCGCACTCGAACAGGGTAGTAGAATTTTACAATCGCCAAGTAGAATTTTATAATCGCCATTGTTTTCGTAATCGGCGACCCGATAGACCATAACAACGATTCCCATGTTTAATTTTTGACTTTTTTGCCTCTTAAAGGGGTTGAATTCTCAAAAAAACAGGAAAAACGTGTTTAAGGAAATTACCTGTTAAGTTTCGAATAAAATAGTCAATCTAATCTTGTTTGCCAATATAAACTTTGGACCCGCATTGCACCACCTTAGGGGTTAAATTTTGAAAAATCCTCTCATAGTGCTCCTTTACACCTTATAAGAAACCTACGTGCCGAATTTGGAATCTCTAGGAGCAGCGGTTTGGGCTGTGCGTTGATATGTCAGTCATTCAGTCAATCAGTCAGTCAATCCGTCAGTCAGTTTCTTCTTTTATATATTTAGATGTTTGCAGTAGGTTTATATAATTTAAAGTTATAGGACTATTAAGAGGGATAACGGGAAATCTTCGTTCGAGCGCCAATAGTGCGAGTCGGAAATGGGTGCCTTTTACCCGAGTTAAACACTCTACTTTTCATTTCGAATGCGAGGAAAGTAAAAAAAAACAACTATAAAGCTAAAACTACTCCTTTAACTTATTAAAGAAAATTTTGAAGGAAGCATGACAAAAGTGTAGAATATTTAACACTACAACGGCATAATATAGGTTCTTGTTTTATTGAAAACAAACATAATATGTAACTTTGTTTCACTGTTTACTATCATTTCTTTTTCTTATCTATCAGTTATTCAGATTAACTTTCTATTGTACTTGAAAAGTGGTCAGAATAAATTCGAAAAATTCTACAGTAATTAATTGACTTGAGCGGGCGATAAACTCACAATCGGTTTTCTTAGACTCCATTCAGTACCTTTTTCCGAATTTATCATGTTATTTAATACTGAAATAAAGAAAGAACTTCGATATTCATATATCAATGTTTGCAGTACAAAATTTTGAAAACTTAAAACCTAACCTCAATATATCCCAAAATAAACATCACATATTATCATCAAATACGAGTAATGTTATACCTACCAGGTATGGTATTGCGTATTGGCTGCTATATTCCTTAAACTAATTACATTGTTGAATGTTGATATCAGATATTACTTTAGAAATCCAAAACTAAAATTTGTAAACAACAACAACAAGCAAACTTTTTAACTTACGTGCCACAGTTAAAACATATATTAGATATACCTATTATTATACCTAATTATACACAATTTTCGAATAACTTATTCAAATATAGTGTTACTAACCACGATATTTTAAATTTGCCGCGCTTTTCTAAAAACAGAGTTGGGTTTTTCTAATTGTATGACTAATATTTTGTATTTTGCATAAATAAGTTACTATGAATTAATGTGTGGCTGTATAACTTATTGCCATTGCTTACCTGAATACATTTAAGTTAAAAAAAAACTTTTTAGGTTAAGAAGGAATAACCTTCTTGTCACCGCTAAATAGAACCAATGAAACACTCACATTTGATCCGAAAAATTAAAATTAATTCACGAATTCACATCTTTACGTATGATAATCGTTACTATAAATTCCAATATTTTGAGCGAAATAAATATACCCGTGGATTTCTTTCTGGGGTGAGTAAATAAGAATATTGTTGACACTTTGTTCTGCTTGGTGCGTACAAGTCGAGAACCAAGAGGAATATATTAGTTTGCGACCCTAGGGCCGCCATGCATCGTTTTCCACCCGCTTCATAGATAAACAACAACCCACATTCAGAGCATGAGAAATGAAAATGATTTTTTATCGGCCATGTATTTTAGTGCATGGGTTCCACTCTTTAGTGAAGCACCTTGTGATACACGACATTTTTCGTTTTATTATCAGGTGCAATAACAAATAACGCAGATGGTCTTCCGACCCATGAACGTTCCACATATAACTGACCATGGGAAAACATGTATTTTGTAGATTCAGACTTAGCCTTGTGATTTGTCAATAGTCATGGCGAATGCAAGACGGATCGGACATTGAAGTCGTTTAAACTCAAACGGCATGTCGGTTGGGATCATCGGGATCTTTGGAATGAGAACTTCCTCACCTTTGAATTTTCCTTTGAGTATCGTCGCGTAAATCCCATTGTTCATCAATTTCCTTACCACCAAACGCGTTTAGTGCATCTCGGCATAATTTATTTCGAGTTTCTATTAGCTAATAGAAACTCGGAATAAACACATCAACCGGTCAACTTCAATTAACCATAGACTACATTACGTTTAGCTAGCTGTCAGTTGCGTTTGTTATACTTATTGCTTTCAGTTGCGTTTTGTGATTCCATATCAGTTGCGTTTAGTTATACCACGTTTTATGTCACGTTCCACGGGAACGTCATAAAAAGTATCCTATGTCCTTCTACTGGTTCTAAGCTACCTCCCCACCAATTTTTAGCCAAATCAGTTCAGCCGTTCTTGAGTTATAAATAGTGTAACTAACACGACTTTATACCACGTTTTATGTCACGTTCCACGGGAACGTCATAAAAAGTATCCTATGTCCTTCTACTGGTTCTAAGCTACCTCCCCACCAATTTTTAGCCAAATCAGTTCAGCCGTTCTTGAGTTATAAATAGTGTAACTAACACGACTTTCTTTTATATATATATATATATAAATAAATAATAAATAAATATTACAAGACATTCTTACACAAATTGACTAAGTCCCACAGTAAGCTCAAGAAGGCTTATATAATATATATGTATATATATATATATATGATATATGAAGTTTTCCTGCTATTGTAAATTTGTTTTTATTTCCATATCAAGATGGTTATGTATGACGCATATTAAAACTATAAGTCTTAGATGCATACTTCCTGGGCAACTATTACTTAATAGAATATTGAATAAAGAAAATATTTCTCGATGACGTTTATATAAAACGTGAAAAACTAAAAATCAGGACACAATAGTGGGGAAAAAAAAAGATTTTCTTGCCTTCTTCGTGACGAGATGTTTCATTTTTTTTATTGGATCTTTATACTTTTGCTACAATCATGCTAAGTTTCAAGGTTTCTACCAGATGGTGCCATACTTTCAAAATGTTTTAAGAACAGATTATGATTTACGAATTGAGTACTTTCGAGGACCTATGTCACTACTTATCATAAGAAATGAATTAAGGGATTGCGTTAAATTACTTAGCGCCTTTTGCACCACCTGTTAGTTGCCTAGCCCGGTGTTGAACTATCAAATTCCCTACGACGTAAACGTTTAACCCGGGTCAGTTAGCAAACTCCGGTTAGTGCAAGTGGCCCGGCCCCTATCAATTTCAAATGCTAAAGTAATTTTAGGCAACTACTTGGTTTAAGATTCCCTTAAACTCTCCGAGACAATTTGTCAGGGCTAGTAACGACAAGTAACATCGATCAAGCTTAATACTCTCTCGATCGGTCTTTCAAGACGTCTTCATTGCTATGTTCGATCGAGATGAAGAAACTATTTACTTTTGGATTGTAAATTTCATAATTTACGTCTATTTAATTCATCGTTCATCTGGAAAATTAAAGTTTAAGAACGATATAAACCTCTTCGGGGGTAACCTTAATCAACTCCTCTTTAGTTTCAAGACCTGAAAGTTCCAAGTTAATTATCAGTATGGTTTTAAAAAAAACTATAACTATCAGAAATTGTTAAAGTTTAATTAAGTAATTTGTACTTTTTTGATTGTTTAAGCCAACCCGTAACGTCTGCTAATTCTTTGAGTTTACCCTCTTTATGGAAACAATATCTGTTAGAATGGAATAAACTTCTTACATTACATTTAATCTTCGTTGAGCCACTTGATAGTTTATTCAAAGCCTCTTGTGGTAGGAAATCAGATTTTGAAGACTGCACGATGTGCTACTCGTAAAATGTTTACCTACCTAATAAGCAAAATATAAGGTCATAGAGCTACAAACACATAAGTCTGTATCATCATAATTTAATCTACTTAACGTATTGAAATAATTTTCATTGTATTTATATCGCCTACTAATAACCACTAATAACCACAACAAAGGATAAGTAAGATAAGTAAAATTATTCAGCACAACATGCCGCACCATGTATGTTTTCGCCTAATAACCAAATTAATTATGGATGCCGCCTGTCAGCCTAGAACCATTTGTTACACATTGAGAAAGGTTGCATACGATATGATATGGTATAGACGCACAGTAAATATTAAAAGCTTTATATTTTGCTTTTATGGTATGTTTTATGTATGTATATTTGTTCGACGGTAACTCGATGGTTAGATAAGATAAAAATATTTTTTCTAAGTTCATATATGAGCCAAATCGTTCAAGGGGTTGAATTGACTACGGTTTGTCAGCCACTTCCTTTTTTTGTAATTTAGCGTGTAATAAATGACTGATGTTATCAATAAGTAGATGACAGTTGACATTTACCTTACCGATTTGCATGAAACCGGAAAGGAAGAAGAATAGTTATGTGGCTCAACAATCCCTGTTCGCGACTTTACATGAAAAAACTGGCTAATAGCATGTCGGGCCATGCTCAGTGTAGGGTTTCGTAGTTTATCCTCCGACATAGTAGGCAAACTTAAAAAGGGTTTTAATACATACCATGCTCATAAGAATAAAAGAGGAGTATTTTCGCAGCTCTTACGACTTATTCGCCCGTAACGATAACTTGAGTAGGTATCGTTAATCTGAACAACGTGAAATTTGAAGTTGGTTAGATAAGATAAATAGGGTTTTTTAAGGTTTAAATATGAACTAAATCGGTCAAGGTTCATCGCAAGTTCACGCCGCGAATCCTAGTGGTTACAGACAGTAAGTTAATAAAAACGCTACTGACTTACTGGACTAGTAAAGGTGTCAAATTCGTCACATGCACTTTTTTATTGGGCAATAAGATTTAAACAAATAAAGAAACATAGTTAAAACTGATATACAGGCTGTTTCCTGTAACAGGGTCAATAAATTAAAATGGCTGGCTTCAAAACAGCTGATTGGCGTACATCATGAAACATGCCTTCAAACTGCTGGTACAAGAATTACTAATAGAACATAAGTACCTACACATCAGTAAAAAAAGTAAGCCATGTATTGTTTGGACTGAATAAACATGTTAATTCTATTCTTGCTTCTAATTATTTTAGGTAGTTAACGTTTTTAAAGTTATTTTCTAAACAGGTATGTAAAAGTCTGTTGTGTCTATTTGTTTAGTCGCATTTTTATCAGTTGTCTATCGAGTATTTATGCGTAAATAACACTTAGCGTAATTTTTGAAGAACTCCAGCAACCTTTTTGTTTGATATGTGACTTACGTTCACCGAAGTATTCCGACTAAACACGACAGTGAATTAATGGTTGCCCAGCGTGGCGGCTGTACATTGCTAATTCGATTAATAAGAAAAAACAGTTTTTTTTTTCACTTTAATTAATTAAAACCACTTGGACTTAATAACTGATTACTTAAGGAGTCTATACTTTAACTTATTGCTCCTGTTACAGGAAACACCCTGTATTAAAGAAATCTATTGAAAAATGACATGCTCGTACGTGTACAGTTTATAAGTTTAAATAGATAGATAGATAGAATACTCTTTATTGCACACCTCAGTACAAGAAAACATTAACAAGGTAAAAACATTTGATAAAGGCAGGCTCACTAAAAAAATAAGTTGATTTAAATAACTGGTGTAGGTAATTAAGCTCTATTGTCTGTTGTGCTCTAAAAAATGACGTAAAAGCATGGCGTCTCGGCAAGTCGGAAACAGTGATTGATCAACTCTTCCCCTATATGACATATGCTTGACGCTTGTTCTCCACACGAACGGTAATATTCGTATTTTATCCTTCTTAATGTTATTAGTTTGGAGTTTGTGGTTAAATATGGAAAAATTCAAGTCATTAAACTTCATAAAGCATCTGCTATTCTTATATTCTTTTGAACTGTGCTTTTAAAATCTGTTTGATACCTATGCTATCATATCTTTATAAAGCATTCCCTTTGGGCGGCTGTGAGAAACGAATGCAGCTCTGCGATGTGATGGATGCATGGCTCTAGAGAATAATGTATTATTATTTTAATCATGGGTGCACTTACACAATTGTAATTTGAATGTCTATGTGATCTGATCTGAAATTTACCATAGGAATTAGGTATAAGGTGATTTAGGTGATCAATACACCCCGTTATCTAACGCTCACTTTGGGGGCATGCTAAATAGTGATGTTGCTTAGTCGATTCATATTTATTAATTACTCAAGATAAAATTCTTCTTTTATGAATAATCTTGAGATGCATTATTCATTGTTAATGCAATGAATGAGTTCTATTTGATGTAATTAGATATTCTGTATCTATTTCATTTCATTTCATTTATTTAATTCAGTAACAATATTACATTGTGTTTGAAATAAAAGACTTAAAAACTAGGCGCATGCAAAAAAATAGTAGGCGTGATGGCAGGAAACGTACATACTTTTGAATGCCGCAGTCGCAATCGAATAGAACTCACGGTAAGCACACAGCAGACTGGAGCGGCGTTCGTGAAATATAATCAATACAGGTACCTACCTACATTAGGTAAAAGTACAAACGTTTTACTTGTACCTATAGTGAGAATCGCGACATAACCTAGGTATGTAAAGGTATGTACGTAAAAAAGTGTAGATGTACCTAAGTGTAGATTTCTACCTTAGGTAGGTAAATTGTACTTACCTTTCTCTGAGTTTTGCTTTAATTATATTCATCGTCTCCACTTGCTGCCGCAATCATCTCAAATTTGATTTCTTGTTTTTCTTAGGCTTATTTTTATTTCCCATTTTGACAAACAGCCACTACCGCACAATACCATATCATATCATATACTACATTTTTCATTATGTAACAAATGGTTCTAGTCTGACAGGCGGCATCCATAATTAATTTGATTAGTAGGAGAAAACATAATACACGGCATGTGGTGCTGAATAATTTTACTTATCCTTTGTTGTGGTTATACGACTTGACAGGCGATATCAATAGAACGAAGATTATTTCAATATATTTATTATTTTTATTGTTTTCAGTATCGTAATTAAACTAAATTATGATGATACAGACTCATAATATATACCTATATGACCTTATATTCTCCTTATTAGATGAACATCGTGCAGTCTTCAAAATCTGATTTCCTACCACAAGCGGCTTTGAATAAATTATCAAGTGGCTCAACGAAGATAAAATGTAATGTAAAAAGTTTATTCCGTTCTAACAGATATTGTTTCCATAAAGAGGGTACTTAAACTCAAAGAATTAGCAGACGTTATGGGTTGGCTTAAACGATCAAAAAGCACAAATTACTTAATTAAACTTTTACCATTTTCTGATGATTGTAGGTTTTTTTTTGGGACCATAACGACGGCAGTAAAGCGACACCTTACGGTACAAATTATCCTGTCACCTTTTGCGGGGGGAAACGACGCACACTACATACAAAAACCAATATATTATGTAATGATGACACTAAAACATACAAAATGATACAACTACACTAACAAATCTTGCACACTTCGATATATTTTTGTGTACGGACTAGTGACAACACAGAGCCGTGTATGCCCATTTGGGGTTGTACTTCGGGAGAGGGGAAACGGTACGTATGCCGACCCCCCTCCCTGCGTTGCTTAAAATGAGCGCCATAATGTTACTCTTAAAAAAATAATAGGTATGTACTTTCTTCTAAAACCGCGAGAAAATTTGCGGGAAATTTTGCGAATGGTGAGAAAACCGTCGAGGAAATAAGCTAATTAGAAAAAATATATGGCTAAATATAAGAGACGCGACTAGAATTTCTGGAAAATACAGTTCATAAAATGTTATTGGCTACTTACGTATAATTGCGTGTATTTAAACATAATTATTAAACGGGTCTAACGCGAATTAACTTGTTTACCTTATTTACCAGCCAGCCAGTGATCCAGAAGTTGCAGCCACGGGATATATCTTCGGATGTGCGCGGGGATATTGTGAGTGTCGTGTGTCGGACTATTGACAATAATTAACATATGTTTTGTGGGTAGTTTAAAAATGGTTGTCTATTGTTTGCCCGAAAGTTATATAAAATAATACTCACATGCCCGAATTTTATTTGCCCGAATTTCATTTGCCCGAATTGTTTGTTTACCATAAAAATTATATGAAATACTCTTTGTTTACCCGATTATTGGATTCCAGAACGTACGAGTGCCATACATGTTGTTATCCATATTATTAATTGTACTAATACTATTTAATAGAATATTTAAACGCCATACTAAATAATGGTGTTTCCCCGAATCCATGCATGCTTGCTTGCTCTTTTCAACCGACTTCAATATTTCAAAAGGAGGAGGTTCTCAATTCGACTGAATTTTTTTTTTTATTATATTTTTTTTTTTTTTTTAATGGATGTTCACTCATAACTCCGTCATTACTGAACCGATTTGAATTTTTTTTTGTTTTCTGAAAGTAGACGGTTCCTGGTTGGTCCCGTTTTTTTCAAAATCTATTTCTGATGATGGGATCCATGAGGAACTGAGGGAACTCCTCAAATTTGAAAGGCACATGCATGCTGATTTGGGTGATTTCTTAAGAAACTCGAGCATTTCTTTACGAAAATCATCAATTTGGTGGAGTGGACCTGATGATGAAGACCAGGGATGGCAAAGTGGAACTGCTTCGTAATTCTCAGGACTATGATCCGATTTTAAAAATATTTTTTTGTCTGTATATAGATGGTTTCAGAATTGTCCCGTTTTTTTCAAAATCAATTTCTGATGATGGGATCCATGAGGAACTGAAGGAACTCCTCAAATTTGAAAGGCACATGCATGATGATTTGGGTAGTTTCTTAAGACACTCGAGCATTTCTTTACGAACATCATCAATTTGGTGGAGTGGACCTGATGATGAAGACCAGGGATGTCAAAGTGGAACTGCTTGGTAATTCCCAGGACTATCGTCCGATTTTAAAAAATATTTTTTTTTCTGAAAATAGATGGTTCCAGATTTGTTCCGTTTTTTTCAAAATCAATTTCTGATGATGGGATCCATGAGGAACTGAGGGAACTCCTCAAATTTGAAAGGCACATGCATGATGATTTGGGTAGTTTCTTAAGACACTCGAGCATTTCTTTACGAACATCATCAATTTGGTGGAGTGGACCTGATGATGAAGACCAGGGATGGCAAAGTGGAACTGCTTGTTAATTCCCAGCTCTATCATCCGATTTGAGACATTCATCTTTTCTTTGTAAAGAAATACCTTCAAGATAGTCCTATTTGATTATAGTTCTATTTTGATGATGGGCTTCATGAGGGATTGAGAGAACTCCTCAAATTTTAACGGCACATGCATTCTGATTTGAGGGTTTCCTTAAGTAACTAAAACAGTGTTTTGGCGGAGCCAAAATTTTGATGAACGTGATCTGATGATGAAGACCAGGGATCGCAAAGTGGAACTGGTTAATAAACCTAGCTCTACTTATTATCCTAGTTGTGACATTCATCTTTTTGATTTGATTTATATTCTGATGATGGAGTTCTAGAAGAATTCAGAGAACTCTTCAAATTTGAACGGCAGGTTAATTGTGATTAGAGGGTGTTCATAATTAGCTTAGGCATTTTCTTACTGTGGCCATCATTTTGCTGGAGTGGACCTGATGTTGATAATCAGGGATGGCATAATGAATATGCTCGTTAATTTACAGTCTGTCATCCAATTTAATACATTGTTATTTTGTTTGTTTAAAGGTCTACAAGGGAGTTCCGTTTGATTATACTTCAAATGTAATGATGGAAGCCCTAGGACATTAAGAAAGCTCCTCAATTTTCAATCGTACACGTGCGGTGTATTGGATATTTGAAAAGTAAACTGGCTAACTCAAACAAATTCTTAATTTCACTTTTACCGGGAACCAAATGAAGTCGGTTTTTTTTTCTTAAAAATTATATATTATATATTGGAAGTCGGTTCTGGTCGCTGTAAGGTCACGGTTCAATCTAACACTCCTCCTCGCTTCGCTCGTCGTCGTACCTAAACTGACCTGCCTTAGAGTTGAATAGGTAGGGAAGTTTTCTGACTTATCATAAATTTGTATTATATATTATTAAATATAATTTTATATTATATTGGAAGTCGGTTCTGGCGCTTCGCCGGCCGCTACCGCGGCACGCTCGCTTCGCTCGCTCGGCTCGCACGCTGTAAGGTCACGGTTCAACCTAACACTCCTCCTAGCTTCGCTCGCCGTCGTACCTATATATTATTATATTGAAATTTCACAGTTCTAACTAACCTAAACTACTTTCTGGGAAGCAATTTGGATGGCAAATGATATTATGGCTAGTGATCATTATGGCTTACAGTGATGATGACAAATGATATTATTGATATTGATTTTATGGGAAACAAAGTTTCTGGCACATGACTAATATAGTAAGCAATAAGTATCGCATGTGTAATAATGGGAAACAATATTATGCCTGTTGACTATTATGGCAAATGAAATTATGGCAAATGAAATTCTGGCAAGTGGGTGTATACCTTTAAAAATTGTGTGTTTACCCCAAATTTCTACATAGACTTTTCGTTGGGTAGTTACACAAATCTCTGTTTTGACATTTTGCTGGGACATCAGTCAGCCGCGACCATGACCAGTGAAACCTGTGTCGAAACGTCGGTAAATAAGGTAAACAAGTTAATTCGCGTTAGACCCGTTTAATAATTATGTTTAAATATGTGTTCAAATCGCGAAAGTTTTAAATGTTATATAATTGCGTGTGTTCTCCTGAATCAAACAAGAAATTTGGAATAAAACTACGCATAAGGGGGAAGAACGAGGTGGAAAGTTTGTATGGGTATGATGGTATCAAAATATTAAAAGAGACTTCAAATTACGTCGTAAAGACTGCTTCAATCAATCAATCAGCCTATTGCAGTGCAGTCCACTGCTTATTAAAATACAATATATATTAATTCAGGGTATTTCGACATTAATTTTTAGGGAGGTGAAAAGGGGTACAAAGGGCAAAATGGCGTAACTATCAATGGCATCAATAAATCGTCAACAATAAATATAACATAACTTCGCACATTATCTGTCTTAGGTCATTACGAAAACACTCGTATTGGTAGTTTAGATAGGCATCTTTTATAAGATTTATCCGGAAGAACATGCCGTTGTGTTATATTCATTGTCACGATAAATGGGTCTCATTTCGTGTTATGAGGAAAAAGTGATGCCGACAATCGCTCCGGCTTTCCGCGGCCGAGTAACTCGTTTTTCATTGTTACCGTTATGTTTAGATATATTTCGTATGAAGGTATCCGTAGTAATTTAGGGTCGCCGGTTTTAGCTAAATAAACCGACATTTATTTGCGCGTTGTGTTTGTTTTAAAGAAAGGATTTGTAAGATATTTAATCTTATTCTTTAGTTATTTAGTCATCAACAGTAAAATAAACCTTTTGATTTTATGCCGCTTACAATATACAAAGCAACTCGCAAAGTCTTAATTTGCTCGGCAATTCATTGATGTTTCCGTAGCTTGTATCATTGTCTAAAGGAAGATAAATCGATTACCGAACCACCATCCGTCTTGCGATGCCGCACAACGAAACATTCACGCCGACAAAACTAATTTATCAGAAAATTAACGATGACCTAATAATATTTATGTATAGGTACCGGTATTTAACAACTGCTACTTTATTATCAAACTTCGGGTGAATTTAAGATTATTCTTAAGTAAACACAATTTTTTTATAATTGCGGTTTTTACCCGGTCTACGGCGAAACCAGCAGGAAGGGTAATCATTTTAGCAGTCTATGTATGTATGTTTGTGCCGTGTGTTCCACTTTAACCTCGAAACTACTGCACCGATTTCGATTAAAGAGGTGTCAATCGATTCGTTTTGTGGTAAGAGGATAATAGACTACATTTGGAGTCACATATTTCAGCACTTTCAAACTTAAGTAATTAAAACCGGTATTTCAAGCTAAATAAACCTACCCCACGGTTGGTAATAAATGTGCGCTAAACAAATTCACCGCTTGCCGACTGCGTCCAGCAGAAAAATAGGATACATACCTTGGCCAGTATACTATACAGTATACTGTACAGTATACGTGTTTGTTCTTCGCTTCGGCCGACAATTGCACGAGATCTGAGACATTTCTTACTTTACAGGCCTCAGTACGTAATCTACTATTCCTACAATGATATGCATAATTACGGCTAAAATATTACCTTATTGTGTAAATTATTTGTGTACATGAATAATATGAACGGACGTTTCTAAAACAGTCGAATATTTTCACCTGTCAAAACAAACATCTCTTGCCGTTAATTATTAAGTTTTTTTTAACATAAATTTTTCAATACCTACATTTATTTTCAAAATATATACAGTAAGTGTAACTTACCTAACTACCTACCTCTACCTGCCTTAAATCTAGAATCTAAATAGGTCCTTGAGGCATTGTACCTAGGATGCTGGCAGCATTTCCTCGCTGTATCGCAATGCTGATACGTTGTGCGAGGAAGCCACCTGCTCTTCGGTCACCAGTAACATCAACCAGACGTTTCGCGATTTCTACGAAAAACTTGCGTGCGCTGGGACCCCATGGACCAAGAGTTTCGACTCTGAATGGTACAAAAAGGTACTCTCTGCCCAGGCTCTTATATTTATTACGTTTTAAAATTTCGGCGCATTCAGCCGCTCCGCCCGCTTTTACATTAGTTCGTTGGAGATGGGGCGGTGCCAGCGTGTCTACGCAGGTAGCGAATTGGTAATATTCACTTATTTGCTATAAAGAAAAAAAAGAATCTATTTTTATTAATTCCTTAAAGTCTGTCCCCTGAGTTCTGTCTGTCACGCGTATAATATAAGTATTAACAACATTTATGTAAAGAAAGTCTCAAAGCAACATCAACCCCTGTTTACTGTAAAATCCCCCGTAGGCATCTAAGAAACGCATTACAATTCAAAATGAATTGTATAATACAATCAATATTAATGATAAAAATGTAGCCAAAAAGAATTTTGCTCGAACATTTCTATCTCATCTAAATGCGGGACTCGGAACGGGTTGAAGGGCCCTTGGGACTTTCGTGCAGCGGCGGTTATAACGTAGCCTTCATATGTTAGGCTTGGAGTAGATACCTATTTCGTGAACGACTCGACAGAATTGTGCGTCAATTTTTACTAAATTTTAGCATAAAATGTAAATGATGACTCCATTAGGTATTGTGTCCATTAGGTCTGCAGATAGTGTTTTTTATTTTATTTATTGTACATTTAATTTGCGTACACAAAGGTCGTTGTCTTTTATTTTTAATTTTTACGAAATTTTCTCAATTTTGAACTTTAAATTGGAATAAGTAACAGGATTTATATATATATATATATATATTTTTTTTTACGCTTATAAAAGATCATTTTAATTCGAATGGCATAAATGAGACACGTTTCTTTTCTGTGATTCATCTATTTATCATTCTAAGGGCCGTATAACCATGTTTGCTCGTAGAGGTGCGCCTTTAAGGAGTTCATAATTGAAATTATATTACAACTGTATTATGTACCTACATTATTATATTATAGGTATACCTTGGAAAATGAGCTTCCATGTTTTTTTTTTTATGTATTTTTTAAACTAAATGTCTCAGTTGTCAACATTATTAAAATTGCCGAATATTTACTAACAAAAATATTTGAGTTTGAATTCAGTAAATACAAAAATATAAACATTATCTTTACTTATTAACAGGGCTCGGACAAGTCATCGCAAAACAATCGCAAGACGGCAATAGAACAAGATCAATAGAATCGCATTATGTACAATATTATTTAATTATATTTTTCAATTACATTTATTATTACAACAAAAAATTCACCATACATGTGTGACGGTATTTCCATTAACATTCTTTTTAATGCTAATGGTTGCATTGCACATTCGCAACCATTAACTTCTGCATTGTCTGGAACAAACCGATGTTTTATTTAATCATTTGTGTTAGATACCTATAAAAAAAGTAAACAGTTGTTATAAAATAATTTCGAACCTTGTACTCGAAACTGCCGAAACACTTCTGTGACATCTTCCCAGCAATCGTCAAAAATCGAGTTGTTGATATGTTTCAACATAAATCGCAAACATCTTTCCCGAAAATTGTTTATACAGGAACAGAAAGTTGGCACTGTATATATTAACGAAAGCATAATAATTTAACTTATCTTTAAAAAAACTATTTATGTAGGTATGTTTATATTTATATTTTTTTGTTATTTACCATAATTAGCATTTCTCTTTCGAAGAGTAATTACTTCCAGTTTCGCCCTGTACTGTCTCATAAATTGTCGATAATCTTCTTCATCAAATAAAGCCATATTTTTGGTAAGCAACCAACTAAATTCGCGAAATAATGAACTAGTTTTATGTCAATCCAAATATTGATGTTATAAATATGACATCAAAATTTGACAACCTTTTATGAGTAAAGAGTTTTTTAGCTGTAAACTTTTTTTTATTTAGGCCAAATAAGTTAGCAGTACCTACATATGAAGAGTAAATAATGTAAAACACACACGCACATATAACAGTATAAATATTATTCCGCAGACCTACTCCTATTTACCTTACTTACTTTACTACACACGTACCTAAATTTTACTTTTATTGTTTTATCAATTTCAGTTTTTTACCCTTAAGACCTTTAGAATTAGAAGCTACTATTGTAAAATTAGTATATGGAATACCTAGCATCTAAACATTAGTAATGTTAATTCACGTATTTTTACGTATTGGGTCCCATACGTACAGTGAAAATATAAAAATAAAACATAGTTTGTTTGTTACTTGTTAATTTGTTAAATAAAATATTCTTCTTATAATTAAGACATGACATGACATTGCTTACAACAAATCATGGAACATTTATGATCTACAAAGTATTGTTGACATATAGAAAAAGAATCTTTTCCAAATTTTCTGGTTTCAAGCAATTTCTACTATCGGAGTATATCCATTTATAAATTGAAAACGACCGCTCTGTGTCCACCGAAGTAAGTAATGCACCATTGAAAAACATATCAAGAGGTCTAATCGTGTGTGCCTGGGACGTTCTTTCACAAATATCTCTAATATTTTCATAGTCGGGATTACGGTCTAATACATATTCCATTTTGTTTTTTACGGTGTCAGATGCTACCCAATGCAAGACAATACGAACTTGATCCAAAATCAGTAACGAATGACTAAGAGAAAGCTGCGTACTCTGTACCTGTTGTAAAGCAATTTTTATAATTTCATAATTAGTACTAATAAAATCTAGGTTCTGTCTTATATTTTGGCTTTACTAATTGACTTTGCTTCTTTTTTGCTTAATTGGGTTAAATAAATAAAAAATATTTGTTGTAGTATAAGGCGGCTTCGAGCCACGTACCCCACCTTGTTATTACAGGTCTAGGCGGAAGTGGTATGTTTGGATACAAACTTTTTAAGAACTTAACACGATTCGGGGCTTTTCGAAAGATTTTTTTAACATTAGTTATAAGTAGATCCACATTAGGGAGTTCGCATCTTATTTGCTCACAAACACGATGAAGACCATGTGCAATGCAAGTAACATGTAACATATTGGGGAATATTTCTTTTAACAACTTTCCAGCTTTGAGCATATATGCTGCACTATCTGTGGTCAACATCAGCAATTTTTCGGTGTTATTTTCAAAATTATTATCCCAAAGTAATTTTAAGTGCTCACGTATAAAATTAGCGATCGTCTCTCCATTCACTACATCTAGTATCTCGGAAGCAAGTAAGTAACAATACGAAGTACCATTTACTGACAAATTTCTCAAGATAATATGGACTGCATTTTTGTCATGTCTATTCTTTGTTTCATCGATAGAAATCCACAAAAATTCGTCCCGCATTATGTTTTTTAACTCTTGCATTTTCTGTCCATAATATTCACCCAAGATTTTTTTCCTAATATAGGATTCATCAGGTATTTCCCACGGGCACCACAGATACTTTTTGAAAAATGCCCTGAAGCGTGAATTATTGAGTTGATTCCATGGAATATTAACAGAAATTAGGAACACCAACAAATCGATGCAAAAAGTTTCATAAGAAATTTCTGGCGGAGCTGTCTTCAATTTGTTATATTTTGACCTAATATGTTTATCAATATTATCTTTCTTTAACTGTTTAATACGAATGTCACATGCTGTACACAATATTTCGTTGACATTTTCCTGATAACGGAGCTCGGGGTAGTCCTTAATCCACTTATTAATGGTTTTTTTTTGCACCATATTTAAAATATTTAGAAATAACCATTAAGCAAATAATTGTATTTGTTTAAATTGTCACCACAAAACTGTTTCAAGCATGCCACTTTGACAAATCCATGACAGGTATGCGACTAAAAAGGTCAAATGTTAAATTATAAATTACGATAATAATAAATCAGCTTTAGATAATAATAATCTTAAGTCACGACTCTATAATAGTCTTGTTCCATGTCCATATCAGTTTCTGCGATGACTTGTCCGAGCCCTGCTTATTAATATACTTAGACCGGGTTACTCACGTCTATAAAGTCGAAAATAGCTCGACTGAGAATAGTTCGACTTTATAGACGTGAGTAACCCGGTCTAAGTATATTAATATGTCTAATACTCACGGGAGTTTTCTATTTAAAATTATCTTTACTTCATGCTTTACCTAAGTATTTACGAGATAGGTATAAAAAATAAAGTAGGAAAGACAAATATAAGAAATTGAATATCGGGCTACAGTATTGTACCTACGAACAGCCTAATCAACAGACAAGCACTGAAAAAAACGTGTATTTGTATTCCAAATAATATACCTACATCTTTATTAAAATTATTTTTTAGCAATAACGACACTATTTTTACAATTAATACACCTTATATGAATTAGAATACTAGGCATGTACCCTAGGTTTAATTCTAAATGTCAATTAGGCATAATGTTTTTTCGTTATGCATATGACTTTAAAGCAGGTCTAGGGAGCCCATCTAGTACAGGCACGTTACGAAACATGTACCTACTTACCTTCGTTTAGATTCGTCGATATAACAACTTTTCCTTACTTTCCAGGATCGTTCATATGATACAATTTTACACTGAGCAAGCCACAAGCGCCACAAGATACGTCATTTTTACTTAAATTATTGTTAGCGCGGGGATTATAGCCAAAATTACAACGAACGTTACGTCTATCTTTGGTATATAAACCTTCTGATTTACGGCATCGTTTCGACGGTGTAATTGGAATCACTCACGGAAATTCTCTGGGGGGAACAGTTGTTGACGTTGTTCGATTATTGGGACGTTCTTGTTTTTGACCATGACAGAGTTGTCTACCCGACTCACCTCATAATTTATAAGTAGATACAAATCAAATTTTGAAGTACTTTTTATTTTTTGAATCCCTAATTAGTAATTACACTAATTACCTAACCATCACTGTTAGAAGTATATAGGCTGTTGGCACTTACGGAACGTCACGTTCCAAACAAAGAGTCGCAACTGCTGCACTTGTATGGCGTCATTTTTTTTCGGCCGATATATATACGTATATATACGCGTCGACTTGAGAACCTCCTCCTTTTTTTTGAAAAATAACGAGACCTGCAACCACGCTAGAGGTTTGTCAGTTAACGCATTTTTACTGAGTTTGACAATTTATAACCACCCATTTAGGCTTACTACATTTATAACTTTATACATTTTAACAATTGGAAAGCACTAATCAAATCAGTTATTATTTCTAATAAGTGTTTTGATTCATGTTTTTTTTTTTTTGTTTTTTTTTAAGTAGGTAACCACACAAAATTCTAAATTGAAAGATAAGTCATATACCACAGCAAAAGTGATCAAGGCCCCCGGTAAGCAGGGCTGGAATCGAACCAGCGACCTCCTGCTTTCGTGGCAGACGCCCTAACCACTGGGCAACCCGATCACGGCCGTGATCTTAACTTTTGCCTCAAACTCAACTGTGTACGATGACGGTAGCGCCGTACTGCCTACCATCCCGCGGTGCGCATACGGAGACGGATGTTCAACGGGAGTTGCTATCCTTAAATATTCACAAATTGAGCGGGCCAGACGGCATACCTGCGGTTGTGCTCCTGAGTTGTGTCCCGTGCTAACGCGTCTCTTCGTGCTTTCTAGCAGCAAACAGCAAGTTCCATCCTCGTGGAAGACGGCCCTTGTGCACCCTGTTCCTAAAAAGGGCGACAGATCGGATCCATCGAATTATAGGCCAATCGCTATTACCTCCCTTCTCTCTAAGGTCATGGGGCGTATATCGTATAACGTTAACGCTAAGCTCCTTAAACAGTTAACTAGAAAAATACGATCTTATAAGCGACCGCCAGTATGGCTTCCGCCACGGTCGTTCTCCTGGTGATCTTCTAGTGTATTTCACTCACCGCTGGGCTTCGGCCATTAAGAGTCAAAGTGAGACATTGGCAGTCAGCCTAGATATAGCAAAGGCATTCGATCGGGTCTCGCATCGAGGCTTTTGTCAAAGTTGCCATCTTACGGACCGCCTGAGGGGTTAGGCAAATAGACCGCTAGCTTTTTGTCTGGCAGACACATACGACCCGTAGTAGATGAAAGCTGCTCTTATAGCATGGACATTAGCGCTGGCGTCCCGCAAGGCTCGGTGCTATCCCCAACGCTGTTCTTGCTGCGTATCAACGACATGTTGTCTATTGACGACCTTAATTGGATGACAGTACTGGGGATGATTTTTTCACGGACCGTGCTAACATCCCTCGTTCAGTGGTGTTGGAAAGTCGTGGAAAACTTGTGCCAGACATCGAAAATACTCTATCTATAGTCTCGGTGTGGGGTCGGGACAATCTAGTCCGTTTCAATTGCACTAATGTCTTTAGTAAAGTTTGCGCGTTCACCGCTAAAAAACCCTGTGGCTCCACAATTCCAAGACGCAGCTCTTACCGTGTCAGAGAGTATTGGCATCCTCGGAGTCGATATTTCGAGCGACGTCCAATTCCGTTGTCACCTGGTACGAAAGGCTGCGCTGGCATCCAAAAAGCTCGGTGTGCTCAATAGAGCGAGAGGATACTTTATTCCGAGACAAAGACTGCTGTTATATAGGTAAGTCGCAAGTCAGACCCCATATGGACTACTGCTGTCACCTTTGGGCAGGAGCGACTGGATACCAGCTTGGACCGTTTAACTGGGTCCAGAGGCGCGCTGAACAAATTGTCGACGATCCCAAACTCACAGTCGGTATTGAACCATTAAGTCTAAGGAGATACTTTGCCTCCTTATGTGTGTTCTATCCAATGGGCATGTATAATGGGTTGTGTTCTAAAGAGTTGTTTGACATGATGCAACGTCCACTTTTCATTATCGCAACGCTCGCTACAGGGCGCTCATCCACACACCTTGCAACCAAAATGGTCGCGCACTGTGCGGTTTCAGACGAATTTCCTCCCGCGGACGCTCCGGCTGTGGAATGAGCTCCCTGCCGAGGTTTTCCCGAAAGATTACAGTATTGGGTTCTTCAAAACAGGAGTGTACAACATTTTAATGAGTCGGCAACGCGTATGTGACCCCCCTGGAGTTGCAAGCGTCCAAAGGCGACGGTGACCGCTTTCCATCAGGCGGGCCGTATGCTTGTTTGCCCCCGTCGTGGTATAAAAAAACTATAAAATATATATTTAATACATTTTATAACTGTTAATTATGATACAATATTATAAATATT
Organism: Lathronympha strigana; assembly: GCA_949128165.1. Classification (NCBI taxonomy): domain Eukaryota; kingdom Metazoa; phylum Arthropoda; class Insecta; order Lepidoptera; family Tortricidae; genus Lathronympha; species Lathronympha strigana. The sequence goes on along the minus strand of OX421901.1, from coordinate 27,578,079 downwards.
CACAAATCCTATTTAAGTTGTTCAATTGAACGAAAAAGTAAAGACATATAATATAAAACAACGTTTCTCATTTATTAAATAAAAAGCGAGCTCTCACAAAGAAATCCATCTAAATAGAAGAAAAAAAACTTTAGTAAACGGACGAGATTAAGAGATAAAAATGGGTCTAACAAACGAGTTACTATGAATCAGGCTTACACTCTCATGACTCAGGGGCGATGAATTTAGTACATAAGCATCCAGTTTAAAGATGACACTAGGACGGGACGGGAAGAACTGTCAATTTCTGTAGAAATAATCACGTGATAGCTAGGAGCCCTCGGAACTGACAGATCGTCCCGTCCCGTCCCGTCCTAGTGTGAGTCATCCCTTCACAGTCAAAAACCCGATGATAACGTATGTTGTGACATATATATATATATAATATTATAATAGAAATTGAGTTACCCACTTTAGTGGTTGTACCCACGTGGGTATGAGTTACGCAATTTCTACGTACCTAGATTTTACGTTTGGCATCAGGGTAATTGTGTTTATTGTGTAAACAGTGTTAATTGAAATATACTTCCTTCACATATTTCGTTAAGCCAGTGTAAATATTTTGCTAACGGATATTATTAATAAACCTTGTTGAGTTGTAGATATAATTGACTAATATAAGGTTTTACTGGAAAACATGGTGTCAAATCTATTCAAAGCTTGGAAATATAAATTGTTATAAAAATGGCGTTGCTACTTTTCCACGCTTTTTATAAATACAACTTAAATAACAAGAAAAAATGGCTAAAAATAAACCTAAATAAACAATTAAGATAAAATACACTTCAATTTAAAAAACGAAAACCTACCTTTAAAACAACCCACACTGCATAGTACCCGGCTCAAAGGTTCCCATAATGCCTGCAGCATTCCCCCGATGCACAGCAATGGAAAGCTGTTGAACCAGGTACGACCCTGAGCAAGGGTCGCAACCCCTTTCTCGGAGGCGTCGCCCAACCTCCTTTATTACGCGACGAGCCTCCAAGCCCCAGGGCCCCGCCGTCTCCACCGCCACCGGCACAAATTCATAACCTGATTCCAGGGCAGATTATTCTATGGTTCATGATGTCATTCTGCCAGTACGCCTATTAAAAAAAAAACAATAAATTATATATTCGAATCACACTTTTAAAGTTCATTCTAAATGGGAAGTATCCAAATGTTTAGTTAAATAGCTCAGTTAATTGAAATAGTGTTTAAAACTTGATTTGTTTGTCTAAACAAAGTATTTAAATGTAACATTACACTTTTAAATAGCTGCTCGATCGGATGCGTAGCGACTAGCAGCGCCGCGGGTGGCGGTGAGGGGAAACTTTGTAAAAAGATGTAAAGGAAGCGAGAGTTTGGTGAAAATAATAAACACATTCCAGAAGACCCGAAAAGTTTTAATTTTGAAACCCAAGTCCACCAGCGAGTGCCATTATATTTTATTCGAGAGCGGTCGCTTCGTGGAGTTCTAGAGGTGATTACTAAAATCTAAATTTATGGAGATTTTTATTCATAAATTCTTTATTGATTAAAACTTATATGCTTATTGATTTCACCTACCTACTTGATTAACCTACATTCTAAGTTACGTGCATAATGAAATATTTAAGAGCTACTTTCGACACCTAGTTTATGTCGTAAGTAAGTAGTATTAATAATTAAATATTAAGGAAAAAAATGGAACAAAGTAAAAGTAGAAACGCGCATGTGACTTATCTGGTGAACCTGATGATGACCTTCGAGGACATGCTAGGGAACTCAGATTTGGTTGAGATTAAGATATGTTGTGGTGGCTTTTTAGGATCCTCTTGTAAGCAGTTGGGTCCAGTGTTACAAGATAGAGCCGACGATTACCTTTGAGAACATGCTAGGGAACTCAGAGTTGTTTTAAGATTGAGATATGTTGTGTTGACTTTTTAGGATCCTCTCTGTGGGTAGTTACATCCAGTGTCACAAGATGGACCTGATACCGTGTAATCGTTTAAGCAGTTTCCGAGAGCCTCGAAATGAATACGTATATACAACATTAAATATCATTTAGCTACAAAATATTTATCGTATGAAGTCATTAGGTTTTTTCAAAAATATTCGTGTATTATCCGATTCGAGTAGTAAAGTAATTAAATATTACAAACTAAACACAAAGTAAAATTTAGGTAAGAAAGTAAGTTTTTCAGTGAGACAGAATATTGTAGAAATTAAAAAGTGGCAACATCATAGTATGTCCCGTTTCCTTACATATATTGATTTGAAAGGGACAACAGTATGATGTTGCCACTTTTTAGTTTTTACGTTTTTCTGTCGCACTAGAGCACAGAATACATATTAGTACAAGTACAGAACCCGTTTAAAGAAATAACGACTCATGCTACGATACTACTAAATTCAAATTCCGACGCGCAACGCTAAATGCCTACAATTATATTCACGTAAAGTGCGCTCTCTTTCTATCACGTAACTCGTTCCTTTTCTGATGATATTAAGGTTGTCTCCTTTAAAAAAAATATAATCTTAATATTAAGTTACTACCTTTTTGATATCGCTCTACTTTAGCTCGAATAAACCTAAGGTATGTCTTAGTGGTATTCAGGTTTAATTGTAATAAATTCGCGTGTACCTAGTTAGGCACACTTACTTCGATAGGTACCTTAATTGAAACAGGCCTGATACTTCATATTACCTACTCAAAGGCCTTGAATAATTCCGTCCTTAAGTTATTTTAATATGAATTCTGTGACAGCGGTCGAAGTACCTACGGTACGCAGGTATGCGACGAACAACTCTCACGCGTGCGTCACCGCTCGCCCATGAGGCCCTACTGATTTGCCCCTCGCGAAGGGTACTTACAGTTCGATAACTACACGCGCGAGTGGGACAGGCCTGACTAGAGGTAACGTACGTATTTTATCGATAAGGTCTAAAAGTGAATTACCAGAAATAAACAATACTACAGAATCATACGGTACTATATATAAACTACGATTATAATGCGCTGCCGGTAATAGACGTGTCCCATGTTTTGGTGGTATTTCCGTCGCGCACAATGTTGGCAACATAATACCTGTATAGGTGGTGCTCTGTGGCCAGCAGTGAGCGTTTTAGTATCGTGCGGGGCGCTTGCGTCGGCGCAGTACAATCATGGCGACTCACGATTTTCGCGATGTTGATACAGGACGAGGAATCGACGAAGTGCGTTTGAGAAAATGTTCGTGGCATGCCTCTGATACACTCTACAAAAACAGTCCTCAAATTGCCGTATAATGCAACAAAGTCTCCTGCGACGGCTTTCTGCTCGATTAAAGAGTGATCAAGATCATGTAGCCTCCTTCTACGCAATTCGTTTCCATGCGTAATACAGGGCAATAATTAGTAATTCCCCTCCACATTGGATGCATTGTTCGCGTCTGTACTCCGAGATGGTCAGGACGATACTAAAATGACTTGTGTCCGCCAGCGTCCGGTATGGTGCTCTCATAGATTGTCGTCTGTCGCCAAGTTGATGCAAACAAGAATAGATTATTCCATTCAATTTCTTTACCATATTTTAAATTTTATTACGCTTATGAATAAATTGTATACCTACATCTGTACCCAGTGATACTGCAGCCATAAAAAAAACCTTTTTGTTCGATTCCCTGTAGTCGGTAAGTGATCAACTAAATCTTGAATCAAGAAAGTAATGTCATCATTCATTATTACACTGGCTAAAAGCCTTGTAAAAAGCAGAGGAAAGTTTCGGTGGATTTTTATAATCCAAACAAGGCAGAAGCGATTAATAAGTTTAACAACACCTATATAAATTACATAAGGTAAACGTTTGAATGTTTGACAGTGTAATTTTAATATTTGACAGCTCGTTTGTCATCTTTGTGATATTGCTAGGAGAAAAGATTGACGGTCGCAACTACTGGAGGTGAATTTTCAGATTGTTAAAAACGCGGCATATTTTACCTACAAGACTATAGCGAATTTAAATAATAAGTAATAAGCCATCCTTCTTAACTTTCCAACGTACCTAAAAACGAGCGTTCTTTACTATTTCACATGTGTAGAATTTACAGATGTGCCTTTTTTAAATGTTTTGGAATTCAAAATTAAACACTTTAGGAGGGATTAATCGCGTTTATTAACACCATGCCACCATGAAAATTTCCTTCCAAACGGTTCGTTTATTTTTGGATTTTTGCGGAAAAAAAACCATGAGATTTACCGTTTCAATTTTACCGAAAAAAAAAACAATTTAAACAGGTTTCAATCGGTTGTTTCTCTTCATAAGCTGCATTTTTCCCCAAAGAGAAGCAAATTTGAAGTTAAGATTTGCCAGACGATTCTACCGAATATGTAAATAGCAAGGACGATATTTTAATGTACGTCAATAACCGCAAAAAATATTGTCTACAACCCGTACATTTTGCTGCATATACGTTAGATCCAAGATTTCATAATTCTATTTTTAATGCATTACAATCTCTATCTGATGAAGAGTTTCTAAAAATCGAACAAGAGGTGGCGGAAGCTTGTACTACTCCCCCGTCGCACCGCCTTTGCCTGACAGACTCTAACAGTGTTTTTCGTTTCCTTATCGACACTGGTGCCGAAGTAATTATGTAAGTGTTTTACCGGTAAGAAATAAAAATTCAATTGGTGAAAGTGTGTGTAAATTGTATGCAGCAAATGGTTCCAAAATTAGAACTTATGGTATATGAACTCTAGTTACATCTTGGTTTGAGAAAGGCATACCGTTGGTCATTTACTATAGCAGATGTTAGACAACTAATTTTAGGAACTGATTTTTTCTCGTTGATTTGATATCAAAAATATTAATACGTCTTATTAAGTAAATACCCGGATATTACGAAACATGTCTCTTTCAAAGAAACACCTAGTCATAATGTTAGGCACCATATTGAGACTAGGGGACCACTAATTTTTGTCAGAGCGCGACTTCTACCTTCAGACCGTTACAAAAATATTAAAGAAGTATTCAGGATTATGCAGGATATGGGTATCTGCAGACCATCCAAAAGTGCATGTAGTTCTAAAAAAGAACTGCGAACTTCGCCCATGTGGAGATTATTGACGTTCAAATGAAATTACAAAGTCAGACAGATATCCAATTCCTAGAATTCACGATTTACTACTTAAATATGGTGATATATTTTTTTACGATTGGATATTAATAGGGCTTACCATTTTATCTCGGTAGCGGAAGAGGACATCAATACAAGCTTTATATCCTGGATAGTAATGGAATCAATGGAATCAAAACGGATTGTCAAAAATGACATTTTCTTGCAACCTGTATTTTATTATCCAAAATCTGTGAACGCCAATCTTTACGAATTTAAAATCAATGTAGTATCTAAAAAACCACTTTAGCAGCACTTACTGATCAGCAAGGGATCAGGTAGTTGCCCTCACTGACCCAAGAAGGAATTTTACCCTGTATAGGTGTCGTAGTTAGGTTTTTCTATCTTAGTTGATGACAGTGTCTAAACTGCCTTCTTAAGTACACACCCTCACGTCACGCATTTTCCTCGCATATAAAATAAACCGAATAGGTAATAAAGTTGCCGCTTCTGAGTTAATTAAGAGGAGCATGTCACTGTGAACGACTTGAATTAAAATATATTAGCCTGAGCTTATAGCCTATTTTGGGATTAAGCTCTTAAAGAAAGGGAGAGATTAATGTTGTCGTAATGTAGGACGTTTTATTAAAGTACCTAACTTATAAAAGGAATTCTGCGTTCATGTAAAATACAAATATGAAACCGGAACAGATGCACCGAACTCGCACTCTGATCTGAGGACACAGGGTGGCAAAATACTAGAACTAATGTAAAAGCGGGCGGAACGGCTGAAAGCGCCGAAAATTGAAAAACGTAACAAATATGTGCCTGTGCAGAGAGTACTATTTTGTTCCATTTGGGGTCGAAACTCTAGTTCCATGGGGTCCCAGCGCACGCATGTTTTTTGTAGAAATCGGAAAACGGCTGGTTGATGTAACTGGTGACCGAAGAGCTGGTGGCTTCCTCGCACAACGTATCAGCATTGCGATACAACGAGGAAATACCGCCAGCATCCTAGGTACAATGCCTCAAGGACCTATTTAAGGTAGGTAGCTATGTAAGTTACACTTACTGTAACTTACATAGCTACTGTAAATCCATCCTTCTAGCAAGATCTGCCGCCTCAATGGCGTGTACCGGAATGTTAGCCACGATTGGACTGAGCCTGCCGAATGTCCAGTGGGAGATCATTCCATAAACGAATAGCCTGCACGGTGAAGGAGTTGGACACAGAGCCAGAACGATGGTGAGGCTCGCAAAGTAATAGCCAGTGATCGGTTTTTTGGATTCGACACGAGGTGAACGACTTCAATCATTATGTTAGTATGGATATGCCCCGGGAATCCGGGCTTTGTGTTGTTAGAAAAGGCAAAAAAATACAATGTGTTTATTTTATTACACTTTAAAACATCTAAGTAGCTGATAGACACGCGTATTTACTCTCCGTTCTTTTGTCGAAATCAAACAAATGAGCACAAGTGTTTACACTAACAGCTCATTAGCTGCCTCCAAAGCGACACATTTTGTACCGTTTGATAAAAGTTCGGCGAGTAAGGATTGCATAAATAAATAGGTATTAGCTGTATAATTTTATACTATAATATTAGGTCACGGGTTACCGTATAAGTGCCAATACATAGATCTTATAGCTCAAAGGCGATCCAATAAATAAGTATCCACGTTAAGTTCGCACGCTGTGATTTACGGTTCAACTTTCATTTCATCGACTTGTTTCATGGACTCTAAGATTATCTTTTACGACAACTGTGGCTTACTCTAATTGAACTTTTGATTCGCGCATGATTGGAATATTCTCGATGGGAGTAAAAAATTCCTTAGAAATAATTTAAATTGTTTTATTTTTGAACGATTTGTTCGGTATCGCGGGAAACTGTCGTATCTATATTAACTGTTCTACTTGATATCCCGCGAGGGAGAATCCAAATAACCGATCACTGGTAATAGCTTACGCGAGGAGCGGAGCTCACGGCCCGGCTGAGCAGCAACAAACTTAAATTTAATCCGTAGGTAGTCAGGTGCCGCCGGATCGAACAGAATACTGTACAGAGTGAACAGTACCCTAAGCGAGCGACGATCCCTAATTCTGAGCCAATCGAGTTTCCGACGAAAAGCAGACACGTGATCATACTTCCGGAGGCTGAAAAATAATCCTGATGCAACTGTTGAGAAGCCTATACAGTCTGTTCAAAAGTTCCTGAGTCGTGTTGGTAAGGCACACATCACAGTAATCGATGACCGGCAGCACAAGGGCTTGAATGAGCAGTATTTTTGTACTCACCGGTAGAAAGTGTTTGAACCTATATACAGTGTTCTGAGGGTGTAAGTCACTTTAAATACGGCACACGTCAGAAACGTGAGGTTCCCACGTTAAGCCGCGGTTAACAATTAACCCCAGATTCTTAACCTGCGATGAGATCGGTATTTTGCCAATAATAGACTATGCTGATGTGTGCACTACCAACATTACCCAAGTGGCTCTAAAAAGACTAGATCGTCTATTAAATAATGGAATTCGTTTCATTTTCGGTTTACGTAAATTCTATCATATATCGCACTATCGTCACCAACTTAAATGGCTTCCTGTACGCCAGCGCAGGTCTTTTCGAATTTTATGTACCCTTTTTTATATCATATTCGAGCCCTCCGCCCCAGACTACCTCAAGTCAAAATTGAATTCTGTTGCCTCCCGCCCGGGCTGTGATCTGCGTTCCTCCCGGTCTCTTAAGCTGTCAGTAGTTCCTCTCTATCTCTCATCTTCTTTTTCTGTACAGGCTATCAGTCTCTGGAATGCAGTTCCCCTGATAATAAGACAAGCCCTAAGCAAAGCTGTTTTCAAACGCATGCTCCACAAGCATTTGCTGGATCAAGGCCAGCATAAGTAGGTTAGTTAGTTTTCATCTGTGCATATGCATTATTATTATTATATATTTATATATTATTTCGAACATGACATTTCTAACATATTTAATACTCAATTATAATAAATAATACCAGTTAAACATATAATTTACTAGCTCTGCTCTCTCTGTGTCTTAATTTCTAACTGCACCCACTTTTGTAAATCTCTGTTTGGCCCTATGGTCGACTGGTAGATAATACCTTAAGGCATTAAGTTCGCCTTTCGTACTTCTTTTAATGTGCAATAAAGTTTAAAATAAATAAATAACTATAATAGTACCCTCAAAACAACAGTCGTTGACTAAGGCAGAGCGAGGGCTTCCGACAATGACAGCCTGGCATCTAGTCGGGTTCACAGGAATGCCAAAGTCCTTAGACCAAGAGGAGATGTGACTGAGGTCCTGGTTTAGTCGAATTATAGCCCCATCAATGTTGTCTGCCCTCACCTGAGTATACAATTGAAGGGCGTCGGCATAAAGATGATAAGATCTCAAAATATACGGGGGAACATAGTTGATAAAAATTGAAAAGAGAGAATGCCGCCCTGCGGTATACCAGAAGACAAACCGCACCAATCAGACCGAGAACGGTCAGCACGAACTGCCTGTCGATGACCACATAAATAGGATTTGAACCACATAGCCACTGATGATGAGATATTAAGATGCTCAAGAGCAGCAAAAAGCATCTCATGATTGACGGCGTTAAATGCGTTGGAAAAATCAATCAGGATCAGGACAGTGACGAGAGACGACTACATACTCCACCTTACATCTTCAAGTTATGTTAGTTTAGTTTTTATAACAACATTATAAAAAAAAACTATTGAACAAGATGTCCGATTTGAAAGGATAGTTGAAATTTACTGATTGGTTACTTGATGGATACAGATAATGAAGCCTCGGGTAATCGCGAACACTTCCGAATAATTCCTTTTAGTAATATTAATAATATTACTTTAATTAATAACATACGAATATGTCCTATCCTTGAACATCAAAAGACTACAAAAAATTATATAAGACACCATAACAAAAGTGGCACAAACAAATCCGATTTTGGGTCAGGTACGCTTCTAGCTCACACACACACACTGCTTTGACACGCTACCTGCTATGTCACTGATATTACAATACAATACAATACAATAACTCTTTATTGCACCTCAAAACAACAAAAATAACACAAACTGGTATAGATTACACATGAAAAAGAGGCAAACAACAGGCGGTCTTATCGCTAAAGAGCGATCTCTTCCAGACAACCTTTATATTTATTGATATTTATTGATATTATTATTTTAAATAATTTAGTACAACATGCTAACATTTTTACCGTTTCGGAAAGGTTATGAGTTACGGAATTCATTTATGTAATCATTACATGAACTTTAAATACTGCTAATTCATTTTTTTGAGTTGATAAATTTGATAAAAAATTGTTATACTTGTGACTTCTAACTTCTTATTTTTAAAGACTGGATAATTATTTAGTGTTTTTTATTTAAAGTATACCTGTTTTCATTGGCTACAAGAAATAACATGTACATGATGATGAGATGGCGTTTTACCGAAAAAAACGAATAAGTGTAATACTTAACTCAAAAACCAGTGACTTTTGACCCTGAGTTGATTGGGCTAAAACATTGTTAATGAAATGAGCTCTAGAATAACCCCTTTCAAGAAATATGTAGCTCGAATTACCAGTCACCCTGTATATCGTCGTCTAGTACCCACAACACAAACCTTATAGAGCTTACCGGACTAGGTCGATTATGTGTTAGAGATGTGTCAACCCAATTTGCTAACTCGGTCCAAACCGAGTTAGGCTCAACTCGGTCCAACCCGGTTTGTGAATTCACTAACTCGACTCTAAATAACGAGCAGACGGACGGAACGGTTTCAATTGAACGGTTTGGATCGCGAGCGGGCCGGACCGCGACTCGCGCGAGCGGGCTAGAACGGAGCGGGTGAGTGAACCGAATGAGGCGCCGAATAATCCCGATTTCCCCCAAAGCCGAGGTATGTCTTGACTTGACTGACCATTAGTTGATAGTTCGTTTTATTTGATTGGTGTTTTCCAGACTAGAAAGTACTGTGTTAGCATTTTTTACCAGTGTTTTGGTTTATTAATTAGTGCACAGTACACCTATTTTGTTAGACAATGTCAGGACCAGGACCGCAAAAACGCTCTGCAGTTTGGGAACTATTCGAATCCCCTTTAGACGGCAGAGTTAAATGTAAAATGGCTCAGATTCTTGTAAATATTCAGGCAACACAATTAGGTAGGTAGGTAGGTACTTTGATGAAGGAGTTTTAGGAAAATATATTTCATACCTCTCTACTTATAGTAGGCATAAGCCGAACCGAACCGACAAAACCTGTGGTGTGGACAGGTTAGGTTTAACTCGTCTCGTCTGATTGACTCGATCTACTAAGACGGGTTTGGTCGGTCCGATCAAACCTAATACTACACCGGACCGTCATAGCAACTCGGTTTGATCAACCCGGTTTGAGCCCGGTTTACACAAAAAGTCAAACCGTTCAGTTCGGTTTGGTTTATTTTCGGGTCATATTCGGGTTGGCACATCTCTATTATGTGTAAGATTGTCCCATGGTATTTATTATTATTATTTATTTATTAATATGTACATCATTTTGCCACCGTTAGAAAAAAGGACGAATCCGGCATTTATTTTAAAATTTTGTTAGAGATACTCGTATATATTTAGAATCAGTAAAAAAAAACGTACCTCCTGGTATTTTTAAAATTGATTTTTCATTTTATTGTAGGTAGGTACGTCTTTTCCCCTGCGGCCGCAGAATTTTGCACCTTATCACAAGAGAATAAGGTAAAAAATGTACACACTTAAATGATGATGCTTGTACAAGATAGTATTGCTCTATAAGTCCAATTGCAATCCTCCAAAATGCAATGTCGACCCTGCCTTGGTTTTTTTCTAATTGAATTCCATTTATTCGATTTTGCGCCCTATGAAAAGCATATAGAGTAGTAAATAACATTGTTAATCTAAGTTAATGATATTTGTATTTAGTCGGTTTAACTTAACGGAGCGCAAATCAACGGAACAAAAAAAATTACAGTATCATGAATTCAGGTACCTGTATATAGGGACGGGTTTACTACTAAAAATATAGTACATTACTGCAGACGCCGGGAAAGAAGGGCTTAACGGGTGAGTATGAGACTATACAACACATTGCCTTCCGAAATAAGAGCTGCCCCCAGTGATGTCATATTCTCAAATAAAATTAAAAAAATATTATTAGAATAAGTCTGTTACACTGTAGACGAATTTTTCGAAAGGGTGTCATTGATTCACACATGAAAATATAAATTAGTTTATAACTTTTATATTTACGTGTAAGTAGAGTATTTTAATTGTATAATTTTATTTTGCTTTAATTTATTTAATTGTTTCAACGGGGTTTTAATTATAAATTGACATTGTGTTTCCTTTTTATAAGTATTGTGACATGTATTTAATAGTTTTTAAATGACTAATTTATGCAATTTATTATTACACATAAATGTAAATCTATTTTATGTACCTGATGCTACTTTGGTATGCTGATGATTTACTTTGGTAAGCAGTATTTTCAAACGATGTAGTGTTTTCAACATCACGTGAGCTAATCATTGTTTTTACCAAACTAACAGCCGATTTATGATTGAAAGGATCTAACTTTGCGTTCATGTCTACGTAACTGTTGAGTAAATTTAGATGAGAATCATATACTCGTAAGTGGAAGTATTTAATGATAACAACGGTAAAACATACAGACACAACGCACGTGATCTAAAAAAAAAAAACAAAACAAAAAGAGAAGGAAGGGAAATGGATAGTATCAGGAAAATTATCGGAAAAGGATTAAAGGAGACTGAGAATAATCCGGGATCAGATGAAGACAGTTATGTAGATTAGAAATCCAAATTCGGAGAAGTAATTTACTTTGTATTATTCCAGTCATTACTAGTAACTCGTAATTGTAAATAACTAGTTTTGATAACTGATTGATAAGATGCAAACTAATAAAGAAAAAAACAACAAGGAAGGGATGTAGTGTATTGAGGTTTGCATAACCTGTCTCAAGCGTAAGGGCATTTTCACTAAATCGTGCACCTGGATCAAAATTATGAGTTTTAAAAATAACCTGTTTTTATGGTAAATGTTCTTATCTAAAATGAAGTTTATTTTCTAAAGTTAATAAAACTGTGATGAGTCCCACATAAATACGCTTAGTTTTTTATTTATTGATAAACAAACGTGACAGTGTAGTCCAGAGCGGTCAGTTTTGTAACAATGTATATTTTGTTGACACGCTTTAACTACAAAAGTAATTAGCTATATTTTGCATTTGTTTTGCTGCAAATTACTTATGTTTTCTTCTAAACAGGTCGTTTTATAAAACAAACAGCTTATATTGCTTGAAAATAAATTTTAAGGTCAGTTTTATAACGATTGATACCATTATGTTATTTATTTTGTTTATTTCTGTCAACATTTCGAAAATATCGTTCTGAGTTGCATTTGTTTTAAATGTATATTTTAGATAGTTCACGATTAAAAAGAAACGTTGGGTTTTAAGCGTGTAGAAAACGAAATAGAGACCAAAGAAAGCAACTGAGCAAGTGGGACAGTTACAAAACTGACAAGCTGAAAATTATTAGGCTGGGGTTACATGATGCGGATAGGTAATGAAAAAACTGTAAATATATTAATTTGTTTTATTATAGGACTGCGGTAATTATTTAGGAACATAATGAGTCTTTGAATTGGTTAAGTATGTTAAACTTATCAATGATTAATACTTCAATTCACTTAATTTAGGCACATTCAGATTCAGATTTATTTATTTCATAATACAATATTACATTATAAATTGCAGGCATGTCAATCTACAAGTATTCATATTATGATCGTCAGAATAGGTATAAGAGTATAAATCAAATCATTACAAGATATAAAATTTCATACAATGTCACAATAGTATCTCCTGTAGTGGATCGTCAAAATCTATGCATCATTTATATATTCATTCATAGAATATAATGGATTATCCAACAACAAAATCTCTTTGGCATCTTTTCTGGGAATAACTGTATCTGCCTACTAAGAGTCTAACTAAAACTAAAATTTATTTAACAATCGTCAATACTTTGATAAAATCTCCTATCACGACCAAAAGATCAAATTGTATATAAAAATTAAAGTTAAAATGCCCTATGTATTCAACTCATGCATTGTTCCTACATTATTTTACAAAATACTGACGATATCGAGATTTCGAATGGAAGGCCCATGTAATACCACCCTAATGAAGTCAGGTTTGTAACATTGTAGGTCAGCCTATACGTAACGGAGCGATTTGTTACAAACCTGACGTCACGTTTTTCTACTTAACTACAGTCATAATTTAACACTGAACTCATCTTACATAATATAACTTTTATTTTTATAAAAAACAGTTGCCAGCTTGCCAATTTCCACCTATAATATATGAACAGTATGTAAAAGCTAATATAATTTAAGAAAATTGATCACAAACCTGACTGACGAAACGTATACGGTCTGCAGTCCACTGACACAGCTTCACTCCACAACGTCCTGCCTCGTACTGGCGGTGTAAAATTGTTTGCCGACTGATCACGTGTCATTAATGTTGCAATTCCCAAAATTTCATTTGGATTGGTAGAAATTTCAATGTAGTTTTGATCGTTACAAACCTGACGTGTCAGGTGGCATCAGTTTCAAGCGATGTTATTTAAATTTAGTTTTTAATTCAAAAGCAGCAAGATTCAATTTATAACTTTGTTCATGTCCCCCGTAAGACCCTTTATATTCTAGGTAACATTTAAACTCAACAGCTTTAGTAGAAAAACATTGCACGTTGTGACTTGCAAAACCACGAAGTAAGGGTGGGACACGTTAAAAACCGGTATCTTGGCTGTTTAAAAAATATACTATAATTATATTATGCTTATCTTAACTAAAACTTTTGTCGAAACTATTAGTTAAATATGTGTTCTATAAGTATAAATTATTACAATTAGAATAAAATAATACTTAACGGAGTAAACAAAGATTAAACACGTGGGACATCATAAAAATGGGGGGTGTCCCTAAAAGTGAAATTGCCCGTAAACGTCTGACCCAGGAGTGGGGGTCGGCAGTTGCCGTCAGACCACCGCCCGGGATACAAGGGTAGACGGTACGTCGGTGAGCCAGATTCACGTGTTTACGGTGTCAATCAGTAGTACATTACAGTCTATAACGATAAAACAGATGATCCATCAATGTTTCATGATGTATAAATATGTCGCCACGTAAAATGTACCAAACACGAACAGCACTTGTTATTCTGTGACAATGAAAATTATAACCTCCTTACAATTTTTTGTAATTCCTACTTATCCTTAGATAGACAGACACAGTTCTAACTTAAATAAGAAACCAATTTAGTCTAAACAGTTATCGTAATATTAACTAAACACGCATGCATTTTGGGTAGCCATATGCCTTCCGACATCTCGTTTGTCATTTGCGCGCCATCAATTAATTTAGAGCCCATTCAATTTTACTTTCGCATTTCGCACTTAATTCTGGTGGGGCTCAATGAATAGTCATTTCTTCTTCAAAACTCGACGACAACATTATTATTATAAATAACAATGAACAATAAAACCATTGAAAGAGAATAAAAGAATCAAAGTTATTTACTTAACCTCCAAAATTATTAAAAAACTACCCAGGCGTTTTTTCACACGCGGTTTGAGTAGACGCTTTTACGTTTAAATTTAATATTTGAAATGTACCTATATTTGTGTGAGTAAATTTGCAATAACGTGTTGTTACTTATGTTCATGTCGATGTCCATTTTATATAAATAAAACTTCAAAACATCATTACTTATTTTTATTTTTAATAGGCACTGTGGCAGAATGTTATCATGAAACAAAACGGCACGGTTTGAGTAGACACATTTACCGCTAATGTTTAAATTTATAATTTGTTATATTCATGTCCATATCGATTAAGTATCGACTTAATATATTCGAATATATAATTTATTGTTTTTTTTTTAATAGGCGTACTGGCAGAATGTCATCATGAACCATATTAATGAAACTGTTATAATGGCTAAAAACCATGTTGCTGTGTCACACATTTATGTGAAATAAAATTAAAAAAATATTACTCCCCGGCCTAGGCCTTCAATTTTGTATGAAATTTCATTACGTGTCTCTCCAGTTGCCCCGCCTGAAACGTGGTACTTTGAAGCCTATTATAACGAACGTTATAACAACATTTCATTGCATGTTTGAGAAATAGTACATTTCGATGCTAGAGCGGAAAGTATGTCATGACTTCACGAGTGCCGAGATATCTCGGCACTCGTGAAGGAATGACATTTCCGTACGTGTATCGAACGACGTTTTTTAATACAGATGTGAAAAAATAAAATTACAGAAAATAAATTTGAAACATGTTTATTTTATTAATAACATTTTAATCACAGTTGAACAAACCAGCAAAACTTTCAACATAACACTTAAGATTTCTTCAATCTTATTTTATGTATTCTTATTTATATTATAAATAAACTTTTTTTCATTAGTTAAATTATAATCATAGTTTTTAGTAATGAAATTATAAATTGAAAGTGATACTAAAGAAAAAGTGACCAAGGTCCCCGGTGAGCAGGGCTGTGATCGAACCAGCGACCTCCTGCTTTCGCGGCAGACGTCCTAACCACTGGGCCACCTGATCACCAAATCGAATGTGATCGGGTAGCCCAGTGGTTAGGGCGTCTGCCGCAAAAGCAGGAGGTTGCTGGTTCGATCCCAGCCCTGCTCACCGGGGACCTTGGTCACTTTTTCTTTAGTATATGACATCTCTTTCAATTTATAATTTATATATATATATAGTAGTGTGACTACTTAAAAAACAAAAACATGAATCAAAACATTTATTACATTTAATAAATGATTTGATTCGTGCTTAACAATTATTTAGTTATTAAATTTTAATCACAGTTGAACAAACCGGCGGCTTTCAAAATAATGCTTTAGAACTTTTTTTTATTTTACGTCTTATTTATATATTAATTAATGGTACAATTGGTACAATTATTTAGTGTGATGTTAAACGTTTTTGGTAAATTGACTGTTTGACTGAGTGAACTATTAATTTCACATGTTTGTGACAATTGTGCCTCTGTATTAAGCGGTTTGGGCAAGTTTGCTTTGTAATGTTGTAGTTGTCAGCATTAGATGTACTCGGTTGGGGTTCAAAGTCCTTATATGGTTTAGCCTGTGTAGAAGTGCCTGGTTGGGGTTCAAAATTGGCTTGCAACTTAGAGGGGCCTGGTTGAGGTTCAGAATTTACATATGGTTCAATGGAAGGGCCCGGCTGGGGTTCAAAATTGACAGAGTGGTCTGATTTAATTGTGGATGCCTCTTCGTCTAGCTGTATATTAATTGTAGATGCTATTTTATGTCCTATTTTCAATTTGTTTTCGACAGAATTTTCAACATACCCTTCTGCAACGTTACTGGACCGCCAGCCACCGTGTCTTTTCAAGATTGTTATATCAGCACCAGAATCTGCAAGTAGCGTTGCAGATGTCCTTCGGAAAGCATGACCTGTATCCTGTGTAATCAGCATCAGGCAAATTCAAATAATTGGCAATTTCTTTAGGCATGTTACCAAATTTATTCAGCCCTATTACTTGTGCAGTGCATTTGCCTTTTTGATAGTTTTGGAAAAACCGGTCGCTTTTGCCTTTTGATGACCGTTGACTTTGATACTTCTTCACAACTTCAGCAAATGGACCATCAACGGTAAAAGATCTATGTATCTTGTTTTTTTGTATTCGGTATCTGAATAACCAGTATTTTGCCATGAGTTTGTATGTCCTTGAGAGTAATATTTGCCAGCTCCTTACGCCTACATGCGCCACAAATCCCGAATATGAGAGCAACCTGATGTTGGGATTCATTATAAGAAACGGAAAGATATTTCGTAGACTAAATACAAAGAAACTTCTGTACTATAGCCTTGTACGCAGCCACCTGGAGTACGGAAGTGTGGTATGGAGACCACATTACGCAACACATTGTCTCCGCATTGAAAGATTGCAAAAAAGGTTCATGTGGCATTTGGCTCGATCAGCAGGTCTTGCGCGAAAATCTTTTTCCTATAAGGATAGGCTCAAACATTTTAAAATGATGTCTCTCGAAAGCCGAAGAGACATCCTCGATTTAAAATTTCTCTCTAAACTTGTAAGTAACAAAATAGACTGTCCACTACTTCTGAGTAGACTTCAATTCTCCGTACCACGTAGAATTCCACGCTTTGCTATCAAACCATTGTCTCGACCCCGGCGCCGAACCGTGTTAGGATCAAACTCCCCAGTACCTCGCATGAGTAACTTACTTAATAACTACAGTAATTCATTTGATATTCACTTTGACTCACTAACCAAAATTAGAGATTTGTTAAATAAATAAGTTGTATATGCCTTTTAACATATTAGCATGTGCCTACATAGTTTTAATCTATTTAAAAAATATGTAGCGGTAACCAGTCGATCACAAGATTCTGCTTTGCACCCTATTATACCGTAATAAAGTGTTTAAATTTGCTTAACTTGGCATCGACTGCAGACTTGCTACTGAATTATTATGATTCTTATTTTCCTTGCATGCAGTGTTTACCTATAATAAGTTATACATTTAGCAAAAACTATTGTACTTGTCTAAATAAGAAAGAATTATTGTAATAACTGTTGGTGAACCTATCAAATAAAAACAAAACAAAACCTTTAACCAAAACCACACTTTATTTAATTATAACATCATTTGAATTACTTATCTATAGGTACTTAACAAAACTATTGTAAATATTAGTGATATCATACCTTTATAGCAAGATATTGATGATCTGGGGCATATTTGATAAAGTTTTCTATGTTGTCTGCTGTCAGAACTTTCGATTTTTTACTCTGATAACCTTCAGATTTTCTTTTTAAAAATCCTGTTAATTTTGCGTAATTCTTGATGTCAATATCATTTTTTGTCTTTATCATAGTTTTCAGCATTGAATACTTTGACCACAAGGTAAAAGCCTGATATTTCTTAGAAAGTTCAAGAAAAAAGGCCATAAGAACGTTTTCTGAGAACGACTTCGCTTTGTGTTCCATTTTCCAGTTGAGAAAATGTTCATAAACAGCAATATATTTATAAATAAAATAAATAAATAAAATGCATTTATTTCAAGCACCATGGCTCATAAGGGTACAGATTACAATAATTAATTAAAATAATAACTAATAATACTAACAACTAATACTTATATACAAAGACAAATGTATGTTTCGATTTTTCCGGTAAAGCACTATCACTCGCGATTGCGGCCTGCTCACATATGTTTGGCGGAGTTAAATCCGTATCAAATTCTGATTCGCTCATTTTACAAAGACTTTCTGGTAACTTTACGGAAGTTTGAAGATTGATAAACAGTTGAAGAACTTTTGCATTGAAAATTTTCAGACAAATAAAATGCTGTTTGAGTTAAGCTTTTAAACTGGCTTTTATAATCCATAAGGCAATGGGTTTTGTTATTCAGCCAACGCAATTTCAGTTTTTTTTTCAAATGAAATTCATCATTGACAATTTCAATGTGTTTATAGTTTTCACAAGTTATAAAATCATCTTTTATAGAGTAAGGACATTTTACCTCCAGTATGGTCAAGTCACCAATTAATCCATCAGGTGATCCTCCAATGTATGGATATTGGCTGTAAATAAAAAGCCTACACCTTTTCATTGTATACTAGGACATAGCCTCATATGCCTCAATCGCAGTCTTTTCTTTAGAGCTTCCCCATTCCATAGCGGCAGTATTAAATTGCTTTGGAAACACAATCTCTTCAGCATATTTCGTTTGGTGTCTTCTCTCGGTAAACCTGAATATATTGGCAACATGAGAAGCAGTTACCCTTAGACGTCGTTCATTGTGCCAAAGTTCACTTTTAGATTGTTCTGTTGTTTTTAGGTTTACATCAAGCGCTTCTTCTGGAGATACCTGTAGGTAATGCAAAAGTTTATTAACAAGTACATAGTCATGCCACACTTACCATAAAATCTTAAAGTTGAAGACCAAATCCAAATACTTCTGTAACTATAATGCAGGTGGAACGTTGCACACGGGCGCAGCGGTATACGGGGCGCCAAGCGTTTCTAGCCATGGGCGCAAGCGCCCAGCCGGCAGATCGCTAGCTTAAGATGCACATGGGCGCTGATATGAGCTAGAGATACCGCTGTTATGCATATGAGGCAAGAGAAACTATTGTATTTCAATCGAAGAGATGACATTGATGACAAACAACCGATTAGGTAGTTGAAGAATTTGACACTGATATACGCGTTGACACTGCAATGTACATTTAATTTCGCATTAAATAATAAATATGGGATGTCTAGGAACTTAAACGAAGCTGCGGACGAACGTGCCAGAAAACACCCCTGGTTTGCCCAAAACCGTTCTGCGGAGTCACCAAACAGGAGATAAACAATGTGTTCAAACAGGAGATAAAAAATGACTCAATATTGAGAGAACTCGGCATCCGACAGCGCCTATCAACCACAGTGGAGTCACGCATTTTGACCTTCTTCGGTCACATATCTCGTCGCGATAATAACTCCATAGAACGTCTCGTAGTGCAGGGAAAAGTTGAAGGGACCAGGCCACGCGGTAGATCACCAATGAGATGGACGGATCAGATCAAGGCCGCAACTAAGTGCTCGGTTTATGAGTGTAGCGTCCGCGACGAATGGCGCCGCTTTACAAGGATCATCACTCATCGTGATTCACAACGATGACCACGACCACTCTGGCAAGAGTGTACGACTAAGAAGAAGAAGAAGAATTTTATAACACGCCTTAGTTAAGCTTATTCTTATAGTTTTTTTAAGGAGTAAGAGCTTTGAGTTTGTTTAGATATTAAATGGTACATGACACAAAATAAACATGTAATATACTAAAAATATATCCATATTCATCTATTCGTAGTTTACTATGTATACTGGGCCAAGTGGTAGTTGGCTCAGTTTATCAAAAATTAGAACTCGAAAATTTCACGTATACTGGACTAACTATAATTTTTTCAAAAATAACTATTAATTTCGAAAAAGTAAATATGCAGATTTATTCAAAATATATTTGTTAAATATACTTGAAAATTTCATGAAATTATTCCAACGTATGAGTTAGTTATGGAACTTTGTACCTTTGAACAGCCCTCCTGTAAAATCATGATTTTGCACTTGGCTCAGTATACGTAGGAGGTATCGTTATATAGGGGACGATTTTGTTCTAAGCTTTTTTCTTGGATTAGTATTAGAACAAATATAGCATCAACATTGCCCCTATGAGGTCGATAGCCGCACTGACTCTCCGGCAAGAACTGTTCTGCTAGGTAACTTAGGCGAGTGATGAGCATGTAAGCTAAGATTTTCCCGGCAGTAGATAGAAGGGAAATGCCTCTGTAAGATCCGCAATCAGGGATTTGACCCTTACCCTTGTAAACATTAAAAATAGAGGCGTCTCTCCAATCTTGAGGGACAGTTTCCGATTCCCAAATCCACAAAATCAATTCAAACAGCCTGTTGTTTACGTTTTGTTCGCTGTAATCATATATTTCTACAGGAAGACTGTCTAAACCTGGCGTTTTATTAATTTTAAGCTTTCTCACTGCCGCAATATATTCATTGAAATCCGGAGGAATAGCAAGATTAACTGATAGAGATACTCAAGATACGTATGTAGGTTAAATCAACACTTTGCGTGACGGGGTTTAAGACGTCTTTAAAATGCCAACGAGCTAATACCTCATGCTTGTCTGTGAGACGTATTTCCTTGTCACGCGAATATATAGGTGCTATTTTCCTACATCTCGGGCCGAAAACTTCTGGGATACCCTGAAAGAACCGACCAATTTGGTTAGTATCAGCCAATTGTTGCAATTCATTGGCTTGCTCATTCCACCATCTAACTTTTTGCTCGCGTACTTTTACTTTTAAGCATCGTTGGGCAGCCTTTATAGTACGACCATTTGATGTCGATTTGAGTATATGTCTATACTCTTCCACAAGACGTATAATTTCGAGGACCGAGTCGAACCAGTCTTTATGATTTTTTAGACGGTTTTCCGATAGTCTCCGATTAAATTTTATACAGCTTTGAGGCGAAACCACGCCACTGTACGTCTACAGATTCTGGCTCAGGTGACGATGGTTGGCTGCCAAAGGTTGCATCAATGTCTCTTCCAAGTTGCTTGTCATGGATAAGTTTGTTGATGTCAAGTCTAGAAGGAGGTTTAACACATGCTCTGCGTGGTGATGGTCCAAGAGATGCCAGTGCTTGGATCTAGGATGCATCTCGTACTTTTCGGGCAGTATAAAGTAAGTTTTTGTAATACACAGGTCAAACTCTGCACACAGCGTCAGAAGGTCCAAGCCATTGGCATTACACTTCCGACACCGTGACGACCGAGGATACCTTCCCAAATTACAAACTCTGCGCCGACTCGAGCATTAAAATCCCTTAAAACTATCTTATCGCTTAACGGAATTTTAGTGAGGACATGACGGAGTTCTTGATAAAATCTGCACTTATCCTCACCCGAAGAGGGCAACGTAGGAGCATATACACTAATAAGGTAATTCGTCGGTGATAATTGAAGCTGGAGTGTCCTCAGACGATAAAGTGATAACAGTAATATCTAAGCCCAGGTCTCAGTAGAAAATACTAAATAACTACTTAAGTATTTTTTGACGACATAGGCAAAGTTGTGACATGTGCTGCAGCATTTCCATACATAGCTTCAAGCGAAGCTAGAGTTGTGCCAAACAAAATACTTAAATAAAAGTATTTTGACGACTTTACAGAAAATTGCATAATTTTAAGTCTCGTGTATTGAAAGAACTGCAAATAGCAAGTAGGTATAGAAGTGGATATTAATATACTCTTTCTTTTTTATACATGGGTATTTTTAATATTATAAATTTAATCAACATATTAACGAGGAATAACAAAACATTGGCCATCCTGTAAGTTATTAATTTGCCTACCTATGGTAAGCTAAAATCCAACATTTTCTGAACAGATCTGCTTATGAGAGAACCTGCTTAACGTTGACAACAAAAAACTACTTAATAGTGACTAACCTAGACCAGGCAATTTCGGGGCATGTACATTCTAAGAAACCTTACCCAACATTGGCCCTCGTCATTCTGGCCTTAAATGAGTATACTCGTCTCGTACTTTACATGAAAAACTACGTTAAGGATCGAAAAGAGCATTATTAATTACCACATGAGTACTCCACAAGTAGCTATAAGAAGTATTTTCGCAGATATAACAAAAGTTTTGAGCACAGCGAAAACATTCGTGGTCGCTTTCAAAGCGTTGACACCGACTGAGTTCGAAACTACCTGTGTTGCCATGAAAAAAAATATATTGGAATGGGTTGCCAGATAAATCCTACCACTTTTATTTTTTTTAGAAGTACAAAATAGATATCTAACGGTTTGGTAAAAAAATAAGGTTTTTCAAAATAGGCAAATTTGTAGCCGGGTTGGCAAAGTTACAGCAGTTGACGGTAGTTTATGTGATTGTATATAATGAAATGTATTAAAAGCCGAGTGTGGGTTATGAAACGAGGCGGGAGCCGAGTTTCATAATAACATCACACGAGTTTTTTCATGCATAATTATTTACAATTACATAGGTACTGCTTTATATACAAACATAATTATCATGACCTTTCAACCCGCATATATACGTATATTTCGACCGCCATTACGAGTTATGAATGAATTATGATGAGTTATGATGTTTGACATTTATATTTTTTTAATTCAACGACAAACTATTGACGGCCCCAACACAATCTGACCGAGTGTAAGAAGTTAAAGAAGGCTCTGCGTAAGGAGCACTGGCGACATGTCAAGCGAAATAATGTTTGTTGCATATGTTTCAAATGGTTGCAGCCAAAGAGATTGGAAGTCGTAGGGCGACGCGCCTATAGAGAGACGGCTCTGACGGCTTGAGAGCCAAAACTCGTGTGTCGCCTATGCGCACGGCGCACACGGGACAGTCAGTAGCAGTCAGTACCCCTTGGGCCGTCATGGAGTAATAATAAAATAAAAATACTTTAAAAATGCCACATTGCTCAATAATCGGGTGCCGCAACCAAAGCAAATTTGTAAATAAACAAAATTCAAACGTTTCGTATCACAGGTAAGTAAATAATATGTAATTAATTCAATATAAAATTAGTATGGGCAAGAGAAATAGGGAAGAGACACGACGCTGCATTTGTTATCGATAGTGTATGTCATATCCCTTACTAAAATACTTAGTAAGATGAATTTTTATCTAAATATTATTGAAATACTAAAAAAAATATACAGTGTGTATCAGAAAGAAGAGCAAACCTTAAAATTGATTGACGGGAACTCGAATACATTGTAATGACGCCCATTTTACGGGCTTAAGAGCTTTTATGAGCTCTTCGAGCAACACAGGCTTTCAACATGTTGGAAGGGAGACGTCACAGCATTATCTTAATACCGTCCAAATTTTTGCGAGGGGGAACGTGCACACAGGCGCACTTCTCACACATTTATACATACAAAAAGCAATCAATACATAAACAACACATAAACAATGAATACAACTACACTAATAAATCTTGCACACTTCGATCTATTTTTCGGACTAGTCTCTCTAGTAGGACTTCGGAAGAGGTAGAGGTACCTAATGTATGCGGACACCACTTCCTGTGTTGCTTGAATGTTCTACTAACTACCGCTAATAATGATTGTATATATATCTGCAGTCAGTTTATTTATTTCCTCGCAAATGTGAGGAAAAACATTGTGTGTATCACGAGCTGTACAAGAATTACGACCTCGTCTTCGACTCAACCTGTGACTTAAATTCACATTCGTTCGTAATATCTTGTTTACTGCCCTTAATACACACTGTTCTATACGGTTCGTGTATGTCACATAACTGTAAATAAAAGTCTTGTAAAGAAAGAGAACGCGTTATGTTTTGTCTGAAAGATAGCTGTAACTGGATATTGTGAATCAGGCCAGGCCCTTGGTTAAATTATAGTAAATAAAATATGTAGTTAAAATTGCGTCAATTCTTTATTTTCTCTTCTGGTGTTAATAATTAAATATCCTATTCTTATGTTGTACTAAGATAGTACTAACATCGCTTCATTATAGAATACTGATATAAGAAACAATTCACTTAAACCATAACGCAGTAATAAATTGAAATAACAATGAAGTCATTTGAGTGTCTGATTTTGAAACAGAGGTTAAAATAAGGTAAGAAATAAAAATATTTGCATAACTTTATTTCATGTAATTTTTAGTGAAATGTTAATAACTGCTCCTAATCTATCGATATACAATATCGACCCATATCACAACCCTATGAATAGCACGTACGGCAGTTTTGACAATAACATGTCAAAATTACCTGACACGGTCGATTTCTATGAGAATCAAAGCCAAAGGCTCCTCTATATGTAAGGTTGTCACACTAAAGAGGTCCATGCTCTGTGGTTGCAGCGGTGAGCACCATCGTTTGCTGCATTTAACTGGCCGCAGTAGCGAAAACAGGCCAACCACGGACACGACTGAGACTTGGACATCGGAGCCTACCCCTATTTTTACACGACTGCCCAAAACAAAAAAGAGTGTTATGTATTAGGGGTTCATGTATCCAAATTTGTTTGTGAGTTTCTGTGTGCCACCATAACTCTGGAATGCCTAAACCGATTTCGACAAATTACGTATCGTTAGAATCCTTATGTTACCGCGAGTAACATAGGCTATATGACGACGTAACTAAAACAATATGGCGGACTATGTACTTCATATTAAGTGCCGCATAAAAATTAATTTTGTACAAACTTATCGAGTAGGATATCAAAATGAAGAGCTTTGAAAATGGATCACGAATATATATACAATTTATATGTTTGTAACTTATTTTAGTTCAGCGAGATAATTTAAAATACAATAAAAACGCAAAGAATAATACTTAACTCAAACCCTATGGGCGCGGTATCAAAATCGAGCGTTTTGCATACCGATCATAAATATATATACATCTTATATGTTTTAATATAATTTTAAAGAGAAAACACGCAAAATTCTTCATAGTGCTATGGAAATTATGCCTCACATCTACACAAATAATAACCGTTGACATGGTGCTTACGATATTTCGGCCCGCGGGGTGTGTATAATTCAAATATAATGTGTATGCGTCTAAAGATACCATGTATAAATCAATAAGGTCTTAAGCGCCATTGATCTGTATGGCGCTTAAGACCGTATTTATTTTAACGAAATCTATAGTTCATAGAGAGGCTTCGTTAGAATCCTTATGATACTGCGAGTAACATAGGCTATATGACGACAAAAAAAACAATATGGCGGACTATATTTGCTCTAAACTGTTAAAAAAAGTAATAGGTATCTTATAAACCTATCGGGTAGGGTCATAAAATGAAAAGTTTTGAAAACCGACCAAGAATATACCAATGTATATGTAACTATGTGTTTGTAACTTATTGTAGTTCAGGGAGATTATAAAATAAAATATTTATGTGAACAATCTCACACAGATCGACCTAGCCCCAACTAAGCTTTTACTATGGGTAGGTGCTAGGCGACGATATACATAATAAAATATATACCTACTTATATACATAGGCAACGTCCATAACTCAGAAACAAAGTCCTCACTAGGCCAATCTTAGTTTCGGAGCGTGATCGATCTATCCGCCCAGATCCTGTTCAGTCGAGTCATTGCACTCTTTGCCATGCCAGTCCGGTTCACATGTGCCATCATTGCATATAGTAGAGCCCAGGTATATAAAGCTGCTCACATATTGGAGACTGAGTGTCCCACTGAGCTCTAGCTGCTTTGCTCGATCCACGACCATGACTTTGGTTTTCGATTTGTTAATCGACAGGCCAAGTTCACCGCTCACTCGTTCCAAACGTTCCAACAGTTTCCCGGATAAATATAACAAATATCAGAAAACTTCCAATTGATATCGAAAGTGCGTTACCCAATGAGTAAAATTACATTAATAACTTTTTAAATAAATGTGGTCATATTAAAAATTTATACGGATTCATGAATTGTTTTATGTTATCCACTTTTACTCCAAATCAAACAATTATAATTTACAAGTACTTACCTACACGTACTGATCTTTTATTATCTGACCGCTTTAAATTAATACTAAAGTTAGATATTTTCATCCCATTATTTTATAAAGCAACCAACACGCGGAGTTTCATCCCGCACTTCGCCGAGTAGGTCAAGTAGGTAAAATTCGCATTATTGGGCGATGGAAAACTGAACGAATGCACAGCCTAGAAGAGCTAATAATTTTTAAGAAAAAAAAACCGACTTTATTTGGTTCCCGGTAAAAGTGAAATTTTGAATTTGTTTGAGTTAGCCAGTTTACTTCACAAATATCCAATACACCGCACGTGTACGATCGAAAATTGAGGAGCTTTCTTAATGTCCCAGGGCTTCCATCATTACATGTGAAGTATAATCAAACGGAACTCCTTTGTAGACCTTTAAAACAAACAAAATAACAATGTGTTAAATTGGATGACAGACTGTAAATTATCGAGCAGTTTCATTATGCCATCCCTGATTATCAACATCAGGTCCACTCCAGCAAAATGATGGCCACAGTAAGAAAATGCCTAAGCTAATTATGAACACCCTCTAATCACAATGAACGTGCCGTTCAAATTTGAGGAGTTCTCTGAATTCTTCTAGAACTCCATCATCAGAATATAAATCAAATCAAAAAGATGAATGTCACAACTAGGATAATAAGTAGAGCTAGGTTTATTGACCAGTTCCAATTTGCCATCCCTGGTCTTCATCATCAGGTCCACTTCATCAAAATTTTGGCTCCCCCAAAACAATGTTTAAGTTACTTAAGGAAACCCTCAAATCAGAATGCATGTGCCGTTAAAATTTGAGGAGTTCTCTCAATCCTTCATGAAGTCCATCATCAAAATAGAACTATAATCAAATAGGACTATCTTGAAGGTATTTCTTTACAAAGAAAAGATGAATGTCTCAAATCGAATGATAGAGCTGGGAATTACCAAGCAGTTCCATTTTGCCATCCCTGGTCTTCATCATCAGGTCCACTCCACCAAATTGATGATGTTCGTAAAGAAATGCTCGAGTGTCTTAAGAAACTACCCAAATCATCATGCATGTGCCTTTCAAATTTGAGGAGTTCCCTCAGTTCCTCATGGATCCCATCATCAGAAATAAATTTTGAAAAAAAACGCGACAAACCTGGAACCGTCTATTTTCAGACAAAAAAATATTTTTTTAAATCGGATGATAGTCCTGGGAATTACCAAGCAGTTCCACTTTGACATCCCTGGTCTTCATTATCAGATCCACTCCACCAAATTGATGATTTTCATAAAGAAAGTAAATAATAAGGACAAATTTCTTACCTATAAAGACTCGACGACGTACGGTTCGTATCAGCATTTTTATTTTTTGTGTGTTCACCATCTTTTCTGTAATGTAATTTCGCCTCGAAACTCTTGTAATGTCACTGATGTCCCATGTTAATAGTCTGATTCGATTTGTTATTATAAAGACGAATAAATTACATTAAATTTCTAAATATAATTAGGCCACAGCGCCGGAAAACCGTGTGTACCTGCTGCTCGCAGATTGACAATGGCCGAGCTGCTGGCGTGGGAATACAAGAGAGTGGATGGATGGGAATGAACGAAAGGAAATGAACGAGTGAACGAATGAATGACTTATATTATAATGATACAATTGACTAACTTCTAATTTTTTATTTTACTGTATGTTGTTATTTTTATTTTATTTTTAAATTTTTGCTGACATTGTTAAATTTCAATTTAAATTTTAGTCTTTAGGTATATTTTGACATGTTTATTAGAATTAAGTGTTACTTTTGTATATTATTTTTTTATTTTTTGTATTTAATCGATCTGACGTTGAAAAGTGCTGAATTTTGGCCTACTTCAAATAAATGCTTTTTGAGTTTGAGTTTTGAGTTTGAAATGCTCGAGTTTCTTAAGAAATCACCCAAATCAGCATGCATGTGCCTTTCAAATTTGAGGAGTTCCCTCAGTTCCTCATGGATCCCATCATCAGAAATGGATTTTGAAAAAAACGGGACCAACCTGAAACTATCTACTTTCAAAAAACAAAAAAAAAATTAAATCCGTTCAGTAATGACGGAGTTATGAGTGAACATCCATTAAAAAAAAAAAAAAAAAAAAAAGAAAAATTCAGACGAATTGAGAACCTCCTCCTTTAGAAATATTGAAGTCGGTTGAAAAATCGCGTACGCCGTGCCATTGCTCTAATTATACTGCAAAAGTTAACAAAAGTTCATTTAGAAACATTTAAGAGGGCCCGTGAATGTATCGCACAAGAAGGGCGTCAAATCGAGCAGCTGTTGTAAAAAAACGTACTTACTTCATTTTTCATTTAAAAATTAATGTTAAATTAATTATTTCGTAAACGGTAGTATTATTATTTTATTACAGTGTATTCGTGCAAATAACGAATCTCAAGCATTTTTATCTCTTACGACACCGACATTCTTTGAGGCTGCAAGTCGTCGTACTAAATGTATGGGAGCGTTTTAACTTAATATTTTGAATATGACTACGTTTATTAAAAAAAGTTATTCATGTAATTTTACTCATTGGGTAACGCACTTTCGATATCAATTGGAAGTTTTCTGATATCTGGTATATTTACGGAATTATCGCCTGGCTACACTTAACGATTACAATTACACCCTGTATAACAGATCTCTTATCAATAATAGTACATGAAGAAGTAGGTATATAAGTTTGTTTTTACAATATGTTTTTGATATTATACTGAAACCTTTTTTGCTGAGCAACTCGATCGACCATCCTGCCGATGTTCCACTAGCAAGACTATATAGCAGCAATTTCTCAGGATAAGCGTCCGTCTATTCCAGTCGACATTGACAGATGACACTTCGCCATTTTGGATTATTGAAGAAAAGCTGTTTATTGAGGGTTCGCGTCCCGGGTTTACGTTTTAATTAAAAGGCGTTCGTTACCTACAAAGCTTTAGAGCGACTTGTTAATCCAAATTAATAAAATAAGTATACAGTCGAGTTCATTAATATCTGTGCAGCTGAATGCATAATTTGTAAACTCTTACACCTTATTGTTAATGTCCTAAGGGTGTACAGATATTATTGAAGCTATAACGGGACGCATTTCCCGTTTACATAAATGATTATAACATATTAATATGCAATAATTCCCCTTTGCTTATTTCATATTATTTATTAGAATCGCGCGTATTTGACCAGTAGTGTATCATCATCATCATCATCATTTCAGCCGAAAGACGTCCAATGCTGGACATAGGCCTCCCCTAAAGATTTCCACAATGACCGGTCCTGCGCCACCCGCGTCCAGCGGACTCCTGCGACCTTCACCAGGTCATCAGTCCACCTTACGCAGCTTGCGTTTGCGTTGCTTGCAGTAGTGTATAGCTGCCTTTTAAATCTCTAATATCGTCGATGCTAGAAAAGTTTTAATGCTCTATGCTTTTTAAATCTGAAATCAGCGATATTTGAATTATTTGGAATAATCAGCTGTCAATGACAAACAAAGCCTCTAAGAAAACACGAATTTCACATTATATACTATTTTCGTTTTAATAAGTAAAATAAAAAGAAATTAAATGATGTATGATACCAGCGACGAAAGATTATACTAATTTACATACAATAAGTATAAATAAGACAAAGGATATGTTTTTTATCGCAATAAGGAAACCGAAATCGAAAGCTAAGTAGGTACTTACACATCTATATTTTAAATATCTTTTTCAACACACTTGCTCGTAACGAGGTTCTTATCGTACCGCTTTTAGGCTCATAATCCTAGATATTAAACACGCGTGCTTTTTCATTATATTATTTAACTAGTGTTGTAATCAGATAACCCCATCAAATTAAGTTTGTACCCTACGAGACTAAGTTACTTACACAGATAATACATTCAAATTTTGTCGGATTGGAAAGTTTTTTTTTCCAAATAAAGTACACTGTTTTAGCCGCAACTTATGCCTTAAAACGCAATATCTCCGTATTAAGTTGAATACATGGATTAAAACCATGTGGATTATTGAATATACGTGAAATTGTATTAAATTATCCAAAATTCACAATAATTTGTGCTTCAAACATAAATAATTTCATTTTTTATTGTGGCTGTTTGGCGGGCCTTTGCCTCAAATTTACGCGCGCAAAGCGATTCGAAAAAAATACACCAATGGCGCTGCGGTAACTTATTTACGTAAATCATTTTTGATTGTTTTCTCGCTTTATTATTATGAAAAAATGCAACTATAAGAGAATTAGAAGTAAAACTATAACAATATGTGGATTATAGGCTCCTCTGAACAAGACATTATAGGTATTACTTATAACTCGATTGAAAAACTTTTTGTTAGTTAAAATTTTCATAAACATTAAAAACACCTAAAAGTGTAATTATTATAATAAAATGTTGGTCTCTGTAATTAATAAATAAAGTTTTTGTTTTCTTAAGTCTTAGTAAATAATTTAATAATTTTCATTTTGTGACATACGTAACCCTAATGCTCAATTCGGACCGAGCGAAAGACTGTTTGGGCGCGCAATGGTTAGTTTATTGGTAGTTTCTTTTTACATAGGTATAAATTTGTTAAAATTATTTCGTTTCCATTTTGGATAATTTGGCTTGGAATTTTTATATCGCAGTGAAATTAAATAGTGATATTCAATTGATGTCTCCGAAAGTTCGTAAGGAGGCGCAAATGGTAAGATTATTTTACATAAAAGCTGATTGAAATATCAATATTGCAGTTGATTGTTTACTTTTTGTGCTTATAATTATTTACAAAGACCAACATTTCTTTATAATAATTTCACTTCTGGGTGCTGTTTTAAATATGTATGAAAGTATCAATCTGACAGTTGCGAACACCAGCGAGGCATTTGCGCTTCATACTCTACTCCCGGTGCCAAGCGCCGCTTCGGTTGTACTGCCGACCGAAAACACAAAATACCTCTCTTCGATATCGAAAAAGAGGTTTTCTTGTCCGAAGGAGCTGCGCTTTGGGCTGCGCCCTGCTGTTGTGACAGTGGTGTCACTTTTGACTTTTGCGGTGTTTACGTAGCTCACTCGATAAATTTTGAGATGCTCGAAATTTGAAAATGGAACGCACCCATGTTATATGTTTTTAAAAAGCAAATTTATTTAAAAATAGAACACTAGTATCCAGTACACTCTAATTTCAAAAATAGATTAGTTCCAGTTGTTTTGCTACAACGTTTTCCGTGGGTTTTCTTTGAAACGATGGAGCTGAACCGCGAACATTTTCGTGCTATGATATATTACGATTTTAAATTTGGTTTAACCGAACAACTGACTTTGCAGCGATTACAATCGGCACTAGGAGACTCTGCTCCATCCCGGGCAACTGTTTTTAGATGGTTTAATGAATTTAAAAGGGGCAAAACCAACCTCGAAGATGAACACAGAAGTGGTCGCCCTCAAACAGCAGTAACTGCAGAAAACGTATGGACTACTGAAATGTTAGTGCGAGAAGACCCACGAATTACATACACGGACATCGAGAAGATCCTAGGCATTAGTTCGGGGAGTGTTAATATCATTATACATCAACATCTTGGAGTAAGGAAGCTTTGTTGCCGTTGGATCCCGCGTTTGCTCTCCGGAACTGAGAAACAGGCTCGTGTGGATTGGTGTCATGAAATGCGTTTAAAATTCGAAAACGGAACATCAAGACGTGTTTCTGAAATCATTACTGGTGACGAAACATGGATTTATCAATATGATCCGGAAAGTAAGCGGCAGTCGTCAGTATGGGTGTTCTCAGAGGGCAAGTTACCAACAAAATTACAAAGACCTCGAAACGTAGGCAAAAAAATTGTGGCTAGTTTTTTTTCTCGGGGGGGGACATCTGTCGACTTCAGTGCTGGAAAATCATAGGTCTGTTAACTCGGAATGGTACACTACAGTAGCATTGCCGCAAGTTTTCCAAGCAGTGCGGGAGAGGAGACCAAAGGCTGGACTTCGGGGAATCATGCTGCATCACGACAACGCCTCTTCACATACGTCCCGCAGATCAAAGGCGTTTATTGCAGAAACTGGGGTTGAAACCTTGCCTCATCCACCCTACAGCCCTGACTGGCTCCCTGCGATTTCTTTTTGTTCCCAACAGTGAAGGAAAAAATTAAAGGCAAGTTTTTTTCGAGTGCCGAAGAAGCCGTGGCTGCCTATGAAGGAGCGATTTCTGACCTATCCGATCAAGACTGGCAAAAGTGTTTCCAAAGTTGGTTTAGACGAATGAAACTTTGTATAAAG
This sequence comes from Lathronympha strigana, assembly GCA_949128165.1. Classification (NCBI taxonomy): domain Eukaryota; kingdom Metazoa; phylum Arthropoda; class Insecta; order Lepidoptera; family Tortricidae; genus Lathronympha; species Lathronympha strigana. The sequence goes on along the minus strand of OX421901.1, from coordinate 27,545,479 downwards.
AACGATGGAGAGTATTTTGAGAAAATGTAAAATAAATAGTGTTTATATCTTCAATAGTTTTTTTTGTATCTCAAAACTTTTCGAATGACCCACGTATTTTAGCTATTTATAATATTTAGATGTTAGTATTTTTAATAGTGAATAATTCCTTATACCTAACGTAATCTAAAGTAAGTTACCTTCTATTCTGTATTCTTTGTAAGTTACTTTTATTTTTGTGAGTCGACTTAGCCCCGTAGGTGCGGATGCTTGCCTCAACGCAACCCGCTGTTTCAAATAATTACCAGTGTCATTTGTGCGACAAATCATTTACAACTTCACGCGGCCTGAACATCCATATAACCAAAATACACAAAAAAAGTTTGTCACAAGGTGCTCCTTCTCCATCTGATCCAGTCAATCTTTCACTCCCAATTAATGCCCACCTATTATTATTATTTTATTATTATTTATTCAATAAAACAATTGACAAAAACTTAAAAATAAATACAACGTCCCACAAAACTGTTTACACAGTTTGACTGTGGGATCCATGAGTTTCTTATAACTAGTGGTTAATACATAGCTTAATGGTAATATATGGATTTAAAATACTGTTGCAAAATGTGGATAAGTATATCTTAATGAAGAAAATAATAATACAGATTTAAATATTGTTACAAGGTGTGGATAGGTATCTAGATACTGTTGAGGTAATATTGGAACAAGGCTCTTTTGAATCTATTTTTGTTTTTCTCTGTTCTAATAGCCATAGGTAAGGCGTTAAGTACATACGGTAAGCGCTTTTCGATGAGCCTATCCCCATAGTAATTGCTTACTCTGGGGACAGCATACTTACCTGTAGCTACAGATTTAGTGTCATGTTTATGGCACATTTGTGATAAGTTACTCTCTTGATTGCTGTGTTGATTGACTAATAATAAATATTTGTGTTTTAGGGTTGCCGGAAGAATTTTACATACTTTAAATAGCTTATAATAATCATTCCTGTATTTATTTTTAGTTTTACTGTTTACTAATAGTTTAAGAAATCTAATTTGTAATTTTTCTATTTTTTCCAAATTCGTTTTAAATGTGAGGCCATAGCAATCCAGAGAGTAACCTATAATCGATTCCACTAGGGATACATAAATACATTTTAGTGTGCTTGTTGGGACTCTATAGCTTAAGTGATAAAATCTCCCAAGTAGGACTCTTAACTTACTACATAAATTATCTATATGAGATGACCATGAAAAGTTTTCATCTATTTTCATGCCAAGGTAAGTTATGCATTTAACACGCTCAATTGGCTTACATTGACATGCAGCTAAATTATTATGGAAACAGGAGAAATCATGCGTAACTATATTAGGCTCTGGCGAATAGGAAGGGGTTAAATAAGGTGAGTGTAAAATGAGTAATTTGGTTTTATCTGCGTTTAACACTATGCCATTGTCGTGTGACCACTTGACGACGGCGTCGACGTCCTGCTGCACCGAGCGGCAAGTGGCGGCGAGGTCGGCGGCGGCGCCGGCGCGCAGCACGCACAGGTCGTCGGCGAACATGTGCGGGGAGCAGTGCCGCAGCACGCCGCACAGGCTGTTCACGTGCAGCAAGTAGCACACCGGGCCGCATCCCGAGCCTTGCGGCACCCCGCACTGCACTCGCCGCTCGTCGCCCAGAGTCGACCCCACCTTCACGCGGTAGGAGCGTGCGGTGAGATAGTCACTGAACCACTGGCTCAGGGGCTCGCCCACCCCGCACTCCCTCATATCTTTCAATGATCTTCACCTCGACCTAAGCTACCTTAAAAATAACTTTTCAGTAACCAAACGGATTCCGCGCGGCGCCAGAATCACTGTTGCCACCCGCCTGGCCGACCTAATTGACCAGTGCGTACAGGTAAATAATGTAGACTCATGGCGCAAACTCCTCACCTTTTCCTACCTCACTTTACACGTTTCTAAGGAAGACACTCAACTCACTCTAACCCAAAAAATAAAAAATAACTGTTCTTGTCCTCTAGATTTGCTCAGTAACAAATCTACTCGGGTAAGGGGAAAGTTTAATAGTAACTTTGATTTGACGAAAACTGTAGAATCTAAAATAAGTGACGGGGACCTTAAAGGCGCTGCGCGTTTACTATTTTCTAATGACACTCTGTCCCCTGATACTCCCGATACCCTTGAGGCCCTGCGCTCAAAACATCCTCCAGCTCCGACCAACCCTTTTTTCTTAGACCCTCCAACTTCAACAGACGTCTGCCTCCAAGTCGAAGATAAACACGTTATTGATGCTATTTTTAGCTTTAAAACTGGCTCGGCGGCAGGCTTAGATGAACTCTCTCCCCAACATCTCAAAGACCTCACCGCCTATGGTGTCGGTGATGCTGGCAGAAATCTGGTCACCTCTTTATGTAACCTCGTAAACCTCCTGCTGAGTGGCCGTATCAATGCGGATGTAGTGCCGATCCTCTATGGAGCTAATCTGGTGGCCCTCACGAAAAAAGATGGTGGCGTGAGACCCATCGCCATCGGTTCAACTTTAAGACGCTTAGCGTCAAAAATTGCAGTACGCCACGTTATCTCTAAATTACAGCGCAAATTCGAACCGGTGCAACTTGGTTTCGGCACTAGAGGTGGATGCGAAGCTGCTGTTCACGCTCTTCGCACATACCTCTCTTGTGCTGAATGCCAAGTGCTTATCAAAATTGACGTTAAGAACGCATTCAACTCTGTCAATAGGGACACCCTGCTGGCCGAAATTAGAAATAATACTCCTGAATTATACAACTACCTTCTGCATTGTTATGCTGACCCTTCCAAACTTATGTACAGAAACCACGAACTCTCGTCTGAAGTTGGATGCCAGCAGGGTGACCCCCTCGGGCCGGCAATTTTTAGTCTAGCCATCAACCCCATAATTCAAAATTTGTGTTCTAAATTCAACGTTTGGTACCTAGACGACGGCACCCTGGGAGGCGATGTAGACACCGTTATTTCTGATCTTTCCACCCTCAAAACTAAATTTGAATCGATTGGCCTAGATTTAAATTATAATAAATGTGAATTGTATATACATGACACATCCTTAAACCAGGCTAACATTATTGATCAATTCAATACGCTGACTCCGAATATTAAAATTATCACCCAAGACACCCTCAGCCTCCTGGGGTCTCCCATTTTTGACAATTTTTTCCCTACGTTTATAAACAATACTATTTCTAAATTCCAAAATTGCGCAGATCGTCTTCTAGAAATCAGCCCCCATTCGGCTCTCTTCATTCTTAAATTCTGCCTTTTCGTCCCTAAATGTACAGTCAACCAATTTGATTCCTAGGCCACTATAGAACTTTGTCGCAGTAACTACTAGATAGTAAAAACGTCAGTGCGGGTCAACAGATTATCAACTTTCAGATGACAACATGAAATAAACGTAAAGAGTTCATAAACGTTTATGCTCGATGACATGAACAAAAAAATAAGTAAGTTTTGACAGACAGACAGTGACAATTCAAGTTAACATTCTGTCGTCAATTTTATTAAATTGGGTAATAAAAAATACTCAAAATATGTATTGAAATGCCGGCAGCAGATATATATGAGAGAACTCGTATAGTAATATTGCCTCACGAAGGCTACAGCAGACGTGACATAGAAGAAAAGATTGAACGTTTCGGTAAATTAGGTTTTACAAGTATGAACGGTATTCTAGAAAAATGTTGGTTTATTTTCATTTTAAGTTAATGCTATTATATTATTTTCAGCGAGCTACAGTGGATTTGTTGGTCAATCGATAGCCAGCGGAAGGAGATTTAAATGATCATCGCAGTCGCAATCATGTTGTGAGGCGAGTAACTGACGAGCAAAGAACACAAATGCGTCATCGTCATCATTACGAACAACATGTCTCCACTAAATATTTATCTAAACATTATACAAAGTGAGAATGCATTTACCCGATATTAAAGTTATTGTGCTTCGATTTAATTGTTATTATCTGTATTAAAGCATTTGCATAGTTAATGGAAAGTTCTGTTTTCGTTACTGTCCTAATCCTACTGTCTGTTTACAATAAAATATTTTTTCTTGAATATTCTTGATGATTCTACAAAAACATCATAGATACTGTGATATAATTCATTTTATCCAGGAAAGTATGCTTGAAATATATTTTCTTATCCTACGAACGGAAAAATGTTTCTTTTCAAAAAATGGTCTCCAGGCTTCCGTGGCCTGTTTCAGTGATATTTTGACAGAACAGTATTTTAATTTCCATTCCAATTTCTAATATAAAATTTATTAATACACATGCAAACTCCTTTACTATTTATTGATTATCGTTGACACATGTTCGCAAATGCTGAGATGTCATTATGACATGCATCACGCAATAATCAATGTCACAGAAGATAAACAAATTGATTCATTGCGACATGGTTCTAGAGTGGCCTAGGAATCAAATTGGTTGACTGTACCTACATGCTTCGGTGTAGCCCTTTCTGGAAACATCTAAATTTATTGCTGCCTATGGACTCTTTAATTAAATCTATTTTGGAACAAATTTTAAATATTAGGCTCACCGAACAATCCTGGCTTCAAGCATCCCTCCCTGTCCGCTACGGCGGGATTGGTTTGCGCAAAATTTCAAGTATTTCACTGCCGGCTTTTCTATCGTCTGTCCACAGCTCTGCTGATCTCGTAGGAAAAATCCTAAGGGCTACACCCTCAAACTGCGAGATTTCAGGCTTGGACGACGCTAAAAAAGCCTGGTTGTCTGCCTGCCCGGGGCAAAACGTACCCTTCAACCCTAAATCTCAAAGGAGCTGGGATGATGTTTCATCTAAATTAACATACACTACCCTTTTGGACAAGAGCGCAGGAGCTGAACGCGCTCGTTTAACCGCCGTTGGGTGTAGAGAAGCTGGCCACTGGCTAAATGCCTACCCCTCCCCCAACACCGGGACCTACCTCGCCCCAGAGACACTCCGGCTAGCGGTTGGCCTGCGTTTGGGGATCACAATATTATGTGCACCACACAAATGCCTCTGTGGCAAAGACGTCGACCAGTTTGGACATCACGGACTCTCATGCCAACAGAGCGCGGGCCGCTTCTCTCGGCATGCCGCACTAAATGACATCATCCGCCGGGCTCTTGCCACCGTCAACGTGCCGGCGTTACTCGAGCCGACTGGTCTGGCTAGGAACGATGGCAAGAGGCCTGATGGTATGTCGCTCATTCCTTGGAGGTTGGGACGGGTGCTAGTTTGGGACGCCACTTGCGTGGATACACTGGCACCATCCCACCTCCACGGTACGATTAATAGAGCAGGCGCGGCGGCCGAGTCGGCAGAGGGCCTTAAGAGGCGAAAATACAGGGGTCTTGACGCCAACTACAATTTTGTTCCTTTTGGTGTTGAGACCCTTGGTCCGTGGGGTCCAGCGGCCCAAAGCCTGTATAAAGACTTGGCCAAACGTCTGGTCGACGTCTCCGGGGATAAGAAGGCTGGCAGCTACCTCGCCCAACGCATAAGTATTGCGATACAGCGAGGGAACGCTGCCAGCATTCTTGGGACCATGCCCCAGGGGCCGGGGCTATTAGTTTTTTAGTTTAATTTTCTTCTTAGTTATTTTATTTAAGTTATTTTTAATTTGTTTATTTTGTTGGAGGTATTTTATGTTGCCAATAAATATTATTTTTATAACCTTGAATTATGATTTTTACTTACAAGTGTGTTGAAAAATGTCGTATGACACGTGTGTGCATGGCCATTATACACATCGGCTTCCTTATTGCGCACTCGCTTTCAGCTCGCGCGCACAATACCGCCTCGTGTATAATGTCCATCATAGCACACGTGTATCACAATGTACTATTATTGCACAATATACTTCCTTTACTCCCCTATCTTTACTAACATATTATTAAATGGAATTAACATCTCCCCTCTAACTCAATAAATTTCCCTAAAGATATTTCGTACTTTTTCGGACAAACGAGTGCGCAATAAGGGAGCCGATGTGTATAATGACCATGCACACACGTTTCACACGACATTTTCAACACCTTTATTGACTACTTGAAGCTGCATGTGATGCCTTTTCGACGTCGGTTGATGACAATACTTTACATTCATCATCATCATCATCATCATTTCAGCCGAAAGACGTCCACTGCTGGACATAGGCCTCCCCCAAAGATTTCCACAATGACCGGTCCTGCGCCACCCGCATCCAGCGGACTCCTGCGACCTTCACCAGGTCATCAGTCCACCTTGCGGGGGGCCTACCCACGCTGCGCCTTCCGGTACGCGGTCGCCACTCGAGAACCTTTCCGCCCCAACGGCCATCGGTTCTACGTGCAATGTGCCCCGCCCACTGCCACTTAAGTTTAGCGATTCGGAGAGCTATATCGGTTACTTTGGTTCTGCTGCGGATGGTCTCATTTCTGATACGATCTCGCAGAGAGACTCCTAGCATAGCTCTCTCCATCGCCCTTTGGGTGACTTTGAGCCTTCTTATGAGGCCCATTGTAAGCGACCACGTTTCAGTACCGTATGTCATCACTGGCAACACACACTGATCGAAGACTTTCGTCTTCAGGCACTGCGGAATATTGGACGAAAAGATGTGTCGCAGCTTCCCGAACGCTGCCCAACCGAGTCGGATTCGACGATTAACCTCTTTCTCGAAATTGGACCTACCTAACTGGACAATCACTGAAATAATAAATATCAGTGAAGCGCACGGGTCTATGCGTTGGAAAAACCACTGTATGTAGCGTGACACAATCTGTTATCAATTCCGTTAATAATGTACGTGTAAAGTGTAACGTAGTCTGGGTCTGACCACTGTCCCATTATTATAGAATATATGGTGTAGTAACGCCTAGATTAACTGCTGTATCACCTCACAACGCCAATTACGCATGGGGGGGGGGAGAGGGGAGATAACAGAGGAGCACAGATTGCGGTAAACAAAAAATACTTAATGTGCTAACAGGTTAAGAAATATCCATTTCCCTTCCGGTTGTTAGTATAGACTGTAACGATAAATACCGTGTAGTGAACCCTGTCATAGATTAATTTAAGATAACATGTAAAGTCCGCCATAATCAGTAAGGGAAATGCGGGACTTCAGAGCAAGAACAGAAATCGTATATAGTGGGCTGGAATAGACATGTGAAAGACGCGTACTGGCGGGAGCGACAGGCATTTCTTGCTTGGGTAAGTAGAGGAAAAACTATGGTCGATCCTGAATATAATAAATTAATGTGTATGAATGTCGACGTAAGTATTTTAAGTCACGCGTAAAATGGTGCCAAAATCGGATACAAATGGACATAATAGCTATACAACATAAATAGTAGATTTTTTATCCAGGGCATAAAGTATCCCATTTTAGACGAGGCTATTTATTGGTCCGAGTGTAACGAGGACCAATATAGTAGTCGAGGATAAAATGGGTACTTATGCCCGAGGTAGACACTCTGCTTTTCACTTCGATTGTAAGGAAAATATTAGGTTATATATCACTTTAAATCGTTGAAAATGTAACATCCGTACTCGCGCGCTTGGGTTCTCCCCGCCGCGCGCCGCCTGTAGGCGGCCGGGCATGTGGGGGGGGGGCGAGGCCGCGGCCAGCGCGCTCCACCTGCGATGTTACTTTATGCCCTAGTGCATGAAAAGCGATTTTGTGTCGCCTAGCCACGACACAAAGGCGAACTTTTCGAGCAAGAGAAGTGAAATAGTACATTTCGATGCTAGTGCGGAAAGTATGTCATTACTGCCACGCGTATGCGAGTGGAAATACTCGGGACAAGTGAAAAATGAATCCACGTGAATCGAACGACGTTTTTCAATACAGATGCGAAAAAAATTAAAATACATTAGAACGAATTTGAAAGTTTTTTTTATTATTTCCGTGACACGATTGTAATACAGTTGATATATTAAGAACATCTTCAAAATGATTATCTTATCTTCTTTACTTTCTCATTTTCAATCTATAATAAACAAAATAATAAATCGCATGTGACAAATCGTATCGTCATGTCTTATAGGCCCTTCGAACATATTTACACGTACCTGATTGAAAAACGCCTCTACTTTGACTGACGTTTCGTAGGCTCTGTTCCGTTTCATACACGCAGATTTATAAGAACTGTTTTCAATGTTAATATTTTTAATGAATGATCATTAGTATGATGAAGAAGTAATTATTGAAATATGAAATATCAATATCTTTTATATTATTGCGTTAATAGTAGGTATTTAGTTTTAGTAAGGCTCGGTAAAGTTAACGAACAATAATACTCTTCGGTAAGCAGTCATAAATTGGAACACAACTAAATTTAAAAAGATTGGAAAAGTTAAAAGCACTAGTTCGCAAAAACAATCTTTGCGCACGCAAAACAGCCAAGAAAAGGGCCTTTTTTGAGCAACTGTATTGAAAAAGATATTAAGGCTTTTTGGAAATCCACTATCAAGTTGGATGTTAGGTCTAGCCGGCCGGCGAGCGTTAGCCATTGCTAATATGTTTAGAAATCACTTTACTGTGCGCCTACATGTGAGAGTGGGGCGGGCACTGAGGCCATCATGGATAAACACCGGCGACAAGGATATCGGTCTCAGAGGTAGCAAAATCCATTAAATCTAGGTAGACCTAGGGTAATAATCAAATCCTTAACCACCTACGGCCAATTTCTATAGCATAGTCACCTACTCAGGTCATGGGTACCACCACTTAAATTGGCTTTAATGTTGATAATTATTAGATTCTTAATGATGGATTTACGCATTGATTAGCAAATTATATCGATACAACATAAATTAACAACAACATAATATTGTTTAAATTGATTTTGTATTAAGCAGACACGTCTGCGAAGGAAATTTACGATTTTATAATTGAAAGCAAAATGATTCAGAAAGGTCGTGGATTCGAATCCCGCTCGACGCGGGGAATTTTAAATTTATTAATAAATATAAAATAAATATTTTTCTTTCAATTATAAAAAATATTGTTTAAACTTGACATATTAACTAGAAAATACTACAACTCCTTTGGAATAAGAGATCACAAAATATTCTTACATTAAGTACACATATTTTATGAATTATTTACTAAAGAACAATCAGTCAAGCTTACCAGCTATAATTTTTATGTATAAAATTGCAAAATATACAAACAGCTAACAAACGCGTTTAAATATACAATTACAAGCTGATCAAAATAAACGCAACCACCTAGGCAAGGTCTTACAAACCAGCAAGATGACTAGAATGGGAACTATGCAGGCAAAATAACGTTACCATCTACGAAAGGTCGCTGAGACTAATGACGACAGTGTTATGTTCACCAAAATAAAAGGTCTAACAAACAAATACAAAAGGTCTTACAGACCAGCAAAATATATATAGTACGTAACCACATATGCAAGGTCGCTGAGACCACCAACGATAGTTTTTCGGTCACCAAATTTATAGAGACAGACGTACAAACGCTTCGATGGCATGGAAGGCACTGGGAGCTTAGCCGGAAACGGTACACAAGGTCATAGAGGTCCGTGCAATGGACCCGCTTTGAATTATTCACAAATTTGTACTTGAAAATGTCTGTGAGACCTTTCGTAGGTGGTTAAGGGTTAAGGTAGAGTAGTGGCTGGACCTACCTGTATGCCTAATATTGGCCTTCGATTTTCTTTTGTTATTGATTTTTTAACAATAATGTTAACTTTTATTTTATGCGAGTGAAACCAATAAAATCAGAATTAAGTAGGATATAATGGTGTTTATAATGTATATTTTTAGAAACCTTCATGTCCTTAAACTCAGATTAAAATACATTATTAACCCCATTCTATTCTCCTTCATTCAAAATTTATTTGATTTCACTCGCATGATTGTTTTAGCTAAAATAAAAGTTTAAAAACTACGAGTATCTCGATTTTTTTACATTATTGTAAAATAATCTGCGCGCTTATCTATTTATGCGTTAGCGCGGTGTCCACAAACGCATGCTTTTTTAGGATAAGTTACAGCTGGAAAATTTTAGTACTGAAAGATACTAAGAGAAAAAACACGTCCATCCTATTTTTAGCTATCCAACCCACTGTAAAAATATGCACGGTCATAAAATAATCACCCTGTAGAGGGGTAATGTTACGTGGGTAAATAAATCAATAATAATTTTAAAGAAAAAAAAGCCGACTTCAATTAGACTTCCCGGTAAAAATTAAAGTAAGCGAATTATTGCAGTTAACTTCAAACATATTAATCACCATATGTGTTACCTAACCTACCTTTGAAAGTTAAGGAGCTCTCTAAATGCATCAGGGATTGCATCATAAGATCATCATCATCATCATTTCAGCCGAAAGACGTCCACTGCTGGACATAGGCCTCCCCCAAAGATTTCCACAATGACCGGTTCTGCGCCACCCGCATCCAGCGGACTCCTGCGACCTTCACCAGGTCATCAGTCCACCTTGCGGGGGGCCTACCCACGCTGCGCCTTTCGGTACGCGGTCGCCACTCGAGAACCTTTCCGCCCCAACGGCCATCGGTTCTACGTGCAATGTGCCCCGCCCACTGCCACTTAAGTTTAGCGATTCGGAGAGCTATATCGGTTACTTTGGTTCTGCTGCGGATGGTCTCATTTCTGATACGATCTCGCAGAGAGACTCCAAGCATAGCTCTCTCCATTGCCCTTTGAGTGACTTTGAGCCTTCTTATGAGGCCCATTGTAAGCGACCAAGTTTCAGTACCGTATGTCATCACTGGCAACACACACTGATCGAAGACTTTCGTCTTCAGACACTGCGGAATATTGGACGAAAAGATGTGTCGCAGCTTCCCGAACGCTGCCCAACCGAGTCGGATTCGACGATTAACCTCTTTCTCGAAATTGGACCTACCTAACTGGACAGTTTGTCCTAGGTATATATAATCGTCTACAACTTCGAGTGTAAAGTCTCCGATTGTCACTGGAGTTGGTGTTACATGGATATTCGACATGATTTTCGTCTTATCCATGTTCATCTTAAGACCAACTCGCCCGGAGGCTCTTCTGAGGCTAACAAGCATCGTACTTAAATCCTCCATGGTCTCAGCCAAGACTACTATATCGTCAGCAAATCGAAGGTGAGTGAGGTACTCGCCGTTTACATTGATGCCTAGCCCTCTCCAGTCCAGAGTCTTGAAAATATCCTCCAGTGCAGCGGTAAACAGCTTAGGAGAGATGACATCTCCCTGCCTGACTCCCCGCTGCAGCGGAATAGGCTTCGAGTTCTGGTCTTGGAGTCGGACCGACATAGTGGCGCTCTCGTACAAACACTTCAACACTTCGATATAGCGGTAGTCTACTTGGCACCGTTGGAGAGATTGTAGTACCGCCCAGGTTTCGATCGAATCAAAGGCTTTCTCGTAGTCCACAAACGCTAAACAGAGGGGCAGATTATACTCCTCGGTCTTCTGTATAACCTGACGAAGCGTATGAATGTGGTCTACGGTACTAAAGCCTCTTCGGAAACCGGCTTGATCGGGAGGCTGGAAGTCATCAAGCCTGCGTGCGAGACGATTCGTAATGACTCTTGAAAACAGCTTATAGACATGGCTCAGAAGTGAGATGGGTCGGTAGTTCTTCAGTAAGGCGTTGTCGCCTTTTTTGAAGAACAGTACCACCACACCTCCGCTCCATGCCTTTGGCGTTTTCCCTTCTAGTAAGACGGAATTGAACAACTTCTGAAGGGCCGTAAGGACCGGTTTACCACCCGCCTTCAGAAGTTCGGCTGTAATTCCGTCTTCACCAGGCGCCTTGTTGTTTTTGAGCTGTTTAAGAGCCATACTAATCTCGTACAGGCTGATGTCCGGGATGTCTTCGGTATAGTGTCGGGCCAGTCTAGCTCTAGGGTCTTCCGCCAGACCAACTTCGGGTCTGCTAGTAGACGTGTATAGCTGTCCATAAAAGCTCTCAATCTCACTCAGAAGCTCAGGTTTGGATGTGATGATTCTACCATCCTCAGTTTTTAACTTAGCGAGCTGGCTTTGCCCAACAGACAGATCCCTTGCAAAAACTTTGGAGCCCTTATTTCGCTGAATGGCCTCTTCAATACACTTAGTATTGAATTGGCGCATCATAAGATAACAGCTAACATTAAATGAGACCACCTTCGCGGTACCTTGGAAAGAAGAATGCGAGTTGTTGCGCGCAGTGTGAAAACAAGCCATCGCGAAAGCACGCTCTTGAAAAAGGGTCTCAGAAGATCCGAAACATGTCGAGCTATTTTCGACAATATTGACGGGAGTAAATAAATACTCACGGGAGTTTTACGTAAAAAATGTAATTTATATTTTTATTTTGTTAATTTTCCTTACACCGTATTTAAAACTTACATACATACATACATATTACTACCAGGGTTCAGCATCAGCTCCATCTTGTGAACTGCTCTCCTAATTGCTCGTTAACACGAATCGGATGATGAAAACAGCACTTGCCTATGTTGCACCAAACCTGAGTTACATTAGGTACTCAGCATCAGCTCCATTAATTCCATATCCATCATCAAAATATAATTAAAATCAAACAGGACTACCTCGAAGGCATTTCGTAACAAACAAAAGATGAATGTCTCAAATCAGAAGATACAGCTGGGGCCCGCGAATTATAGAGCAGTTCCTCTTTGACATCCCTGGTCGTCTACTCCACCAAACTGGTACATTTTGTAAAGAAATGCTCGAGTTTCTCAAGAAAATATCCAAATTACTATGCATGTGCCTTTCAAATTTGAGCAGTTCCCTCAGATCCTCATAGATCCCATCATCAGAAATGGACTTTGAAAAAAAACGGGACCAACCTGGAACCATCTACTTGCAGAAAACAAAAAAAAAAACAAATCGGTTCAGTAATGACGGAGTTCTGAGGTAACATCCATACAAAAAAAAAGACAGACGAATTGAGAACCTCCTCCGTTAGAAATATTGAAGTCGGTTGAAAATATATTTATTTAGTAGTCTTAGTATAAAATATAAATAAATACAAGAACATAGCGTAATATAAGGATTCGGTAACTTTATATAATTTACATGCAAAGTTATTACAGAGGTGAGAGGCGCCCAAGCTGATTAGTGATTACTATTGTTAATAAATAACTTCTATCAGATTGAGTAAATTGACATTTAAACCATGCGATGAAATAGATCCAAGGAGACTGTATAATTTGCAATATGCATAAATACCGGATGCATATGCTAGGCATTCCGGATAAAAACTTACAAATAAATGAAATATTGACCGTATAAAGTTTATAACATACAAAAATTGTTAGCAGAAATAACAAACTTTTCCTCGTACTCTTGGCCGTAAACAGAATCATAAAATTGCTCGTATTTTCCGGTCAGTTGGTTGATATCTTTATTTCGTATTTTACGAGAAACTTCTCGGCTGAGTGAGCATACAACGTATCACTGGTAAGTTTCATATACCTACTAAACAGTAACCGTTTCAGAATACTGTCTTACCGTTATTGTTGGCATTTTAATCATAATAGAAAGACCACCATTTTCTATCCATGGACGCATTGACATTGGCCCAAAGACTGAGAAACATTTTTATTTTAGGTACATTCTTTGAATCATCTTTACGAAACAAGTTTCATTAGCTTTAATAACTTTTCGTACCTCTTTCTCTTATTTGGCATGTGTACCTTAATTAAGAACATACTTAATTAATCCACTTAGAAAATTTATATTGTGTTCCTCAAAACAAATCTTTGGCTGCTTTAAACTCTCGCTTAAACGATACGTAAGAAACACATAAAAATATTTGATTTATTTCAATAATAAAAGTTCTTCTCGTAGACAAGTATCTATATCAACTTAAATGAACCCATTTTTAACAAACAAAATATTATGGATATAAGAAATCTAATATCCTGAGAGACCTCCGTATAAACTGTTAGCATGAATCGATGCAGAATCCCATACAACAAACAATGACTTGCATAGGCTAACTGTATGTGGGCAAAACGTTCGAAGGCTAATGCACACATGTCTTCGAAGGTGTAGTGCAATCTGAAACAAATGCTGACATGCAAGTGAAGATAGTTCCTTTCCTCTTATATTTTTGTTCTTAGTATTAATTTAGGGTTATGCAGAGAACATAATTATATCGTAACGTTTGTACAAAAAACACTACCAAATGAATAAAGCTCTCTAAAATCTATTGATTTATTATCTCTCTTTTCCTTCATACTTTTTAGTATTGCGGCCTGCGCCGTCATCCGTCATGGGACGTACGCTAATACGACGCTGCGGTGTCCGTGATCACCCGCCGTGAGATCAATGGATCAATGAGCGAGCACGCTTTTTCATTATACTATACCACCCCTAGCCTTCAACATCAGGGCCACAACAGCAAAACTATGACTTCAGTAAAAAAATGCCGAAGCTAATTATAAAAACCCTCTTATCAGAACGCAGGTACCGTTAAAATTTAAGAAGTTCTCTTCTTAAAAAAAATCCACCATCAGAATAGAAATCAAATCAAAAATATGAATGTCAGAAACCGGATGATTCCTAAAGCTGGATGTCTCGAGCAGTTCCACTTTGCCATCCCTTTTTTTTTGTATTTGTATTTTTTTTTACGTTGAGGAATGCATTTAGGCATCCCGCCTAGCCGTGGAACTAGGACGGGTATGGGGGACTCGCAGGTCCAGACCCGCACTACCCACTAAACCATCCACGATATGCCCATCTTGCAGCGTTGGTGACGGTGACACGGGATTGCCCTAGGCACACAACCGCGAACACTGCCTGCTGCGACAGCCGAAGCTGTCCCCTCCTTGAGGCCGAAGCCCCTGGAGCCCAAGCTCCCCCGCCCGAAGGTAGCGTGCAGGGCGACACCACACGCTGGTCCCTCATGACAACCTACACTCCGGGAGCGGGATGGAAAAACCCCGGGTTCCACCCCCTCAGGTTGCCTTTGCGATTTTTTTCTAGAGGTGGTCATCCTCGCAGCCACCACGCCGGCGCAGGCCAGCAGTGGCAACCCCCGGTCCGTCATCATAGGCACTTTGCCATCCCTGGTCTTCATCATCAGGTGCACTCCACCACAATGATGGTTTCCGTAATAAAAAGTTCAAGTTACTTAAGGAAACCCTCAAATCATACTGCATATGCCGTTAAAGTTGGAGGAGTTCTCTCAATTCTTCATAAATTCCATAATAAGAATAAAATTATAATCAAACAGAACTACCTTGAAGGTGTCATTTTAGAAAAACCTTAAAAACTGAATGTTGAGACATTCAGTTTTAAGGTTTTTCTTTGGATTGGATGATATTGATAAAGCTGGAAAAACACCAACTAGTACCTCTATGCCATCCCTGGTTTTCATCATCGGGTCTACTTCACCAAATGGATAGTTTTTGTAAAGTAATGTTGAAAAAAACACCCAAATCACCATGCACCTTTCAAATTTGAAGACTGCTCTCAATTCCTCATAGATTACATCATCAGAAACGGATTATGAAAATAAAGGGACCAATCTGGAACCGCCAACTTATAACAGTTCTGAGGTAACAAACAGTAAAAAATTAAATAAAATTCGCCACTGTGCAGTGTTCAGTTGGCCGGCCGGAGTGGAGTCGCAAGGACCTATGCTTCTGGTTAAAAATGCGTAAATTTGGAGCAAAACGAGAATTTCTACATAAAAATACACATTTTCCAAGATGCCATCGGTTCCTCGAGGTCCCCAAACGTAAAATGGTATGGACATGAAAACAGGACCTCCACTGCCATACATACCAAATTTCAAGACTGGGAGGGTTTCGACCCTTTGCTTAATTAGACTGATATGTCGGTTGTCAAATCCATTTAGTTTCCTAGTAAACAGTATGTCATGTACCAAATTTTCAGTTTTTAAACCATCGTTTTTTTTGTGAGTCACAGTCGGGTAAATTGGAGAAGTTCACGGACATTTATATTAAAATAGGGAAGAGCCGTATTCAGACAACTTTCTTAACCAGAAAATATCCTCTGGAAAGGTTCTGACGATACTTTTCGCTTCTCAAAGTGTATTCCCTAGAACGCGCATTTATTTCGCAATGTTGGGTAGAAATTTTTATGTATAATATATTTAATGAGCTTGAATGATGAATGATCGACCAGTGAAATTCAACTATACCTCGAATATGTATGAACTCATATATGTTATATTCGTGCCTTTTATTTTGCTAAAAGCTTTCAGTTCTTTGCTAGTAATGTATAAATAATAATTTTGGATGAAGTTCGCTTGCCACTCGAATGATTATAGTCGGGGAATGTTTAATATAGCGATAGTGGCCTCCGGCAGTAACTGAAGTTCGTAAGATTAAAGATGCCAAAGACGGGAGGGATGGTCAAGAACGCCCTAGAAACGCGTGTAAATTGGAAGCCTTGTACCCACATGCAAAATAAGTAATACGATAACCATAATAAAACCTGTTTTATTATTTGTTTTTGATGTCTTCAAGGTAATTTTTTCAAAAGGGATAATTATATAGCTCCACCCTTAGCGCAACTGCCGAGGCAGACATATATTTTTTGAGCGTTAATAAGAATGTGTACCTTTGTAAGTATATTTATGTGTATGTGTGTATGTTTATTTAATTTTGCCTGCATCTTTTGATGCTCCGTACCCCTAAAAGACAAAAGGAACCTTTACAAGATCACTTTGCTGTACGTGTATGTCTGTATGTTAAGAGACTTTACCTCTTTAGTTGTGAATAAAATCAAACCTCTAAGTTCAACTCAGTCAACCCTCATTATTGGTTATGCCTGTCGTCGGCACATGCATGCAAGGGCGCAAAAATTCTCCCTGCCTATACCTTGTGCATGAAGCATGAACAGGAGTTTGTTGTCAACGAATTTGAAGTTATTCATATATTTGGCACTTTGGCTGTATTCATATCTTTGTAGTTGACTGTACAACACGCAAAAAAAAACCATTTATTTTCAAAATAAATACAGTAAGTGTATCTTACTTGAAGCTACCTACCTCTATCTACTTTAAATCTAAAATAGGTCCTTGAGGCATTGTACAGTCAAGGGCATAAATATATGTACAACTTTTTCATTACTTTATTTATGGAATCATATGGCTGAAAAGACAAAAAGTGTATAGATATTTATGCCCTTGACTGTACCTACGATGCTGGCGGCATTTCCTCGTTGTATCGCAATGCTGATACATTGTGCGAGGAAGCCACCAGCTCTTCGGTCACCGGTAACGTCAACCAGACGTTTCGCGATTTCTACGGAAAATTTGCGTGCGCTAGGACCCCATGGACCTAGAGTTTGGACCTAATGGTACAAACAAGGTACTCTCTGCCCAGGCTCTAATTTTTATTACGTTTTAAAATTTCGGCGCTTTCAGCCGCTCCGCCCGCTTTTATATTCGTTATTAGCACCCCATCGGGTCTCTTGCCATCATCCCTGAAAATGCCAGTCGGCTTAAGGAGAGCACGCGCGTTGATGGTGGCAAGAGACCAACGGATTATGTCATTAAGAGACGCATATCTCGAAAAACGGCTTGCACTTTTTTTACAACACAATTCGTGGTTTTCCAGTCAGTCCATGTCTGTGCCACATTGACATGAGTGTGGCGCACACACTGTAACCTCCAGTCGCAAACCAGTAGCCAGTCTAACGGAGGCTGGATCCAAGAAAGTACCAGTATTAGGCAAAGGATGGGCATGAAGCCAGTTTCCCGCGATCCGACCGCCAAAAGCTTCGCGTGACCTGGACCTGTGGAGTTATTTAGAAGAGTATTGTCAGTTAAATCGCAGTAAACATTATCCCAACTTACACCGGGAGGCAGGCAATTTTAAAATCATTTTTAGCATCCTCAAAGCTTGCGATCTCAAAGTTTGTGGGCAAAGCCCTTAAAATATTTCTAAAATCTTAAATTTTGTTTTAATAAATCAATACCACTGTTACAGTGCCGTTGAAAGCTGATGTCATATTGACAATATATTTTCTCTAGTGCCATGTACTTGCCGGCTCATTGATGACAACCAAGACAAGGAAAGATTATAATAGGTGTAGGTATAACAAAAGCTTAAACATATCGTTTTCTTAAATAATAATAATCCTTACACTATCTATTATTGAATTAAAATAACATACTCGTAACTTGACCTACCTACTCTTGAATTGACTCTAGCTCTTGAATGTGTAACCGATTTTGATGAAACTTAGCTAAGATTTGATTTGATTGATTTAACCAGCTTTCAAAAGAAAACAAACCACATCTCAATTAGTCTATCGGTTTAGGAGCTGCGATCTACACATAGTACATATATCAGACTTACAACATACTCGTACAATGGTTTTGCTTTATTATTCATTTTGCTTCGGGTACATTTTACGTTTTTTTACGTTTGGCGATTGAGCATTTAAAGCTTATTTTTTAGTTCCGGAGACTAAAATGACGTTTCGTGGGTTGTCTGTCAGTTTATTTCATCCCATAAAGTGTCAATTGTGTTTGGGACGTTTAGGAGGCGTACGCAGAGCAACACGAAAATACTCTTTCGACAATTTAATGAAATGTAAGGGGTACACCGGACGGATGTAGTTGTTGTTGTTGTTGAGTCTATGGGACGCACGGATGGATGTTGAGATTTAAATTAATCTAAAATAAAATAGTGGACTGAATACTGGGTTATGGAGAATAAAACCGGACGCCTGCCTAATAAATGGTAAGCAATTTTATTTTCTCAAACATGTTCAGAAATCGTCGCATTTTGTTCGGAAAAAGAAGACGTAGATTATCAAATTCTTTACCACCTCCAGCAGCACGCGGACGCAGCGGACAGTAATGAAATTTGTAAGGTTCATTTACTCCTGGTCCCGGGGCCCTAGCCCCGCATGCCGGTGGCCCCGCGCCGGGCATGTTTGAGAAAAGCACTATATCTGCCTCGACGGAAACAGGGCTTGCCTGAGCTCAGCTTGCTTTCCGTCCCCCGTCAATAATGTAGATACTATTCCGGCAAACGGTGCCCCGTCCACATATAACGGGCCCGCACAAGATGCGACATCAAAGATGGCTCCAGGTCAACATCGGTATTATGGCTGGGGGCGAGAGGTGTCACTGGACTTTAAACATACTCAACTTCTTTAGTCAACTCGCCACTTAAGTTTCTACAATCTACCCTCGAGAACACAGTTCTCACGACCCCACTCTGGACGGCCGGCTAAGGCAAGCCAAAGCCGGAGGACTCGATCGGATGAAAGAGACCCCCGGGAGCGCTCAGGTACGAGGGATCGCTTCTCCCGAACACTCGCCACAACCTGCCACTAATGAATTGGAACAAAACTGAACCTAAAAAATAATACGAAAATTAAAAAGGATAGGTTGCAAAAACGAAAATTGCTCACGAAAAACAGTCATAAAAGCGCACTTTTAGAGCAACTGTATTAAAAAGTATACCTACCTATTATGTTTATTTGCTATTTATCTGCGTTGGACGTGTAAAAAAGTTGACAAGTTAACAACATAACGTTAACGTATTTAAACATAATTATCAAACGGGTCTAACGCGAATTCACTGATTTACCTTATTTGCCAAGGGATATATCTTCGGATGTGCGCGGGGATATTGTGAGTGTCGTGTGTCGGACTATTGACAATAATTAACATATGTTTTGTGGGTAGTTTAAAATTGTATGTTTACCCCCTACATAGACTTTTCGTTGGGTAGTAACCAAATCTCTGTTTTGACATTTTGCTGGGACATCAGTTAGCCGCGACCATGACCAGTGAAACCTGTGTCAAAACGTCGGTAAATAAGGTAAATCAGTGAATTCGCGTTAGACCCGTTTGATAATTATGTTTAAATATGTGTTCAAATCGTGAAAGTTTTAAATGTTATATAACGTTAACGTTCTTCCTAGCCAAGTGGCCCAGCCTGTGCCTACTAAAGTGGAGGTCCCGTGTTAGAATCCTGGTAAAGGCATTTATTTGTGCTTATTACGAATATTTTGTTCCTGAGTTAGGCACGTTTTCTATGTAGGTATATATGTTGTAGTTATTTATATCTGTATAAACATGTATTTCACATAGTGCAAGCTTTGTTTAGTTTGGAGATTGTCCCCAAATATTTGTGTTATTTTATTTATTTTGTCGGTTATTTACAAATTCACCAAAAACCGTAATGAAAGATCAGTTCTATTTAGTTGTTTTAAGCTGGTATCATTATTTTTACGTTTGACATTTGAGGTTGTCATTTTAGTCTCCGGAACTAAAAAATAGGCTTTAACCATGCTTTAGCTGACACTGGCAAAATTGTCCAACTCTCGGACAGAAGCCATTATTTAAAAAGAGAGAGAACCATGCTTTAGTGTTTGTAACATTTTGCGGATTATGCATTGAACTATACGCGAAATGTGTATTTTTCTTTTTACACATTATGCGTTATGTGCTTTCAGCTAAGTACAATCTGCGTACTGTAATTGTCTGGATGTAGATTTTTCGTATGAACATTTTGATTGTTTGCACATTATCCGTGCAGGGATCCGGTCACCTACGGCCACTTCCTTCTACGGCCATCGTGGAAATTCTTACATCGGCCATATCCCTTTTCGGTCTTTTCCTATTACGGCCATTTCCCCAAAGGACCACAATACAGATTCCTACTAAGGCCATTTCCCCAAAGGACCACAATACAGATTCCTACTAAGGCCATTTCCCCAAAGGACCACAATACAGATTCCTACTAAGGCCATTTCTCCAAAGGACCACAATACAGATTCCTACTAAGGCCATTTCTCCAAAGGACCACAATACAGATTCCTACTAAGGCCATTTCCCCAAAGGACCACAATACAGATTCCTACTAAGGCCATTTCCCCAAAGGACCACCATACAGATTCCTACTAAGGCCATTTCCCCGAAAGACCACTGTGCAAATTCCTAGTTCAGCCGTTTCCCCGAAAGACGGATAGCCGGCATACCAGTCACCTACCTCATCTGGTAGCAAGATTCGGCTCCTATATATATAGCTCCTACATTTTTATTAGAAGGAACACTATGTTTGGCGAAACAAATGTATAGACAAGGTGCCTGACTTAGTTAGAAAAATATATAAATTAATGAATAAAAATAAATAATAATAATTTTTAAGAAAAAAAAACCGACTTCATTTGGTTCCCGGTAAAAGTGAAATTAAGAATTTGTTTGAGTTAGCCAGTTTACTTCACAAATATCCAATACACCGCACGTGTACGATTGAAAATTGAGGAGCTTTCTTAATGTCCTAGGGCTTCCATCATTACATTTGAAGTATAATCAAACGGAACTCCCTTGTAGACCTTTAAACAAACAAAATAACAATGTGTTAAATTGGATGACAGACTGTAAATTAACGAGCATATTCATTATGCCGTCCCTGATTATCAACATCAGGTCCACTCCAGCAAAATGATGGCCACAGTAAGAAAATGCCTAAGCTAATTATGAACACCCTCTAATCACAATTAACCTGCCGTACAAATTTGAAGAGTTCTCTGAATTATTCTAGAACTCCATCATCAGAATATAAATCAAATCAAAAAGATGAATGTCACAACTAGGATAATAAGTAGAGCTAGGTTTATTAACCAGTTCCACTTTGCGATCCCTGGTCTTCATCATCAGATCAAGTTCATCAAAATTTTGGCTCCGCCAAAACACTGTTTTAGTTACTTAAGGAAACCCTCAAATCAGAATGCATGTGCCGTTAAAATTTGAGGAGTTCTCTCAATCCCTCATGAAGCCCATCATCAAAATAGAACTATAATCAAATAGGACTATCTTGAATGTATTTCTTTACAAAGAAAAGATGAATGTCTCAAATCGGATGATAGAGCTGGGAATTAACAAGCAGTTCCACTTTGCCATCCCTGGTCTTCATCATCAGGTCCACTCCACCAAATTGATGATGTTCGTAAAGAAATGCTCGAGTGTCTTAAGAAACTACCCAAATCATCATGCATGTGCCTTTCAAATTTGAGGAGTTCCCTCAGTTCCTCATGGATCCCATCATCAGAAATTGATTTTGAAAAAAACGGAACAAATCTGGAACCAACTATTTTCAGAAAAAAAAATATTTTTTGAAATCGGACGATAGTCCTGGGAATTACCAAGCAGTTCCACTTTGACATCCCTGGTCTTCATCATCAGGTCCACTCCACCAAATTGATGATGTTCGTAAAGAAATTCTCGAGTGTCTTAAGAAACTACCCAAATCATCATGCATGTGCCTTTCAAATTTGAGGAGTTCCCTCAGTTCCTCATGGATCCCATCATTAGAAATTGATTTTGAAAAAAACGGGACAATCCTGAAACCATCTATATACAGACAAAAAAATATTTTTTAAAATCGGATCATAGTCCTGAGAATTACGAAGCAGTTCCACTTTGCCATCCCTGGTCTTCATCATCAGGTCCACTCCACCAAAATGATGATTTTCGTAAAGAAATGCTCGAGTTTCTTAAGAAATCACCCAAATCAGCATGCATGTGCCTTTCAAATTTGAGGAGTTCCCTCAGTTCCTCATGGATCCCATCATCAGAAATGGATTTTGAAAAAAACGGGACCAACCAGGAACCGTCTACTTTTAGAAAACAAAAAAAAAATTCAAATCGGTTCAGTAATGACGGAGTTATGAGTGAACATCCATTAAAAAAAAAAATAAAAAAAAAAATTCAGTCGAATTGAGAACCTCCTCCTTTTGAAATATTGAAGTCGGTTGAAAATGTGGTCATAAAGGAAAATATCAAGTTTATTACAGAAAACTTAAAACAGAACTTCTAAGGTCAACCTAGCACGTAAAATTAAGAAGACATACAATTAGTCATACGAGTTATATGGAGTACGTAGGCTAAATAGTGTTTTTTTACTTAAATTATTATTTCTTATTGCCTTTTTTATCCTTGTCTGGTTTAAGTAAAAGAGTTACGAAAATAATTTTATTTAAAAATGACATGGGAGTTGATTCATTGGCCTCCAGTTTTTTCAAAAGCACTTTGTATTTCCGGTCAAAGATTATAACATCAGGTTTTCTGTTTTTTTTCTTTTGAAAAATATGCAGAAAAACTTTGTTCTCATAATGAAACGCCTCTTTCCTCAAACATTTTAAAAACAGGAACAAGTTCGGCGTTTTGGGTAGTATCGTGTTTAAACGATGGTGCCAACCCTCAATAGCGTTCGTAGATCGAAATTTGTCTTCGGAACAACAGATTCCCTCCACCGTTACTTTGTTGAACCAAAAGTCTTCAAAATATTTTTTAAAATTCAACACAACGGTAGTCATTGGCTTTGGAGTATCGTTTAGCAGCGTAGACAATGTTTGTTTTATTTTATTAGCCGGCAGATAAGGCAGATGGGTAACTTTTCTTGTCAACCTTCGTCCGTACGGTGTTTTGTTTAAGTTAAGCTTTTTAGCCTTTCTCCTTACTGCCCTGCTATAGTGAACATGGCAGCCGGTTACAATGGCATGCGGAAAAACTGCACGAACACTGTTTAAAATCGCCAATTCGTAGTCACATTTGAATCTGACAATGTTGACACAAAGTTTTTCTTTCAACGCATGAAAGAATCGTAAATACGTCTTCTGTTCCTTATTGGGGAGTAATCCGTATATAACTGGAACGAGATTTATGATCTCGTCCGTCGAATTATTATCTAAATGAACCGCAAACAATTGATAAAATGGATGCGGGGCAGCATGAAATGTTCCATCTGCGTAATAAGATCCGTCCAGATTCTTAATTAGATCTTTACCCATTTTAGCCACAAATATTAAAATTTTGTCATGAAGACCATCTTCGTATACTAAAAAATCTTTAGCTAATGTACCAGCTATACGAACGTCTGCTAATTCTCGAAAACTGAGTTTGTCGGTGTCCAAAAACCTTTTTCCAGCCGCATACAGTCCATTTTTAACCTATGAAAACAGTGGGATGTACTTAGCAAATCATTGGCATTTTCTACCTATCAAGTTTTCCACGTAACTCTCGTAAATCTGTTGTACAGAGGTCAAATTACTGCATACTTCTTTTTTACAGGCATCTAACATAATGTCTATTTCTCTTTTCACGTAGTTTGGTCTGCACTAGGGCTTGTGATATACGTGTTACACGCGGAACCGTAGCTACGTAGCCTTAGCACCGGCGGTGCTAAGATCCCGTACTACACGGTCACGTCAAAGATACGTATCCGTTTCTGGATTCGGCTACGTTCCCGCGAATCTCGGCTTCGGCTCCGCTCGGCTTCTTTTAATACACATCTTTTACAATTTGTACTGGTCTATTATTTTTGCCTCCAACATAATATTTGCATCTAATTATTTTTGATCTCTTAAATTTTTATTTAAAATGCAAAAGTATGGAAACTGAAATTAAAAACTCGCCCCTTGCATTACATTCGGGGGTTTAATAACACGCATAAAATCTACACTTAACGTCACGGTCACGACTGGATCCGATCTACGTATAAATAAGATACGTATCTCCGTGTACACGTAGCTACGTATCTTAATTACACGTAGCCGAATCACACGGAGCAAACGGAGCGGATCTACGTTGCCGAGTAACACAGCAACGGAGATTCGGCTACGGGTTCACGAAACACGGTCACGACCAGGAGCACTAGTCTGCACTGGTGATTTTTATTCACACGCAATACTTTTTTTCCTTTTGGATCAATTGTTATTGACGCATAACAGTTGCCTCTATCGGTGCATCGCCAAAGGGTTGTGCCGTTTTGGTTTTTCTTCCCCGTGCGCAAGTTATATTGGTAGCCCTTATGTAATGCAACGGGCTTACCTTTTTGACTTTTTATGAACTGCAATTCGTCTTTTTCGTCCATGGTAATCAGTGATTTGCAGATCCTTATGTGTTTTTTTAATATTTAATGTGTACAATGTGTGAAATTGTCTTGGGCCACTGACACTATAGAAATAAATCACAATGAAAAGTGTTTTATTTGACGTGTGACAGAAAATAATCTCCAACTAGCCAGTTATTACATAACCAAATGCAATAAGGCGGCAACATACTACTTGTTGAGATTTAAGTAGGTATGTAAAATGTATATTTATACTTCGCATTAATTCGAAGGAATCAACATTTAAAATATCGTATATTTCCAAAACTAAACATTTCCCCCCGGAATTTTTAATTAATAAAACCAAAATTACATATCATTTAATACACGCCACACTAACAAGCCACAGCTAGAATTCGCTGTACATTTTGATTCCTGCCGGGATAAGGTCGGCCTAAGTACTCCAGGCTTAAATGGTGCAGCAGCAATATGCTGGAACAAATCGTAGAGGAAAGACATTCATCATTGATATGGTGGTCATTCAAAAACCTGACGAGGATTGGTTTACGAGGAAGGTTATCATATAGAGAAGTCAGTTACAGTTTGAGGATGTGACCATAACAGGAAAAGGTCGTTTGAGGAAGTTGGCCATACGAGGAAAAGGCCGTTTTAGGAAGTGGTCATAAGAGGAAAAGGCCGTTTTAGGAAGTGGTCATAAGAGGAAAAGGCCGTTTTAGGAAGTGGTCATAAGAGGAAAAGGCCGTTTTAGGAAGTGGTCATAAGAGGAAAAGGCCGTTTTAGGACTTCGTTTCCAACAATGTTGGAGTGTCCTAGATGGGTACCAGGACACTCCAACATTGTTGGAAACGAAGCAGCGGATGAACTTGCCAGAAAGGGCGCGGACACGCCCCTAGTTGGCCCGGAACCGTTTTGCGGAGTTACAAAACGAGAGGCATACTCTCTGCTAAACAATCTTGAAAAGATGAGGGCAATTGCAGAGTGGAAATCCGTAAAAGAAAACACACACTCGAAAGCTCTAATAATAGGGTTCAACAACAAAAACACTAAAGAGCTCTTAGGGCTCAAGAGGTACAAAGCCTGTGCGGTGGTCAGAATTCTGACTGGGCAAGTTGAACAAGCACATTTATACTACGACGGTGACAAACAAGCATACGGCCCGCCTGATGGTAAGCGGTCACCGTAGCCTATGAACGCCTGCAACACCAGGGGTGTTACATGCGCGTTGCCGACCCTTAAAAAAAAAGGAGGATTCGCTGTGTTGACAGCCAAACGGGCCAAGGGCTTTGCTCCGTGGGTCCTCAGCTGTCAACACAGCGAATCCTCTTGGAGCTCTGTTTGTTCACATGTTTCTAATGGGTAAGAAACAAGACGCAGCATGCAGGTTCTGCCAGGAAACAGAGGAAACCGCGATGCACATCCTCTGCTCCTGCGGACCACTAATGCACAAAAGAAGTATCCACCTTGGTAGGCACGAACTGCAACCTCATGAGATACACAACATTACAGCCCAAAGAATCTGGAACTTTCTGGACTCAACGGGAATCAGTAATGAATTATAAAGGGCTGCCACAATAGATCACAACTGGTCGACGCGGCATCTTTATTAGCCCAAAACTACAATAATAAATAAAGAGGAAAAGGCCTTTAGCGGATTGTGGCCTTTCGGGGAATATTGTTTCTAAGTGGCCATTAAAGGAAGTGGCCCATTGGGGAAGTGGCCGTTCATAATACTTGGCCTTATAAGGAATGTGGCCGTAAGTGACCAGATCCGCGTGCAGTTACCATTTTACATGTTGTACGAGTACATTATCACCTTAAACCGAAGACCACGAGCAGGTGTTTGTCCAACGCGCGAGCGCGCGATCGTCGGGAGGCGTGTGACGCGCGGGAACGTTAATCCAAACTGGTGGAATTGCAGCAACATGTTGAGGAGCGTAAGCCACAGTTTAAGTTTTCTGTTTCTGTCCATCGTATCTTCCCATCACTCAGTACCACCATCGATGGCCAAGCAGGCAAATGTACCCAGTGCGCTTCTCTATTAACATTCTACCAACGCATCTGAGGCAGTTGGCTATAGACTTTAGCTCTTCCCTACGGAGCTATGCCAACCTACTCTCTCGCAAGTGGAGCAAAAAATCAGAATGGAAACATTTCATGTTTCCGGTAAAACGCTAAGCTGCGTTTGAGTGATCTGAATACTTCCGAGCGAGCAATTGCTCAATCTTCGGTGTTCAGATGGAAACACTTGAACGAACAGACATGTTTGTTAAGTAATGATCGGCTAGTATCGTCGAAAGATTGCACGCTCCTTCATAAATTGAATGAAAACGACGCCACAGGCGAGGGAGCAATTGCTCTGTCTATTCGAGTCCCTGTACGAGTATTGAACGTGAACGTGTTGTATTTATTTTGTATTTGTGTGAATACGACGTAATTTGTGTCGGTTTAGGGTCGACTCACACTTGAACGGACGTGACCGGGCCGGGCCGATCTGTCAGTATCTATAGAAAACGTCACTTGACCTCCGACGGCTCCCAGCTCGGACGTAATTCTTTCTATACAAACGTCACGTGACCTCCGACGGCTCCCAGCTCGGACGTAATTCTTTCTATACAAACGTCACGTGACCTCCGACGGCTCCCAGCTCGGACGTAATTCTTTCTATACAAACGTCACGTGACCTCCGACGGCTCCCAGCTCGGACGTAATTCTTTCTATACAAATTAACAGATCGTCCTGTCCCGCCCCGTCCCGTCCCATTCTAGTGTGAGCCATCCTTTACTCTTACAACGCTCCCTTCGAGCTTCGGTCGTGTTTAAAATATCGCCGCATGTTGTGAATTACCTATTATTCGTACTTGTAGGTATATTAATTCCTACTTGTTGATGGTAGCTTTCAGTAGGACAAATTAAATAAGTTTTAACAGTTATAATATATTTTTTCAGTTCTTGATAATAGGTTTAAAATACATATATTTTATTAATAGTTTTTATATATTTTATTAAGTAGTTAAATCTGTAAAGTATTACGAAATTTGAAATATCACTAATTAATCGATTCCGAAGAGTCCGGCTATGCTAAGTTTCCTAGATGTTATAGTACAGAATGCGAATAAACGTCATAATTTCATTGAAATTTGACGTTTCAAATAACAGTTTTGACAGTTCATTTGTTTGGAAGAGATAAACGTGGTTTGACTCTATTCAAGCTTAGATAATTAAGGCCCTGTAGGTTAAAATATAAGGTCGGGGATAAACGCAATTTGTTTAAAAATGCATAACGTCCATAGAGCGATCGAGCTGCATCGTGGACTTCAATGTTCCCTGACTTTGGTAGGCAGAAAACGTTATGTATGAATGAAAAAAGGCGTGTAATAATGCTGTGTTACTTTTTTCTGTTTTGAAAAGGTACCTACAGATATTATCACCAGTTAGACATGAACAGAAGCACAGAAATATTACTACAACTTCTTATATATAAAATACAAAAATCTTACCGATAAACTCGCTTGAATCTTACTAGTTACAAATTTCAGTTACAACTGATAGCATTAAAATAAGAAGAAGGTAAGAGAATAAAAAAAATGGCATTGCAAGTTTTCCGCTGTATCAGCAACCTCGTAACAAGAAGAATATCACCTTAACGCTCCTGAATGTCCCTTCCCTAAAATCGATTATAAAATTAGAAACAGTCAGCAATTAAATGTATGTCTGTAGACAAAGTTACAGATACTGCTAAATGATATAATGCATGTTCTAAGATCGTTTAGGCGCCACCCTTTTAATTAACTCATTGTATGGGAAGGTTTCTACAATGGAACCACAAGGCTGTGCGTG
Organism: Lathronympha strigana; assembly: GCA_949128165.1. NCBI lineage: Eukaryota > Metazoa > Arthropoda > Insecta > Lepidoptera > Tortricidae > Lathronympha > Lathronympha strigana. The sequence goes on along the minus strand of OX421901.1, from coordinate 27,516,791 downwards.
ACGAAAACCGAGTGATTTAGTACCGGTACGTGAGACGATGGAGCAATTTACTACAAAAGTACCTATATCGTGCGCTGTGGTCGATACGAGACACTGACTACACAGACGAAGCACAGCTAATACATTATGAAGCGTTTACAAAGAGAATGAGGTCACCACACATATGTACATGCAGTTTCACTTGTAAATTTCTGCGATTCTATGAACATGCATAACCGACAACCATCCTACACCATTTTATACTACAATATTCCAGTAACACCCCTAAAACACAGTAAATTAAAAAAAAAAACGAGAACACAGATCGTAAACATGAGTTAACGTTAAACTAAAATAAGAAAGAAATAAATAAATTTATTTGTGACGATCACAATAAACAGACATAAAGACAAAACAATATAAAAAAGTAAGTTGTGTGTGCAGTAAGCGGTCGCGCTTCCATACAAAATTAGTACGAACCTGCGTATTTGCGGTGCATGACCGCGAGTTGTCTTGTATGCTTTGTCTAGTAGTTGAGGTGATCTGTGATAAGAGACTATTCCGTTTAATCTGCATTTATTTTATGTAAATTGTTTAGGTCTTCATTACACATGTGGTCATTATGTTAGTGATGTTTGTTAGTCATATGATATTTCCACATAAGTACTGAACACGATGGAAAGTCGAAGCGGGTTCCTTATAAAAACCATCCATTTGTTACCAGAGAATATAACGTTTTCCGTAATCATAATAATTAATCTTCGTGTCGGTTAAGGAATGAAACATCTAAGGGATGACACACGCTAGAACGGGGCGGGACTGGACGGGGCGGGAAGATCGGTCAGATTCTATAGAAAACGTCACGTGACATCCGAGTGTTCCGAGCTATCACGTGTTTTTTTTAAATAGAAATTGACAGATCGTCCCGTCCCGCCCCGTCCTGTCCCGTCCCGTCCTAGTGTGAGTCGTCTTTAAAGCGCCTAAACGTCAATTATGGGTGCTCTAGGCGTATCAACGACTAAAATATTAAACGACTATTCTAAATAGTTATGGAGTTACGTCGTTATCGCGGGTACAATTACCAATCAGATAAAGAGCAGATAAAACAGAATGTCTATTTGGTAGAAACGGACGTATTCTGCCTACAGCTACTAAACATCTAAGAAGCTCTTTACATGTGGAGAGTTTTCTCTATAAAAGATCAATAAAAAATACAGCCGCAAAAGGGTATAGGTTAAACTGTTGTCATATGTTTCCATCTGCTTAGTTAACAAGTTTATACATAGGAAATAAGTAAATTTAATTATCTTTTAACGACTTTTTTAACAATTATAACAAAATATACGTACTTTTGTGAAGATAACTGTTATCGTCCACTAATTAAACGCTTACCTACTTAGAAGAAAGACTATTTAAAAAATAAGAAAACAACGTGTGTAATTTTAACTAACGTGTATTTTTCATATGTATTATTTGGTTTTCGTAATAGATTACAAAGATTTTTTCTAAATTATCTACAGTCAATTTGCGGCGTCTAGCAGTAAATATCCATTTTAATTGACTAAATGATCTTTCACTTTCAACATCAACTGTATACTGCATACTTGGATATAATCTAGAGTAGTGTGACAAACTCGTAATGATGATTCAAGTATTATCTCCTTCCCTTGTATCAATTCATTAATTTTTTTTAGTATGTCAAATCCAGTATTTTTCTTCAGGACATGTTTCAGGTTTTTAAATATTATTTTTCCATTAGCACTCAAATTTAATTTCGATATATGCTTGTATGTTTTTTGAACGATGGCTAAACTTTCACTGAGAGATAGATTCGGGCACTGCAATTTGCTTATAGCGTCTGGAAGTACCTGAAGATATTTCGCTATAAAATTTAAATCATTCCGAATTTTCGCACTGCGAAATGCTTTTTTTGCCTTTGTGATACATGCTGCGTCAGAATCACGAAATGTGTCCACAACGCCTTTTATTTCCTCGAAATATTTGTTATAGTATGTCTCAGCCTCAATCCACGTTCCCCAACGAATAATCGTTGGATTTGGAGGTAAGGGTATTTCGTTAACCATTTCTTTAAATGTTTTTATTCTTTTTGGCGATTTTCGAAAAATTTTTTACATTTGATATTAATTTATTCACTTCTGGAAAAAGAACGCGAACTTGATCAGCAACTCTGTTAAGACCATGAGCCAAACATGTAACATGGAGAAGGTTTGGGTAATTTTTTTCAATGTTCTACCCGCTTTTTGCATGTACCCTACACCATCAGTTAATAATAACAACACTTTCTCATGTTTATTGTGGTCGGGACCCCACAAATTATCCAGTGCATTTTTGACGGTATCCGTTATATTTATATTGTTAGTTTGTTCCAATTTTTTGCTTGACAATACATGAGGAGTTCCGACTGCATCTTCAAGCAATGCACCGACTATCACATTAGCAATTTGACGACCCCTGGCATCTGTTGTTTCATCAACACTCTCATAAATAAAAGCATTTTTTAACTCCTTTTTAATTTTTTGCATTTGTTCGTCGTATATTTGGTTTACGTAATTCTGTCTTAACAAACATTCCGAAGGGACCTCTACAGTTTTTTCGAACTTTCCAGAGACGCAGTTATTGATAAAATTTTTGAATATGGGATTTTTTAATTGAGACCATGGTATATTACAGCTTACCATGAATTTGGTCAATTCCATCCTAAAATCTTTTTTGACGGATGTATGCTTTTCCGAGTTGAAATGTCGTTCCATAGAAGCTTCTCTCTGGGGGAAACTAACATTGCACTTAGTGCAATATAATTTTGTATCGCGAGCCTGTAATTCAGGATAATCCTTTGTCCACAACTCCACAAATTCATCGCACGTTTTTTTCCTTCGCGGCATTTTAAAAGCACTTGGCAATAAATATATTACACACAGTTATCAGTACGGAATTGATAATGTACTTACTAATAAATGACAATGTCAAATAGGAAAAATTATTAAAGAGTTTGCATTGCGACTGCATAGTTAATCTATTTAAGTTGTATTGGTACTCAAGTCAAGTATGGAGGTTGGGTATTAGAAATACCTAATGTGTGATACATTTTAAACTCGTAGGAATAGGCATAGATGTTCCTCAAAGTTGAGTTTCGCGTCTGTTATTGCTTGTTTTTCGTAGTCTTTCTGTACTGTCAAATCGTTTTTGTACCCACGATAACGACGTATTATTACTGAGTAAGCTTAGGAATTGTTAAAAATAAATAATACAATTTTGAAAATGAGCTGTTTTGCAGATAAGTTATTAGGTAAATTAACGTGTTCCTACTTATTACTGAGTAAGCTTAGGAATTGTTAAAAATAAATGGTAAAATTTTGAAAATGAGCTGTTTTGCAGATACGTTATTAGGTAAATTAATGTGTTGACGCCTTGGCGTCAACCCGGCGTTAACTGTCGAATTCTATATAAAATAAACGCTCAACTCCAAGTTAGTTGGCTAACCCCAGTTGGTGCAAGTGGCCTTATAAAGTCAAAGCAAAACCACTAATAATAGAGTGTATCACTGTTTAGGTACCTACTTACTCTATTTTCAACTGACTTTATAATTTAAAAAGGAGGTCAAGGAATTCGTGTAAATGATTTTTTAAATATTACCTATTTTAATGTTTGTTACCTTAGAACTCCGTTATATTAATAACCCGATTTAAAAAAATCTTGTTTTATCTGAAAGTAGATGGTTCCAGATTGGTCCTATTTTTTTCAAAATCAATTTCTGATGACGGGATCTATGAGGAATTGAGAGAACTCCTCAAATTTTAAAGGTACAAGCATGGTAATTTGGGTGGTTTCTTAAGAAATTCGATCATTTCTTTACGAAAATCATCAATTTGGTGGAGTGGATCTGATGATGAAGACCAGGGATGGCAAAGTGGAACTGCTTGGTAATTCCCAGTACTATCATCTGATTTAAAAAAATATTTTTTTATCTGAAAGTAGCTGGTTCCAGATCGGGCCCATTTTTTTTAAATTCATTTCTGAGGATGGGATCTATGAGGATTGAGAGAACTCCTCAAATTTGAAAGGTACATGCATGATGATTTGGGTGGTTTCTTAAGACACTCGAGCATTTCTTTACGAACATCATCAATTTGGTGGAGTGGACCTGATGAAGAAGACCAGGGGTGGCAAAGTGGAACTGCTTGGTAATTCCCAGTCTGTCATCCAATTTAACACATTGTTATTTTGTTTGCGACTGTGGAGGTCTACCAGGTAGTTCCGTTTGATTTTACTTGAGATGTAATGATGGGAGCTCTGAGACATTAAGAAAGCTACTCAATTTTCAAACGTACACGTGTAGTGAATTGGATATTTTTGAAGTAAATTGGCTAACTCATACAAATTCAAAATTTCACTTTTACCGGGAAGGCCAAATAAAGTCGGTTTTTTTTCTTAAATATTATCTATTACAAGAACCCTCGACAATCTTGTCCAAATATTTAATTTTAAATTGATTTTGCGCCAGAACAGAATTTCTACCCTACTTAGAAATAATTCTGTTCTAAAGAAATAAAATACCGCGCCATTTGAAATCCATTGAATTTCAGCTCGTTTAAAAATACTTACTAAATTAAAAACCTTTCTTTAAAAAATGTTATCAGAACTCTTTACAAAGTATAATGAAAAACTCTTCGGCAAAATAATGTATTGACGTAAAATTAAAAATCTGCAAGCAATTTGGTATTCCGATCACGTCGCCTGTACAACGTGTTAATCTTTTTAGGGAAATGAGAAAAACTTTGACTTCGCTTACTAATTCTCTTGCTCGTTAAACGTGTCCAGACGTTTTTGTTATTTTAATTTTTGTTAGTATTCGGTAGCCTTATTTACGTATACCTAGGTAACCTACGCAGCTTTGCACAGATAACGCATCTAGATATAACAGGCTGCTATAAAAAAATGACATAGGTGACAAACATCATTTACAACACAATTTCAATAAAGCTATACACATAAAAATAGTACATTGTGTATTAAGGGCGGTAAACAAGAAATCACGAACGAGTGTGAATTGAAGCCCGAGACGAAGTCGAGGGCTTAATTTTAACACGAGTTCGTAATTCTTTTACCGCCCGTGGCACACACAAAGTTTTTCATCTCACTTGTGAGGAAAAAAGGGGAAATAAGTAAAGCTTCTGTCTAATTTTGTACTTTATTGAGTAATACATAAATAAAACACAGCCTTTAATATCAATTAAGTACGTACTTCAAAATAATGTTTACCTACAGGTTGTCCTGCAGGTATGCAACAGAAAAGGTTATCAAAAAGTGCCGAAAAACCTAGTGAATGAACAGAAAATCCAATGAATGAACAGTGTGAAACCCAGTGAATGAACATTATTTAGCTTTATTAAATCAGCATTATAAATCATTTTAAGAACAAAATGACTAAATTTTCTTTAGTAATCATTACGTAAAACATTGAGGCACCATCTAAAATGGAGTAAAATAGAATATAATTAATATTATTCATCATTACGCTAGAAACACTTTGGCCACAAAATAGAAGCAATAAATGCAAAAAAAGACGAAAAAAAAATATTTTAACAAGAAACAATGACCAAAAGAAAAAACGGGTCCAAACGTTGGTAGTAAAATAATACACTTTTTATTAATCTGTCCATATGTATATTGTGTATGTTCATACATAGAATTAGAAGGAATCTAGTCAATGAACAATCCATATATCTGTATGTTCATACAAAGGCATTAAAAATCCAGTAAATGGACTATAGTAATATGGATTTTTTATTCATGTTCCAATATTGGCTAAATACATCAGAAACGTTTTCTGTACAGAATCTCAAAAACACAAGCTAATACCATGACGTTAACGTTTAAATTTGGAATAAAAATTAAATTGTGCTAACACCAGTAAATGAACACACCGTTCACTAACTGGTTTTAGAACATTTGATAAGCTAGTAATGGAACAGTAGAAATTAAATACTTCTACGCAAAATAAGTTAGCAAAGTGTACATTCATTAAAAGTTTCACTCTTAATCTAACCAAATAACTAAACCTTGTATTGGCAAACATCAAATAGGTCATTCAAATGTTACTGCAAATGTACCCTGTTCTTAACTAAAATCTAATTTCTTCATACAAAATTCAAAACCAGAAACACGTAAACTTCAAACGTCTACCGTATTGAATATGGTCTAAAATAAATTTACAATTTGTTTCCATTGCATAGGAAATTGACTGTTGAAAAAGAAAAAAAAAACTTTACTTTATTTTAATTACTCGTTCGGTTATCCAAATGTCCCATAAAACAGAAAAAGTTGAACTTGAGAGCATTGACAGGTGCACTCGTTATACGTACCTATGGGTATTTAGTTTTCGGCAGCTCATGGAGATGTTGAAATAGCCAAATTAATTTCTACTTGATCATAAGAAAATGTAGCAAAGCTTAGTAGTGCGGGTTCTCTCGGTCTCGGTCAGCATACCTTTTTTTATTACTTTTTCTTGGGAATATAAGCACGTTTTCATTGATGAAATTACTTACAACTTTACTTTTGTAATTTTTTTCACATATTAATATTATATATCGTACTTTCTTGATAAAGCATCTTCTAATACAACAAAGTCTAATTTAGAGTCAAAACTATTTTATAAAAATGTAAACAAAATTAAAATTAAAAAGAAAATATTACCAAGACAAGTTTGAAAAGCATTTTTAAGACTAAAATGTAAAAATATCTAAAAACAAATTTGGCCTAGAATTGATCCTGAAACGTATCTCTATCGACAAAGGTTTTGTAGATAAATAAAACAGAGGTTGTCAATCTCTGTATTCGTGAGTACCTATACATAGCGTTAAAAAAGCTGGTGATCCGTTCCGAGAAAACGCGAATATTTTTTTTTTCCTTAATTTTCTAATCAGACTAACGATACTGATAACGGTCTTAAACGGATCACCAGCATTTGTGTTACCTCCTGTAGTGTACAGTCACGGACTTTAATTGATAGGCCACTTAGAAGCTCCGTAATTTGGCAGCTTAATACTAATTGCGCAATGAATAACCATGGCGACCATTGTTTAAACGTGCCCATAGCAACCCTGAGAATAATACCAACATAAAGAATTAAAAAAATCTTACCCATGACATGGGTGACACGTTTTAAATGGCGCGAATCCATATGTCAAGTCGCACTTGATATATATTACTATTTTTTCACGTCCATATAACTTGAAAGTAAAAGGTGAGTTTTCAAATATTTCGTTAGATGGCGCTGAAACGGCCGTAAACTAGCTAATGAAATTCTTATCGAGTTTGAATCTAGTTATTAGCCTATAATCTATAAGTGGTGCTTCGTCGCGCGTCGTGGCAATAGAGTCGGATTTAAAAATAACATTTATTCATAAACGTTTTATTTGTCAACAAATTTACCAACCTAATATTGTCTACTGTTTCCGCAATTGAATTGGTCATTATATATTTAAAAAAAAACACCTATAAACGGATTAATCGAGTTTATTAACACCACGACCCTACGTTTAGAGCCCTTTCACACTCGTTTTCACAGGGTTAAGATGATGACTGAGAGAATTAAAATTCTCCCCGTCAATCAAACCAATAGTTAATTGGTTTTTAATATGAGTTATATGCTCCATGGCAGTCTCTTACGGCTTGTAGCCGTGATCGCATGGAGGCGACTAAATTATATGCGATATGTTTCCCTCGCTGGCTTTCCCAAACATCTTGGCAATGTCGAGTCAAATCTTCTTTTCTTCGCTCATTACGGTGATTCCATTCCTGCACCATTAAACCCCATAGATTTTCTATGGGGTTCAAATCTGCAGATTTAGCTGGCCATGGAATCACCGTAATGTCTGGATGTGCAGGCGTTTACAATTCCTGCCCGATGAATGGGGCAGTTATCATGCACGAAATTTATATTTGGCATTTCGTGTTGCGGATACACTGTCCTTACAGAAGGGAGCATAGTTTCCTCCAAAACGTTAACATAGTCCACGGCTTTTGCACGAGGCGGCATTTGAACGAGTTCTCCAACTCCTTCGGAACTCATCCAGCCCCACATATTGACGGTTATTCTCCCTGACTCTCTATTTGGGATGACATGATCTACATCATACCGAGTTCCATCATACCGCCACAAATCAAGGCGCCCATGTTCACTTGATTGGAACGTCTTTTCATCTGAAAAAATTGTCGAAGTCCAATCAAAGTTTATGAATCGATTAGCAAAATTTTCACGAGCGATTTTATGATTTTCGGTCAGGTCAATTTTGTAGGCTGGAACTCTGTGGTGCAAATTCATTGCATGCAGATGTCTTCGGACCGTTCTAGCATCCACATCAAACCTTTCTGCATACCGCTGAGTTGGAATGAATCCGTCCATTTCATAATCGCGGCGCATTTCTGCTCGCTGCATTTCGCTTAATGCAGCAGGGCGATGATTGTTTCGGCGGCGATCAATAATATTCCCTTCTGCAGCATATCGGTTTACCCACAAAGCAACGGTGGTTCGCTAAAAAATACAATTTTTAATTAAGTGATTGTGTTTGACTTAACTTTACGAATTCTGCAGTCATTCATATTAAATAGAGTCAACTTACTGACAAGAGCAGATCCCTGGAAATTGCACGAATACTGAGACCTCGCTCATGCAATGTCACAATTCTATGGCGGATTTCATCAGATATCGCGGGTGGCATTTTCGTTTACGTGAATTAATGGTTGGGCAACGGTTATTACTTATTATTAACTGTTTGTTATTGTTATTACGTCTATTGACATTTGACTTTTCGGTTGTCATTATTTTTCATATTAAAATTTAACTATGCTTTCTACTTCATAAGAAGTCTACAAGAGAAGATGTCCTTAATTGTTCAACTTTGTTACAAAAAAAAAACATTGTTATATTTGTATTTTAAATTTTTTTTGAATAAGAATAAGAATAAGATTTTTTTATTTGCCATCAAAAAACAAATACATTAGAAAAAAACGAAATAAAAGTAAAACTAAGATAAAGTAAAACAAAAAAAAAACAATCAGAAGCATTAACTTATCTCTTAGGCTAAATATTTGCATCTGTATTCAAAAAATGTTGTTCAATACACGTGCGGATATGTAATTTTTCACTCGTCCCGAGGCCCCCTCGCCTACGGCTCGTGACAAGAAAAGTAATATCATTTTTTCCACGAACACGAACGAACGAGTAAACAACATACTCGTAACGTAAACAAATTGATAAATTATCAAATAGTGGAAATAACGCCCTATCCATAGAGGTTAAAGGTTCAGTGAGAAATAGCTTTCATGGATATTTCTTTTTTCAAATAAAAACTCGGTGGACAGGTGAATGTCGTGTTGATGTCAAAGTGATGTCAAAGACGATAATTGGGAATTATACATTTTGGTGAATCGGCATTAAACTATTACAGTATTTATTGTAATAAATTCGATTATTAGTATAATTACAGTATTTATGCGATAATGCCAACCGCTTTGTTCGAATAAGATCGCCAAATAATCGTGACAATATAGAGATTGAGAGATCTGCCATTAACGGAGAGTTTGTTGTTAAACAATATTATGGAACCATACGCTTGAGAGTTTTATCAACACTGTTACGTTATGGGTAAGACGTTATTCCGAAGAAGGAAATGTGATCATTACCAAAAGAACTATCACCCCGCTTTAACGAAACCGAATATCAAGGAAGAGAAATACTGGACTGAAGTCGACGATTTTACATCTACTTAGCGTTATACGGAACGTTCTGATGTGGATGTTAAAATAATCTAAAGTCATTTCAATGGATTTGCATTATATAATTCCCCATGGGAAAGTTTGAACGCTGGTATTTAAATTTCTTAATAAACTACTTTTACAAATGTTCAACAATGGCATTTTTTATCATACGGTTCATTGTGTTTATGATTTATTTATTTATTATTTCAATAATAACTAAAACATAACAAAATATAAAAGAGACGTAGTAATTGACAACATTTCATATTTTCAAATGATGCCAATTCAAAAACCATTTCGGTAAACATGTATGAAGAACTCTAAAAAAATATTTTTGGATTTTTTTGTTAGTTAATTTTGAAGAAAATCGTGAATTAGTGTAAACCGGATGATGACGTCACTTTTATAGCATAATCGAGAAAGTCCTTAGTCTTGTGATAGATAGTGAAATATTAAAAAGTTTGACGTTTGACGTTTATCATGTCAGACGTTGGTTTGATATTTATTTCAGTTGTCACTTAATTTGAAATACTCGACGCTATAATTTCTTTTAAATTCATTAATTTGCTCGTATTCGAATAGGTATCATAATCATAAACGACTTGGCACTTTCTCACTGGACTCCGATATACCTAACATATAACCTACAACCTACTTTATTACGAACTTGGCATTGCTGGATCAATGAATCCCTCGGAGGGCTTTTCGCTAATAGCACCAACCTGCCGTGTGTAGAAGCATTGATGATGATGGAGTACACAATGACAAGTGATAATTATAATGCAGCTGAAATCAGAAGGGCAAAAACATAGTTGTCTTCTTGTTCTTCCTATGTCGAAAATGCTATAGGATATGTGGAAGTTAAACGAGAAGCAGGAAAATGCATAGTGCAATGCCGAATCAGTCCGGAACAAAACACTTACACAAAGTTGAATAAAGTAATTGCGCATATAAATAAGGAAAATGAGACAGTACTTAATGTTGAATGTCAAAGAAGTAGAGAAGCACCTGGAAATAAATATCAATAAATTTGAGTTTTACATTATCTCCCCTATAATGGAAGCATCACCTGATGGTATTTTTGACGAGTATGTCATCAAGGTCATATGCCTTTCAAAAGAAAAGGCTGGCAAAAACTATGTCACTGAAGATGGGCAGGTATGTGACAAATTTAAAGCCCAAATAAACCTGCAAATGCATGAAACAAACAAACAGAATGGGTTATTTTGTGTTGCAAGCCCCAAATTCGAGGAAAATAAAGAGGTTAATGTCTACTGGGTTCAAATTGAGAAAACCTATATTGAACACATCATTACAGCTGCTGAAAGTTTTTGGTTTACAAATGTTTTTCCAAAACTACTAGATAGCGTAAAGTAAATATTAATAGCAACTAGGTTATTCGTTACTTAGGTTAACTGGAAGGGATCCCTTGTAGGGATAAGTTCGCCTTTTTATTTTTCTATTTATAAATAGGTACCTTTTTGTAAACTCATATCCTGTTTTGTGCAACAAAAGGTTTATTACTTACTAGTAAGTAATTGAAATGATAATGTAAAATGTATTGAATAAATTATTGCTTTTACTCATGTATATAACAACCATACTGTTTTTATTTCATTGATATTAATATTCTTATAACATCCCCTCTGTCCTCGGGTGCCCTATATTAAAACTTAGGAACTGTACTTATTGTATGTGTTAAGTTAATACAATACAATAAGTACCGTTCCTAAGTTTTGATTCAGTAAATTTTTTTGGATGTTAATATGATTAACATTTTCACAGAAAATAAGAATCCCAAATGTAGAAGGTTCCTACAGGCTACTAAAGTAAAAAAAATACTTACATAGTAAATGTCTAAAACCATGGTATACCTAACATTACTATAATGTAATGAGAAAAAGAAACACAGAGATATTACATATTTTTTATTATAGGAGATGGTATATTTATCAATCCGCAGGCCACAAGTACAGCATCGTCTAAAGTATTGACAAACTTGTTCTCTGTTTTCAGAAATTTGTAAATCCTGACTCTCCTGATAACACATTCAATATGGACTCTGAGGGTTTGAAATAAGTCAGCCATTTTAGTGAATGTATTCATTGTTTCTTATTTTATAAACTGTTATGATGTTTAATTCAGTGACTGCATTATTTGATAGAAAGGCAATAATTCAATAATATTTACATGGGAGTTCCAAATAAGTCATTGGTATTTTCTTTATAATTGACATCATAAAATCTCTGCCGACAAATCCTTTATTTTCCAAGCCAGGTGCAGATGTTTCAGATGTTGAATCGAACTCTGTGACTTCTTAAGTACTTCCAAGGTGTGAAGGAATGGTGCCTGATGATGGACTTTTTAGTACAGTATTCTGAAGTACTAACTTTTTTGGTTTTAACAGAGAACAGTGGGTTGTATGATGTGACATTTTTACATTAATTTGTGTCTTGTGGTGTGCCCTTCAGGAGAGCACTGCACACTTTGACAACCATGTAGGTCAGTTTTTGCTTCATTAAAAGTATCAAATTGCTGTTGGTTTATATTTGAATTTGATGTTGCACATAATGGTGTTATAAACATTGGAAGATAGGTCTTGAGTCTTGCATTTAGGTACCTTTGTTGTCTCTTTCATAGTCTTCCAACAGATATAATTTTCCAAGTTCTCCTCCAACTGAAATGATACAAAACATGATGTTATCTTCTTAGGTAAGGTACTGTTGTGATCTATTTTTATGAAAGCAAACAAAGAATACTTACATTTAAATGTTCATCAAATATTTTAAATTACTGGATGGTGTGCCTTTTAGTCCTGCTGCACGACACCATTCTGCTCGATTCTTAACGGGAACGAAGAAAAAATGGTTTTCAGACCATGTTTTAGAGTTGTTTTTACAGTCTGACCTGACATAAAGCAATATTTTACTAATGGCAAAGTTGACAGCCTTTACTAGTTGATGCCATCGTTTTAAACGTATTAAATCACCGTTATATCTATTTTGTTAATAGTTCTTAACAATTACAAAAAGCTAACAAAACTAGCAAAATACAAATCTATCTCAATAACCTAACCGCCACTTTTGACTTTTGACAACTATCAGTGACAATGTCATAGATAACTTTTTTTTAATTAACTACTCTGCCCCGGATTCCGTTATAAAAGTGACGTCATCATCCACTTACGCTCTTTTAGAATGAGCGACATTTAAAAATTGTTTTTTTATATTAAAAATTGAGTTATCATGAAAAAGAAAAAACACGTGTCGCTTAAAATGCCTTCTATTTTCTGATTAGCTCATAAAATGGAAAACTTCAAAATATGAAATGTTGTCAATTCTAAATATTCTTATAATGGCGGCAGTTCATTATAGTGTTTATGATGTCATTCATGAACGTCACACTTTTATCAAGTTAGAAGCCTGAAGGCCTACCACGAGCCACGAACGAAGTTTCACCTCTTTGTCGCACTTGAGTGAGAAATCTCAAGTGCGAAAGGGAGGTATACTTTCGTTCGCGGTTAGTGGTAGGCGCTCTGGGCCTAAAAATCGAACGATTGCGGATTTGTATCTCCATCTCTATCACACTTGCATATTGGAGTGACAAAGACGTTTTCCCGTCAATGCCAATTTTCGATGTTCGTGGTAGGCATGCTGGGTACTACGCATTCTCCAATATCAAAGACCAATCATAATTTTGCCGTTACTATCGCTACGCAATAACAATGAAGTTGCTGCTAGGTTACGATTCCTAAAGATCTGCCATTGGTTATCTTTGGGTGTAGGAAGTGATTCTGCTGTGCTGTCAGGTTGGTAGTTCCGGCTCTCAAGTAGGCCAACATGATAACTCAAAAGATTCTGACGTAAATGACATTTGACGCGTTGTAAACAAACAATGATAGAGATAGAAATATAATTTTGCTCTGTTATTATACGAGGATTTGTCATTCCTTGTTAAAATATACGAGTAGGTATATACGAGTAACCCCGATTTGTATTACACGGCTAAAATATGAACTTGGCAAGTGGCCTATCAATTAAAGTCCGTGACTGTACCTACTCGTACACAGCAAAGCCATCTTTGTTACAGGTAGCACCAATTACCTTGATTTTCCTATCAAGCCTGAGATTAGCCTCACATTGTCATTTTTCATGAATGAAAACTTAAATAAGATAATAACTAGTTCCGACATACTTACTTGAGAGACAGAGAAGCATTAAACTCATATTTAAATTCTCATAGCGGGTTACTCACGTCAATAAAGTCGAAAATAGCTCGACATGTTTCGGAACAGTCCGTGTCCCTTATTCATGAGTCATATACATTAAACTCGTTTTTAGGAATGCGTAATTATTGATTACGCATCATATTATTTGTGTAATCAATGTAAAAAATTAATAAATGTAGTAAATTTTCAGCATTATGAGTAAGGTGAATTCAAACGTAAAATATAACTTTTTAATTCTTTATTTTTGAAAACCACTCTAAATGCATTGTGTCGTCGTGATCCATACGTGGGGCTCTGGACTGCTATAGTGTAAAATAACCTAGATTTATATGACTCACAACATGCAAAAATATAAGAACATACAACATACTTCACAACAAAAAAATGGATTCTCCTTAATTAAATGATATTAGTATTTCGTTACCCCCCCTTCTGCGTTTAAGACAGCCTGCAATCGTCTTCACATTGACCCCACCAAATTCTCACATATGGTACGTCCTCTGAACGACTCCCAGACGCCAAAAGCGTGACGCCTTAAAGCGTCCTTTGTGCGACACTCTTCTCCGTTCCACTCCTGCACCATTTTGTCTCATAAATTTTCAATCGGGTTAAGGTCAGGGCTCTTGGCAGGCATTTTAACTCGAGTGACCACGTTTCGTTGCTCATGAAGCCATGCCTGAACAAGCCGAGCATTATGCACCGAGCTGTTTTGTCTTGCATGAAAGTTGGGAGGAATGACTCTTCAAGTATGTTTTTGTAGTCCATCGCATACATTCGTCCTGTAATTTCTACCAACTCCCCGGGCCGTCTTATTCTTTACACATCCAGCCCCAAAACCCTATCGTAATACGTCCACTCTGGCGATTAGGCATCACATTATGCTCCAAATATCGGGTATTGTCTGGTCTCCATAAGCTCATTCTGCCATTATCTGATGAACAGAACACCTTTTCGTCCATAAAAATAATTTTGTCAAAATTGTAATTCAAATAAGTACATAACTGCAAATTGCAACCGTTGCCTGTCGTCAATGTCGTCAATGTCATTTCATCGATATTATAGAAACAGTGATAGAAACGAATAAAAACTCAAATGTTATAAGTATATCTAATTTGAAGTATCGAACACGTGAAAGGAGTCCGCAGAACGATAATACCGAGTAGGTTCTAATCCAAGTAGAACAATTAATACGCAATAATTATGTGTCAAAAACGTCATCCCGAATTTAAACATGTGCACACATGTGATTTAGGTATTTTGAATCGTAAATTATGGACTTAAGGTATATTTTCCTTAAATGTTCAGATATTTGTGACCACTTCAGATGTTATTGGCGGATCTATTGTAAATAATTTATTGAAATTTAACGCTGCTCAGAAGTATTTGAGGACCTCGCCCGCTACGATATATCTGATAGCGACTGTACAACTTTATGATTTTGAATTAATGACCTTGACATATTAATATACTTACTTGACTTGAAAATTATGAGATTTATTTTATGGCTAAGAGATATTTTTTTTTAGTTTTAGTGCCTATATAAATTTAAACTATTGATTAATGTGTTAGAAATGGGTTCTTATAGTTACCTTTGATAATATTAAATGCATTTCAGTTACCATAAAGCACTTGCCTAATGTTTTCGAGGAGTAATATTTTTTTTAAAGTTTTTATATTATATTGAAATAAGCTGTTGTCAAATATGTTATTTAATGATAGGCGACGTTCAAATAGTTAAATACGATTATCTGATGAAGAAATTTTGTTCTTGTATATTTTTTCCTTAGATTGAAAAGTTGGTAACGAGTTTTTTTTTTTAATTCCTAAAGCATTATAAAAATCTGTTATTTTTTTTACGCTTTGTTCTAAGAGTATTCTAACCGTCGACAAATAATATCGCTCTTGTGAGTTATAAAATTTTATTTTCTTTACGTACTACTCCACTATTATTGTAAATTAAATGGAAAGAGTCTGGAGTAATTTTTGAGTTTCACAAAGTTCTTACTGAAATGTATATACAGTTATTAGTACCTACCTACCTTATATACCTACTTATTTTCTGCAAAATTAAGTTATTTCCGTAAATTCGTATTTTTGAGACTCATCGTTAACTAATTGGCTTTAGCAGTTAAGTATATGGAACTCTGCGTTCAATAATTATTTTGGAACTTTAATAGAAATTAAAAAAAAAAATATTTGTCCTTCACTTGAATCTTCTTCTTCTTCTAAATAATGGCTTCTGGCCGAGAGTTGGACAATACTAAGTTAAATTAAATGTGAATTGAAATTAAACAATTTAGAACGGATTAATCGCGTTTATTAACACCATGATCCTACGTTTCGAGCCCTTTACAGCACTCGTTTTCACAGGGTTAAGATGATGACTGAGAGAATGCGAATTCTCCCCGTCAATCAAAAAAGTTACTTGTGCAAACTACCTACATACAAAAATATAAAAATTATTTAAAAATAAAAACAAATGTTGGTCTACTTAAATGTGAAGTTATGTTAGTCGTCGTGTCGTGTTATGTGATTTATCAGTACCTAAGTTTATTGTATTAATAAAATATATTGCCGCTAGGACAACGCGTTGTTTGTGCGCGAGTCCGACGCGCACTTGGCCGGTTTTATTTATTCCAACTTATTTTTGTAGTAAGTATTTCATATGTTATCTTTAATTTATACCTGTCAAATTCAATTAGATTAAAGCAACTTTTTAAAATGTTCTCTATGATTGGCCATTGACTAACATACCTAACCGATAAAAGCAGGGACCGGATACCAGTATTTTTTTCCATACAAAAAGAACAGAATAATTTCGTTCTTTTACGTTCTTTTGTTTATTAATTCATTGTTAATGGAAAAATCGAATAATACCACGTTGTTACCTTAATATAAAGTTGAGTTCTACATAACGAGCATAAAATATTCTAGAATAGTGGGCTTTTTCGAGATTAAAATAAAACCGGTTCCGATCCCTAGATAAAAGTAGTTCACTAGTAAACTCAAGAATGGTGTAACATAAATTTACCAAACCAAAGTTTGGGAAGCTGCGCCAAAACGAAGGCGTAACTTGGGCGTATAAGTTGACTTGTAGATAAGAAAAAAGCCCTTTAGTACCAACGATTTATGGACCTTTGTAACGTTTCTTGTTAAAACTTTAGCGAATCCATGCGTACCATTTAATTGGGCAGTGGGTTTAACAGTTATTTAAATTATACAGGTTGATTCGGTAATGCCTAACCATTCCCTGAAATTTTCTCGTTTCGTTGTACCTATACATCAAAACTTTCAATAGAACACCAGACATTTTCGCAATATGGAGGTTGGTACGGAACCTAATCATCTAACATTGGCCTATAAATACAATAAAAGTTGTTCGGTACGACCTACACATTTACCTCAAAGTGAACGTGACAAAATGATCTTGTATTTAATTCAACTGTTGGTACAGTCAAGTACAAAAATATGGTTCGACATAATCGACTCATAGATATGGTACTTACTACGCTCTTATTACACCGGCACGGCATAAGGTGCTATGGGACATATTTTTGAGTAAGATGTGCACCACCATATTTTTACACTAGACTGTACCTTCTTTTTTAGCAATTACGCGTATCAAAGACATTCAGCTCAATTTGGAAGAGTCACATAATCTCATTATGTATTTACTAAAACGGGGCTTAATCGTGTATAGATTTTGAAAACAAACCTCCGACGTTTCAAGAGCGACGTTGCCCCCGTGGTCCCGGAGAAAGACTGGCTGAGGTTGATATCAACATCTTCTAGCTGCGCGGGTTTTACGAACTACCCGCACTTGGTCTTGATTATAAACTTGAACATTTTGCGCACTAGGGATGTGACTCTGTCGACACACTACACTCACGATGTCCGATTTTTGAGCCGGTGATATTCGATTACGCTTACATTTATCAATGACCGGATTCCAAGTAGACGAGATTCTAAAACCGTCATCCCGATTGAAATTGGGGTATTTCTTGATTTCAATGGCTTCCCGTACTTTTCTACCATGGAAACGACGATCCGTTGAAAGGATTTTAGGGTTATGCAACTCAATCCAGTGGTTTGGTCCAGACTCTAACAAATGTTCGGCAACCGCAGACTTGTTTACCTGGCGATTTAGTAGTTAAGCCCCGTTTTAGTAAATACATAATGTGTGAAAATCGTGAAAGTTTAAATAAGTGTTTCACATAATCTCAGCCTATACATAGTATAATACATACACTCGAGAGCAAAACTTTCGCGTCACTAACATTTTTAGGGTTCCGTGCCAAAATGGTAAAAAAGGAACCCTTGTGGTGTGACTCAGTCTGTCCGTCTGTCTGTCACTTCGTTAAATATCTCAAGAACTACTTAAGATTTTAAATTTGAAACAGTTATAAACAAGGTTAACCCAGACACATAAGGAGAGGATATTAATCCATATAGTTTTATAAATTTTCAATGAAAACTGAAAGAGGGGGCGAAAATTTAAAGTTTAGTTACTGGGTCATCATTTAAAAGGGGTTGATTTGCGCATTCTAGATTTTTTTTATATTGAGATTTTTTTGATTTCTTATAAATAGATTTTATGATAGAGCAAAAACAAAAGCAAAGACGCTTGGGATTGTAAAACAACACTATTATTATGTTTTCAACCGACTTCAATATTTCTAAAGGAGGAGGTGCTCAATTCGTCTGAATTTTTTTTTTTAATGGATGTTACCTCAGAACTCCGTCATTACTGAACCGATTTGAATTTTTTTTTGGTTTCTTAAAGTAGATGGTTCCAGGTTGGTCCCGTTTTTTTCAAAATCTATTTCTGATGATGGGATCCATGAGGAATTGAGGGAACTCCTCAAATTTGAAAGGCACATGCATACTGATTTGGGTGATTTCTTAAGAAACTCGAGCATTTCTTTACGAAAATCATGAATTTGGTGGAGTGGATCTGATAATGAAGACCAAGGATGGCAAAGTGGAACTGCTTGGTAATTCCCAGGACTATCATCCGATTTAAAATAATATTTTTTTGTCTGAAAATAGATGGTTCTAGATTTGTTCCGTTTTTTTCCAAATCGATTTCTGATGATGGGATCCATGAGGAACTGAGGGAACTCCTCAAATTTGAAAGGCACATGCATGATGATTTGGGTAGTTTCTTAAGACACTCGAGCATTTCTTTACGAACATCATCAATTTGGAGGAGTGGAGCTGATAATGAAGACCAGGGATGGCAAAGTGGAACTGCTTGGTAATTCCCAGGACTACCATCCGATTTAAAAAAATATTTTTTTTTATGAAAATAGATGGTTCCAGATTAGTTCCGTTTCTTTCAAAATCAATTTCTGATGATGGGATCCATGAGGAACTGAGGGAACTCCTCAAATTTGAAAGGCACATGCATGATGATTTGGGTAGTTTCTTAAGACACTCGAGCATTTCTTTACGAACATTAATAATCCCTTCGGCCGCGTACGTAACCGACCTTTCGTAACTGGTAACGAAGGAAGAAAAAATGATCTTTGTACGATACTAGCTTTGAACAAAGAGTTATTTTTCTTCGTACGGATTCAGTCACCATCAATGTCAAATGGTTCGTAACCAGTTACACGGTAAGAATAATTTTCTTTTTACGATACTGCTCGGTAACTCCGTTTGTCGTTTAATTATAGGTATATTATTATGTGAACCAGTGAACGCAATGTCTCATTGGGTGACCAAAAACTGACCAGCGGGCGGATACGTGTTTTTGCGTAAGCACTTATTTGCATAGTTTACTTTTTGTACAATGATAATACAACCTCAATCTATACCATCCTAAAGTTGTTGGCCTACTCTGGCTTGACTCTGTCCCAATGTCCAGATTGACATTATCTGTCAATTCAAGTTGCATATAGTAATAAAAATCGATTGAAATAAATAAAATTAATTTCCAAGAATCACTAGAAACGACCGGCATGATAAAAAGGACACCAGAAAATAATCTCTGCATCTTCGGTGGATGTCCGATGGAAACCCAAGATATACCAAATCTTTTTAAAGCTAGAATGCTTTATATTCATAATTTGTACATATCGCCTGGCACTCAAGCGTGCAGCTATCATCTACGCCCTCTCCAAGATTGGTCAGAAGTTGCTGAAGCGGAAGACAACCTAACGGATTTTGAACGGGAACATGTGCAGGACATTGTAAACATCATGAAACTATTCAGTGAAATGATAAAACATATTCTTTTATATGTGTCTATTGAATAAATAAAAGAAACAACAAATGTGTGTCTCGTTTTAATTTTAAGGCATAAGTCAACCGTTAAACATAAGTAGGTAACATGAAATCAACAAAACTAAAATCAATTAATACATTTTACATGCCATAATGGGTACGTTAAAACTTCAAAAAACGTAATAATATGGAGAAATAATTTCTAAACAATGGCCCACGGAAATTATTTTCTGTTTCAATAGGTCTATGGCATGATTTATTTCTTCGTCTATTTCAACATAACTCGCTGACTTTTTGGTTTGTTTTTTGAAAATATTCATTAATTTGGTCTCTTTAGACAAAACATCTAGTAAAGCAGGAACAGTGGGCTTACTCCGGCCCAGATATCGGTTTAATCTGCTATGCCACCCTTCTACATTATTAGTGGTCCTAATCATTTCTTCACTACAGTTACATACTTTCGAAAAAGGCATTTCTTTCATCCATTGCTTATCAAAGTATTTGTTAAACTTTGCAACATCGGCACCTGATGGACTCATACTCATTATATACATATGACCGCGATGCGTAAAATCTTTCGGTAAACGAGCTAAACCAGCACATCGGGCCACGTGCCTCCTCTTCACTTTCGAGGTTATTTTTAACTGTTTTGCTTTGCGATAAAGGCATCGATTGTAATGGTAATAACATCCTTTGACTGAAATCCTGGGATAAACTTTCTTGATTGCCCTCATCACAGCTATTTCGTAGTCTACTGTAATTTTTTCTGGTTGCCATGTGTCAAAAATTGACTTAATCAGTTGAAATACTATTTCATATGTTTTAGTAGTTTTGTCTGGTAGCAAACAATAAATTAATGGATGAACACCCGAGCCTATTTCTTTGCAACCATGAATCGTGTATAACTGTTTAAATGTGTTGGGGCTTGCTTTGAACGTACCATCAGATAATATGTGCTTAAAAGTAGGAATTAATTTCCTCACGTTTTTATTGCAAAACAAAATAATCCTTTTGCCGTCATTTTCATTATTGTAGTCGGCTAACAGGAAATTTTTAAATTTCTCGGGTATATTGACTTCCTCACTGGACATAAACCGAAGTTTTTTTACGCCTAGAACTCTATTTCGTTCATTGTATAGGCCCGTTTTGACACTTTGAAATTCCGGAATCTTGTCAATCAAATGTAATCCCTCGTTTTCTAGCTTCCACACCATATCATCATACTGCTTTTGTATGGAATCGAAATTAGTACTGGTTTTATCCTTTAGCTCGTCAAGTTCTTTCAGGACCCTATTTCTTCCAAAGTCTTGTTTGCATGTTGTTTGTTCTGTCAATGATGATGATGGTTGTGTCAAAATTTGTGTGTTTGTATGTTCTTTATTTTTAACAATAGTATTTCTAGAAGATAAAGTTATACTGCCTGAGCAACCGCAACTGCTGTTGTTAGTGCAGAGCCAGTACGTATTTCCATTCGAATAATTTTTTTTTCTGTGGTATGACCAACCGTTTAATAGTAAAGCCACCCCTCCTCTCCGTGTTCTCACAAACTGCAGTTCACTCTCACTCATATTTTCATTTAAAAAATTGCAAACCAAGGCTAGTTTAGACAGTAACAACATCAAAAGCCATTAAGCCTGTGACTGCCAATGGACATTGACAAATGAAATACTTTATCAACTGGCCAGTAGGTAAGGAGTTTGAAGTGGTTTTACATGAGTATGTTACCTACGCTAAATAATGATGATATACTTTGATAAACAGAGTCATTTAATTACGTATGAGTAATAGATATTCTTTATTAGTAACTTCAAATAGATAATTTCTTCTCTCGAAACTATGATTATGTACAAGGAAAAATAATTCTTTGTTCGAAACCAGTATCGTACAAAGATCATTTTTTCTTCCTTCGTTACCAGTTACGAAAGGCCGGTTACGTACGCGGCCGAAGGGTTAATAATTTGGTGGAGTGGACCTGATGATGAAGACCAGGGATGGCAAAGTGGAACTGCTTGGTAATTCCCAGCTCTATCATCCGATTTGAGACATTTATATTTTCTTTGTAAGGAAAAACCTTCAAGATAGTCCTATTTGATTATAGTTCTATTTTGATGATGGAATTCGTGAGGGATTGAGAGAACTCCTCAAATTTTAACGGCACATGCA
This sequence comes from Lathronympha strigana, assembly GCA_949128165.1. Classification (NCBI taxonomy): domain Eukaryota; kingdom Metazoa; phylum Arthropoda; class Insecta; order Lepidoptera; family Tortricidae; genus Lathronympha; species Lathronympha strigana. The sequence goes on along the minus strand of OX421901.1, from coordinate 27,494,413 downwards.
TTCTGATTTGAGGGTTTCCTTAAGTAACTAAAACATTGTTTTGGGGGAGCCAACATTTTGATGAAGTGGACCTGATGATGAAGACCAGGGATGGCAAAGTGGAACTGGTCGATAAACCTAGAACCTTATTATCCTAGTTGTGACATTCATGTTTTTGATTTGATTTCTATTCTGATGATGGGGTTCTTGAAGAATTCAGAGAACTCCTCAAATTTGAACGGCACATCATCATCATTGTGATTAGAGGGTGTTCATAATTAGCTTACGCATTTTCTTACTGTGGCCATCATTTTGCTGGATGTTGATAATCAGGGATGGCATAATAAAACTGCTCGATAATTTACAGTCTGTCATCCAATTTAACACATTATTTTGTTTGTTTTAAAGGTCTACAAGGGAGTTCCGTTTGATTATACTTCACATGTAATGATGGAAGCCCTGGGACATTAAGAAAGCTCCTCAATTTTCGATCGTACACGTGCGGTGTATTGGATATTTGTGAAGTAAACTGGCTAACTCAAACAAATTCAAAATTTCACTTTTACCGGGAACCAAATGAAGTCGGTTTTTTTTTCTTAAAAATTATTGTCATGCCATTACTTCACGCCAATAAATAAGCTTTTATACATGTAATTAAAAACAATTAAATTCTATATAAGGATCAATTAATTTTAATACGCTAGCTGTATTCGTATTCAAGATTGTCCTATAAAGATTTCCAAAAATGAAATCCTAGTGACCCGGAACTTTTGCTCTCTCGCTATATTGAAGCTAAAACCCCAAATTTGAATCCACGGGTTGATCGTGTTATTAAGAAAGTAGATGGCATAAGCCGGAAAAACGCTAGAAATAATAATTAGAAACGAAGATGTGGTCTTTATTTATTTTGTAAAATTTATACACCAGTTTTAAATTTAATAAATATTTAAATAATTTTAAAGCTTAGTAGATTACAACGTCAACTACTTTGAGTGTAGCTGTAGGACCTAGGACCCAACCTCAAAGGATCCGGTTAACGTACCACCTCAGATAGAGTCCAACTCACTTTCAATGTTGGTACCGAAATATGCATTCTTCGCTTGGTCATTGAGCGAGATTCAGGTCAAAACATTTATTTTCGAAATATATACAGTAAGTGTAACTTACCTAACTACCTACCTGTACCCACCTTAAATCTAAAGTAGGTCCTTGAGGCATTGTAGCTAGGATGCTGGCGGCATTTCCTCGTTGTATCGCAATGCTGATACGTTGTGCGAGGAAGCCACCAGCTCTTCGGTCACCAGTAACATCAACCAGACGTTTCGCGATTTCTACGAAAAACTTGCGTGCGCTGGGACCCCATGGACCAAGAGTTTCGACCCCGAATGGTACAAAGAGGTACTCTCTGCCCAGGCTCTTATATTTATTACGTTTTAAAATTTCGGCGCATTCAGCCGCTCCGCCCGCTTTTACATTAGTTCGTTGGAGATGGGACGGTGCCAGCGTGTCTACACAGGTAGCATCCCACACTAGCATCCGTCCCAAACTCCAAGGAACCAAGGACACCCCCATCAGGTCTCTTGCCATCATCCCTGAAAATGCCAGTCGGCTCAAGGAGAGCAGGCACGTTGATGGTGGCAAGAGACCGACGGATTATGTCATTAAGAGACGCATGTCTCGAAAAACGGCCTGCACTTTTTTTACAACACAATCCATGGTGTCCCAGTCGGTCCACGTCTGTGCCACAAGGACATGAGTGTGGCGCACACACCGAAACCCCCAGTCGCAAACCAGTCGCCAGTCTAAGGGAGGCCGGATCCAAAAAAGTACCAGTATTGGGCGAAGGATGGGCATGAAGCCAGTAACCAGCTTCCCGGGATCCGACCGCCAAAAGCCTCGCGTGATCTGGACCTGTAGAGTTATTTAAAAGAGTATTGTACGTTAAATCGCAGTAAACATTATCCCAACTCCTTTGTGATTTTGGGTTGTCTTGCTTATAGATCCCATGCGGTCAAACCCAAAGGCTAATCTGCTTATAAAATAATATGACATGAAATGAAATTATCGTGGGCACAAAAATTACGTACGTTATCTTTGAAAGTCGCTAGTCGGTTACAAGTCGAAGTCGTGACGCTAACCAATCGTCTACTTTTTCGAACGAAGTGAATCTTCCGGAGACATTAGGCCAAATCGCACATCTCGAAGGGTGAACAGATAAAGCAGCGTAAAATATAATGTCAGCCGAAAGTGAACTGCGCTGTTTGAGATAACATTGCAAAATATTTTTTCGGGATCTTTTAAAATTTATACATTTATAATTTTGATCAACTGGTCCTAAATAAACCGCAACGTGCTAAGAATGATGTCATCTCATGGAAATGTAAAATACGTTAACATTCCATTACCATGCATCATACCATCATCACAACAATCTCCATTAACACCATACGACATAAGTTTTGGAGTAAGTGTTTGTTTATGGTTTTTTTCGAAAAATACGGTACGTTTTATGATAAGGTAAAATATTAAAAAAAAATTGTATAAGGTGCATTATTCCGGGATTATTACATTATGCCGTAGCATTTTAGTTTTTGACGTAAAATAAGGAAACAGTCGGTGAAATTATAATTCAAAGTAATACACCGATCTACCGTTTAAATATGTAATACCGAATGTGAATAAATTTTCAAATTGCGCGCTGAATGACAGCAATTGTCAGAACAGATAAAGACAGTTGAGGGCAATGTTGCTGTACGTATATTGCAGATGCTGGTAACTGGTAACTATATGACTTTGCGCAAACAACACATACGCAATTCGAAAGAGGCCTTCCATCATATAGAAGTTAATACACCTTGTTACCATAGTACTGACTGTAGTCAGCGATAAAACCTTATATCAAAAAATATTTTTTTTTGTCAGAAATCTTATTAGATTAATTATTAATTATGGTTATAGATTAACTTTCGCTTCATTGTGTACCCACGGTATGCCTAAATTGAATCTAAAGACAGGTTTGCCACTGCTGCTGCTATGTTTTCTAATAATTTCGAATTAAACGTATAAATTATACCTGCCGATTTAAATAAAAAATAAACGAAACCCTCGAAGAAGAAAGTAAGTATTTAAAAACATTAACGAATTGCACTTTTAGATTGCTCTGCTCCTTAAAGGCAAAAAGGAATTCACAAAATATTTACTGCTGCAATATTCGCGCCCGTCAGAGAAACGAGACGGCGGGGCTATGCTTATGAAAATATTTATAACCGTCTCATATTTGAAAACTGAAAAAAATACTGTTATAAACACAAGCTCAATGAATAAACTACGTGAACGTTTAAAATAGTGTAGGTATAAGATTTCACACCCAACAGTAATCGAATGCAATAGCATTAGATAAAAATTAAAATATAAAGTTTCTTATCATTTTGTGAATTTAAAATGCGAACAAACATTTTAGTACAGGGACTTTAGTTTACCAAGCAAATAACTAAAAAATACTTGGCCCCATATAATTTTGGATAACCAAGGGACTACCACAATTTAAATAAGTACCGAATACGTAAGGGGCCCACGCGCTAGACAATACGTCTATAAAACTTGACACGTCACACAATCGTCCCGGATCGGCCTGGCCCGGCCCGGTCGTAAAGAAAGACCTCTCTAGTATTAAAATGGATAACGGAAGATGTATTTTTATTAGTAACTTACTTACTTAATGGCATTTTATATGAAGCCGAAATGGTTCGCTTGTTGGTGCGAGCGCTTCAGGCATTTTCGTTGCCCTAAACAATACCTATGCTGCGGGCACCATAGCTGCGCAAGTTACTGACACTTTTAAACGAATAACTTGTCAAACTTGTGAGACGTCATAAAGATCCTGTGAACTGAGCTTCATCATAAATCAATATTGTAACTAAAAAACTGGCCAAGGGCGAGTTGGACTCGCCCACCGAGGGTTCCGCACAAAGAATGCTTCGCCACCCCATTTGTAACCTTAGATACTAGAATGCTGGTGGCACGAAACTATCAGCGTGCGGCAATTATACAATTTTTATTTCTCCTGTACAGTCAACCAATTGGAAACTAGGCCCACTCTAGAACCATGTCAAAATGACAAGCAGTAAGAGATTTCTTACAATCTGATTTAAAGCGTCACTATGACATAGTCCTACAGTGGCCTAGGGTTCCAACTGATTGACTGTACTTTTGCTACAAGCTGTTGCTTTTTGGCAAATTCCGTGATTCTAGGTCAACGGGAAGTACCTTATACATTTTGATTCCCATTGCAAATCCTCCTTTTTTTTTAAAGGGTCGGCAACGCGCATGTAACAACCCTGGTGTTCGAGGCTTCCATAGGCTACGGTGACCGCTTACCATCAGACGGGCCGTATGCTTGTTTGTCACCGTCGTAGTATAAAAAAAAAGTATGGAACATGTGACATAAACGTCCGTATCTTTTTTTAAGGGGCTTAGACGGACGGACGTATAACAAAGTGATCTTATAGGGTTCCGTTTTTTTTCCTTTTGAGGTACGAAACCCTAAAAATAACTTACCTTCTATAATTTCATCACAAATGATTCTGTGTTGCGAATAACAGTCTCGTCGAATGGACAAAGCCCGTGTTACTTCAGAAGCTCGTAGTTTCTCGAAGTTATTCGTTTAAAACAGCTGTTAACTGGTGCAGATGATGGTCGCACCATTTTTTTTTTATGCTATAGGGGGCAAACGAGATTGATTGCTAAGACCAACGAAAAAGTCCGAAGCGCTCCCACCAACAAGCGACGCGCTCCAGCTCCATATAAAATGATGCCATTATCAAATAAGTTACCATGAATATTTTTAATAAAAACACCATGATACATTAATTTAATTGACATGTTTGAGTCTGGGAAAATGCTGAAATACCAAAGCCGAATTTCCCTTGCCTAAAAGTATACGGCTGGATCCGTCAACGGGGAACAAACTATTCCTCACTTTATGACGTTAAGCCCTATACCAGTCATGTCCTAAATTGGTGGTTTGCCATTGGCAAGGGTTATGCAATACAAATAAGCGTAGTTGCAAGAAGGCTAACCTCTCATGTCTAAATCTCTGCGCTCCCTGCAAGAGTACCTGTTTCAATTCTGACGCTATAAATCAGATTATAAGAAATTTCTGACTGCTTGTCATTTTAACATGGTTAACTGCACAGCCAAGTGATTGACAAGTAAGTGTAAATGACAGCAACTTTATTTACTACGTACGATGCGATGAGTCATTAAAATTAATGTTTGCATTTAGGTACTGTAGTAAAACACGCGAGCTAGTTCAACACTGATTTATTATAGAATGCAGTTAGGTATGGTATTTTACAAGTACCCTTAACATAATATACTACATCTCTTCCTTTTTGGAAACGAAAGAAAAAAAACACAAAAAAAGGAAAAAATAATAATCCACACATGTTTACAAAAATTTAACTATACTGTCAATTATAATCATAACTAAAATGAATTAATGATACACATCCAACAAGCCTGAAACGTGTCCTTGATGGAGAAGTGCAATACCTACTATGTATACAAATCAATCAGTAATAGGTACATTACATAACACATTAGCTTCTACAAAACTTTTTAGAGTTACAAGTGTACAATCCTGTTTTTGGTAAAATAAGGGAAAGGTTTATTTTTAAATAACTTATCATATACCCGTAAACTGTAACCTAATTAGATACGAATGAACACAATAGAAGTTACCTCTCTTACTCTTAGTTTTACCAAACATCATGACCAAAAGTATATGTTCATGATTTAAGTTTTATTGCTTAGGAAATAAGGTCGTTATTACACAAATTGGTTTTGTATCTAGTTAACAGTTAATACCAGATGTTTAACAGCACATTTCCATCAAACAACCACTACCAGTAATAAGATACTTGTGTACATATCTACTTACTTTTAAACCATTATGCATGTAGTTATGTACAGTGGGCCAAGAAAGTGGTTTACCACTTTTGACAAAAGTTTCTGCGAGCTCTAACGATCGCTTAGGTTGACTTGACACTGACATAATATTATTGGCAGGGTAAATCGACCTTGTTGTCTCATGACGTTCAAACGAATCACAACCCTAAGGTGGTAAACCACATTTTTGACTGACTTACAATGCTACTATGAAGATCAAGAACGTGTGGGTTACTAAGAGAGTTCATGAACTTTAATGGCACTGGAACCCGATTGACCTAGTTCCGCCTTAACAACCGCCGGTTCGGGCGGTTTCGAGCCGACGGCGGTGCCCTCAGCTGCCAGCGGCGCCTGGCGGTGCGCCGGTTGCACCGGTACCTCCGTCCGACCCTGGCTATATATCAGCCACTATAAACGACCGCGGTTCGGGTACAGTGCCTACAACTGTAACCTGTAACCGGTTTTTTGTTGATCCCATCAATCAGTGTCGCCCTGTGTCCTGGCAATAAGGGTGACAATTGTTTAGCAGAACGGTCGTAATGTTTTTTTAGTATTCTCTTGCTGTAATAACAATTTTTGATAATTTTGTTTATTATAATTTGAAAGAGATGTCATATACCACAGAAAAAGTGACCAGGGCCCCCAGTGCCCAGGGCTGGGATCAAACCAGTGACCTCCTGCTTACGCGGCAGATGCCCTAACCACTAGACCACCCGACCACGGCGACCAGAGTCCGAAATTTCCTAAGTATATGCAATCCTTTCATATTTTAAAAACGCTTACGCTTACGTTTTTAGATGCATTCACGCCATCTTACGGCTCAGACTTACGTCTAGTGCTGTCCTTCTAGATAATCTTTACAGATTTTTTTGAACTAGAAGCGAGAGATGGCGCCATAATGTACAATTGTAAAACATGAATTTAATCATTTATTAAATGTAATAAATGCTTGGATTCATGTTTTTTTAAGTAGTCACACTACTATATATAAATTATAAATTGGCTGGTTCGATCCCAGCCCTGGGCACTGGGGGCCTTTGTCACTTTTTCTGTGGTAAGTATATGACATCTGTTTCAATTTATTATATAATTTATATGGGGGTTTTTTATTTTTTTATTTGTATTATTACACTCTTTATTTATTCTTCTTCTTAGGTTAGCATTTTTTTTACAACATGATTATAAAAGTAAAATACAAAAATACATACAAAAATAAATAATAATATGTGTGTATATGTATAAATAATAATAATAATAAATAATAATAATGGCGTAGGGATGTGACGACCCCATCGCCCACTGGTTTCCACCGGTGCAATCAGTCAACGCAGGGCAGCTTGTGGCGAGCTGTTGGGGAGTAGCGACCCCACGTACCTGAGCGCTCCTGGGGGACTCCGTCGTCCGACCAAGTCCTCCGCCTCTGGCTTGCCTTAACCGGCCGTCCAGAGTGGGGTCGCGAGAGCTGTGTTCTCGAGGGTAGATGTGGAAACCTAAGTGGCGAGTTGGCTATATGTTTAAAGTCCAGTGACACCTCTCTACCCCCAGCCCTCATACCGGTGTTGCCCTCGAGCCATCTTAGATGTCGCTTTTTGTGGGGGCCCATCTTATGTGGGCGAGTCACCGTCTGCCGGAAATAAAATTGATTACCGTTTTGTTAGGCAGACGTCCGATTTTATTCTCCATAACCCAGTATTTAGTCCACCGCTTTCACCTAATAGTCCAGCATATTTTAGATTCCATTAAATCTCAATAGTCTATACACCCTGGCGGGTGCTGCCTCTGCGTGCGTCCCATGACTCGGGCAGGTGCAACATCCGCTCGGTGTACCCCTTACATTTCATTAAATTGTCGAAAGGGCCTCTGCGTGTTGGCTTCGGCTCCGCGCACGCCTCCCAAAGGTCCGGAACACCATTGTTCCGTGATGGGAAAGACATACAAATAATAATAATAATATGTTTATCAACTCCTTCATTGCATTTCAGTAAAAAGGTTGAATACGTATTTAACAGGAGTATAGGTACAAAATCTTCAGATACAATCCTTCCGGTTGCCGCATGCCAAGTTCTTGATGCAGAACTGTAGCTTGGAGTCCCTTATTGTCCATGGTATATGAAATTAACATACAAAAACAATATATAAAACATAAACACATCATAAAAAAAACCTAACCTAGGGTGCCGCCGGCAACGGGGCAGGGCCCAGGCTGCCGGTGGTTAGGGCCGCAGAGAAAGGAACCGCCGGACTATACGCGCCGTGTCCAGGATTACCGCCTTCTGCGTCTGACCCTTGATCCAGCCACCTAGCGAGAGTCTCTCAAGATGTTGGTCGAGACTCTTCGCTATGAGACCGTTCGCTGAAACGACTATCGGGACAATGATCGTCGAGTCAACATCCCACATGGCGGTTATCTCGTGAGCCAAGTCTAGGTACTTACTGGACTTGTCCTTCTCGGCCTTCACGAGATTCTCGTCATGGGGGATGGTGACGTCGGCGAGCACGGCCCGACGCTGCGATCGATCAACCAGTACGATGTCAGGCTTATTGGCTACAATAGTCCTGACCGTGATGATAGATCGATCCCAATAGAGCGTGGCACGGCCATTTTCGAGAACTGGCGCAGGTGCGTACTTGTAGTACGGCAGATCGTGGTCCACAAGATCGTATTTAAGAGCAAGTTGCTGGTAAATAATCCTGGCTACGAGATTACTGCCGTGTTAAGCCAAACTCACGTATCTTGAGATACAGCAGTTTTGTTTAACCGGGCTTATTCGATTCAAAATAGTGGTTTTGTATATATACATTAATAAAAATATATGTTTTCCATTTAAACTTTGCAAATAATCGATATGACAAACTCCTGTAACTCGATTTTTAAGTATCGATTTATGCATAATCCTGTATCTTTAGTTACCGCAATAAGCTTAACAATCGCGGCACGTTTGAGTTTTGCCAATTTGCGGTACCTTCTAATACATGAGTATAGTGTAACCGCGTAAGTATGAACCCATCGCAAGCACAATGTATTCGAGTTGCACCAAATTAAGGTATCTTTTAATACAGGACATTGGCGTTGTCAAATTAAAAAGCAAAATAGAGATAGTGAAACATTATTCTTATGTATTCATTAATATTTTTTTCTCAAACATGCAATGAAATGTTGTTATAACGTTCGTTATAATAGGCTTCAAAGTACCACGTTTCAGGCGGGGCAACTGGAAAGACACGTAATGAAATTTCATACAAAATTGAAGGCCTAAGCCGGGAAGTAATATTTTTTTAATTTTATTCCACATAAATGTGTGACACAGCAACCTGGTTTTTAGCCATTATAACAGTTTCATTACTATGGTTCATGATGACATTCTGCCAGTTATGCCAGTACGCCTATTAAAAGAAACAATAAATTATATATTCGAATATATTAAGTCGATACGTAATCGATATGGACATGAACATAACAAATAACATATTATAAATTTAAACATTAGCGGTAAAAGTGTCTACTCAAACCGTGCCGTTTTGTTTAATGATAATATTCTGCCACAGTGCCTATTAAAAATAAAAATAAGTAATGATATTTTGAATTTTTATTTATATAAAATGGACATCGACATGAACATAAGTAACAACACGTTATTGCAAATTTACTCACACAAATTTAGGTACATTCCAAATATTAAAATAAATTTAAACGTAAAAGCGTCTACTCAAACCGCGTGTGAAAAAACGCCTATGTAGTTTTTTAATAATTTTGGAGGTTAAGTTAAATAACTTTGATTCTTTTAATCTATTTCAATAGTTTTATTGTTCATTGTTATTTATTATAATAATGTTGTCGTCGAGTTTTGAAGCAGAAATTACTATTCATTGAGCCCCACCAGAATTAAGTGCGAAATGCAAAAGTAAAATTGAATGGGCTCTAAATTAATTGATGGCGCAAATGACAAACGAGATGTCGACAGGCATATGGCTACCCAAAATGCATGCGTGTTTAGTTAATATTACGATAACTGTTTAGACTAAATTGGTTTTTTGTTTAAGTGAGAACTGTGTCTGCCTATCTAAGGATAAGTAGGAATTACAAATATTTGTAAAGAGGTTATAATTTTCATTGTCACAGAATAACAAGTGCTGTTCGTGTTTGGTACATTTTACATTGCGACATATTTATACATCATTAAATATTTATGACTCATCTGTTTTATCGTTATAGACTAAATTCATGTTGGAATCACCACGAACTAAATAGCAATATTATATTTGTGTTCGATTTATTAATTCGTCAAGTCAACTTTTAGTTTTTCTAGAAATAAAACTATCATATTTTTGGAGATTTTTTTATTTATTTCATTGCATGTTTGAGAAAAGCACTATACATGCCTTGCCGTGAAAAGGGCTTTAACGGCTTCGTATGGTTACCCGGCCTCGCTAACGCTCGGCTCGTGTATATACATACTCATCCGTTAAGCCCTTCTTTCCCGGCGTCTGCAGTAATGTACTATTCTCTTAATGCCTAGTATAAGAGTAGATGTTTATTATACCTATTTCAGTTATTGTTATTAAGTGCCCGTTGGAATAATGAAATAAAACACATTAAATAATTAATAAATGAATCGAGTACATTTCTACCCTACCGTAAAGAGTAATGTGAAATCTCGAAATGTTGACGATGGGATGGATCCAGTTAATTACTAGGTATACGCGTTTTAACCCGTTTAATATCTAAGTGTTACATTTTGAAGAGTAAGTAGATGGCTAATATTTGAGGTTGAAATGAAAATGATATTTATTTGTGCATTTCCCAAGGTTAAATGCACAATTACACATGTTTATGTTCCAAAAAGATCAATGTTAAGAACTTGTATTTGTATAACGATTATTTATTTATTTAACCTTTATTGCACAAAAGAAAACCTTAACGTACAAAAGGCGGACTTAATACCAGAAGGCATTCTCTACCAGTCAACCTTAAGGCAAAACAGAAAATTTGTGGCCGGTGCTACTAATAGTCAAAACAGAAATAGTAAGAACAAGTTAATCTATAAATATTAAATACATATACAGTAAATACATTATATAAACATAAATACATTATTTATGCATTTAGGTATTACTTTTTTGATAGATTTGACTTTTCATTAGAACGTTAAATCTAAGAGGTACTTCAAACAATATCAATATACTGGAGATTGGCATAACAGCAGTGCTGCCACCGGAGTAAAGCACTGACCATATTCACGTATTTGTAGATACAGCATTTCGCGTAACTGTAAATGTATGTAAATTTAGATTGTTAAAATTTAGAATTTGGCATATTTAAATAACGTATATGAAGTTTAAATTGAAAACTCGTCTTGTCATTTAACTATGGTATTTAGTTTCCACTTACGTAAAAAGTATAAAGATCGGACCATTATTTTGTGAGTTATGCTAATTTTCTTGTTTATAACTTTAATGTCGTTTTTCTCGAAATGGCAATTTCAAAGATACGTGAGTTTGGCTTAACACGGCAGCAGTGACTCTCCGGGACGGCGGCATGCCCGACAAATGTCGACCGTACCGTCCTTCAGGATAGATTTCCGGTAGTTATTCGTCATGATAACTTCGTCCGCAATTGCACAGACAAAACCTTCGGTTTCTCCGAAGAGGTCCCCGAATCGTAACCAGTATTACTACTATTATTAGTTATTTTTTGCGTGCCCAGTCTACAAATTCGTAATAAGTACAACATTGTGCATATACCTTTAGAGGTTGTATACCTTTTTCAGTATTAAGGGGTATTCTGGTAATAATGGCTGGTTACTTGGACGATTATTTTTTCCGCTACGAGTTTTACGTTGTTTGTCAGTTTAATTTTAATGTTCATTGCAATTATGATATGTGATCATGTGAAATGGTAAGAAAGCTAGCACGCTGAAGGCCTAGTATAAAAATTGTACGACATTAACTCCTCGACCGCGTTAGCGTATCGGGAGTTCAAATTATGTTTGCCGTTTATTTAAATCATCCGGCAACTTTCATATATTGACCCCTCGATACGCTAACGCGGTCGAGGAGTTAATGTCGTACAACTTTTATACTAGGCCTTCTGCAATGACAATGTCAACTTAGCGGTAAGGCGTTGTAATGTGGAGTTTGGCTTTGGTGTCGCTCAACTCAACGGCTTCGGGACTACGGGGCTTTTCGACCACCTATGGCCAGAGTAAGCCATGTTGAAGTGAACTCTGCTTTCCAGGAGCCTGTCTTGGAGAATTTTCGCGTTAATCTGACTGCTAGCACACGACAAGCTGGTCGTTAGTTTAACTGCAATCACAAGGTTATTTGGAGAATTTTGAGATACGACCATCAACATCCTTATGTCCCCTAACATGTTCTTAGTAATAACAAAAATAATATTTTACTCTTAAATAAGATATTATTTAAGAGTAAAATATTATTTTTATTAATATTTCCATGAAACGGATTCAATTGACATTAAGTTGTCATTAGCATTTTACTTTTAAATAAGATAAGAAAATTCAAACATAATCGAAGAGTTTGTATGCTACATTAAACAAAGAAATTGTATACGACATTAAAAAACACCGTTTGAATGCAGAACTTGACCACACATATTGCAAATTTTTGGTAGGAAGTACCACCTGGAAAATGTTGATATTTAGGCAAGTAGTAGGGCAATGTATGGGCTATAACTAGACAAAAAAATTAGAGGTGTGACTACTTCATAGCTACATAAAAAAAATATGAATTTTTTTTTGGTCTATTTTTTCTTTTTTTTATATGACAACCGGTATTCGTTTTTTTAATATCGATGCATGTTTAAATAAAAAACATTATTTTAAAATTTGAAGCAAATCGCTTGAATACATCCCGAAATACAACACATTAAAGAAAAAACTTTAAAAAATCATAAGTCAAAAACTGTCACCAATAGGACGTTAATACTCAGCATAAATATTCTTCACCATAAGAGGTACTCACAAAACAAACCAGAGTCAGATTGATTTAAAGGCTGACTTACTATGAAAATCCGACTATGGCCTTTGCTATCAAAACACAAATCAGGGAATGCAATCCCTGGATTCTTTGTATGCGTAATCACGGGATTTGTAATGGATCCCCGTATTGTCTATAGGTATAACGAATTCCGGAATTGCATGCCCTTGTACATGTTTTCACATTTAGCTGTAATGACAATGAGTCCATTTAAAAAAAATGGCTTTTGATTTAGAAGGGCATTTTATTTCAGCATTTTCATCTTTTGTTATGCCATGAGCCCTAAGGAGATGCTCAATCATGGGATGGTTTCTGCACATATACAGCCCATGTGAATTGCTTATCGTTTGCAAGTGTTTCTTATAACTGTCTTTTTGGCAGACATTTCCAAACTTCTGCCTCTCTTCATTGCAGCTGTATCTAGTACAGTTAAGGAAGATGTTTCATTACCCAGTAGTATGGGTTCGGTGTACACTGGTAGTAGCCACCAATGAATCATCTGGCAGTGTTCACCGAATCATACTGTGTAGTCCACCCTCGAACAAACAAATTGAGTGGATCTCGGGAAAAAACAAGTGACGACGTGGCAGATTTCTGCAGGTATTAACTTACAAAGCTAAGGGGTATCAATTATAAATTGAAAGAGATGTCATATACTAAAGAAAAAGTGACCAAGGTCCCCGGTGAGCAGGGCTGGGATCGAACCAGCGACCTCCTGCTTTCGCGGCAGACGCCCTAAAAAAACACAAAAACATGAATCAAATCATTTATTACATTTAATAAATGATTTGATTCGTGCTTTATAATTGTCTAAGGGGTATCAGTTATTAGTTATTGATATGTTTTTAGTGAAGAAATATATAAGAATTATTATTTGTGTATAGACTCAGCAGGTGGCGCTTCACAGCTCGTGAATTTTTTCGTCAGTCCTCATAGTACGAATGCTTGCCATACACGCCAAGCTTGGCAGGCGGGTTGGCGCGTTTTTTTTTGTAGCTTTTTGGAAGATGCTGCTGCCCATCTTCCGGTATATATTCCCTTAGCAGGCCCTTACTGCAACCACGGGACGATATGGCGGGGGACAATTCTAATGACGTTCACCCCGCGGCTTACCGGTCACCCCATGACATTAATAATTAATGGCTGCCAAGCATTGATGATAGCACTGCAAACATCAAAACTGAGAGGACCCATGAAACATAGCTTGAAATATTTTTGAAAAAACATCTAAAAATATTTATTTCGACGTAGCTTATAACAGCGTGCTGGCTGGTGAGCCAGACGATTGACGCGAGGTACTCGGGTAGCGGGAAGTACTGTCACGTGTTGCGACCTCGCTCTTATTATTATTATTTTTTCGGGCTTAATGGTAATGTTGCCCATAGCCAGTGTCTAACGCTCTTATTTGAAACGGCAATGTTAAGGCCCGTGCCTGCTGTAGGGTAGCTTCCCCTACGAGATAATATTTAGTTGTCTCATTAAGTAACCTGCCGTGTGCTGTTTAATATTGAGCATCAACAATCAGACTTTGCACACAAATACAAGTTTTCAGGAATAAACTATTCAAATGGTTTGAGGGTTATTGTGTAACAGAATAATTATATACCCATTTCTGTGACGCGCTAACCATAGTGAGCCCTAAAACATCTGTGATAAAGTTATTGCAGGTGTCCCCATAAAATGGCCGAGGCTCGAAACAAACTTCCTCTTAACAGCCCATTTATTTACAAGCCTAAAACCGTTGACAAAGACATTGCATATTCATGACTCGATCCATAGTTGCCTTTATGAATAAATTGGTGTAGGAAATAAACGTTTAATGCCGAATCCTTTTTTAACATGACTTTATATGACTTTTTTGTGTTGAAGTTAAACCATGACTTGAACTTTATCTAAAAGCTCCTAAGTAACTACTGAAGTCTTTTACAGAAAACTGCAACTAAATCCGCCAATCTCTTTAGGAGTTGGGTGTTGGAAAAAAACAAGGTTTTCAATGAAACTAAATATTTTTAATAAAGTGCCCACCTTACATTATTTAGAATATAATGTAATTACTAGTATGAGAACAGTTTTGTATAAATGCCCTACAATAAATAAAAAAATGGTTAAATCTTCAACAATACACTTACAAACTTCCTAATCAATGGAAAACAAAGAATAGGTACCGCTCTATTATTGGGCCAAAATTTGGCATGAAATTACGAAATATATCCTTAAATTAAATAATTTTGTTCCGTCAAAAGCTGTAACGTTAATGGTTTTGTGGGAATCCAGAAAAAATATCCGAATGATGTACGAGACGGTTGGGATCCGAATTGGCGAAAGATCGATAGGGGTCCGAGAGGTCCGCTGATTGATTACACTACTGGAGGCCTTTGTTAATAATCACATTTGTCAAAATGCGATGAAGAGATTAATATTACTCATTTAATAACGCTCTTTAAACACGTAGCCTATTTTGGTGATCTATTTGACATCTCTTGTATTTATTTAACTAAGTACTTCTTTAATTTATTGATCCATCAATAAATTAAAGAAGTGACAGTGAAACCTTCCGACGCGTATGACCAGAAACGCAAAAGGCCAATAAACGCTAAAGACCTTACTCGCATAGTACCAAATACGCAACATACCAAATACGCGAATTACCAAATCATTATTACGCGTAAAACCTAAAACGCAAATACCCTTATCTTAGTAAGCAATATACCATAAACGCGAATGGCCAAAACGTTAATAAGCAAGGTGCCAAATACGCAAATTACCAGAACTATAATAAGCAAGGTGCCATAAACGCAGATGACAAACCCGACCCCGTTCCCACTATGTCGTCTGCTGGGACGATTTTTATCGGATCGGAAATTTTATATGAAAATCGGTGTCCGACAAGTGTGAACAGTTGCATATAAAATGTTCTGCCGCCGCGACACACGATAAAAGTCGTCCCGACAGACGACATAGTGGGAAAGGGGTCTAAGAACGCTGATGCCAAAAAAGCTTTGTATTTTTTAGGCATTTCATAGGCATTTATTAAGTACTATATAGTAAATATATCACAGTCATATAAAAACCAAAAAGTTTCATATCAACTACTTACTAGCAGAAGTGTATTTAGTAATAACCAACCAACTAGGCCGATTCTTGGTTAAGAAAATAAAATCCTAACCGTCCACCTAGGTGGACAGACTGGTTTGTCGGTTAGTAATATACGAAGGAAACGTCTAGATCTACTACAGGTATAAACATAAAAAAAATTATTACATTAAAATTACGCTTTATTGTTTGTTATCATCATGAATAAAATTAAACTTAGGTATCTTCTTTAAGAAAGGGACAATAGACAAAATTGATTGTCTTATAACACAAAAAAAACTTTAACGTAACATCTAAATATATAAAAGAAGAAGCTGACTGACTGACTGACATATCAACGCACAGCCCAAACGGCTGGTCCTATAGACTTCAAATTTGGCACGTAGGTTCCTTTTATGGTGTAAGCGAGCACTAAGGAAGGATTTTTCAAAATTCACCTCCTAAGGGGTTGAAACGGGGGTCGAAAGTTTGTATGGGGAAACAAGATTAGTTAGACTATTTTATCTGAAACTTCACAGGAGTATTCTTTAGGGTAAATTAGTAAACACCTGTTTCAGGTTTTTTGAGAATTTAACCCCTGAAAGGGGTAAAAGGGGTGAAAAGTTGAAAAATTTAACATGGGTATCGTTTATATGGTTTTTCGGGTCGCTGATCACGAAAAAAGCAACGATTTGAAGATCAAATGTGGCGAATGTGGAATACCATCTACCCTGTTGGTATGCGATGGGGTTGAAATGCCAAAATATCAATATGAGTGTCATTTTTACGTAAATTTCTGGTTCTAAAGAATTATCTGAAACTTCACCGGAGTATTTTTTAAGGTAAATGAGTAAACAAGTGTTTCAGGTTTCTTGAGAATTTAACCCCTGAAAGTGGTAAAAGGGGTGCAAAAGTGAAAAAAATCAACATGGGTATCATTTATATGGTTTTTCGGGTCGCTGATCACGAAAAAAGCAACGATTTGCAGATCCAATGTGGCGAATGTGGAATACCATCTCCCCTGTTGGTATGCGATGGGGTTGAAATGTCAACATATAAATTTCAGTGTCGTTTTTTATTAAAATAAAGTAAAATAAAATAAAATAAAACAAAAGTAAACAAAATAAAATCAAATCAAATAAAATAATATAAATTAAAATAAAATGAAATGAAATAAAATGAAATATAATGAAATAAAACAAAATAAAATGAAATAATATGAAATAAAATTAAATAAAATGAAATCAAATGAGATCAAATGAAATCAAATGAAATCAAATGAAATCAAATGAAATCAAATGAAATCAAATGAAATCAAATGAAATCAAATGAAATCAAATGAAATCAAATGAAATCAAATGAAATAAAATAAATATAATAAATTGTAAAAAATTAAACTAAATTGTATTAAATTAAAGTGTATTAAATTAAATCAAATCAAATTAAATTAAATTAAATCAAATTAAATTAAATTAGATTAAATTAAAATAAATTAAATTACTCAGACAATGATCTATATATATAAAAGAAGAAACCGACTGAATGACTGACTGACTGACTGACTGACATATCTTACGCACAGCCCAAACCGCTGGTCCTAGAGATTCTAAATTTGGCACGTAGGTTCCTTATAAAGTCTAGAGGTGCACTAAGAAAGGATTTTTCAAAATTTACCTAAGGGGGTGATTTGAGGGTCCGAAGTTTGTATGGGGAAACAAGATTAGTTGGCCTATTCTATTTGAAACTTTACAGAAGTATTTATAAAAATAAATGACAACACGTGTTTCAGGTTTTTTGAGAATGCAGCCCCTAAAAGGGGGAAAAGGGGTGAAAAAGTATAAAAAACAACATGGGTATCGTTTTTATCGTTTATAAAGTCCCTGATTACGAAAACAACGTAGATTTTAAAATCCAACGTGGCGATTGTGAAATATCATCTCCCCTGTTGGGGCGCAATGGGGTCGAAATCTAAAAATATCAGTACGGGTGTCTTTATATGTTTATTTCTGGTTCTAGAGATTCCAAATTTTTGCACTTCGGTTCCTTATAAAGCGTAGGCGTGCCAAAGAAAGGAGTTTTCAAAATTCATCTCCAAAGGGGGTCAAATGGGGGTACAAAGTTTGTATGGGGAAACAATATTAGTTCGATTATTTTATTCGAAACTTCACAGGAATTTTCCTAAAGATAAATGAGTAACGACGTGTTTCAG
This sequence comes from Lathronympha strigana, assembly GCA_949128165.1. Taxonomy (NCBI): domain Eukaryota; kingdom Metazoa; phylum Arthropoda; class Insecta; order Lepidoptera; family Tortricidae; genus Lathronympha; species Lathronympha strigana. The sequence goes on along the minus strand of OX421901.1, from coordinate 27,476,208 downwards.
GCTGTTTGAGAAATCAACCCCCAAAAAGGGGAAAAGGGGTAATGTAGTAAAACACAACATGGGTATCGTTTTTCTGCTTTATTGGGTCGCTGATTTCGAAAAGAATAACAATTTCAACATCCAAAGAGGCGGACGTGAAACACCATCTTCCCTGATGGGGTGCAATGGGGTTGAAATCTCAAAATATCAATATGGGTGTCGTTTTTATGTTTATTTCTGGTTCTAGAGATTCCAAATTTTGTACGTAGGTTTCTTATAAGGTGAAGCGGTGCATAAAGATAGGATTTTTCAAAGTAGAGGTAAAATGATGGTCCAAAGTTTGTAAAGGGAAAACAAGAATAGTTACGACTATTTTATTTGATATGGGTGTCGTTATCGGGTCGCTGATTTCGAAAACAACAACGATTTTCAAATCCAACTTAGCGGACGTGAAATAAATAAAAAAACCTCATTTTATGTATGACGGTTGAAAATTACGTTTAGTACGCGGGCGAAGCCGCGGGTTAAAGCTTAACATCATAAATTACTTATGTTTTTTATCTTTTTTTAAGCAGAGTAACAGAGTTAGTTTCCTCAGAAAATTTAACGGGGTTATGTTATTTGTGACAGTTACATTAAGTATCACTTATACATTTTGTCAAAACCAATCTCGGTACTTCTTCGCCTACTTTTTATGCAGGGCCTAGAAACATAATTTATTATTCTTCTGTCACATATTTTAGCATCTTTCTTTATTTTTTGTATAAGCTCGTAGAAGTGGGGATTTCTCCTGATACGAGTATTAATACGACGATTCCATCCCTCTGCTGGGTTATTAGTGCGGTGTCGATCGCCTGCTACGCTAATCATATTCAATGGGTATTTCGTAAGCCATTGGGTCTACATAATACTTTTTGAAAAAAAAATTTAAGTCGTTTTTTGGCGTTATTTCCAGAATAGATCTCCAGCCTTTCTCCATGTCCTGTGCTGGTAGTAATGGCAAATTAGCCGCTAAACGAACCATTCTACGGTTTTCCTTTTTAGTTTTACAGCCGTGTTTTTTGCCATTCTTCCAAACGGCTTTGGAGAAATGGTAATAGCATGTAGATATTTCTGCTGATGGGAACACATGTTTTACAGCTTGAATAGGAGCTTCTTCTAAATCAGCTTTATATCTGCGAATATCAATGCCTAGTTCTTTTTTTAGTAGGTTAAAAAAGCGAATATAGGTGGACTTTGTCTTATAAGGCAATAAACCATTGATTGCTGGTATAACATTTGTTATTTCTTCAGTAGATCCCAGATCGATGTACGTATATATGACATATAGTTGAGCGAACTGATTGGGGGCAGTTTTAACCTTTTGAGCGCCAAGCATTGGCATGATTCGACGAGACACCACAATAAAGCAAAACAAAACTACAAAAACAATAGTGATGGCAAAACAAAATATCGATATTATTACTGGTTTTGTTTTTGACGTGCTTAGATTAAAATAACCACTACACAGGTGTTTTACAATATAATTTTAGATAATTCCGGGTTTTGCGTCTACTAAAAACCCTCAAGTAACTTATATAAAAATGAAAATGAGCTTGTAACTTCCACACGGATTTCTCGATAATACCAGATCACTATTTGGTGGTGACGTCATGCATCGGACGCGAACTGCCGCCAATCTGCTGCTGTCATGGGTGCTGAAGGCAGTGCAAACTTTTATAACGTTAGGGTTGGGAAAGTGTTCTAAGTAATAACTTTTACTATCGGTATATGATGGTCAAAATAAAACTCCGTGGTCTTGTAAAAATGTATAATTGAGTATAAGTCTTTTAATAAGCTTAAATAAAAATTAAATATCACACCACCTTTAGTCAGATGTGCAAAGCTGTTGTGGATTAATATTACGCTCTAATTCGCGAACTGCAGTATCGTTACTACAAAATGAATGCATAACGTGTTATATTATAAGAAAAGTTTCTTATGTTGTTTCCTGTGATGTCACAAATAAATGTTTTTCATTTCATTTCACTTTCATTTCATTTCATTTCATTTCTAAAGGTTATTTCAGTCTTTCAAACCAAATTTTTTAATTAAGCACCAAAAAAGTACCGTAAAAGCACAAGGAGCAGAGCTATTTTAGATAAATTAACTCTCCTTACATAATTTTTAAGAAAAAAAAACCGACTTCATTTGGTTCCCGGTAAAAGTGAAATTTTGAATTTGTTCGAGTTAGCCAGTTTACTTCACAAATATCCAATACACCGCACGTGTACGATTGAAAATTGAGGAGCTTTCTTAATGTCCCAGGGCTTCCATCATTACATGTGAAGTATAATCAAACGGAACTCCCTTGTAGACCTTTAAAACAAACAAAATAACAATGTGTTAAATTGGATGAGACTGTAAATTATCGAGCAGTTTCATTATGCCATCCCTGATTATCAACATCAGGTCCACTCCAGCAAAATGATGGCCACAGTAAGAAAATACCTAAGCTAATAATTAGCTTCATAATTATTATGAACACCCTCTAATCACAATGAACGTGCCGTTCAAATTTGAGGAGTTCTCTGAATTCTTCAAGAACTCCATCATCAGAATAGAAATCAAATCAAAAAGATGAATGTCACAACTAGGATAATAAGTAGAGCTAGGTTTATCGACCAGTTCCACTTTGCCATCCCTGGTCTTCATCATCAGGTCCACCTCATCAAAATGTTGGCTCCCCCAAAACAATGATTTAGTTACTTAAGGAAACCCGCAAATCAGAATGCATGTGCCGTTAAAATTTGAGGAGTTCTCTCAATCCCTCACGAATTCCATCATCAAAATAGAACTAAAATCAAATAGGACTATCTTGAAGGTATTTCTTTACAAAGAAAAGATGAATGTCTCAAATCGGATGATAGAGCTGGGAATTACCAAGCAGTTCCACTTTGACATCCCTGGTCTTCATTATCAGATCCACTCCACCAAATTGATGATTTTCGTAAAGATATGCTCAAGTTTCTTAAGAAATCACCCAAATCAGCATGCATGTGCCTTTCAAATTTGAGGAGTTCCCTCAGTTCCTCATGGATCCCATCATCAGAAATAGATTTTGAAAAAAACGGGACTAGCCTGGAACCATCTACTTTCAGAAAACAAAAAAAAAATTCAAATCGGTTCATTAATGACGGAGTTATGAGTGAACATCCATTAAAAAAAAAACATTCGGACGAATTGAGAACCTCCTCCTTTAGAAATATTTAAGTCGGTTGAAAATGTATGGGACTAAGCCATATTAAGTTAGCGATATTTTAATCGCGCTGGAACTGCGCGAAACAATTTCTATTAGGAAATTGTTACTCCTTCACTTAATAATACTTTTCCTCCACGACTCGGTCACATCACTAGGCGACGTCAAGTCACGCGTTTGGCGTGGCAAGCTATGCTATTTACTATAAATTATGTCGTAGTATCGTAATGTTTTTTTTTTGAAGAACCTGCTATTAATAGTTGCATTATAGTAGACGTAAAATAAAGTATTTTTATAATTTAATTTTCCAAATAAAACTATTTCTTTTTAAATTTAGTATTTTAATAAGGAACAACCATATTTTGAAGGTTTGAAGACAATACAATAATAAACATCCCTCTTAGACCTGAAACGACAAAATAAGTGTGAACGAGCTTTTTCTCCGCGCCATTTTTACCGTCTACATTTATCTATGGTGCGACACCGTCAAACTGACAGTTCCTTCGTAAACAAGTTGAACGGTTTATTATTGTGAGATGGGGTGGTCAAGTGGAGTGTGGGACGGGTTAACGTCATTTGAAAATTTTCTTGATTTTATTTTCTATTTTAGTTATTCTAGCGGTAGAATTGATTTATTTTATATATATAGTGTAGTTTATTTATTATTTATTAATATTTGGCTGTATTCTTACTATATCTCCTTTGAGCCCTCCGATGACAAATCAGCAGGCAACTGTCTCTCCTGACTCTCCCGAGCTGAGTTCAGAAGAATACGTGCTAGCTAGATCAAATTCCCTCAAAAGATCGGCCTCGGATTTAAATACCATAGCTCTGGATAAACCGACTAAATTCAAAATTTAAAAAACATCAAAACCGCAAGCGTCGGCTTTGCCTCCCATTGGGAGGCAGTGTTATTCCCATAATGATATTGGACCATTCGTTGTTCATGTTCAATTGAAAAACGATTCCTCATGTGAAGGCTCAAGTAGTGCTTCCCTTTCTTCTCTCCATCCAGTGAAATTTGGTCAATACCTATGCTCTAATAATATAAAAGGCTTAATCGATGGAGGAGTTCGCAGAATTTTAATTTAATTTAATTTAATTTAATTTATTTATTTGGGAAACATACAGCACATAATTATACAATAAAGTAAAAAACAGAGTTAAAACATAAGCCAAAACAGTTTCCACTAATAGCTAATACACAATTCCTTTGCTCCGAAACATGTAAAAATAAATAAGTTATTTCAGGTTTAATTTAGTTGAAATTGAAAAACATATTTAACATGCATGATTATACGACATGAAAATACAACAATTACAATTTAGAACAGACAAAATTGAATTTAAAATACAATACAAGATACAAACAAGTACAATAAGTGACAACTCGATATAATTTTAATTAAAAATAATAATAATAACGAAATAACCATAGTATGGTAAAGTTAGTGTTTCATGTTATTATTATTTTTTTCGATTTTTTTTTGTTTAATGGCAGAAACAAATCTGTTATAATTCGGTTGGAACAAATCAGTGTGTAAATATTTCTTATTGTAAGTATTGCACGCTCTTGCTAAAAATTAATTATTTACATATTTTTTGCGGCTAAAAGGAACAGCTAGCAAAGCGGTGGTTCTTGTACGATATGAAGGACATCTAAATGATACCTTACTCAGGAGGTCTTCGGAATCAATTAAATTATTTAATAATTTATATAAAAATATTACATCCCGCTTTTCTCTTCTTACTTGCAAGGACTCAAAATTGTCATGTGTAAATGATTTAATTGAATTGGCAGAAACCGGCTATGCCTGGAATTCTCAGATGGAATTGCTGCCAATAATTTTTTGGATACTAACTCGAAAGCTAATAACAATCACGCTCACGGTACCTTTTCTTTATTCCTACATTTAATGTTACCAGGATGTTTGTAATCCGTAGGGTGCCCAAGGATTTAACAAATGAAGAGATGGTGGCCGCTTTAGTTACCCCTGAGGGTTTGGGAAGGTTATTAAAGCCAGACGGCTAAATGCAAAAAAATCGACGGGTGAGTCCCATGAGTGGCTCCCGACCGAGTCAGTGGCCATCACTATAGATGGCCAAAATACTCCACAACGGGTTTTCCTATTCCACAACGCATTCACCACGGAGAAATACAACCTTCCAGTTATTCAATGCAGACAGTGCTGTCGGTACGGCCACGTCATGGCTCACTGTCGATCACAACCCCGCTGTTCGAAGTGCAGCCGCCAACCTCACCTTAGCTCAGACTGTAACTCATTTAATGACGTGGTATGTTTATTTTGTTCTGGCGCTCATTATGCTACCGACAAATCTTGCCCAGAGTATGACCGCCAACACAAAATAAAGGTCACTATGTCCGAACAGTCGATTTCATTTATTGAAGCCTCCCAAAGGTTTCCCACAACAAAAAAACTATACTCTGAAGCTGCCTCGTCTTTGTCTTACACAAAAACAATTATGATTAACCGAAAACCTAGGGCCCCCCTTCAGGAGGGTTATGATAAGAAGGCTCATCAGGCGATAATAAATAGTTACCGAATTCCATCCCCCCCGAACGGATTTGGCTTCCCTCATCAGTCAGATTCCGAAGTTAGTTCCAATAACCCTGATTCAGCGCTCTCTCACATTGGGCTCCAATCAGAAAAACACCAACTAAATGATAAAACGCTTGAATCTCTTTTAACCACATTATTAATTCTGCTTACCCAAGAACATATACCGCCCAACGTTGCATCTAAAATTGAATCCATCTGTATTATCCTCAATAAGCGACTTCAAAATGCATTTGGCAGTTCAATGGAACACACGTAGTATTTCAAACAAAAAACAGGAATTATCCTACCTTAAAAACAAATATAATCCTATTATTTTTGCTGTTACAGAAACATGGCTCAAACCCCAGCATTTTTTTAAATTGTCGGGTTTTGTTACACTCAGAGATGAAAGGGTGGATGGCTGGGATGGGTCTGCCCTCTTAATTAAAAGTAATATTCCTTTTTCCCAGATTCACCTTCCGGCTCACTCTAACAATATTTACATCGTTGCAGCATGTATTAATAAGATTTCTTATGTTTCAGTGTACATTCCGCATCCTTCTGTCCCTACTTTATCTGAATTATTTTCTATAATTAAGGACATCCCGAAACCAGTAGTTATCATGGGCGACCTTAACTGTCACCATGTGTGCTGGGGTTCAGGCACTACAGTTTGTAATGGCAGGTATTTACTAGGTCTGCTAGATAAATTGAATCCCTGCTGTATAAATGATGGCAGCGCGACGAGACGGACGGCTCCGAATCAAAATTCCTCAGCGGTGGATTTAACTCTATGTTCTACTGATTTAGCACCTCTGCTATCTTGGAATATCTCCCTCCTGTCCTATAACAGCGATCACTTCCCGATATTTATTACTATTCCTGGAAGAGTGTGTGCTCCTGAGTCTCCTCCTCCTTTACTAAAATACTCAATAGGTAAAGCCGATTGGGATAAATATTCAGCTTCCTTAGATATTAATATTGAGACTCTCTCGTCTGCCATTGACACAAATTTAAATGCTGTTCACGAGTCATTTGTTCTTGCTCTTCACAATTCTGCAGAGGAGTCGATCCCTCTCCAAATTCCCTACACTCGGCGTAATAATAGACCTTCTCAGCCATGGTGGGATGCAGAGTGCTATGCGGCAGTCAAAGAGCGTAATGAGGCTGAAATTACATATGTAAAGAATATTACCATTGAAAATTACATAAAGTTCAAAAAAGTGAGAGCCAAATGCAGAAAAATCAGAAGGTTGGAACTCATTTTGTGAATCCATCTCCCCTTCCACTCCTTCTACGTTAGTTTGGAAGAATATTCGAAGATTCCGTAGAGGTACTACTCCTTCGCCTGCCTCTGGCTCGTCCCTTAATTGGATAAATGATTTCTTCAATAAATTAGCCCCTCCCATAGCGCCCAACGCGAGTGATATCCCAGTCCTGTACTCATTAAATAAATCGGATCACTTTTTAGATCAGGATTTTAGTTTGGCTGAACTTAAAATGACTCTTTCAGCAGTAACGGACTCCTCCCCAGGGTTTGACGGCATTGTTTATTCCTTTTTGAAAAAAGCTGACCCTGTGTGTCATGAGTTTTTTTTAGGTTTAATTAACAAAAATTTTAATTCGGGTGATATTCCCGATTCTTGGAAACATCAAATTGTTCTCCCAGTTTTGAAACCGGGAAAAAATGCAGAGGATTTCAACTCCTATCGCCCTATTGCCCTATCCTCAGTCTTGTGCAAAATAGTTGAGCATATGCTGAAAAATAGATTGGAATGGTATGTAGAGAATTCTGGCTTCCTTTCGGAATCTCAATATGGATTCAGAAAAGGAAGAAGCGTAACTGATAGTCACGCTCTCTTGTCAACAGATGTCAGATTGGCCTTTTCACAAAAGCAATCAGTGGTAGCTGTTTTTATAGATATTTCCGCTGCTTACGACAATGTCTTACTCCCGGTGCTTTCCAATAAATTACGTTCTCTGAGTATTCCAGAGAAAATTGTTCTTTTTATTAATAATCTTTTATCGGGTAGAAGAATCTCGTTAAGGGTACACAATATGCAGAATGATTCTAGGTTACTCTGGAGGGGGCTACCACAAGGCTCGGTCTTAAGTCCACTGCTATATAACATTTACACCTCTGACCTGGACCAGTCTATTAATCAGCATTGCAGTATCCTCCAATTCAATTTCAATTTCAAATTTATTTATTTAAGACATCGTAGGTCCATAAATTGTTAATAACAATTTATGGACCTACGTGGATTGTTGTAAAAAGTGTAATTTAAATTTTCAATAGTGGGTTTTAGACCTATGTTTGCGATGATTTTCTATCGAGCGAAAGTTAGTAATTCATGTTTTGAGTCGATGTAGTCCCTTAACCAAGTCCTCAAAATTACAATCTATATGTTTTTGGAGCCACATTATTATTTATATACGCGCTACGAATGTTTAAAAACTGTGTTCGCAGGACACACTGCACCTTAAGCGCGGGAATTAAGATCGCGTGTGGTTCGCGCGGGACGGCAGCGGTTTGACCAATCACGGCCGGTGTGTCAGAAGCCATCTACTCGGTGACCGGTAGGTCGTTCTATTGCACCTTGTCTAACTTGCTTGCCTGTCAATGCCAACAAATACCATAACAATAATTATTATTTATGGCGTAGGGATGTGACGACCCCATCGCCCACTGGTTTCGACCGGTGCAATTAGTCAACGCAGGGCAGCTTGTGGCGAGCTGTTAGAGACCCCAGCTGTTAGAGAGTAGCGACCCCACGTACCTGAGCGCTCCTGGGGGACTCCGTCGTCCGACCAAGTCCTCCGCCTCTGGCTTGCCTTAACCGGCCGTCCAGAGTGGGGTCGCGAGAGCTGTGTTCTCGAGGGTAGATGTGGAAACCTAAGTGGCGAGTTGGCTATATGTTTATAGTCCAGTGACACCTCTCTACCCCCAGCCCTCATACCGGTGTTGCCCTCGAGCCATCTTAGATGTCGCTTTTTGTGGGGGCCCATATTATGTGGGCGAGTCACCGTCTGCCGGAAATAAAATTGATTACCATTTTTTTAGGCAGACGTCCGATTTTATTCTCCATAACCCAGTATTTAGTCCAGCACTTTCACCTAATAGTCCAGTATATTTAAGATTCCATTAAATCTCAATAGTCTTTACACCCTCGCGGGTGCTGCCTCGTGCGTGCGTGCGTCCCATGACTCGGGCAGGTGCAACATCCGCTCGGTGTACCCCTTACATTTCATTAAATTGTCGAAAGGCCTCTGCGTGTTGGCTTCGGCTCCGCGTACGCCTCCCAAAGGTCCGGAACACCATTGTTCCGTGATGGGAAAGACATTATTAATTATTTATTTAAAAAAAATGTCGTGTGATAAAGTCTGTGCTATATTATTATGTGAACAGTTATTAAACTTTGACACAGTGATGTGAAGCAAAGAGGTCTTCTTAGTTTAAAAACAGCTAGTGTCGAACGAAACGATGGAAAAGAAACAATTTTTGATGGAAAGCACATTATTGAACTACATCGGAAGTGTCGGATCGCTTACACGAATGAAAAATGTATAATACCGGGCAGTCCCAGAAAGCCCTTTATAAAGTTTAAATTTGGAATTCGAACACGGAGCGTCGTTTGTCTTTTGTTTAGTAGCCATCAATAGTTGAGGCTGTGAACTAATTTTCAGACAGGGAGAAAATTGGCCATCGTTATGTGATACAATACTTTCATTTGAAAAGTGTCAACTCGTAGAACAGTTGACAGCGCCATCTAGGCGCATTATATCAACATTAGCTATTAAGATTAGATGAATTAGATCATGTTCCCTGGTCGAGGAGTTTTATACGACCGCTAGGTGGCGTGATAGTAAAACTAGCATATGTAATTATGTATTAGGATTAAGTACATTCACTACCAAATATATTTCCAACGAAGCAACATCGTTTTTTGCATTCTCTCCGGCTCCATACATAGCCTTCGACCAAGAACACGAGGCATCAGAAGGTTTTAGTCAAACTAGTATTAAAGCGGAGCTAGAATCTACTTTGTAGGAGTCTGCTCCATCGTTTACAACAGTAAAATATTGGGTGGCAGAGTTTAAACGAGGGCGTTCTAGTTGCGAAGATGAACATCGATGTGGTCGGCCAAATGAAGTGACTACGCCAGAAATTGTAAGAAAAATCCACAAAATGGTATTAGATGACCGTCGATTAAATGTACGCGATTTCAAAAAGTGCTGTACATCGCACATTAACTGAAAATTTGGGTATGAAAAATATGTGCGCAAGGTGGGTGCCGCGATTGCTCACAGACGAACAAAAACGACGACGCGTGGATATTTCGACCGCGTGTTTGGCAAAATTTCACAATAATAAAGCGGAGTTCTTGCGGCGTTTTATCACTATGGATGAAACGTGGGTGCATTATTTCACACCCAAGACGAAAGAGCAGTCGAAGCAATGGACTCGAAGAGGAGAACCGGCCCCAAAGAAGGCAAAAACCGTTCCATCTGCAGGAAAGGTCATGGCCTCCGTTTTTTGGGATTGCCGTGGGATAATCTTCATAGATTATCTTCAGAACGGAAAGACTATCAATGGCGAGTATTATGCTAACCTGTTGCGTAAATTGAGTGAAAAAAACTGTGAAAAACGACCGCATCTGACGAAAAAAAAAATTTGTTTCACCAGGAAAATGCACCAGTACACACGTGTACCAAGGCCATGACCAAAATACGCGAGTTAAACTTCTAATTACTTCCTCATAATCCCTATTCGCCCGATTTGGCCCCTTCCGATTATTTCTTGTTTCCAAATTTAAAAAAATGGCTTGGTGGTAAAAGATTCGCCAGCAATGATGAAATGAAGTGGAGGCTGCGGTTGATGAGAGCACAGAGAGCGCAGAGAGCGGTTCTAAAGGTAGCTACTTTGCGTCCATTTTCATACCCCACTCAACTTCTTTATAGATCTTGTAAAGTACTAACTGTTCGCCAATTGTTTATATTAAGCACAGCTCTTAAGCAACACACTGAAATTTTATTCAATTCTGCAGATAGTAACAAAAGATGCAAAAATCTGATGTGTATTCAAACAGTACAACGAAAGCATGCTTTTTCATCTAGGTTTTTTGTTTTTTTTTAGGCCCTTTCTTGTACAATAGGTTAAATGCACAATTAGACTTATACCCATTAAGTTATTTTTGTTGTAAGAATACTCTACGACATGCCCTCCAAAATATGACGTACGATGATACAGAGAAATAGTAAGAATTGTATTTTTTTTAACTTAAGAATCAACTTGTTTTTTTAAGGACTGTACTGACTGTATAATGATAAGTTTATTTGACCTATATCCCTCTCCATCGCCTGAAACACAGGAATTCCTAGTTCAGGCAATTGTAAATCACCTGGTCTAATTATTTAGTATTTAAGAGACTACCCTGTACAATGCTTATTACATTAAAAGATTTGATTTTGATTTGAATCATAAGTGCCATGCGTCCCCGAAGCTTTATATCGCCTGTTCTGCTTGGCGTATCATAACTGGTTCACCACAAATACGCATCTCGCTATTTAATAGATAAACTGAATTCCCTCGGATTTTGTGCCAGTTATAGGGAAACTCTAAACTTTGAAATGTCTGCAATAGCAACGGTAACCCCTGGTCCTAATTATGAGTTTACTCAGTACGTATTTGATAATGCAGACGTGAATGTAAATACATTAGATGGCCACAACACTTTTCATGCAATGGGGGGGTATCGCATGCATTAATTCGAGGGAAACAAAATTCGATAAAGATATTCCTGCACTAAAAATTTACCAAAATATTTTTTTAAGGATATCGATAATATCCCCATAAAGACATTTATCAAGCCAGCTCAATCCGGGTTAAAACATGTCTTGTTTTCGTACAAAGAAGACGATGAAAATGAAACTGGGGTGGAAATGACGAAACAAGATTTCTTATGGTGGCTTAATTCACAGGTTGGCTGGCACAGGTTCATTAGTTTGTTTTATAACGAGAGCACAACTGACATGGAATGAACAGATATAGAACCAGTTCCATTTTTGAATAGTCCACCTTCAAGCTATGACACGATACTCTCCAGCTTGACTTATGCAACAAAGCAATGTGATCACCATAAAACAGAGGCATGTGTTGTAACATTTGACCAGCCGTTATATCACAAAGCACAAGAAATTGTTAAATCGTCTGGAGATAGATTAATTCAAAACATAATCCTTACATTAGGTGGTTTCCACATGATAATGTCGTTTATGGGTGCTATCGGGAACATCATGAAAGGCAGTGGTTTGAAAGAATTGTGGGGTTGTATTTATGCAAGCGGCTCATTGGACAAGATGTTATTAGGTCATCACTACGAGCGAGCTGTCCGAGCCCATATGCTCACCCTCGCAGCACTTTTTGATGTCATTTAAAACAAAATGGATTTTACCGTACACGTAAATATTAACTTAAACTGCCTGCTCGACGGAATCATACATGAATATGAAACAGAAAAAGACGAAGATGCTATAAACGGTATTAAAGAAAAGTTCGCACATGCTTTTAGTACATTAGAAAATAAAGGTCCAACTGCAGAGCTCTGGTGGTTTTATTTTAACATGGTTAAAATCATTCTTAGCTTCATAAAAGCAGAGCGAACTGGAAACTGGCCTTTACACTTAACATGTGTAAAGTCTGCAAGCCTATATATTCAAGACATGGATAACTTGGAAAATGTCATGCCACCTGTTACATATAAGAAATTTGTTCAGGGATTGTTCACAATCAGAGGAACTAGAAACCCGTTTTCGGGCACATGGTCAGACATGACAATAGAGCAGAGCCTCATGCGTACCATGAAGACATCGGGTGGAGTAACGCAGGGAAGGAAAGTAACAGACAATGTGCTACAAAAATGGGTGCTCGGGCTATCTATCGCTCATTATGTAACCGAAAGTATCGAAAATTTTGGCGCTGGAACAAATAAAGTAAATAATCACAAAGACGGAACTAAATCAAGAATAGAAACTGATGCTAAAGATATACAGAAATTAATTGATTGGTTTGCTGACCATGACCCTTTCCCTGAAACTGATCAAATTATGTCTATAAGCAGTGGTGTATTAGGCAATAATACAGTAAATCCTCACAAAGCTCTCGATGTTGGCAAAAAAATGGTAAACGACAGAATAGGAACTCCATTTACAGATCTGACGTACTCTAGAAAGGAAACTGTGCAGTCTTTAGCAACAGTATGGGAATGTATTAAAGACTCTGAAGGCAACATTCCCATTGAACCAGACATAATATTTAAAAGAATTTGATTCACAAAAAGAACTCAAGACGAATTGAAACAATTTTAAGAGCAAGAGTTAGCTCCACATCCACACAAGGCAGTTGATATATCGACATCGAAGATATATGATCGTGTATTGGTTTTAGGAGAAGATATTGATCTATTAGTTATATTAGTGTATTAAAAAAAAAGACAATATTACCATGATGAAACCTGGAAAGACACCTACGAAATATTATAATGCATCGAGTATAGGAGCCGACACCCTTACCCACCTTATCCCGGTAATACATGCACTGTCCGGATGCGATACTACATCCGCAACGTACAAGCAAGGTAAATAAAAACATGAATGTTGTAAAAAAAAGTGAAATACTACAACAAGCTTTAGGCATTTTCAATGAAATCAATGCTGATCCAGAAGAAATTTCAAAAGTCAGATTTTACTGTCTTTTATACGGTGGGAAGTCAGACAGTAATTTGAATACCATACGGTATGAAAAGTTTGGTCAGTTGATCACTAAAAGCAGCATCGATTTGGCTTCTTTACCTTCTACGGCAATGGCGATGAGACAACATGTCTATCGAGTTTATTATCAAGTCCAAATATGGATTGGAAATAAACTAGACCCTCGAGACTGGGGTTGGAATTGTGATGGTTCGGGACTAGTTCCTATTCAAACTACTGATAAGTTGGTACCCGAAACAATACTGAAGATTATTTCATGTAAATGCAAAAAAACGTGTTAACGCAATGTGTGTACATGTCAAAAGTCTGGACTCAAATGCACGACCTTGTGTGTTTATTGTTGCCACAAGAGATGTATTGGAGAGCCTATAACTGAACAAGGTGAGAGAGAAGAAGAAATAGAAAGAGTATTAAATACATAATGCGATACAGGTGTTGACTAAATGGCGCAAATGCTAGAGCAGGAACATGCAGACAGTGAAGATGATATTGTGGCTGCGCGTAAAAGGCAAAGACTTTCTTAGTGATTGCTCCTCCTTACTAATTCCAAGTCAATCCAGCGGAGATAAGAACGAACGATTCCCTTCCAGTTGTGCCCACCATTTTTGGTCTAAGCTGATTTGGTCCATCTTTGATATTTATTATTTGACCGTTATATGTATAAATTATTTATATGATTATTATTATATACTCGTACATATTACAGGGCGTCACACGATTTAAAAAAAAATATGGACAAAATTGATTAGCCTCATAATTATTCAATTAATTTTATGGATGCAATCATTTTCCGCGCGAGACAACCGAAATTTTAAAATCTTTGGATTCAGTAGGTACTACTAAGTTTAAAAAATAGAATTAAGTCTTTTTTCAACAAAATATATCCTATCTACGATATTTAAGGTCCTTCTCTCCATGTGGGTGTAGTCGTGGGACGCAATGTATATATAATAATAATCTAATATGATTATATGAAGTAATAATAATATGAAGCTTAAAAGTTATCAGTCACGGATAGCTTAATATTTATTAGTATAATTGCCGTCTAGTCTGAGTCAGTGATTTTGATAAACCCACATTGATTTCTTTGTTCAGATCATATCATTATGTATATGGGTGTGACGTTTCGCGAGTGAAGTTACTTTTACCTGTGAAACGTCACAAATGTTCAGATAGTAATCTATAACTTGTTAAATGAAATGAAATGAAATGAAATGAAATGAAAATGAAATGAAATGAAATATATTTATTTGCATGAATGCAGGTTATAAACAGTTACAGGTAGATAGAAAAAGGTGTTCCATGTACATTCCGCCATATCGTGGCATGCAAATTAGAACTACTGTTACTGTACTAAAAGTGTTAAATACATGATTAAGAAAATCTCTTATACCGATGGTGTCTTTTAGTTAGTTAGTTTTACTGGGCTTTTTCCGCAAATCGACATCCATTGTGCCTTTTTTGCGTGACAGCGAGGTAGCTCTACTCTAACCACCCTAGTTCGTCCACGAAACCTATCATCGTTTCAAGGTGTCTTTGTTAAGATGGGTAGTAAATTGACCAATTTAAGTGATTATGAACGGTTGTTCTTGTTATCGATGTGTTTTTACATACATAATGTTCATTCAGTAGTAAGTAAAAATTATTCAAATAAATCATCAATCGTTTTTAACTAAATATTCTAAATAACATGTAGAAAAAAAAATTGAAGATAAGAAAAAAAAAAACAAGTAAATGTAGGTAATTAAAAAAAAGAAGGAAGGTTAGGTAGGTATTCATTCAAAGGTATGTGATAATTATTTGTAATGTTATACGTGTTAGTGATTTAAAATGTGTAATAAACATTATGTCAGGAAGGCTGATATTGTTACTAATATTATTGTGTTCAACGCTATCTAAGAAATAATTAGGATCTGAGCAGTCGCTGCCCTGCTCAATTCATGCCTATTTTAATAAAAAAAATACACATAAAAGTAAGTGATCTTTATCGATATCTTGTTATTGTTACAAAACATGTTTCAGTGGTATGTCTAAGTATTTACCAAATAAAAATAAGCAAAAAATGTTAACGTTACTAATTATTACTGTGTTAGATGGTACATTGCCTGTTATAGTAGTATGTACAGTTAATAATAAGTTAACTAATACTCTGGATTATGCAGTACAGGTTGCATGTGGCTTGATCAATTTGCAAAGTCCTATTATTCAAAATAATTAGTTGCGAGACAATAGTCAATAAACATATTCATTTATACATTTTAAGACTTTTATTTGTATGATAATGTTGATTACCAAAGAAATTAAGACAGAGCCCTGATGACAGACCAACAGACGGACGGACAGACATCGGAATTTTAGCAATGGGGTTCCGAACGGAACCCTATCTACCCTTATCTGGCAAATATGAACTTTCTTTCCTAGATTTTTTAATTTTGGCGCCTTTTTCTGATATCGGAATCTGTTGGTTTTATTATAACAAAAATGACAATGATTACCTAGTACGGTGTAAAACTTTGAAATAATACAACAACAAACATGAAAAAAATATTTAATTTATTTTAGCTCAGTTATAGTATTGTTGGCATTATTTTACACTTTGTAAAATGGTTTTAAAAATGTTCTCTTTCCAAAAAAATTCTGCTGATAAAAGCAATTCTTCTGCATAAGCTTTATCATAATTTATCCAATATTTATATATTTTGTGATTGGTTTCAAATTGAGGATCAGCAAAAAAATGCGGCATTGCAAATAGCATTAATCGCCCTGTCTTCGGACTTCTACATAGCCAACTGCACTCGAAACGTAAGAATTTCGAGACGACAAGGCGGCTTTTGCACCTCGTATTGCAGCTAAATTGTATTCGTCATTGGATTGAGTGAACTTTAGCATCATAGCAGTATCAACCCATGGCATGTTTGTGCTACAAGCTTGCACGAATCCATCCGATGTGTTCATTTTACAGGTCTAAATAGAAATGCCAAGTTTTCGTCGAAAGAATCAGCAAGGTCCATATTAAATGCGATGATATCGTAGAAAGAAGTAACAGTGTCCATATTAAAAGCCAGTCGTTAAATATTTCAAGTTAAATACAACTTAAACGTGAAATAAAGGGTCCTGAAAGAAGCGTAAATACAATAAACTGGCAACTGACAGTGACATTTTGACATTTTTCGACAGTGTTGACCAGTGTGAGACAACCGGAGACAATACATTTTTCATAGAAAAAAATGGTGTGTTGTCTCTGTACGCACTATCTACGTCACATTTCCGGTTTACTGTTTTTCGCAATTTTCTGGGGAAATAATGGGTAAAAAAATAAAATAATCGCATTCTTACGTACAGGAAGCATATTTACCGAAATGGTTTTCGATTTATCCTACATTACAAATTTTGAAATGTTGTCAAATCGGATTTGTGTAGTCCCTCCCTTTTGTGTGTATTTCTTTTATTAAAATTAATCTTAATAAAAAAATACACACAGTACGTGATCTTTTCTGATGTCATGTTACAAGACATGTTATTGTTGATAAACGTTATTGTTGATATCTTTGATATTTTCTTTGTTATGACGGTAGAGTATAACTTCTACGTAGATTAGTTAAAAAAATATTTAGTTTAAGTCTCTCTCTCTTGTCGTTCCCTCATGACTGAGGATCGTGGTCATCATTGGATGTCTTGCACTTGGAGTGAATAATTTGCCTCCATCGAGTCCTGTCCATTGCTTCCCTCACAACCAAGCTTAGCTTAGAGGAATACGTGTCCTTTACTTGATCGGTCCACCTGGTTGGGGATCGGCCACGAGCTCGTTTACCATCTGCGTACCCAACTACGATCAGCTTTTCGAGACTCTCGTTCCCTCTTCGCACTATGTGGCCGAAATACGAAAGAATTCGCTGGTGGCATATTGTAGACAGGCGGGTTTTGATCTTGAGCTGTGAGAGAATCGATTTGTTGGTATGTTTGGCGGTCCAGGGTATTCTCATCATACGCCTCCAGCACCACATCTCCAACGCATCGATCCTCTGCCTCTCTCGATCTCGTATCGTCCACGTTTCAACTCCATATAGAAAAATGGGAAATGTTAGGGCTCGCACCAATCGGATCTTAGTATTCATGGATATTCCCCTCTTCTTCCATATGTTGTTTAGGCGGGTCATAGCATCCTTGGTCATACCAATTCGTCTCTTTATCTCGGGTACACAACATCCATCTTTGTTCACTTGGGCACCCAGATAAATAAACTGTTGTACCCTAAACAAGCTGTTAAACGAACTGGATATTGACATATTCAATAGCAAAATTCCTAGCGTGAGGCGTAATTTGGTTGAGCGATATTTTAAGTGAGCGTGTTGTTATGTCATAGTCTACATTATTATTATTATTTTTAACTTTATCGCAGCTTTATACACTTAGTATCTAAGCTTATGTTTTTGACGTGACAACGTCTTAAATTAGGTTGCGGCTGGGAGTCACTTATGAAAAAGTGTAACGCTCGGTAACGTTACGATGAGTCACCGAACGAGAGAGAGGCCCGCCGAATGCCTTGCGTCTCTCTCCCACTCAACTATGATCGGTCTGCCGCGCGCGCAGCACTTGAGAATTAGGCGCATTGAATCGGCGCATGCTTGTGTCTCTGTCTTTGTCTTTCTCGAACGTTGATAGTGTTAAGTAAGTTCCTATTGTGCAATTTAATTATATTCATATCAATAAATATTCTACCGAGAAAAAGACGTTGTCACGTAAAATCTTCGCCCGTAAAACCGACTTTACAGGCAACCATTTTTTTTTTGTCGTAAAAAGTTTGTTAATTCTTGAATTTTTAATAGCAAAGCCATAGGCTTAAACATAGCCTTATAACTGTTAAAATTTTAGTTATATTTATTTGTTCGTTCTCGTGCGGTTTAATTCTCTAGTGTATAAGTTAAATACTATGTTGCTACTTGTGAGTTCCTATAATTGGCTCTCTGTTTTCATTATCAATGTATAATTTATGATTACAGCTGTTGGTTCTCCGAATTAAAAAAAATATATATATAATGCTCAACTGTGTCAACGCCTGGTATGATATTTGTTGGGTTATTTAAGTGACCGGCGCGATCGACAACCATAATCTTGGTCTTACACTTATTGACTGCGAGGCCCATTTCGTTACTTTCAGTCTCGAGTCTCCGAAACAGTTCTCGCATATCTTGCACAGAGGTAGCAAGGAGCACGGTGTCATCGGCATATCTTAAATTCGATACTTCGAAAACGATTCGAAATTCGATTTCGATACCGCCAATCGGAAACCCTCTCTCCGAATTATCAAGGGTCTTGCGAATAATGTGATCTCCGTATATATTAAATAGAGCAGGGGAAAGTATGCAGCCCTGCCGCACTCCTTTTTTGATTTCAAACACATTAGAACAATCGGTGCCGATTCTGACGTACGAGCGATTGTCCGTGTAGAGAGCTCGAATGAGATTGAGCAGGTGTTTGGGCACACCCATCTTGTGCAATACAGTCCATAGCTTGTCCCATTGTACACAATCAAATGGTTTGGTGTAGTCAATGAAGCACAAGATAACCGGGCTGTTGAACTCCCTGCTTTTCTCGATGACTTGCCTTACGTTGAGTAATTGTTCCCTCGTGCCTTTACCCTTAACAAAACCTGCCTGTTCTTCAGGAATCTGGCGGCGAAGGTAATGACAGAGTCGCTGGTTTAATATGTGCAGAAGGATCTTACTGGCATGGGAGATCAGCGCTATTGTCCTGTAGTTACCGCAATCCTTAGTGGAACGTTTCTTGTGAAGCGGAATATACAGCGACTCCGTCCAATCGACAGGCCATTTTCCTGTTTTCCAGACGCTGTTACATACGTCTAGAAGAATCGATATCCCTGTGTAACCCAAATTCTCCAATAATTCTGCGGGGACGCCGTCTTTGCCCGGGGACTTTTCGCGTTTGAGTGATTTGAGGGCATGTTCAACTTCCGAACGCAGAATATTGGGCTTGTCCGCTATCCATTCCTCCAGCCGGCTTGTCGGTTCACCGGTATCGTATAACGACTGGCAGTAACTTTTCCAACGTTCCAGTATTTGAGTCATGTCTATCAGAAGGCGCTTTTATTCATCCTCGATGGCGCAGGGTTTGATGCTTCGTGAGTTCGTCAGTTCTTTAACTTTCTGAAACAGTTGTTTAGTTTCGTGCCTTAGAGAATTCTGTTCAAGCTCTAGGCAGATGTTGTTTATATATGCATCATAATCTTGTCAACATCTTCTCTGGACCTCCCGGGTCAGTTCTGAATAGCGCTCCTGATCCTCAGCAGAGCTCGTTCCTCTCCTTCAATTCACGCCGCTCTAGGATGATTTGGCTGGTTGCCGGTGTGATGTCCTTCATCCCAGGTTTTGCAAGGGTATGTTCTTTTGCTGTCTGTATGATCGTAGTTTTAAGAAGATCCCATTTGGCATTGGGGTCTATTGCGTCTTCAAAAGGGATACTCGATATCCTCTTATCCACCTCAGTGCCAAAATTGCTCAAGTCCACCTTCCTCAAGTTAGGGACCGGTTGTGACTTTCGTATCCTCTTCAGGCGGACCCGAACGGCGACTAACAGCTGGTGATCACTGCCGCAGTTAGCTCCCGGAAAAGTAATGGCATTTGTTACCAATGTCTCCATCGCGTGCCCGTTAAAATAAAATCTATTTGGTTTCTATGCCTATCGCCCGGGTAAATCCATGTGTATAGTCGACGAATATGGTGTTGGAAGCAAGTGTTAGTCAGAGTAAAATTCTCCTCGCTGCAAAATTGTAATAGGCGGTCGCCTCGTTCATTGCGCTCTGCAACGCCATACTTACCAACCACACGACGTAGGTGGTCATCGTTTTTAGTGTTGCCTACTTTTGCGTTGAAATCTCCTATGACCATGGTAATTTCTCTCTTTGGTAGTTCTCGGTGTGTAGCTCCTAGTCATAAAAGTTTTCTATGTCTTCCTCGGTGGATTGAGCTGTAGGAGCATATATTTGGATGACGTTCAACTTACATGGGGAACTATGAAAGCTACTCCTCTACTGCTTTCGTTTTCAGGTCCCGAGAAAAACACCTTACTCCCAGAGTGCATAGTAAACTGGCCTTGACCTTTCCAGTGCGTTTCGCGAAGCCCTAGAAGATCTATGCCTTTTCTTCGCATTTCATCTTCCACGATTTGCCACTTTCCTGGTTGGTTCACTCCCCGCACATTCCACGTCCCGATGCGGTGGGGGTGACGGATTGATTTAATGGCACCGCTGTCACCAGTAGCAGAGTTTCCATGCGGAGCCTGGTGAGTCACTGGCGCATGGCCGGTATCATACTTCACACCACCTGGCCCGGGTTGGTGGCGCCGGGCGTCAGCCGGGTCGCATGACATACTCAAATCCGTTACATAACTCTCCATAATGACTCTCTTGGGAAAATAGTGACAGTGGTTTCCCGTTGCCTTCTGTCCCTGACTTTAAGAAGTTATTTAGACTCCAAGGCCACTGAAGCCTCTTCCAGCCGGTTTCCCGGACTAGGTGTCTGGTTATACCGCCATTGCTCGGTCGCCAGAGCCTCGTCCGTTATCTAGCAGGGAGCACCGCGGCACGGTATACGCCGTAATAGTCGTAAATTGATTTTAATAAAAAAATACACAAAAAAGTATGTGATCTTGTTATTGTTACAAAACATGTTTTACCGGTGTAAGTATTTACAAAATTTAATAAAAGTAAGCAGACTGTTAACATTACTAATTATTACTGTGTTAGATGCTTCATAGCTTGTAATAATAGTATGTAGTTGATTTTACCAAAAAAGAGTCCATAATTATATGTATAAGTGATCATTATTGATGTCTTCTTACAAAATATGTTATTGTTGGTAAAAGCAAAGAAGGCTGTGAGTCTTTCTGATAATCATTGTCAGATGCTACAGTTTGTACTAGTAGTAATTTATACCAATTGTACCAGTAGATGATTAAAAATTCTGTGTTCGTTATTAATATGCAGACACATAAGGGCCTGGCCACGTGTTCACGGTTCACGGGTTCATTAATAACGTGCCCTTGCCCTAACGTGTATCATTGGTATTCAATCATAATATGCAAATAAGGCTGATATCTTTATTTTTTTCTTTGTTAAGATAGTACATAACTTCTACGTAAATTAATCCTGGCTTCCTCGCACAACGTATCAGCATTGCGATACAACGAGGAAATGCCGCCAGCATCCTAGGTACAATGCCTCAAGGACCTACTTTAGATTTAAGGTAGGTAGTTAGGTTAGTTAGGTAAGTTACACTTACTATATACATATGTATATTTCGAAAATAAATGTTTTTTTTTATCCAGTTTTTAAACTAAATAAATGTTTATAACTAACATTGCGTTTTTATTTATTGACGGCACTCTTACAAAAAAGCGTTAAAATGAGTAAGTACCTACATATGTAAACTTTGTGGTTTTATAAGGCTTATATCCATGACATAGACTGTCTATCTATACCTACCCCTATTTAGGATAAACTGATCAGTGCCCTGATCCATATGTAATGTATGTGTCAACCAAAACTCTTAGCTGCCGTGCCGTGCCGCCAGATATGCAGAGTATATTTCCCGACCGTAGCTAAAACTGAATGGTGAAAATAAGTATAAAGTAATGGAGAAAATAATATGTCGTAATACTAAAAAAAAGTTCAACACCATCGGAAGCTAAGCCGAGGATCGAACACGGGTCTTTAGCTTATGCGGCTAACGCCATAAACTCTAAGCCGCCTGGCCTCAACGAATATATGCAATCTCTGTAACAGGCAAGACGGTCGCTTTAGTACTTCCATCCAAACCAAACTTAGGGTTTGCGGTTGGGTTTAGTATAAGACATCTATTCATTAGTAATTTAACTATATATCGTAGTGTTACTACTTTAATAACAAATCAAAATATTTCATTAAATAATTTTACTTGATTCAACAAAAAGATATATCGTCATGTTTTTCAATAAAATATAGGAAGTTTAATTACAGATATGCCAAATTATCCAACTGTTCTCGTTATCGACAATGTGTTCGATTTTATTGTCACTGTCGCTATCCAATGTGGATACAGAGTATTAACAAAAACGTGATAAGCTGTCAGATTATCGTCTTAAACATACGATGATGAGAAACCATGGAAAGCCGCTGTAAGTAAGTAGGTAGTGTAATAGGCTAGATGGCAAAAAAAAACTAATTAGTCCGTCTGTTAGATTATTAAAAAATATTCGACATGTATTTTTTTCATTTGATCGTCAAATGAAAAATGACGGAAATACAGCACTTTAAAGTTTCGCGTGACGTCACAATTGAGTACGATTCTTACTCACAAGTGTCGTCACTAGCCCCCACCACGGAACTTTGACGCTCTTCATATTCGTAAATTTTAGTTATCTTGAAAAAGGAAAAAATACGTGTCTAATAATTTTGGATAATCTTTCTGACGGACTAATTAGAATAATAGTTTTTCAACCTAGTCATCATCCCTATTGTGTTTCGATTTTTAGTGCTAATTTCTAATACAATGTTGCCTACAGCATACAAATCTGCCTACAGTTAACCTCTAATGACGATCGATTATCGGTTGAATGGTATGGTATACGCAAGTTGTTAATATCAAAATATACTATATCACACATCAGACGTGACCGTGAAATGAATAATCACAGAACCAAAATAGCAACAAAATAAGTAGGTATTTTTAAGGAACGTTGATTATTATCTAGTTAAATAAGTACATAGGAAAATAATTTTAATTAGTAGGCACTAAACTCTACACGTATTAGTACAAGTATCAAAGTTCTAAACAGCAATCCCAATTTTACGTAAATTACTGTACTGAAACAATTATTACTAATCAAAGTAACATAAGTTTATCTGATTTAAGTATCAAGGTTAAATACACGGCTTGAGCGCGCTATAGTATCCGTCGCACGCTCGGCTCTCGCCGGTTACGTGGTCGATGCGGAGAAATACCGAAATCAGGGTAGCGCGCTCGACCGCAAACGCTCTCTTGTTTTAAGTAAAAGTACCACTTTGTCGATTCTTGATATGTTTCATTTCTAAATGAACCTTTATAGCATTATTAACATTAGCGCCTTATCAACAACATATAAAGTGGTATCTTAGTACCGAAAACACACACATCTGTGTTTCTAAAATGATTTGTGTGATTCATCCAGATAAGTACCATATTTTAACCGCTTTAGTTCAATTCAATTCAGATATGTGCCCCCAGATTCATGAGTAAATATTTAGCATACATATCATACACTGATATTATTAAAGAAAAAGGATAGGTACAAGTATTTTGATTTCAAGTAGAAAGAAGGCTGACAACGAACATAATTCAGAATAAGTTAAGGGTTAAGGTAACACTATGTTTAAAGGAATAAATAAATACTACAGTAAATAAATATTACAGTAAAGGAAAATTGCAACACATACATACTCGTATACTAGTGCGATATGTGAGTATTGAAGACGAATGCATTTTGCACGTGTAATATACGTCGGGTATGGAGTCGTTTACTTTGTCCAATAAATCACTTTGATGAAGCTCCCTTATGTCAAAAACTTACACTACATATTTTTTTAATATGATCAAATCAAACACATTAATACTAAATAAAACCCACAAAACTGTTAGAACAGCTTGACGTGTATTCGTATTAAGATTAAGACCTATTTGAAAACGGCTCGTTGATTATAAGAAGCATTTTTAAAGCTACAGTTTTCTTATGTTTCTACCTAATACAAAACAAAATATCGTTCATGATCCCGAAAAATCTGAAATCAATTTCAATATTTCAAGCGTGCCGTCCTCTGGGGAAATTATCGTTGTCTCCCTCAATGTTCGTACTTTACTTGAAAAAATATAAACGACTCGCGACTACCTACTTTTATACATAAGAATGAATAGAGATAATAAAACCCAAGTTTAACAGACATCTGTTAGATTTTAATACTCCTAATAGTTAGGCCTCGGTCGTTCTGACCAGCCGCTGTGCGCGGCGTCCGGCGGGCGATAGTCGCCGCACGCGGCGGGCAGCGGGCGTATGGTCGTTCTAAAATGTGACCGCGGCGGGCGAAACGACGGCAGTTTCCGAGGGTTTGGGTTTGCTAAGGGACATCCTTGTGCAAAATGAAAATAAAAAACTAGCATATTTATTGATAAAGAAGTTATATTAATGATGATACACTAAAACAAAATAAATATTTATTTTATTTTATTTATTTAGAAACGAACGGTTTTATATAAGCTACAAAAGTGTTCATTACAAGCGGTCTACACCTGGAGTTTCCTTAATATTAACAAATTATAAGTACTTAAATAATAAATAACCGTAATGACAATTGGTAAGTACTGTTGTAGGTTAGTGTGAACATACTCGATTACAACATTAATTAGCTAAACAAAATAAAGTAATCTTGAAAATTAAACAGTAAACTTAAAACTTTAATCAATTTGCTCGCTATGTTTTAACTCACGGAAAAATGTCTATATCGAAATATATTGCGGTTACGCATGGCACGTCTAATAAAAGAGTCTTTTCTATGAATGCTGGGTAATCTATAATGGAATTTAAATTTTTAAATAAAAACATCGAGTCAATAAGTCCTACCCTTTTCCATGGGTGCAATGCGATGCCGTGTAGGTAGCTGAATTTGAATAAGTAACTATCAAAAATATTTCGAGTGCGATTATCTAAAGACCTCAAGAACTCATTTTTGTACTCCATACTGCTTTACTTTTAATTTTTCTATCACTTTAATCTCCATATTTGCTATCGCCGCCTGGCGCCCGCTAGCGTCCACCCGCCGCAATGCTCCAAAATGACTAAAGACGCGGCGGGCGGCGGCCGGCTGTCGCGGGCGGCGGGTGGACGCCGCACGCGACGGGCGAGAACGACCGCTCCCGAACATTCCCGAACACACCATTCAGACGCCGCGGGCGACGGGCCGCCGCACGCCGCGGACGGCGGGTCAGAACGGCCAAGGCCTTATATCTTTAAAAGTAGGTACCTAGCCCGCTAGCATATGTACTATAGCGTTCAGAATTGCATGGGCAATTTATGAATGAATTCATTCATAAACTGCCCATGCAATTCTGAACGCGTGTGTACATAATTATAATTTAACGATCGCGCGAAGTGAGTGAGTTCTCCGGATCTACTGGATTAATCCAGCGTTTGTCTTTATGCTTGTTAGACGATAACTCTAGCAACGTTAATCGTATTGACTTGTTATTTGGCACGTAGGTAAATGACCAGTGATCGTAAATTTTGTAGTAATTTTGGTGCAGCGTAGTAGAAATAAAGGAATTTCTACAAAAACATCTAGAGAGGTGATCAATTAAGGTACATATTACTGTTATTAATTCTAATTAGGTATCCCAACTAGAATAGGGAATACAGATGCATTTAACGCAACAATGCTGCACCGAAATTGCTATAAAATTTACGATCACTTTAAATGACACATACTTTAAGTAAATATTGTTTAAGTTAAAATATGAGCAAGGTCGGTTATGCAGTTGCCGAGTTACATGTGACAAATCGTATCAAGTATCGAGGCCTTCGAACATTTTGAAGTAGCTTGTAGGAAGAACGTCTCTGCTTTGACAGACGTTTCAGCAGCCCTCTTCCGTTTCATTTTCATAACTTAAGGCGGATGTTACACTGGATTCGATACCATGTTTATACGATATTATGTTTATACATTACATCCACCCTGATGTAGATGGCTGTGGTTTAGTCACTTCACTTGCTGTTGATCCACATATTACTTCAGCTTTTGATCTTCCAGGTTGTGGTTCCAAGTTGTTTTCACAAGACTTCAAAATAGATTTAGCGATTTGATCACCAATGTGCTTTTTATTATTGAGGGAGTCCTCAATGTATCATTTTTGTTTTTATTTTGCAATAACAGATCAGAGACGCGGTTCGCAATGGCGGATTCTTTTTTTTTTCGTCATTTTGGACAGGCTAAAGCTCTAATCCATACTGCCTGCAATGGCGGATCCAAATACCGATGAAATCTTTAAGCGGTTAATTTTAGTGGGAATAAATGAAACATAATAGGTAAATGTAAAAATAAACTATAAAACATTTTATTTACTTTATAAAAGTAAGTTTATATATATACTTGCAATTAAATTTCATTTTAAATAATTATTTGAAATAATACAAGTGACAAATAATATTAGGACCTTGTTGCATTGGACCTAAAAAAAAATCCCCAGTCATTTTCAAATTAAAAAGCTACTTTACAGCCCTTGGGCGTAATTTAGGATTTACCGACCGCATCGCTTACGTGTAATGACACCTTTTACGAGCAAGTGTGATGAAAAGAATAATAGGTGAAACATTGCAAATATAGTCACTAAGCTATTTTTTTCTTAAATTGTCCATGAAATGAATATATTGAAGGAGGCCAAGCAGATCGAGCAGGTCGCCTCGCGGGATCTGCAGGTACGCCGTCAATGCTTATGCTGACTAAGAAGCAAGATGTCCCCGGTTCGAATTCTCTGCCGGCGTCTATATTTCCGTGCACATATAACCCGATCGCCTTCAAATCAAGGGTGAACAGGCACCTTCTGGGCGAGCTCGCTCCATCGTAGGCCACGTCTTTGCCCTCGGCTAGTCTGTGGCCAAGAGCGAGCTCATAGAAACATAGAATTTGTTTTTTTTAATGTCGCAAGTATCTAGTGGTCGTTGGCTGTATGTAATTTTTCCTTTGTCAGTTTAGTGTTAGTACGCAAATTTAAAAAGTTAGAGCAGCGGACAATAATGTTTCGTTCATACTTACGCCATACATTACTTCACGGCCGCCGGCCAAGAAGTAAATGGGGGGAGCCGTAAACAAGGAACTTCATGTCTTCATTTCGTGACATAAATGCATACATTTACGATCATGTTTGAGAAAAAACTATTTTAGGGTGAAGATAATACTTACCAATTAATTTCAATAGAATAAGGGACGTCAAAGGCATTATACACAATTAAACCAGATGGTTCTTATCAAGTTACACAATTAGGTACTATTACTTTTGTTCGTTTTACGGACAGCCAAAATTTAAAGATTAATTTTGCAGCATTGTTGCTAAGCCAATTACGACTTAGTTAGAATTTGAATATATCTTCCTACTTTCCTCTTGCACCGCAATTTAAAATTTAACTCTGAAATCATGTTGTGATTTTTTTTTGGTTTACAACAGGATATCTCACGGTCTGCAATCAAGCGTTGATGAGGTGGAGACTGCCTAGAAACCGAGCAACGGGAATATCTATCAAGGTTAATTGACATGTCCCGACCACCTGGCGCTCCGTGATCACTACGCTAAATCCATATATCAAAGATAACATCCCACACAACACATTAATGCCTTGTCCGAAATTGGAGACTTACGCGAGTCAATGCTTGTCTCTCCTGGGGCATAGGTATGTTTGATAATTCATTACAGAACGTTGGCGATAGTTTTTTAAATTAGTACACTATTATTATCTAAGATCAGCAGAATTGGTTTTGCCTGACCTCGTGCATGGATAATATACCTACTAAGAAAATCCACACGATTCTATGTTAGACTAGACTACTTACTTAAAAATAGCAGAACATGAAAATTGTGAACAAAAAGCCCAATATGCTGATGATATTGCCATTTATTCTGCTCATTTACACATTATTGATGCAACCAATTTTATTAACAGTGCACTGAATTCTCTAGGCCTATGGCTTGATGCCCATGGTTTGGATTTATCTCCTTCGAAGAGCTCTGCTCTAGTGTTTTCAAGGAGTCGTAATTGTCCTCAAGTCAATATCTCTTTCCGTTTCCATGCTATCCCGATCTATCGTAAAGTTAAATTTATTGGAGTTACCTTTGATTCCAAATTATCTTGGGCTGATCATATTAGTTCTGCGGTTGGAAAATGTGAAAAGAACTTAAACATAATTCGGGCTCTATCGGGATCGTGGTGGGGAGCTCACCCTTACTCTCAAAAATTACTATACAACGCTGTAATAAGATCCCACCTTGATTTTGGCTCTATCATTTTGGAACCATGTTTTAAAAAAGATCTTAAAAAACTAGATAGGATCCAAACTAAAGCTCTCAGAATAGTCACTGGTGCCATGAAATCATCTCCCATAAGAGCGCTCCAAGTAGAGTGTGCTGACCCCCCTTTAAATATCCGTCGACAGTACTTAGCTGACAGATATCTGTCTCGCATCGCGCAATTAGAAAACCATCCCCTCTTCCCTAAGTTAAATTTACTAAAAAATCATGTTGAAATTAATCGTTTTTGGCGTAAAAAATCACCTCCAAACCTTGTCACTAGTATGATTAGAATAAATAATATTGATGTCCCTTTAGTAAAATTCCCTAAGATCCCTATTTATACTGTTCCTTTTGCAGCCCTTTCCTACCAGCAGAAAATTGCCAGTGTTGGTGTAAATCGGAGTTCGGCCAATATTAACGAAATTTTTCTGGCTTCATTAAGAGATAAATGGCAAGGTTGGGATTTACTCTTCTCTGATGCCTCAAAAACTGGCGACGGCTTTGTCGGATGTGCCTTCATTCATGATAATTTGGATTCATCTCACAAATTTCAACTTCCATCTATTTGTTCAATTTTCACTGGAGAATGTATTGCCATTTTAAAGGCAGTCAAATATATTTTAGAACATGAGCTACAAAATTCAATATTTTTTTCAGAAAGTCTAAGTTCAATTCAAGCCATTACTTATAACTCCTTTAAAATTTGTGCTAAATCCCCCATTGTCTGCCTTATTAAAGAAGCTTTATACTCTTGTCATTTGCAAAATTTTAACGTACACTTATCATGGATCCCTGGCCATAAAGGTATCCATGGTAATGAAAAAGTGGATGAAGCTGCTAAAGATGCAGCCCTACATGGTAACAGGTCCTCCTTCCAATGTTTTAGTAAAGATTTGGATGTAGTTTCTTCGGCAAAACTATTGTGTGTTTGGACAGATTTTTGGGCAATTAATAATAAACTGCAATTCTTCCAAATACAGCAAAAAAATTATCTCAAACCCTGGTTTTTTAATTTAAATTTAAGAAAAAAGTATCGAGCAGTTTAATTCGCCTAAGACTAGGTCACGTGTGCTCTCCAGAATTTCTTTTTAAAATTAAGAAGAAAGGCAGTCCGGAATGTCAATGTGGGTATGAGTTTGGTTCAATTGATCATTTATTTTTCGCGTGTCCGCTAAATCGCCATTGCCTGCAGGATCTCCTATTGAAAGCCAAAGTCCATCTTCCATGTAATCTCAAATCATTATTGGCTTTAGCCAGTTCTGATCCTAAGATTTTAAAATTACTTGCACATTATATCGATAAAAATAATATAAGGCTATAATCTTTAATTTTTTATTTATTTATTTTCCATCTTAAATTTATTTATTCTTAAACTCAAATTTTTGGGCTAAATTTTAGAAATATACTCCACAAAACTTGACACTGGCAAAGTGCCCTGGCAGCAATAGCCATTCTTACGAAAAAAAAAATATTGTGGGATTGATAAGTTTATTCTTTGTTTAATTATGGATTTATACGTTTATCACTAGTGCCAGAACATTAGTATAAACGTCAGGAATGTGAATTTATTGTTAAATGAATGAGATATGGCACTGAAGAGGCATATCTCAGCTCCAAAACAATGTCGGATTGTCCGCAGTAGCGGTGAGTAAAAACTTTAATTTGTGTTCAAACTTTTAAGTTAGGACATGGTCCTAGTAATTAGATATTATCTTAGGTTTATATTTTATTGTTTTAATTCAGATTTTAGTACGAAATACTTGAATTCAGTGTTTTACCAAACGTCTAAAGTTAGTATTATATTTGTCGATTTGAGGTTACAAATCCAACTCCAAAAACTTAATTGGATACTATAAAGTGTTACAAAGTATTGGCCATTTATAATTTTATCATTACGAGTGCCTATGACACTTAGTGACAGATAGGTAAATGTTATAATTTGCTTTCATGCTATCACCATTGTAAAATTATTTCCTACGGTTATTTTATTAAAAGCAAAATATGGAAAGAAAAAAAAATACATATTAAAAGCAACAAAAATAAAAAAGTCTGCATATACGGCGAGTACAAGTACAATCATGTATCCAACAACAAAAACGGAACCTCATTTTGGAGATGTAAGAAACGGGAGGAGTGCAGTGCATCCATAACAGTTAAACAAGAAAACGATGCAGTAATTCGAGAAAGTCAACATTTGTATGCGAAGCAGATCCTGATAAAATTATGAGGGATGTAATAATTGACAAGGCGAAGGACAATGTTTGTCAAAATATGAAATCCGTGAAACAAAACTATGAAAGAGCATGTCTTTTACACATTAATGAAAGTGACGTTTCTGAACAAGTCTCATTTCCGTGTTTTCGATCTGTTAAAGACACTTTGCACAGAGCAAGACGAAATTTCCTGGGTGTCGATACTACTGAATTTACAAAGTCTGGCAGCGTCGTAATACCTCGTATTATAGCCAATGACTTTTTAGCCGCGGAGTATGAACTGGACGACGAAACCAAGATCTTTTTGTTTTGCTGTAAAAAAAACCTAAAGCTTATAAAGTATTGTGCTGGTTAGAACAAACACTTCTTCGGCGACGGAACTTTTAAACGTGTACCTCAACCATTCTCCCAGTTATTCACTGTACACGTCGATGCAGGGAGCTCGGAAATCGCAACAAACATTGTTCCAGTTTTGTTTGCATTGTTGCCAAGCAAATCGGCAAGAACATATGAAGCATTATTTATCATGATACGTGATGTGCTTGGTATAAAAATAAGAATTTAGGTACAAATGCGATTACGAGCTACGACAAGTAAATGCGTGTAGAACAATTTTTGAGCAATCAAAGATTACAGGGTGCTATTATCACTTTAATAGAAACATCTGGAAGAATGCTGAAGACTGTGGTATGACAGTTAATTCAGAGCAAAAAGATATTGTGAGAATGACAGCAAATCTGCCTCTCCTACCGGCTCCTTTGATTCAGAACGGCTGACAAGAAATTGTAACAAATGCTCAAAACTCTGCAGAATTTAAAAACTTCATAAATATTTTAAAAAGTACTGGATGAAAGTGCCAGCCTTGGTATCTTGCTGCAATGAACGGCATAGAACAACAAATGCCTTAGAGTCATGGCACAGACGCGTCAATGTAAGGTTCCAGCATAAACCCACGCTCATCCTGTTTATGGAGACTCTAAAAAAGGATGCCGAGTACCAATCCCTCAGGTTACGGAAATCTATACTAAATACAACAAACCGCAAAAAAAAAAGACATTATTTTTGACCGGAAATACAAAATGAGCTCAACTCACTTAATGAAGGAGACATAACTTGTTTCCAATTTCTCCAAAACATTTCGGAGATCAAGTTAAATTTAAAAATGTGTACTACAGTACACATAATATAAGTCCAATAATAATATTTTGCGTTCAGGAAGTACTACAATTTTATTTTAGTTAGTATGCATATTTCCCTGTTATAATTATGCAATTTAAGTTATAATAAAGTTTTTTTTTCTATCTGAAATAAATATTTGTTTTATTTATTATTTATTTAAGCTTTATTGCACAATTACAAAAAAAGTACAAATGGCGGACTTAATGCCTTGAGGCATTCTCTACCAGTCAACCATTGGATAAAACAGAAACTTGTATTTGGTGCAGGATCGTAAACATCGAGAAGATATAGGAAACACAAATCAACAATAATACATTGCTATAATAATTGTATAAACATACACATATAAATATAAATATACCTACATATACATACATAAATAAATAATGTACCCAAGTATAAGTATGCAGAACATCTATCACATGAGCTAGTTAGAGAGGTATTTACGTACCTTGCGCTTGAAGGAGAATTTGCTCTGTGCTTGCCTCAGGGGCAGAGGGAGATCGTTCCAAAGACGAGCTGCCTGAATGGCGAATGAGTTAGACATAAAATCAGTGCGGTGAAAAGTAATAGATAATTTAAGACTACGAGAAGTGCGTAACTCGCAACCAGGACGAGGCTCTGCAAATTGAAATTTAGATTTAAGATAGCCGGGAGCAGCCGGATCGAATAAGATAGTATGGAGGGTGCAAAGCATTCTGAGAGATCTACGATCACGGATGGGAAGCCAAACCAGTTTACGGCGGTAGGAAGATAATTTTATGGTTTTATTGTGTAAATAAGTTTAGAAAAACCAGCAATTAAAAGAAAAAAAATCTTGTTTAGAACGCCTTTTTCATTCATAGCTTATAATCCAGTAATTGAATTGACAGCTTGTATGGAAATTTTGATTGTTCGGGAAATAATTTATAATAGCTGACTTTTTTATCGTAACGGATATATCGTTAGTTTAGTATTATGTATGCAACAAAATCGAACAAAATATCGATACATGCTAATCGTCACAAATATACGACCGTTTTTGTTGTAAGATTTTCATGTATGTATGTTTTTTTAGTCGTTTAAAATGGGTCAGGGCCAGTTTCTACCTATTAATATTTGTTTCTAGTGAAAAACACATCTATCACCCGCGCCGTGCATTTTGTGGATTTAACAGTTTTACATGATTAAATCATCATCGTCGGTTTCGCTTTTAACAGATAGAAGACAAATATATATGTCATCATATTCACAAACAAGAAAAATATTTATTACAGTTTTTTGAAAAGGTAAACTCTTACATAATCTTACAAAGGTTGTCTGGAAGAGATCGCTTCTTAGCGATAAGGCCGCCTGTTGTCTACCAGTGTTTATATTTTAGTGTTTAATGTATATTGTTTTTATTTCCTTGTTGGTGAACAATAAAGAGTATTTGTATTGTATTGTATTGTATAATCAAATAAACGTAGAAAACAGCAGAAGAGCACCGTACCTGGCAATTTTCTGCATTTCAATCGAATCACGATAGCTCAAAAGGTAACGTGGCTTTTGAGAGTTGATTTCGATTCTTTCGTTGTCAAAATATCCGAAAGTGGTCTTTCGTGGTAGGCGCATGGACACAATTTTACTTTCGGGCGGATATGGACGCAAATACGAAAGTGCATTGTTTTGGTGGTTAGGAATGTTAGGATACGACAAATCCGCCCGTCCGTTGAACCGTCAATGCCAATTTTCGAAGTTCATGGCATGGTAGGGCCCCAGAACCCAAAGTGGGGACGGAGTAAGAGAGTCATAGATAGAGAAAGAGTGAGAGAGGAATAGAAATGCGGGAAGGGGAATACCGGCATCACGTAGCTGCACGCATTAAACTTTATCGATTATTTTTCCTTACTTCGGCTTACGGAAATCGACAGATTATATATTAAGAATAAGAATAAGAATAAGAATAAATTTATTATCAGTAATATACACATACATATTACACCATAGATGTCCGGCGAGCTCCAAACTAGGCTAAGCCTGTATCTTGGAGCTCGGAATGAATTTACAATGAAACATGAGAAAATAAAGAAATAATTAAAATTAGTATTGAAGGTGCTGTTATTATGAGTGTGTGAGTGTAAGTGTTGTGTGTTTGAGTGTGTGTGTGCGTATGTATTTGTGTGTATGTGTTAGTACGAATGAGTGCGAGTAATAAATAACAACCATAGTTGACCACAAGATTAACTATAAGTGCCGAGTAAATGTAATAAATAAGTCTTCCGTGTCATTGTATGAAAGGGTAGCAAACCATTTTTTTAGTTTTGATTTGACTAATGATAAGGTACAAGCTTTTAAATCAATAATTTTGCAAACAGCATTGTATAAAAAAGGGTGAATGTAAAAGGGTAGTCGTTGAGCGTGTGTAGTCTGGACAGGAGGTACAGGGACTCTGTATGTGCGTCTATTCATTATGAGATCTCTTATTGGTGACTTGGCAATCCCTTTGTGAACTCTAGTAACTGCGTTGAGAATAAATAATTGCCGAACTCTGAGGAACCCTGTTTCATTATAAAGCAAGTCAGTAGGGAATCTAAAAGGTTTTTTAAGCATTACTTTAATAACCGAACGCTGAGCGCGCTCGATTTCGAGTATAATTGTCTTACCTGCGCTGCCCCAAACAGCAATGCAATATTGAATAACTGGCATAATGCATGGTAGACTACACGGAGGACATCCGGCGATGAACAGTCCCGGAGCCGTTTAACTAAATAGATCAGTTTTCTAACTTTCTTTGATAGACCACGTATGTGCTGTTTAAATGATAAGTTTTCATCTACGATAAGGCCTAGATACCTTATGCTGCTGCATCTACTTATAGTAGCACAGGAACAGCTTGCATAATTTAGATCGCAGGAATGAATTTTAAGGTGGAATGCGTGTGGAGCAGAAGAAACAGACGTTTTTGAGAAAGGAATATGGCAGCTTTTACTCGCATTTAAAGTGAGGAGATTGTGATCCAACCAGTTAGACACCTTAGTTAGCCCAAGTTCAGCTGATCGATATGTTTCCTCCCATGTATTGCCACTAAAAAGGACAACTGTGTCGTCGGCATAACAGATAATATCAGAATTTGGAATAGTCCTTAGAAGAAGGTCATTGATGAAGGTAATAAAGAGCGTGGGACCAAGAATACTACCTTGAGGGACACCAAAGCAGATGGGCGATTTGCTACTAGTTAAATCTCCAATCTTTACTACTTGTTGTCTATTTGTTAGATAGCTAGAAAACCAGTTATGAGCTAAACCGCGTATGCCTAAGGCCTCCAACTTCTTAAGAAGAATGGGAATCGAAACTGTGTCAAAGGCCTTAGCCAGGTCTAAGAATACTCCTATGCAGCATCTACCAGCATCTAGATAGTTAGATATTTTATTAGTAAGAGAAAGGGCAGCATCTTCTGTCGATATTATTCTTGAACGTTGAATTATTGCCTTCAAAATAAAATAAAAATTAGCCACGCTCGAGAAAGTCGAGATGACGTTTTTTTTTACAAGTTTGTAACCTACCTACTTCTTATCGTCAATTGAAAATTGTCAGATTTTTTTTTATAACAAATGGGCTTACTCTTGGCCACAGACTAGCCGAGGGCAAAGACGTATTAGTGGAATATACACTTTTTAGCATATAACTAACTTACCCTACCTTAATCTGACGCGCTCGAGAATTTCAGATGATCAATTTTTTTTTTACTAATCTGATCCTTTATCCTTGACGTGCGGCCACATATACGGGGCTAATACTTGGTGGAGGTATTTAATGGGGTACTAGGTGCAGCGCTGGGGGTGGGGTATAGCGCGGCAGATTAACATACAGGGAGGTGTATGTTAATCTGCCGCGCTTTAGTAAATCCCAAAATCCCCTCTTGGGCTCCCCTACTATAAATAACAATTAATATTGTTTTTTCCCGCTAATCATTAATTTCAGAGATGACAGTTATAATGACATGTATTTTCTGAATAATTTTGACCACGGTTCAAAAGTTAAATCGCAACCAGTAATGCATCCAAATAGTAAATGCCAATTTTGAGACCATTTCTAACTACAATATTTTATTGATTTAATTAATAAATAGATAATTATTTTAATTAATAAGTTGATAATTATTTTAATTATTAAGTTGATAATTTATTGAATTAATAAATTATCCAAAAAAATAATCATTTATTAAAAATACGTCTAGTACTATATATATATTATTTATATTTTAGTAAAAATTAAGTCGAAGTTATTAGTTAGTTGCTATTTGGCAACCAGGCTTTATAACCTAATTTGACCCTTCAGAATCCAAAGTTGCCGATTGCCCATGTAGCGTGGTCAATGAATCCAATGATCCTAGATGGAAAGGTCGAAAGCAGAAAGTTTAACTACGGGATGTTGTCAAGAATAGTTAGGAGACAAACATACTAAAAGTCCTTGCCCCTCGGACCAGAGCCCGAGGAGGGCGGGGGAGGGGGGGCTTGGTTATTCGAGTACATCTCGAAAACGATGTGTCATACGAGATTTTGCTTTACTACTACATATTGAAAGCTCATAAAATTCTCTACAACTTTCACCAATAATTTTTTTATCTATTCCTTTTTCGGTGTCTAGATATGAGCTCCGAAAAATGGTCAATTTTATAAATCTTTATCCCCCACTTTTATTTTCGTACATTGCTCTATATCTTGAAAACTCTTATCTGAGAAAAAAGCTTCTTCTAGAAACCTTGTAGATAATTTGACCTTATTTACCATTCCGTGGGCGATGTAGGTGAGCAGCTTGTCTCTTCCCTTACTAAATTCATTAATTTTATGTTTTCACGCAAAATTAATACTGAAATTGTCCCAATTTTATACGGCGCAAACCTGATCGCCCTTACCAAAAAGGACGGAGGGGTGAGACCCATTGCGGTGGGTTCTACTATACGACGTCTGGCGTCCAAAATTGCGGTTAGACACATTCGTTTAAGATTGCAGGGCCTTTTTGAACCTGTACAGCTGGGTTTTGGCACGAAATGTGGATGCGAGTCAGCCGTCCATACTCTAAGGACCTACCTTTCCTCTGATGATTGTGAAATTGTAGTCAAAATTGACGTTAAAAATGCTTTCAATTCGGTTAATAGGGACACTTTGCTGGCAGAAATTTGGGATAAAATTCCTGAACTGTACAATTACCTTTTCGTTTGCTATTCGGAGTCTTCTAAATCAATGTACAAGTCCAATGAATTATCTTCTGAGGTTGGATGTCAGCAGGGTGACCCTCTCGGCCCAGCAATTTTTAGTTTGGCTATAAATCCAATCATCCAAAACTTGAAATCAAAATTCAATGTCTGGTACCTAGATGACGGGACCCTAGGAGGCGACGTGAATACTGTGCTCTCTGACTTGTCTCTTATTAAGAGTAGTTTCAAAAATATTGGTTTAAAACTGAATTTCGCAAAATGCGAACTCTTCATTCAAAATTCATCTTGTATTATTGCCGATTTAAAACACAAATTTGACGATCTGGCTCCTAATATCAAGTTAGTAGACAAACGTTCTCTTTGCCTCTTGGGCTCCCCTATATTTGAAGAATCTTTTCCCGACTATATTTCTAACTCGATATCAAAATTCAAAACTCACACGAATCGTATACTCGAAATTAGCCCTCATTTTGCATTTGTGATTCTTAAATTCTGTCTTTTTGTCCCTAAATTCACGTATGTGCTCCGATTCTGTCAATTTTGGAAATATCTAAATTTACTATCACCTATAGATGATTTGATCAAAATTATTTTAGAGTCGATTCTAAACATTCAGTTGAATGAGCCTTCCTGGTCTCAGGCGTCCCTCCCTATTCGGTTCGGGGGTTTAGGAATTCGCAAAATTTCAAGTGTAGCATCCCCAGCCTTTTTAGCATCCACTCATAGCACAGCCGGTCTCATAGGAAATATTTTAAGGGCTTTGCCCACAAACTGTGAGATCGCAAGCTTTGACGATACTAAAAATGGTTTTAAAATTGACTGCCCGGGCAAAGACTTTCCAGACAATCCAAAATCACAAAGGAGTTGGGATAATGTTTACCGCGATTTAACTTACAATACTCTTTTAAATAACTCTACAGGTCCAGATCACGCGAGGCTATTGGCGGTCGGATTCGGAACCCGGGAAGCTGGTTACTGGCTTCACGCCCATCCTTCGCCTAATACTGGTACTTTCTTGGATCCGGCCTCCCCTAGACTGGCGACTGGTTTGCAGGAAAAATAATTGCATATTTACAAAAAAATCTGGTTTATTTTTTCATAAACGGGTACTTATCAAACAGCCCAGGTAAGCTGTAGATATGGTACATAAAAGTTTTTTTAAATTATCCTATTAGAGTGCCACTGCTGGGCAAAGTTTACAAAAATAAATTATCTTCTTATGAAATAAGCATTCAAGGTCAAGTGGCTGATTACGCTAAGTTTTGCAAAATGTCAAAGTCAAATATACCTATCTACAACTTATTTCTCTTTTCGTTAAATAAACTTTGTGAGGAAAGGAAACCAACATACGTCGGCCTTAAAATCTATCATTAAGTATATATCTTATCCAAGGACGGAACCATGCTAGGGTAGACATAGGGCTATGCTCGGGCATGGGCTCGGGCCCATATCCGTATGTACCCACTCAAAAGATGGTAAGGACAGAACGCCTGTAGAAAAAGTAATAGCAAACATTTAGTGAATACATACTTAGGTAACCCTCGGATTGCATTGATTATTTCACTAGCTCACGTACATTCCTTCTCCCATTTCACCCCTATTAGGGACAATTCTCGTAACAAAACTATTCCATGTTCTTAAGAGTCAAACTAACCCCCATACCTAATTTCATCTTAATCCATGTAGCGGTACCTATAGTGGGAAGAGTTTATAGACAGACTGAGTAACTGTCACGTTTACATTATATGATATAGTAAGCATCGTAGTCTAAAATTAATAAAAAATAGAACCGTACTGGTTTTGTGACTGCAACGTTACGAAAAATCAGTTTGCTTTACCAACACAAATACGTAGATGGCGTTAGTAAGCAAAATGTACTTATCTAATTACAGGATCTAAGAATGTGGTTGCGCAAAGCCAATTATTGTTTAAACAATTTAAATCGGATCAATTTAGGAGGTATCTTGTTCGATTAGTAGCCCTGTAATACATAAATGAAATACATAAACAGTAAATCGATAAAAGACAACAATGACTACCTTTTATCATTGTGCATTGACAGATTAAAAACAAGAGTTAGACAACAAGCAAAAGTCGACTTTTTTTTAATTACAACTTCTTCCAGTTATTGTGTCTTGGTTGATTTTAATACAATATTACCTTATATTTAATACAGGGTTACTTTTATGCAAATAGGTACCACTATTAGTTTAAAAAATAAAAAGGACCAACGATCGACTCTTAACATTTCTTCTCTTTTGGCAATGTTATCTGGAGTGCGCACGTCACTGGTGATCTTGGTGCACCAAAAACTTCAAAATATCCACGATTAAAATTCACAATACCAATTGTGACGACAGAGTAATAAGTAACGGATTTTAATTTGTAAGTCGTCTTAAGGCCACGCCAATATATTTTATTTATAAGTAAACAAAAAAAAGCCTGTCAAACCTGTCTGCCTGTCTGTGTGTGTAATTATGAAATTATAGTTTTAAACAATATATTTCATAGTGTCTCTGTCTAGTGACCTATGTTTTTTGCCGCTACTGTATTATGGTTACTTAGGAGGGATACCATAATTGTTTTTAATTTGTTGTCTCATTCTGATTGTGCTCTTGGAAAAGCACTTTGGTATAAAAATTTAGTTCCAGTGGTCAAAATAACATGGATTTTTCTAGACCATCGGTAAAAATAAGCACTTGTGCACGGAGCTCCTCACTGATAAGACCTGAATTTCACGAGGGCTTCATCGGCAATGAAAATGCAGATAAGCTAGCTAGAGGGGTATCTATGAGCAACTTCATAGGTCCGGAACCATTTGTGGGACTCTCACAGGGAACCATTACAATGGCTATCAAAACCATGTCAAACTTAAACATCAACAAGAGTGGTGTGACTTGACTGGCCTTAGGCATTCAAAGCTCAAATGCACGAATTAGACTCGGGATGGAGCAAAAAGCTTTGGAAACTTAGCAGGAGACAGCTCCGAACCATTACAGGGGTGTTTACAGGTCATTATGGTGTCAAAAGTGTGCTGGCCAAAATGGGACTCACAGACAACATTGTGTGTAAGATGTGTGGCGAAGAAGATGAGACTATGAAATACGTAGTGTGTGAATGTCACGCTCTCGCCAGACAAAGAATGAAGAACTTTGGTGCAGGATACCTGGAGTCAAACGAATGCAGAGCACTACCCCTGAGCTCCATTATCCGCCACATGGAGATGGTCGAGCAAGCTCTTGAGTAGTTCAGTAGGGGGCAATTACACAAAAGATCCCCATGGGTCGAAGTGTATCCGCTAAGGCCCCCTGGCACCAGATAAGATAAGAAGATAAGACCTGAAGTCGTTTTGTAGACTGGGAAATATAATACTCAGAAACAAATGTTTTACTGACGTTTACGCTGATAAATAAAACGTCGGAAAACTCCTACAAATCCAACAGAACTCAAATTTGTAATGACACAAGTTTTTGGAGTTCATGCCATTTTAGTTCAAGATGGCAGTCCTAATTGGCATGAGTTATCATGAAACAAAGCTCTTCCATTGAAGATTATGACTTCAAAATTACAGTTACAAACTTGCATCCTTTGATAACGGAGTTTAATACTGACTTTAACGATCTTGGTTTAAGACTTAAGCTGATAGCGGGTAGCGAGGTATTTCTTGTTCGTACAAAATCAGGCGAAGATCTTTAATAGTGCATGTGATAATAATACGACATTGAATATTTTGAATAGTGAGATATACATTTTCCTGCTGACATCATTATAAGTTATAACAACGAGTTTTATAATATAATATATATTCTTTATTGCTCACCAATAATGATAAATACACATACAAAGAAAACTGTTGTACAAGATAAAAAAATAATTGGCACACAACAGGCGGTCTTATCGCTAAGAAGCGATCTCTTCCAGACAACCTTTGGGTGGTGGAGAAATTTAGAGAAATAAAATAATATAATATAAGTAGGTGAAGCGATTTAAGTTACGGACTAAGTAGGAACATATACCGAGAAATCAGTAAGTTAAATACATATAACACTAAGGCATAAACTTACATACACTAAATTATAATGTAAACATACATAGAAGCATACTTATATACATACGTACATACAAATATACTAAACAGCAGTACAGCAAATAATAATGGACAAGGTTATAGCACACACGGAACTATGAAAGGTACAAATAATACTTTTTTAATTTATCTTTAAAAGCAAAAAGGGACTGAGCACACCTAACATCAGTGGGTAAAGAATTCCACAGGAGCACAGCCTGAAAAGTGAAAGATTTTGAGTAGAATTTT
Source organism: Lathronympha strigana (assembly GCA_949128165.1). Lineage (NCBI taxonomy): Eukaryota > Metazoa > Arthropoda > Insecta > Lepidoptera > Tortricidae > Lathronympha > Lathronympha strigana. Next base: position 27,434,694 of record OX421901.1, on the reverse strand, counting down.
GAACAAGAAGACGGGACAGATAGAAGGAAATTTTTAGCACACCTTGAAGAGGTAACGTATTTGAAGCGCTCTTTGAGATAGCGGGGCGTTGCAGGGTTAAAAAGAATTCCAAACAAGAAAGAAAGCAGGTGAAATTTACGCCTATAACGTATTGGAAGCCATTGTAGCTGGGACCGAAAACGTGACACATGGTCATATTTACGCAAACCAAAAACAAATCGGATACAAACATTCTGAATTCTCTCCAGCTTTTCGAGTTGTTCTTCCGTCAGATCTAGGTAAGAGATGTCCGCATAATCCAATATTGGGAGGAGTAAGGATTGAGCAAGGGAAATTTTAGTAGCAGTCGGAAGAAAATTACTAAGCCTCCTTAAGGAACCCACCGCAGCAAACATCTTTCTGCTAACTTCATTCAACTGTGGAACCCAAGAAAGAGTGCGGTCAAAAATAACACCCAGGTTTTTCACTTGAAAAGCGTACGGAATCATCACGCCGTTGAAGATAATCTGTGGGAGATTATTAAAATTGAGTCCAGAAATCATCTTAGTGCTCCCAATGATGATGGCCTGGGTCTTTGCTGGATTTACTTTCAGACCGTAGCTTCCGCTCCAGTCGGCAATGCGCCGTAAGTCACGATTTGTAGAGGAGATTACCAGTGCAAGATCTTTGACCATGCCTTGGGAATAAATTTGGAGGTCGTCGGCATAAAGGTGGTAGGATGAATCTAAGTTATGAGTAATGGAATTGATGAAGATGGAAAACAATAGAGGAGACAGCACACCGCCTTGTGGAGCACCGGCCAATATGCTGCACCAAGAGGATCGAGAGGTATCTACCTTTATACGTTGCCGACGTCCGGTTAAGTAGCTACGGAACCAGTCGATAAGCTCAGGGGATACGTTAAGGGAACGTAATATTTCCAATAAAATATCAAAATCCACAGTGCCAAACGCGTTACTAAAATCTAGCAACGTTAACACTGTTAACTTCCGATCGTTCATGCCTGCGCGTATATCGTCTGTAATTTTAATGAGAGCAGAAGCCGTACTATGTCCTGAGCGAAAACCGGATTGGTATGGATTGAGAAGGTCATTTGAATTTAGGAAACAGGTAAATTGATGGAACACTAAACGCTCAAGGACTTTGGACAAAAAGGGAAGGATTGAAATAGGACGGTATTCAGAGAAAGTAGTAGGATTGGGCTTCTTAGGCAATGGAATAATATCAGCTTCCTTCCACGTCGTAGGAAAAGTTTTAGAGGAGATTGATGCATTAAGAATATCAGTAATGACGGGAAGGAGAATGTCAAGAAGAGGCAGGATCATATTACGGCTTATGTTGTCAACACCGACGGCATTAGAATTAATGGAGGCCACGCTCTTCTCCACGTCCCTAACGGAAAACGGCGCAAGCGAAAAAGGATTGGAGGCAGGTGTAGGGAGAGAAGAGAGAAAATTAAGAGTTCTGGTCTTAGCGGGACCACCAAAGATAGCGGAAGACGAAAAATGCTGATTTAATTGATCGATGTTAATATCTTTGGAGCAAGAATTAAGCCGAGACTTCCCAACTCCAAGCGACTTTAAAAAGTTCCACACCTTCGCAGGATCGCCATTTTCCACAGACTTGTGTATATGACGTCTTTGCGCATCATTGCGTTTTATATGTAGGTACATATATTAAATAGAGTAAAAATAGCGTTTGGCTGGTAACAGGTCAATATAACACAATATACTTGGTGTCAAGAAATAAAATAAAAGCGTGTTTAAACGTGTAATTTATGAATATATTACAATCGTATGCAGCTATACATATAAAATTCATATGCAATACTTTGTGCTTTCAGAAGTGATAAAAACAAAAGTACATACAACGATGCGGAACACAACCTTTATTTTTTAAATCTGATTTACCTAAACCCTATCTTTGTCATAACGTAGCAGTATCATACATCCTATGCCTATACAAAAATATATTTATTGGCAACAAAACATACCTCCAACAAAATAAACAAATTAAAAATAACTTAAATAAAATAACTAAGAACAAAATTAAACAAAAAAACTAATAGCCCCGGCCCCTGGGGCATGGTCCCAAGAATGCTGGCAGCGTTCCCTCGCTGTATCGCAATACTTATGCGTTGGGCGAGGTAGCTGCCAGCCTTCTTATCCCCGGAGACGTCGACCAGACGTTTGGCCAAGTCTTTATACATAAATTAAATAATAATAAAACTAAACATAACTAAATTATAATAAAACTAAATAGGTCGATCCGTTCTTTATATAAATCGGAACATTCATTCAAGTACCTATGCTCTAACACCCAAAGCCTTTTGACCTAAATGCATATACCGTTTTCATTCCGTAGTGGTTGAGAAGGTTAAATAATATTCAGTGCGAAATACAGATTTCGAAAATATATTTTTTACTTCTTTGGCCTTCTATACAAGTAAAAAAAATTGCATTATATAGATATATTTTGAGTTTAATTTATTATATTTCCCGAAAAGTATGCGATAATCCCTTATTGTACTGCCAAGGTAACTACGAAGATTGAAGAGAATAGTACATTACGATACAAGTGCGAAAAGGAGGAAATTCGCAATGAGTGGCGATGAAGTAAAACGCGACCGAAGGGAGTGTTTTAAATCGACACGAGTTGTGAATTACCTATTCGCACTTGTATCGACAACGTTTTACAGTACATATGGCACTTTGAATTTTAGCATAGGCATATGATGTGCTTATTATCGCTCTAGTGCAGTAATAGCACCATATGTACCGTAATAGTACATTACCTAACTAGTGTGGTAAAACAAAAAAAGGCCGAGATCGCAGATGCGATCAAGGGCTTTATTAATTACCTCATATGTTAGGTACATCATTTTATGCCTACACTTGGGCAGAAATCGGCTTTTTCAAATAGGCACTTTATGGCCAGGTGTGGCATAAGAGCTTTTATGCCACACCTGGACATAAAGTGCCTTTTTCCGCACGCTACGCGTACGGAAAAAGCCGATTTCTGCCCAAGTGTAGGCATAAAATGATGTACCTAACACGTGAGGTAATAAATAAAGCCCTTGATCGCATATTTACGTCCCTCGCTTGCAGCTCTGCTCTGCTCTGCTGATCACTTTATATTGTTTTAATGTCTTATAAATAAAATCACGTTTGGCGTTAGGGCATTCGCCATAACGGTATTTGTCAACAAATGGCTTCATCGTGTTTTAAGCCCATATTACATTAAAACTAATATTTAAAACCGTATGTGCTCCTTAATACGGCATGAGATTGTACGCTTGGTTTGTCCTTTGTAAGAGCTACCACAGCTACTGTCAATTTTGTAAACACCTGGACGTTCAAGTGGAAAACTGTCTTTAGGTGTTCGTAGATATTGTGAGAGGTTTTTATAGGGAGCGAAGATAGTTCTCACTGAGAATTTCTTTAAAAAATTTGCAACCTTATCTGTCACTCCCGTTACATATGGTAGGTACGCTGGTTGTCGTTCGACTGTGTCTAGGTGTTTAGGCGTGTCTGTGCGTCTAGGTGGTCTAATCCGCCGTTTGTATCCGTTTCTCTGCAAAACGTCCTTTAATTGTAGTAACTCCTTATTTAAATAAAATAAAATAGTAAATAACGACTATCAGACTCAAAATTTTTTTAAAGGCGGGAACAAATCACTGCATTGAGTTACATAACCCTCAGATTCTCTCGACGGAAAAGCACTACATTCCTAGGATGATCAAGGAAGCCATTGAAATCCTTAAATATGAAAACTTTAACCGAGAAGATGGTTTTCACGGGTGTGCAATCTCGGTATTCTGAGATCTTGCACTAATTTCGCAAGATTAATCTTGCACCCTAAACCGTGCGCGATCTCGCAAGATTCGCAAGATTGCACAGCGACACATTCCATGACCATTCGTGAGCGCGGCTATGCGCAAACTAAAGTGATTTGCGGCGCTAGAGTGAAAGGGGTGTGCGGGGAATGAGCGGGTGAATTGCGTACGCGTAAGAACTATTTTTTTCGACAGTTTTGCACTTGTTGCCGTGATTTTGTGACGTAATTATTTGTTTACTTTATGTGTTTTGATTGTTTTTAAAAGTAAATAAGACTTTCTACTTCAAAAGCGGCTCTATAATTAGTGAATTAGAGCTTTTTGGTATTATATTGTTTTGTTAATACTTATTTTAGACTTTTAAAAGACGTTTTCTAGCCGAACAAATATAAGAAAAGTACCTTGTGAATTAGTGTCAATTCAATATGTCATCGAAGGTAAATTATAAGGAATTTAATAGTCCGCTCGAAGTATAGAAGTACTTTTTGAAAGCAGAAGATGGATTGACTGCTCAATGCAAAATTTGTAAATCTATTTTGAAAACATCGGCGCGTTCACCTAAAGGTTTACATGTTCATATGAATGCCAAGCATAAAATTGATACGACGCTAAAAAAGGTATCTCAAAATACGACTCCAATTCCGTCTTCAGCAGCACCGCCGTCACCGTCAGTGCCAACAACTAGTTCGTCGGTTTTATCTTCCTCGCCACCAGATACGTCCTCGACAAAGAAGCGCAAAATTTCGGAATACTTTCCTTGTAAAGAAGAAGTCTCTAAAGAAAAACGAATTGCAAGGATGGTTGCTAAGGATGGTCAGACATTTAGATCCTTTTGTACTTCACAAGATTTAAGAGATTTGTTCGAAGCAAAGGGCTACAAGCTCCCGAAGTCTCCTAATTCTATAAAAAGGCTCATAATCACCGATTTACCCTCACTTTCGACGAGTGGACGTCTGGTAAAAACAGGCGCTTCATGAATATAAATATTCATGCAGTCTCAAAAGGAGAAGCGATGTTTTGGAACTTGGGGCTTGTACGGATAGTCGGAAGTATGCCTGCAGAGAGTTGTGTATATTTATTTAAAAAAAAATTGTTCGAATATGGAATTACATTAAATGACGATATAGTAGGTATAACAACGGATGGGGCGAGTGTCATGAAAAAAGTGGGGCGGCTTATAGATCCTTATCAACAACTTTGCTATGCTCACGACATTCAGCTAGCCATTATTGACGTTATTTATAAGAAAAACGACAAAGAGTCTGTTGATGACATTGATAATCTAGAGGAGAATTTACAAACTGACAACTTAGACGGGCGTCAAGTAAACGACGAGGAAAACGAATTTCTAGATATCGAGGAAGAGATTAAAGACATCGATGAATCTGAAGCGTTTGATTGCGTATTACCAGCAGTTGAAGTGGATTTGCTTCCAGAGTTTGACGCTATAATAAAAAAAGTAAGAAAAACCGTAAAGCTTTTCCGAAAATCACCAACTAAGAATGACATACTTCAAAAGTATATGGGTGACGAGTTTGGCAAAAATCTACAGCTGGTGCTTGATTGTAGAACGCGATGGTCGAGTCTTGCAGACATGATTTCCAGATTCAACAAAGTTAAGTCAGGTGTAAGCAAAGCTTTGATCGATTGCAATCTTGGCACAAACCCTAACTACTCGTACATATTTTCAGAAGGAGAATATGCTGCCTTGTCTGACTTAGAACATGTGTTTCTGCCGGTAAAATTAGCAGTGGAAGTATTGTGTCGTAGGGAATCAGATCTTATCACAGCTGAAACTACTTTACGGTTCATGATACAAAAATTAGAAGACCAAACTTCGCCATTAGCACACAAGCTGGCTGATGCGTTGAGAATTCGGATCGGTGAGCGTCGAACAAATCTAACGGCAGCGTTGTTATATTTAAAAGACCCTACCCAATATGACGAAGATTATGAATCAATGAGAACTGACAGCACATTTCATTTGACATCGAAAATAGTGATCAAGAAAGAAATAAAAAAGCTGATCGAACGCTTATTCGTAAAAGACGAACCTGCTTCTTCCTCGGCTGATGGTATTCTCATAATAGATGCGGCAGATAATGATGATGGTGATGACAACACGCCTCTATCATCAATCGCAAAAACTCCTCTCTCTCTAAATGAAGAATTAGAAATGATATTGAAAGCCCGACCGCAAGAACGTCCTTCATGTGCAACTGGTTCATTATTTGATAAGATTATTAAACAAGAAATGAATCTCTTTGAATCAGGAGGCGCAAAAGAACAGTACCTGCAGTCAGCGTTTCAATGCTTGTCATCAGTAGTGCCAACAAGTGTAGAGGCTGAACGAGCTTTTACTGCGGCTGCGTATTTGGCACGAAACATTAGAAGCCAGTTGGCTGATACCACATTAGACATGCTCTGTTTTCTTCGAAGTTTCTTCCAAAATAATCCATATTTTTTTTTAATAAATTGTTCACTTTATTTTATATGCATATTCTTTCAATTTATAATCATGGAACAAGAAAATTCTAATAATAACGAAAATATTTCGTTAATTCGCAAGATCTAGCAAAATACCGAGATCTTTCAAGATTAGGCCTGTTGAATCTTGCAAATACCGAGATTGATAATTATGCTGCAAGATTGCACTCCCTACTTTCAGCTGTCGAAGGCCTGGTATCCAGTGATCCGGAAGTTCACAAATCTAAAAGTGACTGTTCCGGTAAGAAAAGCACGGGTTGATAGTGAGAGTCAGAATGGCGGGTGTATCTTAACAAATATAAGAAAGTAATATACCAAAACGTAGTAGTACTAGATTGCTACTATTTAGTTAGTACCTCTGTTAAAATAATTAGTACCTCCGCGTGATTAAAGTTATTACGAAAATCAGTTACATCCGCCAACCTGACAGTCAAGTTGGTGGGTATATTTGAGTTTGCAATGATCCCATGGATTTTTAGTGGTAATAAAATTGGTACCATAATAATCAAAAAGAAGAGCTCGTTCCGGAATAAAGTAATTTTTATTAAAATATTGCAGGAAGCTAAAGCCTCCTTAGACCCTAAGGAGGCTTTAGAATAGTTTAGTTTAAGCTGAAACTAAATTATATGCAGCATCAAACTAAAAAAAACTTGATAAAATACTTGAAAAATGGTGAAGATAGGACTGTCGATTAATCGTTTATTTATTGGATCCTCTGCCCTTGAATTGTACATTAATTTTTTTCTGGATAGCTGGCGTGGATTGTGTTGCTACGTAGGGCTAAAAGTTCTAATTGAATAATTCATTATACAGCATTTCCTAAGCCATTGGACACAGCCGAAACGTACATGCGTTACGGTGTTTTGAACCAGTACACAAAGTATCATTACAATCGTTGTTATATCAAGTGCAGTGGTTACGAAGAAATTGAAAAAATACTATTTGTAACAGCCTGTATGCAACTAAAACTCATAACGTAATAAATCCTCAAAGAATACCATGAAACCTTCTGCGTCTTTTTGACAACCGTTTAATTTGCCACTTATAACACTTTGGTGGTTGAAAAATGTCATCTGTGAGAAAATTTATAGTGTCACTATAAGCTACTGCCAATGATAGTGGGTACATTTCTTTTTTTGGAAGTTACTTTTGTTTGGAAATTATGGTTTTTATTGTTAGTTCTAATCAAAAAAATATTAACAGTTACCTAGAACATTACTACACTTGCGGCAGCGAGTGATGGCACTTTTGATGCATGACTATAGTGATGTGAAACACTTCAAATTATTATCGTAAAAATTTCAGTCAAGTGCGAGTTGAATAAGTTTGTATTCAAAGTTATGTATATTTTTAAAAAGTTTATTGCATAAATAACGCATAAATATAAAAGACCATGTTCTATGGTAAAACTAAGTATTTAATGCACTTGTCTTTAAATAACTTGTATCTGTAGCGGCATCGAGTCATGGCACTTTTGACACCTGACAATAATGTAGGTATAGGTAGTGAACCACTTCAAATGACTATCGTAAGAACATCAGTCAAGTGTGAGTTGAGAAAATCTGTATAAAATATACTTCACTTTTGTACAGATTTTCTTTATAAAGAGTTTATTAAATAAATAACGCATAAAAATAAAAGACCATGATCTCTATGATAAATTAAATATTGAATGTACATAACTACTTTAATTCGAATCACTATCACGCATTGACGAATCACTGATATCATCTCCTACATTAATTATTATTTCATTATCTAAAATGTTATCTATGTTCACATCTCTTCCGTAATCTTCCCTTATTCGTCGCATGGTACTGTTTACAACCTTTTCCCAGTCTTCTTTTTTAAGACAAGCACAAGCTACTCGTAACAATTTTAACATTTTTGATGTGGAGAACGGAGGTTCTGTGTTGTTGTGTCTTGCTGCATATCCCTTGATTTGTGCCTATATCCACTCAATTGCGTCGTATAGGCAGGGTCACTAACAAATAGGCAGGCCGGGCCGTATGACTTATAGGCCCAGAGTATTTTAATTAGTCTAAGTGTATTTATCAACCATTAATTTAATCATATATGGACGTAGGTATAAATATTAAACTAATCCAAATTCCATTAATGTACATAATAGAGCATATTTGATGTAGGAATATAATGTCATTTGTAACACTACATATCTCTCAATATGTGCTGCTTTGGCTATAGCTAATAAACAATTGCCAATATGAAAAATAAAAAAATCTAAAACACATGATTAAGTGACTGATGATTAATGGTTGAAAATTACAATAAGACAAATTAAAGCCATCCTATATGCAGACTGACGTCAGTTTTACGCCATCGGCATGAAAAGTACGGGCTACCTACCTCTATATCTCTATACCTCTATATCTTCAAATAAATTATAGAAATCGGGGTATTCTTATATCAAAATATATAATACATTTTCAGAAGATGAAATAGGGTAGGATACGCGAATGAATCCACGAGCTGAAAGCTAGTAATTAAGAACTACGTCACTTGTTTTTAAATAACATGTACCTAGATTCGATATGCGATCGATAAATAGCGGAACATCACTACGTCGCCTCTGCAACAATGAAGTTTGATATTTGTTCCTTTATACTTTGCTGTCAATATTTACGGAACTTCATGAGCAATCAAATGAGCATGAGTTTGTCCAATTGCAGAGGTCATCCTGTATCTAGTTTTGTTGTATAATTGTTTAGTTGTATAATGTAGATTGGTATATTTAATTTCACATAACGGTTTAATTTTCCGTATGAAATTCGATACATAATTACTACATTAGACTATTAATAGGTATTAACTTTTAATTACGAATATTCGTAACAATATTGAACGAATGCAAATATTCGTTGCATCACTAGATGAAATTACCGTACTCGTCAAATCTACGTCACAATTATGGGTTTTTTCATTGGGTTTTTTTTTATACTACGACGGTGACAAACAAGCATACGGCCCGCCTGATGGTAAGCGGTCACCGTAGCCTATGGACGCCTGCAACTCCAGGGGTGTTACATGCGCGTTGCCGACCCTTTAAAAACTATCTGGATCTTCTGCGCTATTTACCTACTGGAAATTCACAAGAAGTTTTTTGATATCAACTGGCACGGTTTGGCGCTATTTTTAATGTCAGCACAATGTCAGCACAATGTCAGGCTCATATATATACATCTGGACAGTATTTACGGGCTGCATTGGATCGGACGTGGAGGCCCAGTCGAGTGGCCAGCCAGATCACCCGATTTAACTCCACTGGACTTTTTTGTGAAGTAAAATTAAAACGTTGGTGTACGATGACGGACCAGGAGCAACGACTCTTGTCGAACTACAAAACCAAATCACTGCCTCTTTTGAGACGGTTAAAAATACTCTTGAAGTGCTGCAGTCACTCACAAACAATTGAAGGGGTGTTTACAAAAACAACATAAATGATATATTTATGTACTTAAATTTAGAGAAACTTAGTGGATGTCATAAGAACATTTAATATTAAAAAAAATATTTTAGGAAAAATAGTTACTCAACTTTGCACAAAAACAACGTAACTAACCTAAATTTTACAAAAACTGCATAAGCGACAAAGTATATTTCATATCTTTTACGCAAAATAGAAAGTCTCAAAACAAATAAATAGATATTTCTAACTTTGTGACTACATATCTACAACCTCCCTGAAAATCAAGCTTCAATCGTTATTATTCAAAGAGAAAATTAGTTTTATCGCTCTCCTGTAAAATTATACTCAGTGTAGTTATGTTCTTTTTGTAAAAATCCCGTCAATTTAAGGAAACGTGTATTTCTCTGCCGTCGCCCAGGCGGGAGACATTTTAAACAAACAGCTCTTAAACATCCGCGAACACCGTAACTTGTAAATAAAATTGAAAGTAAGTTTTTTATTTTATTTTGATGTACTTAATTGGTTATTCATGTAAATATCTATGAATTGAAAGAGTTGCTTTTTTATTTTCTTGCCTAAACACATCAACTTACCATGGATAGGACCTTATTACTAAAGCTGCATTTTCATCTAGCGGTTCTAAACATTTCTGAATCTGAGAGAGCATTCGTTCGTTCGTGTGGTAGATGAAATATGGGAAAACGCACCTTTATAGACTTCACTGTCTATCCGTCCGTCCGTGTGTCCGCTTGTCTGTAACGAGGTTGATATTTCATGAACCATGATAGCAAAACAGTTGAATTTTTACGGATATGATGTATTTCTGTTGCTACGTACACAAATAAATAGTTTTAAGGTTTATGATGGTAGCTAGAAATTATTTTATTGAGTGTAGGGTTAAAACTCGAGTAGAGCTGCACAGAAAATCAAACATTCAATAAAATAAAATAAATCAGATTAAAAGATGAATACTCTATATAAGTAAAAAAAAAATGGTCCCTAGACAACAAAAAAAATTGTCCCCGACGCTGGTCCGACCAGCGTCGGGGACTTCGGCCTCTAGGTCTTTAACCCTCCATCTTCCCGGTCACCATCAGTCTCTTAATTGTCCGCACCCATACGTGCTACATGACCGAAATACCGCACTATACGTTGCAAGCAAATCGACGAAAGCCTCTGGATGCGCACCAGGTGGATTTTAGTTTTGTGGGTGATATTCCTGCTTTTCCACACAATCAATTGGGTCAATTGGTCAATTGGGTCAACGCAGTTTTGACCATGCCAATTCGTCGGCGTATCTCGGTTTCGCTATTTGTTATTACGAAGCTGAGATATTGAAACTGATCTACGGACTCGTATTCTCGTAGCGGTCTGAACGCTGGATACTCGCGAAACGGTCTATCACCATAACTTTAGTTTTATTTTTGTTAATAGATAGACCCATACTCAGGCTGACAGATTTGAAACGGTTCAATAGTTGCGCCAACGTTTACTCCCCCCACTTTTACGCCTCCCTTCCAATCTTCGAGCGTTTGGCGCATGATGTACTCGCCATAGATATTAAATAGGATGGGAGAGATCATGCAACCCTGTCGAACACCTTTATGAAACCTGAAATGGCTTGAGGTTACTTTTTCAATTGTTACAGTGCCAAAACCAGACTCATACAACTTCCGAATAATTGATACCAGGTGTGGTGGAACACCTGTCTCAATGAGCACTTGCCACATTTTTTCCCATCTTACACAGTCGAATGCTTTTTGCTAGTCAACGGAGCACATAAACGTCGGGGAGTTGTATTCAAGGGGTAAAACATTTATTTTCGAAATATATAGGTACAGGAAGTGTAACTTACGTAACTACCTACCTCTACCTTCCTCTACCTAGCTTAAATCTAAAATAGGTCCTTGAGGCATTGTACCTAGAATGCATTATGTATTCATAGCATTTCTCTATTAACAGCCGCAGGTTTAGTATCTGCTCTCTTGTTCCTCTCCTTTTGACAAAACCCGCCTGTTCTTGCGGTATTTGCATTAGCTACTATGGCAACTATATTTCTCTTTGACGATGCATGAGTTAAAATAAAATATCTGGGCGATCGAGCAAAGCCCGAAAAATTCGAGAGTGCGATTTCTCAAATATAAAACCAAGCTTGAGGATTATTCGGCCCTAAAAACTTCCATATACCAATTTTCCTCGAAATCGTTAGAGCTGTTCCCGAGATCGCCAAAATATATTTAAATACCTATACAGATAGATATTTATGCAGGATCAAAAATTGCTCGTTTAGAGGTATAATATAAGATTCTCATCAAATTATATAATTGAATCTTTCTAATCAATTTAAATAATTTGGGGGTCAATAAGAAAATGAGAAGTAACGTGTCGGTAATTATGACTTTAATAAGGCTGTGCAACGATATACATCAAGATGCAATAACCATTGCATCTCTCTACTTCTTGTGTTTATTTCAGTTTAAACGAGTCGGTCATAAAAAAAAGGCAAAAGCATTTGGGCCCAAACTTTTTTTAGAGGAGGAGCAACCCTACTTATCCGCCATTTTAATTTGACAACCGATGGACCAAACTTCCGGTATATAAATTTCTACATTTGGTTGTTAATAGCTCTATCGCGTAAAACTGCGTAGGTAACAGATTTTTGTGAGTGAGAGTTTTGTGAGACATTCATTTCTTGTGATTATAGTGCTGGTTCCAAGGGATTTCTCCAAATCTCGATCACTCAGTGTTAGTGTTTTTTTAATAAAGCCTTATAATATATAAAGCATAGACCTAAAACAATTGCGATCATAATATGTACATCAAAATGAAATTAAATTTAATAAAAATACTAGATTTTTTGATTTGATTGTATAAAGGGATTCAATAATGAAATGACAAACCCTCTTCGTTATAATTATATGTACGTATCGTTTGACGCCATAAACCAGTAAATAGTGCATTGAGCCCCCATTATTATATGAGGAAGAAGTAACAGAAGCAGTTTAAAAAATAACATAGATCAAGCGTTCAATTCTAGTATTGCTTTCATTCTTGCTAATGTAAAAAATATTTATGTCTGCATGTATCGCATGGAATTAATTTCTTAATACGAGTATTATTTAGGTGTCTTTTTTGACACTTCTATTTTTTTCACGGTGCCTGTACTAGCTTCTGTATCGTTAGATGAACCAGAATTTGAATGTTCTAGTTGGTTTTTATTACTTTTACTTCTGTCATCATTGTTTATTGCGATTTTTAAGCTACGGTTTATTACCGTCGAGGGTTTCATAAAACCCTTTTGAATAACTTTTACGGCTTTTTCAGGGGGCCTATGAATACTTTCACTTCTTTGTTGTAATTTGTTAATGCCGTAGTTAGGTTTAATTTGAGCTGTCTTTTCAAAACAAGTATTATCAGGGAGTTGTAAATCTGTAATACACACGTAATTTTCTTTAGCTTTTGGAATTGAATAGTTAGTATTTATTTTTACTGGAACTATTTCCATTTTTTAAGCTATTGCATAGCTTCTATCGCGGGCCTTGAGCGCGGGGACCGAATCCAGAAATTCCGTAACGAAAAAAAACCTGACGCTCCCCACTCCGACGGACCGAAACCGACTTTATTCACTTTGTTACAAAGTTCTTTATCGAGGAAAGGATATAAGTATCTCCAAACGAATGTCGCTAAGTGTCATATTCTATACAAAATATTGAGGACAGTAGCTCTTATTACCAGAGATACGGCGATGTCAAACGTCAAAATAAACACTATTATTATAGTCCCGCCAAAATCAAATATGTTAGTCGCAAACTTATGTTTCTTATTTCAGTTATCATAAACCTATAGTTTCAATGATAAATATTCCTGAATAACCAACAGCTACTGTAAGATAATAAAACCCACATATATTGTAAAATAATGTTGACAACTTTTCTATCAAAAAAATTGAATTTGAAAATGAATAATGATCCACAAGAGTCTACAACAAAATATGGGACCACCATTGACGCGGTATTTTCTAGGTATTTAGAGGATATTAAGTCGCAAACTTATGTTTCTTATTTCAGTTATCATAAGTTTCAATGATAAATATTCCTGAATAACCAACAGCTACTGTAAGATAATAAAACCCACATGTATTGTAAAATAATAAAAACATTTTAAACAATATTAACTTTTTATTTGTTAAATAATAGAAAAATTTGTTTTCTTATCGGTCACCACGCTCAAAAAGTGTAACTTGAATTAATATCAAAGAAAAAGAAATACTGCATGAATAAAATAAATAAATAATTATAATTGCATAAGTTGATACAAAATGATATGCAATAGCTTTACCGCGGCAGTCCCCGAGTGCCACACGTATTTTTTTCATATAAAGTTGCTGGTCCCTTGGAATCTAACACATCCTCGGAATTTGTTGGAGAGTCAACTCCACCGACTAACTCTTGAATAAGTTTATCTTCACCTAAATCTTCAAGGAAGTCACACTCCATAATATCTATGTCATCATCAGAACAAACTGAAGAAAATGATGCTACTGAGAAGTCGTTGTAAGAATGAAAGTTGTCAGGCAATCTAACTCTTGGGACATTACTCGACATACTTGTTAAACTCGGTGACGTCCGAATTAAATTCGTCTCCGATACATTAATTGCGTCGCTGGATGATATAATTACTTTTGGATATTCTCTATTTTGAGAAGTCACAGTACATTCTCCACTTTTATAGATACTTGCATTTTGCGTCGAAAATTCATCAATATTCTCATAGTTTTTAGAAGAATTATCACATTTAAAGCTTCTACTTGTATCAGATGATTCAAAAGAAGATAAGGGATTAGAATATTTATACGCGAGGCGACGATCCAAAGTTGTGGTTCTTGGAGGAGGTTGTGGCGGAATTTTAAGGAATTCTGATTCGCTTTCAATACTTCTGTTATAATTTCGAAAAGTTTGCAATGCTGTAGACTGTAAAGAAAATCTTTTTTGGAGATGCGGTAAATCTGGCAAAACTTTTGGAAAATTCCTTCTCTTAATCGTCAATAGAGCTTCTGATGTTGACATAGGCTCTGTTTCCTCATTATCAGCTGCAGACGTAACATTAATGTCATTTCGGAACGTAACAGGTGGTAATATATCTTCTAATCCTTTATCAGACTTAATCGTGTTTTTTATAATATTATCGTAATTTATGTCTGTCACGGGATCTGAAGTGGAATGTTTATGAGATATTTTTAAAGGAGCCTTGTCCTTTTCTATAGACAATGTTATTTCGTTAGTAAATTTAGTTTTAATATCCTTACCTTCATTTTCGGAATGTTTTTGATCTGCCAAAGTTTTTTTTAGCTCTATAGGTTCTTGTTGAAGAATTGAATTTGTACGCGCAGATGGAGTTGCATCTATTGCTACTGAAATTTTTTTAGATGAACTTTCAGTTCCTTTGCTTTTTAAAGAGTCCGTTGATCTACCGGTGTCCTTAACACTAGAATTAATTGATTTTTTCTGACTGTTAATGGACGATGTAGAACTTAACATGGACGTCGAAGTGATTTTTTTATTATTATCTAAATGCAGTACCGAGCCTTTTTTTCGTCTGCAATCAGATTTAATATGTAAAGTATTGGTTTTCAGATTTTGAATGTTTGGCAATAATTCTTCTGACCGTGTAAAATTATTGGGTGTAACGGAGGGATACTCAACAGTTAGGTCCGTATTGGATTTTCGCATAATATTAGGTGAGCATCTGTGCATGACTTCGTTCGCTATCCAATCCTTTACTTTAGTATGAGCATCTAAAGTGCTCGTTGAAAGATGCCTTCTGAGTTGGAAACGTTCTCGGAATCCACCTGAATCGTCTGATTTGGGCGTTTTGCATAACTCTTGCTTATTTTTCACATTATGATTGCCTCGTATTTTATTCAGACTCATTGATTTAATAACACTACAACCTGTTTTTAACGTTTGAAGAGCATTTTTATCATCTTTCATACTTTTTTGACCTATAATATCAACTTCACCAACATTTGCGCGGGTTTGGCGACTAACATTCGCCATGCTTTGCCGTAAATTAATTTTTCTTTTCTTAAAACATAAAACTGCACAGATACCAACATTTACTACAAGGAAAAGTATTCCAAGTGACACAATAAGAGTAATTGTTGACGTGGAAGTTTTAACGTGAACAGTATCGTTTAGATTTTTAGGCTTCGTTGTTGTGGAATACACAACTCTTTTGTCTACTATATTCGGCGAAATAGGTCTAGACGGTGATTTTATGGACTGTATTTCCCGGTAAATAGCGTCAGTATTTGGAGAATAGGCTGAAGGGAAATATGGTTTCATTCTACCATACATCGGAGAATTAACTCGTGGCGCATCAATAATAGTAGGCGTCCAAATTCTTCTTATAGGATCTGAAAAACACGGAATACACTATATAGTATAAATGACTGCAAATTTTATATATACAGTAGTTTATAAACTGTATAAAAATATTTGTCTTTCATACAACTAGGTGTAGTACAGTCAAGTGTAAAAATATGGTGGTGTACATCTTACTCAAAAATATGTCCCATAGCACCTAATGCCGGTGTAATAAGAGCGTAGTACCATATTTATGAGACGATTATGTCGGACCATATTATTGCACTTGACTGTACCAAAAATTACATCGTGAAGCTTTTTCAGAGAAACTCTTAACCCTTAGCCAGGCTTGACGATTTTTTTACTTTTGAATACTGATTTCGGGAGATAATAGCATCATGAAAAAACAGATTGGCTGTTGTTTTTCTTTTCAATATTTCTTTTAAAAAAAACCTTGTGGTCATTATAGGCCAACTGCCCGTTAATACTGGTACCATGTGGTTTGTATGTGCCACGCCCTGCTAGCCATACATTGAAGTTTTTAGGGTTAGTGCATTCTGTTATGTGACGCGACAGCACTCGCCGGCATCTACTCGGCTCGCATGTCAGTGTACTCGTACATAGTAAATATCCTGTAGGTACTTTTACTCTATTTTAAACGAAGCGTATTGCTTGTAATACTTTATCTGATTTAACTGAATTTTCACTTTAACAGTTCATCTACAGTAATAAAAAATAAATGTTATTAAATACCCTGCAGGGCAGTGGTCACATAAAAACCACTTTTACAGAACCGAAACGGGAAAAGGTCATATAAGGACCGCAAACTTTGAGAGCAAAAATTTTACAAAAATATAACAATAACTGTCTATTTGTAACATCCTACACATACAGTCATCGATGTCATCTTCTTATATCCCACCCAAAAATAGCAAAAGATTGCACTTACCGTATTTTTTTCGGTACATTCTTATTTTTCACGGGGAGCAACACAAAACCGGTCACTATTTCGAAATTTGAACTTGACAACTAAAACGTCAAAGAAATAAATTATAGATTAGGAAATAGATCCACGCAATCCACACGCATCTACAGGTTGCGTTCAGAAATCTGTCAGTTACCATAATATAAATGACATTTAGCGGTCTCTTTATGTTTCTGCTTGGTAAAAAAAACATTTGCTATGTGGTCGCTATGAGATCACTACCTGGCTAAGGGTTAAAGTAGAAATAGCGTCGCATGGTGTAGCTGATGCTTACATAGCGTTCACGCAACCATGCAATGGCTATAGTAGGTACATTTCTGCATATGCCGCGAAATAAGGGCTTACCGGGTGAGTAGGTATAGACGGCTAAGAGTACCAAAGCCGCATAGAAAACGAAGCCGGCAAGCCTTTTTCACAGCAAGGCACGTTTAGTGCTGTTCTCAAACATGCAATGAAATAAATAAATAAAATACGCATAAATATATTTTTTTACTACAAGTTAACTTGACAAAACAATATATCTAACACGAATATTGCTATTTATTTCGTTGCAATTCCAACACGGATTTAGTAGAAAACAGATGATCCATAAATATTTCATGATGTATAAATATTGCGCAGTGTAACATGTACGATAACACGAACTGCACTTGTTATTCTGTGACATTAAGTTATTTTTAGAGCCTTGCCACATAGTTGAATTATGCTTTCGCATTTCGCACTCAATTTTGGTGGGGCGCATTGAATATTAATTTCTTCGTCGAAACCCGACAGCAAAAATGACTTAATTATTATTATAACAACAAACAATACTCGTAAAACTCATTCACTAGAAAAACGGAATCAAACTTAAAATGAACCACTTTATTTAGAATGATTTACTAACACCATGACCCTACGTTTCGAGCCCTATACAGCACTCTTATCTAATCTTAATTAATCCCTTCTAAAGTGTTTAATTTCAATGAATTAATTAATTCAATCGCGGAAACAAAAGACAATATTAAGGAATCAAACTTATTCAACTTTGCCTCCAAAATGATAAAAAGTACCTACCTACGCCTTTTAATTTTTCACGGCGCGGTTTGAGTAGACACTTTATTTGTATGTGGAATCAAAATTAAATAAACATTACTTCGCGGCCTAGGCCTTAATTTATGTAATACTTTGCAACGTGATACTTTGAAGCCTATTATAACGAACGTAATAACTGCATTTCATTGCATGTTTGAGAGATAGTAGATTAGGTACCGAGGGCCTGTAAAGTAAGAAATGTCTCAGATCTCGTGTTATTGTCGGCCGAAGCTGAGGTCGCCAAACATGTGATCTGAGGCTTTTTTATTTACTGGCCAAAGTCTGTACACAATTTTTCTGCTCGACGCCACATCACTTTGGATGTGAACACTTCTCGCGCAAAAGGTGAGTGAATTGCTTGTGTGCACTTTTAACCAAGTTTCTCAAATATAATCAGCCAATACCGATAAAACAATATCAAAAAGCTTATAAAATACCTTGAGCCTTATGAACCACTTTAGCTTTTTGAGTAGTCGGTATAGGCGTAAACTCGTATAAAGGATCTCGGACAAATTTTGTCATGTTATTAGGGAAGGTGTCAATCCAAAACTTTGTATAGCGGGATCTGTAAAAACTGCTTATTAAGGGCGGAATGTCTGAAAGAAAAACAAAAACGTAAAGAAGAAATATTCCGCTCGTTTCTAATAATCTCAAGATTTCATGCAAGCTCTAGCTATTATTAAAATTTTCAAAAATTACTGCCATTTGACTTTGCAACCTAGGGATCAACAACTCCTTTTTACAGTTAGTCCGGTTTCCTCGCAAGAGTGTACTTCACCGATAATGAGTACCTAAAAACTCATTGGTACAAATCGGGGCTTGAACAGGCGATATTTAGATTAAAGGTAACACTCCCTGCTCTACCTCTAGGGCGTAAACGCTATAGGTAATACCTATACATTGAACGTAATACAAAACATGGTTCCCTAACTCATCTTCCTGGTGATAAAACCCTCTGCTACGTCACGTGTTGTTAAAGTAATTAAAAATCATGATTATCATTGTTTTAATTAACCCTGTTATTGTTGCCTCGTCAAAATTACCCTAACCTAGTGTTAAGAGAATTACTTAATTAAATGCCTCCTCCCTATCCGTTTACGAACATCCAGCAAGCAGTAATGGTTGAACTTTGTTTTATATCGCCGAGCACGGTTCAAACGCAAGCATTGTTTCACAAATGATACCCGGAGTCCCCAAACCCTACACGGCAATTTATAAATTCGTGTGTAAAAAATTTGAGAGACTATGGGCAAATACCATTCGAGCTCGTGCCCAAGGTAGAGGCCGTCTATGATACTCAGAAGCGTTTGGAATACGAGTAATTTGGTATTTCGTTCGCCACCCTGAAGCCAGCACAAGAGAATCAGCGGCACGATTTGGTAAAACTCAAATTTTAATTTGGAGACTTTTAAGCCATTTCACTTTCAACGGGCGCAAGACATCGTTTTAGCCAATAAATACCAGGATAGAAGGTTTTGTTGGTGGTTTTTGTAAAAGGACCCCGTACCATAAGTATGGAAAATGTGGTTTCAGTTAAATATTCTGAGATTTTGATATAATATAGATTTTAATGTCCTGAACCAAAGTCTCTATGGGGGCTACCACTGTTTCCGAGTCCCTTTCAGAGTTACGACTGATTTTGTATCAGATAGCAAATCATTAATTAGATGCAATTACCAACTATATAAACAATTGACATTAGATTGAACCTATATTGCGATTTCGCGATAAACTGGCCATTTGACGAAAGATAAAATGACTGCAATGGCAACTTCAAACGTGCGTCATGTGCACTTCGTAGATTATTAATAAATAACATAATATTTATTGATAATAATGTGAATATATACCGAATAAAATTATTTATGTAAGGTTTAGATGTAAGATTTACAAATAGGTAAAAGTAGAATGGCGTTACTATTAGTTAGAGGACATTGCTTTGTCTGCAATAATGCCTATGTTCCTCGTGCTTTGCGGCGGATACCGGAAAATAACGAAGAAAAAATTCAGATGGCGATTTTATACAGAGAAAGTATGAACAACATCCCGGCTGAGTTTATCAATGAGTCCCGTGTATGTATTAACTGTGACCGATTGCTAAATACAGAGTTGGAGGAGCTGCGTCGCGATGATTGTATTGTTTTAAACGTACTGAGGCAAAGGTCGAGCAATACTTGCATGATTTGCAACTCACCAGAAAACCATCCCCGGTTGAACCTCAATGCAAGAACAAACGTCTTCACTGAATTAAACATTTATGTACCCGCATCAGCTCGATGTTGTGTTGGACACTTGGACATTTCCGGGCTACTACTTTTAGAATTGAAGCCCACGTTACTATTTGTTAAACGACGTTATCGACTTGCGGGCCATGAATTGAGTTCTACACACGTTACGTAAGCAAAAAAAAGTGATGATTTTGACGTAGACAACATCTCAGAAGAAGATTTCAGTATAATATCTCCCGTAACAAAACAGCAATTTCAAGACATGTTGCAGTATTGTGTGTCGATTAACGACGACGGGCCTAACCGCAATGTCACAGAAAAAAAATTATTGATGTTCTTGGTGAAAATGTGTCAAGGACTCTCTGATGATTTCCTAAAAGTTCTTTTCAAATACAATTCCAGAGCCAACGTGAGTCGCGACATTAAAATAGTCAGGCAATCATTATTGATAAGATTTGTGCCCCAGTCTATTGGGTATAATGCCATTACTCGAGATGACTTCATTAATGCCCACGTGACACCATTCGCTAATGAACTATACAATCCTAATACTGACAATCGACAAGCAATAGTTATTGTTGATGCATCCTATACTTATACAGGAAAACCTAGCAACTTCAAATCTCTCAGAAAATCTTTTTCTTTTCATAAAAAACGACATTTAGTAAAACCCTGCCTAATAGTAGCCCCTGATGGATACATTTTAGATATACACGGACCCTATTTTTCAGACTTCAGAAATAATGACGCGAGCATACTTGAAGTCGAGTTTGAATCGAACGATGATATGAGCCAATGGTTTCGAGATGGCGATGTGTTTTTAATGGATCGAGGATATCGAGATGTTGTGCCATATCTCCAAAATAATGGCATGCACTGTAAAATGCCCGAAGTCCTTGCACGTGGACAGCAACAACTTTCAACAGAAGCAGCAAACAAATCGCGAATAATTACGAAGACAAGATGGATAGTTGAAGCCCGCAATGGCCATTTGAAGTCAATTTTTAAGTTTTTTGATGGTTTGATCCCAATGGCACACCTTAATCATCTAAACGACTTTCTGAAAATAGCTGGTGCTATAATTAACAGATATCATGTCAATATCTATATGGAGGATGCAACTGTTCGATTAGCCAGAGAGTTACTGAATAGGATTCATGATATTATAAATTTACTAAAACGGGGCTTAATCGTGTATAAACTTTGTTTCCAAAGTTTATACACGATTAAGCCCCGTTTTAGTAAATTTATAATGTGTGAAAATCGTGAAAGTTTAAATAAGGATTCATGATATTAATGTAATGCAAGCACGGGTGGAAGCTGACGTTAATCTTACTAGACGTAATGCTAATTGGAACCTTCTTAATGAAAATCATTTTCCGCAGTTTCCTAGGCTTGACATGGCGTATTTGAAGCGACTGACTATTGGTATTTACCAAATTAATTTAAGCCCTGCTTACATACAGGATAAAATGGATATGGATAATAACGATGTATTTGAGTTTGATGAACTAAATGAACACGGCCTGATACGTATGAGAATACGCTCGCGTTTTCGAAATGCAGTTAAACATCAATTATGGATAGCGTTCCAAAACGAAATTCCGGAGGAAGAGCCTATCTTGGCCTATTACTGTAAATGTAAAACCGGTGCCAGAACTATTGGTTGTTGTGCTCATGTTGCCAGTGTGGTATGCTACCTTGGTTATGCACGACATCAAGAAAACGTGAAATACCCAAGTACTGCATTATTAAACCACATACTTGATTGTGCGAACAGAAATCCTTGATAAACCGAGTTTTAAAGTGTACATGTGTATCTATCAAAATATGTAAATATATGTAGATAAGATTGAACGAGTAACACTATTTTTCTTTCATTTTATCCGTTATTAATAGGTAGTTTGTTTTGTCTGGTACAATCTACTGTAAAAATATGGGTGCATTAAAATGCACAAAAATATGTTCCAATGATTTGTATGTCGTTGTAATAAGAACTTCTCAAATCATTTATCAAACGATTTATTTTTCATTAGAAAAAGACGCTGGAAGTGTCATATTACATTACTGATATTACTGTCACTGTGACAAGGTGCGAATTAGTAGTTAGTACTAGTCGATTTCATTGAGGGTACAAAATAAGTCATAACTCTGAAAGGGACTCGGCAACAGTGGTAGCCCTCATAGAGACTTTTGTTCAGGACATTAAAATCTATATTATATCAAAATCTCAGAATATTTAACTGAGACCACATTTTCCATACTTATGGTACGGGGTCCATCTTAACATGGTAACAAAGGAGAATCGAATACTGTCATGGAACTGGAATGTGGAAAAAATATATCTGGGTTTTTTGATGTGATAAGACCCAACACATTTGTGCTCGGTAGGGTCTGGAGATTCTCGACGACGTGCAGAGCTAAGGGAAAGCGGAGGGCATTTTACCACTTGTTGGAATACGTTTTAAAGTAGGTTTTGCCTTTTTTTACAATAAATATTTTTGAACAAATATCGTTTATTTATTATGTAGGTATGATTTTATGGAACATGAGTTAAACTGATTAGTATCAATTTACTCCATTTTCCCAAATTATTTAGTATGGTATCAGAAATTATAACTTGCGAATGAATTTTACAGATAGGTTAAGCATGTGACGTCACAATGGGTGACCACACTTCGAGATTATGATGTATTTATTTTGTTCAAAAATAAGAAACAAATAATTACGAAGAATTTTAATAATTGAATTAGTATACTTATTCTACGTCGTCAAATGTGCAGGAATCACTTATTTTGTATTACGTTCAAGGTGTCAGCCTGTATTCGAAGTAGATACTAGCAGTACTCTATTTCGATTTAAAGGTATACCTACCATTTAGTATATCTGCGAGTCAATTGAGACCATTGATGTTACTTGACATGAATTGCGGCGATGGTGGAACTAGGTGTAGGCAAGTACCTACTTAAGTTTCCGGTATGGAGACCGAAGTTAAAAACTAGTGTAAATAAGCTACGAGACCACAATACGGAGAAAAAAAATCTAGTTTCCTCTACCAGATTGATTGTTGTATATGTGACGACCATATTTTTGTTACTTATTAATATAATTCTAGCATTAACAGCAATATCTATTGCTGTTAAATAGTTGTCACAAATAAAAAAATCATGTTACACTTTTTTTCTTCGTGTAACTCATCTCAGGGTTTCTTTTTGGAAACCTCATGATTGTTAACCTGTTTTTACGTGTCATCGGATGTTATAGATTCATATCTATGCAAATTTCATACTTAAGAACGCTTCACTCCGGGTTAGTTTGCTACCCCCGGATGGTGCAAGAGGCGCTTATAGATATTATGGAGCAAGTCTCAACAAGTCTAATATTTACCTATAGCCCATAAACATTTGTTATTTAACTTTCGGTACATAGATATACTGAAAAAATAAAGATCATAAATATAATAATATTTACCTAATCTTAAATACGATTTATGTTCGACGTTGTACTCTGGCCATTCAACATTATATTGATCCCATTGCCGGCGATCTAAAGTAAAGTATTCATTTACACTCTGGGTATTTGGTGTCCTGAAAATGTTTATGCCTCAATCAGCTAAGTAAACAAGTATCAAATGCACACCTGAGATTTATATGTAATATAAATATTTTATGCTTACCCAATTTTTACAAAGTTAGTCCATAATCTCATCATAGCTTCACTCAGCAGCTTTTCTCTCGGTGTGTATTCGGAGTGAAAGTGAGTATTAGTGCCTCCCAGAGGTGCACCCAGTATATACGGCAATTCTTCCCCGTGGACACTTTTATTCAGCTGCAATATAAAGTGATAAACAACTTTAAACCTCAGGAGTAGCTAACAGTGGCGGGCTGGCGGCGCATCGACATATATTCTAAGGTCAACAACACAGGTCGCAAGGTAAGCCGGGGGCAATAAAGTTTACTTTTTCTTCAAGATAGAAAAGGAAAAATTACCAATTTCTATTCCACTAGGCAAGCCGATAGGTATCGAATGTTATTAAAATAATGAAAATAAATATATTTGCGGGAAGTTCTATACAAAGGTGCGGGATATCAAAAAAAAGGTCATGAAAATGTTCATTATTAATCGTTAACTTGGTAAAAACATTTTGTTTAGTTGTTTTTAGTACAATCAATCAATCAATCAGCCTATTGCAGTCCACTGCTGGACGTAGGCCTCCCCAAGGGTGCGCCACAAAGTACGGTCCTTCGTGACCCTCCTCCAACCACTACCAGCTACCTTTCTCAAGTCATCGGTCCACCTGGCAGGAGGGCGTCCCACACTACGTTTGCCGAGGTGTGCCCATTCGAGAACCCTTTTGCTCCAACGCTCATCGGTTCTGCGACAGACGTGACCGGCCCACTGCCACTTCAGCTTGCAACACCTATGGACTATGTCCATTACTTTGGTATTGTGCCGGATAGTCTCGTTGTAGTGGTTTTAGTACAATAGCTATCCTTTAATTATTTGATATTTTGATAAGTTAGGGATTAAACGAAAGTATTTTTAGTCACTACACGCTATACTCATCATAAGATTCTGCCGTAATCGCCACGCTTGGCATGCGGGTTGGCGATCGCAGTGTCTCCACCGTAACTCAGGGACGCTGCTGCCCATCCCCCGGTGGTCTTGGTCGTAGTTTTAGGACATACCCGGGCCCGGGCCCGGGTCCAACGTGGTCGCTTACAATGGGCTTCATAAGAAGGCTCAAGTCACAAAAAGGGCAATGGAGAGGGCTATGCTAGGAGTCTCTCTGCGAGATCGTATCAGAAATGAGACCATCCGCAGCACAACCAAAGTAACCGATATAGCTCTCCGAATAGCTAAACTTAAGTGGCAGTGGGCGGGGCACATTGCACGTAAGACCGATGGCCGTTTGGGGCGGAAAGGTTCTCGAGTGGCGACCGCGTACCGGAAGGCGCAGCGTGGGTAGGCCCCCCACAAGGTGGACTGATGACCTGGTGAAGGTCGCAGGAGTCCGCGGGATGCGGGTGGCGCAGGACCGGTAATTGTGGAAATCTTTGAGGGAGGCCTATGTCCAGCAGTGGACGTCTTTCGGCTGAAATGATGATGACGACACGCTATAAGTAAGTGTCGAAGAGCCTTTATAGGTCTCCACTTACATCCACGGCGCTGCGCGCGCCGCCCTTAATGACAACAACAATAATACATTACAGCAGACGCCGGGAAAGAAGGGCTTAACGGGTGAGTATGTATAGACGAGTTGATTGTTATTCCAACTTATCCTTAGATACACAGACACAGTTCTTACTTAAACATGAAACCAATGTAGTTTAAACAGTTATCGTTGATTAACCAAACACGGATGCATTTTAGGTAGCCTTATGCCTTCCTACATCTCGTTTGTCATTTGCGCCATCAAGTTATTTAGAGCCAATTCAATTCTGCTCTCGCACTTTGCACTCAATTTTGGTGGTTATAAATAACAAGGAACAAAAAATCAATGAAATAAAATAGAATAATGACAAATACTCAACTTTGCTTCCAAAATTATTAATAAACTACCTAGGCGTTTTTTCCACACGCGGTTTGAATTGACGCTTTTAAGTTTAAATTAAATATTTTAAATGTACAGGTGTAAGTAAATTTTTGTGATGAAAGTGTACGCAATTTAAAAATAAATAAAAATATTGGAACTTGTTAATAACGTGTTATTCGTTATGTTCATGTCGATGTCCATTTTATAGAAACAAAACTTCAAAATATCATTTCTTTTTTTTATTTATAATAATTGTAATAGGCGTAGTGGCAGAATGTCAAGTGGCCCGTCTGACGGATGAATTTGATGAATCTCAATCACGATGACTTTTTGAGGTACGATAATATAAACCACTTTACTACCTATTCGGTTTTAATATGGGTGTTCAGAAAACACGTAGAAAATTATTGTACCTACACCAAATAGTAAAATGGCCCATTCCATGCTCCAGCGAGCAGAAGTTGGTTGGTTGGTAAAAGGAATGAAGCAAATATAGTGTAAAATACCGCTATTAAGTAGATACCTATATTTAAAATAAAGTATTTTCGTAGCAGTTTTAGCTCTGAATTCAATAGTGTAGGTATCCTCAGTTCAACCAAGTTAAACTGGTTTTGTTTTATATTTTAAACAGTTCATTGTCTTGAATATTCAGCTTGTCGAATCCGTGAATATGTATTCTTTATTCTGCATTGTCCGAAGTCGGAAACAAAGGAAAACTCTTACCTACCAATCTCTGCACGATTTTGCCTCGGGTGAAGTGTGTTAAACGTGACTTTGTTTCAAGTAGGCACAGCAATATGTACACGGTAGGGTTCAGTGGTGTGCCCAATAATATTACTAGGTGGCGAGTCAAATATTCTTAACTTTCCAAAGAAAGTCAATATAAATAATTGAGGTAAAATCCATTTGAAAATTTGATATAATTGTACTTACGGCGGCATAGTGTGTGCTAATGGAATTGTGCCCAAATACATAGAAGTATGATTGCACGTTTGCTTTGGAATGATAATTGGCAAAACTAACTAGGGGTGACAGAGTCCTGGCGTCGCTGAATAGATTTAGGATTACGTCACGGTTAGTTTCGACGCTCCATCTTTGAGGATCTAACTTTGAAGGCGCATATCTGAAATATATAATGGTGTTAAAATATGTTACGTAAAATTATTTCTAGAGGAAACGGTTTAGGTACATTTTGTACCGATAAAAAGTAGTTTTATGCATGATTTGAAACTGCCGGAATCCGGTCATCATATTGTACATAATATCTTTTTGGAGATACTATTTTTGTTACAAAAATATTATATCTGACAATACCTAATTTATATTAAAGAATTCCTAAATGCAAGGCTTAAAAGTAAGTAAGTACCTGTGATGTAAAGGAAGCCGGTGAAAAATAAATTTAATATATTTATAACTAATGAATAATAGTTATTTGTTATACAAGGGTGCAAAGTTGTATTTTACCAGCGAGTGTTTCAACACACGAGAAGTAAAATACAATTGCACCCGTGTGTAACACAAAACTTTTCACCTCACTATAGCGAGGAAAGTGCAACAAGCAAAAAAAACAGCTCATACAAAAACAATCAATGATAATCATCATCAATATAGTACTAACATTCTTTAAAATTGTAATTATTTAACAATTCTGAAAATTTGTAAAATTGTTACTTAACAAACAAACATAACCAATCAGTCTTTATTTGCATTCATATGAACTAACATCATCAATTAATTAACATTTCAGAAAATTTGGTAAAATTGTCACAATATTTTATCTAGTAAAATTGTCCATTACTAATTAACATAACAAATCAGTCTTCATTTCTAGGTACATGTTACTAACTAACTTAATTAATGGAGGTAATTATTATTTAACAATCATAGTTATAAATAGTAATTATTTAAGTTCTTAAAATAAGTAACTTCAATTGTAAAGCACGAATCAAATCATTTATTACGTGTATTAAATGTTTTGATTCATGTTTTTTTGTTTTTTAAGTAGTCACACTACTATATATAAATTATAAATTGAAAGAGATGTCATATACTAAAGAAAAAGTGACCAAGGCCCCCGGTGAGCAGGACTGGGATCGAACCAGCAACTTCCTGCTTTCGCGGCAGACGCCCTAACCACTGGGCTACACTGGGATCGGGTAGCCCAGTGGTTAGGGTGTCTGCCGCGAAAGCAGGTGGTCGCTGGTTCGATCCCAGTCCTGCTCACCGGGGGCCTTGGTCACTTTTTCTGTAGTATATGACATCTCTTTCAATTTATAAGTAACATCCACAAAAATTTCATTTCCTAACTAAATACACGAGCAGACTTAAACCCTGAGAAATGTCAAGCAGTACTAGAAATTTAAAGTTATATTGCTACAATTTGATATGTTAATAGTTAGGTTTTTTTTGGTTAGTGTTGTTTACTTGAGAGTTAAATGGTAATTCATTCTCTTTATCCGTTGTGGTTTCTAAAGTAAATGTAGGAGAGTGATTGGGGGAAATACTGGCGGTAGCAAATTCAATGGGGAGTTCTTCGGTATCTGATGGATAATTTGCTATGAACAGTGCATCTCTTGATGTGGATGGTTGGTTTAATGGATCAGTGGATGGATTGTTGAGCTTAATACCACTAACAATCCCCTTGCATATTTTGGATTTATTTGCAATGGAGTCTTCCAGGTAGCCTTCTGCTACTGTGCTGGATCTCCAGCCACCGTGGCGTTTCAGAGTAGTTAAGTCTGCACCAGAGTCTACCAATAGAGTGGCAGATGTTCGTCTGAAACAATGACCGGTGTACTGTTCGGGTGATGCTAGCCCCAGGAAAGTTGCTATTTCGCGTGGCATTGATCCAATTTTATTTGGCCCAATGGGCTGCTTGATACACTTTCCTTTTCGGTAGCTAAGAAAAAATCGTTCCACTGTTGTATTAGGCGGCCGTAGTTTCTTATATTTTTCAATCACTGGGACATATTCATCACGCACCACAAAATTTCTTTGTATATTGGTTTTAGTATCCGGTAGTTTAAACAACAATAAAGTGTCAGAATGTTTCTCAACATCTTCTGTCTTAAGATATGTCAGTTCATTTGTCCGGCAAGCTCCGCTTATGCCTATAATGAGGACTACCTGAAACACAAACAAATGATTAGATTCAAACAAGGTATTTACCACAACAGATTTTAAGGCTTTTTCCTTTATTGTATACACTTAGTTTTTTTAAGGAAAGTAGAATTTTGCTTACTTTTGCTGCTAGGTACTCTGAGTCTGGGGCTTCATTTAAATATGTTTCTATGTTTGCGGCTGTGAATATCTTCGATTTCTTTGGTTTGTGTCCGGTAGAGGTATTTTTCAGAAACGCCAACAGTTTTGGGTATTTATCAATGTGAACATCCTTTTTTAAATTTAGTGTTGATTTGAGCATCGAATATGTGCTCCACAGAGTGCTTGGCTTTTTAGTGCTGGATAATTCTATAAAGTAAGACAGCAAAACTGTCTCGGTGAAGGTTTTTGCTCCTTTTTTGTGTCTCCATTCATTGAATTGCTCGAATGCCTTCATGTACTTATTGCAGGATTTTTGCGGCAACAAATTTAACTCCGCGTTTTTGACAGCTTCCTGTAGCTCTACAGGCGTTTGATCATCTTCTTCACTGGAGTCACTAATTTTTATGCTAAATTATAATAGAAAAATCTGTAACTTGCGTATTTTTATAGGAGTCGAAGTCGGCGTCGTCGGTGTGAAAAGTTTTTAAAGGTGGAACAGACTGGAACTTTTTTTTGACATTTAAATGATGCGTTTTGAAATTGCATTGACTTAACTTTTGCATTCAGAATATATATTCAACATCATTGCAAAAAACAAATGTATCTTATGGATTTTAAAGTTTTAATAGTAAAATCATTAAACAAAGCTAAATTGGTATTTGTTAATTAGTTTTTCAAAGCTTTTTTTCAATGATAATTAATATCGAGGGAACCATAATTATGAATATTTTGACGTTTTGTTATCTGTCAAAAGCTACTTAAACATGCTTCAAGGTCAAATTACTTTGCCCCACATGTGGATAATATGAGTTTTTCCCCGCTAGTTTTAAAGGTTAATACAGCGCTTTCCGAGCTAGTGAGGGGAAAATAATATTTCAGTTTAAACTAGAACTATGTTAAACGCTTCGAGCAAAACAGGCTTCCAACACGTTGGAAGGGAGGCGGCATAACGACATCTTACCGTACAAAACTTTGTCTCTATTTGAGAGGGAAACGTGCACGGAAATGCACTTATCGCACGCCTTACATACGGACGTTTTTTCTGTAATGACGACACAAACACATACAAAAATATACACTACACAGAATAAAGACAAATGTTGCACGCCTCAATACTTTTTGTGTACGGACAAGGACATAACCGGTTTCTTATGGGGATGTTCCTTTAACATTTGTATGGTAAAGAAAATGTGATATTTTTTCAGACTTTGCTCGGCTTTCGGGTCCAGCTTATCTTAAACGCATATATACCAAAAATCAGGGAAATCTGACAATATTTAGAGGTTGCGCACTGAGGCAACTTTTGTTTGAATTTTTTTAAATAAGAAAATAAATGATAAATATCTTTTTTTTTTAATTTAGGCACATTACAATGCACTTATGAACGTCAAAAAAAAGCTACTACCGGTTCTATCCCTACACCACATCCCGAGAAGATTATTACCGGCAAGAAACTCGGCGGGACTTATTTTTTCAAAACAAATTACAAAAGTAGTAAAAATATTTACAATATGTGGTTCTACAAGAAACCATATCAAAAGAAAATAGTTAAACAAAAAGACAAAAAAAAAGAATAAACAAAATAAAACAAAATTTAACGGTTTGCAAAACACTTATTTAAACTTTCACGATTTTCACACATTATGTATTTACTAAAACGGGGCTTAATCGTGTATAGATTTTGAAAACAAACCTCCGACGTTGCCCCCGTGGTCCCGGAGAAAGACTGGCTGAGGTTGACATCAACATCTTCTAGCTGCGCGGGTTTTACGAACTACCCGCACTTGGTCTTGATTATAAACTTGAACATTTTGCGCACTAGGGATGTGACTCTGTCGACACACTACACTCACGATGTCCGATTTTTGAGCCGGTGATATTCGATTACGCTTACATTTATCAATGACCGGATTCCAAGTAGACGAGATTCTAAAACCGTCATCCCGATTGAAATTGGGGTATTTCTTGATTTCAATGGCTTCCCGTACTTTTCTACTATGGAAACGACGATCCGTTGAAAGGATTTTAGGGTTATGCAACTCAATCCAGTGGTTTGGTCCAGACTCTAACAAATGTTCGGCAACCGCAGACTTGTTTACCTGGCGATTTTTGACAGCTGCGATATGTTCCTTCACTCTTTCCGCCATGGTACGCTTCGTTTGGCCGATGTAGGAACTACCACAACTGCAATCAATCTTATAAACACCAGGTGATTGGTACGGGTTAACATCTTTCGGCGATCTTAGTTTGCCCGAAATCTTGGATAAAGGGGTAAACACAGTTTTTATGGAGTACTTCGCTAGCACTGTGCCAATCTTGTCCGTCACCCCTTTCACATAAGGCAAAAATGCCGGTTGCCTTGATACATCAGGACGCTTCCCTCTTGCTCTTCGTCTGGGCTGCCACTTTTTCACCTTATACCCGTTCCATCTGAGTACCTCCTGAATATGTGACATCTCACTCTTTAAAAATTCAGGGTCACAAAGATCGTGTGCTCTATTCACTAAAGAGCTGACAACTGACTGTAGATGGCGGGGATGGTGGTGAGAAAAAGCGTTCAAATATCTGTCTGTGTGCGTCGGCTTCCTATAAACAGTATGCGTCAGGGTTCCGTCCATCCGATTAAGCCCCGTTTTAGTAAATACATAATTTAACGGTTTGACGAGTACACGGTTTTTAAATATTAACTTCTTCATACAAAAGGTGCCTCAGTGCGCAACCTCTAAATATTGCCCGATTTCCCTGATTTTTGGCTTAGGTACATAATAAATTTCTTATCTGTAAAAAAATTATCATAGCTAATTTAAATTTTTTGTTTTAATATCGAACATCTCTTTCTATATCAGTCGAGGTGACGTTTATTTCGAAACGAAGTGTCAATGAGGACTACCGTATTTTTGCTCACCAGGCGGCGCCACTCACGCGTGGGTTCTTGTCAAGCGCCATTAGTGTGACTTTGTATGGCGCGAAACCAATATCAGAATTGATTATTTTACATTAAGTTTCATGTTAAAAGAGGTACATTAGATTCTAACTATGTTTCAGTGATGTGTAGATTCTGTATTAAAAAAAAAGAGGGCTAATACGTGTTTGTGTGATAATATTTGAAAAAATTATATGTTAATATCGGCACTAAATTTGTCTGTGGAATACGGATGCTAACAGAAAATCATAAGAATTAAACACATTTTTAATATTATTTAGTATACCCAAGGTTTGTGTTAATTTCTATATTAAAAAATTCTAACTGTTTTATATTAAATACTAGCGACCCGCCTCGGCTTCGCACGGGTTATTATTATACATATAAACCTACCTCTTGAATCACACTATCTATTAAAAAAAACCGCATCAAAATCCGTTGCGTAGTTTTAAATATTTAAGCATACATAGGGATATAGGGACAGAGAAAGCGACTTTGTTTTATACTATGTAGTGATAAGGAGAAAATATTTTATGTGAAGGTAACATCACTTTGGGTATACGGATATTTCGGATGAAGTTTACAATAAATAAACTTAGTCATATGTAAATAAAATACTTACATGAGGAATGTAACACTATCTGTTTGTATATTTGATGTCCCCGACCTCATAATGCAGCAAAAAATAGTGCAATTTGGCATTTTTTTATGACTGGACTCCGTGTAATTTGAAATACATGACAACTAGTTTTATAAAACGTCTTACCCCGGGGGGCTTTGCACTTTGGCAGAGGGAAAATAGTGCGTATGCCGCCTCCCTTCCTTGCCTTGCGTTTAACCTTCAAAACGTCATTTTAGCATCTTTCTAGTTTGACAGTACAGTAGAACCTCTATTATACGAAAACTCACTTATCCGAACACACAATGCATTATTTTTCTTCGATCTGAATTTCAAACTAAAGAAATTTTAAAGAAAAATACCTGACTTTTCTCTATTGCTTTTTAATATTTTATAGGTACTATACAGTTTTTATATGCAGTTGTTTTTCTTTGATATCGTACTAAAAAAATTAGACTTTGATGATCCGGACTTTGTTTGTCTCAATTTGTTCGGATAATCGAGGTTCTATTGTATTCTATCTTATTCAAAAGAGTTAACGAGAGTCGTGTTATGCGCAAAGTTGAGCAACAAAGACACGTGTGGTGTGCCGCGTGATTTCCCGGCGCAGCAGAATCGAACGTCAGTCTTATTTGTTGTGCAACATGGTATACCACGAGGAACTTTGGAGCTTGGAGCCCTTGCATTGGGAATGGGTTACATAAAACATTGTCCCAATAATTGTCCTAGGCACTACCAAATATAAATATTGGTTTCATTCTAAAATTCTCCAGCATTCAAAAAAGCAATAAATCCAACTTACTGTTTCAAAATATCCTTAACGGGAATATCCTCGGCACCTTCATAAATTAACTTAACATATTTAGTGATAAATTCGTCACGCTGAGTTTCTAAAATGCCATGCTCAAGTTCGATAGCCCCGAAATCGTGATAGGTTTCATATTCCGTAACTCCACTTAAAAGTTGGTACCTAAAAGTCAACAATGCAACAGATTATCTTGGAAAATTCAATCTATAATTATAGGAAGGAAGAAAATATTCGTGAACCAGACTTTTTTATTAGGTTGCGTGAGCAATTACGGTTTTATTCAGGACATTCGAGGCAATTTAAAAATGTTTCTAGAACAAGTTCTTTAAAAAAACTATCACGGTAAATATTTCGAAAGCAAGAGCCACAAAACACTTTAGTTACATTCATTATTAAATTGTTACTAGACATAAAATAGTTGTATATGCAATAGTCAAATAATAAGAGTTCTTAAAATTCAGGGGTCGCTGTTACAAAACGAAACGTAGTCGAGGTTTTTAATAATAGACCCGATAATTTTAAGAACCAATTATGAGCTGTTGCATACACTAGTTTTTATACTACAGCAAAAATAGTGAAAAACGCGAAATTTTGAATGGTGGCATGCTGTGGAAGATGTCGTAAGCCACTTTAGAAATTAAAACAAAAAACAACACTGTTAATACATTGTATGAAAATCCATAAGAGCATCGGTTAGCGATGTTCTTATGAAATACCATAGTCACCATAGATAAAGTTATAATGTGTACTTTTTTAATATCGCTGTGATAGTCCAGTCCTCTAATTGACAGATAGAAGTGATGGAGTACAAAAAACAATATCTACGTATTTAATCTAATTACAGGTACTTAATAAACAATTTCTGAAACCTTGGAAGTTCACATTACTTCTAAAAATGGTGCAAAATAAAATACCTATTAAGTATCTTATAATTTATAATTAATAATAATCACATTAGACATGTATTTGGTTGGAATTTTAAATAAAAAACCGGCCAATTGCGAGTTGGACTCGCGCACCGAAGTTTCCGTACCAACTTTATGTTGCAACATCTAGAAGTAGAAATTTGACGTCCGCCATATGTATCGACAGGTTGGGTCAGTCGTTTGTACGGCATGAAGTTAGTATGCGAGTTGGGTTTTCCTTGATAATTTTTTATTTAATTCGTTTTATAACTTTATTTATAAGTCAGTACTTTCAGCATCATATCACATACATTGAAAAAATAAAAAGCAATTTAAGTTGGTTAAATTTAAAATTTAGGCGCATAAAGTTTATTTTAATAAAAAGAAATGAATGAAGTTGCGGTCAATGTTATATTAGATTTTTCCTGTAATATTTATGTTAATATTAAGGTTGTGTAAAATAATCATATTTTTCCATTCTAAACTTTGGAGATAAAGGGTTTTTTTTTTTTGGTTATAAATCAAACACTTTCCATTGTAAAAAAAATCAGTAAATGTTTTAGATTTTTGAAATCTAGCCCTTTTAAGTGATACCTCACATGATCCAGTAACTAAACTTTTAATTTTTGCCCCCTCTTTTATCGGGTACTTTTCACAGATGTGACAGACAGACAGACTGAGTCAACCCTTAAGGGTTCATTTTTTACCATTTTGGTACGAAACCCTAAAAACTATCACAAAAAGTGATTTTTAGCCTCTATAAAATGAACTTGAATGGTAATATTTGATTGCTAAATGCAGTACCTAATGTATAAATGATGTTTTCGTTTTTTCTTTAAATACAAAAGGCACAACTTCCCTGATACCACCCCGGACTTAAAACGACATTATTAATTCAAATATATTCGTGACGTACATAAGATACACATTACATCAAAAATATGCAAGGAAAAATAGTAACAGAGAATAAACTAATTTTATATACCCACATATCATTTAGCTCTCAATAAATGCGTTTGAAAACCGCATATAAAGCCCCCATAATAATTGTTACAACAAATTTCTTATCTGTGATAATGTTATTATAGGTAAATAATATTATCGATTTCTATCTATTCTAATATCAGTCGAGATAACGTTTAGTTTGAAACGAATTGTCAATTGCATACAATGACGCACGCAAGTCGCACGTTATTTTGATATCGAACGACATGAAAATTGGGGCAAATGCTAGTTTTGTCTCTGGATTAAAAAAATATAAATGTCAAAACTTGAATGTCAGTTGAGTTTTCATTCCTGAAAGTCGTAATGGTGGTCGATATAAACGCATCATGGAGAGCTCATGATATGTGTGTATATAAAGCAGTGTATGTAACTGTAAATAATTAGGCATGAAAACACCCGTGTGATGTTATTTGATTTGATTTGATTTGATTTGATTTGATTATTGAAACCCACACTCCAGTTTTTACGCCTTTCATTATATACAATCACATAAACTACTACAATACGAATATGTAAGAATATACAAATATTCTTAAATACTTATTTATTAAAAATATGAACACAGTCAGGTTCATTCTTAGAATTAAATATACAAACGACAGCGCGTTGTAAAACTTACTTGCTCAAGAGATTAGGATAAGAAGCCATGATTTTAAACGGCTTGTCGGGAATGAACGAACCGGCCACGACTGGTCCAAGTGGAGTTTCAAATTCCCTCGCGAGAATTTGAATTTTTTTTATGTCTGCTAATCTGAAAGGTAATTAGAAGAATGTCGATTAGCAATAACGTTGTAGCGATTTATTTATGTTGGTTGTTCTGATACACTTTCTAGGTCACGCCTGTGACTTCGTCCATGAAAAACTAGTGAAAGTGAACTCACCAGACCCTCTCCTCTTACTTAGTTAGTATTCCCTTATTCTCCTCATTTTACTTCCTTAGCTGACGAGTACTGGGATAAATGTACCCTATGTTCCTTTCCATGTTACAATATACCTACCTACCTATAGGTAAAATATATTGAAGTATTTCAAAAGCCGTACTTTTATGCTCGACGTCAAACATTGCCTGTTAATTACTCGGCAATTCTCGATATCATAAAATGAAACCAGATTGCTACGTTTACTGGGTACTTACTTAATTAGTATTCAACCCAGACGAACGATGTACAGGGTGTAACAAAAGTCCTGAACGATATACTTCAACAGCTGATAAGGTAAATGACCCTGAGTGCGATACCAGTGGAAAAAATCTAAATTGAAAATAAGTCATTTTGTATGGAACAGCTAACACGCGCTAGTCTTGTTCAGGTGGTATCTAGTTAATCCTAAATCGGTCGCTGTGTTAATAATATTGGTTTTAGTAATGCTTCTAATTTCATACGGTTACAGACGCATTTGAACATTACATTATGTGTGTAGATAAATAAATATGCTATTTGAACTCGAGATTTTTTTAAAGTTATATTTAAAATATTATCTCGAAATCCATTTATGCGTGCGTTTAGCACTAGTTAAAAATATATTTTCCGCAAAGCGCCTGGGTGTAAACTGGTTTTGACTAATTGTCCTATTCTTTTTCAATTAAAATTACTTTGGTTAGAGTAATAGCGTTTCCACTTGGTAAAACTAGTTTTCACGCTACTTGGCTAGAAATACTCGTAAAACAGCGAAAAGGAGTAATTTAGTTACCAAACAGTGCGCAAGACGAGCGACTAAAGTGAGGAAGCGGCAACGCCCGCAACGCGTTCAGCAAGCGCCAGTACAGTAAGTACCGACTTTTTTGTAATGTTTAGGTAAACCTTTGAAAACAAAAACTTTTTTCAGCTTTTGGATTATATGGGCCATCTTTTATTTTGTTTGCTTTTCTCGTAAGTATTTAGAAAACATTGGTTTAATTGGCTAAAACACGTTTTCAGAGTTTTCACAGCGATACGGAAAACAATTTTTCACTATGGAAAACGGGTTTCCACTAAAAACGAATTTAAAGACAACATAATACACAATGAATGAATGTTTATAATTAACGACCTCCTAGCCTAGTTGGTAGTGACCCTGCCTACGAAGCAGGGGGTCCCGGGTTCGAGTCCTGGTCAGGGCATTTATTTGTGTGTTTATCACGAATATTTGTTCCTGAGTTATGGATGTTTTCTATGTATTTAAGTATTCAAGCACGGTCTGAAAATTTAAAGGTGTCTCCCGATCAAGGTCCAAAGGAAATAATTGCACCAAAAAAAGGAACAATAAGTTATTATTTCCCAGTAGTAAAAAAGAAAGCATTTTTTCGTGAGTAAACCTTCAGAAAAGGACAATTTTACTATTCTTCTTCAAAACATTGCCAGTATCTTAGCCAAACAGGATATTTTGGAACTAACGTTACAAGAGTTAAAACAGAAGAACTATGTCCCAAACATCCTTTGCCTAACGGAGACTTTCTTAAGGGCGGGCTGTGAAAACTATGTTCAACTTTGCGATTACGACTTTGTAGCTGGTTTTTGTAGAGAGTCCCAAAGAGGTGGCACATGTATATTAGTTAAAAAAGAGCAAACGTGCAAGGAGCCCACATTCCTTAAAGACTTGGCAGCAGAGAAGGTATTTGAAGTCTGCGGCATAGAGCTACCAACACATAAGATTGTGATTATTTGCCTCTATCGAACTCCCTCGTCAAATCCTACATTTCTAAATAAATTAGATGTAAATAAAATAATAACACCCCTGGAGTTGCAGGCGTCCATAGGCTACGGTGACTGCTTACCATCAGGCGGGCCGTATGCTTGTTTGTCACCGTCATAGTATTAAAAAAAAATGTGCTTCTCTACCAGCTAGAGAAGAGATATAACACAAACGTGCGAATAGTAATAGCAGGTGACTTTAATATTACCACCTTAAAAAAAAGTGCCATAGTAACTGAATTACAA
Source organism: Lathronympha strigana (assembly GCA_949128165.1). NCBI lineage: Eukaryota > Metazoa > Arthropoda > Insecta > Lepidoptera > Tortricidae > Lathronympha > Lathronympha strigana. The sequence continues at coordinate 27,396,321 of OX421901.1, read as the reverse complement.
GATATCTCAAAAAATTATAATTTAACATTGCATATTAACGTACCAACTCGAAAGTCCTCTTGCATAGACCACTTACTTAGCAATATACCTAACGCTATAGCAACCGTGCTCCCGCTTCATCTCTCTGATCATGATACGGCACAACTATTGAGCTTTCCGTTTAGCATGACAGTTTCAAACGCTACCAACTATTTTATTTATAAGAGAGATTTCCATATTGATAACATAAACAAATTTAAGAAATGTTTGCAAAGTCTTTCTTGGTCGGATGTCTATGAGGAGTCAAATCTTAACTTAGCATTCAATAGCTTTCACGAATTATATTGCCTCCTATACAATCTCTGTTTTCCTCTTATACGTGTAAAGGTAACTAACAATATTAAAAACAAACAAAAATGGATAACGAAAGGATTAAAGATAAGCTGTAAAACAAAAAGACAGATAAGGTTCAAGTATTATAAAGACAAAAATGAATGCGATAAGACATTGTACACCAAATACTAAAACTTACTAAAACGTTGTATTAATAAATCTAAGAAAAATGCTAATATTAATTTTATAAAAACGTGCTCTAACAAATGTAAAGCTTCTTGGTTGGTAATAAACATCAAATATCTAGTACTAAGCCACTGGAAACTTTAGAATCTATAACACACAATAACACGGTCATAACAGATCCAATTGATATCGCCACTGCCTTTAATGATTATTACATAGATTCTATACATTGACTACAACATGCTCAATCAATTAAATCGAATAGTAATTCTAGATCAAACTCTTTGTTTTTGATGCCGATGTCGGAAAATGAAGTTAATAAAAATGAAATCTTGTCACTGAACAATACCAAATCGGAAGGTTATGATGGAATAAATACAAATATAATTAAAACATGCTTAAATGAAACTTTAACCATCATGACACACCTAATAAACCTTTCTTTTATGTGTGGGACGTTCCCAGAAGCTCTTAAGATATCCGTAATAAAGCCTCTATTTAAAAAAGGTAAAATAGATGACATGAAAAATTACCGCCCGATAACGCTAATACCCATAATTTCTAAGATCTTTGAAAAGTGTATGTATAAGAGACTGCTGGATTTCTGTGGAAAATACAGTATTATTAAGAATGAGCAATTTGGCTTTCAAAAAGAAAAGTCTACCACTTTAGCTGTTTTCTCATTGCTTAAAGTCATACTGCCGAGTCTTAGCAATAATTATTGGACTACAGGTCTGTTCTTTGATATGTCTAAAGCCTTCGATTCCGTTTCACACGATCTTTTATTATCAAAACTAGAGGCACTCGGAATCCGAGGTCCTGCTCTACAATGGATCTCATCATATTTAGAAAACCGACAACAATGCGTAAAAATAAGGTAACTCGATGATAGTAACGAATTGGCTAGTTTTTCATCAATATTTAGGCACACTCCGTTCGGAGTCCCCCAGGGAAGCGTTCTGGGTCCGATTCTGTTTCTGCTCTACATCAATGACATCACTGATATAACTAACCACAGGTGTATACTATTTGCCGACGATATTTCTATCATTGTAACAACCAACAGAAGCATTCATACAGTTACAGATCATGAACAAGATATAAATAATACAATTAATATAATACAAGATTGACTCTATGCCAATAATTTAATAATCAACCTAGAGAAATCGAAACTTATTCAGTTTAATAAATCGCCAAATCCTAAGTTGAATATTAGTTTGAACATCCCAAGTATACAACAAGTTACTCAAACTAAATTCCTGGGTATATTGGTAGATGAGAATCTTGACTGGAAGCCGCAATTAGATAGCGTTGCAAAGCGGATCAATAAATATGTCTATGCTCTGAAACAACTCAGAAAAGTCACAGATATTAAAACTGCAATTTCTTGCTATCATGCATATGTAGAGTCAGTACTCCGCTATGGTTTGATAATATGGGGAAATAGTACTGACCGAGATAGAGCGTTTATTGCACAAAAAAAGTGCATTCGAGCTCTTCACGGAATGCGGCGAGAAGAGACATGCAGACCTCTATTCAAAAACCTTGGTTTACTGCCACTTCCTTCTTTATACATTTATGAAATGTGCATGTTTGTTCACAAACACAAACTTATGTTTAGACAAGCCTGTAACAGTCATCCGCGCGCCTGCCGAAATCCGGATAGATTACTTCCCGATGCACACTCAAGATTGGCAAAGCATAAAAAAGCTGCTTGATTATGGCTTTGAATATTTATAATAAATTGCCTGCTGACATGAAAACTATGAATATTCAACTATTTAAAGTCAAATTGTATCAATGGCTCAACACTAATAATTTTTATACCATAAACGAATACCTTGACATGAAATAATATATTGTTGTAGTAGGGTGAATTATTATATAAGTCTGACATTTAATTACAAATACATTAATTAGGAAAACCATGTAAAGGATTAACTTTGTACATATTTTTTTTTTTAGTTATCATAGTTTTAAGTTTATGTGTACATTTGCATACCTGCTATGGTTAAACATGGAAACCTACCACTCTTTGTATGAACAACTATTGTACCTGGTAATGTTTAAAGCAAATAAAAATTCTTATTCATTTGTAACTATCTATTATATATATATCGTCACCTCGCACCCACATCACAAGCCTTATTGAGCTTATCGTGGGACTAGGTCGATTTGTGTAAGATTGTCCCACAATATTTATTTATTTTATAAATGAATTCATTCATAAACTTCCCATGCAATTTTGAACACGATAGTACGCTAACATCAGCCCAATTGACGTCTCTAGTTATAATACAAAAATTAGAAAATTCGCAGTACATACAATGCGTCTTCTAACAAACTTCAAAGTGTAACAAAAATTAAAACAGGTTATTTTTAAAAGTCGCCCAACAAACGCTGTTCAGTTTGGGGAGTACTAACTATGATCAAATTGATTACTTCTATTATGGGCCACATCCGGTTAATAACTTATTTTCCGGTTAATAACTTACTCACCTGTTCCCTACAGATGATTTCTTTTAATTATATTGACAGACCTTCGCTGTGTAATAATAGTCCCGAACGATACTACACCAGCTGATAACGACAATGACCCTGAGCAAAAAGCAAGTAAAAAAAAAAACGAAAAAAATATTTTTTTTGCCTTGTATGGAACAGCTGATCGAAAATGCACCTATCTCCATAAAAAAGGATAAAATGTTTTTCAAATTTTGAAAATTTTCCACTTGCATCGCGATCAGGGTCATTGACTTTATCAACTGTTGAAGTATCGTTCGGGACTTTTGTTACATCCTGTGGGCCTGTCAAGTTATTATAATTTAGAGGAGTTGCTTCAGAAATTTAAGCTCCGTCATAAGAAGCAGAAAATGTTAGCACAAGATGTTTTTACTATGTAGCGTATGACCAACGACACAAAAACCAAAGAAAATACTTACGGTTTACTCTGCATACATGTCATCAAATTTTTTGATGTCGGGTTACATCCTAGGCTTTGAGCCACTTGTAAGGTATATTGCGTTGGATCTTTTGTTAATGCCCAGTCGGATAATGCAGATCCAGACATGAGAATGGCTCGATGAAATAACCCTGTAAATGAATGAGTGGTACACTATTATCATACATTAATTTTGTAATACATAATGATTATTTAGAGAAGATAGCAATGCACCTTGAGGCAGTAAGAAAAAGATAGTGTGCACACGATCTTACTCTAATTGAAAAGAACAGAAATTATTGAAATTGAAATGGCGGTGCGACTTAGTCACGACTGACTATACATTTTTATTTTAAAATTTTACTTATGACACTTAAAAATTAGAAAGTATATTTTAAAAAACATGATATTGAGGGATAGCAATTTCACACGAAACACAATTTCGTAAGAATAAACTCCAAAGTGTTTTGGCAGACAAAATGTTAGCCTCGAGAATAAAAAATACGGAAAGTTTTGCCTCTGGACTTTTTTTCAATTTTGCCTTTGGAGCTTAATCGTGTATAGATTTTGAAAACAAACCTCCGACGTTTCAAGGGCGACACATACACACACACACACACACAGACACACACACATACACACACACACACGATTAAGCCCCGTTTTAGTAAATATATAATGTGTGAAAATCGTGAAAGTTTAAATAAGTGTTTTGCCGTTGGAGTTTTTTTTGTTTTGGAATATGTAAAGTTAGAGAAGTATCTTTGCGATCAACCGATAAATTTAGGACACTTAAACTGTTCTGAGACCAACCAAATGAGATAATGCCAAAATCGTGGGAATATTGTCGAAAAAAGATCACATTTCCCTTTGTGCTGTAAGAAGACCTTTCCGAAACATTGAATAAATTTATTGTTTCGTGTGTAATTTCCATCCCTAATAACATTTTTTTTTATAAATACTTTAAAATTTTAAAATTTCGTACAGTAAAATTTCAAAAATAAAATGTATGCTATTTGGCCACCTGGTATTTCCACAAATTGTTTAATTTCGTCCAGCGCTTAGAATAACTGATGTCGTCTTAGATAGCTAAAGTTGAATTTGTCTATGAATGTAGGTACCATTGGATATAGGCGACAGCATCAAAAAACTAACGCATGCAGCCCCGGTTCCGTGACCCATTAGAGTGACAGAGCTAGGATCCCCATTAAGATCTTCAATATTGTCTTTAATCCATTGCAACGCAGCCAATTGATCAAGAAGACCATTGTTGTTGTATACATATTCAGTCATGCTTGGCTTCAGGAAACCTGAAAATATACGAATTAAGTCATACATATCATGTGTCTCTAGTATTGAGCTATTGTAGTTTATTCGATGTCAGTAATTAAAACGAGCTGGATTTGTAATTTTATATACCCACATATCATTAGCCCTCAATAATGCGTTCAAAAATCGCATATAAAGGCCCCCATAAAAATAAACTTTTTTGTTACAACAAATTCTTATCTGTGACAATGTTATTATAGCTAAATAATATTTAATTTGACATCTTTTGTAATATCAGTCGAGATGACGTGTAGTTTGAAACGAATTGTCAATTGTATAAAATGACACAGTTGACGCACGCAAGTCGCACGTTATTTTGATATCGAACGATATGAAATTTGGGGCCAACTCTACTCGTAGTTTGTCTCTGAATTTAAAAAATATAAATGTCAAAACTTGAATGTCAGAATACTTTTTATTCCCGAAATAAGGTCCGACCGAGACTTCTTTTTTTGTCTCGGCTGAGACCGAGATTTTATAATAAATACGAAAAACGCGCATTTTCCACAAAAAACATGTACCTAATATTGTCAAGAATTAAACTGTTGTTTTATATAGCCTTCACTAAAACACAATATTTACAGTCAAAGCTTGAGAAAAAAGTTATAAATTGCATTACGTACGATAACACGTCGTCGTCGTCGACGTTTCAGCCGAAAGACGTCCACTGCTGGACATAGGCCTCCCCCAAAGATTTCCACAATGACCGGTCCTGCGCCACCCGCATCCAGCGGACTCCTGCGACCTTCACCAGGTCATCAGTCCACCTCGGTTCTACGTGCAATGTGCCCCGCCCACTGCCACTTAAGTTTAGCGATTCGGAGAGCTATATCGGTTACTTTGGTTCTGCTGCGGATGGTCTCATTTCTGATACGATCTCGCAGAGAGACTCCGAGCATAGCCCTCCCCATTGCCCTTTGGGTGACCTTGAGCCTTCTTATGAGGCCCATTGTAAGCGAGCACGTTTCAGTACCGTACGTATGTCATCACTGGCAACACACACTGATCGAAGACTTTCGTCTTCAGGCACTGCGGAATATTGGACGAAAAGATGTGTCGCATCTTCCCGAACGCTGCCCAACCGAGTCGGAGTCGACGATTAACCTCTTTCTCGAAATTGGACCTACCTAACTGGACAGTTTGTCCTAGGTATATATAATCGTCTACAACTTCGAGTGTAAAGTCTCCGATTGTAACTGGAGTTGGTGCTACATGGGCATTTGACATAAATTTCGTCTTATCCATGTTCATCTTAAGACCAACTCGCTCGGAGGCTCTACTGAGGTTAACCAGCATCGTACTCAAATCCTCCATGGTCTCAGCCAAGATTACTATATCATCAGCGAATCGAAGGTGACTGAGGTACTCGCCATTTACATTGATGCCTAGCCTTCTCCAGTCCAGTGTCTTGAAAACATCCTCCAGTGCATCGGTAAACAGCTTAGGAGAGATGACATCTCCCTGCCTGACTCCCCGCTGCAGCGTACGATAACACGGTAAACTATAATTGCTTAAAATACCCACCATCGCAAAGTGTCAAGATGGAAGGTTCGGCCAAGGCCGAGAATCTCGGCCGTTTTTGGCCGAGAGCCGAGACAGAGATCTCGGCTCGAATTTTGGCCGAGACTGCCGAGACCGAGACCGAGACCGAGATCTCGGTCGGACCTTATCCCGAAAGACGCAATGGCGGTATATATGCGCTTTGAACGCATCATGGAGCATTAGATAAAAGTATTAACCAAATTTTATCATTATGGGGGTCTTCAACTTCATATGCGGTTTTTAAACGCATCATACGTAGAGGGCTAATATATGTGGGTAAAAAAACTGGTTAATGAGGCATCTTCTGCCGTTACAATTGCATATAAATTGAAAATTAATATATAGGTATATGTGCAGGATGGAATAGGCACATATCTTCTACGCAATAATAGCGTGATAAAATTAATTCAAATTTATGTGACATTTATATAACTCATTACTCGCAGAACAACGCTCTTTTAATGTTTTCCGGGTGCGTGGATACGAAACATGCATTAAATTTGTTTTGCGAATATGATTTTTATTTCGATATATGTTAACTATATTGGCATATTTGAATTGTAAGCTCAATACCTATTAAGCTTGCAATGCATATATTCCATTATCCACCTGTTTTGTCCACCTGGACACCGTTGTACTTTACGAAAAATAAATATAAACATTTTACAAAATTAAAACTTACCTAGTATACCTAAACGATAATTTAAAGTTATAACCATGATGTTTCCATACGAAGCCAAGATTCTACCATCATATGCGTTTCCTGTGCTCCATTCAAAGGAATCGCCATGGATAAATACTAGCACAGGAAACTTCTTCGGTTTTTGTTCTGTAAAAAAAAACGTTTATTGTTTTTAATTTCTAAATAATGGTCATTTTCAGTCCTCCGGCCGGTAAGCGCCACTTTACGCAAAACTAAATAGCCGCCTCCCGGCTCCGTCGGGCTGAAAAATAGTATACAAACCTCGGCCGGTAAATGGGAAAGCCTCGGATTCCATGTAATTGTCGGCCGAGGCGAAGCCGAGGTGTGACTAACATTTCCCACTTAAACGGCCTTGGTATGTAATGTACTATTATTTTCAATATTGACCTATAGTATGCCTACGTTACTTTTAAGTATAATTCAACAAAAGAAAATGCGTTCGGGGGAGATATCGATGTTTTTAATTTTTCTACATATTTGTGTGTCGTCTGCTGTTCCGTAAGAAATTCTTGAAGAAGTGCGCTCATTCTTACTAAGAATGAGCGCACTACGGATTTTTGATTTTTATTAATGTACCGTTAAAAGATTTTTTCTGCAGAATGATTATTGGAATTAATTGGGATGAGGAGCTGTAACGTATTCACTTCAAATCAGGTGTTGAATTTCTTTAAAAATAATCATCCTGCACTAAGCAGCGTAGGTACACATTGACTGAAGCTTATTAAAGTTCATATTTACTTAGTCTAATTAAGTACTTGAAAGGGGCATCCAGCTTGAGTACAACTTTTGACAAAAAACCTGTTCATAAAACATAATTTTAATTTTTATAGTCTTCATCTGCTGTTCTACTTCAATTCACAAATGTTACTTTTCGTGATAAAATGCATAGCGTCGGGGATACTGCAATACCGCGTAACTAACAAATGCAATAGAGCACACTAATCTTGTCAGTTGTTTGAATATTGAACTCTATGGACTTTGTTAGTTACGCGGTATTGCACTATCCCCGACGATAGGCAACTATAATAAAAGGTACTTTTTGTATATTTGAATAGTTTTCTAGATAAGATAACTAGAGCTAAACTAATAATGTCTTCTGTTGCCGCGATTTTTATTCATTAAAATGAAACCTTTTAAAACGGATTTAATCCTGTGATATGCAAAAGTGCTCAAAACGTAGGGGCATGGTGTTAATAAATACAATGAATTCGTCTTAACGAGTTTCATTTCAATAAAGCTAAATTAATAAAGGCTTATCTAGCCCGATAATCGAGTTATCACAATGTCAAAGTTAAAGCTAGGATGCAGTGCTAAGTCTTATCTGTTGGTCCTTCATTTAACGCAACATACGTTTTACAAATACCACACAGGGGTAAAAAAAAGGAAACGGTCATAAATATCACAAGCGAGCAGTGGTTACAAAGCTGTTGTTCCACTTAGAGTTCGGTACCAAGAAGGGAACTTGTTATTGTCAAGTGTAAGGGGGCCGTTCTCCTTTTTTACCGACAATGAAATGCGATATTCTCGATTTTTTTGGATTTTTGATCATGTGAAAAATGATAACGATAGGAATTATTAAAAAACAAACAAATTTGTTTGAAGAAAACTATTTGATAGTTCTTCTTTTCATGTTTTCAGCGAACAGCCTTTGATTGACCACTCTGTCGCGGTGTTTTGAGTAAAATAATGTAGGTAAGTTTATAGTCAATAACCAGGGAAATAACAAGTATACTGTACTTGTAAGGTAATTCAAAATATTCGGCATTTACCTCCTACCAAAAACAATATAATTAAATTCTAAATCAGACAGTTTTCAGCGCGCAAACAGCTCAGTGTCGCTAAAAAAGGAGAACGGCCCATGGACGAAAGTAGGTTACACGCGCCCCATGAGTACCTACTTACTCAACTTGGGTACCTATATTTTACACGTGGTTGTTACTTTCATCGGTTATATGGTATGCTTGTAATTTTGATCAGATTGGCCCGTGGATTAAAATCTAATTTAAGTTTATATACAAAGTATGTACTTTGACTACTTACGTACGTACTATGACGACTTTTGATTATGTAATCAATAGTCGCATTTCAAGTATTCATTAACCATGAACACGTTGTTTTGTGATGGCTTTATAAAGGTCAATTAATACCTAATTAATGTAATGTCTTTACACTGGGATAATCGATTTACAAACAGTATTATAATCCTTTCCCATTAATGTTTGCTATGATTTTCCAGTCAACTTCCAGAGCTATCAAGGCGGTGTAGGTAATAATCGCATTAAGTAGTAATAAGATTTATACTTTTACAAACATTATTTCACATTTAATCATTGATATAATATGACAAATTACTTGATACGAGTTTTCACGATGAGAAAAGATTGTTGGATTCATATATTCAAACATTAGCTGTCCAAATACATACAGATTTGTCCGGCAGATGCACCTCAGATCGGATCCGCCATTTCACCAAACACGGACGAGCACAGCAGTAGCCATCTAGTCTTTACTATGAACAGACAGATCCGGCTAGTATCTGGCGGACAAGCCTTTTTTTCTTCTGTAGACTGCCCGCAAAAAGCCACACACGTACATTATTATCCGTCACGTGTGTCTGCCAAACATCCGGCGGGTATAAATCCGTCAATCTGTGGCAGTATTAAGCCTCTGATGTGTCTGCGGGTTGTCTAATCGCTGTCCGTGCTCAAAACAAAGAGATCCAATTCCAATTACGTCAAATCTAACCATTTTGAGATTGACGTTTTAAGAATTTCGTTTCACAGTCGATTATCACTATAAATTATTGGCACTTCGGTGATTTAGATCTCCGGTCTAATAATTTTGTTATAGCCTAGTTGGTAGTGGCCTCGCCTATAAAGGGTAAGGTTCATAGGTTCAAATCTCAGTAGTCTTTTTATTCTATACGATTTTAAACTAATACTCGTATGTATGGTAATTTGCATTATAAATATCCTAATCAAAAACGGGATATTGAAAATTTTATGTTTATCTTATTTTACATTTATTTTCATAAATTCCATCATCAAAATAGAACTATAATCAAATAGGACTATCTTGAAGGTATTTCTTTACAAAGAAAAGACGAATGTCTCAAATCGGATGATAGAGCTGGGATTTACCAAATAGTTCCACTTTGTCATCCCTGGTCTTCATCATCAGGTCCACTCCACCAAATTGATGATGTTCGTAAAGAAATGCTCGAGTGTCTTAAGAAACACCCCAAATCATCATGCATGTGCCTTTCAAATTTGAGGAGGTCCCTCAGTTCCTCATGGATCCCATGATCAGAAATTGATTTTGAAAAATCGGGACAAACCTGGAACCACCTATTTTCGACAAAAAAATATTTTTTACAATCGGATGATAGTCCTGGGAATTACCAAGCAGTTCCACTTTGCCATCCCTGGTCTTCATTATCAGATCCACTCCACCAAATTGATGATTTTCGTAAAGAAATGCTCGAGTTTCTTAAGAAATCACCCAAATCAGCATGCATGTGCCTTTCAAATTTGAGGAGTTCCCTCAGTTCCTCATGGATCCCATCATCAGAAATCGATTTTGAAAAAAAGGGGACCAATCTGGAACCATCTACTTTCAGAAAACAAAATATTTTTTTAAATCGGTTCAGTAATGACGGAGTTCTGAGGTAACATACATTAAAAAAAATAAAAATAATTCAGACGAATTGAGAACCTCCTCCTTTAGAAATATTGAAGTTGGTTGAAAAACGGGATAAACCTGGAACCATTTATATACAGACAAAAAAATATTTTTTAAAATCGGATGATAGTCCTGGGAATTACCAAGCAGTTCCACTTTGCCATCCCTGGTCTTCATTATCAGATCCACTCCACCAAATTGATGATTTTCGTAAAGAAATGCTCGAGTTTTTTAAGAAATTACCCAAATCAGCATGCATGTGCCTTTCAAATTTGAGGAGTTCCCTCAGTTCCTCATGGATCCCATCATCAGAAATGGATTTTGAAAAAAACGGGACCAACCTGGAACCATCTACTTTCAGAAAACAAAAAAAAATTCAAATCGGTTCAGTAATGACGGAGTTATGAGTGAACATCCATAAAAAAAAAACAGACGAATTGAGAACCTCCTCCTTTAGACATATGAAGTCGGTTGAAAACTAATTGAAGCCAGCAATGTCTGGCAATATAACTTTTGGCCTTTACAGTTAGTACGAGTAAATTATGTGCGCAAGTTAGTAGATATTCCAGAGTCCAGAGTCGACAATATAAATAATATACTTACAATAAAAGTTTACAAACCTGGTAGGTAAATCATTTTTATGGAGACATTTCAATAGGACTACCATTATCATTAATACCCGATTGAGAGATACTGTCAACGTCCATCTATTCCATCCTATATATCCATTTACAGATATATTAGATTCTTAATTTCGCCAATAATGGCCGGGCATCCGCCATAATATTTATTTGATAAATTTATATATATATATACTAGCTTTAACCCGCGGCTTCGCCCGCGTACTAAACGTAATTTTCAACCGTCATACAAAAAATGAGGTTTTATTTATTTATTTCACGTCCACTAAGTTGGATTTGAAAATCGTTGTTGGTTGTTGTTTTCTAAATCTGCAACCCGATAACGACACGACACCCATATCAAATAAAATAGTCGTAACTATTCTTGTTTCCACTTTTACAAAGTTTGGGCCATCATTTAACCCCTACTTTGAAAAATCCTATCTTTGTGCACCCCTTCTCCTTCTCTTTCTTCTTCGTCTTATAAGAAACCTACGTACCAATTTTGGAATCTTTAGAACCAGATATAAACATAAAAACAACACCCATATTGATATTTTCAGATTTCAACCCCATCGCATCGCACCCCATCAGGGAAGATGGTATCTCACGTCCGCCTCGTTGGATGTTGAAATTGTTATTGTTTTCGAAATCAGTGACCCAATAAACCAGAAAAACGATACCCACGTTGGTTATTTACTATATTGCCCCTTTTCCCCCTTTTGTGGGTTGATTTCTCAAAAAGCCTACATTTAGTAAATTTTAAATCTCTAGAACCAGAAATAAACATGTAACGACACCCGTAGTGATATTTTTAGATTTCGACCCCATCGCGTCCCAACAGGGGAGATGGTATTTTACAATCGCCACGTTGGATGTTAAAATCTACGTTGTTTTCGTAACCAGCGACCCGACAAACCATAAAAACGATACCCATGTTGTTTTTTTTACTTTTTCACCCCTTTCTTAAAAAAACCTGAAACAGGTGTTAACTAATTTATCTTTATAAATACTTCTGTAAAGTTTCAAATAGAATAGTCCAACTAATTTTGCTTCCCCATACCAACTTTGTACCCCCATTTCACCCCCTTTGGAGATGAATTTTGAAATCTCCTTTCTTTGTGCACCCCTACGCTTTATAAGAAACCTAAGTGTTAAATTTGGAATGTCTAGAAACAGAAATAAACATATAACGACACCCGTAGTGATATTTTTAGATTTCGACTCTATCGCGCCCCAACAGGGGAGATGATATTTCACTATCGCCACGTTGGATTTTAAAATCTATGTTGTTTTCGTAATCAGCGACCCGATAAACCATAAAAACGATACCCATGTTGTGTTCTTTTTCACCCCTTTTAGGGGCTGAATTCTCAAAAAAACCTGAAATAAGTGTATCTATCTCATTTATCTTTAAAAATACTCCTGTAAAGTTTCAAATAGAATAGTCCAACTAATCTTGTTTCCCCGTACAAACTTTGCCCCAAACCACCCCTTAGGGGTTGAATTTCGAAAATTCCTTTCTAAGTGCACCTCTAGGCTTCATAAGGAACCTACGTGCCAAATTTGGAATCTCTAGGATCAGCGGTTTGGGCTGTGCGTTGATATGTCAGTCAGTCAGTCATTCAGTCAGTTATTTTATAAATATACTAGCTTTTACCCGCGGCTTCGCCCGCGTACTAAACGTAATTTTCAACCGTCGTACAAAATAGGAGGTTTTTTTATTTATTTCACGTCCGCTAAGTTTGATTTGAAAATCGTTGTTGGATTTAAAAATCGTTGTTGTTTTTGAAATCAGCGACCCGGTAACGACACCCATATCAAATAAAATAGTCGTAACTATTCTTGTTTCCCCTTTACAAACTTTGGACCATCATTTTACCCCTACTTTGAAAAATCCTATCTTTGTGCACCGCTTCACCTTATAAGAAACCTACGTAAAAAATTTGGAATCTCTAGAACCAGAAATAAGCATAAAAACGTCACCCATATTGATATTTTGAGATTTCAACCTCATCGCACCCCATCAGGGAAGATGGTATCTCACGTCCGCCTCTTTGGATGTTGAAATTGCAATTATTTTCGAAATCAGCGAACCAACAAACCATAAAAACGATACCCATGTTGTTGCTTTTTACTTTTTTACCCCTTTTCCCCCGTTTTGGGGCTGAATTCTCAAAAGACCTGAAATACGTGTTAACTCATTTATTCTTATAAATACTCCTGTAAAGTTTCAAATAGAATAGTCTAACTAATCTTGTTTCCCCATACAAACTTTGGACCCTCAAATCACCCCCTTAAGTAAATTTTGAAAAATCCTTTCTCAGTGCACCTCTAGACTTTACCTACGTGCCAAATTTGGAATCTCTAGGACCAGCGGTTTGGGCTGTGCGTTGATATGTCAGTCAGTCATTCAGTCAGTTTCTTCTTTTATATATATATATAAAAGCCCATTTGTTATTAAAAACAAAAAACATATATCATTGTCTGAGTAATTTAATTTAATCTAATCTAATTTAAACAAAGGTTGGTCTACAATGCCCAGAGGGGCTTATAAAGCTAGTAATACATAGCCTGAAGGGCATTCTATAATTAAAAAAAATAATGTTTAAACCCTGTGAGGATTAACATACATTTACGAACGCTTCCCTAATTTTCAGCTTTCTTTTTAACTTTTTCTTGTCGCTTCTTTCTGCTCCATAAGCCAGTTAGAGAAGCTTTCGTAAGTTGTACGAGTATGTATGTTAATCCTCACAGGGTTTAAACATTTTTTTTTTTAATTATAGAATGCCCTTCAGGCTATGTAATCTTATTTAATTTAATTTGATTTAATATAACTTAATTTAATTTATTTTACTTTATTTTATTTTACTTTACTTTACGTTACTTTATTTTAATAAAAAACGACACTCAAATTTATATGTTGACATTTCAAACCCATCGCATACCAACTGGGGAGATGGTATATTCCACATTCGCCACATTGGATCTGGACCCGAAAAACCATATAAATGATACCCATGTTGATTTTTTCACTTTTGCACCCCTTTTACCCCTTTCGGGGGTTAAATTCTCAAGAAACCTGAAACACGTGTTTACTCATTTACCTTAAATAATACTGTGGTGAAGTTTCGGATAATTCTTTACAACTAGAAATTTACGTTAAAATGACACTAAAACGAAACACTTTAAACGGATTTATCGCGTTTGTTAAATATTAATTATAAATGATAAATATCTTTATTTTTCAATTTAGGTACATTATAATGCGCATAGGTGCATTGTAATGTACCTCAACCGAAACAGTTAAAAGTGTGCAAACTACCCAAAAGTGTGCAAACATACACACAAAAAAAAAACAAAGTCTGGTCTACAATGCCCAACAATTTTGAAATGATTAACCTTCTAGATTTCAATAATCTCGCAAAGCATCCAGGGAATGTAACGCTTCTCCTTGGCGAGGACAAGAGGTTTGTTAAACTTAGCTGACGAGAGCTTTAAAGGGCTCTAAACCTACGTTTCTAGCCTACAGTCATGGTGTTAATATACGCGATAAATCCATTTTAAAGTTTTTCCTTTCAAATATATTTAACCTATTTAACTTGAACTGATTTAGTTTCGATGTATCGCGATGTTTATCTATTGCGAAATGAAGGTCAATGCATGTATTTTTGCCTTTATACACCTGTATTTTTACCAGTAGATCTGGTTAATATTATAGAAATAAATCTGAATGTTAAGATACATTTTTATCCTTATCTTGGGTTCTATTCGTTACATTCACTGCACATACAGTACAAAAATAAATTGTTCGTTGTTTTGAAACATACCAATATTTTCATGAAATAAAGATTCCATGTTAATGATATAGGTACGGAAACATGTGATTGCACTAACAAAATGACAGACACATTGATACGCATTTAACATTAATGGCATATACATCTTATTTGATTTCCGTTGATTGAAAATTAAGCACGGATCAAATGAGGGTCAGTAAGGTTATCAATAAATTGTAGGTATTTATAATACGTATAATACGAGTAGGGTTTGTAAAAACCGCCCGAAATCCAAACCCGGTTTTTAACCGAAATGTCAATGCTCAAAACCGGGTACCCGGTTTTTAACCGGTTTTGGACTATTTTTTTCTGTCGCTTTATAAGCCATTTTTTAATATTGCATAAGTGTCACTATCAACTCAACGATAAGAAACAAGACGTAGCATGCAGGTTCTGCCAGGAAACAGAGGAAACTGCAATGCACATCCTCTGCTCCTGCGGACCACTAATGCACAAAAGAAGTATCCACCTCGGTAGGCACGAACTGCAACCCTGTGAGATACACAACATTACAGCCCAAAGAATTTGGAACTTTCTGGACTCAACGGGAATCAGTAATGAATTATAAAGGGCTGCCACAATAGATCACAACTGGTCGATGCGGCATCTTCACTAGCCCAAAACAACAATAATAATAATAATCAACTCAACGATACTTCCTGACATTCACAGGACGGTTTTTAACATTCAATAAATATTATTAAACAAAAAAAACTGGCATGAGTTTGAGTTGGAATGCAAATAAATGTTGGTAAATGGAACTGGTACGGTTGGCTTCATAAATATATACCTATGTACTGTACCTGTATTCAATTTTGAACCTTCTTCCCCGTAAGAAGTTCTGAAGCGTATATATATTTAGACGTGACCGTACCGTAGCAGACAGAACTACATAGAAACAATAACGGCTATTTTAAATGGAAGCAATCTAAGTTTTTTTATTTGATGTTTGTTTTTAATCTAAAAAATTACACTGCTAGCCGAAGATTAGATAAGAAAAAAATATTCGCCCGGTTGCATTTAAATAGCAATGAAATATTGATTAAAAAGAGAAGAATTTCTTTTTATTGTTATTATCTCGGGAAGACAGAAAAAGTAAATGTCGAAGTAACACGTCGAAAACACGAATAATGGACACAGTAGAATCCGGTTATAACGACGTCAAAGCGACCGACGATATTACGTCGTACTAAACAAACTGTCTATTTTAAGGTTCTTTATTTATTTAATAATCACAAATGCATTATACTTTTTAATCCTGCTACTCCCCGCTACCTCAAAGAACGTTTTAATTATGTAACCTCCGCTAGGTGTGCTGAAAACTTGCTTCTTTCAGTTCCTTCTTCCAGCTCCAAATTTTTCACGAGCTCCTTTTCATTCCAGGCGGTTATTTTATGGAACTCTCTACCTGTCGACATTAGACGTGCTAAGTCATTGCCAATTTTCAAAAATAAACTGAAAGATTTTTATTTTTCTTCTACCTAACAGTTTTCCTACTGTTATGCTGTGTTTTGTAATATTTATGTGTATGTATGTTTATGTATGTTTATATATTTTTTGTATATAAGTATGTGTATGACTTCCCTTTTATGTTAAATTTTTTTGTTATATTAATTAATTAAATTAATTATGTACTCAGTTTTGGTTTACCTATACATTATTTGGATTTCCATGTGTATTGACTCCTCTACCCAAAGGTTGTCTGGAAGAGATCGCTTCTTAGCGATAAGGCCGCCTGTTGTCTACCAGTGTTTATATTTTAGTGTTTAATGTATATTGTTTTTAATTATTTCCTTGTTGGTGAACAATAAAGAGTATTTGTATTGTATTGTATTGTATATGTTATTCATTATATAATAGTTCATGTAACTCACCGAACAAGCGTAATTAAGGATATTTTGCTCTTTAGTGAATGAAATTGTTGATCCATAGAGTTATTTACTCGTACTACTCGATAACATTGTAGCTAAGCCATTGTAAATTGCCGATAGAATATCAAGACAAAATCCTAAGTTTTAGAACTTTTGTAACATTAACTTTGAACAATGGTTTCCATCTTGTATGCGTTGTTCGGTTACAATGCACGTCACCGTTGTAACCGAACAATTTCATATGAAATCCCATCGTGAAAAGCGGTCCGACGATATAAGAGTCGTACTCGTAATACGGATGCACTTTAATAGTGACTTGTACGAAAACCAACCATCTGCCTATATTTTCATCGCTAAAAAACGTTTAGTTATTTTATGCGGAGTCGTACTAATCGGATTCTACTGTATACAATACAATCTGTTTCAAAAACTTGTTTTAATAGCAAAATCTGAAGAAAATATTACGTTTTTATTACCGTCTAGATTTGGCGAGCCAGCGCTTAGGAAATTGCAGCTTTGGTCTTGTACCAGAGATCCACACCCTGCGCGAGAATCGAATAGAAATATTCATCGCTAAAAAACGTTTGGTTATTTTATGCGGAGTCGTACTAATCGGATTCTACTATATACAATACAATCTGTTTAAAAAACGTGTTTTATAAGCAAATTCTGAAGAAAATATTACGTTTTTTATAAAATATAATGTTTCGGTTAAAAACCGGTTTTTGATGTTCGAAACCGGGTTCAGAACAGAGCCCAAATGAGGGCGGGTACCCGGTTTTTTCGGTTACCCGGGTACCCGGTTTTGATTCCCTAAATACGAGTAAACCAACTAATTGATTCATCATAATCGCCAACCCTAACATAAAGCTGTCCAAAGCCATCGATTTGCGATTTCCAGTGACAACAATGTCACCCGTGATCTTATCCCGTCCTTTATCAAATACCGTATTTTTTAAATCAAATGCCTATCATGTACTAAAATGCCTACCGCTCTTAATTTTCCAAAACACACACTGAGGTTGTCAAAATCAGTGTGAGGGGGCTTTCGTAAATCGATATCATAGGTATGAGAATTATAGTCACTGATGAGTTTCAAAACCACAAACTTTCGGAGAACATTTATTTTGCTGACAGTCAAAATTCGTACTACGGATACCTACACGTGTTACACACAGACCTGGGTAAGCTCTGATTATTAAAATAAGATTATACGAAAAAATAGCCACGCTACGTGGCGCCATCTATGATCAGAGACGACAATATTGCAAAAAGTACACGTGTAACCATTCTCGGTAATCTCAGAAAAGCCATTTCTAACATTCCTCCTCAATAAACGCCATCTGTCTAACGAGGAAAACGCCACAATGTCGAACGCTTTACAACAGCCATGGAGCGCCATCTAGTAGATGTACATGACATATAATTTTCCCACGTCTTCGTAAGAATGGAAATTGGAATTAAGACCTTTCTAATAAATTACTCGTGCGATCACAGATGACGCTCTTGTATAACATGCGAGCTTTGTATATACGTTGGAACTGACACTAGTTACCCTACAGATGGCTTCAAAATCACTTTAAAAACGATCAATACCTAAAAGGGAAGCTGTGTTTACTCATATTCATTTTCGATTGTTATAACTATAAATATTTTAGACAGACTTATGCTTGAATCGCTTAAGAAAATAGTTAGTCAGTAATTAGTGTGAATAAAAATGTAAGTAACAGAATTAAGTACTTCTATCATGTATTTACTTTGTGTGATATTAAGCAATAACTCTTCTTCTGATTATTGAATGTTGCAGTTCTTTGTTAAGCAAATTTTACTCTGGTCAGTTTTGTGGCGACAAAATATTAAACATTTAATCTTTTTAACAACGCACGCTATTTGGATACACTATTTTCTGAACACGCCCTAGAGTCCGGCTTAGCTAAATTTGCATCGATTTTGATATTAATTAGAGACTGCGCAAGTGTTATTTTAAACGTCAAACTATTATGACGTTTACTCAACACTTTCACAGACTGCGCTATCAAAACCGATACAAACATAGCTTAGCCTGACTCTAATATAAAAACTTTAAAACAAGATTATTTTGAATATTCATTCAACGGGAGGATTTATATATAACAAGGGTGGCACAGTCGCTTGACTGTGCCACCCTTGTTATGTCGTTGCGGCGCTTACCATTTTTATAGGCAGATAAGCTTTTTCAGGCGCTCACTATTATTTTGACAACGCTTTTCAATTGCTGAAAATCTTTAACTTGTTGAAATTACCTATGTAGTTCGATCGAAATATTGTATTTGTTTCACTATAATACACAGGTGGGTGACTACAGTCAACTGCAGAGATAATGTACTCAAAAAACTGTCTATGCAAAGGATCTTTTATGGTTGCAGCGGATCATACACTTATATTATATAATAAGTGCCCCTGTTGAAAAAAAAATGCTTTTAATTAAAGTTGTATTAAAAGCGGATTAAAGAAAAGCGTAATGTTTAATTTATTATTATGCGTAGGTATGTACTTAGGTTTTTAATGCGTTAAATAAAAACTTCTATGAATAACGCAAACGGAAATGAGCAAACAGGCGCGCCGGCGCCGACATCCGGTTCTGATCAACGAAATGGCGGAGCGCTTTTTGTCTGTGATGCGTTTCCGTTTCTTTTTAGACACTTTTGTTTTTGAGTTCAATATTAACAGGATTTTAAACTAATTAAAGATAGACAGTGTAAAAATAACAGTGCACAACACAGTGTTTATTCCGAAGGACTAGTGAGGATACCTCTTTGTAGTTACGTCAATTAAACTAAGGAAAAAAAAGAGATTTCGACTAAATAAAAAACGCTACGTAAGCCCACTCAGCGCTCATCACGGCACGTTGTCCAGTCAAGTGTAAAAATATGGTGGTGCACATCTTGCTCAAAAATATGTCCGATAGCACCTTATGCCGGTGTAATAAGAGCGTAGTACCATATTTATGAGTCGATTATTTCGAACCATATTTTAGCACTTGACTGTCCCTACGCCTCTGTAAAGAATTCACTACATAGCGGGAAGCCTATGTTATCGGCTACGGTGTAGTGCTACGAGAATTTGGAATTGGCGAATGACTTTAAGTACTCATATAAGTATTCATAAATGTACAGTCGCGGCCAGGGATTGTTAAGACACTTGCCATTTTTTGTAATTTAGCCGTGTACCGGGTAATAAATAACCGATGTTATCGATAGATGACAGTTGACATTTGATATACCGATTTGAATTCCTCAGCAAAGTTAGAAATATAGTCATGTGGCTCAACAAATCCGGTTCGCGAAACATGCAATGAAATGTTGTTATAACGTTCGCTATAATAGGCTTTAAAGTACCACGTTTCAGGCGGGGCAATTGGAGAGACCTGTAATGGAATTTCATACAAAATTGAAGGCCTAGGCCGGGAAGTAATTTTTTTAAATTTAATCTATTATAACAGTTTCATTACTATGGTTCATGATGACATTCTGCCAGCACGCCTATTTAAAAAAAAAACAATAAATTATATTTTGCAGTTTTATTAATATAAGTCGGTTCTTAATCGATATCGACATGAACATAACAAATAACACATTATAAATTTAAACATTAGCGGTAAAAGTGTCTACTCAAACCGTGCCGTTTTGTTTCATGATAACATTCTGCCACTACTACGCCTATTAAAAATAAAAAATGGTATTTTGAAGTTTTATTTAAGTATATAAAATGGACATTGACATGAACACAAATATAGGTACATTTCAAATATTAAATTTAAACATAAAAGCGTCTACTCAAACCGCGTGTGAAAAACGCCTAGGTAGTTTTTTAATAATTTTGGAGGTTAAGTTAAAAACTTTGATTCTTTTATTCTATTTCAATGGTTTTATTGTTTATTGTTATTTATAACAATAATGTTGTCGTCGAGTTTTGACGAAGAAATTACTATTAATTGAGCCCCACCAGAATTAAGTGCGAAATGCGAAAGTTAAATTGAATTGGCTCTAAAATAATTGATGGCGCAAATGACAAACGAGATGTCGGAAGGCATATATGGCTACCCAAAATGCATGCGTGTTTAGTTAATATAACGATAACTGTTTAGACTAAATTGGTTTCTTGTTTAAGTGAGTACTGTGTCTGTCTATCTAAGGATAAGTAGGAATTACAAAAATTTGTATAGAGGTTATAATTTTCATTGTCACAGAATAACAAGTGCTGTTCGTGTTTGGTACATTTTACATTGCGACATATTTATACATCATGAAATACTTATGGATCATCTGTTTTATCGTTATAGACTAAATTCGTGTTGGAATCACCACGAACTAAATAGCAATATTTGTGTTAGATATATTAATTCGTCAAGTTAACTTTAAGTTTTTCTAGAAATAAAACTATCATATTTTTGGAGACTTTTTTATTTATTTCATTTCATATTTGAGAAAAGCACTATATGAAAAGGGCTTTAACGGCTTCGTATGGTTATCTGGCCTCGCTAACGCTCGGCTCGTATATACATACTCACCCGTTAAGCCCTTCTTTCCCGGCGTCTGCAGTAATGTACTATATATAACAAGGGATGTACTTACGTGGAACACAATGTCTACGGTGGTACATTAACGTCCATTTACATACATGGTTCCTACGAGTTCCTCATGGGATTTAGGGATGACTGACACTAGAACGGGACGGGACTAGACGATTTGTCAGTTTATAGAAAACGTAGAAACGTTTCGTTCTGTAGAAAACTTCCCGTGACATCCGAGGGCTCCAAGCTATCACGTGATTATAGAAATTGACAGATCGTCCCGCCCCGCCCAGTGCCGTCCCGTCCCGTTCTAGTGTGAGTTATCCTTTAGGACGTAAAATCATAGTCTTGCCGTAAAATGTTCACGTTGATGCATGAAATAAAAACTTGCTATCAATGAAGTGGAACTAGTAAAGATTGTGCTTAATATAATTATTGTAGATCACGTAAAACACGTGGAGGTGTTTGTATCTTTGTGAAAAATGCTGTGAAGTGTCAAAATATGCAGTGGATTTCAGATATGTCTATTGAAGTGCATTTTGAGGCCTGCGGGATCTTATTACCCGAACTTAACCTGGTTATTGTATGCGTATATCGCACTCCCAACAGTGACTTTCAAATATTTATAAATAACTTCGAAACTCTACTTCATAAGTTAACACTTCGAGTTAGACAATTAAAGCGAAAACTAATTGTGGCAGGGGACTTTAATATAAACATATTAAGTAATGATTTCGCACAAAACACGTTACTGTCAACTTTAAAAAAATTTAATATCTCTCATACAATAAATGAACCGACCAGAATTACTGCTCAGTCTCAGACCTGCATTGACAATATCCTAACAAATTGTTCTAAGTATAAAGCGGAAGTATTAAACTTGGGTCTTTCTGATCATACTGGCCAAATGATTACTCTACCAACGAGCCTTAGTTATAACGAAATACATTGGTATAAAAAAATTCGACGAATAGACTACCACCTAGATATATTTTTAAAATATATACAGCAAGTAAATTTTACCACCGTTTACATGAAATTGGATCCAAATACAGCATATGATGAATTCATTAACATATTTACAATGATATTTAATCTATGTGTGCCACTTGAAAGTGTAAAAATTTACCACAGGAAAAGGCAAAATTGGAAATCGTGTGGCATCTTAAAATCCAGTAAAAACAAACGTAAAATGTATTTAGGAATGCAGAAATTTAAACGGGATAATAATAAAATTCATAGCTATAAAAAATATTGCAAAATTTTAAAAAAGGTTATACGCCTTTCTAAAATAATGACGAATGATAAATTTATAAAAAATAGTATTAATAAACCAAAAGCAACATGGGGCTTAATAAAAAACTATACAACTGCTACAAATTTAATACCAACTATGATTTCTGAGATAAATGCCGATGGAATCAACATGACAAATACTTCTGATATAGCTGAATCATTTAATAAATATTTTGTAAATCAATGTATAAACCACTCTATTCAATCCACAAACTATAGAACAATTCAAAATAGTATTACAAATAGCATATTCTTAGCTCCGGTTGACACTTATGAAATTAGAAAAATAGTAAGACATTTAAAGAATAAAAAAAGCACAGGTTATGATAATATACCCATGACAGTAATTAAGTCGTGCATAGACATTATTGCAGATCCCCTTGTGTACATCATAAATTTGTCAATAGAATCCGGCATATTTCCTGATCAACTGAAAAAAGCCCTAATAAAACCACTTTTCAAAAAAGGTACTAAAACTGATATGGGCAATTACAGGCCTATAGCACTACTGCCTGCCTTTTCTAAGGTGTTTGAAAAGGTGCTACATGAGCGGTTAAACAAATTTCTAATTAAACATTCCATTTTGAGTCAGTCTCAATTTGGATTTCAAAAAGGAAAATCAACTTCACTTGCCGTTTTTAACTTATTTAAACAAATTTGGGATAATATTAATGAACGGAAACCCTGTGTATCTCTTTTACTCGACATGTCAAAGGCTTTTGACTGTGTACGTCATGACATACTGTTACAGAAACTAGAGCACAGTGGAGTTAGAGGGAACGCATTGCAGTTATTTAAAAGCTATCTATCTAACAGAGAGCAAGCTGTAGTTATCGAATATTATGATAGACCTAATAAAGCAATTGATTATATGCAATCTCCTTTCGAAAAACTCATACTGGGGGTACCTCAGGGAAGCATACTAGGTCCTTTGCTTTTCCTTGTTTATTTAAATGATTTTCCTAACCAAATTCCTGAACCTTGTGTAATGTTCGCAGATGATGCGACTGTTTTATTTTGTAGTGAAAAAAGAGATATAAATCTAAGTGATAATATTACGTGTAGCCTTAGGACAATAATAAATTGGCTTGAAAGTATTAATCTGAAAGTAAATTTAAGTAAAACAAAGCTCATACAATTCAGACATCATAGAACTCCAGAAATGCTTTTAAATGTATCTGATGCAGGCATTCAAATAGAAGAAGTTAGGAGCGCTAGCTTTCTTGGAGTCAAAATAGATACCCATTTAAATTGGAAAGCTCATATTGAGCATATAAATAGCAAGATCTCCAGTTGTTGTTACGCCCTATCTATACTTGCGCAAACATGCTCTGAAACCGTGGTACTAAATGCCTATTATGGAAGTGTTTATCCACTACTTACATATGGAGTTATATACTGGGGAAATTCTGTTGACGTAAGTAGGACATTTAAATTACAAAAGAAAAGTGTAAGAAATGTATATTGCATGCACAAGGATGCCCCACTCCGTGGGGTTTTTAGAGAAAAACGTCTCTTAACATTAACTGGCATTTACATTCTAGAGATATGTTTACTTATAAAAAGCCAAGCTACATACTTTGTGACTAGATCATCTTTAAAAAATAATATACGAGATCAATATAAATATGATGTATACCTCCCGAGAGTAAAAAACTCTATTTATAAAAAAAGTACCTATATTATGGCAATCCGCATTTATAACCATCTTCCAATGGACTTGAAAGCGCTCGAGGGAATTATATTTAAACGTAAACTCAAAAACTGGCTGATCAATAAAGAGTTCTACAGTGTTAACGATTTTTTTGAAAGCCATCATTAATATGTATGTTTTATTTAAGTTTAGGATAGATGTAGAATTAAGTAAGGTAGCTTCTACTGAAATTGTACGCCTGTAGCAGGTAACTGTTGAGACTGACATTAAATATTGCAACTTTATATGTACACAGTTATACAATAAAAATGTTCTTATTCTTATTCTTATTCTTATTCTATAAAATTGGCAGGCATCGCTATTTTGTGATTTTATTATCATAAAAAGGCGAGATAATAATTGCTCATCGAAGAGCAATGCCACGCGTTTCGCGTAATCGTATGTTCGCGAAATCTCATAAACTGTAATTAGCCCTTACGAAAGCGGTCAGCAAGGGTTATAAAACCTCTATTATATGTAAACAGCTGCGATAATATCCATTTACTTTAAGTAAATTAACAAATATACGCATATAACAGATTTGCGTATATTTACATATTATTCAATATGCGTAGGAATTGTACAGGTAAGTAGGTACGTACTCGTAATACTAGTATCTTCTAATTTTTTTAACCGACTTCAAAATTTGAAAAAAGTGGAGTTTTTCAATTTGTGTAATTTGTCCCAATTTCGACTGGTTAGTTATAAATAACAACTTTGAATATCAAAAACTGATAACTATAGATTTTTCCAGAAAATTGATTATATTAATACCATAGATTAGTTATCTAGGTTTGATTTGGTGCTGACGGGGTAATTTCAACTGCTCTCCATAGTGAGATATTGCTGGTTTATATACATAATCTAGATGTAAGTCAGTGTACCAGACCGAGTCACCGTTCCCTACCCGACCCTAGTGATGGGACACATGTTATTAAAAATAAGTCGATAGCTGTGTCTAGTGTGGGTGGACAGATCTATTCCTCTATGCATTTATTTAACAGTTTAAATCTACAAAAAACAAAAAGTAGTATATATGCCACGGAAATATAATACAAAAAATAAAATGTAAGTTTTGTATGTGGGTAGTTTTCTCAATGTGTTGTTTTATTTGACAGGTAAGATTTTTATTTTCTGAGTAATTCCCGTGATAGCACGTGCTATACAGGACTCGAAACCAAGGGAATGTAGTTCATATACACGATGAACTCGTTACAAAGTTTATTGTTTAATTTAAATGAGTACCTACTAATCGCAGCAACCGAAGAAAATATTAAATCTCAAATCGCCAATAAACTGGTCTGCAGTTTGGTAGATAAGATAATATATATAAGTCTGGATCATTCTTTATTGTGAAAGAATTTAAAAAAATATTTTTCGTAGTAACTCTGTAATGGACATTGTTATCTTTAAGTATGTCTTAAATGAAAAACTAAAATACAGTAGACAAAAATAAAAACTACTTCAATTAATATTTACCAACATCAAAACAAAACTCGTATCGTGCTCATCACTAGTTATTCAATTTCATATAAAATATGGAGGGATAATTTAGAAATCGCGAAACATCTAGTTGATGTTACTGGTGACCGAAGAGCTGGTGGCTTCCTCGCACAACGTCTCACATTTTTTTTACCCCGACGGTGACAAACAAGCATACAGCCCGCCTGATGGTAAGCGGTCACCGTAGCCTATAGACGCCTGCAACTCCAGGGGTGTTACATGCGCGTTGCCGACCCTTTAAAAACTTTAACACTCCTTTTTTGAAGAACCCCATATTGTAGTCCTTTGGGAAAACAGTGGCAGGGAGCTCATTCCACAGCCAATTGCGATACAACGAGGAAATGCCGCCAGCATCCTAGGTACATTGCCTCAAGGACCTATTTTAAGATTAAGGTAGGTAGAGGTAGGTAGTAACGTAAATTACACTTACTGTATATATTTTGAAAATAAATGTTACTACCAAATAGTTCAAATTAGCCGATATCTCAATTTTAGTGAGGGTATTTAAACTCTGTCGCCCACAAACTAAAAGGCCGTTAAAGGCTCTTACGACGTTTTAGAGTTAATATCAAAGCGCGATGCAGCGAAAAATTGTCTATCAACCTTAGGGTGGTACACGGTTGTATGGAAAAATTTCAAACTTGAGTTATGGTTCTGGCCACCCCTAATTTTGTTACACGTATTGACAGTAGCATTTATGCAAAATTTCAGAAATATATACTAACGGGAACAGGATGCTCATCGCACATGAAATATTGAAGTAATTTACGTAACTTTTTTTTTGAGCAAATGGGAAAATGTTAATAATACAAAAATACCCGAGTTTCTATTAAAATAAACATTACAAAAGTACAAATATGAAAAAATAAGCATTACAAAGTGCAATAGTTAGTTGCAATTAATTCGAATTTTTAATAGCATCTATTAGTAATGTTTTCTTTGGTCCCGTTGATACAATCTTCCGGTTGTGTTCCACTATTTGCAAAATGATTTGCTTTTCCTCTTCATTCTTGGTAAGAATCCTGTTATATTCTTCAAACAATTTAACAGATCTTGCAGCAGTATCGTTTACGACACGTAATTCTGTGCTTGCCTTGCACATAGTAAGAGAACTCTTGAGCGTTCTTTACGTGTTCTTTCAGTGTTCTTTACGATGCAAAGACTCCAAGAGAGATTTCGCTCCTTAAAATAGCTGCGTGTCCTTTCACCAAGCGAGGACCAGCTTCAATTTTTATGCCTTGTACTATTGCTGCTTTTTCGACAGAAGTCACTTTGTCGGAAAATAATGCAGAGCCCACTAATTCGTCGGATAACCACCACAAATGGCGTCCCAAGACCACCCTTGCAGCTTTTGCGATATCTAAATCGACTGATTGAGAGAGAAGATCTAGACTTGTTTTTATAATTTAAACTTTCGGGAGTCATACTGATATCCAATTGCAACGGTTAACAATCACGTATTTTTATCACAATAGGCGTGCCATGTTTCGACTGCATCGGGCAGTCATCGTTCGACAGACAGAGTGGTGTTGTCACCTTCGCGGCTCGTATTCGTATTTCGGTATTTTTCTTCCTTATACCAAGGTGAGGCAGCTGCTGCGACCCTCTAGGCAACCCGGGGGTGTATGAAATACCTTGCGACTGCGGTAGGTCGTATGTGGGGGAAACGGGGTGGAAAGTGTCTACGAAATTGTCAGAGCATATTCGTAGAGTGAAAAATCAGGACGTAAGGAATTCGGCGGTGGCGGAACGTACTTGCGGTACGGACGCGACGCATTTCATTCGGTTCGATAAGGTGAAGTTGTTGGCACTGGAAAAATGTTACGTGCCACGCAAGATCCGCGAGGCCATTGAAATCGGACGTCGCTCTAACTTCAACTGCGACGGAGGTTCGACTCTGCAACCGGCTTGGCTGCCAGTGCTTCCTAGAGGAAACGTGAATTTGTGTGGTGACGATTTAGGTCACACGGTTAGTTCGACTCCCGCAAGGACGGCGCCGGATTGCTCGAATCAGCCTGCTTCGTCGCGCGCGACCCGTTACCTACGCCCAGTCTCGGGCAGTGATGCCCGAGCCGCGAAGGTAACTCTATCTGTCCGACGTTGACTGCCCGATGCAGTCGAAACATGTCACGCCTATTGTGATAAAAATACGTGAGTGTTCACCGTTGCAATTTAATAGACTTGTTTTTATTCAAAATAAGCCATTTCTTAGGAATGAATTCAAGTTTCTCAACACAGTGTTTAAGATGTTTAGTCGGTATTTTGCCTTTGTCCAAATCTCCATCACTTCTTTTAAAACTAAATGAGCAGAGCTTCGTACATTTTTCTCATATTTTGTGTTAGTATTCGTGAAAACGCTAGAGTACTTTTCGCAAGTTGATTAAGCTGAGTAATTGGTTCCAATTCTCGAAAACCAATTAAATAAATGACATTTTTATGTCGGGATGAAGAAGCTATTTTCAAACAATATGTATAAACTTGAACACAATTTTTTACACATGTACGGTCTTAAGACACTTCTAGGACCCATTTAATTTAACTTTATGATATTGAAATTCACTCTAACACGTATACTTTAACTAAGTATATCAAATTTAGCTTGCATGAGGTAATTTCACCAAAAAACTTAAAATTGACACTTCGTGAGCACCCGCTTAAACTTAACCTAGGAAGTTGAAATTTCACAATAGTAATACTATTGCCATAGGTAACAAAATGATAACATGGCCCATTTGAAAATCTCAAAACGAATTTTTTGGACCACCCTAATCAACCTATCTAGGTTTCAAGGCCATATCTTTATAAACAGCTGATATACAGAACTCCCGTTAGCGGCTAAATACACAATATTGAGACTTTTACTAGCGAAAAGGCCGTTAAGAAACAGAAAACTACCAAAAAGGCCCTCACTTTTTTTTTAAACTTCCGTGCGGTTATTTCCGAAAATATTCACTTAATCAAAAAATGGTTGTACCAAACCCCTACTATTTTTAAAATAAATATCCAACGATACATCACACTTTCGGAGTAAAACGACAAACAAATCCCATACACATAAAGTGTATATTTTCTATGCTAAAACTAAAAGTATGTCGACGTTTTGTTTTCCACTTGGTCGGCATAATTTATATGTATATTTGTACCAACTTACAGCTTTCTAGTACTAACGGCCACTGAGCTAAGCCGCAGGCGGACGGATGAAAAGACATGGCGAAACTAAAAGGGTTCGTAAGGGTTGACTACGGAACCCTAAAAATTGGTCAAGTGTGACTCATAGTTACATGTTTAAAGAAAAAAAATTTGGAAACGTACTGAAACACTCGCGGTGCGAGTCATTCACGTTATTATTTACAACGACAAAAAATATATTTCGCAAAGGGCAGTTGAAATAACTATATGTATAGTCGCAGAGCATTTATCTATAGTATTAATAAATATTGAAACAAAATTCATAAAATGTAAAGGACACTCATTTATTGTAGTCTTACGCGTAATTTTGTAAATAATACAAGTTGTTGGTTTTCTTTTACGCACATGAATAAACAACATTTATTCGCAACAGGGCTAGAAGAGTAATCAATTACCTATTTATAACTTAGGTATAGACTCGACAATCATTTTAAGATATATAATTTACTATCATCTCAATTACATCATTATAAACAAACATCTAAACGACAAAATATTGATAAGCCAAAGCATGTACAATTATAAAGCTTCTGCCGCGAAAGCAGGAGATCGCTGGTTCGATCCCAGCCCTGGGCACTGGGGGCCTTGGTCACTTTTTCTGAAGTATTTAATATCTCTATCAATTTATAAGCCAAACCATTCCAATTTTTTGAATAATTCAAATAATAACAATAGCTTTAAGTCACCGTCTGCCGGATATAAAATTGCTTACCAATTTTTTTAGGCAGGCTTCCGGTTTGACTAGTTTCATTCTCCATAACCCAGTATTTAGTCCACCACTTTCACCTAATAGTCCAGTAGGTATATTTTAGATTCCATTAACTCTCAAAAGTCCATACACCATGGCAATTGCTGCTTCTGCGTGAGTCCCATGACTCGGACAGGTGCAACATCCGCTCGTTGTACCCCTAACATTGCATTAAATTGTCGAAAGGGCCTTCGCGTGTTGGCTTCGGCTCCGCGTACGCCTCCCAATGGTGCGGAACACCATTGTTCCGTGATGGGAAAGCCCTACAATTTAATGACATCTTTTTTAGCTAAAACCATATGATTCTGACGTGGGAACTGTTGATATTGGTATTCCTCAAGGATCAGCACTTACACACCTTATAATATCTTCTTTTAGTTAATGACCTTCCATCTGCCATTACAGCGGGCCTGTCTGTGCTCTTTGCTGACGATACCACAGTTATTACTAGTGTCCGAACATATGAAGAACTAAGTATAAAGGTCAATGAGGCGAATGCGCAGCTGCAGTTGTGGTTCTCCTCAAATGGATTGCTTCTTAACGTAACAAAGTCTAATATTATGCTTTTCTCAGGACGGCAAGGTGAAATATCAGCTTGTTTTGTAAATACCCCAATGGCAATGTGCGAGGAGAACCGGTTTCTGGGGTTTATGATTGATTCTTGCTTAAATTGGAAAAGTTACGTGGAGAAACTCTGTGCTAGACTATGTGGTGCCGTTTTTGCACTTTGAAAACTAAAACCTATAATATCTCAGGATGCCTTAAGGTCAGTGGACTATGCGCATTTCAAAACACTAGCATAGCAGTTATATCTTGGGAAAATAATATGGGGAAACTCGACAAACGAGTTTTTATCATTTAAAAACTCGCACTACATATTTTGGCAAGAGAACTATTTATAAAGCAAACGCATTATGGCACATTTTTCTGTATACCTTTTTGAAGTTATATTATGTACGTGAGGTGCAATCTAGCTGAATTTAAACGCGTTCATGTTGAGGGTATAAAATGTGCGTTCAGCGGGACGGCTTAGAACAGTACCTACCCAGCCGTATGGCTTTAGGTAAAAAAAAACCCTCGTATCATAGAGCCTACGTATTATGAACGATTTCCGGTCGCTATAAAAAGTGAACTGTATGATCAAACATTCAAACGCCGATAAAGTGATTTTTTGTTGGATAATCCATTGTATTCTATGAATGAATATATAAATGATACATAGATTTTGACGATCCACTACAGGAGATACTATTGTCATTATACGAAATTTTATATCGTGTAATAATTTGATTAATTTATTGTTATGATTACTTTATTGATTATACTCTTATACCTATTATATGGCGATCATAATATGAATTCTTGTAGAATGACATGCGTTAAATACTCGTAAATCTGAATCTGGATCATAATCTGTGAAAATTTAAACTGTCTAACTATCACGCTTCTTGAGATGCAGCCTGGTGATAGACGGACCGACAGATGGACGGACGCACAGACGGTCACACGGACAGACTGACGGCGGAGTCTAAGTAATAGGGTCCCGTTTTACCCTTTGGATACGGAACTCTAAAAAGTAATAATAATAATTTGGATTTTCATATGACCACATATTCAGTAGGTATAGCGAGGTTCAAGGTTCAAGCTACTAATAATTTTTAAGAAAAAAAACCGACTTGATTTGGTTCTCGGTAAAAGTGAAATTTTGAATTTGTTTGAGTTAGCCAGTTTACTTCACAAATATCCAATACACCGCACGTGTACGATTGAAAATTGAGGAGCTTTCTTAATGTCCCAGGGCTTCCATCATTACATGTGAAGTATAATCAAACGGAACTCTCTTGTAGACCTTTAAAACAAACAAAATAACAATGTGTTAAATTGGATGACAGACTGTAAATTATCGAGCAGTTTCATTATGCCATCCCTGATTATAGGTCCACTCCAGCAAAATGATGGCCACAGTAAGAAAATGCCTAAGCTAATTATGAACACCCTCTAATCACAATGAACGTGCCGTTCAAATTTGAGGAGTTCTCTGAATTCTTCAAGAACTCCATCATCAGAATAGAAATCAAATCAAAAAGATGAATGTCACAACTAGGATAATAAGTAAAGCTAGGTTTATCGACCAGTTCCACTTTGCCATCCCTGGTCTTCATCATCAGGCCCACTTCATCAAAATGTTGGCTCCCCAAAAACAATGTTTTAGTTACTTAAGGAAACCCTCAAATCAGAATGCATGTGCCGTTAAAATTTGAGGAGTTCTCTCAATCCCTCACGAATTCCATCAACAAAATAGAACTATAATCAAATAGAACACAGCTATATCTTGAAGGTATTTCTTTACAAAGAAAAGATGAATGTCTCAAATCGGATGATAGAGCTGGGAATTACCAAGCATTTCCACTTTGTCATCCCTGGTCTTCATCATCAGGTCCACTCCACCAAATTGATGATGTTCGTAAAGAAATGCTAGAGTGTCTTAAGAAACACCCCAAATCATCATGCATGTGCCTTTCAAATTTGAGTAGTTCCCTCAGTTCCTCATGGATCCCATCATCAGAAATTGATTTTGAAAAAAACGTAACAAATCTGGAACCATATATTTTCAGAAAAAAAAAATATTTTTTTAAATCGGATGATAGTCCTGGGAATTACCAAGCAGTTCCACTTTGCCATCCCTGGTCTTCATTATCAGATCTACTCCACCAAATTGATGATTTTCGTAAAGAAATGCTCGAGTTTCTTAACAAATCACCCAAATCAGCATGCATGTGCCGTTAAAATTTAAGGACTTCTCTCAATCCCTCATAAATTCCATCATTATAATAGAACTATAATCAAATAGGTCTATCTTGAAGGTATTTCTTTACAAAGAAAAGATGAATGTCTCAAATCGGATGATAGTCCTGGGAATTATCAAGCAGTTCCACTTTGCCATCCCTGGTCTTCATTATCAGATCCACTCCACCTAATTGATGATTTTCGTAAAGAAATGCTCGAGTTTCTTAATAAATCACCCAAATCAGCATGCATGTGCCATTCAAATTTGAGGAGTTCCCTCAGTTCCTCATGGATCCCATCATCAGAAATCGATTTTGAAAAAAACGGAACCAATCTGGAACCATCTACTTTCAGAAAACAAAAAA
Source organism: Lathronympha strigana (assembly GCA_949128165.1). NCBI lineage: Eukaryota > Metazoa > Arthropoda > Insecta > Lepidoptera > Tortricidae > Lathronympha > Lathronympha strigana. Next base: position 27,363,164 of record OX421901.1, on the reverse strand, counting down.
AAATTTAAATCGGTCAAGTAATGACGGAGTTCTGAGGTAACATACATTCAAAAAATAATAATAATAATAGTTAGGCGCAGGGATGTGACGACCCCATCGCCCACTGGTTTCGACCGGTGCAATCAGTCAACGCAGGGCAGCTTGTGGCGAGCTGTTGGGGAGTAGCGACCCCACGTACCTGAGCGCTCCTGGGGGACTCCGTCGTCCGACCAAGTCCTCCGCCTCTGGCTTGCCTTAACCGGCCGTCCAGAGTGGGGTCGCGAGAGCTGTGTTCTCGAGGGTAGATGTGGAAACCTAAGTGGCGAGTTGGCTATATGTTTAAAGTCCAGTGACACCTCTCTACCCCCAGCCCTCATACCGGTGTTGCCCTCGAGCCATCTTAGATGTCGCTTTTTGTGGAGGCCCATCTTATGTGGGCGAGTCACCGTCTGCCGGAAATAAAATTGATTACCATTTTGTTAGGCAGACGTCCGATTTTATTCTCCATAACCCAGTATCTAGACCACCACTTTCACCTAATAATCCAGTATATTTTAGATTCCATTAAATGTCAATAGTCTATACACCCTCGCGGGTGCTGCCTCTGCGTGCGTCCCATGACTCGGGCAGGTGCAACATCCGCTCGATGTACCCCTTACATTTCATTAAATTGTCGAAAGAGCCTCTGCGTGTTGGCTTCGGCTCCGCGTACGCCTCCCAAAGGTCCGGAACACCATTGTTCCGTGATGGGAAAGACATAATAATAGTAGGGATGTGACGACCCCATCGCCCACTGGTTTCGACCGGTGCAATCAGTCAACGCAGGGCAGCTTGTGGCGAGCTGTTGGGGAGTAGCGACCCCACGTACCTGAGCGCTCCTGGGGGACTCCGTCGTCCGACCAAGTCTTCCGCCTCTGGATTGCCTTAACCGGCCGTCTAGAGTGGGGTCGCGAGAGCTGTGTTCTCGAGGGTAGATGTGGAAACCTAAGTGGCGAGTTGGCTATATGTTTAAAGTCCAGTGACACCTCTCTACCCCCAGCCCCCATACCGGTGTTGCCCTCGAGCCATCTTAGATGTCGCTTTTTGTGGGGGCCCATCTTATGTGGGCGAGTCACCGTCTGCCGGAAATAAAATTGATTACCGTTTTGTTAGGCAGACGTCCGATTTTATTCTCCATAACCTAGTATTTAGTTCACCACTTTCACCTAATAGTCCAGTATATTTTAGATTCCATTAAATCTCAATAGTCTATACACCCTGGCGGGTGCTGCCTCTGCGTGCGTCCCATGACTCGGGCAGGTGCAATATCCGCTCGGTGTACCCCTTACATTTCATTAAATTGTCGAAAGGGCCTCTGCGTGTTGGCTTCGGCTCCGCGTACGCCTCCCAAAGGTCCGGAACACCATTGTTCCGTGATGGGAAAGACAGATAATAATAAAAATATTTAAATATTTAAATTATTTCCGGTTGTTCTCATCTTGCTAACGGCGAGTACTTGCACAGACATAATCTCGTAGCCAGGATTATTCACCAGCAACTTGCTCTTAAATACGATCTTGTGGACCACGAAGTGCCGTACTACAAGTACGCACCTGCGCCAGTTCTCGAAAATGGTCGTGCCACGCTCTATTGGGATTGATCTATCATCACGGACAGGACTATTGTAGCCAATAAGCCTGACATCGTGATGGTTGATCGATCGCAGCGTCGGGCCGTGCTCGCCGACGTCACCATCCCCCATGACGAGAATCTCGTGAAGGCCGAGAAGGAAAAGTCCAGTAAGTACCTAGACTTGGCTCACGAAATAACCGCCATGTGGGATGTTGACTCGACGATCATTGTCCCGATAGTCGTTTCAGCGAACGGTCTCATAGCGAAGAGTCTCGACCAACATCTTGAGAGACTCTCGCTAGGTGGATGGATCAAGGGTCAGATGCAGAAGGCAGTAATCCTGGACACGGCGCGTATAGTCCGGCGGTTCTCTGCGGCCCTAACCACCGGCAGCCTGGGCCCTGCTCCGTTGCCGGCGGCACTCTAGGTTAGGTTTTTCATAATGTGTGTTTTTTTTTTTGTATGTTGTTTTATATTTTACTTTTATAGACATTTTAAATAGAAAACTCCCGTGAGTATTAGACATATTAATATACTTAGACCGGGTTACTCACGTCTATAAAGTCGAAAATAGCTCGACATGTTTCGGGACGGTCCGCGCCCCATAATCATGAGTGAGAAGCGCTTGCCGCGATTGCTCTGCGCACACTGCGCGCGACAGCCCGTTGAGCACGTTTATAGACATATTGTAAAAACCTAACTTAGGAATTAAAATGAATAAAGGGAATAAAAATATAAAAAAATCAGACGAATTGAGAACCTCCTCCTTTAGATATATTGAAGTCGGTTGAAAATAACGGAACGTGTTCTATTAAAAACCCGATTGCAGCGCCACCTGCTCAGTCTAAAAATAAAAAATAATTCATAAAAATATGAATAACTGATCTGCTCGATTTCTTTGTTCGAAGATGAACGGTATAGTTCGGTGTACACTGGCCATATCTATCTATAGTGTTGTCGCACCCAGCATCAGATGTGTTCAATTTGGCATTCTAATCTAATAAGAACCATTATATATACAGGGTGTAATCGTTAAGTGTAGCCACTGTAGCCAGGTAGCGATTACTCCGTAAATATAACAGATATCACAAAATCTTAAATTGACATGAAAAGCGAGTTACCTAATGAGTAAAATCACATTAATAAGTTTTCCTTAATAAAAGTAAAAATTTCCCAAATATTAACTTAAACCCTTCCCATCAATTTAGTTCGACGACTTACAGCCTCAAAGAACGTCTTAACACGTTCGCGGACGCGGATTGCATAGCATCCGTTTTTGTACTTCATCTGGTGACGCGCCTGCTATTGAATCCGTTATTTGGTTTAGATTTCTGCGTCAGTATGCTTACCAATCCGCTTGGCCACAGTATAATATTATTAACCAACATTTCCTCTACCATTGACTAAAATCACAGAATGCATACTGTTATATTTCATAGTTTATGATAGTTAAAAATTATCCTGTGACATCTCAAATTGTGCCCCCCTTTCTGTGACGCGTATGCTATAGCATTCGTCTTTGTATGGAAGACTCCTTAGTAGTCCTGCGCGTGCGTCTGGGAGTGGGCGCGTAAAATGTGGCCAAATTTCGCACGCACACGCTATTTTACGGATTGTTTGTAACATCGTTAGTAATGTTTTTTTTACAGTTTATGTATGTTTTTGGTTGTGGTTTTATAAACAAATCTCTTTACTGAATGTTTTTTGTAGTGGAACTTGATTCTGACTACTGTAAATAAAGAAAAGTGAGGCATGTTTATACTTACTATTCAACTAATTATTTTAGTACTTAGTAATTATTTTGGTCATATAATGGTGAATATTGTGCCTATTCGTAGTCGATGCTGAGCGCTAACATTATGGTAAGCATGTGGCATGTATTTTGTTTGTGTAGGGCCGCAGTTTACATGATTAAATTCAAAGTTCGGATACTTCCTATGTGCTGGTTGGTGAAGAAGGCCCTAACCGTTAAATCCTATAAGTATTAGATGAAATATTACTTCTACTTTACTTTATGGCAAAGAATTTATCATAGTTGTTGACGTAGCAGCTCACCCGAGTGAACGGTATGACAGACATGCCACCATATTCGAATGCTGTAACATGCGGTGTCATATAAGATCATATTTTGAGTAGGTATTTTATATCAAACATGCATAAGCATCCGAATTGTATAGCATTTGGTGTCACATAGTGTAAAAGAAATGGTTTCATAATGACGGGACTTGCATTGCATTCGACTTGTATAGAATTTCGCGTCACATAAGAATCCTGATTTTAGCTTTGTTGTGACAGGTATGCAATAGCAGTCGTAAAATTCCCATACAAAATTAAGGTGTCCCAGAGGTGTGACCAAGCGTCCGTGAACGTGTTAAGAGATAAAACTGCTTGAGATTCATTATTTACACAAGTAGACTATAATAAAATAATAAAACTATAATTTATTTAATAATATTCATGTTCGAAATATATACAGTACTCGTAAGTGTAACTTACCTAACTAACTACCTCTACCTACCTTATGTGCATTTCCTCGCTGTATCGCAATGCTGATACGTTATGCGAGGAAGCCATCAGCTCTTCGGTCACCAGTAATATCAACCAGACGTTTCGCGATTTCTACGAAAAACTTGCGTGCGCTGGGACCCCATGGACCTAGAGTTTCGACCCCGAATGGTACAAAAAGGTACTCTCTGCCCAGGCTCTTATTACAGTCATAAATGTTGGATTTATGACATAATAAATCCAATATTTATTTTTAAGAAAGTACATCTTTTGTTTAAATAGGTAGGTACATACAGTAGTTGCTCGAAATGACGCCCTCTGAAATGCTTTTAAAAATTGTAGTTTCTTTTTTTTAAATATGCTGTGTTATTAAATTAATGGCACGACGTAAGCATTTTTTTAGCTCTTCTAGGCTATGCATTCGTAAATTAATCATTTGATAATAGTAAAATGACTAGACCGTATAAACTAGTCTTTCAACATACGGCTTACTAAATGTATGGGAGGCTTTGAAGGTAATGTTTGGGATATTTCTGCTTTTCTTAATAAAAAAAATTAAATGTAATTTTACTCATTGGGTAACGCACTTTTGATATTAATTTGAAATTTTGTGATATGTTTTATATTTACGGAATACTCGCCTGTCTACACTTAACGATTACATCCTGTATACGTGCTAGTGATTTCGTTGCTCAATTACAGTCCCTCTAAACGAGAAAACATTATTAAAAAATTAAAATCATACGTCTTAGATAATATAAAAAAGCACTTAAAAATGTAATATTCTTCATATGATATTCCTCATTAAAATTTCCGTTATGTCGGTGCCTCATTAGTTCAAGCGTCGCGTTAGACTATTTTCATCACTTTTAGTGTAGGACCAAAATAGATTCTCTAAATTGAAGGATGGATGGACTAGTGTTTATGCATTAAAATTGGGTTGTATCTGTAATGTGATTGGCATTAGGTAAAGTAAAATAATATTTTCTGTAATAATAATATTGGTTAACGTTGAAATAATAGCGAGCGTTTCTGAAATATAAATATTTTTTGATTAAATTTTAGGTTATGACCAACAACATTAGTCATGAAATGGTTGAAGCGAAAAAAATAATTTTGACGTGACAACGTCTTAAATTAGGTTGCGGCTGGGAGTCACTTATGAAAAAGTGTAACGCTCGGTAACGTTACGATGAGTCACCGAACGAGAGAGAGGCCCGCCGAATGCCTTGCGTCTCTCTCCCACTCAACTATGATCGGTCTGCCGCGCGCGCAGCACTAGAGAATTAGGCGCATTGAATCGGCGCATGCTTGTGTCTCTGTCTTTGTCTTTCTCGAACGTTGATAGTGTTAAGTAAGTTCCTATTGTGCAATTTAATTATATTCATATCAATAAATATTCTACCGAGAAAAAGACGTTGTCACGTAAAATCTTCGCCCGTAAAACCGACTTTACAGGCAACCATTTTTTTATTTAGGCAGGTACAGGTACCTTCAATTTTCTTCTAGTTTTTATTTTACCGTTTTGTTAATAGGCGTGATTGAGGTCCGATCTCCATTCCAAATAGCAACTTATTAGTAAGAAAGATCATTGAAATGAACCGCGGAGGGACATACAAACAGACATTTACTCTTAATACAGTGTGTAAATCAAATACGGGCGAACCTCTTAACGGTGGTTAGTATAGGACATAAGAAATGTAATTAAGTAACTTTTAAATGGAATTGCAATTAAAATTTTATCCATACAAAATAATTCGGCCCGCAATGTAATGCAAACACACTCGCGTTAAACATTTGTTGACAACTGTCAGCGTCAATTTTTTTATAGTAGGTACATTAATAAATAAATAATAAATAAATAAATATTGTGGGACAATTTTTCACAAATCGACCTAGTCCCACGGTAAGCTCAATAAGGCTTGTGATGTGGGTACTAGACGACGATATATATAATAGATAGATACACATATAAATACTTAAATACATAGAAAACATCCATAACTCAGGAACAGAAATATTCGTGATAAACACACAAATAAATGCCCTGACCAGGATTCGAACCCGGGACCTCCTGCTTCGTAGGCAGGGTCACTACCGACTAGGCTAGGAGGCCGTTAAACGTAGCGTTTATCGCATAAAACAACCGCGCGCGCAACATCGATGCCGTAGAAGTGTTTAAAAACTTTCGGTAAATATCGCTACGCGTCTCTCTTAGGCGTATAACTAAATGAAAGAAACAGTGGAAACATTCGCCGGGGTAGATCGGGCGTCGAAAACTCAATTGGCAGAGCGATCTGATCGGTGTTCAGAGAGGTCGTGAGTTCGAATCTCGCTTGTCGCGGGGAATTTTTCCTTCTTTCTTTCAATTATAAAATTGTAAATTTCGTTCGCAGACGTCTCTGCTAAATACAAAATTATAATTAATTTAGGTACAGTTACAAGCTACCTTAAATTTAAAATAGGCCCTTGTACTATTTAGGATGCTGGAGGATTTCCTCGTTGTATCGCAATGCTGATATGTACTTTATGCGAGGAAGCCACCAGCTCTTCGGTCACCAGTTACATCAACCAGACGTTTCGCGATTTCTACAAAAAACTTGCGTGCGCTTGGAACCCATGGACCTAGAGTTTCGACCCGAAATAGTATTTTGTACCCTGGTTCCTAATATTTATTATCACGTTTTAAAATTTCGGCGCTTTCAGCCGCTCCGCCCACTTTTTCAATAGTTCGTTGGAGGTGGGACGGGCATCCCACACTATCATCCGACTCAAACTCCAAGAATCAAGAACACCCCATCGGGTCAAGTTAATGCTAGTTGGCTGAAGGAGAGCAGACACGTTTATGATTGTTATTGTGAATTTAAACGTGGAAATGTTTTTGATGCGTGAAGAGCAAGACTGCTCAGTGTCGTGTGTTGTGTACTCCAGCTGGCATAGCAGAAATGTTAAGAGTAGAGCGGTGAATGACTATAATTGGATGACTCACACTACAACGGGACGGGACGGGGTAGAACGGGACGATCTGTCAATTTCTATAGGAAGAATCACATGATAGTTCGGAGCCCTCGGAGGTCACGTGCCGTTTTTTATAGAAACTGACAGATCAGCCCGGTCCGGTCACGTCCCTGCCCGTTCTAGTGAGAGTGAGTCATCTTTAAAGCAAATAGAGGAACCCCCGAGCATTCAAGCACCAAGCGTTCACAAAATTGTGATCGAAATTCTCGTATTCATAAAAGTTGTCTCATGGGTACAGCTCGAACGAAACGAAACGAAGGGGCAAATTAGCTTGGGAACATGGATGTGCCGTACCTACTTCTTGTTTTTACATATATATATATATATATATATATTATGCTATAGGTGGCAAACGAGCAAACGAATCGCCTGATGGTAAGCGATTAACGTCGTCCATGGACACCCGCAACACCAGAGGTGTCGCAAGTGCGTTGCCGGCCTTTAAGGTGGGAGTACGCTCTTTTCTTGAAGGTTTGAAGGTCGTATCGGTCCGGAAACACCGCTGGCGATGGCGACATATGATAACAGTGCGGCAGAAAAAGGTAGAAATTAAAAAGTGGCAACATCGTTGGGTTCCCGTTTTCTTCTATATGGGTCGGTATTGATTTGAAAGGGACGATGTTGCTATTTAATTGCTACCTTTTTCTGTCGCGCTGTAAATGTATTATTTGGTACATAAATAACTTTAATAAATTGTAAAAAAATAAATGTCTTGCAAAACTTATCTAGTAGGTACCTACCCTTTGTACTGACGGAAAACAGGCAATAACTTCAACATCTACTTAGGTATACGTATACTTCTTTTTATTTTTTATAATAATTATTAACTAGTATCGAATATAAACGCCAATGCCTTCAATTCAAATGGTAAGTATAAGCATGTAGATAGAATACATCTCGTTCTTGCTATTAAATAGTTTACCTCTATAAGGAACGTAGATGTTGAGATATAGACAGTCTTCTGACTCATGTGCTAAAAACGGCTCCAGGCGCTCCATGTACCGTTGCCGCCCCAATGACTGTGGATCATCTTTTTTTTTTGGAGGAAGCGATTGTGGACACACCGGGGCAAACCGTGTAGCCATCTTAACACCGGACCATGACGGTGCACTGGCTGTAAGTAATAAAATTAAAATGAAACTCGAAAGATTCTGATCAGAATCTTGATCAAGCCAAAATGAATACTATATGAATATTTCTATCATTTCTTACCAGGTGGCATAAAACGGAAGTTGCCTACGGGTGGCGCGGCGTAAGGTATACCCAAAAACATTTCAATGTTTTGCAAGTCGTATTGTCGAGTTGGTTTTACAATTAACCCTCTGAGCGCGCCTTGTCTCAGATCGTACTCTCTTGTTAGTTTTCGTCCTCCATCTTCATTGGGCACTCGCCGGTGATCATCAAATGTCCTCGCCGCACTCTCGGGCGCAGTTGGAAGCAAGAGAGAGATGAGAATACAAATAAACGTATTGTGATTAATAACTGAAGTCGCGTGCCGGTTGGAAGCCATCTTGTTTATGTGCTTCAGTTTGCACAGTTTACGGTGTGCTTAAAATAGTAGGTAGTTTTATTATTTGATTGTTCTTTGGTCTTGATGGAAATTATATTATTTTGTCTCGTGGAATCAAGTACATGACTTAAATCTTAATTGCATGTATAAGCAAGTAAGGATTTAGGAAAAATAATACATAAAGTCGTATAATTATCACAGATTGAAGATCTTAATAGAGGAAAAAATATAGTTACACTTTACACTGGTATATTAAATTCAATTTTATCACACACACACACACACACACAGTACGAGTATGTTTGCATTATTTCAGTTGTTTTATACAGAAATCAGTTTTCGATGATTGTGTTATTGTTTACGCGCTCGCGGCGTGAGCTCAGCGCACGACTGGATCGCATCCAAACTGTCCCTGCGCGACTCTAATACCAAAATACTACAGAATGCGGTGCAGAGGGGATAACATTTCTGGGATATTTTCATCACGAAAAAGAAGTTTGAACTCAGATCGCGCAAAATAAGCGGAAGTATATTAAGTAAACGTTTCTATTTAAACCAATGGATTTAAAAAATAATAAGTAAGACAGACTGTGGTAAGTCTGTCGTTCGCACTAATTTTAGGTAGATACAATAAAGTTAATATATCCTAATTAATAAATATGTACCTAAACAGGAAAAGTGGGTTATATTTACCTACACCCTAGAGTGAAAAAAACTATCGAGGGCTAGTGATTAAATCCTTGAGCGTAGCAATTAATTTTAATTATTTGTGAGATAGATACTTCAGATGAGCAAACATGACAATATAAATAATAAAAATATTCTCAAACGAATGTTACAGTGTTGCACTTAAAGGTATAATTTTAAGTTTATTAAAGTCTTTTTAGTTAAGTTTTAGTTTATTAAGTTTTTGTATGTACCTTTTGAGTACCGAATAAAGTAAACAATATTTGTAAAAAAACCGGCCAAGAGCATGTCGGGCCATGCTCAGTGTAGGGTTCCGCAGTTTACCGTCCGTCACAATAGGCAACCTCAAAATAGTATTTTATACAATCGTGATATAATGAAGGGTTTTTCAGTCGAGTACCGTGTTTAGGCCACGAAGCTTGCTGAGTGGCCTAAGTAAGGTATACGAGATTGAAAAACTTAATTATATTACGATTGTATACAATACTTTTTCTACGAGTCATCATCATCATCATCTGTGGAGGAACAATTTCATCATTCAATTTCATTGACTTAACAAGGATGTAACATAAAAGGATGGCCGGCAGGCCGGCGCGGTCGGCGCAGGCGTGGGGCGCGCGGTCGGCAAAGTCCCAGGCGGCATCGCAAATAAGTATAGAATTTGTATGAAGTTCTATTATAGTTGCCTACAGCGTATCGAAATGAGATATTATAGTTGAGTTGGACTGTCTAATATCGAAAAGTATGAGCTTATAGTTTTGTCTATGTACTCGTAATTGGCAGATTAAAGTCGGCGAGTAGAAAAAGTGTTTTAATAGATACCATGCTCAATATGCTTATAATAATTAACAATTCGATGATACTTTCGATCACACCCGTCCCGACCCCATCAACTCCGGAAAAATCTTAACAGCGCGAAGTAGACCACAGTGCCATCTCTCGGGAAATCGGGTTACCAATTTATACAAACTAGACGGGTTATGTATCTTGGGTTTTCGGGGGTAACTTTTGATCGCGTTAATCGATTTGAATCATTCTTTTTTTATTAGAAGGAAGATACGCGCGAGATGATAAATTAAGTACTGAAGATAAAAAAAATGTTTGCATAATTATGGTTAAATTACAAACCTAATTCAGAAATTATTTAGTACAATTTTTCATAAACCGTTTAACCAATCAAGTTCAAAATAATTTTCCAAGAAAGTTCTTATTAAGTTCTACTTTTGTAATTTTTTTCATATTTTTTTAACTTGTAGTTCAAAAAAAAATGTGTCCCCCCCACACATTTTTTTTAACTTCTGGAGCGATTATTTCCGAAAATATTAACTTTATCAAAAACTGTTTATAGAGAACCCTCATTATATTTTAAATACCTATTTAATGATATGCCACACTCTAGGGCTGAAACGAAAAAAAAAACACCCCCCACTTTACGTGTATGGGAGGTACTCTAAAAAAAAAATTTTAACCACTTTTTATTTTACCACTTTGTTGGCGTGACCGATATACATATTCGTACAAAATTACAGCTTTCTAGTACTTACAGTCACTGAGATTATCCGCGGACGGACGGACGGACAGACAGACAGACAGAGCGAAACTATAAGGGTTCCTAGTTGACTCAGCGAACTTAAAAAACATGGAAGAGGAGCTTCAAACAAATTGTCAACATACAACGGGGTAAACACTCGATATGCGCATGCACGCTACGCTGCCAATCAAACTCGTCAAAATTTTTAGTCTGTTTTCAATAACTCAAATATCCCAAAATATCATTGGTCAACGTCAATGTGGTGCGGTAGGAGTAGTATGAGCGCTGACACTTATAGATGACACAACAACCGTGACATTGGAAACGCATTGTTAGTAGACGGTGTAATGCAATAAAGAGCCAGTTTAACATGATATATTTTTGTTGTGATAAATTTTAATAACATTTTCAGTTAACAATGAATACTTACTTTATTGATCTCGTTGGTTTGCTATAGGATTATTAATAAATGTAATTAAATATGAATAATATTATAACGACCAAGATACCGCAACCGTGCTAATTATTCGCGATCTCATTTTCATAACCTGGTATATGGTCAAACGTACTCTTAAATTCATGTGCAAGGGGTTGTGTATAGTCACATAAATATATCAGATAAAAAAAGGAGATTTTGTTTGTCCATGAAGTTATAGGCAATTATAAGAACTCTTAGACACGTATCTTAGGAATATGGTGATGCCCCTTGCTGTCGTTAAATATGTTAAGCCTCGAACAGCATATTTCAATTGACATAAGCAATAAATGACTGAAAATAAACGCGTAAACCAAAGAAAATAATAACTATCATTACGCAAATATTTCATTCAGTAAGAAATATGAAAAAATACTTGACATTAACATTTTCACATATTTATGCTAGCTTTAACCCCCGTCGTCGTCGTCGTCGTCAGAGCTGCGAAGATACTTCTTTTTTATTGTTATGAACTTATGAGCATGGTATCTATTAAAACCCTTTTTAAGTTCGCCTACTGTGACGGACTGTAAACCACGGAACCCTACACTACTGAGCATGGCCCTACATGCTCTTGGCCGGTTTTATTTATATTTATTATGATTGTAATTTTCATTCAGACATTTCTGTGTTAGCACAAAATTAATTAAAAAAACCCCAAGTTTATTGGTTTATTTTCAAAAAATCTGTCGTTAGTGGAACTCCTTAATGTTAGTTACATATGTTATCTGGAGGTACCACGGCAGTACCTCCAATAAGTCGAGCAAAACAAAGACACGGCCGTACCATCCTTTTCTCAAAGCAATTCAGGCCATTTTCAACCTTCTGTTTTTCGCGCTAGTCAAGGCTAGAACCCTGAATTTTCAGTGGCATGTTGGCTTTATTATTACTGATATATTCCCAATTACATTTAGTTTTAACTTGTAGTTTATGAACTATCGAACGTCGAAGTTTTATCACTCACCCACTCATTCATCCATCATAATCGAAGAAGAATAATCTAATGTAAGATTCCAAATTTAAAATTTAAGTACCAAGTTGAAAAAATAGTCAGTAAACTCATAAAAATTGGAAAAGACATACCATAAGTAAGACACACCGACTGCATAAGTTAGTTTGCATAAGTATTTTTAATCTTGAAAAATACCTATGTTAATATTTAATCATAAAAATATAAATTCTGATTAGACCGATACACTACTTATTCCACTTGTTTAATACGTCGGGATGTAACGAATTTAATTGTAATAAAAAATATATCCCTGTATTATAATTTCAATGGTTGTCCAAAAGTAGGCATAACACCATCCCCATATAAAATTGTCCCGGATCAAAGAAATTTAAAATATCATGTAAAATAACTATTTACAGATGAAAAGTAATGCCATCTTTATTGTGGTGTTTATCCATGCGACTTCGACACCATTTCACAGCGCAACAGGGCATTTTTATTATATATTATTAAATTTTACGGTATCTGTCAAACTGACCACATCGCTGACGGCCATTTGTATACTAAACGGTACGCTGGCGTGGCTGTGTAAGCCCCGCCTCGCGTGGCGTAGGTTTTGTGGGGTCATTATTTAGAGCTTATTAGTCTTCCATGTTTTTTAAGTTCGGAACCCTAAAAAGGTATAAATAACTATTTACAAATATTACTATATGTGCAGGTATAAATTTATGTGCAGGTATGTGGTGTATGTCACATGGTTACTGTACTGTGTCAGTTATGGTAGGACGACGTGGTCCGCCATTCGATTTTGATCCTGATCTAATGATGGATTTCATGACAAACAGAAGGAACTTCTCTATTCTAAAAGTCACATTGAACAAGGTGATTTAGTTGTTTTCTTAAAAATATCAAACAAGGATTTGCACGGGTTATTATACATAATATATAAACCTTCTTCTTGAATCACTCTATCTGTTAAAAAACCGCATCAAAATCCGTTGCGTAGTTTTAAAGATTTAAGCATACATACATACAGACAGCGGGAAGCAACTTTGTTTTATACTATGTAGTAATAGTGATAGTGATTTACTTTAACTGTTAATGTCTCGCTTATGTCGGTTTAGTAGAGCGAGGGACAACGTATGTATGATATTAGTTATGGATATCGTATAATGTACTACTGTACTATTTAGGTAGGTACTCGGCATTTCCCGATGCAGTATTTTATATCCACATACTTCTGTAACAATTATGATACATGACGTAATTTTTTTAACGGTATTGAATAGTTCGATTATTTTGCCGTACTAAAACGAACCTTAGTAACTGTAGGTCGACCGGTACAATCCTCTCTCGGAATATTTTAAATCGGATTGCTTGCCGCATACTATACTCGGGATATTTTGGGATCAAACTAGCACGTGCTTACGGTAAACATCCGGATGACAAGTTAACAGACAGCATAAAAAATTAGGGCAATGTTAAAAAAAACCGTTATAGCTTGGCTTGAAAATGTACTACATACAGATACAAACTTCATTGCAAACCTATTTTTTGAAGGTTATTCTTACAATGCTAAGGCATAACAGAAAACAAATATATAGCGACTCTTTATCAGTAGGTACCTACACATGTCGACACTGGTAGTGAAATAGTTTGTTTAAGTGCATAGAGCTGATTTATTTTGCTTTGTGCCGTTTGCTGAGCGAGGGGCTTATCTTGTGTACTCTACAAAGGGAATACAAATACGGCATTAGCAATCTGCTACTGAAGGGTCAACAGCCATTCCTAAAATACTCGTACTCACGGCTGCTGTCACTCGCTCCCTAAAACGAACAAAAAGTACAGTTAGTCACCGCATCGCACAGCTGCTGTGCTCCAGAGATATCGATTGTAAAAATAATAAAAAACGTAGGCTAACGCTTAGTACACAAGCGTCGCTTAGTTTCCAAGAAATACTTGTCGGTATTCTACTTTATGCCTACCTAACATCAGTCGTCTAACCATTATAATTTATATGATAGGCCAGAGCATATATACGTACTATAACATCATAATTTGTTTATTTTTTTCTTATGCTGAATTAACATGTTTATGAAAAATTAGTTTTCAAATTAGCCTTTGATCCGTAAAAAGTAATTAATAAAGAACACAGTCCCGCAATGTAATATTCATAGAACTAATTTAACTACCTACCAAATTCGCTTACCTTACCTATCGTATTCACTTAGTGTATAACTTTTCGCCACGGTAGCGGCAATGTAAAACGTGTACGTTTACACGTAAATTTAAACAGTTATCTATTAGTTCACAACAATATAAATTAGTCATAAACCAATAAATCTCAATTCATGATAAACAATTTACAAAATACATAATTTAATTATAATTATAACCTTCATCGGCACTTGGATTTAATTTTAAAAAAACGTTGAAAGTGAATGCAAGTAGACGTCAATTCTAAACAAACATAAACAAAGGATGGTACATATAATATTATTACGTTTTGCGCTTGCTCACTTTTCATTTAAAGTCACTTTGTTTTCCATAAAAAGGTACTGACTTATCTTTCTGGTTTTTGAAAAAAAGTGAAAATATTATTGTTACGACGAACGTTGGACGGAAATGTTGAAGAAGCTAAACAATAATACTCGTAACTCCCCATTTACAATTCATTAATCTGCTTTGAAATAACTTGACTAAAGTACATGACCAAAACAGAAGATAATGATACTTTTAAGACTAATACGTTTAAATTTCTCATGCTCGTAAAGTTAGACTTTCAATCTTGTCTAGGCGACAATATAATTATTATTGTTTTATGCTCTAGGCCAAAGTACAAACTTCTATGACTAAGGTAAAGTAAAATATAAAACTAATATCTATAGGTATACCTACTTTATGTGGTAAACACGAGTAAATATATATAAATTGTATTTTCGAACTTGGCATTTTATTTTTTGTTAACATATATAACAAAAAGCATTTTTTTGCCTCAAGGACCTACTTTAGATGCCTCAAGGACCTACTTTAGATTTAAGGTAGGTAGAGGTAGGTAGTTAGGTAATTTACACTTACTGTATATATTTCGAGAATAAATGATTTTACCATTTTAAAAAGCATATGAAACATAAAAACGACACACAAAGCAGAACAAAAACGTTAAAAAATATGGGTAAGAAATTAAAAAAGCTATTAGCGAACAGTTTTGCATTGATGATGATACAAACTATAAATTTTTATTCAAGTAACTTAAATAAATTTACAATTATAATTAATATTAGGTACCTATAAAAAAACTAAAACTAACTATAAATAAAACAAACTACAAAACAAAATAAAACTACACATAGTACCTAAAAATTAATCCCAATCTATAAAAAGAACACCCCGTCTAACAGGTCCGCCTGCGGTAGGTAAACGTCAGCTCTAGGGTCCCCTGTCACGTCGAACAACCGGGCCGACACAGCCCGCTGACCAGGAACCCAAAGTCTCTACTGCGAGCGCCGCAAACTCGTAGTCCTTAACTAATGACGAGTATTTGCGGCGCTTAAGAATCTGGGCCTGGTCAGCTGCGGCGCCGGCTCGAGTGCGGGTGGCCCGGATGTGGAACAGTGCGAAGGTGTCGACGCACGTTGCGTCCCACACCAGGGCCCTGCCTAGTTTCCACAGAACTAATGTTGCCCCGTCGGGTCGCTTGCCATCATCTCTCGCCATGCCTACGGGTTCAAGGACAGCGGGTACAGAGATGGTGGCAAGCGAGCGACGGACCAAGTCGTTAATGGCGCCGTGACGGTAAAAGCGGCCGGCACTTCTAACACAAGATAGGCCATGGCGGCCCAGCTGGTCCACACTTTTGCCACAGGCGCACTTGTGAGATATGCATATTCTGGATCCAAGCCTTAAGGATACAGCTATCCTAAAGGTACTTGGCTCCAAAACAGTCCCCAATTGTCGCGAGGGGAGGGCCTGCAACCAGTGGCCCGACTCGGGTGCCGAAACCGCCAGCATGCGCGCACGTTCCAAGTCATCCGGACTATCGCTAAGAAAGGAAGGATGGGCAGCCTTAAGGCGAGGAGAATCCCAAGCTCGCTGGATATGATTGGTGACCGGGATATCCACACCTGGGCATGACTGGCACCAGGCCTCTCTGGCTTCCTTGAGGCCCACTATCTCATCGTCAAGCATCTGCAGTAGGTTTCAAATGACGCTGACGAGAGCGGGTAGAGCGGTGCTGGCCGTAGTGCGAATTCCCAGCCCACCAAAACTTATCGGGAAAACTGCCTGGGTCCAGGGTCGAGTTTCAAAATGGATGTTTAAAAATTTGGTAAGTGTTGCCTGAAGGAATGTGTCGATGGATGAAAGGATAAACGGAAATTTCCAAATCGGACAGCTGCGGAGCAAATACATAAATTTTGGGGTAAATAAACAGAATCGGAGGATGAAGAGGGCCATGTGGGGGTTGATTTTATAAATAAGTTCTGACGTGCTGTTAAATCATTCTAGTTTAGAGTTCATGACGGGGGCGACAGATTCGTTGAATATTGGTGAACCTAAAAGAGTGAGAGATGAATTTGATTGAATGGAAATATTTGTGTAAAATTTCGTTGAAGTGTGTTAAAATTTCACTTTTTTTAATACATGAGAGGTGGTCTGGAATATAGATTTCACATTTAGTAAAATTTTGTGATAGGCCGATTTCCGAAAACTTCTGTATAATTAATTTTAAATCATCTGAAACAGTTGAAGCATCTCCTCCGAGCGAACCATCGTCCAGATACCACAGATTAAATTTGGATTTTAAATTTGAAATAATGGGATATGTATGACTAAACTAAAAATGGCGGGCCCAAGCGGATCCCCTTGCTGGCATTCCATGCTCGAAAGAATGATATTGTCACCGAAAAGTAATTTTGAGGGTGTTCCGTAACACTGCCAAATGTATTTGTAAATTTCAGGAAGTTCTTTTTTGACCGCCGCCAACAGAGCACCGCGGTCGACGGAGTTAAACGCGTTTGTGACATCCGCTTTGACGAAAAACATGTTGAGATATTCCAATATACCACACTAAATAGTGACGTTTTATAAGTAAGAAATCTGCTTTAATTATGTCTAAAAAGTCAAAAATGGTTTGCCTTAGGATTCGATTTTTCTTTCATTTATCTCAAATGTTCTTTACTGTGCCTCATTAGTCTCTGATATGTATAAACTACCTGCTAAATATGCATTTGATGAGATATTTCTTTCATATTCTTATCTATTTTACCTTCCTCAACTAAAACTTGTATGAACTGCAAAGGCTAGTACTTTTTGTAATGGAAAGAAACTGGGTACTCATATACCTAATACAACCATGAAAAATGTTTAATTTCTTACTCAGATGGGATGGGGCTATAAATTTTGTAGTACAAAGTAAATAAAAAAATCCTGCTTCATAATAAGTACATGTCAATAGTAATAAGTATTGACCTACTCGACATCTAGTATGCATTATTTATAATGGTACTAATGTTTATTTAAACCAAACCTGAGAATAAAATTGTTAATTTACACTGGACCTATTTATATTATTCTGTAAAATAAGAAACATTTATTTTCGAAATATATACAGTAAGTATAACTCCCAACACAGGCATATATTTGCTTACCGGAAGACTCCGTCCCCTTAGCTAATATCCCTGTGCTTTAAATGAAATAAAGATATTTTAATTTTTAATAACTTACCTAACTACCTACCTCTACCTAAATTTAATTTTCTATATTATTTTAGCGGATTACCTAGATATTACATTATTAGTTTTTGTTGATATACATATACCGGGTGTGGCTTATTATAGGAGCAATACATTAATCATAGGTTTTACTCCTGAAACCTAACAACTTTTGTAAGTTAGTTTAAAAAAATTCATACTTAGTATGTATTGATAGCTCCAACAGCAGTTTAGACTGTTGGATCATTACTACATTCAAGGACCTACCACCCACCTAGTAATACTAAAATAATTTTGCAGCATATGGGTCAGGTTAATGTTATAGGTTTGGCAATAAATGTTTGAAATCAGTTATATAAAATAAACATTAGAAAACTGACAAATGGACATAGAAACACAGTATAATTTATTTAATATAAACAATTTATTCCATTATTGCACAAGAAACAACTTTGGGAAATATCATTTGTTTCCACATGTCTTCTGCCGCCAGAATTAGGTTCTTCAAATATGTTTCATCATATTCAATAACATATTTATTACAACCATGTTTTGCTCAAAGTCAGGATCAGCGACACAAAAGAGACCTTTTGACATCTTTGTTGCGCACATCTGCAGCATTATTTGAGCTTTGTGTTTTTCTGCTACTCTACCATTGCTTGTGTAATTTTTCATTGTTTTTATACTAATCGGGCATTTAATTTCAATAACATATTCATCACATAGTCCATCTGGTGATGGACCAATGGTGTTATTAAGATAAACCCACACTTTTGTATAGTTGTCTTTAAATCTATTTCTATCTGCCCAATCACCTGAAACAAAATAAAAGATTAAGGAGATTATATTTAATTATTAAAAAGTATTGTTAGTATGTAATTAACAGATATACAATATACAGATACCTTGTTTTCTAAAAATTTGCCTCTTTTCATTGCAGCAGTTTCAGGTACCTTATAACCTCCTAAAATCATTTTAACTAAAGCTCCATCAGAAGTTTTACAATGCGAGGCTTCATAGATTTTGGATGCTGTTAAACGAGCTCTACGCAAATTGTGCCAAAGTTTGTCATTTGCTTGTCCTACTGTATTTTTTTCTATTGCATCAATCTTCTCTTTAGTAATTTTTTCATCACAGAATGTTTGGAACTGTTCATATGTAAAATTACTACCATTGTCTATACTGCTTTTAACAGCTAAATTAAAGACACTTAGATCACTAAGTGATTCTGGTTTTTCATTGGAGTAGTTCATAACTAAAACATCACTGATCTTCCTTCTCTTGCACTCGTTTATAAAATCGGCTTTAGTAAATAGAGGTATAGGTTCAGCTAGCTGCCTTTTTCGTTTAGTCAAATCACGGGCCAATATATATGTGCCTTTAGTTATGGCTTCAGACAATTTTGGTTTAGTCCAGTAACATTTGACTGAGGTGACAGAGGGTTCTTCAGATCTTTTTACTAGCCACATAAAAAACAAATAGCATGTTTACATCCTCCTTCGGAAGCAGCACAATCCTCACATCTTATACTATCCATTTTTTCCTCTCTCTCGCAAATGACCGCCGTGACAGTATACATTTTATTTCTTATTCTGTGTTCTGGAGTAACACGGCATTTAACCACACATTTCCCTTCGTGTCTTTTGACAGCTACGTATCCGACAGAATTATCTACGTATGCGTCTCTGGTTGAATGCAACATTTTAGCACCTCTAATTTCAGCGGCGTTGAAGTCGTCATTGTCTCGCATATATTGCATCAGCATAAAATAATCTACATTTGGTAGATTTCTGCTGTCTGCAGCACTAAAACCGTCGGGAATTATCATATCGGTAGTCCTTTTTAAACCGTTCCAAATCGTCAGTGTTTATAATCGTCCGTCGAATCCGTATTAAAGCCAGGTGTCGTGTTTATATACAATCTAGTCACAGTATCCGTTATTACAGCCAAAGTCGTCGTAAAAACCATTTAATTTGAGCAAAATTGTTTAAAACAGAGCAGTATACCACAAACTTTAAAATATTGACATTGACACTGACGTCTAACAATGACAACGTCAGACTTACTTTTTTTCAATCGAGGTAAGACTTAGGCAAACGTCTATTATTGCGTAGAATTGTAGTTACGACCTTTTAGAATAAGCACATTTTAATAAATTAATAATAAATTAAATATAAGTCCAAATGAAAAAAAAAGCCTATCAGCGTATTCCTCTTTTCAAACTGAATACAGAGAACCAATAATATTATAGGCTTAGAAATATGAAATGTTGTCAATTCAAAGTTTTCATATTCTTATAGTGGTACATTTCTAAGCATACCTATTTAAGTATTTACTAATAGGTTTTGGTTGTAGGTTAATTCTTTAAGCAGTGAGTCGCCAGCTTCACAACAAGCGTGACCGTTGGGGAGAAAGGCCGTCAAGACCTCCAGCCGAACCGTTGGGGAAGGAACAAATAGATTTGAAAACACACTTGGAGACCGGAGCCAGTAGGGTCAGGGGGGTCAGGAACAGATAGATTTGTAGCCGGAGTAGGGCGTTTGCTACGTAGGGCTGCTAGAGTACCAGCAGTGTTAGGAGCTATAGCATCACTTGAAAATAAAAGGCGGGCAGCTCTTTTGATATTCTCTTTCCCCATTTTACTTTCTACAAGCCGGGTCAAATACACATTTTGTTTAATTGAGGATCTTGGTTGACTATTGAGGTCATGACTGTGGCGTGAGGCAGTTCTGTTTTATTAAGGAAGTTAATACCCTTTTGTGCTTTTTGTTTAACATGATTACTCGATAGGGGAAGGTAAGGAGGTGCTCCCACGATTCCTGGGAATTTAGGCATATGGCGGACTTCAAATCTTCCGTAAGTTTTTGAGCGACCTGTCTCCGTGCGCTACGAGGAATGCGCTTTATTACAGGAATGGGTTGTTTAAAGGTAAGTACTCAACTTTAACTTTACTCCTATTCAATATTGAATAGGATTCTATTTGTTAAATTTAGCAGGGTTTTTTACAGGTTGTAATTTTCTCATATCAGTGTGGTGAAATGTGTTGCTTTATTATTCGGCAGCAAAGTTTGTTCAACTTATCGTGCCTTGAGACTCCCGGGTCTTTGCTCCCTTATATAATACATAACTGTTCCTGTTCCTTGTTCCTAAGCATACTATGGAAGTATTTGACAAAACCCCTTTTGAAGTATTTGCATACTGCATATATTCAATTCAATCATTTTATTTGTGGCTTTAGTGTTCATTTTATCTATCGAATTTGAATCTAATACTAGTCTTTGTCTTCTACACTTGTTTTAAGATTAAGGATAATACAAAAGTATCAAGACTAATAAGTGCCCTATATTCAGTGTTGTCATATGCCGATTCACAGATAAATAAATTAATAAAAACCGGCCAAGAGCATGTGTGATTTTATTAATATATTTTTAATCTTCTCTCGCAGAAATGCCCAGACACTTGGTCCCTTGGAAAAGAGGGCACGTGGGTTCCACAAGGCCCTTAGCAAACGTCTCAAGGACTATAAGTACAACTGACCGTGCGGGCAGCTTTCTTGCGCAAAGACTTATCGCAATCCATTGCAGGAATGCGCTGGACTAACTCACTAACTACTAACAGTCACTTTGCCAAGCCGCAGACGGACGTACCAATAGAAAGGCATGGCTAAACAAATTGACTACGGAACCCTAAAAAGATGATCGGTTTTTCGTCGTCGATACTGCATTGACTAGGAAGGGTAAACGTTATGAAAACGTTTGTATTGATATTTTAATGTTGTTCGATTGATTTATTGTTTTTTTACTATTATTGCCCGTTTAGAGTGTTTAGTTAATTTTGAATCTTGTACACCCGCGATTGTAATTAACTCCTGTAAGTTGACAATGCTTCATTAGTTTAATATAATGAGAACATAACTTTATTTAAAACATATCAAATTATTTAGTTAAATATTTTGACTTACTGAATACAGTTGATGAATTTAACTCATAACATTATTTTTTCGTTTTTGAGCAATTATTTTAAATTCGAGGGTTCATTCTTTAGCTTAAATTTAGTAAATTTCGCAAAGACATTGGCATTCTAATTAGCTCCATTTAGAAAATAACTACTAGGATTTGCAGTTGTACACAACGGACGGAGTATGTGTATTCGACATGATATTGATATGTTATACTCGTAGTTGTCACTTACGAGTACTTAGTAAAGTCAATTCTAACGCCGTTTTACATTAGCGGTCGATGCAACATGTCGTCAGTTGTAATATGAATTAATGTAAGCGCCAAAATGACGAAATTGAGTTAAGTATACAGTTCGACTGCAAATTTTCTGCTCCATCGATCACTGTCTTTAAAATTTCGATATCTTGAAAAAAATGTCGATTACGTTAACAAAAATTACTTCATTTTGTTTCATTTTAAGATGTTTTTGTGATGTATCTTACATTTTGTAAAATAATCTAATTTTAATTTAACGTATAGGACTTTTTTATTGTAAGCCAAAAAAATCATTATGTAAGAACTACATTTGTCAGTTACAGTAAAGTCGTCGTATATTTTTATGAACTATGATGGCACTTACACTCATTTTTTGCATGTTTGCATAAAGTTATGGCGCTTACGTTAAGAATTTGTCGTAAGTAAAATAAGTTTTGGCGTTTATTAGTCACAACGGCATCAAGCTGTTAATGAAACTGGTGCTTACATTATATTACTAAAATTTGCAATTTATTTCATGAATTATAAGAGCTATGCCGTGCAAGCGTGTCGTTGGTTGACGTAGCGAAGGAGCCAACGTTTTTTATACAAAATGAAACTAAAGTCAACGCAGCGTAAATATGCAATCGTTGCACTGACGAACCAGCTTTCAGAGAATGTAGTTAGGGCAAAGGAGAAAAGAATATACGTACCGTAAAACAGGTTTTTTGTTCGTTGTGTTTGACAGTCAGTTTATTGAGGAAACGAAATACCCTACCAATGTGGCCGCAAAACTTCATAGATACATATGTGTCCATTAAAATACTTGTCAATAAGACATGTCAAGTTGTGCTAGGCCGCCACCGAATGAGATGAACTTAAATTTATATCGTAAAATGTAAATGAGCTGTTGACTATTTAGAGGGGCTGTAATTAAATATTTTGATACCTTTAAAGCAACGTAGATGAGTTCAATTCAACCTATGAAGTGTGGTATATTGAAAGTAGGTCAGCGGGGTCCAGATTAATCCTATATCGGGGTTACGACAAAACCCCGTTGATGTCGATGATTTAATTCTCAATTAGATCCTAAAAAAATCGTATACTCATACTCATGCTCATACTGCTTTATTCATAAAGCCAATTTACATGTCAAAAAAAATTACAATATTAAACAATGATTTGGATTCTTAATAGTACTAGGGTATACATTAAATTATAGAAAATAAAAAATTACAATTAAACAATGTCAAACTCAGATACTCGTAGTGTAGTATATAGTATATTAGTGTTTGGTTGGTAATTAATAGGTAATCATAGATTATTCACTCATGAAATAACACTACAATGTTGTTGAAATAATGACACGGATAACCTTATAAGCACTACAAGCTAACTCATCTACTTCTAGCAAATTTGTGTTGCAATAAGCAGGTTCGTGATATACTTGTATTATTCTGTAATAACAAAATTAAACAAGGATAAAGAAAATTTCAAAACCCAATAGTATAATAAAATATGTTACTTAAAGTGAACGCGTACCAACCAAAACTTGAAGGGTTTAGCTTCAATATTGGCTCTAAAAGACTAGGACTACTTCCAGTTTCAGCTAAATAATATTGGAAACGACTGCTACTATGTCCAACGATCATTATCCGCACCATCCAATTGTGCGGATTTATACACATTAACGATTTAACAGACACACACACACATGCTGACAAAAAGTATACACAGAAATACACGTAAAACTTAGAACATCCCTCTTTTTTCGTCGGGGTTTAAAAACTTTGCAAAGTGCGAATACGAGATTTAAGTTATATTGAACTTAATAGTGAATTGCATATTGAAATAATTGTTTGTTACTATTAAATTGCGTTGTATCAAGTAATGTAGTTTAAGCTATTTATAAAGTAGGGAATGGTTATTTATACCTACAGTCTTGTTTATTTTTGAGCAAGGTCATTATGTGCATGTGCATGGGCGGAGTACTCTTGCCACCTGGTTCGTAATATTTGTAAGAGTAGAGTGTACAATAGAGCAGGAGTCAACATCACAGTACAGATCGTGTTCATAGACCGGTCTCCAACAAGCTGATTTTATACTTATTTGCCACTGTCAGAGTATATATTACATGGGGTTTGATGCAGGTCATATATATTTATTTAAAAAATATATATTTATTCGAAAATGGACCTTATACTACGGAAATAAGTATAGAAATGTTGTCATCGAACTCTATAGCGTAAGCCCAAATTTTGTAAACCTGTGTAAATTAGATTATTTTTTGTGTGACTTACATACATTTTTGTGAGTTACATTAAAATACCAAATTTATATTAGATTTTTTTTACGAAATTCGTAATGTAACTACAATATTAACGGAATAATAAAAACATAAAAAGTTATGACATGTTTTCTATTGAGTGAAATAGTTTTTTGCTTCTCCTGAAAAACCGTGATTTGGCGGTTACATTAATTCATATTACAACTGACGATGTAATTATTTTGTATAAAAAATTAAAAAAATAAAAACTAACGAATTTAATAAAACTAACCATGCCATTCTGTTGCCTTAATTATTTTATACCAAGCCTTACGACGAAGTTAAAGCAAATGCTCAAGAACACCCTGTGTAAATCACTCTTCTTTGATCTAATACAAGGAGAAACCGAAACCCATCGGTTTCCGCTTATCAGGTAATCCCTCTCATTTCTTAAGTGCAATTAACATGGATAAAGAGAAGTAAAAAAACAGGCACTTACAAATAAACTGACCCATTTCTCCTAATTCTAATCTACATTAACGCAGCAGCTGAGCGAAATTACAAACAAATAAATCTCTGTTATCTCATTACTCGAGAATGTTTGGACGATAAATCGCGGAACTCGTCTAGATTAAATGGTTCCTTTTTGAACACTGAGTGTTTTCCAAAGGACAAAATATTGAAGTTACTGCTAAAATAAAAATACTCATATATGTAATCTTCTCACCCATTCGTGGTACAGAAATAAGGAATATATCAGACAAAAAGACATAAATCTATACATATGAAAGAAGAGTAGGGTCAAAAATCTGTACATCCTACTAATTTTATAAATGCGAAAGTTTGTATAGATGTTTGTTACTCTTTTACGTATTAACTACTGAATGGATTTTAATGAAACTTTATAATAATATAGCTCCGCGGGCACCACCTAGTTTAAAATATATGAAAAAAATGAGTTGGCTCTTAGAATTTATAACAGAACACATTTCAATGTTTTTTAGAACTTTTGTCTGTTTGGCTCTCTGCCTGTTTATTTGTTCGAGCATTGCGTGGAAACGGCTGCATGGATTTAGTTGCAACCTTTACTGGCACATTAAGATTTAAGGGGATCTCCTGTATGGTTAAATAAATAAATATTTGTGGGACAATCTTACATCAACCTAGTCCCACGGTAAGCTCAATAAGGCTTGTGTTATGGGTACTAGACGACGATATATTTAGGTAATGGATAGATACATATAAATACTTAAATACATAGAAAACATCCATATCTCAGGAACAAATATTCGTGATACACACAAAAAAAATGCCCTGACCAGGATTCGAACCCGGGACCTCCTGCTTCATAGGCAGGGTCACTACCAACTAGGCTAGGAGGCCGTTAAAGGTTAAAGGCAAAAAAATAATATCCGCGGACGACTGCGACTTCGTCCGCGGATAATATTTTACATCGGCTAGTAAGTGAATATAAATTATGTT
Organism: Lathronympha strigana; assembly: GCA_949128165.1. Taxonomy (NCBI): domain Eukaryota; kingdom Metazoa; phylum Arthropoda; class Insecta; order Lepidoptera; family Tortricidae; genus Lathronympha; species Lathronympha strigana. Next base: position 27,337,244 of record OX421901.1, on the reverse strand, counting down.
GTTACATAATGACATTAACAATTTGCTGCTTGTATGGTATTTACTGTATTTCGACGTACCCTTAGGAAAAAAACGTCTTCCCAAAAATATTGGTGCTCTGGTGGTGCCAAACTGATTTTAAACATGAAAACGGTATTTTCTATTCTGATGGTTCTTTTGGCATTCCAAATTATTATTTGCCAATTTTCATTCGGCCAATTTTTTATTTGCCATCTAGGTCGGGTTAGGTTGAATTATGATAATGTGCGAAAGACGGTACAGTTCACAAGTGATCTTTCGGCAAAATTAAATTCTGCGGGAGAACTCATGAAAACACATAAACTTTTCTTATGTTACTACAGTCTTACGTAATATAGGTACCGTCTAAATAACTGAAGTGTGAATATCTAAATCATTGTCATGTTAATTAGACATAAATTAGTAAAATACATTTTAAATGGCTTTTCAATTCCTTTCAATTTCCGGCGTTCTCAATCTCTATGTTACAGGAAAAAAAGACAATCGACAAGGCTTACTGGAAAAACGGAAGTTTAAGCTAAGATTAAAATAGCTGTAAAACTATCCGAGAACAAAATTTCGATGAGATGTCCATCAGTCCACACTTTGGACTATAATTTAAGGAGATTCAATTTCTGGATTTGTTTTGTAGACAGCGGGAAAGAAACAATCAAAGAAAATTGTAATCACGCGCTGGTTTTTATGATAAGAGGCATAATCAAAACAAACTACAAACAACCAGTGGCGTACACATTTTGTTCCCAAAGTACCAGAAACACGCAATTAACAATAATGATCAAGGAAATAATACTAAAACTTCACCAAGTGGGGTTTGTGACCAAGGGGCATCTAATGTAAGCACTATCAATCACGCGGTTCACCCATTAAAGAAAATCATGGCCAATCATGATTCAGATTCAGATTCAGATTTTTATTGATAAAATATTTTACACGTCATTTGATAGGTACAATCTTACAATTAAAATAATTCTTAAACTGATCTAATTAATTTGACCAGTAGGTAGGTACATTACATTTATTTTATTAACAGCTAAGTTTGCCATGATGAGATATCTATCAGTTTTTGCACTTTATGTACAGCAGATGATTCTACCCCCTATTTGACCTAACTGATCCCTTGTAGAAGAATTTAGATAACAGAGAAATCAAGTGGCAACTTACATTGCAAAACAACGCGCTGTCGAAAAACCAACCTATGCGGTTTATAACTAAGTCAAAATCAGACGCTCTTTGCAACAACTGTAAAACTGTTTTTACTTTTGTGTCCCGAATTGCGTTTGCCCTTATATGATAATAAAACTTTTATAATTACTATACAGCGTGGGTATTTGATACGGGCGAATATTTTAATGACCAATACTATTGGACCTAGGGAACCTATTTACATTAATTTCTTTAGGAAATTAAGATGTGTTTTTTTATACCTACATAAAAATTCAGCACGCAATGTATTGCATCCACATAAATTAACGTAGCTATCTAAACGTCATACGAGTATCATGTCAGTGTCATTATCATGTCAAACAAAGTTGGACGACATACATTGCAGCTCTGTCGCACCTTAGAAAAATCATTACACCTAATTAATAACAAAATGTATGCACTATTTATTTTCACCTCAGTAGCTCGGAACATCTTATCCATTTTATATTTTTATATATTATCCACTAGTGGGGAAAGTAATTACTCAGACCTTGTGTTTTGAATAGTTTCTTCAAGTTGACAGTTTTGAGTAGGTAATACATATCGGATAAGCCTACATTTAGATGAGATTTGTAATCCTATGTAGTTTTTATTTAGCTCGCGATAGTAAAGGTTAAAAAACAGTGTATTACACTCGACGGCAAACTTTGTTCAACTCTCGTGCCAGTTCCAGCTTTTGAACCACTCGCTATGTTATGTTATGTTTAGGGAGGGACGCTCGGCCGGAATCGAGCGGGCTGTCGAGCACTTGATGTGCTCATTCACCCCATTTCCCTGTTGCTGGAGCTGCAGGTTATTATCCCGGCGGCATTCCCCCCTTACTTCCTTCTAGCCTGCCTGTCGCCTTACAGAACCTCAGGACATCCCGACGGTCGACGTCCCTTAGCTCCTTCTCCTCCAGCGTGTCCCTACCAAACACATTATACCGCGCTGCCGCATACATAATGCATTCCGCCAAAACGTGCTTGCTGGTTTCTTCTAGCCCACAATGTGGACAGGCTGCCTCGTTGCTTATACCCATCACCTTAAGATGCCGGTTTAGGGTGTTGTGTCCAGTGATGATTCCGGTTATCATCCTTAGGTTGGTCCTCCCCAGTTTTGTGAGGTATTTGGTTCTCCTGTGGTCCCTGCCACCTAACATCATCTTGGCTTGCCTGCAAGCAGTTTCCTCCTTCCACTCTCTTTCTGCTTCCATCTCTTTCAGTTTGTCTATCACTCCTTTTGTGACTTCAGCTGAAATTGGTAGAGCCGGTTCAGAACCTATGAATCCCTTCGCAGCTCCTTCCCTCGCCAGTTCATCTGCCCTTTCGTTACCTGTGACCCCCTGATGCCCCGGCACCCATGCCACAGTAATTCCTACTCCTCCCCAGCAAGTTGAGCTCCTCCTTACATTCTTGTACAAGGGAGGAGGTTGTCGCTGCCTTCTTTAGGGCCTTCAGTGCCGCCTGACTGTCTGTGTATATTACTATAGCACCAGACTGCTGCGGTTCCTCTTTTATGATTCTTACACACTAAATTATCGCATATACTTCCGCCTGAAACACACTTGCGTACCTACCAAGTGGCACAGATACCTTGTCCCCTGATTTTGGGATAACTATGCCCGCTCCCGCTAGTTGTGTGGAGCTCCTCCTTGAGCCATCTGTGAAGCATATCGTCGTTGGATGTTCGACGCTTACCTTCCAGTCGTCCCTCTCTCCAATGTGTACTCTGTATTTCTTGTCGAAGATCTCCTTCCTCTTTATAAGGTCATTGCGTGTTACCATCATCTCCATCTTAGATAGCACTCTACCTTGGATAAGCGCATGTCCCTTGTCCACAACGCTTCCTCTCCATTCATTACATGCTTTCATACGGTACCACTGTTCCATGGCCCTCTTCTCCACCTCTATTCGTAGCGACTTTAGACCTAACATTACCTCCAAGGCATGTGTCGGGGTGGTCCTCATCGCTCCCGTTATCATTAGACAAGCTAGCCTCTGCACCTTTGCTAGGTCTCTCTGATACTCCTTAACATGTGCTCTGTGCCACCAGACCACTGCTCCATATAACACTCTGGGTAGTATAATCGCCTTGTATATCCATTCGACCATGTTCGGCTTTAACCCCCATTTCCTGCCCACCGCCCTTTTACATTGATACAGTGTTCTTATGGCTTTAGCCGTCTGTTCTTTGACATGAGTTTTATACCTGAGCGTCCTATCTAGTGTTACCCCTAGATATTTCAGCTCGTTCACCAACTCGAGTTCCTTGTCGTCGATCCTTAAAGGCTTCATTTCTCCTATCTTTCTTTTATTGGTGAATAGCACCAGCTTAGTTTTTGACGGATTTAAATCCAGTCCTCTCTCTCTGCACCATTCCAACACCTGCCTAATGCCTCTGGCCATTATATCTCTTATGGTGCTCAGAACAGCTCCTCTTACCACCAGTACTCCGTCATCGGAGTAAGCCTGCATATATAGGCCCCCCTTATTCACTTTTGCCACCAATGAGTCCAGTAGAAGACACCACATTAAGGGTGATAGACACCCTCCCTGCGGAAAGCCTCTTTTCGGACTTATTGACTTCGATGTTTCGCCCAGTACCGCCTTTATGGACCTGCACTTGAGCATACTCCCTATCCACAGTGCTATTGTCGGATTGATTCCTTCTCTGTTCAGGCTTTCCTCCACCGCTGCAAAGGTCGCCTTGTCAAACGCTCCTTCCACATCGAAAAAGCACCCTAATGCATATTGCTTTGCATCCAGGGCTCTCTCTATTTTCACCGTGAGATTGTGTAGAGCTGTTTCAGTCGATTTCCCTGTCATGTATGCATGCTGATTCCCATGTAGCGGGTGACCACTGCACTCTATCCTCTCCCTTATGGTTCTGTCTATCACTTTTTCTAGAGTCTTCAGCACAAACGAAGATAGGCTGATCCTTCTGAATGATTTGGCTTCTTGGTACGACTTCTTCCCCGGCTTTGGGAGAAAAACCACCCTCACCTCCACCATGCCCCGGGTACATAACCCATTGCAATACTAGCCCTGTATAGTTCTATAAGGTTGTCCTTTATATAGCTATACCCCATCTGCAGCATCACTGGCAGTATTCCGTCTGGGCCCGCTGCCTTGAAGGGTGTGAAGGAGTTGACCGCCCACTCCATCATCTCCTCCGTCACCCCCTCCCTTGCCGCTACCCAGTCCGCCCTTCTATGGCCCTCTTCTCCAGCCGCTTCCCTCACGTCCTCTTCCAAGCAGTCTGGGAAGTGAGTTCTTAGCATCACGCTAAGTATCTCCTCTGGTTCTGTAACTAGTACTCCGTCCACCTTGAGGCTACCTAGCTGGCATGCCTGCTCCCCTGAGAGCAGTTTCACCATTCGTGCCCCCTCCGAGTAGCCATTGATGTTCTCAGTGAATCGCCTCCAACCTTCCCTTCGGGATTTCTCTCTAAGTCCAGTGTATTTATTCCTGATCTCCCTGTACGCGTTCCAGCTTTGAGCATCATCTCGCTTTAACGCGCCTCTCATTGCCTTGCGTACCCTCTTTCTTAACTTTTGTAGATCCTTATTCCACCAAGGTTGCCCTTTCCCAGATTTTACCACTCGCTACGCTCGGTGCTTAATTTTGAAATCTTTCGCTTGCTCAGGTCTCAATAAGTACGAGAGTTAAATAAGAACTTTGCCCATTTATAATAATTAACAATAAAGTATTTATTATACTCTCTGCCTGCATTCCCTATCACCCCGATCGCATTGTTTAAACTCATTGTAGCATTTGATTATCTAATGTATGCTAAATTAGATAATCGCCGCTATATTTCTTAAGGAGACTACACTTGTTTCGTATTTTTATTGTGCTTTCTTTTTATGAAATAACTAGCTTTAACCCGCGGCTTCGCCCGCGTACTAAACGTAATTTTCAACCGTCATACAAAAAAGGAGGTTTATATATTTATTTCACGTCCGCTAAGTTGGATTTGAAAATCGTTGTTGGTTTCGAAATCAGCGACGCGAGAACGACACTCATATCAAAAAAATGGTCGTAACTATTATTTTTTCCCATTAACAAACTTTGGACCATCATTTTACCCCTACTTTGAAAAATCCTATCTTTGTGCACACGTTCACCTTATAAGAAACCTATGTACGTACCAAATTTGGAATCTCTAGAACCAGAAATAAACATAAAAACGACACCCATATTGATATTTTGAGATTTCAACTCCATCGCACCCCAGGAAAGATGGTATCTCACGTCCGCCTCGTTGGATGTTGAAATTGTCATTGTTTTCGAAATCAGCGACCCAAAAAACCAGAAATCAATACCCATGTTGTTTTTTTACTATATTATCCCTTTTCCCGCTTTTGGGGGTTGATTTCTCAAAAGGCCTGAAACACATCTTTATTCATTTATCTTTAGGAAAATTCCTGTGAAGTTTCGAATAAAATAATCAAACTAATCTTGTTTCCCCATACAAACTTTGTACCCCCATTTCAACCCCTTTGGAGGTGAATTTTGAAAACTCCTTTCTTTGGCACCCCTACGCTTTATAAGGAACCTAAGTGCTAAATTTGGAATCTCTAGAACCAGAACGACACTTGTAGTGATATTTTTAGATTTCGACCCCATCGCGTCCCGTACTCTTATTTCACAATCGCCACGTTGGATTTTTAAATCTACGTTGTTTTCATAATGCGACCCTACAAACCATAAAAACGATACCCATGTTGTTGTTTTTTACTTTTACACCCCTTTACCTTCTTTTAGGGGTTGTTTTCTTTAAAAACCTGAAACAGGTGTTAACTCATTTATCTTTGTAAATACTCCTGTAAAGTTCCAAATAGAATAGTCCAACTAATTTTGTATCCCCATAAAAACTTTGTACCCCCATTTCACCCCCTTTGGAGGAGAATTTTGAAAACTCCTTTATTTGTACACCCTTACGCTTTATAAGGAATATCAGTGCTAAACTTGGAATCTCTAGAACCAGAAATAAACATTATAACGACACCCGTAGTGATATTTTTAGATTTCGACCCCATCGCGTCCCAACAGGGGAGATGGTATTCCACATTCTTTACATTGGATCTTCAAATCGTTGCTTTTTTCGTGATCAGCGACCCGAAAAACCATATAAACGATACCCATGTTGATTTTTTCACTTTTGCACCCCTTTTACCCCTTTCAGGGGTTAAATTCTCAAGAAACCTGAAACACGTGTTTACTCATTTACCTTAAAGAATACTCCGGTGAAGTTTCGGATAATTCTTCATAACCAGAAATTTACGTAAAAATGACAGTCATATTGATATTTCGCCATTTCAACCCCATCGCATACCAACAGGGAAGATGGTATTCCACATTCGCCACTTTGGATCTTCAAATCGTTGCTTTTTTCGTGATCAGCGACCCGAAAAACCATTAAACGATACCCATGTTATTTTTTTTAACTTTTCACCCCTTTTAACCCTTTCAGGGGTTAAATTCTCAAAAAACCTGAAACACGTGGTTACTTATTTACTATAAAGAATACTCATGTGAAGTTTCAGATAAAATAGTCTTAACTAATCTTGTTTCCCCATACAAACTTTGGACCCCCGTTTCAACCCCTTAGGAGGTGAATTTTGAAAAATCCTTCCTTAGTGCTCGCCTACACCATAAAAGGCCACCTACGTGCCAAATTTGAAGTCTATAGGACCAGCCGTTTGGGCTATGCGTTGATATGTCAGTCAGTCAGTCAGTCAGCTTCTTTTATATATTTAGATCGTTAGCCATTACTTTCACTTGGTCATCGCGGTCATAATCCTGAAGCTTAGCAAAGCCTCCTAATATTTTATTTACATCCTTGTGATGTGATTAACTGGCTAAAATCTCACTTGGAGGGTACCATAACATCGACATCAATCAGTAATAAGTCAATTTCCAGTATGACACCCCTAGCAGCGCTGCAGCGCCCAGTACGCCAAGCTATCAAAAGGTCAAGCGCAACCACTGCTAACGGATCGGCTACTGAAGACCCGAAAACCCCCGAGGTGAGCCGAACGTTGATGGAACTAAACGATGTCCTCCCTGATGACACGAAACGGTGCGGCGTGGCCATACCGTTAGCGATTTCGCCACCGAGCCTAGTTATAGTGACTCCACATGCTAATCCCTGAGGGTGAGGATATCAGCTCCAATAAAAAGGTACAGCTTACCCAAACCCCGATGGTGTTGGCGCCAAATTTTTAGAATCATGAGGAAAACAGAAAAAAGGAACGAGACCCGACTTCTAATAAAAATAATCGAATACTTCGCCCTATCCTAACAGGCGCTGGCAGTGTAGATGAAAACCTCCTTACAGTTGAACGGCAAAAGTACGTACAGGCGTGGTTATTTAAACCAAATACCACCACTGAAAATGTTCTGCAATATTTAAAGGAACACATCGATAGTACAGATATTACTGTAGAAAAACGTGTTTTAAAAACAGACAAACGTGTGCCAGATGACACTCCGGCAAAGGAACTTTTTAAAAAGCTAGGCATTCTAACACTGCCGGCGATAATCGTGATAAAAGTAGCTATCCACGTAAGAGTTATCTTGGCTTCATTTAAAACAAAAGAGATGGTGTCAAGTTTCAGTACGGGAAATGCGAGTAAAATCGTAGGCATTAGGCGAAAGTTAGCCAAATCGAACAAGTTAACTCATGTGACGGGACCTGCAGTTTATAACAACTTGCCACAAAACATTACTGAGGCATCAAGTTTTCACAGCTTTAAGCACGAATAAAAGGTTGGCTCGTTGAGCACCCGTTCTATACTTACAACGAATTCATAACGCATAAATCAGCCGCTAACTAAATTTGACAGTTTATTTTTGATTATCTGTGTTTGACATTGTCTAATTGTATTTTTTATATAATTTAATGTATACCCTAGTACTATTAATAATCCAAATCTTTTTTTTATATTGTAATTTATTTTGACATGTAAATTGGTTTTATGAATAAAGCAGTATGATTATGAGTATGAGTTTAATGTTTAATGAGTTTTTGTTGTGAAAATTTCTAGTCTTTTTTTATTTAAAATGCTACGCTGTTTAGAAGACATAAATTCCGACGATTGAGGGTTTCGATCAGTACAAAAAAAAAGGTTTTTTGGGACCACGTTTAGTGGGTTCGATTCCCGTTTCAGACAGGCAATTTTTAAAAATTATTGAATGCAGTTCGTATTGTTTTAAAAATAAAAATGAAGTCTTCTTTCAGTAAACTTTCCTATCTGCAGTATTTAGGTAAGGTACTTCCCCTCCATGTGGCAAAGCCATGGGACGCCCTGTATATTATAAAAGAAGTAATGATGATTTTCTAGTTGTAGCAGTATTTGTCGACGACTTCTTTATACTGTCAAACTCGAACGTCCTGAAAACGAAATTTAAAAACGACCTCAAGAAGTTGTTTTCTGTCAAAGACCTAGGACCTGTCAAAGACTGCCTCGGAATGAGAGTGACTCACCCCATTCACTCTTGACCAGTCAAACTATATTGAAAAACTTCTTGGAAAATATAACATGACGGATGCCTTGACCGTCACAACACCTATGGAACCTGGCCTTATATTAACCCTTCCCACGCAGGAAGAAGAAATTGATGTACCTTATAGGGAACTCATCGGCTCGTTAATGTATATTGCCATTGGAACGAGACCAGATATTGCGCACACAGTCTCGTACCTATCCCAATTCAACACACATTACGGGGGGTACACTGGAACGCCGCTAAACGAGTTCTCAGGTATCTCAAAGGTACTAAAGACTTACGGTTAATTTATAAGCAAAATGGCCACAAAAACGTTATGGGATATTCGGATGCTGATTTCGGCAATAGCGTTATTGATCGAAGGTCCTATACAGGGTTTGTCTTCTTGGTGAGTGGAGGGACAATCTCTTGGGAAGCTCGGAAGCAGCGTACAGTTGCTCTTTCAACCACCGAAGCTGAGTATATGGCCTTAGCTGAAGCCTGCAAAGAGGCTATTTACCTTAAGACCCTCATACAGGAAGTATTCGACATCACTCATCCCATGACCATTTATTCCGACAATCAGAGCTCCATCAAACTTGCACATAATAGCACTTATCACGCTCGCACCAAACACATCGACATCAAACATCACTTCATTCGTGACGCCCTATCACACCACAACCTGCATGTCAAATTCATCTCTACGAATGACATGGTTGTCGACATTTTAACCAAACCTTTGGCCAAAATAAAACAGTTTAGTTTAGGTTAGATTAAGTTGCACATAATATGTAACGGGTGTTTTTAGCGGTATAGAACTTTAAGTTGGCAACACTTTTTTAACTGGCGGCAATTTTGTCAGCTGTCAAGTGATTTATGTTTAGTTTGGTTTGGCATTTCAACATGAATAAACTGTCGCCTGAACAGCGCTTCCAAATTGTGCAAATTTATTTCGAAAATCATGGATCTGTTCGAAAGACGTAACGCTTACTTCGGTCAACATGATCGTCCATCAGAGCAATATGAATGGATACGTTAATAAACAAAACTGCCGTATTTGGAGTGATGATAATCTTCAAGCGTATGTTGAGACACCGTTACATCCAGAAAAACTGACTGTTTGGTGTGCTTTATGGGCTGGTGGAATAATTGGTCCGTACTTCTTTAAAAATGATGCTGGTCAGAACGTTACAGTCAATGGTGACCGCTAGAGGGCCATGATTACGGAATTTTTCGTTCAATAATTGAACAATCATGATGTGCAGGAGCTGTGGTTTCAACAAGACGAGGCAACATGCCACACAGCTTGTGCCACAATTAATTTATTGAAGGAAACGTTTGGTGATCGCATAGTTTCACGTTTCGAACCCGTGAATTGGCCTCCAAGATCGTGCGATTTAACGCCGCTTGACTAGTTTCTGTGGGGATATGTGAAATCGCTAGTCTACGCCGATAAGCCCGAAACCATTGACCACTTGGAGGCCAACATTCGCCGCGTTCTTGCCGATATACGGCCAAAAATGTTGGAAAAAGTAATCGAAAATTGGACCTCCAGATTAGACTACGTCCGAGCCAGCCGTAATTTCATATCAATTTAAAAATAACATCTTTGTTTTATTCCATTTCAAAGTTCTATACCTCTAAAAAAACAACCTTTATAACGGTGTGAATAGTTAGCGATAGTTAGATGTATATATGTGTAAATATTTTTTGTGCTATATTTTTGTATTGTCGTTGTTATGTCTCTATACCTATGAATATAACAAATATAATATACAGACTGTTCATATTACGGGGGGGGGGGGGGGGGGTTAAACCTCTTTAATGTTTGTCATTTGTAGTAGTAGTAGAACACTTGGGATTTTGATAGGTCTACTTTATATGTTTTGTTATTCTATTCTGTCAATGTCTTGATAAACCTTTTATTGTATTCCATGATCTTTAATTTTTTCTAATAAATAGTATTCACTACGAACACGGATTTCCTTACATAATTAAATCAAGGCACCGGCAGCTTCATCTAGGGAATCGACGTCTGGCCGCCTTCGCGCGCTTGCGGGTGTAGATATTGGGAAGATTGCTTGGTAATCTTGGTATCGGCATCATCTTTGGCGGCGTCTTGTCGACAGATGGCGCTAGTGCAGTCAGCGTAGATTGTTCAGTTTTTATTAAATAATGGGTTGTAAGTTGTTATCTTTTTTTCTTCATCCGCTGTGTTAATCCACGTGTAAAAACAATCGAATCAGTAGCCAAGGGACAGCAGCACTTAGTATTCATTAGTATGAATTATAAATCATTTCTGTCGAACATTATATTCTAACTTTGCAATAATAAAGACATATCTTAAATGAATTCGTACAAAATACTACTTAACAGCCGTATATTGCGCTGACAGTTTAGTAAAAAAGACCTTTGTGCGTTTGTCCGTCACTTCCATAAAGAAAGGCAATGTTGATGAGGGTCGGGGTACAACGGGGCCGGATTCGGGCAGGTCTCTCGTGATTTTTATTCATCGTACTTAGCCTTCCGTTAAAATAAAACTTGTAAATTTTCACTGGTCTCGGAATTGGTTGCTTGACATTATTTTTACAAAAGAAAAAAAACTAAAAAAGCACTTCAAATATTATACAAAAATCTAACCTAGAGTGTCGCCGGAAAAGAGGGGCACGACCCAGGCTGCCAGTGGTTAGGGCAGCAGCGAGAAACCGCCAGGTATTCGCGCATCGTCCAGGGTTCCTTCTGCATCTGACCTTTGTTCCTACCTCAACTTCGTAGCGAGAGTATATTAAGGTAAATTAACTGTATTCGCAATAGACCCGTTCTATGTTTTACAAGAAAGGATGAATCACACTAGGACAAGACGGGACGGAGCGGGACGGGACGATCTGTCAGTTTCTATAGAAAACGTCACGACACATCCGAGGGCTCCGAGCTATCACGTGATTATTTCTTAATCCCGTACCGTTCTAGTGTGAGGCATCCCCAATGTGAACAAAACGTGAAAGTTGGAACTGTTCATAATATAGATTGCGCTGTTTCGCTATTAGGCCAAGAAAATTTGATGAATAAAAATCATTTCCAGGAATTCATTTCCAGCAAGCTGAATATCATTTATTTTATTTATTTATTTTACTAACACAAAAAGATACAGCTTATATAAAATACAAAGTCCCACAAAACAGGTTACACAGTTTGACTGAAGGATCGTACAGTCTCTACTCTCTTATATTTATACATTATCAGGTCCCCAAGACGTGTCAACCGAGTTTGCACAATTCCAGGAGTTGAGCTTGATTTTGAGAGCCAAGTAACTCCCAAATGTTTACTCATTTTTCTTTTTTTTGCGTCTAGCTCGAAAATGGTATGTCGGACGAAATAGTCATTCAGGCAGGTATTTTAAGGAAAGTTAAATTCTATGTTAAATGGGTATCTTAAACTTCAAATTTGGTTTAGTGGTCCAGCCAAAACAAAACAAAACCGCGTCATACTTTTTTAGTTTTTCAGGCTAATTATTTCGACAATATTCGACTAATGTAATTCTTGTTGAAGAAACCTCAAAGTTATTTTAAAGACCTATTAGATGATGTTAAATAATCGAGACGTGTCAACCGAGTTTGCACAATTCGAGAAGTCAAGTTAATTTTCTGGAATTGTGCAAACTCGGTTGACACGTCTTTAGGACCTAAGTAATGAAAGAAGACCTGGAAATGAGTTCCTCGAAATTATCTAATTTTCTTGGCCTATATTTGCTTTGCCCTCATGCGTTTCGGAGGTCTATCATTCTCGACTATTCGAAACATTCATTTGAATAATTGGTGTAAATATCCATTGTAAAATTCTAGTTATCTCATTTGTTGGATCTTTTTTTTTATATAGTTGTTTTGAATGAATTTACATCGACAAAGGGTATTATGTGAAGGTAAGGTCTATACGTAAGGCTCTATCGGCGGCGGGTATACGGATATTTCGGATGGAGTTTACACGTATATAAACGTAGTAATTTGTAAAAAAAGTACTTACATGTGGAATGTGACACCATCTTTTTGTATATTTGATGTCCCTGACCTCTTACTGCAGCAAAAACAGAGCAATTTGGCATTTTGCGGAGCTGTGTGCAGTCGTGTGACAGAGCTCGATCTAGTTTGGAATCCATGACAACTAGTTTTATTAAACGTCTTGCCCCGGGGGGCTTTCCACTTTGGCAGAGGGGAAATAGTGCGTATACCGTCTTCCTTCCTTGCGTTGCTCGAAGTACTTGACACTTACTTTCATGTAACTCTAAAAGACGTTTTACAATGTAGTATTCATTTGACAAAATGCTACATCAAATCTAAAAAGCACGGTGTATATCAGGATTATACAAATACAAATCAAGAAAAGTATTTAAACAAGCGCTTACTCACACAAGTTCATATTATCGTGCTTGATAAAATGTTAATTACAAAACACTTTAAATCCGGTTATCGATGAGTTTGCTTCTGATTAAAGTTAATAATAATTACTTCACGTTTTCTGGCTAACGTTACGATACTTACGATACACATCCATGTTGTTAGAACCCGTAAATACACGCTTGATTGCGAAGCTAATCTAGTTTAGTAACGTAATGAAATTCGAGTTCACCATAAGCCGATCTGCCCTATCACGTTTATGCGTAGTAGATATCGATTCTGTGAGCACGTATAGGTACTGGTAATTACACCACCACTTTTATCTCGCATAAACGGCTAATGTTTTCCAACAATGAATTCTAATTATTTGACTAGAATATTTTAATACTTAAGTAATTAGATTTGAAAACAACAGCAATAGGTAGCTTGTTTTATATTGCTGAATGCTGCATGGAAACCACATACATTGTGACTGCGCCGACTCGCGGCACACATAAATCTTTAAGTTGCTTTAAATGGATTAAGAGACCAGCCGCCGAGAATCAACTCGCATTAATTGGGGGGTGGAGGGGAGGATAACTCCGCCGAACTTCACTTTTTTTAAAGAGGTCGTCCATGATTTGAAATCGCACGAACGTACAACTTTAACAGTTAGCAAGAAATCCTCGAACCTGGCCCATTTTCCCATGGTCATTGGCCCATAAAATATTGGTGTCAAGTTCTGTAGAAGTCAAAGAATGTGAAGTTAAAGATTTGACTTGGCTTGTTTTACCCGCAATACAATTTTAAGATATATTTATCATACTTTATTTTATAAACTTTCCCGTTTTTTGCCATACTAAATGAACAAGAGATAACGGTCTACGTGAGACCACATTCCTCTGGGGCTTTGTATCACTCGTATATACATGTTGCCAATGTTAAAAATATACTTTTCCCTTCTCTTGCTGTAAAAAGTTCGACTTTTCATGCTCTAGAGCATAAAGTAAAATTGAAAGGCAACAAACCAAGAGCATGGCAAATTCTAACATTTTCCTCACAATCGAAGTGAAAAGCAGAATCTATCTCAGGCATAAATGGGTACCCACGTTATCCTTAACTACTATATTGGTCCTCGTTACATTCGGACTAAAAAATAGCTTCGACTCAAATAGGCCCTGAAAAAATCCTGCCTGCTAAAATGCCCTTGTCATACAATCTACTATTTTGTTCGAAAGTAGTTACCTCCAATTCCAGGTTCCGTAGAAGTTTGGTGATGAATGATGATCTGATGATGGGATCGATAAGGAATTAAAGGAACCCTTTAAAGAGGCAATTGGCACAACAAGCAACAACAGAAGCTGTTATGAGATGTTGTTTGCAGAAATGTCTTCATAAAGACAATGGTCGAGGAGGCCTACTACGAACCACTTTCGTCGTCCGCTCGTCGAGGCGGGTGCCTCTCTATCACTCGAACATGCAAATGCGATATACAGACAAACAGACAAATGAACGGATAGATGTAATCCACGGTAGTCCTCCAGGTTAGACAGTCGGTCCAGATGGAACCATAGAGTACGAGGTAAATCGTGGAACCAACGTCCGTCTTACCACTCCCAATATGAAAGACGATAAAGACGACGACACTGGATGGAAACGATATCGATACGTTACGCCAATTACGTCAATAATAATCTTCTGTCGTCATATATCGGTGATGATCTGGTCTTTCGTGTAACCACTCCCAATCTAATATTCCACATACTTATGACTTATGATCACCCTAATTAGAAAGAGATGCAACAGTATTTCATATGGACACACTTTTATAGTCGCATTACTTAATCCGGATAAGGTACAGATTCGTGATTGTAGCCAATAAGCCAGAGAGATCGGTTGGACCCAGTCCAACCAAATCTGGTGTGGATTTAATACCTAACAATGTGGTACTGTGGTATCAACCGGAATAAGACAAAGATGATGATAGTAGACCGGGCTAAACAAAGTGGAACTAGCGTACAGAGCATAGCTAACTGCGAAGTTGTACAGAGCTATGTATACCTCACCTCGGCTCTACTATCTCCAGCACCGGGGGATGTGGCGACGAGATCCGACGAAGATGCGCCATCACCAGGTCTGCAGTGGAGCGGCTGGGAAAGATTTGGAGAGACTGAAGGGTTACCAAGAATATGAAGGTCAGGTTGCCGTTGATGAAATGCCTTGTTTTCCCAATCTTTCTTTATGGAGCCGAAACTTGGTCGCTGAGACTACAGGATCGCCGTAAAATCGACGCACTGGAAATGTGGTGCTGGAGACGCCTCCTTAAGATACCGTGGACAGCGTTCCGCACTAATGCCTCCATCCTCAAAGAGCTTCATATCAAAGATCGGCTTTCGTCAACTGTGCAATTATGAATACTGAAGATCTTTGGTCACATTTCCAGAAATGAGAACTCGATGGAGAGACTGGTGGTTCAAGGCCGGGTGGAAGGCAAAAGATCACGCGGACGGTCACTAACTCGCTGGACTGACCTGATTAAACAAGCTACCGAGTACACCGTGACCAAATGCACTCGCAACGCCTCTAACCGGCAAAACAGGAAGCAAATCGCTAAGAGAGCTATCCTCGAGAAAGATTACGACCCAACGAACATCTCTCCAAGTACCTCGTCTGCGCAACCACGACCACTCTGATTTATTTATTTAATCGTATGGCATATTATACACTAACAGATACAAAGAAATCACAAATCAAACTCCAAAGAATTAATCCACTTGTGAGCAGTCCGTTTTGGTACTCTGATAAGAGTGTCTGACTAAGAAGAGAGAATGTGGTACTTGCAGCCCCAAACATACTCCGAGCGGAGCGTCCAGCGGTCCGAGACCTACGCACTACACACAGACGCTGTTAGGCGGGGTCTTGCTTACGTACTTGAAATAAAATTAAACACAAAAAAATAAGAATAATAAAGTAAAACAAAAATAAAGTAAATAAATAATAATGAACAAAGAATGACAAAACGAACTGTTCGCGTCTTAGGTAAGGTAAAAATTGCCGTTAAGGCCTACTTGCAGCATACATTTTTGAATTTTGAACTGTAAACACATGCAACATCGTTGATAATAATGAATCAAATAAACTTACTCTATCAGTGTTTTAGAGTTACACAAATCTACATTATTTTCATTTTCTTTATTGTGGTCCAAACAACTGAAAAAAAGTCATTATTGATAAAAATTTACACAGAACATCTTGGGACACATTTAAAAAATAACATACTCATCTTGTGGTTCGGAAGAACATAATCCTGCTATGCTTTCATCAGGTTTTCAAATTACTGCACATATAAATAGCATAAGCTAAACAATT
Organism: Lathronympha strigana; assembly: GCA_949128165.1. Classification (NCBI taxonomy): domain Eukaryota; kingdom Metazoa; phylum Arthropoda; class Insecta; order Lepidoptera; family Tortricidae; genus Lathronympha; species Lathronympha strigana. The sequence goes on along the minus strand of OX421901.1, from coordinate 27,320,806 downwards.
TTGTTTTATTTTTTAGCTGGTCCAACCACAATAAAAAATCTGAAATGAAAGCATAGCAGGATTATCTTCTTCCGAACCACAAGATGAGTATGTTATTTTTTAAATGTGTCCCAAGATGTTCTGTGTAAATTTTTATCAATAATGCTTTTTTTTCAGTTGTTTGGACCACAATAAAGAAAATAAAAATAATGTAGATTTGTGTAACTGTAAAACACTGATAGAGTAAGTTTATTTGATTCATTATTATTTATTATCAACGCACATAGGGGTATTTGACCCAAAAAGCTGGCCAAAACTATTTTTTTTCATTTTTGGCATTTTTATCACTTAGATGTATCGATTTGTACAAAATACGTTATTTTGGGGTATTTTAGATACAATTTGGGGCATTTCATGACATTTTATTGTATAAAAAAAACAAACAATTGAAAAAAATATGTACAAAAATCACTCTGATGACAGCTACTACTCTTCTTCCTCTGAAGAATCATCTTTTGTATCAGAAGTTTCTTCATTGTCGTTATCGTTGTTACTGTGAATGGCTACTTCAGGCGAAAACATTAGTTCTCTAGCTTCCTGACTAAAATTCTTGTTTGCTTTGCGTGGCCTGGTGCGGTTGCGTGGTCTTATACTACTAATGTATGGGTCAGAAGTTAGGAGCAATCGATTTAAAATGTCCAAATTGAATGGTTCCCTAGAAAATTTTCTTGAGAAGCTTTGTCTATATTGCCGGAAATGTTTGTTTCGGGCCTCTGATGCCTCTTCTGGCAAACATCCTATTGGCAATAAGGCATGCTTTATTACATCCTTCCCATCATCCCATCTAGCCTTCATTTCGGATTTCAATCGAGAAAAATTGCGACGAAATTCATCTGTCTCTTGTACTGAGCACGTAGCCTCACTGACAAACTGATGCTCAACTGAATCCAACTTCTTTGAGAAGTCACACTCATTGAAGTCTTCGGTCATGAGAAATATGGCTTCTCGAGTTAAAATTTTCACGCCAGAAGTACCTGTTGGCAGCGAAATGTAAAGTTTAGTACCATGACTGCAATACAAAGTTTGTTTGGTACAATCCATATTTAATTGAAAAATCAATAAAAAATACGTTCGGCGGTTTTCGGCACCTAATTTTTATATTATTAAAATCATTACAAAACATTCTATCAGATAAAGTAGAAAAAACAACCGGGAAAAGTCCGGAAGTATAGCTTTTTTACCAGTACTATTAATAAATTTAAAATAAATCAACATTTTTAAGGTAGTTTATAAAACTAAACAGTTTGAGACTACGTGATCTTAGAAAGCGAATTGAATGAAACTTAAAAAAATCTACATACCTGGTTCAATATTATCCTTTGCAGCCATCACTGAATAAAACTTGCTTTCGTATAAAAATGCATAAAATATAAAGCAAATGATATTGAATGTTTTCTTGTCTCTAGTAAATTGAGTTTCGTCAATATTCATAAAGTTGAAGTAAATTGAAATTAATCTAACCATCCGGCCATTTTGGGCCGGGTACGATTCGGGGGGGTTGTAATTAGTTAAGTATTAGTAAATAAGAATGAAAAAGCCTGGTGCGGAGCTCATCATTGTGTTGTATGAGACGTGGTTACTTGTGTGCATATGACGAAGCCTGCGTTGCGGATTTAGTCTTATTTTTTCTTTTATGTTGTTTTTTTTTTCTGTAAGTGTTTAGTGTTAAAAATGAATATTTTGTATTGATTAAATAAATATTTGGATCTAACCATACAGATTTTTTTGTTATTATCAGTTCGTGTGTGATAGGCATTAACGCGAATAATTTTAGTCCGATAAAATTCGGATCTATTAAAAAAACAGTTGCTTAACCTGTGTACGGGAATTCGATAGCTGCTGGGTTATAATTATAATAAATACAAAATAGCTGACCGTTTCAGAGCAAAATATATTGACAACTGGTAAAACAAAAATGTATCAAAAAAACTAGACATCAAAATAAATAGACAATATAGTTTCTGTATAAAACCTCCACAACCTGTTTATGAACACAGACGCCATGCTTATATTCAAATAAAAAAAAATGATTTCCCGGCCTAGGCCTGCAACGACATATTTCCCGGCGGCGTAGGAGACACGTAAGGACGATATTTCATTGCATGTTTGAGAAAATTACTTTTACTAATGTGAAGCCTGATAGCATTATTCGACCGGACAAGACTTAGTATCTTGTATTTCACCACTACTGTAACATAATATTTTTGCATGCATTAGCTCGGAAAGTGCTATTTTCAAGGGTAAACATGCATAGAAAGTGGCTCTTTTCCGCACACGTGCGAGAAAGTAGCTTTTTAATTAAAAAAAAACTGTAAATAACTTAAGAGTCCTAAAACAAAATTCGCTCGCTCGCATTTCAATATTATTACCGCCAGTTGCGCGCCGACACGCATCTGTGTGCGGACACGCACTACAATCAGGAATACAAACTTATCATCGCCATCCTATTCGAACAGCATAGCAGGTGCGGTTAGTGCGAACGGGAGCGAGCATTCATTCATAGTATGTAGCACCGTCGCAACTCGCAAGGCCATTAGCTTGACGCGCGGACCAAACATTATTGATACTTGCGTCCGAACATCAACTATTACTTCGCGTACCTACGTGGTGTAGTGTTAGAAAATTTAATTTGTATCATCATAACTTCATAAGATTAAAAATAGTTTTATTCGAACGTCAAATGTCTCTAAATAGTATCCGACGGACGTACTTCACAGGAATTTTCCGAAAGATAAATGAGTAAAGACGTGTTTCAGGCTTTTTGAGAAATTAACTCCCCAAAAGGGGGAAAAGGGGTAATATAGTAAAAAACCAACATGAGTATCGTTTTTATGGTTTATCGGGTCGCTGATTACGAAAATAACGTAGATTTTAAAATCCAACGTGGCGATTGTGAAATATCATCTCCCCTGTTGGGATGCGATGGGGCCTCAAACACACAACCTCTAAAAGGGAGAAACGGGTTGAAAAAGTAAAAAAACAACAGCATGGGTATCGTTTTCATGGTTTGTTGGGTAGCTGATTACGAAAACAACGTAGATTTTATAATCCAACGTGGCAATTGTGAAATACCATCTCCCCTGTTAGGACGCGATGGGGTTGAAATCTCAAAATATCAATATGGGTGTCGTTTTTAGGTTTATTTCTGGTTCTAGAGTAGCGATGAAAATGGCGAAAGATTCATGTTGTTTCTTGCAAAACTTTGTATCATTCCTATAAATTACATGTAACTTTCAAAAAAAACAAAACTGACTTTTGTCTGACAATACACGTATAATATATTTAGCTAACAGATAGAGAGATATAGTCTGAGCGAAATGAAAACTTACCGGTTTGTATGAGAACCAATATATTCTGCGTCACTTTTTATAATATAATACAATAATGCGAAAAATACATTGCATTTTACACGTAATATACTTAAACTTGCGAGAGATTCAATCGAAGATCCGCAAGGAAAGATACTGTATTTTATTGAAAAATACAGGGGCGTTTGAAAGATACTTGTATGTTTCATGTCATTTTCATCGCTATTCTAGAGATTCCAAATTTGGTACGTAGGTATCTTATAAGGTGAAGGGGTGCACAAAGATAGGATTTTTCAAAGTAGGGGTAAAATGATGGTCCAGAGTTTGTAAAGGGGAAACAAGAACAGTTACAACTATTTTATTTGATATGGGTGTCGTTATCGGGTCGCTGATTTCGAAAACAACAACGATTTTCAAATCCAACAATGACTTTCAAATCCAACTTAGCGGACGTGAAATAAATAAAAAAACCTCCTATGTTGTATGCCGGTTGAAAATTACGTTTAGTACGCGGGCGAAGCCGCGGGTTAAAGCTAGTATATATACATAATAATATTAAAAAAAATATTGGCGTAGGGATGTGACGACCCCATCGCCCACTGGTTTCGACCGGTGCAATCAGTCAACGCAGGGCAGCTTGTGGCGAGCTGTTGGGGAGTAGCGACCCCACGTACCTGAGCGCTCCTGGGGGACTCCGTCGTCCGACCAAGTCCTCCGCCTCTGGCTTGCCTTAACCGGCCGTCCAGAGTGGGGTCGCGAGAGCTGTGTTCTCGAGGGTAGATGTGGAAACCTAAGTGGCGAGTTGGCTATGACGCTTTTTGTGGGGGCCCATCTTATGTGGGCGAGTCACCGTCTGCCGGAAATAAAATTGATTACCATTTTGTTAGGCAGACGTCCGATTTTATTCTCCATAACCCAGTATTTAGTCCAGCACTTTCACCTAATAGTCCAGTATATTTTAGATTCCATTAAATCTCAATAGTCTTTACACCCTCGCGGGTGCTGCCTCTGCGTGCGTCCCATGACTCGGGCAGGTGCAACATCCGCTCGGTGTACCCCTTACATTTCATTAAATTGTCGAAAGGGCCTCTGCGTGTTGGCTTCGGCTCCGCGTACGCCTCCCAAAGGTCCGGAACACCATTGTTCCATGATGGGAAAGACATACAAAAAAATAAAAATTCAGACGAATTGAGAACCTCCTCCTTTAGAAATATTGAAGTCGGTTGAATAACCGTTTATAAGTTAATAGTAGTTTATAAAGTTTACAGCCTATTTATTAAAAATTTACATGACTCAATTGATGGATTATATTCGAAATCAAAGTTTACTAAAATCCATCTAAGGATCGCTGGTTGTAAATAGTTTACATGAATCCATTGATGGATTTTAGGAAACTTTTTGGTTCAACATAATCTATTTGGATCCTAGTCCTCAATAAAGTCTACTCAAATCCATTGATAGATCTGAATGCACAAAACGTCCACTTGGATCCGTAATGGATCCTACCAAACGGATTTTAGTGGACGGAGGGCTAATTACCATGTAGGCATTCCGATATGATTCTGACAATTAAGTTAACGTATTTAACAAAAGTTAATAACCTCGAATTAAATTTAGATTTTACTTACAAGTGTGTTGAAAAATGTCGTATGACACGTGTGTGCATGGCCATTATACACATCGGCTTTCTTATTGCGCACTCGCTTTCAGCTCGCGCGCACCGCCTCGTGTATAATGACCATCATAGCACACGTGAATCACAATGTACTATTATGGTTTACTTATGAGTTCATGAGTTACTATGTTATGCTAAATTTGCTTTTTTTAAACACCAAATCATGGCTGATGTTGAAAAGAGTGACGAAAATAATTCAATTTTGAATTTACTTGAAACAATAAACAGGTAAGAGGCGGACGAACGTCATATACACGTAATTACATATTATACCTAGGTAACGTACTTACCTTCATATGGTAATGCGACAATAAACGCACCGGTCTAATGTCAAATTTCAATCTCAAATGCAATCTCTGCGGCCTAATTTTTAAAATACATTCTGACGATCCGGAAAAACAAAACACAGTCGACATAAATACAGCAACGGCGACTGGTATAATTTCCTCTGGCAAAGCATATTCACAATTTGAAGAAATAACGGCTGTAATGGATGTACCAGTTTTTTGTGAAAAATACTATAATATGCCAAAGTACAGAATAATGTATTTAAAAATGGGAAACAACTGCCGCAGAAGCTATGGAGCGAGCTACCGCTCGAGAAAAAGAGGCGGCTATAGGTGAAGGTCGAACAAAAAATGGCATACCGCTTATTGACGTTTACGTTGATGGTGCTTGGTCGACCCGATCATATGGCAATAACTATCGAGCACTATCAGGGGTGGCTGCAATACTGGGAAGGAAATTAGCCGGTTATTAATACTCCGTAACCAAATTTGTAACTATAAACAATATTTATAGCAATTTGGAGCTAAGATTTACGTACAAGCTTTATGAACCGCTATAGGTACTATAGGTTTTAAAAATAAATTATTTAATTGGGCGTATAAAAAAATAATATAATTGAGATAAAATCCATGAGATTGCACATGTTTTTTTTTATGCTATAGGTGGCAAACGAGCAAACGAATCGCCTGATGGTAAGCGATTAACGTCGTCCATGGACACCTGCAACACCAGAGGTGTCGCAAGTGCGTTGCCGGCCTTTAAGGTGGGAGTACGCTCTTTTCTTGAAGGTTTGAAGGTCGTATCGGTCCGGAAACACCGCTGGCGACAGTTCGTTCCACAGTTTAGCTGTGCGAGGCAGGAAGTTTCGGGAAAAGCGCACAGTTGAGGACTGCCAACCATCTAAATGGTGAGAGTGGAAATATTGTCGCGTAGGGCGTTGGGATGTACCTTAATATGGTATTGAAGAATGTAAAAATGTAACATAACGGAAACCTTTATTAGGTACGCGCTATCTGACATGCGCTTGGCCGATGTTTGTATTTGAGACGCTAGTGGTGGACATAGGCACCAGACTGCTAAAAGAATTTGGTTTTCTAATAAAATACATATTACAGTCCGATTCATACATATTACTGTTTATGCCACTACTGCGTTATCTTACAATACGCGCTCACGGGGGAGACGAGCGGGGCGCTGTCCGCGCCCGCTGCCAACCTCACCCCCTGACACAGTATTTTTCGCTGAACTCACGGCACCTCAACTGATTTTAATTGTATTGTATTCGATGTTATCGATCTTTTGCCTATTTTGAAACCTACCATATTTGCAAAAAAAAGCCTGTATAGTAGTCGATAAAACTTATTCTATTTTACAACGTTTGGATGGAATTTAAATCGTTCTCGTAACTTAAAGCATCGAACGCAACCATTGCGGGTGACATTTTCATTTGTAGATAACACTGAATGGAACTCATCTGTCAGTTTTCATTAATAAATCTCAATCGGTCGGACACTGCAGTGGTCCATTCAGTTGTAAATTATATGTATCTCTGTACATAAATCATGCCAATGGTAAGTGTAAGTAAATATTAACTTACAGTACTTGTCAATCATAATCAGACTACTGGAAAGTTTAGCAATGATTGTAAAAGAACTTAAATGAATACGTGTTATAACGAGTGCTGTTAAGAGCTGTAAAGTGTGGAAATGTAGGGTCAAGGTCTTAATATACGGGATTAATCCATTGATTAATTTCAATGAATATTAATCCCGGTAAAAAAAAAATTATAACTAAGGTGTTAATAAATTAGTCTCGCATATTTAAAGGACGTTAATTAACATCAAAATAATTCAATTTCACTAGAAATTAAAAAAGCTTTTAATGTGTTTTTTTGTTTTAGTTTACCGAAAAAACCCATACCCTCTCAAAATACTGGAATCTAAGGGAATCATAGCAATCACAGGCGCCCCCTCCAACGCATACAGAGCTCAGAGAGCTCACTACAACAATACAAGTAAAGAGAAAATCTCAATCTCTCCCAATCCGGTCGGTCACCGTGGGAGCAGTAGACCAAAACCCTCCAGGCACAGATAAAATACGGTCACCAATATCTCTACAAATATGCACCTACAACGTTCGTTCGCTAGCAACAAGAGAAAGACAGTTAGAACTAATAGAATCCTTAAAATATATTAAATACGATATTATCGGCTTAGCAGAAGTTCGAAGATTCGTTCGAAGTTCGAAGTTCGTTCTTTCGGAGTCTACGGATTCAAGAAAGAAGTTCCTCTTACGCGCCGGGGCTGCGCCCCGTTGCCTTGACAGCGCCTGTCGTCTCATCTTTGACTTTTCATCAGTGCTAGTTTTTGTTTATATACTCGTATATATTATATATCTCGTATATATTTAAGTAGTGATCTTAAGCTTTTATTTATACAAAACGTAAGTGTTTTTATGTTTTTTGCTATTTATCTTTTAAGTATTTAATAAGACCATCTTTGTTACGAATGCTTTCTTCGACCCAACCCGCAGAGTCAACCGCCCACCAATGCCTTGTATGTTCGAAGTCTTTTGACAGTTCACGCGGTCTCTAACATACATTATTCCAAAAAACATAGAAATTGTTTATCACAGTCTACTACCCCTGTTATATTTCCATGCCAGTCCATCCACAACACCCCATCAGACTCAAATAATTTACACATTTACACATTGACCTAAACAACCTTAACAAAAATCTTCCCGTCGTGAAGAGGATTCCGCGCGGCGCCAGGATCTCCGTCGCGACTCGTTTGTCTTACCTAATAAATCAGTGTATTGAGGTAAACAATTCTGTGACATGGCGCAACCTACTACCTTTTGCTTAGAACACTCTTCACGCTCCTCCTGACGATAATGATGACAATATTGACGAAAAAAAGGTCTCCCTTACTCAAAAAATTAAGAACGTTCTAACCCTCTTGAGTTAGCGTCTCATGTCTCACACGGTTTTCACATGAATAATGGCACACCCCCAGATTCTAAATTAGCCAAAATTGTTGAATCTAAAATCACCGAGGGCTATCTAAAAGGCGCCGCTCGCATGTTGTTTTCAAGTGACACGCTCTCACCTGACACCCCTGACACACTCTCAGCCTTGCAGTCAAAACATCCCCCAGCCCCTACCAAACCTCTTTTTTTAGATCCGCCAACTCCTTTTCAGGACTGCCTCCATATTGAAAATAAACATTTCACTGATGCCATTGCCAGTTTCAAAACCGGTTCTGCGGCCGGTTTAGATGGCATTTCCCCCAACACTTAAAAGATCTCACGGCACGTGGTGTCAGTAACGCTGGTGTAAAATTGATCACATCTTTAAATAAAATTGTAAATTTCATGTTGAGTGGCCGTGTAAACCCAGATATAGTACCCATTCTCTATGGGGCAAATCTTATTGCTCTCACTAAACAAGATGGCTGTGTGAGACCCATCGCAGATGAAACGACTTTTAGGCGTTTAGCTTCTAAAATAGCAGTTCGGCATATCATTTCCAAATTACAGCGCAGTTTTGTTTACAGTTAAGCCGGTGATCCATTGGCGAGCAAGACCGCTGATACGCCAACGAACTCGCGAGCCAAAAGTTAAAACCGCCAATGGAGCACTTAAAAGTCTGCGGACTTAAACACCGTCGGATTTGCTCGCCGGCTCTTTGTGCATGCTTGAAATTCTAAGTCCGCGGTGCGAAAAACCGCTAGTGGATCACGCGAGCCGGCGAGCTGACAGTATTTTCGTGACCTAGGTGACCAACGGACGTGCTGGGCAGCGACATCCACAACGTCTACTTAAACACAAAAATGGATTTACGCTCCTTTCGCCACGAGTTTGTATTAGATTTTATACATTGTTTCAAGGGGCATGACTGTCTATGGAAATACACCAGCAGAGACTAACGTCGGCGTACAATAAACTTTTAGAAATCTACAAGAAACATGATTCCAATAGTACAATTGCTGATGTTAAAAAAACTATTGAGAGAAAAAAAGATTCAAGTTAGCATGAGGACTGGATCAGATCTTTTTTTCTTTTTATTTTGTTCTTTTGTCTATAATAACAGTATGCCCATGCGTGATTCCGGCTGGGAACACGACATGTCTTCGCCAACGATGAGAGTAGACTGTTTGGTACGCTAATGGATCACCAACGCGAGTAGACGAGCCAACGAGCCAACGGTTTAGACCGTTAGCTCGCCGGCTCCCCAATGGATCACCCACTTTAGGTTTAGGCACAAGAGGAGGGTGCGAAGCAGCGGTTCATGCACTCCGCACCTTCCTTAGTAATGACGACTGTCAAGTCTTAATCAAAATTGACTTAAAAAACGCGTTCAATTCAGTAAACAGAGACACCCTGCTGGCCGAAATCAGAAACAATATTCCAGAACTCTACAATTACCTCCTCCACTGTTACGCAGATCCTTCTAAATTAATGTACCGCAACCATGAACTTTCATCAGAAGTTGGTTGCCAGCAGGGCGATCCCCTCGGGCCGGCTATTTTTAGTTTAGCTATTAATCCCATCATTCAAAATTTATCTTCCAAATTTAATGATTGGTATTTAGACGACGGCACCCTAGGAGGAAAATTTGATACCGTTCTATCTGATCTTTCGACTCTTAAAACCAAATTTGCATCTGTAGGCCTTGATCTAAATTACAATAAATGCGAACTCTTCATCCATGACACATCTTTAGACCTTTTAGATATTACTAATAAACTATCTTGCACCTAATATAAAAACTGTTACCAAAGATACCCTTAGCCTCCTAGGGACACCAATTTTCGACGATTTTTTTCCTTCATTCATAAACAACACCATTATTAAATTCCAAAACTGTACCAATCGCCTACTTCAAATAAGCCCCCATTCAGCCTTTTTTTATTCTTAAAATTTGACTCTTCGTCCCGAAATTAACGTACATGCTTCGGTGTAGCCCTTTTTGGAAATATCAAAATTTACTAACGCCTATTGATTATTTACTTCAAACTTACTGGAAACTTATTATAAATATAAAGCTCACCGAACAATCTTGGCTCCAAGCATCCCTTCCCATTCGTTACGGCGGGCTAGGGGTGCGTAAAATTTCCAGTGTTTCACTGACGGCATTTCCTTCATCTGTCCACAGCTCTGGTGATCTCATAGGAAAAATACTGAGGGCTTCGCCCACAAACTATGGGATCTCAGGCTTGGATGACGCTAAAATGCCTGATTGTCAGCCTGCCCGAGGGATAATATGCCTTATGACCCTGAATCCTAAAGGGGCTGGGATGATGTTTTATCAACATTTCAATGTTCATCTCTTTGAAAATGAAAAATGAAAATGCATTTATTGGTTACAATATTGTGTACAACAATTATGGTTCGAATCTCCAAGTAAGTAAAATATTTGTAAATATTTACTTGTGGCAGGAGACCCCGCTCTTCCTACCAAAGTTACATAAATAGTAACCAAAAGTATACTTATTTATATGAATAATTGTACAAACTAATGAATTTTAATCTAAGACGCGCGTGTGTGTGTGTGTGTGTGTGTGTGTGTGTGTGTGTGTGCATAATGTCACGTTACGTATTCTCCCGTAACTGACGTTAAGGAGGATACGTAACTTAAAGTGAGGAAAGGAAGAAAAAGAAAGAAAGTTAGGGTTAGGGTTCTTTATTTTCAGCCGGTAAACAGGAGGTCACTATGGCGGTAAGTACGGCGTTAAGATGGAGCTGATTCGGGCAGGATGTAGAAGAAAAGTCAGTCAGCAGCGGGCGAAGTAGTTCCGGTTGGCGTGAGTCCCAAGACAGGTAACCAGGAATAGTACTAGCAGGTGAAGGTAGTTTCGGGCGGCGTATGTATGCCTGCACCGAAATGGGGCACCAGAAGTGGTGTCTTCAGGCCCGATGTTCGTCAGGCGTAGGGAACCACGGGCGGCGTTGAATCGCCTGCACCGAGACAAGCAAAACTCTCCAATTTTAGTAGAGTTAACTTCTACAATATTAAAAAATGACTTATTAAAAAAATGTAAGACTCATAATGTAAACAACTCCGATAACAAGTTATGTGCAAAACATCTTGGCTTAAAGAAAAATGAAACCTGCCCTGTTTTTGTTTCGGAACAACTCACTCCTACAGCCGCCCGGCTAAGGTTCCTAGCTCGTGACCTAGCTAAGTCAAAGGGGTATGAATTCTGTTGGACATCTTTTGGAAGAGTCTATGTAAGAAAAACCCATAACTCAAAAATTATTGAAATAAAATGCGAGTCTCAAGTACAAAAACTTCTCCAGGAAAAATGACTATATCTAGTATTAGCCTTCTATTTGTGTTTCATGTTGCTAGTTCTAGTTTTAGCATGCATACTTTACATACTTAATAATAGTAACTTTTTCTTTGCGCATACCTCATACACACATTATAAAAAAATACACACACACAACCTTAAGCTTAATGATGGAATCAATGTGATTTTAAAATTTAACTTATTAATACTAAACAACAAAAACAATTTGAGAACCTACAAACCACATTATAAATACCAATCAATCACTATCTACGTCGCTAGGCATTTCAACACGATAATTAAATATGTTAATACGCAAATCGGTCTTCACACGTATAAAAAAGGCAACTCATATAAATACAAAATATACACCCCTAAGCAAACCAATCGGACCCTAATACAGTTTCTAAATGGCAGATGACACACTGTCAACTATAAACTTAATTGATAGATTAGACATTGCTTATTCGGCTGAGTGTAAAACTGAGGATATTACACAAAAACTATGTTTCAACAAATCAGACATTATTATAATCTCTCAAAATATAAGGAGCGTTTATTGTAATATTGACAATCTCTCAGTTGTGCTGAAACAGTTCACTTTTGCTGTTGATATAATCATATTAAGTGAATGTCGACTACACCCTGGCAAACCGGTTCCATTCATAAATAACTATGCAAACTTCTGTACCACTAACCATCTAAACCAAAATGACGGTGTGGTAGTCTATATCAAGAATACACACAAAGTTAGGGTCCGCGAAATAATCCTGACACACGCCTCATGTTTGGAAATAACAACTCTAGATGTGATTATTTTGGGAATTTATCGATCACCTTCCAGATACAATGCTGACTTGTTCATCTCATCACTAAACAAACATCTAGAAGCAATTAGTTCTAACAAAAAAATAATCCTAACAGGTGACATCAACATTAAAATTTTACCAAAGACTAATGAACAGTCCTATGAACAAACCAATAGGCTTAATTATTTAAATATGATGGCAGCGCATGGACTGTTACCAGGTCATCTATTGCCCACAAGACAAACAACATGCCTTGATCACTTCATGCTCAAACTGGAGGATAATTTGAAAGCAGATATTTTAGTACTTGACACTACCATAACAGACCATAGCATGATATTACTCAAGCTTGGTGGTTCAAAAATTACAAAATCTAACAATAAAACTATAACGAAAACTGACTTTAGTAAGGCTCTCTGTCTGTTATCTAAAGAAAACCTTACAATTTTATATGATATTAATGACCCTAACATACTAACGGAAACATTTGTAAACACTATTAGAAAATGCCTGTCGGAAAGCACTGTCACGACCTTAGTTCCAAAACATAACCGCATTCTCAAGCCTTGGATTACAACAGGGATTCTACGTTGCATTAGAAACAGAAATAACATGCAAAAAAGTGTCCGTGCTAATCCTGATGATATTGTTTTAAAAATCACCTACAAGAGATATCGTAATTATTGTACTGGCTTAATCAAAAAACTAAAACGTAAATATGAAAAAGAACAGCTAATTAAGGCAAAAGTAAATTAAAAAGCGCTATGGAAAACAATTAATAGTATAACAAATCGACAATCACAAAAAAACCTAAATAGCGAATTATTGGATATTAGAGAGTCGCCTATTGAATCAGTTAATGCCATAAATCATTACTTCTCTGATACAGGAAAATCCTTAGCCGAACTTATTCTTACAGAAGATGGAGCTCAAATCAATACCCCGTGTATAACAACGAAAACAAATGCCAATTCGTTTGTACTTCACGAGACGGACCCTGGCGAAGTACTTGTAGTATTATCACAATTAAAATCAAACAGTGCCCCTGGATGGGATAATATACCTACAGACTTTTTGAAGCTAGCAAGTCACCTCGTTGTCCCAATAATAGCCCGCTTGACAAATTTATGTTTTGTTCAAGGGATTTTTCCCGATGTTTTGAAAAAAGCTGTTATCACTCCGGTCTACAAGGGGGGAAACAAGGACGATGTGTCAAATTACAGACCTATATCGGTACTATCTTGTATATCAAAAAATTTAGAAAAGCTCATAAACATTTGAATTATTAATTACTTTAATAAATTTAATTTATTCTCAAAGTCTCAATTCGACTTCAGACGAGGACTTTCAACTGAGGATGCCGTTACTGCTCTTACAGCACTCATTGTTGATAAGGTAGATAAAAACAAAAAATGTATATCAGTGTTCCTAGACCTCAAAAAGGCATTTGCACTGTCTCTGTTCCTATCCTCCTAAATACACTAGAGAGAGCTGGTATAAGAGGTACATCTCTGTCGCTACTAAACAGCTATCTAAACAATCGTAAACAAACAGTCAAATTAGGGAACCACATCAGTGACGAGCGTTTAATTACATATGGTGTGCCACAAGGCAGTGTATTAAGGCCTACTCTTTTCTTAGCGTACATAAATCAGCTCTGCGATATGCATGTTGAGGCTGGCAACATATTTACGTATGCAGATGACACTGCCATTGTCTTTTCGGGAAATACATGGGAGGAGGTACGGATATACGCAGAACAAGGACTCTCTAAGGTCGCAAGATGGCTACACAACAACCTGCTAACCCTCAATACTACAAAAACCAACTACATCGCTTTTACAAATTATAATCGCACACAACCTGATACTCAATTTTCAATAAAGATTCACTCTTGCCAAAACCAGACACAAACTGCATGCTCTTGTCCAAAAATAAATAAAGTAGAATGTACAAAATATCTGGGCGTTGTAGTTGACCAGCGTTTAACATGGCACGCACACACTGAAAGTATTATGGCAAGAGCCCGTAAGCTAATCTGGGCTTTTAAAAACCTTAGGCACGTAACTACTAAGGACCTCCTAAATCAAATTTATGTGTCACTCGTGCAATCCGTGCTTACTTACTGTATTACCGTATGGGGAGGTGCTACTAAAACTAAGTTCCTGGAGCTTGAGAGGTCTCAAAGAGCGCTACTAAAAGTTATGCTATTTAAGCCCTATACATTTCCGACTTGCGACTTATATACGTCCTGTGACCTACTGCCTGTAAGAAAACTGTACATACTACAAATAATATTAAAAACTCATAAAAATACAACCTATGAACCCAACACTAAAACCTCGCGCAGGAAAAATATTAACGTCATTAGCATTCAGAAGACAGTGAAAACCGCATTTGCTAGGAGACAATACTCTACACAATGTGCCTACGAGTATCTTTACAATGTCATAAATAAAGAAATAGATATTTATCCGACCTCCAGATACGAGTGCAAAAATAAGGTTATAAATTGGCTAAAATCCAAAAGTTATACGGAATGCATTTAGATACTCACGCACGCACACACACACACACACACACACACACACACACACACACAGCTGCGCGCGAGCGCGCGCGCCTATGCATGCATGCTACATAAAATTGATTGCAGAATATTTGACCTACTCCGTTCAATATTCACTAGACTACTGTTCCGAGAGTAACTTCTTATTTCTCATTTATGTCTAATTTCATTCTAGTTTATATTCAATTATAGTTAGCATGGTATTTTAATTTTTAATCTTTATAATTTTTATTGTTTAGCTTCAACCTACACTTCAAATGTAATTAAATGTAACACCCAGTAATATTGTATTTACCCTCTTTGGAAGAGCAGTATCTCTTAATACAAGTATTTACAATACTTAAAAAGAGATACTAACATAGCTACTGCTAAATGTTGTATGTTACCAAATAAATCATTTTCATTTTCATGTGGTAACCCAATCAACATTTTCGGTTCTTTTTCTATAGCTGTTACCATACAACGACGCATATTATTTTTAAATTCAGTTTCATCATCTGAATCATATTCGGTAACCCAGCTTGATCCAGAACTCATTTCTGGTTCAAAAGAGGATGATGATGCTAAAGGTTGAGCAGAAGAGACAGATACAATGGCATCAGAATTATCTTGAAATAACCTTTTCAAGCCAGACCTCTCAGACATTTTCAAAGGAGACGTTGATATTGTTTTAGATGTTTGAGCTAATGGAGATACTGCAATATTTTTTGTTTTTGTAGGTATAGTAACATTGAGACCTTTGCTTCTATAATGAACTTTAGTATTCACTTGGACAGCTTTTTCAACATGTTTTATGGTTTCATTTGTAATTTGGGTAGCCTTGTCAACATATTTTATGTAAGATAAAGAAGAGTTGCCACCGGTTTCATAAATACTTTTATTCCCCATATCTTCTGTGTGTGTGATGAGTGCTTGAGATGAAGATGTGCTGATACTGGCTTTGTACAATGAAGAACAGCTGCCACCAGCTTCACAAATACTTTTCTCTTCAGTATCTTCTGTGTGTTTGAGTGTTTGAGATGAAGCTATGCTGGTACTTGCTTTATATGATATAGTACAACTGCCGCTAGCTTCACAATTACTTTCCTTCTCATTGTATTCTGTTTGTATGAGTGTGCAAGATAAAGATGTACTGTTACTTGGAGGAGCACTTTCTTTAACAAGATGTGTAGGTATATTATCTATTATTTCTTTCTGACAATCAAATTTGTGTGGAAGGATACCTTTTTTTAAACGTAACGTGGCTTTTTAGTTCATATGTAAAGTCTTGATTTGATACGCAGTATAATTTTCTGTATCCTCTTCTAACTGGAACAACAAACATTGAAATCGTGAAAACTGCATGCTATATATGACTGATTAGCAAACTCTTGTGCTTATCTTAGATACAACAAAACTGACTGCAGTACTAATGTTCTATCTGGATAAGATCTAAAGGTAAGTAAGGAGTCAAAATATATGTTAAATTACAACTAGGTTATGATATGATGGTATATGTAATTCAAGTACGTTACTAGTTATACTTTTTAGAGAAAGGCATTAAACAATACCTAATTTATACTTACGTTGAAATGATCTTCACAACAATATAAAGAAGTTGAAGGAGATATCATGTCTCTCTTTAATACTTTACACCACTTTCTTCTTATGTCTGTACCTCTCGGGACAAAAAGAAACTTTTTCACTTCTCCTATCGGAAAACAAGTGTTTTGTAGCCCGTTTGTAGGTATCAAAACTGCATTTCGTTCCCTTTCAAGAAGTTTTGTTTAATCTTTCATTTCTGCCCTACTTACAGGGAACAAAATTTAATTTTGCTCCCTGTTATCAATTTTGTAAGTTGGTAGCAATGCACGGAATAAACATTACCGATGACCGAAAATAAAAACATAATATTTTTGGAGCGCGTTAAAGCGGTTATTAGACGGCTCGAATTAGTCGGGTCCGATCTGTCGCGTCGCGTACTATTGTCCCTTCGAAACCTTCTTTAGGTTCCCAAAATTCCCTTTCTGTACTAATAGTATCCAGCCCGATATACGTGATCGGGCCCGATGAAACGCATCGTCTAATACCGGTTTTAAGAAAAATTAATGTACCATAGACAAAGTGAAACCGGCGGGAAACATGTTTTTTTTAATAAAAAAAATATTATTCCACTAAAACGTACAAGACGAAGTACAAACAACTTTGATCTTTTTTCATTTATTCGGTCTTAATTTCACGAATAAGGTTAACAGAAAATTAATTCATCAATTAGCAGTGATGAAATATTAGCTCCAGTGCAGCAACAAGTCATCACTGTCATCAGTAACCTGCTCCCGGCAAAAATAAGGATTAAAATAACTAACAGCCTATCAAAACTTTTGTACATGAAAAACAGCTAAATTAGTGAAATCGTTTATTTCATATATTAGCATATTTCTTGCCATAAAAGTAAGTACATACCTACTAAGTACTTAAACTCCAATATAAATCAATGTTTTTCTTTCTGCTTTTCTATGTGTAGGTACAGTGTGCTTACCATGTGTTGTAAGTAGTCGGAGGCGTTAGAGACTGAGCGTTTCTAAAGTATGTCCGTCTCGCTCCTGCCAGAGTAGTGGGAGGAGCAAGCCGGACATACTTTAGAAACGCTCAGTCTCTAACGCCTCCGCTTACTTACTACTCATGGTAATGGTAAGCACACAGGTATCGGCACAGGCCTTTAATAAGAAACGTCTTTTGCAGGAAGTAATAATTTTCGGAGTCACTGCATGGTGCATATCGAGGATTGAAATTATTAAATACTATCGTAGACTTGGAAAATCAAACGGAAAATAAACAACCAGACTGAAGAAGATACTTAATAGAAAATCAAGATTAATTTCACCGCCCATAAAAAAAAATCTAAGCAAAAATGCACAACTTTCATAGTAAACTTTTAGCACCTATTTTATTTTTGATTTGTTTTTTACTTATCTAATTAAAATTTAATGTTAACATGCCTATCTCGTTTTAATTTATGTTCATTTAATAGGCGAAGTGAAAAGTAGAGTGTATTACGCGGTAGCAAAATTATTGATACCTCGGGTGACATAGTTTGAATCCCTCGCTTTGCTCAAGATTCCACGTTAGAATCCCTCGCTACGCTCGGGATTCTATTCAGGAATCTTTCGCATCGCTCAGGATTCAATCTCTCACCCTCCGTACAATATAGTATTTTGCTCCCTAGTAATACAATCTACTATTTATCAGGTGCATTCCGGGTTGAATTTTTGCAGTTTGGCACAATGCAAAACTTATCCCATATACAAAGCGGTTTTATGACTTGTGTGTCGTTTTCCATTGTAAATGTAAACACAATCGGCTGAACAATACAAGACTACTCGTACAAGTACAACTTAATTAACAATTTTTAGGTTAGGTTGGGTCGGTCAAACACGTTCATAAATCATAATCTTAATTCATATCAATTGATCTGAGAAATTTATTATAATAATATCTGAAAAAATCAGGATGCGTGTGAGCAATAGCTAAATTGTACGTAATTTTGTGCGTTATTAATTCACAATATGAATTAAGTTAAAATTTTATTATGAATCGTAATCTGATTCAGACTGTGAGTGACCGGCCTTAGATGAACAATGACGTCACGGCTCAGCATGCCGAATGGCGGGCGTTTGAAACGCCCGATTCTGGTTGAAGTTTTTGAAAGAAGATTTATCTACTAAATTTTAGTTATTTTGCGCTGAAAAATTATTTTACAGTATATTTATGATAGAAGCTATCATCCAGCAGTGTTTAAAAAAATAGTGAATATTCCCTATTTTGTGCGTTATTAATTCACAATAATAACATAATGACATAATCCGTCGGTCTCTTGCCACCATCAACGTGCCTGCTCTCCTTGAGCCGACTGGCATTTTCAGGGATGATGGCAAGAGACCTGATGGGGTGTCCTTGGTTCCTTGGAGTTTGGGACGGATGCTAGTGTGGGATGCTACCTGTGTAGACACGCTGGCGCCGTCCCATCTCCAACGAACTAATGTAAAAGCGGGCGGAGCGGCTGAATGCTCCGAAATTTTAAAACGTAATAAATATAAGAGCCTGGGCAGAGAGTACCTTTTTGTACCATTCGGGGTCGAAACTCTTGGTCCATGGGGTCCCAGCGCACGCAAATTTTTCGTAGAAATCGCGAAACGTCTGGTTGATGTTACTGGTGACCGAAGAGCTGGTGGCTTCCTCGCACAACGTATCAGCATTGCGATACAACGAGGAAATGCCGCCAGCATCCTAGGTACAATGCCTCAAGGACCTACTTTAGATTTAAGGTAGGTAGAGGTAGGTAGTTAGGTAATTTACACTTACTGTATATATTTCAAGAATAAATGATTTAAGATTTATTTTAAAGCAAAAAAAAAATTCACAATATGAATTAAGTACAATTTTATTATGAATCGTAATCTGATTCAGACTGTGAGTGGCCGGCCTTAGATGAACAATGACGTCACGGCTAAGCATGCCGGAATGGCGGGCGTTTGAAACGCCCGATTTTGGTTGAAGTTTTTGAAAGAAGATTTATCTACTAAATTTTAGTTATTTTGCGCTGAAAATTATTTTACAGTATTTTTATGATAGAAGCTATCATCCAGCAGTATTTAAAAAAATAGTGAATATTCCCTTTTAGAGGAACAGTTCTCAAGATGGAGCTGATAACTATGCGGAAGATATTTACTACTTTTTTAATAATTTGGTGATTTGACACGGGGTCACAAAAGGAAACGTGGGAACTGATTTAAACATAATTATGTATATTTACTGTTTATGTTAGAAAAGGCCGTTGAATTTCTTCATTTTTGATCTCCGACCCTAACAAAAATCGATATCTGGGGATCTAAGAGGTTCTTTATAACGAATCTGAGGTCATAATTGCGTTAAATGGCCGCCATCTTGAATTTCTTCAGTTTTCATCATATCATGATAAAGATTGATATCTGAGGGTCCGAGAGGTTCATTATAACAAATATGAGGTGAAAATTGCAAGAAATGGCCGCCATCTTTAATTTCTTCATTTTTGATCAGATCCTAACAAAAATCGATATCTGGGGATCCAAGAGGTTCTTTATAACGAATCCGAGGTCATAATTGCGTAAAATGGCCGCCATCTTGAATTTCTTCAGTTTTCATCCTATCATGATAAAAATTGATATCTGAGGGTCCGAGAGGTTCATTATAACAAATATGAGGTGAAAATTGCAAGAAATGGCCGCCATCTTTAATTTCTTAATTTTTGATCAGATCCTAACAAAAATCGATATCTGGGGATCCAAGAGGTTTTTTATAACGAATCTGAGGTAATAATTGCGTAAAATGGCCGCCATCTTGAATTTCTTCAGTTTTCATCCTATCTTGATAAAAATTGATATCTGAGGGTCCGAGAGGTTCAATATAACAAATATGAGATGAAAATTACGAGAAACGGTCGCCATCTTGAATTTCTTCATTTTTGATCAGATCCTAACAAAAATCGATA
Source organism: Lathronympha strigana (assembly GCA_949128165.1). Classification (NCBI taxonomy): domain Eukaryota; kingdom Metazoa; phylum Arthropoda; class Insecta; order Lepidoptera; family Tortricidae; genus Lathronympha; species Lathronympha strigana. The sequence continues at coordinate 27,300,316 of OX421901.1, read as the reverse complement.
TCTGGGGATCCAAGAGGTTCTTTATAATAAATCTGAGGTAAAAATTGCGTTAAATGGCCGCCATATTGAATTTCTTCAGTTTTCATCCTATCTTCATAAAAATTGATATCTGAGGGTCCGAGAGGTTCATTATAACAAATATGAGGTGAAAATGGCGAGAAATGGCCACCATCTTGAATTTCTTCATTTTTGGTCCTATCCTAACAAATATCGATATCATGGGGATCTAAGAGGTTCGATATAACGAATCTGAGGTCATAATTGCGATAAATGTATATCAAATTGATTGTTTTGATTTCCGTTTTCGTCATTCAACTCGTTTTAACGAGCTATTAGGAGAGCGGTTCTCAAGATGGAGCTGATGCTGAACCCTGGCAGTAACTAGTGAAACTCAAGTTTGGTCCAACATACGCGACTTCTATTTACGTCATTCGACTCGTGTTAACGAGCAATTAGGAGAGAAATTCATATGATCGAGCTGGTGCTGAACCCTGGCAGTACCTAGTGGAACTCAGGTTTGGTGAAACATACGCGTGTGCTGTTTTCGTTAATCGACTCATGTTAACGAGCAATTAGGAGAGCACTTCACAAGATGGAGCTGATGCTGAACCCTGGTAGTAATATGTATGTACCTAAGTTTTAAATACGATGTAAGGAAAATTAACAAAATAAAAACATAAATTAGCAATAATTCGCTTATTTTAACTTATACCGGAAAGTCCAATTGAAGTCGGTTTTTTTTTCTTTAAAATTATTACTCAAATCTTTTTTCTGAATGTAGTTAGAAATGTGACTGTTTATTCATATAAAAGTTTAGTTTCATGGCTAGGTTATTAAATTGAGTATTCTGGGATTAAATTAACAATCTAAAAAAAAACCGAAGGGATTGCCATCGGTACGATTGAACCGACCAGTCGGTTAAATCGTACCACCATCATTAAAACTGTATAAGTTAAGCATTATTATGGCAATACACTGAAATCGCACTGATAAAATTTAAAATTATTTGATCGGTAAAATCGTACCTATTAGCGTGAGCTATGTTACGATTTAACCTACAAGGTATTTTTTTGAAATCATAGTTATTTATTATACACGGGGGTTATATTCGAAACCCGAGCAAGCGAAAGATTCCAAAAGATTAAATAACTGGAATGTTGAGCTTTACGAGGATCTCAAGGCACGAGAGTTGAACAAACTTTGCCGTGGAGTCGAACACTTATGCCTTAAGGGAGCCTGGGTCCGCTTCGACAACTGATCCCAAGTTCTGGCGTAGGCACTATTTTTACGAAAGCGACTGCCATCTCATCTTCCAACTCAGTAAAGAGGGTAAAAATAGGCCTTATCGGGATAAGTTCGGTTTCATCATGATGTTCTCCTTCACCAAAAAGCGATTGGTGATCTAATGATATTTCGTACACAACTTCTGAAAAACTCACTGGTACGACCTGGGGTTTCAAACCGCGACTCTCAATTCTAAAGTCACCCGCTCTTACCGCTGGACCACTAACGCTAAGTGACAAGAAGGCCTAGTATAAAAATTTTACGACATTAACTCCTCGACCGCGTTAGCGTATCGGGAGTTCAAATTATGTTTGCCGTTTATTTAAATCATCCGGCAACTTCCATATTTTGACCACTCGATACGCTAACGAGGTCGAGGAGTTAATGTCGTACAACTTTTATACTAGGCCTTAAGATCTAACAACGTTTGGGAAAAGGCAAGGAACGCTTTGATCCCGACATTACGTATATATAAATCATTACTACAATTACACCGCAGAGCAACATTTGTTATGCGTAAAATTTTCCATTGGTTATTATCATAAACTTGACAGATGTCGATCTCAGCATGCGGTATTGGCACTCGCGCTTATTTCTCTGGGGGCTGAGCCGGGCTCTGTCAGCGCTGTACATTTTTAACAACTATAAATGGATTGGTCACATTTCACATCACTGGACGTTTTCACTTTCAATTTGGCTTGATGTAACTACATATCTAGATGTCAAATGTTTGGTACTGTAATATATTAGATACTCTTTTATAATTCAAGGAAAAATGGTGTAAATTTCTGTAGCAGACTTTTCTGCCAATACATTTTATATTTTGTTTCATACTTATTTTAGAGTTAACATGTGACTACAGACAAAATAAGTGGGAGCAATTGCTGACTGCCCGTCTACCAACATTAATTTTACTTGATGAATTAAAGCTATATCTAAAGAGTCTAAGCTCTTTAACCTACAAGAAGCAAATCAATCTTTCCAGGATTGTGGTGTATAGGATCAGCTAATTCCAAGTAATTATCCAACGGAATGCCATATTGTATTGAAATCTTAGATGCTACATTTGCTGTGACTGTTAATAAATAGTCCGTGACAGGTAAAAACATTTGTCTAGTAGCCATTCTGTACGAGTTCTCTTAAAACGAAAAATTCAAGCCGTAACTAAGTAAAGAGGATAGTTACATAACCGCGATAAGCAGTTAGAGCTAAGTCTTCCTTGTGCATTCAATGTCCCTTCTGGGGTTCGTTGGCTTGGGAAGGGCATCCTGTAGCGGAGGTGGTGGATGAGGACGAGGAGGAAAAGCCATCAGGGCCTCCGGTGTTGGTGCTCCCTGAATTATAAACAAAATCCTTACATTATTAAAAATATTCAAAAATACCTTATAAATACACACATGTATCTATGTACCACATACAAAAAAAAACAGAAATGTTATTCCATTTCGTAAAAATTGCAAAAACTATGTTTTGCCTTTTACACTATAATCACGAAATTTACATAAGCACAAATACACGAAAAAATCCGAATATCGTATAATTGTTGCGCACTGAGAGTTCAGTGCCACTAGTTGTCAAGAAGACCATAGGGTCTTGACAACCCGAGTTGTTACCGAGTTATTGTTGAGAGTTGTTACCGTTATCTATTATGTATCTCGGTAACAACTCGGGGATTCTGATCTGAGGCGTGCGACGAGTTGACGGCGACGAATGCAGCGACGCACGTATAGCGCTGATAATACGATCACGATGGCCATGACCACGTAGATTGCTGTATAATGGTGGACGTCGTGATGGTTGCTTATGTCAGTTATGTCTGATAAAGGTCCCTCATTCTTCATGTGTTTAATTTGTTCTCTGATGACTCTGCTGTACTTGTCATTGTTTTCAAGAGCATTTGATTCGCCTTGTAAGACTGGTACTATTAAATTGATAACGTGGTTTACCTTGACCTCTTGTCTGCATACGATTCTCACAGTAAGTACATTCGTCACAACAAAAGAATAGGTACCTATGTATTCATAGTGCTTAGTTCCGTCCATATGTTGTGGCAAGTGTCAGAGTCAGCTGAGCACTCGTTTGAAACTCGATCGGCTATGCAGAGGTGTGATTCAGACTTGAGTTGATAAATTGGACCTTGTAGCGTGCAAATTAGAGTATTAGAATTGTAGTGCAAGCATTTGTGTACGGTTTCATCCAACATAGGTATATAGGATTCTTTCTTGATATTTATAGCCACTTGATTAGCTGTGGGTCGAATTTTGATCATATTTTTTCCAACTTGACGTGGAATTGATATAAATCTGAAGAGTTCGTACACATCTTGAAAAACTAAAGGAATCTTGATTTCGAAGATAAGGTACTGATGGGTCATTCTTGTCCGCACCTTCATTAATTGATATAGTTTGGGTAGATCGGTGTTGATGTTTTCGCAGAGAAGAGTTAAGTCCTTCGGCATTTGGCCGGCGATGATATTTAGTTCATCTTTCAACTGTTGTGGGGTCAAGAGGTGAACGTTGAATTTACCATGGATGACATTAGTGATGGTGTCCAATAAGGTATCTTGTATGCCTTTCAGGTTTACAAGTATGTTGTTAGCGATGATTGATGATACGGTGATTTCATTTAGCCAAGCCAAGTGTTTCTCATTAACTCTGGTCAGGTCGATGTCTTTCTGATATTGTTCGGCGAACTGTTCGTCGAGCACGCCGAATAGGCTGTGAGCGACGTTGCCGATGGCATTGAAGAATCCTCTCTTCTTTCTTAGTGATTCGATGCGTTGGCCAAGTAGCATGCTGTCGTAGTATTTTAATTCTGAATACGCGTGTTGTAGTTGAGTAAGTACTATGTTAGATTGTTGTTTATTGTTGATGGCGTGACACATATAAGATAAACAGCATACGAGGGCTGCTATTTATATATCCGGAAACCGGGATTACAATCTTCTTAAATAGTATATTTGACCTCCATGGTAAAATTTGAACTTTTTTAAGTACTGGCCGGTATATTTTTTCTTTCTTATTAACGGTAGTGTTTTGTTTTCGACGGGTTTTAAATGTCATCTCGCTGCCAGAATGGAACTCACTCGTGAAAATATTCGTGCTGTGATTTATTATGATTTGTACGGCGTGGTTTAACGCAACAACAGTGCATAGATTAACTAACTTCAACTTTTGGTGATGAAGCTCCATCTAAAACTACTGTGTATCACTGGTTAAGTGAGTTCAATCGTGGACGTAGTATGCTTACGGACGAAGTTAAGGCAGGTCGCCCGAAATCGGTCGTTGTACCACAAAATATTGAGGCTGTGCGAAAACTTATAATGGATGACCGACATGTTACGTACCGCGAGATAGAGGCGACTCTGGGTATTTCTATGACTAGCATTAATAGCATATTACATGATCATTTAGCTGTAAAAAAATTTGTTCGCGTTGGATACCGCACAACTTAACTAAGGAGCAAAAAGATGCTCGAGTTGAATGGTGCAATAAAATGTTAAAAAAATATAACCGTGGTGACTCAAAGGCCGTTTATAACATCTATACAGGTGACGAATCCTGGATCTATGCATACGATCCCGAAACGAAACAACAATCAACGGTATGGGTGTTTCAAAATGAGCCGAACCCTACGAAAGTTACTCGTGCAAAAAGTACATTGAAACAAATGGTGGCCTGCTTCTTCGGTATTAATGGCCATGTAGCTACAGTGCCACTAGAAAACCGTAAAACGGTTAACTCAGATTGGTACACGACCATTTGCTTACCGGAAGTATTTGAACAAATTCGTAAAACTAACCAGCGACGAAGAATCATTCTTCATCATGACAATGCCAGCTGTCATACGTCACGCGAAACAACTCTATTTTTGGAAGGTCAAAATGTGGAATTAAGGGTCAATGATTTTTATTTATTTCTCAATATAAAAAATAAATTACGCGGTCAACGGTTTTCGACCGCTGAAGATGCTGTCGACGCATTCAAACAACACGTTATGGAGGTACCTCAGGCGGAGTGGCAGAAGTGCTTCAAAAATTGGTTCACACGAATGCAAAAGTGCTTAGATCATCAAGGGGAATACTTTGAAAAACAATAAAACCATTTTCAGCCGTGTACGTTTGTTTGTTTTTTTGTTTCCGGATATATAAGTAGCAACCTATGTAAGCGCCATAGTTATGTACCTAAGGAATTTGTACCTTGCTGTTTTTCTCTGCTTTGTTTGTCTTGGAGGGAGAGTGGCTGATGGATCTTCTTTCTGTTCTTCTTCTTCACTAGTCGATGATTCATTTTCTGATACCGGCAGTTTTGACAACTTGATGATGGGCCTTTTGATTATTGAATTTATTGTCTTTACTGATGCGACACGGACCAAACCATCCTTTTCTGCATGCACATCTGATACCCGGCCAAGGGCCCACTTGCCGGCGGGTAAATTTGCGTCATTAATTAATGATTACGACGTCGCCGATCTTGATGTTTGGCTTGGGTTGCGTCCATTTACAGCGTGAACTCCTCTTATTTTTCGTCGCTGTTTATACTTTCGAATTACTCCATATATATATACTCATTCTTAATCCCGATCCATTCTCGTCACTACACACATCTATTTCAACATTCTCATTTCCGATGCGTGTACTGTTCTTTCTCTGCCCAGCATTAGCACCGGTTACAAGCACGCTCTGGAACGATAAAAACGAAGACACTGGTTTGTGGTGAACATATCTATTGTGTAACCTAGAGTTTTCTGGAATACGATCCACTGCCCTAACCAACTTTGAACTTGATAATATACACGTTTGAATGTTGATGAGCAGCTGCACTTGTTGGTGGAATATTTGAAAGCTGCACAGGTTTATTAAGTTTTGTAGACTTGACGTAATTCATATAACGAAGATGATCGAGACTTCACAGATTTTGGAGCATTATAGATTAGATTAGATTAGATTCATTTATTTCATGTTATTTGAATTACATGTTATTTATAGTTATGTCCTTAAATATCACGAATTCACAAAAAGATCGTCAAGTGTATAATAGAAATAGAACAATAATAATTAATCATAAACCAAAATTACATTTTCAATAATAGACTGCCAATTTGGATTTTAAAATTTACAGATTTTTAAGAAGATGCACTTAATTATTTTCTATTGAAAATGTCATTAGTGTAAATGGGAATTATTTTATGATTAAAGTTTTCCCTTAATTATTTTTTAACTTTAGGAAACGGTTATCAGTATTATTGAATAGATATAGATTTAATGCATGAAGAAAATGATAAAATATAATATAATAGTTAATAAAAGTTGACAAATATTTAGAATCATTGATTTATCGATAGTTCATCAACTATATATGGCGCGTTTTCGACCGGAGGCACCGGTTGACCTGAAGTGATGCTGTGACCGCGCGCTCTCCGCGCTCCATCTCGAAAACGGTTCACCGTATAAAATTTTTTTTTAAACAAAACTTGTAGAGAATTTTGTATTCTACAATATTGATAATAAATACAAATAGCAAAAAAACTATAGGAAATGAGATATTTACAAAAAAGCGCAAAAAACCGATTTTTGTGACCTTTGACCTTGAAATTTAATAGTTGCGTACACCCTACCAAATGTCGGTTTTGAGACAACTTTTAGGGTGTCAATATACAAGTATTTACAGACTTACAGCTGGGTATCTCGAATTCCGAGATTCTTACCTAATTAAGCTTAAATGACTGGACTATGATAAAGTGAAGCCGTAAATAACCCCATTTTTTTGCGCTTACATTGCAAAATTTGCAAACGCTGCCTGAACAACACGAGATAGATCAATATAATGTAGTACAGTATTGTACCTTAAAAAGGTCTACAAAAATGTCCTTTAAGATGAAGATACAATGGAGAGACCTTTACCCGGCAGTTAAACACTCTCAATGGCTAGGAAAAAGAAAATTTAGTTTTCTATTTTTATCAGTAAAAAAAATTAAAGTAACATAACCCCTTTTTTCCCGAAATAGACGTTAAAGTTTTGTTTATACTAATGTAGATGCTTAACGATCTACTTAATTGTCTTTGAAATCCAACATAATAAGAGAACAGTAATATTTGTTTCATACCAAAAGTGAAAATTTGTTCGATAGTAAAGTTGTAAACTGCAAAAGTTTTCATGTAGCTTGTGAATGCCTTCTCATGCCGTAAGTTCCGGATAAGAACTTGAGGTGGCCACGTGACTAGAATTTACAAACGTTGTTCGCTCGCTTTGTTCTGGTATATTTTTAATTCCTGGTACAGACATTAAAAGAAGCTGGATTATTAGAAATTTCAAATTAAAGTTTATTTACTTTAATTTGAAAGAAACAGATTAAATTTCCGTCGCTAAAGATCATATTCGCAAAACACGATAATCGCAAAACATCATATTCGCGAAATCGCGAAACATCATATTCGCAAAACACGATAATCGCAAAATGTGATAATTGCAAAACATGATAATTGCAAAACATGATAATCGCAAAACATGATAATCTCAAAACATGACAATCGCAAAACATGAGTCCGATGAAAATCTTTTTGTTATCTCTCTAGTTTTTTTTTTTTTGTATTTTTTTTTTAGATAACTGATGATTATAACACAAGAGCTCTGTTGGGTGTCCCATAAGCACATAAAATAGGTCGTTAAGTAGAAAATCTAGAAGTGGTACGATTTAACCGGCGGTACGATATAGCCAACTCTTCCCTACATGTGGCCCCACCACACCACAGCGACTATTCTCGCAATTACTATATCATATTAAAATATTTCCTGTTTAATTCTAAGCTATTCAACAGGCCGGCTATACTTCCTTCTAATAGGCTAGACGACTGAAAAAATCTATTTAGTCCGTCTTTTAGATTATCAGAAAATATTGTACACGTGTTTTTTCTTCTGTTCGTCAAATAAAAAATGACAAAAATACAGTGCGTTCAAGTTTCGCGTAATGTCACTCCTAGGTACAATTCTTACCTAGGAGTGACGTCACAAGCCCCCACCCCGGAACTTTGATGCTCTTTATCTTCGTCAATTTTAGTTAAATTGAAAAAGGAAAAAATACGAGTACGTGTCTAATAATTTTAGATAATCTAACTGACGGACTAATTGGAATAATAGTTTTTCAACGTAGTCGTCATCCCTATGAAATAATAAAGATCAGGAAATTTCATCTCTTCGTACTGTCATTATTTGCTTGTGATAGTTGTGATGTAAAAAAATGGATAATAGTAAAATTAAATTTATAAAAAGTAAAAAAAATAAACGTGTCCTATTACAATGTAGTAGGACATATATATGCATCTGTATTCAATTTTGACCCTTCTTCCCTTATAATAAGTTCCGAAGTGTAACGATATCTATATCCTCCATGTCATGGAGGATATAGGTACAGTCACGTCTATAATAGTACATTGTGCATCTAGGGCGGTAAGAAGGGCATTACTTACGAGGGTCTATTGAAGCCCGACGCCGTAGGCGGACAGCTTTAAATGACCCGAGTTAGTAATCCCCTTACTGCCCGTGGTACACACAATGTTTTTCATCACATTTGCGAGGAAATAAATAAACTCTATATAGGTAAAGAAACAATAATGATAAGCGGTAGTGTAGTTGCACAGTCCAAAGTACTCCGGAGTGACTACGTGCTGCGAGCGCGTGCGGGGCAGGTCCTCCGCGAGCTCCAGGCGGGCGGTAAAGTAGTATGAGAATCCTTTAAAACCATGGGAATAATACAGCTCTTTAAGTGTTAGTATGCTTGCATATAATATCACCCTTTACGAGCAGGTGTGATGAAAATATCGTTACACTTCGGAACTTATTATAAGGGAAGAAGGGTCAAAATTGTATACAGAATTACAGATGCATATATGACGGCCTCCTAGCCTAGTTGGTAGTGACCCTGCCTACGTAGCAGGGGGTCCCGGGTTCGAATCCTAGTCAGGGCATTTATTTGTGTGTTTATCACGAATATTTGTTCCCGAGTTATGGATGTTTTATATGTATATAAGTATTTATATGTATCTATCTATTATATATATCGTCGTCTAGTACCCACAACATAAGCCTTCGAGCTTACCGTGGGACTAGGTCGATTTGTGTAAGATTGTCCCGGTATATTTATTTATTTTTATTTATATATTTATGAAGCTGACCGTACAATTTTTATTTACAAAATAAGTCAGGTACGTCAAATTGGCGGTTTTCCAAGCAGCAAGATTGCCGTACATCTTTAACATTTTACAATAATAATCAAATTGCAAGACCTGCAAAGCATACTTGCCCTCCTGATTTTACGCGAAATCGAATAAGTGCAATTGTCGACACCTGCAAAAAACAGGTCTGCGAAAATTTCGAATCGCTGCAAAAAAATTATGAGACGAATGTGAATATTCGTCTCATAAATTATGACTTCATAACTTAGAAGACCATGAAATTTCAAAATTTGAATCGGTGAAAGAGTCTTCATAGAGCCCGAAACAGATATTTAAAAATTGTGAATTCCAAAGGGACAGACTTGAAAAATATCAAATTGCCACAAAATTTAGTGGAAGAGTTCTTTTTGTATGACGAATGCGGTGGGTCCAGGAGTGAATTCCTACCTTACAAAATAGCTACCTACATGGCAAAAAAACTACAACGCAAATTGTCTATAACGCCATAAAACCTACAGTGAAAGTTATCTACGTCGCAAAATGTACACAGAGCAGAAAGCCAACGTTGAAGAAAACCCACTACTCTAAAATACCTCCTTAGTATTAAGTCTATATTGTTAAATGACTGTCGCAAAATGACTTATTTTTGAAATATATGGTCAGCAGAAATATTTTATCAAAAATAATAATCTATTTTATGCTTTTATTATAATTTTAATTATTTTGTAACGTAATTTCTGGCGGATGCCTATATCCAAAAGTAAACGTCGTTTAGCTACTAGTGATGATCGTGATGAGTTAATTATGATAATGGTTGAAGCAAAGAAAATGATACTAAGAGAAGAACGACAACTACATACAAAAAAAAAACGCCTCACGCAAAAGTTCGTTTATATACTACTAGCGACATGAAGAAAACACAGTGAACTAAATTTGACAACTTGTTTGGCTGGGTTGTTTAGCCTATTGCTAATAATCTTATAATGAAGCAAATAAATAAATAAATAAATATTATGGGACAATCTCACACAAATCGACCTAGTCCCACGGTAAGCTCAATAAGGCTTGAGTTGTGGGTACTAGGCGACGATATATATAATAGACAGATACATATAAATACTTAGATACATAGAAAACATCCATAACTCAGGAACAAATATTCGTGATAAACACACAAATAAATGCCCTGACCAGGATTCGAACCCGGGACCTCCTGCTTCGTAGGCAGGGTAGGCCGTTGCTATAGGAGCAAATGGTTCTGGGTTCGAACCCCGGCAGTCGAATATTTTTTTTTATCACAGATGTTTTTCTATTTCATTGTCCAAGTATTTTAACTCAAAATCACAAACAGCGTTTCAAGTACAGGGAAAAAAAATTGTGTATGTAATAAAGAAGTAACTAAACTAGTAGTAGTAGTAGTTAAATATTATTGGTGAAAAGAATTCTGTGATTCTGAGTTATAAAACACATATTTCGATTGACAGAAATTTACTTTCTCTACAATGTTGTTAAGTATTAAAATGTTCCAAAGAAATAAATTTGTTCTATGCGTATCAGTGGCGAAGCGTCAAAATGATATTTGGGCAAACCAGAGCTGATTTGGTCTGTTTTTTCTTTGAGTCTTTATTTGTGTAAATCCAAAATATGTAAAATACAGTGTAAATAAGTAGGTTTTTGTGGTCATGTAATATTGTCTTCGGTTACCGCGATTAATTTGCATTGAAATAAAACACTTCTAAAATGGATTAATCACGTTTATTAACTACATTCCTTACGGCTCCAGTTATTAATAACATTCATTATCTCAAGGTAGAATAATGATTGAAAAAAGGATAACTCTCGTTTCACCAAGTTATTTACATTATAGTACTTTGCGCAAAAAACCTACATACAACAATATAAATATAAAAACATATGGTTGGAAACATGTTCAGAGAGGCTTATAAAAGTTATAAAGCTATAAGGGCATAGGTACTACAACAAAACAATTAAAATTAGATAACCCTGTAAGAAATAACATACATACCACTTACGATGCTTCCGTAACGAAGCGAAAAGCCATTCACTCTATTGACATTAGGAACCTTCTTGATTTCAATAACATCACGCGGCATCCTGGGAATGCATCGCTTCTCTTTGACGAGGACAAAAGGTTTATCCAACTTAAAAGAATGGTGAACCTCATCACGGACACGAACAACCTAAAGATTTTATATCCGATGTACCTGTTAGGGGGTTCCCAGACTGCAGACTTTTGTTGACAATGCCTGACATCGGCTATGTGTTCTAGCACCCTAGTTGAAACACTCCGTTTCGTATGCACAATGTACGAGAGAACACATTCACAGTCAAATCTGTAAATTCCTAGTCTTGTAGAGGCGTCTAACACTTTTTAGGTCTCATGATATGATGTCATGAATTGTGGCTTCTGCTTTAACGACTTGAAATAGGGTTTGACTGAAACACACTTCAAGATGTGGTTGATCTTGTCAATAACCCTTGACACGGGGTATCTTGGAAATCGGTGGAATCTTCTTGGGGATTTTCAAACGGCGTTGCACCACATTTAGCACACCGCCTATAAGCATTTGTGCTCATGCTCATATTTAAATTAAATTGACAACATTTCAAAATTTTCAATGTTCCTAAATCGAAAACCATTTCGAGATATACGCCTGTAGATCACATAAATATATTTTTCAAATTTTTTTTCGCAATATTTTTAGTAAAAATCCTTAAAAATAGTTTAAAAGGTAAGTGACGTCACACAGCTGATTCAGAGCTGCCACTATAACCAAAAAAAATCTTCCGGCTGGGTTGTCACTTGAGTCTGACAGTGTCACTTGGCACTAACCGCACAGTTCAAATTATTCGGATATTTACTGGTGATTTTCTTGTACTTTTCGTGTGTGATTTTGATCTTCACAGCAACTCCACCTTCTCATGGACTTAAACGACGCTTAAGATTAGCTGAATACATACATTTAGGTGATCGTCGCAAATAAATAGTGCGCTTGTAGGTAAACGATCCAAACCGGCTGCTGAACACCACTCAGCTTTATTTTCCGTTGGAACAGTAAGTAACATTTTGTAGGTGGTAGACCCGTTTTATTTGTGCATGTTTTCATAAAGCAATATTTAACTCACGGCATTTTAATAAACCAACAACAAAAAATTCAGTGTTTGTTTACATGTTTTGACGTTTGTGACGTCTGTCGTGAATGTCAGTTTCGCTCAGACTATTTAAGGTTTAAAATTAAACGTCGATATCCGCATCAAATTTAAATTATTTTAATGATTTTTTTAGTGTATGAAACACAATCATGACGTCACAAGGCTGACTCATGACGTTTGTTACTTACGCCTTTCCCGCCCGAGTAACAATATAAATAGATTTTTAGACAAAAATATGAGAGTTACGCCAAAAAATAAACGTGTACCATTAATTGGTCCATTCTTTCGAACCATACAATAAAAAGTAGCACTTAAAAATATGAATGGTTGTCAATTGTTATTGCTCGCAAATAATAAATTGTATTCCAACTGAATACACAATTGTCAAATTCCGCGCTAAACGACAGAAATTGTCACCTATAATTGTTTAGATAAAGACAGTTTGGGGCAATGTTGTTGCACGAAAAAATATATATTGCGAATACTGATAACTATTGGAATTTCCACAACCCACACATAAGCAATTTGAAAGAGGCCAATTCTTTGATAGAAGTTAATACACCTTGGGTTGAAGTCAATAAAAACGTAATATCGAAATAACGAAATAAGTTTTCACATTGATTCTGTTCTGGCAGACTCCTAATAGTACTTGAAATTCATCCTACATGCTTAATTTACTCAATACAAGTACTAGCCACTTATAATGAACTGTCAATAATGTTATGGAAATCGGATTCATAATTTAACTTGAAACAAATTACATTCATATTGTCATAAAGACACTTCTCTTCTAAGTTTACAGTGATTATGATAAAAAATGGCTGCGGACAAAAATGTAAGTTTTATTACTAATCTAAAAGGGAAACCAGCTCTTCTTCACAAAGGTCATCGATATAATTTTGGTAAGACAAATCCGAGCGGTACCAGTTTATGGAGATGTGTAAACAGAGACGAATGTTCGGCTTCAATTTCCCCAAATTAAAATAGGGACGAGATTATCAGACAAAGCCACCACCACGAAGAAAGTGAAAGAGCTTTGCTGATGGATGCCTGTCGGCAAGAGGTATGTACGAATATGGAACCTGTGAAAAAATGTTTTGAGCAACATGTGCTAAAGCATCAAAGTAAACTACCGTATACATTATTGACGCCATCTTATTCCGAAAAAAAGGACAGCTTATATAGAGCAAGAAAAACTTCCTTAGGTTTACGACGTACGGATTTCAATTATATTCAAAATGTAAAGATACCGAAATTACTAGCAACTGATTTTATGGTAGCTGATAGTGGTGAAGATGACAAAACTCTGGTGTTTTGTTTGAAAATTGCACGAAAAACTAAGATGTCCGCTGTAAACAGATGTTTCTTTGGTGATGGCACCTTTAAAAGGTGCCCTTAGCCATTCAAGCTATTATTCTATACACGTGGATTTAAACAGCTGTGAAGAGTATGCCACGGTAATACCAATAATTTATGCGTTACTACCGGACAAAACTGAACTAACTTACAAAAGGTTGTTTACTATCATTAGAGACTTACTTAACTATAATATAGAGAAATTTATGTGCGATTTTGAACGAGCTCTGATAAATGCGTTCAAATCAGTGTTTCCCCAGGCGGCTGTAACTTGTTGTTACTATCATTTTAAACGGGCCATATGGAAAAAAGGAGACAAGCTCGACGTTCCACACAAGAAGACGATCAGATTATCTTCAAATTTACATCTGTTGCCGGTTGGTTACACAGAAGCAGGTTGGAATTGTATAGTAGAACAAGCTCCTAAAGATTACGCGACGAAAGAATTTATAAAATATGTTCAGCGACACTGGCAAAAATATTTCTCAGTGATATGTTGTGGGGAAGAGAGGTATAGAACAAATCACACGTTGGAAAGCTGGCACAGGCGAATGAACACTCGTGTACCCCACAAGGCCACTTTAATTTTATTTTTATAAATCCTTAGACAAAAAGATAAGCTTAAGGATATTCGTTTAAAACAATTTTATTTCGAGAGGACACGCAGACTGCGACGTCATGTTCAATTTGACAAGAGGTATAAGCATGAGATTGTAAGTTTGCAGCAAGGAAATATAGGCGTGTTGCAATTCCTGGAAAATGTTTCGCGACTGCAAAAACAAATATTGCGTCTTAAGCAATAATAGTAAGGCCGTTTAAGTGGGAAATGCCTCGGATCCCATGTAATTGTCAGCCGAGGTCGACTAACATGTGATCCGAGGCTTTCCCCGTTATCGGCCGAGGTTTGTATACTATTTTTCAGCCCGACGGAGCCGGCAGGCGGCAATTTAGTTTTGCGTAAAGTGGCGCTTACCGGCCGGAGGACTGAAATAATTATTTTTTTGTAAGAAAAGGTTATTTTTTTAGGTTTAACCCTTCGAATGTTGCTGTCAAACATTTTTTATTCAAACGATGACCTTGAATTTGAAACGCTAAAATACGTTATAAGATGGCAGGATGGCACTGATCAGTGCTTAGACATACCACGGGTTACGACAAGTTGTCATGAATTTTCTTTTTTGAATTTTAAGTAAATCATTTCTGTAAAAGTATTGTTTTTTTTTACTATATATTAGTATTTCTAAAAGTAGTCATTGTGCGACAGAGTCATTTAAAAATATACCTACACTTAATACTGAGGAGGTATTTTAGAGTAGTGAGTTTTCTTCAACTTCAACAATTTTGCGATGTAGACAACTTTCACTATAGGTTTTATGGCGTTATAGACAATTTGCGTTGTAGTTTTTTTGCCATGTAGCTATTTTGCGAGGTAGGTGTTCACTCCTGGACCCAATACGATTTATCTGAAAGAATAATATTTTTTTCATCCCTGCCTCGCGAAGACATAAAAGAGTATTTTCAAGAAATAAATACCTTTTACGTTGATGGTACATTCAAAGTCGTGCCTGCACCATTTTATCAGATGTACACGCTGCACGCGGACGTTGCTCGAAACGAAGACACAGTCAATTTTATACCGTTAGTTTATGGTCTCCTTTCAAATAAAAAACAAACCATATATAGAAGGTTCTTTACGATACTTAAAGAACAGTTCGGTTTAAAGTTGGTTTCTTATAAATGTGATTATGAATTGGCTGTAGTGAAAGCTGTAAAGAAAGTGTTTCTGTCTATATATTTCACCGGATGTTACTACCATTTCTGTAATGCTGTTTTCAAAATGAGCGAAAAATTGATCACAATGCAGAATGCCGCAAAATCACATAGTTTTGCACTTTCTTGCCTTTGTTGCCTCCAAGATTGATTCCCGATGCCTTTTTTGTCCATTATTGAAATGGCTCCGCATTTAGCCGATAAATTCGTGGACTATTTCAATAGGCAGTGGATGAGAAATATCACAACCGACATTTTAAGTTGCTATAATCCAAAAAACTAAGCTACCAATGGTATCGAGGGCAGGCATCACCACTTAAACAAAAATCAAAGCAGAACTATCCTTAATTCTATTTATATCACTGCTTTAAAAAAGAAGTCAGGATCCAAAAATATAAATTGAACAGAAACGCTCTTCAGTTTCCTGAATCTTCACTTCGGCCTCAGTTCTATTTCGTCACCTTCTCAAATCGTCCGCAGTGCCATGTCATCAGCCTACAATTCATAAATCGTCACCTTCCTAACTCGTCCACTTTCTGATATCGTCAATACCCCATTTTGTCTACATTCCTATTTTGACCACAGTCACAACCACGTTCTTTTATTGACCTCGGTACTCCTTGGTCAGCAATGCCAACTCGTCCGCATTCCTTCATCGACCACAGTGCTACGATAAATGGCAAGGGAAATAATTAAAAAAAAAACCGACTTTAATTGGATTTCCCGGTAAAAGTTAAAGTAAGCGAATTATTGCAGTTAACTTCAAACATATTAATCACCATTTGTGTACCCACCTTTGAAAGTTAAAGAGCTCTCTAAATGCATCAGGGATTGCATCATAAGATAACAGCTAAAATTAAATGGGACCACCTCCGAGGTACCTTCTCACAAACAAAAGAAGAATGCGAGCGAGCTGCTGCGCGCAGTGTGAAAAAAGACAGCCATCGCGAAGGCACGCTCTTGAAAAAGGGTAACTGAAGATCCGAAACATGAGCTATTTTCGACAATATTGACGAGAGTAAATACTCACGGGAGTTTTATGAAAAAAATAAGAATGTCTAAAATCGCTAGCTCGATCTTGTGAATTTATCTCCTAATTGCTCGTTAACACGAGTCGAATGACGTAAACAGAAGTGGCGTATGTTGGACAAAACTTGAGTTCCACTAGTTACTGCCAGGGTTCAGCATCAGCTCCATCTTGTGAACTGCTCTTCTAATTGCTCGTTAACAAGAATCGAATTATGAAAACAGCACTAGCCTATGTTGCACCAAACCTGAGTTCCATTAGGTACTGCCAGGGTTCAGCACCAGCTCGGTCTTGTGAATTTATCTCCTAATTGCTCGTTAACACTTGTCGAATGACGTAAACAGAAGTAGCGTATGTTGGACCAAACTTGCCACTAGTTACTGCCAGGGTTCAGCATTAGCTCCATCTTGAGAACTGTTCTCCTAAATGCTTGTTAACACGAGTTGAATGACGAAAACAGAACTCTCGTAAGTTTTACTAAACCGGAGTTTCATTAGGTACTACCTGGGTTTAACATCAGCTCCATCTTGTGAACTGCTCTCCTAATTGCTCGTTAACACGAATCGAATGATGCTAACAGCACTTGCCTATGTTGCACCAAACCTGAGTTCCATTAGGTACTGCCAGGGTCCAGCATCTGCTCCATTAATTCCGCATGATATCCATCATCAAAATATAATTAAAATCAAATAGGACTACCTCGAAGGCATTTCGCAAAAAAGATGAATGTCTCAAATCAGAAGATACAGCTGGGGCCCGCGAATTATAGAGCAGTTCCTCTTTGACATCCCTGGTCGTCATCATCAGATCTACTCCACCAAACTGGTAGGTTTTGTAAAGAAATGCTCGAGTTTCTCAAGAAAATATCCAAATTACTATGCATGTGCCTTTCAAATTTGAGGAGTTCCCTCAGTTCCTCATGGATCCCATCATCAGAAATGGATTTAGAAAAAAACGGGACCAACCTGGAACCACCTACTTTCAGAAAACAAAAAAAAATCTGTTCATTAATGAAGTAGTTCTCAGTGAACATCAATAGAAAAAACAGACGAGTTGAGAACCTCCTCCTTTAGAAATATTGAAGTCGGTTGAAAAGGCAGTGTTTCTTTGAAAATCTTATAAGTCGGTAATAGGTACGAGTAATACGCGATAATATTCCGTACAATCGATAAGTGGAGTTTTCGATAAAACGCCTCGGTCAATCCCTCTCTATTAGAGATTATACTTAGAGAGTCTCTAAGTATAATTTTTGCTATGAAGAGTTCCGGTCCTTGATAGTTATAGACGTTCCCAGTTTCAAAATGTATAAATACAGATAAATCCCCGCTTAAAATACAGTAGTCAAATGAATAATACATATTTTTATTTACTTTTTTTATAAAACATATTGACCAATTCAAACAAGTCCAAAGTCTTTCTCAAAAAGGGGCTATGTTTCTTTTAGTGACTTTGTAAAGATAAGAAAAAAAATCGCTTGATAGTTAAAAAAACGAAAACGCTATATATGTTTATTTATTACAATTACAATGCAGGTTTTAAAAGTGTAAGTTACTTTACTTACATTAATTAAAAAATGACGCTTGAAACTTAAATGCAAGTTAGCTTAACTAAAATTCTTATAAATAAATAATCCTTGAATTTTCAAAGTTTTTATTGAATATAATATTAGAAAAACACAGATATAATATAAATAAAAAAAGTAAAAAACTAACTACTTAATTGAGGTTACCGAGATCCGAACCTTGCGGAAGGGTTCCCATGATGCTGGCTGCGTTCCCCCTTTGCATAGCTATACCTATCCATTGTGCGAAGAACGAGCCAGCTTTACGGACCCCGGTGACCTCAAACAATTTTTTTGATAAAGCACCCACCAATTTACGGGCGCCTGATCACCACTCGAAATCGACATCTCCATACAAATTGTGTCAAACTAACGGACGCTTTTACTATGGGAGGTCTATTATTCTTTTCGGCAGAAGAAAAATCGACCTCCCATAGTAAAAGTGTCCGATAGTTTGACACAAATTGTATGGAGGTGTCGATTTCGAATTTTTGTTTTCGAAGTTGGTCCCATAGAAAAAGTTGTTAACAATCATGAGTAGAATCAGAATATATAATTTTGTACCACGTAAAAGATTACACCCTGTATATGCTGTTTCGTAAGAGCGATATATTTGCGGCATTTCGCTGACTCTGCCACTGCAGCCGCCCCGCATGCTCTCAGTGATGTTGTGGAGAAATGGGATGGCGCCAGGGTGTCAACACATGTGGCGTCCCAGATTAAGAGCCGTCCCAGCCGCCACGGTACTAGAGTCATGCCGTCGGCCCTCTTGCCATCGTCACGTGCCAGGCCATGAATTGGAAGAAGGTAGGGCATGCAGCCAAGAGCCAGACTCTCCTTCTGACACGGCTAGAAGTCGGGCTTTTTCTGAAATATTAGAGCTGGTGTCTATCAGATGGGTATGGAGTGTGGAGCAGATCGGTTGGTCCCAGGTTCTTTGTACGGATTTATTTTCGGGTGGGTCTACACCCGGGCAGACCATCTTCCAAGCATCTTCTGCCTCGGATAAGCACGCAACCTTGGAACCACGGAGTGGCGGACTTAGGGTTTTGCCTACGAAGCGGAGCGTGCTATATACAGAGGACAGAAAAGCGGGCAGGGCGATGCTAGAAGTTTTGCGTAAACCGAGACCTCCGAATCTGAAAGGTAGCGTGGCTTGAAGGAATCGCCTGTCACTAATATTTAAATTTAAGATTTTTTCGAGCTGTATGTGTAATATGGAGTCAATAGATGTGGAATAATTTGGAAGTTTCCAAATGGGATAACACCGAAGATAATATGTAAATTTAGGGACGAAAAGGCAGAAAATAGAATAAAAATGGCCATATGAGAGTTGATTTCGAGGAGGCGATCTGATGATTCTAAAAAAAGGTTCAGTTTCGAGTTGATGAATACCAAACGTTAAATTTAGAATTTAGTGCTGAAATAAAAGGATGAATGGCTAGGCTGAAAATAGCCGGGCCGAGGGGATTACCCTGTTGGCAACCAACGGAGGAAAGGATGGTATGTTTTTTGTAGGAAAGGTTTGTGGGAGCGCTATAGCATTGCCACATGTATTGGTAGATGCTAGGACAATATTATTGGATTTCTGTCAACAGGGCACCTCTATCTACTTGGTTAAAAGCATTTTTAACGTCTACTTTAAGCAGTACCTGGCCTTCAGAACTGTATAAAAAGGTTCGACAAGCGTGGACGGCTGCTTCGCAACCGCCCTTGGTCCCAAAGCCTAATTGGAGCGGTTGAAACTTTTTTTGCAAGTCTGATATGATATGTGGTTTGCTTCCTGTAAGACCACAGCACGAACACAAGTTAATGGTCCCACGAGGCAAAACAGCTCTTTTTGATAAAAATATTGTGAAAATGGCTCCGCTCATTTATAATAAGATACCAAATGATATTTTTATAACAAGACAAGACAAAAAAAAAGAATAAACAAAATTAAACGGTTTTACACGATATACACAACATTTGATATGATTTCTTTCGTGAACTGTGTCCTTCACTCTATAAGCAGTACATTCAATTTAATTTTTTGTTGATTTCGTTAGTTTCTGGTATGGGCCATGCATGTTTGTCTGTTAAATAAGCCTTCGACATCAAAGATTATTTCAAATAATTCTTAAAAGCGGGAAGGGGCAATTGCAATGCTTCATCCGGTAACTTGTTATAAAAATGAATACATTGTCCAAAAAATGACTTATATACTTTACGGACACGACACTTTCTGATAGCTAGCTTATTTTTGTTTCTAGTGTTATACTCGTAGCTAGAGACATCAGAAATTCTATTGAATGAATCTAAGTTTCTAATAACATGAATTATATTATCATAGATATATTGGGAAGCTACAGTTATAATATTAATTAAGAACTTTTCATCTGTAAGTGTTTCTACGACAGAACCTTTAGACTATCAACGATTCACCGACAGAACGTTTCTTTTGTGAGTGTTTCGACGACATAATCTTTAGACTATGAACGATTCGCCGATAGGAGGCTTCGCCTGCGAGTTTTTCTACGACAGAACCTTTCAGCGGTACACGAGCTGCTGACAGAACCCTTCGCCGACATTCGTTTCGTCGCTGAACTGTACGCCGATAGAAAGTTTCTATTGTAAGTGTTTCGACGACGGAACATTTCAACGGTACACGAGCTGCCGACAGAACCCTTCGTCGCTGAACTATGTGCTTACCATGCAGTATGTGCATCTCGCTCCTACCACTACTCTGGCAAGAGCGAGATGGACATACTTACTTTAGAAACGCGCAATTTCTAACGCCTCCAGTTACGTTTAACTCATGGTAAGCACACTGTACGCCGATAGAAAAATTTTGAAATCAGCAATATTTCGGAATCCATAAGCGACAATTTGGTACTTTCAGCGTGAAAACGACACATTAAACATATGGCTTAACCCGTAATGAATGCGTATGAAAATGAAATGCGATATTCTCATCATCTCATAGAGTGTTTCTCTATTCATAATTCATTTATTTGCATAAAAGGAGTTACATAATGATGGTAAATTTCTAAGTTTAAAGTACATCCTATTAGCCGTTTATGTACAGCATGCAAATTTGATACTTGCTTAAACACTACGGATCCTAGCCTAGGTTATTATAGCATCTAAATTACACAAGATATGGATAAATATGGACAAACTCATCTAGATAACAATAAAACCATACCTACCTATGTCATAACAAGGGAAATACAACAAAATAAAAATAATCAGATTATGTGGAGCAATGTAAAGATTAATGTCAGAATAATAATAAGGTTGTTATTTATGATTATTTATATATTCAGAATATATGATATTCAGAATAAATTTGTTTCATCTAAGAACGCTTTTACATTATAATACAGTTTATGACACAATATTTTTTCTACATTTCTTCGGAAAATATTAAAAGGTAGCCCTTGAATTTCTTGCGGCAACTTGTTAAATATTTTTATACACATTATAAAACATTGTTTATTAAAAAAAGCAGTTCTTGGGACATAATCATGGTCTAGTCTTTCCGGGTTTCTGGAATTACGAGGGTATATTCTCTAGCCGTTTTAAATAAAGTCATATGTTTTTTTAACAAAAATACATGCTTCTAAGATGTAGAGGCATGGTAGAAGTAATATATTTAATTTTTTTAAAAGATGTTTACAAGGGCTATCTAGAGCTACGCCACACATTGCCTTTATACATTGCTATGTGCTATGAATATTGCTGACATCTTGATTTGTTTGACATTCATTACGTGTCATCCTGAAAATCGGTATGTACACACAACAACACACCTAACTAACCATTAAAGACAGAGCAGAGAGAAAAAGAAAGAGATAAATACATGTGTATTATGTCAACTTCAAATTAAATAATGTTTACGTATGTGTGACGTATCCTTGTCGCTGTAGTTGTTTGAGCATATATATTGTAATCTGAAAAGGTATAGGATTTATTGCAACAAGACGCGTGAATTTGTCATTAATATATTTTAGCTTTCGGACGAACGTGGATAGGATAAATTAAGAAAAAACTATATTATTTTTGATGATTCTATAGGTAATTAATATATTTACTGTGTTTTTTTTATTCATATATTTATAATTCAGTTTGTCACCGCAGTTTCGCTCAAGTCAATCAATGCAATGTCTATAAAATTATGATTGACAATAAAATGCAGTAAAGGTGAAAAAACAAACTTCAATTTAATCTTGCTTATTTATTAATTATTTAAAACTAATACGGGATGTGACCTCCTCCATTGTCTAGGACTAAATTAATCCTGGAATGCATATTCGCCACCATATTCCAACACATGTCACTTCCTCTTAAAAGCTTCCTCTTATTTTTCGGCCCGGTATACGACGGTGGAGTCCCCCTTCATTCTACCGACGACGCACTAGAACAAGCATTCATAATCAATATTTCACTTCAATTCAAGTATTATTACAGATTGTGGAAATAAATACTTAAAGATAAAGTAATCGCGTTAAACTTACGGCGTATTGTATGGCTGTATCACGACAACGATGGAAGGGGTCCTGTGAATGTGTAGCAAGATATCTCTGCGTCTTCCGCCTCTGTTGTAACTTTTTGACGTGCTAATCATGGAAGGTCTTGTAGTGCTTCATCGCCGCCTGCTTCATATCTTTGCACCCATAAGTAAACTGTTTGCTTCTGAAAGTGAATTTAACAAAGTCGTGATAGGAGTCTGTAGTGATATAGTATAATTAGTTAGAAAATGAACGCTGAACGATCAACTTTTCTTTTTCTATAGAATGAACAATGATGTTATTTATTGAAGTCACTTACTTGCACTCTTGTTTCTCGAGCCAATCTCGGCCACACGCATCCCAGTCTCTTTCAGGGCTACTATTCTTGTTCTCTCCCTTAAAGTTAGACGGGGAGCCATTCTCAAACGTGTGAATTAACCGAATCGCAACATCAATCGGAAATAAATCGACAAATTTAATGTTAAATTTAATGTCAATAATGACATCGCATCAACCATAAAAGAAAAAATACTGTTTCCAAACTCTTTTGAGTAATAGCCCGCGTAACTTACACATACGCATAGGACACACACACATTCCCATTCTAGTGCGACTCTCTTTCATGCAATATTTCAGATTTCTGAAGTGTATAGCTAGATGTGTTGTTGTGTGTACGCTACGCCACATACATACGTTTATGACATTTGTAAAGACACATGATTATTGTACCCCGAATCGGGTATCCGACATGTCTTGGCTCCACGCTCAGTAAAAACGCGCATGTAACCTATTTTAAAAGGAACTTTTTATCCCATCATGTGAAGTGATATTGATCATGTCCTCGAAAGTCCACATCCAAATGACAGATAAGCACGTTCAAATAGGATTCCAGGTTCACCCCTAGAACAGAATAATTATAAATTACATTTAAATTTCACGAGAACAGATCTTAAACGTGGTTGCGACTAAAATAAGCGGTCGCGCTTCCATACTAAATTAGTACGGGACTGCATATTATGTGCGGTGACCGCGAGTTGTATTGTATAATCTATCTAGTAGTTGAGGTGGTCTGATGTATGAAGCCATTGATAGATAAGCTACAGTGACTGAAAACGAAGAACGACCCAGTAGGTATACTCTAGTAGGGAACAGCAATACAGTTACTTGAATAAAGACTAACACTGGTAAATAATCATTAAGTATTCTATTTTATGATAAGGTTTTACCTACAGAGAGCAAACGCATTGCACGAGTTTCATCCATTAATCATATTAGTTTGCAAACAAATGCCAGCTGGGGCTGCAAAGTTGCTATGAATGTTCGATATTGAACCTTAACGTCATATGGAAAAATGTTACTTCAACTCAAAACATACAAGCGAAGCCTATAGTTCGGGTAGGGCGCCGCATATAATATACAGGTTTTCTGGTTATAACATTCGAATAGGTATGTAGAGAGTAAGGCACGCGTGTATAACCATTATTAACGTAATAGGGTAAAATGTTTTCTACTTGATCTATTTTCATATACATACCCACATACATTGTAAAGGTCGATTTAATTTCTGTGAAATCGTAGGCTAAGTGTTATTAAAAGTAAAATACGAAAAATTAAAAACTTAAGTCTACAATGCCTATGCCTGATAAATAGATATTTATTCAACCGCTTACCATCAGGCGGGCCGTATGCTTGTTTGTCACCGTCGTAGTATAAAAAAAAAACAAGAGACCAACGTTCGTATTTGTTCTGAGTGTAAATTTTGAGTCCTGAGCAATCGAGTTGAGCGTAGTGCAAGCCTTAAGGCACGAGACGTCTTAATTCTGCAGCAGTGGGGCAGAATCCGAAACTGTAGAATTAGTGGTTTTCGATATACCGTTGTTTTATTAAACTCATAATCCACCATCTTGGATCGGCCGCCATTTCTATTAGTCTATCTAACTGCTGTATAAAGGAAATTTAGTACTCCTAAATAAAACCATTTTCGACTGGCCCACGGACTACTGGAATCACTAAGAAATTACGTTATCTGCTTAATATTTGTCCATATTAGTATATCAGAAATGGAGGCACATGTTTAGAAATGTAATAAGTGAAATTCCCTATTTAAGTTTCAAGTTCACAGCTAGATTAGTGTCGGTCTAAAGGTGAAGTCAGACGAGCGCAATTTTTTGTGCTATGAATGCATACAGAAACGTTCCGTTTGGTTCACACGGAAGCAAAATTAGTTAAATTAAATTAAATTAAAAATTAAATTAAAATAATTTATTCAGTAGCTTAAGGGTAGTTACAATATCTGCACTGATGCCTCTTTTTAAGTGTACAAGACACTTGTGCTAAGAGAACACCGCTCCTCCACAAGTTGTTTCTTAAAATTTATCTTAGGTGTATACGTAAGTACTTATTGCTAATAACAATTTTAGAAGTATTCTATTCTATTTTAGATTGAAAACAAACTAAATAAAATTATTAATGGTATGTGGGTGTGTGTGTGTGTGTGTAATTGTGTAAGTATATGTGTGTGTGTGTGTGTGAGTGTGTGTGTGTGTGTGTGTGTGTGTGTGTGTGTGTGTGTGTATGTGTGTGTAAGTTTGCGCGTTTGCGTGTCATACATAACTTCATACGGTTTCCTGTATAATATTTTCTAATTCAATGTAGCTTTTGCTTTTTAGCCATTTTATTAACCTACTTTTACATTCGTATGTGGTGCAAGAATGAATATCCACGTTTTTGTTTATGGAATTATATAGATTGCAGGATTGTGCTAGTTGCTGCCTCCTAGCAAATACGGATTTCAATTTTGGGATCTTAATTATTATGGTATTTTTTCTGCGTGAGGATGTTTTATCTTGTGAATATGGGGTTTTCCTGTGAGTTTTTAGAATCAGGTTCAAAATATACAATTTTCTTACGGATAATACATCACAGAGGAGATACAGTTAGTTAGTGGGGAATCTGTAGTAGTTGTCTGCCGAAATAGGTTTTTTGTATGAAACCGAAAGCACCTGAAATTACGCGACCAGAATTCTGCCCCTCACAACAGAAAGTTTGTGTTTGTTGACTATATGTTACTTTTGTTTCTAAACGAGCTGGGCATTACAGTGACAAACTACTTGTTATCAAAGATATATTCATCTTCTGCAATGTCAGCATGTTACTTTACTACCACGTTCGTTACCTAAATATTAAAACAAAGGCTTCTAAACTGAATGGACCGGATTCAAACAGTTTTCGGAAGTTCATTTTAAATTGACAATAAATTAAAAAAAGTCCTTTGTAATTATTAGCTTTATTATTGACTATATTATACTTATAACCCCAATTGTATTATTTTATTGTGATTTACATAACTTAAAATTACAGGGAACTGCTTATGAAACCGTGCTCACGTATTGTCAAGTTGAATAATATTTCTTGATCAAGAAAAAAACTGAATAACCACGCTTTTAGTTTTTAGAAAAAATGCCCCATATAGCCTATTAACCATTTTATGTTACTTACCATTATTTTATACGCTAAAACAACTGCTTCTGAGGCTTTTAGAAATGAAAGCAAATAACATTTGAACTATATTACCTACCTACTCGTCTATGAAAGTATTATTATATATTTTGAAATTTCGTTTTATCTAATTGGTTTAATTTAATTTATTATTACACTCGCGGCGGGAATTGTGTTTCCCTAATGGTGGAGAAATTTCCATATCATATAAATTACTCAATTACTTATTATATTTATCAACAATACTAAAACACTATTCATTAATATCGGGGAATGTAACCGTCACTTTTCCTCTTGTGTAAGTCAACTTTTGATTTTATTTGTATACCAAGTCGGTGGCACACAATCATGCGACGTGCGTGATGGAAAGCGGTCACCGTAGCCTATGGACTATTCATGTTCACCGTCATGTTTAAACAGGCTATAGTCTTTCTCAGAAATTTCCATGTACTGTCTAATTCGTCAACCATGTTTTGGTAGTTCACAGTTCGGGGGTGTGCTTTCGTTAGAACTATCTTTCTATCTGGTTTATAATTGTGTATACAAGCAGCATATCAGCATTTTCCAACCGAACTTAGTGACATCTTAAATGGCTCCGTAGTTGAACCAGTGGTTCTAATTGGAACATCGGAGCGGTAGTTGTATTACTTGTATTATGACTTGTATTCGTCAGCATAGGTGGAGTGACGAATGCCTTGCCCATATAATTAGTCCAAGCTCCCCCATTTCTGGGGCCTATTTTTCGTAACTATTGGTTTGAGTTTCTTAGTTAGGTATTAGTTCCTAGTGTAAAAATTACAAGGTACTAATATTTTACCCTCACTAGCTCGGAAAGCGCTGTTTTGTCCTTTAAAACTAGCGTGCTAAAACGCATTTTATCCACATGTGGAGAAAGTAATTTGACCTTGCTATAATTCCTATCACTTACAGTGTGCCAGTGACAAAATGTGCCAGTGACAGAACTTTGGGACATACTACGTATAGCCTAGTGGCGCCATATGGCACATGGCGCATATTTTACCATATAAAGAGGGTCCTTTTATATGGTAAAATAAATAAAAAATTTAAACATTAGTGGCCTCAAAAACACTTGAAAAATTCCAATTGTAAAACTAAAAAAAGCGGCCAAGTGCGAGATGCACTCGCCCACCGAGGGTTACGCACAAAGGATGCTCCCCTATATATGACCTACTTAAAAATACTGGTGGTAGAGTACTCTCAGTGCGCGGTAATTATACGGTTTTCAGATTTTCTCATGTTCTTGTGTTGTACTACAAGCTCTTGCTTTTTGACAAATTTCTAGTTCAACGGGAAGTAAGTACCCTATATATTTTGATTAGTTTAGGCCCAGTTCTACAGATTTGTATTACAAATTTCCATCTCTACAGAATCCCAATTCCCAATTCTAAATAATTTAAGTTTTACAGAATCTTGATTCTACATATTCACAATTCAACAGATTCCCAAGTCTACATAATTGGTATTCTACAAAATTTCAATTCTACATAATCCGTAATTATACAGACTCCCATTTCCACAAACTCCCAGTCCAACAGATTTCCAGTCCTACAGATTCGAAATTCTACAGATTGTACTACGATTTTAAATTTTACTCTAATAGATATATTTGTACAATATTATGAATTATTATAATATTATTTCAACGTTAAGAATAAAAGCGGGACGACCAATTGGCGGTGTTAAAAAACTACTGAATGTAGTGCATCTGTTACTTTGAGTCAAGATTATAAAATTCTTCGGAATCGGGTGCTTGTGAAGTTCAACAACGAAAAAATGAAAAAATTATGCAGATTTGTAAAAAATAAGGTGTGTGAATCTATAGCTGCAGTGCAGCAAATTTATTAACGCGAATTATTGAATCGATCTGAATGCGGCAAGAGTAACCTTTTTACCCCAGAGTTGTCGGCGTGTAAAAGTACATTAAATCGAACAAAATATCGATATCTTGATGTGTCAAAATCAAAATTCCAAAATATTGACGAAGTAGAAGTACCTAAAATGTTATCGGATGATTTTCTGATTTACGATGGTACCAAATCCGACAAAATATTACTGTTTGGAACTCCTTAAGCGATAGAGAGCCTCAAAAAAGTCAACACACTATTCTGCGATGGGACATTTAAGGTTAAGCCAAAACCATTTTATCCAGATTATAGTTGTCATGGCAACTTTGTGGAAAACGAAGAGGAGAACAGAATTGTTCCATTACTATACGGATAACTCCCAGACAAGACTCAGGCTACATATATTAGATTCTTTACAATATTAAAAGAAAACTTAGGAGTATCAATAAAAAAATTAAAGTGTGATTTCGAAGTAGCGGCTATAAACGCAGCTAAAATAGTGTGTCCAAGTTTAAAAATTAGCGGTTGTTATTTTCATTATCATAAGGCTTTATGGGATAAAGCTGCTGGGTTCTCAATCGATAATACACCAGATGAGAGAGAAATTATTAAAATGTATTGCATGTTGGCTTTACTACCTGCTCAGCTCATAGCAGAAGGGCACATAGGAATCGTCAGTGACGTTCCTGACAATCATTCTAGTCTCGTCAACTTCACCAAATTTAACG
Source organism: Lathronympha strigana (assembly GCA_949128165.1). Classification (NCBI taxonomy): domain Eukaryota; kingdom Metazoa; phylum Arthropoda; class Insecta; order Lepidoptera; family Tortricidae; genus Lathronympha; species Lathronympha strigana. The sequence goes on along the minus strand of OX421901.1, from coordinate 27,271,390 downwards.
AATACTATTTTGGTTAAAACCATTGATGTAAGCAAAAGGGGAAGATATGTTACCAGGCGCACGTTCGTGTGCCACGAAATATAGGTTACTGCACCTATATTCAAATAGTCGTGTGTCGGCGGCCGATGTGTCAACAGCGTGATCATCTGGCACCAATATCAAACAATCATGCCGTGTTGCGCCTTTTTTGAGTGTTTCAACAGCAGCAGACACAAAAACAAAGCTCACGGTATCACTTTCCATTCGTAAGTACTGTTTATAGTATGAAAATATTCTATTTTAGCAAATAATATTCAAAATAATCTTTGTTATTGAGTGAGAGAGACAGCTAAATATCTAATACCTACGCGAGTAACACGTTTATCCGATTGTCACATTACGTCACTTCACTTTTCTTGATAGGGTCAGCAAAACAAATTCTGATCAATATGAAATGTATTTTTAATTTCTGCGCTCCTGTTACTTAACACACATCTGATATTAATTTTATAACACTTATAAAAATAATATGGGTAAATTATGTTTGTATGCTTACGTAGGATACCTATACATACTCGTGCTTACCTCCTGTGATTTGATGCTAATGGTTATACTTACAACTTTTAACCCCATTTTCACTGGTTTTCACCATCTTTTTGGTTGAATTACAAAAAATATAATTGGTATGGTAATAATTTTATAGTGTCATATTGTATATTTTAACTTTTACGTATTAGTGGGACGTCTTTTTAAAAGGAATAAAAATGTCAAAGGAGTTAAAATGATTTTGGGCATTTAGAATACTTTTATTTATATCACCGGTGTCTACGACATTGCAAGATTCTTAAACAATCACACATATATGTGTAGATTATAGTATAATAATTTAATATACAGATTTCCTGCCGATGAAATATGGAGAGATAAGTGGCTCACAGTGGTTCGTGTTCAAAGAAGGGATCCAGAGTGGATATCTACCAAAAATAGTAGAATATGTTCCATACACTTCAAACCAGAACATATTTACACCACCAACAAGAAGAATAACGAAAGGCGCTATTCCTTACTTTCGGGTAATTGTTGTTTGCACGTTATTTTATTTTGATTTAATTGATCGTTGAACAAGTGAAATGTGCTGAAACTGTAGTAGTTATTAGTAATTTAAACATAATTATCAAGCGGGTCTAACGCGAATTCACTTATTTACCTTATTTACCGACATTGCATTGCACGATCTCCCCAGAAAAACGTAAATATATATGGTCCTTGAACAGAGAAGTCCTCTTTCTTCACTTAGTATCAGGTAGGTAGACAGGTAGAAAAAAATTGTTTTATTAGGTGTTGTGACAACATAGAAAATGCGCTGGAGAGGAAAAACTCCTGCTTAGGCACTTTTATCGATATAGAAGGAGCCTTTGATAAGACCAACTTTAGCAGTATCCACTTAGCATTACAAAGACACGGAACAAACCAACTGATAACAGAATGAATAATGAACATGTTAAAACAAAGAATAGTAATACTGACGGAAAACCGAGATCACCAGGCACTAGTTATGAGAGGATGCCCCCAAGGGGGAGTACTATCACCACTACTATGGAACCTGGTAGTAAACGACTTGATAACAAAACTTAACAATAAACACTTTAGGACTATAGGCTATGCAGATGACTTAGTCATCCTAATCAGCGGCCTAGTAATTCCCACGCTATTTGAGTTAACACAATCTGCACTAAAGATGGTAGAGAAATGGTACAGGGAGAATGACCTAACGGTAAACCCAAAGAAGACCGACACAATTCTCTTTACACAGAAACGAAACTTGGGTACATACAAAATGCCAATGCTCTTTGGGACAAGACTGACACTCTCAAAGGAAGTCAAATACCTAGATATAACTTTAGATCCCTCCAGTACCATCGGTCCACTTTCCCGATCTGTCTACTTTAACAAACGGTCCACTTTCCCGATCTGTCTACTTTACCAAACGGTCCACTTTCCCGATCTGTCTACTTTACCAAACGGTCCACTTTCCCGATCTGTCTACTTTACCAAACGGTCCACTTTCCCGATCTGTCTACTTTACCAAACGGTCCACTTTCCCGATCTGTCTACTTTACCAAACGGTCCACTTTCCCGATCTGTCTTCTTTACCAAACGGTCCACTTTCCCGATCTGTCTACTTTACCAAACGGTCCACTTTCCCGATCTGTCTACTTTACCAAACGGTCCACTTTCCCGATCTGTCTACTTTACCAAACGGTCCACTTTCATGATCTGTCTACTTTACATTTATCCACTCTGTCACTCTACTGTTAGCTGGAAGAGATCCCTTATAGGGATAAGTTTACCTTTGTACTGTGTCTCTTATGGATGTTTTGTATTTTTTTATATACAATAAAGTGCTACTACTACTACTGGTACATACTTTACCACAAAAATGTAGGTATAATTATTAGGTATAGCTGGTCTACTTGGCGTTTCGTAGCATAACACCCAACTTCACGATTTTTTTATGCTGTTAGTATGGGAAAATAGAAAATTCAAATGAATAGAATGAGTGCTCAACCCCCTTATTGCCCGGTCAACCTCCTTAATGCAATTCCACGCTCTCGATACTTTACCTGTACATTCATATCACTCTCTTTCGAGCGCTTTTAAGGATATAAGTACTGGCCTCTTAGAAAATGATTAGATTGTAGTAAGAGTATTTTATTCTTCAATGTCACTGTCAATTGTAAATTATAATTTGTTATATAGGCGGTGATTCTGTTATTTATTTCTGGCTTTCTTTTAAAATACGTTTATTAAAACAGCCAAATGGGCATGAAATTGTAATAGACGATGGATATAGGTATTCTTGCAGTAAAACCAACCAAAATGGATCCACCTTATAGCGTTGCGGTAATCGAAGAGAATGTTCGGCTACTGTAACTATTGATATAACGAAAACAACAATATTGAAAAAGCGCCCGCATTCATGTTCGAGGGATATTGTAAAAAATAAGGTATTGAAAGCATTAGCCAAGTGCAAGGAAGAAGTTTGCAAGGATTTTGGCCCGATCCAACCGATATATGATAAAATTGTAGAAAAATTAAAAGAGAAAGGAGGAAGATATTTAACCGAGACTCCGACATTTGCTACGGTCAAAAATGTTCTATACAGAGCCCGAAAGAAATACCTGTCCGCCAATAAACTGGCCTTAAATAGCCTCGAAGACGTCGAGGTTCCTCCAACTTGCAAAAAATTTCTTGTATGTGCAGATGGTACTAAAGAAAAAATATTGATATTTGCAAAGCTGCAGCTAAAAAGTTAATAAGAGCAAGAGCATCAATATCATCAACGTATTTTGGTGATGGAACATTTAGGTGTGTGCCTAAACCATTTGCCCAACTTTACTCACTCTGCCGTCCTAAGAAAAAAAGACGTATCTAACATTTTTTGCGAAATTGAGTTATACACATATTAAGAACCGGCTAAAAAAGGCGCATCTGCCAGTATTTTTAATATTGCTCAAAAATGATCAGATGTCGACTTTATCGACTACCAAAAAGGGCACATCTGCAGAAAACCTGCCTATGCTACTAGATTGAAAAGGCGTTTCTTTGCCGTACTACAAAGAAAAGGCGCATCTAGGTAGATGCGTCTTATTTGATTTATAAAACGCATGCAGGATCATACGTTGAAATGGCGCTTCTACATTGTACTAAGAAGAAAAGAAGTTTCTAACACACATACGCCCCTTCATTCTAGTATTTTAAAGATAAAGCCAGACGTAAGCGCCAGAAGCGTCTTTTCTACGTAGTGTTGATAGGTTTGCTGATGTGAAGGGGGAGCGCAGTAGTATGGCGGTTGAGTCAGTTGCGCCCGCGCCACCGACGTGTTACCACAAGCAAGCGCGCGGTTTTCCGTGCGCCAAAAAAAGACAATGGTAAAAAAATATTACATTGTTTACCATTATAAAAAATAAAATCATTTATTTCGGACCACATAGAAATCCATATTGAGTTAGTAGGTATTATTATACTATGTTACAAAACTTAAATGTTAAACTTAATACTCATAATTAACTAAGGAGCGGTGCAGGCTTGACCAGTGCTGACAATAGCGACTGTCATTATGCCAGTCTGTTTGTGTTAAGTTTTTCATAACAATAATATATATAAATTGTGAACGGCATTGTTAAAAACCCCTCCTCACCGCATGGCGGCTGCCTGTGACTGAATTTATTGAGAAGTGTTGCTTTGAGATTTAAATATTGATAGCACTAAAAAAAAATCGACACACTTGCTCATAACGTGAATCTTATTTGTATCGCTTTTAGGCTCATAATCCTAGATATTATACACGCGTGCATTTTCATTATATTATTACACTTAGTTTTTAATGATTTGTTACAGTCTCATCGAGCGAGGTTAACACGTTGCACTAAAATACTTTCTATGGTTCATTCAAGCAAACCATGTCATTCGCAACCGTCTACATCGAAAAGTTATTACGATGAGCAGGTGCCTTCATGAAGATTTAAACGAATTTTTAAATAGCCAGGCAGGATGCCCTAGACCTTAATTGTAATATCAACCCTGACGTAGATTTTGATTCAAATGACTCGTTTTTAGATAAAGATTATTTACCTCCGTGTTCAAAGCCCGCAGAAAGTTCAGAAGACTCAGACAGTTCCACAAATACTATACCTAACTCACAGCCTGTTAACGTTATTATTCCTGAGTCACCAGAAGTCTCTGACTCAGGCAAAGAAAACTCTGACCAAATTACAAAAAAAGGGGGGTCTAGAAAACGTAAAAGGTATGACGAGACACCAAAGCAGAGAAAATTTATGAAAAAAGTACTACGTTGTAAAAACGTAACTAGCCAGAAACGTCTTTTCATTGTAGTATCGAGTATTTTTATCGGATTTTTTTACTAAGAAGAAAAGGAATTTTCGACTTTTTATTAAATTAAATTAAATAAACTTGATTTTCAAACTAACATTTCGATAAAATAGGTGTTACTACACATTTCTGCAAATTAAAAATATTGAATTTCCGGTTTGTCTTTAAGCAGCAATTTTTTTAATTTTCTGACAACAAATTAATTTTTATCTCCGTTTACAAGGTAATGTAGATACGTCTTTTTTCCTAACGACGGCAGCACTGCACATAGACCTAAATTCGACAAAAACAAGTACCAACGTGGTCCCAGTCATATACGGTCTACTGCCGAAAAAAACAGAAAACACCTATACTAGATTTTTTCAGCTCATTCGTGACTTACTCAATGTAAATATCACAACATTTAAATGTGATTACGAACAAGCACAGATTAATGCCGTCAAAAATATATTCCCAGAAGCAGATGTGCGAGGGTGTTTCTATCATTTTAATGCGGCGTTTTGGCGTAACGTTAGATTGTTAAAAACGAAAGTGACCAAAGAAGGCCGAAATATAACAAGAATGTGTGCTATCCTACCACTTCTTCCGCCACGGCATATGAAAGAAGCTTGGTCTTCTATTATTGACTCCGCTCCAAGGACCGTAGAGATTCTAAATTTTATTAAATATTTCCGAGATCAGTGGGATCCAGAACGATTTGCTGAACAGTTAAGCTGTTATTATGCAAAACATCGTACTACCAATCCATTAGAGGGTTGGCATAGGCGAATGAACGCCTATATACCCAAAAGACCAAATTTTTACCACTTTTTATACAAGCTTATGAAAGAAGCAAGACATGTGTCAACAAAAATCAATTATAGCCTATTTCATAAGTTACCTAGTAATAGGCGAAAATGCGATATAGCCTTCGATCGCAAACTATCAAAACAGTTGAAAAAAATTGAAAACGGGCAGATCACCAACATAAACTTCTTGAAAAAAAAATGATCTGGGCTAAAATATCTTTGGGCGTTCATTTTAAGTTACGTATTAAGAAAAACAGACGTAGACGTAAAGATAATTAATTACAGTTAACAGAGTAATTTATCGGAGAACATAGTTGTTTAAGTTGGTTTTAGAGAGCCTAGTATGTTTTATTTTTAATTTTATCGATTTTATTAGAAAATCGTATTTGCAATACATTCGTTTTCAATTACATAATAATTAATTGATTGGATTGATACACTAAGACAAGTAATGATGAAGTCTATATAGTCTGTTAAGGGTCTGTTGAACATTAGTTTGTTTAATTAATCATTAAATAATAGATAAATCCTTTAATTATTTTTCATTTATAGAATATAGTATCATGCAAAGAATGTATTTCACCACGGTGACAGGTGTGACAGTTGTGACAACAGTTAAGGCCGAGCCACACCGGATGCGTGCGCAGCACAGCAGCGTGGCGTGCATGCGTGTATTGTATGAAATGTCATAGTTAAACACACACGGCTTTGCGTGGCGTGCGCGTGCAAGTGTCATACGATACACGCATGCACGCCACGCTGCTGTGCTGCGCACGCATCCGGTGTGGCTCGGCCTTTACCGCTTGCCGTCGGGCGGGCTGTGTGTTTATTTGCAACCAATGTATCGTCAATAAACAGATAATACTTTTACGAAGCGATTGGCGAATTATTCTCGCAGGGTATTTCAATTCTCAGTATTTCTTTACATGAGGATAGTCCCGTGTAGGAATTTCGTTACAATTGTCGTATTTGTGACAATTTGACAAGTTCTTCGCAAAAGTATTATGTGTTTATTGTTTACGCCATCATTTTTTTTTGCTTTTATAACTTTAGTTGCAAACAAGTACACATTCCGCCCGACGCTAAGTAGTAAATTTAGCCTATGGGTGCCTACAACGCCAGTAATAGATACTTGTCACAATTGTCGCACCTGTCATCGTGGTAAAATAGGGGCCTTGATCCTGAAAAAGGGCAAATTGACTGACACTGAAATAGACAAATCCTAAAAGTCAAGTCATTGGTCAAGTAGACCAATGGAGAAAATGGACGCATCGGTAATTAGGCGGATCGGGAAAGTGGACGGATAGGTAAATAGACGGATTGAGAAAAACAATTAGGCAGATCAGGAAAGTGGACTGTTTGGTAAAGTAGACAGATCGGGAAAGTGGACCGATGGTACCGGAGGGCTTTAGATGACAAACTAAACTGGAGCTAACACCTGGAAAATAAACTAAACAAAGCAACAGTGACCTTCTGGCAATGCCGAAGAATGGTGGGCAAGAAATGGGGGCTCGCCCCGCACATCATACTGTGGCTATACAAGATGGTAATAATGCCGATGATCAGCTACGGAGCGGTAGTATGGTGGCCCCGAACACAACTAGCCACTGCAAAGGAAAAACTAAACAAGACTCAAAGACTAGCATGTGTGGCAACCACAGGCTGCATGAGGACTACACCAACTGCGGCCATAGAAATAATGCTAGGACTCCTGCCTTTACACATCTACATACAAAAAGAGGCGGCCGCAACTGCACTTCGGTTGAAAAACCAAAATCTGTGGTCAACCCTAAGTTCAAAACATAAACAAATCTATGATAATACAGTTGCTAACATGCCAATACTGGAAGCACCTATTGACAAAATACCAAAAACGATGATCTTCTGGAAAGACTATGCCGTATCGTTACCCGAAGGAAGGACTAAATCACACAAATCTTAGAATATTCACAGACGGCTCAAAAACAAATGAAGGAACAGGATGTGGTCAGTGAACGCAGATAAAGCATGGAAGCATTATGTCTGCTATATTATGGCACCACGGATATTGGTACCTCGGTAGGCGGTCCTTATGAACGTTGGTACCGGGCGCGATTTCTGTTTGACCGCGATGTCAGTGTCAGTGAGTGACGGATGCCTAAAACTAGTTACCAGAACAACGTATTTTACAATGAAAAATGCCTTCATGTGTGGTGAAGTGGTGCAGAAACCATACTGATCATTTCAAGACTAGTGGAATCACATTTCACAGGTAAGTAAACAGATAAATTCAGCGAAAACTAAAAAAATATATGATGACATTTTCTATATAGGGATGATGTTATAAATGAAGAAGATTATTTTCTTAACTTGTGCGATTATAATTTTATGTATTATAAATTATAATGATAAACTCTAACTGACAAACTTGGATTTTTCTTATACCTACCTTATACGGAATGGTGCTATACATATCTAATTATTTCAAATTCATATTAATCATATTTGATATTTCCTGATGTTCTACCTACGTTGATACCTACGTTTTCCTTTGTAATCAGAGTCCCACAGTATCCTAACCGTCGTCAACTATAGATAGAGGCTGTCCAACTGGAGAGGCATGAAACAGATTGGATGCCTACCAAGGCATCTAGAGTCTGTTCCATGCACTTCAAAGCTGAAGATTTCTATTTGTCTAATAAAGGCTTCACGCAGCTTGCTAAAACCGCTATACCGATTTGTACTGTAAATATTCTTTGGTTTAAATACTGGTGTATGAAAACAATATTTGTTAATAAATTCGTTTGATGAATTTGAATTTTTTCAGATGGTATTTTCAAGTGAAACGTCGCTACCAATTACTAAATAGGGAATGAGGCAGCCAGATAGATCATCAACCCTGCCGCTCAAAATAAGTAATAAAGAAAATGACTATGCAGAAAATTAAAGTCCTCAGAAACGACGAATGGTCAGTTATTTAAATACACGTACTTACCGTAGTAATATATTATGTAAGGATATCTCAGCTGTTATAGTTCAACGAAATTCTTTAACTGTTACTTCATTATAATGTTTTCTGGTACCGCAATAATAATTCATTAAAATGAGACATATTTTATTATTTTTAATCCGATCAATCCGTTTTAACGTGTTTGGTACTTGATTTTTCCGTCAATTTAAGGTAAATTATTCGAATTGGAAATTTAATTTTACTTATGTCATGTTACTTATGTTATGTTATGTATTTTCACTTTTTAGATCTCGTGTCCAAGCTGTGGACATCATTTTGGTGTTCCTGATCAGGTGGATGCGGAAAATTCAACTGAGATACTCCATCAACGACAACCTTCGTCACTTTTGTTATCAAACTTATTGTTATCACACTTGAAACTTATGGACAGAAAACTGTGTGTTACGCCTTTAAATATATTATCTTCAAATATTTTATGCCTTTTTTTTCGTTTATTAGAAAATTTAAATCCCTTAATAAGGGCGCTACTAGACAGATTAATATTGATGATTGAATAAACCAAATCAAACATTTATGTATGTACTTGGTATCGACTAACAGGCTCCTTATGTTCAGATCAAATTAGATGTTTAATAGATGGTCAGTAGTCGATAGGGGAGGGTAGTGGTGCAGGGCATAAGGCGTTTCTGATCCACACTAGCTAGTGCTAATTACCATGCTGTCCTTCTTGACGAATTTTTCAGATGGGTTCTTCCCACTTATGCCGTACCTACAATATAACAATAAATCTAGGGAGCGGACTGCCCATAGGGATAGTTACGAACATGATATTTATAGCATGGTAGCGTTAACTATATCGAACCCTACAATTATTCCATACTCGTAGACGTTAAGTTACCTACATAAATAACCGTGTGGCGATCAACAGAACAATAAAATTAATAGTGATTTTCTACTTTAAATTTTATTTAATCTTATCACAAGAAAAATATTGCATGTAAAAATTATTCTTTGTTGCATCAATCCGTCTACAGACAGTGCGTTTCCAATGTCACTATTATTCTTGCAACATTCAAGTGTCAGCGCTAGTGCCAATCAGAACAAAGAATATTGACGTTGACCAATTATGTTTTATGATATTTTATAATAGAAACCCGGCTGATACTTTGATGAATTTGATTGGCAGTGTAGCGGACATGCGTATATCAGATTTATATTATACCCAGGTTTATGTTGACGATTTGTTTGAAGGAATTCTTCCATGTTTATTTCCGTTCACTGGATGTGGTGTCTTCTCAGAAGACCTAAACATGCACATCTCGAAGCCCCTAGGAGAACACAACACAGTATTCCAAACGGAATGTGTGGGAATATTAGAAGCCTGCAATGCAATACAAAGAAGACAAATTAAAAATGAAAACATATTAATACTGTCAGACAGTAAATCGGTACTACAAGCGCTATGCAGCGACAAATTTACCACACAACTCACACTCGAATGTCATAACAGCCTCACAAAGGTAGGCGAGGCTGGAAACAAACTAACTATAAAATGGATAAAAGGACATAGTGGCTCAAGGGGGAACGATGCGGCGGATGAACTGGCGATGAGAGGCTCAGAGACACCAACATATGGACCCGAACCTATCATACCACTTCCTTTATCGTACATACAAAACCAATTAAACCAACATCACAAACAACTTCACAATAAATACTGGAATGATTTGGAAACATGTAGACAAACCAAAGAAGTCCTACCGGAGCTAAACTACAAGCTCACAAGAACCTTACTGCAGACACCCAGACACAAACTGCGGAAAATAGTAGGACTATTCACAGGACACAACACACTAAACAAACACTTATATAACATGGGCATAACAGACAGTCCTATGTGCAGAGCATGCATGGAAAAAGAGGAAACGACAAAACATATTCTCCTAGAATGCGGACAGGTAGAAGTATACAGGAGTAAGTACTTAGGAACTCCAACAACACTAAAGGAAGCAATTAGCTACCTAAAACATATGCTAAGTTTCGTGGAGGAGCTAGGGTGGTTAGAATAGGGCTACCTCGTTATCACGCAAAAAAGGCACAATAGATGTCGAGTTGCGGAAAACGCCCAGCACAACTAACTAACTAACTAGGTGTTGTGACAAATACATCTTTTCTCCGACCATTAAATAAAGATGCATATCTACAGGGTGGTAAAGTATTTGGGATCTGTAAAATCCCGTGCTGCTACGCGAAAATGGGCTTAAGAGACCTTCTCTCGATTTTTAATTAAAGAAATAAAGGCGTTTACAGTTTTTGAAAAAAAAATACTGGTCGAGAACAAGTTTTTCCTTGCTAGCGTTTCCCGGCTTATACCACGGCTCAGCGAGCCGGGGGTCCGCTTTGGCAACTAATTTTGGTTTGGCGTAAGCGCTAGTTTTACTACTAGACAAACTAGGCCTTATTAGGATTAGTCCGGTTTCCTCACGATGTTTGCGTTCACTTAGTAAATATCAAATGATATTTCGTACATTTAGTGTTAGGTACGTACGTAAAAAGTAATTGGTGCGAGCCGGGGTTAGGACTCGCGACCTTCGGATTGAAAGTCGCACGGTCTTACCGCTGTTAACGTTTTTATTCGTTATCATATTAAATCTATTGGTAAAGTTTTCTTCTTTTACCACCTTGTATATTGCTTAGACATGTGTGTAGATGTTCCTGTAAATTAATAATAATAATATAAGCCTTTTATTCAGACAGTATTTTACATGCAGTTTTACAATTAACATTAACTTAAATATTTTTTTTTATGTGTATATTTTTTGATTCAGACAACATCGGTTTGGTCTGTATGCCGTTTGGCAAAGGCCTCTTCCATCCCTTTCCACTTTCCTTTTTCTCTTGCCAGCCTCGTCCATTGCTTCCCTGCAAATTTGACAATTTCGTCTTCCCATCTCGCTTTAGGTAGGCCTCTTCTTCTTTTCTTATCTTTTAGGAACCACCATATTATTTTCTTGCTCCATTTCTCTTTATTTCTAATTATGTGCCCTATCCACCTCCATTTAAGTGTCTTCACCTTGATGGCCACATCTTCTACACGTGTCTTAGACCTTATATATGTATTTCTTATTTTGTCTTTTAGTTTTACTCCTAGCATGCTTCTCTCCATAGACCTTTGGCATACTTGTAACTTAATTAAATTTTTCTTTGTTAGGGTCCAAGTTTGGCTGCCGTATGTTAAAACTGGTAAAACACATGAATTGAATAACTTCCTCTTTGTGGACATATTAATTTCATTGTTCTTCATAACTTCTTTAAGAGACCAGTACCTTTTCCAAGCATTGTTTGTTCTTCTTGCTATCTCTTTTTCCATCTGATTTTCCATAGATATTGTTTGTCCCAAGTAAATGTATTCATCAACAAACTCAATGACTTCCTGATTGACTTTAATGGGTGTCTTTATGGAGTTAGTCATAGTTTTAGTCTTTTCTAAGTTAATTTGGAGTCCCATTACTTCACTCTCATTTGCAAGTTCATTTAGCATATTTTGCAGGTCTTCAGCTGTTTTCGCTATTAAAACCAGATCATCTGCAAATCGTAGATGCGTCAGTATGGTACCATTGATTTTAAATCCATAGTTGGGGTTCTCATCCCAATTAAGGTTCCTAAATATAGTCTCAAGCACTGCAGAAAATATTTTTGGAGAAAGGGGATCTCCTTGTCTCACTCCTTTGTTTATTTGGATCTCTTCTCCCTTGCTTTCCAACTGTATTCTGGCAGTGCTAGCATCGTATATGTTTCTAATTAATCTTATGTACTTCAGCATTACACCTTGCTCTTTCAAGGCTTCCCAGATTTTTGAGTGAATTAGTGAGTCGAATGCTTTGCTGTAGTCTACATAGGCTATATATACTGGAATTTGGTATTCGACACATTTCTCTATAAGCTGTCTTAAAGTGAATATATGGTCCAACACTGAGAAATCGCGTCTAAACCCAGCTTGTTCCTCAGGTTGATTCTCATCTAGTATGTTTGTTAGCCTATGCAAAATTATTTTAGCAAATATTTTATAAACATTAGACATCAGACTAATAGGCCTATAGTTGTTGATATCATGCGGGTCGCCTTTTTTAAACAACAAAATTATATTTGAGGTAGTCCATTGGGGGTCGGTATTTTTTCAGCAAAGATGATTTCGTTAAACAGTGTTGTTAATACTGGAATTGTAGCATCTTTTGAAGCAATCATTAGCTCGTTGGTTATGCCATCTGGCCCAGGGGATTTATCCTTCTTTTGCGACACGATTGCCCGTTCAACTTCTGCTTCCAGTATGGTAGGTACTTCCTCCTCTTCAACTTGTTCCAGATTTACTGTATGCTGGTGCTCTCGAGTTTCGTACAGGTTTTTGTAAAACCTTGTCGCAACTTCCAGAATATTTTCCCTCCTTGTTGTGGAACCATCCCTATTGATGTTTTTCATTTTGATGATCCAGCTCTTTTTGTTTTCGAGTTCTTTCCATGCTCTTTTGATGCCACCTGTTTGACTTACATGCTTTTCTATGATATTTTCCCTATACTTTTTTCTGTCTTTTCGTAAATTTAATTTTATTAATTTGCTTATTGCTGCTATGTGATTCCTAGTTTGTCTATTCTTGTTGCTTTCTTTTATAAGGTTTGCTCTTTTTTCGATAAGTTTTCTTGTATAGTCGGTTATTTCGTTTTCTGATCTATTTTTTGGTCTTGTGAGCTTCTGTATTGTTAGCTTTATTTTCGACTCCCAATGATTATATTTTTCTTGGACACTTAAGCTTTTCGTTTCTGTTTTGAAGTTGCATAAGGAGTCCATTGTGATGTTTTTAATATCTTCTTGATGACAACCACAGAGCTTAGGGTAGATATGCTTAGGGTTGGCTTTTGGTCTTGGATTCTTCAGTGGTTTCACTTTCAACTTAGCTCTCACCATCCTGTGATTTGTATTGAAATTTACGTTATTGACAATGCCTGTATCTTCAAACTGCTTTTGCTGGTTAGTTAGAATAAAGTCAATCTCATTCTTTATATTTCCGTCTGGAGAAATCCAGGTCCATTTTCGAGAAAATCTTTTCTTGTATTTACTGTTCAATATTGTTAAGCCATGTTCGAAAGCGAAGTTCATGAGTTTTTGTCCATTTCTGTTCCTATTGCCCTCTGTGTATTTTCCTAGAAGATTTTCTTCGCCTTTTTTCCTTAAGCCTATTTTAGCGTTAAAATCCCCCATTACAATTATGTTGTTATTGGCGTTCCTGTGAATAATGCTGTTCAGCATGTCATAAAATTTGTTTATTTCCTCTTCTGTGGCTTTCTGTGTAGGAGAGTACACTTGCACAATAGTCCACTCTTTGCTATGATCTGGTAATTTTATATTAAGAAATGCTATTCTTTCTGAGACTCCGGCTATCTCCTTTATGTTATTTTTCAGGTGCTTTTTAATTAAAAACCCAACTCCATACTGTCCAGGAGTCTCTCCTATATGATGCATTATAAAATCTTCATGTTCTTCTATAGCTTCACCTTGCCTTCGAACCTCGCTTAGTCCTAGGATGTCCCATTTTACAGTTCTTAGTGCCAAAGTAAGCTCAGTTAGTCTTTCTATGGTTCTCAGGGTTAATACATTAAGTGTGGCTATGTTCAGACATGTGGTTATGTTTTTGCTGGTTGTTTTTTGGGGTTTAGATTGGGTAGGAAGGTTTTGGTCAACTTTGTCCTCCACGGTGACCAACCGGCTTGGAGGTGTAGTAAAGTTTCTTAGAGTTTGCTTTTGCTTGGTTTTGCTGCCGATGCTGTCCACGTTTTCCTATGCTTGTTTGTTTCTCCGTAGTGGTGTTCCCGCCTTCTGCTGATCTTGTGTGTCTAGCTTGTGTATTTTCGCTGGTCCTTGATGGTTGGATGGTGATGCATTATTATCTTGCTGTGGAGACTGTGACAGGGTTCTCTTCTTGTTGTCCTTTTTCCCCTTTATTATCAGCTTATCATATTTTATATATACTACATTCCCTTTTTCCCTTTCAGCGTCCAGTTGTTCCTTAAGTCTTTTCCTCTCCTCTAGTACCTCTTTGGGAAAATCCTCAGTAACATATACTTCCGCACTCTTCTGATTCAAAGTTTTCCGGCCTTTTATGATTATATTTCTTTTCCACTGGGATGAGAGATTTATTAATATTGGGCTTTTGTTGGATTTCCCTAGCCTCCGGCTGAACTGGATCTCTGTCCTTTCGAGAGCGATGCCCATGAGGTCGTTGACAATTTTTAAAACTTTTTCCTCTTTTTCCCAATTTTCTGCAGTTATGCCATGAAAAATGACGTTCCTCTGTCTCTCTCTATTTTCTACTTGTGCAATTTTCTTTTCTAAGTTCATGATCTTTTCTTCACTCTCTTCTTGTTTTCTTCGCATGTCCGCCAATTCTTCGTTCAAAGAATCTCTAAGTCTGAGATCTATGTTTTCAGTCTGTTGTTCCATTTCGTACTTCATTCTGACGAAGATTTTTTCAAACGCTGCCTCTGACAGATCCATTTTGTATTAGTTTTTGAACGATCCCCAGTGATAGGCAAAAAAACTGGAATCCGAGTAGAAACTTTTTTTTTTTTTTAATTCTGTTGCAACTCTCACTGTTGTGTCAAATGTCTATTTTTTTAGGGCCGGTAGATGTGAATTTTGCTGAACGTTATGTCAGTCACACACAATATCACTTTATTCTACTTCACCGGTTGAGTTCTAGATGAAAATAACGTCTCCAGTGGCTCCAGATACTGTTTTCTTCCTTCTGGTGTCGTTTTTTAGCAGAACGATACACTTTTTTAGCGTAAAACAATATATTTTCGCGCGCGAGGTTTCACCGTGACAGCAGCTTTGACAGCACTAAATTACATGCTTTAAAATGTGTTGACAATAAAATAAATCTTAAAATTTTAGGCTGGCATGAGATCGGTGACGCCAAATTCTTTGGAGAATGTTAACATTTCGGATATGGAATCCATTTTCGACAGTCCTCGCAAGGCATATCTGAAAAATAGACTTCGAAAGACGGAAACAGCAAAAAATAAATTGGCTAAACAAAACAAAAATTTAAAATTAAAAAACAAGCTGTGGGGTGACTAGCTAACGATAGGAATAAAACTAGCTAGCTCCACATTAATATTTGTATTGTCACTAACGGCACACAAGAGTCACAAGCACACAGAAAGGAAATAACAGTTTAATAGCACAGCACAAGATTGTTACAGAAGAAAGTTATAAAAAGCACAGAAGGTAGTTTAAGCACATAAAGAAAGTGTAAATTAAAAGCAAAGCTACAAGCTTTGTTCGGCGCACAATGCAACCCGAATATTTATGCTTAGCGAGTCGGCGCGTAAGCGTTTACCGTTAGCCCGGGCGGCGCGAGCGCATGCGTCCAGCCTCGAGAGCGATATATTGCCGACTGGCAGGAATTTCCGAGCGCGCACGAATGCGCGCGGGCGACAGCCGAAGTTCAGCGACGCGCTCCGAGCGATAAGCAAAGTACTGACTCGCTCGCGGTGCGCGGTGCCCTAACGGTATTTTAAATCTAAACGTAATAGTTATTTTACAATATTTATAGCTAAACTAGTGGCATAACTTATAAGTAACAGTTGTCGCCACAAAGCGGCTAAAACAAAAATGCGACGGTCTGCGAGATGCCCTGTTAAATTTAAAACAGAAAATGAAAATTCCTGAAGACCATTTCAGAGAAGTGTGGTTGAAGGCTGAAGCTGTGGATTTGTACAACAGAGTGTATAGAAACAGAAATAAAAATTGTCGAATGGCATTTAGCCCACATTTAAGAAAATTTGCTCTGACACTAGACTTTTACTCTCCGATGGGCTATAAATATGTCAGAAGTACACAGAAGCTACAGTAAACTTCATTGAAAATTTTAATAATATATTTGATGTTATGAATTCACGAAAACGTGAAAGATTTGGATTTAAAAAACCAATTTGCCCGGAGAACAAAAACGTTTTTTTCAGCTTTTTGGACAAAATTAAAGATTACATTTGTTCTTTGCAAATATATGTATAGACACGGAGAACTGTGAAGAAAAAAATCACCATGAAAATAACAAAACAAAAAAATATTGACACAACTTGTAAAACGGGATTTATTGGCTTCATTATTTGTATTGAAAGTTTGAAACATCTATATTGTAAATAAATAGAAACCGATAAAAAGTTAAATTACATTTCAACTTATAGACTGAGCCAAGACCATTTGGAATTGCTGTTTGGGGTAATTCGCAGGCAAGGTGGATATAATAATAATCCAAATGTAACTCAATTTAAGGGCAGCTATCGAAAAGTTTTGGATCATTTAGAGTTACGATCTTCTTTTTCAGGGAATTGTATTCCTTTGGACAACTTTTTACTACTGACTTGTTCTTCGGCCACGGAAAGCTTAAACCAAACGATTGATAGAAAAGTTTTTAGTGATGTTGATGCCGAAGAACAAGCTTTCTCCGGTAACTTTGAAAAACATAAAATTACTAAATAGGGTACATACATGCGTGTAAAATAAATGAAAGTGATTCTACTGCAGAGGAAAATGTTAGTACAATGAGTGAACTTCTCAACAATTCTCCTAATTTGTCCGTTTCTGCGGAGCAAATAGTTGGGTACATAGCCGGATGGGTAGCACGAGCCCTCATTAAAATAATCAAATGTGAGACATGTTGTAGTGCCCTCATTACAAACCATAAACTCGGTTTTCATAAACTTATTACTATAAAAGATATGGGTGGTTTGTGCTTCCCATCCTGCGATGTCTTTAAAATTTGCGCAAAAGCGGAAAACTTAATCAAACAGTTTGTCACGGAAAATAAATTGGCCCACTTTATACTCGAAAATCAAATAACTAAATTAAAAATCAACATATTAAAAGCGTTCGTAAACTGAAAGATAATGCCTTGAGTAGTCATGCTTTTGATCAGCCAGCTACTTTAAATCATAGGCTACTACTTTTAAAAGCAATAGTCGACAAATATTGTGATGTCAGGATACATTATTTGCATAAAATTGACCCAGCGTTATCACAATTGACAAAACGTCAAAAACGTAACAAACTTTCTTTGTTTGAAGGAACATAATAAAGCGGAAACTAACGAAGGAACTGTTTGTCACCTACTTTGTGAAGTTAATTCTAATGCCCGGTTTACATTAGCAGTTGATGCAACATTTAATTATTTTGTATGAAAATATACATATTTCCGAATTTAATAAAACTGACTATGCCATCCTGTTTCCTTAATTATACCTACCAAAGCTATAAGCAAGAAAAATACATAATAAATCAAACAACTTTAAACGGAAAAAACACGATATAGGTACTAGACTTTCTTCATGATTTGATATCTAAAATTAATTAAACATAGGTAATATGTTTAATTTTCTGTGCCATTGGTACCTTGTCATACTGACAAGGTACAAGTGGCAGTTAAATTGTTTTTTTTAACGTACCGCTTAACTTATATATCTTGTTGTTTCAAAGAAAGTTTATGCATGATTAATTTTGCACATATTGTTTGTAGTTCCATTAAAAACTTTCAATAATTGTTTTAGCCGATTAATGGTAGCGTTTTAGGTGGTTGAAGGCTACCTGCACTCGTTACCATGTTTAACATATGTATTGCATTGCACTGAAAGGAATATGTATAGAAATGCACCACACTTGTTCGTAAAGGTGCTATTTATCCTGTAAAAACAGCTTTTGATTTTTAATTTTACTTTCACATTTCAGATAAACGTGTAGATTTCACTTTTAAATATCCAATGATTCGGTATGCTAAATACCTAGGTAATGTAATTTTACTGTTTCCTATGTGATGAAAAACGTTGTATTACATTTAGCAGCAAAGTTTACTCATCTGTCGCTGCACTAGTCGCTACACTGAAGATTCCATGTATCGTACCAATCGCTACGCTCGTGGCTCAATCTTTGAATTTTTCGCTGGTTCAGGTCTCATTATCAGTATAAGAGGTAAACGAACTTTTGCATAGTAACAGTTAAGAAGGTATTATTATTTTGGATTAACCTTAGCTCCAGAGATACTTCTTTTTGTTGATATTAAAGAGATTTTTTCAAATCTAATAAAGGTAACGTAAGGTCATAGGGACTATTCCGTCTAATTCTCGCCGGTGTTGAATTGTATAAGCACAGTACGCAGCTGTCGAACAACTCCGGGTAGTCTGCTGCTTATCGACTGAGTCGGCAGCTGCGTACCGTGCTTTTGTTCAACGAAGGCGAGCATTAGACGGAATAGTCTCTATGGCCCTAGCCACATTAATCTTAAGTTTATCCTACATATTGCGTAGCCCGACACGTACTCGGTCGGTTTTGATTTAAACATTGCTATTGAATAGCAGTGGAAAAAATAATTTATTTGCTTCCATCTATTGACAGTTACATTGAACTACATTTTATTAAACTCGACTGTAAGCAATCGTTTCACTCAATTTTAAAACTTAATAAGAACTTTAAGTTAAATGAAATTTGTGTTGCATTATCTGTGAAGTATGTACATTACAATATTAATAAAATAGGGTTCCGATCTTTTATTTCATTCTGTTTCATTATGATATTAGTAAATTGTTAAAGTAATTATTGACTTTGTTTTCTGACGCTACCTAGATTTCCAACTCAGGGCGCTAATTCCTACAGCTTACCAGTGTAACTACTCGTCCAGTAAAAGTGAGACCTGTTTGACTTGTGAATATGCGCAATCGGAGATCACATCGTAAGTTGGTCAAGTCTTATTTAAATTACCCTTCGTTACTTTATCACCTTGTGGGTAATTGAAAAAAAAAACTTTAAACGACATTTTTATTTATACCTAATCGAAAGCCAAGGAAAAAGTTTCATCGCTCTATCTTCAAAAATGGCGAATTTCCATTCAAACTTTCATTTTTATTTTGCCCTCTTAAGGGTATTTTTTTACTAACTTTGAATCCCATATTTGTTAATATCTAATCAACTGCCTATAAAAACGTTTTAGGCTTCTAGCTTTTAAAGATGACGACCTATCTTTAAAAAAGACAATACTTTCGTACAAAATTTCATCCCCCCTTTTAACCCCTTACAACCCTTTTTTCGCAATTAAAAGTAGCCTATGTCTTTTCTCAGGCTCTAGACTATCTGTGTACTAAATTTCATTTTAATTGGTTCAGTAGTTTAAGCGTGAAAGCGAGACAGACAGACAAAGTTATTTTCGCGTTTATAATATTAAGTTAGGATATTAAATTAAAAACGCAAAACACGCTAAATAACAAGATTTATTTTAAGTTCTTAAAACATATAATATAAACAAACATAAAACACAAAACCGTGTTCTTAACCACCGAAAAGATGAATTTAATACTGTTGCATGCTGACAGTGAAATGTATTAAAAGGTTACATGCCTCACGCGACTGCAGCGCAGCGTTGGTGTTGCGGCGTCGCGTCGTGGCTGTAGCGCCATAATAATACAAATAATACAATAAAATCGTGTTGGGTGTACATACGGTGTATTAATTTCTTTCAAGCGCCGTTATTTATATTTTAACCTTCACTATGTATAATGTTTGGCAGCGTTAATAAAACTGCATTATAAAGGCAATATAATAATATAGGTATGATCATAATCATACCAATCCGTTTGTTGGTGAAAGTCGAGAAAGATATATTTGGCTTATTTCGTTAGCACTTCCAGGCACAGTCACGTTCGTTCATTGATATTTATTGCATGCAGAGGCCGCAAATTCGGATACTCAGACCTGTCTTTCTCTTTTTTCTAAATCCATACATTTTTATTGATACGAGCCCGCAATCACTGCCGAAATCCTGATATATTGAGAGAGGGAATGAAGCGCACGTGAGTAGAACACCTAGCAGGTAAACCCGAAAACTTACCTATAACTAAGTAACCTTTTTTATAAATTATCAAGTTATGGACGACATACTCGTAACACCAAAAACTTACGTATTTTTATCACTATTCGCGTTAAGTGTTTCGATTGCGTCTAGAAATCATCTTCGAACAGAGTGTTGTCACTTCCGCGTCGCAGTCCACACAGTCAACAAATTTATACACGCTCCGTAGCGTAGCGTAATTAGCTCTGTTCCTTCTTAGTGCGACAAAGACAGTTGCGTTTCGTTTGCAACTGAGCCTTAATGACTGGCATTTCGTCTACGCACCCGCAGGGTCAGATACAAATTTGTTGACTGTGTGGACTGCGATGATGATTGCCAGACGCAATCGAAACATGTCACGACAATAGTGATAAAATTACATATTGTTTTAGTGTTATTTCAGGTGTGGCCCCTGTTGTATAGTAAAAATGTTAAATATCAATGCGATTTTTCAGATAAAACTATCTTTACAAGACGCAGCATGCAGGTTCTGCCAGGAAACAGAGGAAACTGCGATGCACATCCTCTGCTCCTGCGGACCACTAATGCACAAAAGAAGTATCCACCTCGGTAGGCACGAACTGCAACCCTGTGAGATACACAACATTACAGCCCAAAGAATTTGGAACTTTCTGGACTCAACGGGAATCAGTAATGAATTATAAAGGGCTGCCACAATAGATCACAACTGGTCGACGCGGCATCTTCACTAGCCCAAAACAACAATAATAATAATAATAATCTTTACGAGACCGTATCGCTGTCGAAAACAGGTCGTGAATACGTATTTCTATATAGTAAGTACCTTGAGTGTACGGTGCGACAATTAATAGAAAAACCGGGATTAAGATGACTCACATCAATCTGATCCGATCCGATCCGGGACGATCTGTCAGGTTCTATAGAAATAATCACATGGTAGCTCAGAGCCCTCGGACATGACGTTTTCTAAAGAAACTGACAGATCGTCCCGGATCGGATCGGATGGGTGTGAGTCATCGTTTCAGCAGATAGGAAATGAGAAGGAATGATGGCGTTGTAACGCACTTTTTCGAAACAGTGGGAGAAAGCCAAATAAAAAAGGATCATACATATCTGTGTTATTTTGTGCTACATTGTTGCAAGAAGTTCAACATTAAAACACATCTTCATGTTTCATATTCTAACATTGTACCCAGAATGTACTTTACTATTCCTTCTGCTAAGCCAAGAGAAAACATAAAAACACTCGACTTTGTGGGAAACGGGTGAAAATGCAATCTCCTGGTAACTAAAAAGTTTCAAGAAAACGATCGTGACGCGCTACCGACTGATACTCTGGATGGGACATACGGTTTGTGCGAATAGCGAATAATGCAGTAGTTGATTAGATATATGTTTTCAATCAACGAGATTAAACACCCACAGATTCAATAGTTAACTGAGTGATAATAACAAGTTGAAAGTCTCCAAACGTCAGTAATATCTGTTACTTTGGATTTTAAATGTATGTGGTCTACATTTTGAACTCTAACTTATTCGCGACGATGCCGTTTACAGTACCTTCACTTGAAAGTTCGTCACTTCGATACGTCTATTCGGCTGTCCGCCAGGGCGTCGTATTAAAAAACGACGGACGCCTGAAGTGCGTATGGGTCTATTAGACCCGGTAGCGACCATTTACGAAAGCGAAAATTTGTTAGTTGTGACTCAATGCGTGACTAGTATTTACATTATTAAAAAAATATTTTAAGGTAAAAGATAGAGGCACATAGAGATTTGTCGAAACAAAAAAGACAATGAAGATAAAAAATGAAAGAATCTGTTATTTTTAAATATTTCTGGTGAAATTTTTGTTTGTGTTAATGAAGAGGACATCCCAAGTAATTAATAAAAGATTTTAGAGAAATTCATTTAGTCGTTTTTAATTTACGGCGATGCAAAATCAACTCGAAAACTTGATTTTTTTCATTGTTCTTAAAAAAAATGCTTGACCAGTGAGTGCTGCTATAGTAACATGTTATATATTTGTAATCTACTCAAGACGCCCTTTCATTTGATACCCCACATGGTACGCATTTTTTTTTGGCAGCCATCTTGAATTTGAGGAAACTACCTATTGATAATTCGAAGTGCTAATAATTTGTCATTTTTACTATGGGTAATTATTTCTTAACATTATTCTGGTTGTACAATTTCCCTTGTTAATGTATATTATGTAATAAAATTGACATTTTCCTATTTTGACGTATAATTACGAGTGGACAATTTTCCATTTGCACCTAATAACACGAAATCTATTTTTTATATTTTCCATATTTAATTGTCATTTATCTAAATATATAAAAGAATAATTGCTGGTAAAGAATATGTCGGTGGATACGAGTATCTTCTCACATTCCAAAATGATCTCTTCATTTTGGAATGTGAGATCAACTTCTATATGTTCATGAATATCGAACTGGCCACTTACGATACTTGAAATAAAGTTCGAATGACCCTTTATACTCACATTTTTCTTCCCGAAGTATGAAACAGCTGAAATCGGCTTGACATTTTTACACGCCCGAACATCAAGTCAACTTAGCGTCTCTTATTGTGTAAGTTGAACAAGGATCACTATTGAGAGATCAAGATGAGGGCACGAGATCGTATAAGTTTACCCACACGATCGAACTGGCAAATCTTCTATTGTTGAGATTATTAACATCGATTACCAAAAATGAGAAAGAGCTGGTTAAGACTATACAACAATATGTTCAGTCAGGTCTAAAAATATCTTCTCAAGTATTTGGCTCTAAAATATATTGTTAGTTAAATATATTAGTATATTTTAATGCAGATGCTAGTACTAGTAGTATAACTGGATGTAATAATCAGTTTAGGGATTTTGTGTGGGGAGCGGGGGACTGTGGTCAAATAATATATGTTATGAAAAATTTCAAGAAATTGACTTTCTTAGCGAATGTATAAATTGTTCTGATAATTTTTGTAATGACATTTCTCACTAAATGGTATTACCTAGATAAGTTGTATAATGACATTATTAGTAGTTAGATAGCCTCAAAATCGAGCTGTAAAACTAAAAAAATGTAAGCGCAAGCAGGTTGTTGGTTGGAATAAGTACGTGAGGGAAGCTCATGTGCGTGCGAGAATGTACTTTTAGCAGTGGCTTCTGTTTGGGAAACCAAAGGCAGGTCAGTCTTATAAAGACATGTTTATCATTTGTTTATTTGTTTACAATGTGTTCTTCCCGTAAAATATTTAAGGATAGGCTGAACTGGTGCCAGGCCAATCAAACTCAAATTAAAATGGATATATTAGCTACTTACCACCAAGCCAAAGAATTTTGGAAATACTCAAGTAAACTGAATTCCAAAACAGGTGTCCTCGCGGCCGTTGACATAGCAAATTTGTTTAGAGCGTCCTTCAAGGCCGAAAAACAAATCCCAGAATGGATGAACCAGGTGCTCTCTACAGATGGTCGTCACTCTAATGCGCCGGTAATATTTTATTTTAAGGAGGTTGATCACGTCATTAAGTCCATGACCAGAGGGAAGTCCCCGGGGCATGACGGACTCAGTATAGAGCGCCTGGTACATGCAGGTGTACACTTACCTCGGGTGCTAAAATTATTTTACATATTACATGGTGCTACTTTACCGCCCTAGGGCGATAATGAGCACTTTAAGTGCCTGAGTCGAATATTCAAAGGGCCAGAATTATGTACTGTAAAACGTCGTACAATACACGTGCGAAGAGTAAATTCGCAACTCGTGTCGATTTAAAAGACTCCCTACGGTCATATTATAATTTATTTTTTCCTCTTTTTCGCCCTTGTATCGTAATGTACGTTTAGCCAATTTGTTACATACTGTACTAACGTCACTCTGCCCTACCATATTGTTAAGAATTTTCGTATCTAAGAACTTCACCTATTTACCTAATAAACTATTAATTTTATCCCATATCCTCTTTATATTATTATTGCAATCTAGAATACTCTGCTTGTCAAAGTAATTCCTTTTTTTAGCTATAGTTTTTGTACATCTATTTCTATACCTCGTATATGCTAACCGCTTTACCATATTCTTCGGATTGTTGGTCCAAATCACAAACAGTCTATCCCTCTCTTCAATCATTAATTTTTTATGACTTGCATATTAATTTAGGAATGGGAGCCCCTTATGACTGACATATTGATTTAGGTAAAATTTTACTTAAAGGAGCGTTCCCAAAAAATCACACATCCCAAGTTTTTTTGGGGCACCCATCCGTCAAAATGTCGAGTGGCTCCCCTTCCTAAATCAAAATGTAAGTCATAAAGCGCCACTATGCAAAATAAATTCCCTTGTTCATCGTTTGTCGTATATCGCATATTTGGCGACTCTAGACCAGAAGCTTAATAGATTTTATGTCAGCGGGTTAAGAACTGTGAAATATACCTATATTTTAAAATAGTTTTTTTAATGAAATAGGTAACAAACGAGCAGACAAGCCGCCTAATGGCAAGCCAGCGGTCATCGCCGCCCATGGACATAAGCAACATCGGAAGAGCCACTCATGCATTGTTGACCTTTGAGCCTTAAAACCCTGACACTCGCTTCTTGAAGAATATCATATCGCAAAGGGAACACCTCAGGTGGTAGGTCGTTCCACATTTTGCACGTTCTGGGTAAAAACGAGCGAGATGCCCGTTTATGGAAATGTGGATGAACCTTATTCCTATGCTTATACTAAGTAAATCATTCACTTTTAAGAACTTTTACCACGATTCACGGTAACAGAATAAAGCCGATTGTGATTTTTTAGTGGTTAAGAACTTATAGTATGTAACAAAAGCTGTTCATAATAAAATTTTAAGAATGGATAAATAACCACAATACACAATTTAGGCGCGGTAAGAAGTGTAATTTTAATTTCCGCTGATTAATGTGGATGAAATTGATGATGATGAAACGTGCGAGAAATTATTTAAAAACATCCAAACGCATAAAAAAAATCGAGCTCCCCAGATTTTCCAGGACTCCATCATCAGATCCTGAACTGTTTCCAATCGGATAAACTGTCAAGTTATTTACGCATCAAAAGCTATCAAAAGCAGACTTGCGCAGTTAGACAAACGTTTCCGAAAATTAGGCAAACGTAAATGAAAAAATCCCGACGAATTTTACCCTCTTTAGAAATCCTAATATTAGCAAAATATACTGTTGTAACCCTAGACAAGAATGCAGAGATCTTGTAAAAAGTTTTTGCTAGCTAATTCTGATGTATGTGTGGCGGCTAGTGGGCCCGCCAATGTTTACTGACGGCTTTGAAGGGGGAAAGCTTTTAAATTTCTTCTCTATCTTTTTGTTCCCACTTTGTAATACTTGATTTAATATTTTATGCTGTCTTTGATTATAAATATAAGTCCCTTTAGTCAAAAAATCGTACCTAAACAAATTAGACAAGGTAAAATGTATTCCGTGAAATAGATATAAAAGTACAATACTTATACTCAAAAAAAAAAAAAATACTTTAAATAACACACATTATAAATTGAAAGAGTTGTCATATACTACACAAAAAGTGACCAAGGCCCCTGGTGAGCAGAGTCCGAAGTACAAGCTATCCAGGAATACGCCGTACCTAAAACAGTCAAAGAACTTAGACGATTCCTGGGTATGATAAACTTCTACCGCCGCTTTGTACCCAATGCTACACAACTACAAGCACCGCTTCATTCCATACTGTCAGGACCTAAAATTAAAGGATCACACCCAGTGAACATGACTCCTGAGTGGCTAAAGGCTTTCGAAGAATGTAAGTCTTCATTGTCTACAGCTACACTCTTAGCTCATCCAGATTCGTCGGCACTACTGGCAATCTTCACGGACGCTTCCGACCCTTCTATAGGCGGAGTACTTCAACAACTTGTTGACGACATCTGGCAACCTTTAGCGTTCTACTCTCACAAGCTTACCAACGCTCAGAAGAAATACAACCCATACGACCGAGAACTCTTGGCCGTATACGAGTCCATAAAGTATTTCAGACATATGGTTGAAGCCAGAGACTTTATAGTGTATACTGACCACAAGCCACTTACCTTTGCTTTTTCGATCAATCGAGATAAATGCTCGCTAAGGCAATTTAGATACCTTGACTTTATCTCGCAATTTACTACGGATCTAAGATTCTTACCTGGAACTCTCCATGTTGTTGCTGACGCCTTGTCTCGCCTTGATGAAATCGCCGTTCCTATTGACTACCAGGATCTTGCACAATCTCAGGAAGATGATCCAGAGCTGCAAGACCTGATCCTCCATGGCTCATCACTTGAACTTAAGAAGATACCTACACTTGACAATAACTTACCAGTCTTCTGTGATACTTCTACTGGACAGCCTCGTCCATATGTCACACCAGAGTTCCGAAAGCAAGTTTTTGACCAGCTACACCAACTTCATCATCCAGGATGTTCAGCTACAGCGCGACTGGTCTCAGAAAGATTCGTTTGGCCAGGGATTCGCCGAGATTGTAGAGAGTGGGCTAAACAGTGCTTGAAATGCCAACAAACCAAAATCACACGTCATACCATTTCACCACTTTCCACTTTCACCACTCCATCCTCGAGGTTCACTCATATTCATCTTGACCTCGTGGGACCTCTTACCCCTTCACCGTCATCGATAGATTCACGCGATGGCCTGAGGTGTTTCCTTTCAGAGACATCACAGCTGAATCCTGTGCTTCCGCTCTCGTGTCTGGCTGGTTTGCCAGATTTGGATGTCCACTTCGGGTGACCACAGACCGTGGTCGGCAGTTCGAGAGTCAACTCTTCAAGGCTCTCACCACGATGGTTGGAGCGCACCACTTACGCACCACTGCATACCATCCTGCCGCCAACGGTATGATTGAAAGGCTACATCGACAGCTCAAATCCGCCATCATGTGCCATTCTTCGTCATCGACGTCATGGACCGAAGCTCTTCTCATAATTCTACTGGGTATTCGAAGCGCCGTAAAGGAAGATTTACAAACTACCCCGGCAGAGCTCGTGTACGGCGAGACGCTTCGCTTACCCGGTCAATTTCTGTCACCTTTGTCGGACTATAAAGCGGCAGATATTACAGACTACGCCATACGCCTTCGTTCTCATATGGCTAAACTAACGCCCAGGCCTGCATCATGGCATATCTCATCTTCGCCATTCTACATACCGCAAGGATTGGAGACCTGTTCCCACGTTTTTCTTCGTGTCGATCGTGTCCGCAGTTCACTAGAACCACCTTACGAAGGCCCATACAAAGTCATAAAACGACAGCGCAAATTTTATGCTATCTACATTAAAGGCAAGCAAAATAATGTGACTATCGACAGACTCAAGCCTGTGTATATTATGCGTAACGTGTCATCTGAAATGCCTGTGACTCAAACTAATAGTGACGATTCCAACGACAAGGAGAAGCGGACGAGAAGTGGAAGGCTCGTGCGGTTTCCTGGCAGATTTCGACCGTAGTCACGGTCTGGCCAGGGGGGCTATGTGGCGGCCTGCACGAGCCGCCTAAGTCCGCGCGCCTGCGTGTTGCGGCGCGTGGTCGTCAAGCAACCAAAATAACACTTCTGTCTACAGCTAGAGAAAACTAACTCGCGAATTTGTGATTATGATTAATTATTTTCTTTACTGTATTATATTTTGTACATACGATTTGATGTAAATAAAACGTGTAAATACTATATTCAGTATTAATAGCCTCCAAGCCAACTCCTACCTCACCCACAATGCAATACATTGCGTGCTGAATTTGTATGTATGGAAAAAAAAAACATCCTAAATAAATTAATGTAAATAGGTTCCCTAGGTCCAATATGTGAACCCAATGTCAGGTTTACCGACGATATTTAAATTAAACCACAATGCCACTTCAAATTATATTATATTTAACTTCAATCTTCACTGTACCGAATTACTTATCATAGTTTTAACTCACTACTACTCATCACACTTGCTCACAATTTCAAGTCGAACGACCGAATGCCGCCTGTGTCTTGGAATCGGTTATCCGCGTTTTTCGCCCTACCACTTCGTACTTGATAATGGCGCGAAACGGAAACAGGTACCCGATTCCAAGTCAATTACACGGCTTTATTTCAATGAACTTTTAACTATATAAACAAAAATATTTAACTATATAAACAATAATTTATAATAAATACGATTAAATTTGATTGAAGTGTTAAACGTTATTTACGTTAAATACACGTTTTCAATTATAATCATAACCTTTAAATGACATTTAGTTTCAAGTTCCCACACTAGGTAATTTCGCGTAGGTCAAACTGCGATTAATAATATGATAAAGCTTACAGATTGTAATCGTCATTAAAATATTCGCCCGTATCAAATACCCACGCTGTATAAATAATAGATTTAAAAAATCGGCCATGACACGACGACGCGCGCTTGGATAGGGATGCTCAGTGCAGGTTTCCATAGTAGTTCGTCTGTCGCAATACGCATACTAAGGACACAGTCAACAAAAGAAAGTATATTTAGTAGTAGCTACTCGTAGAGGCATATATGATCTTATTAAGAGCAATAATCTTTCATAAACTATCTTATAGTTAAAATATATTTCTAAGTTTTCTTTTTAGTTAAAATGTTATTCAAAAATATATTGTGTTTGTTTTATCACTTTATCGGTGTAATGTATAAAAACAATGCCAAATTTTAACTTTCTACTTAAGCTAGTGCTTGCGGTCACTGAGATAAGTCCCATACCATACGGACATTCGAAAAAAATGAATACGACACAAATTACGTTTATTATTGTCTAGTTTGATACATATACATAGGTTAACAGGTTAGCTGGGACAGTCAAGTGTAAAAATATGGGTGGACACATCTTACTCAAAAATATGTCCCATAGCATTTTATTCCATTGTAATAAGAGCGTAGTACCATATTTATGAGACGATTTTGTTGATACGTATTTTTGCACTTGACTGGACAAGAGATGATTATCAAGACGACACATAACACCAATTAAGAAAAGACATGGGACAAATCAGTTGGAAAGAACTAGATGCGAATACCTACTTATCGACTAGGTATGTCTCAAACCACAGTGCTTATGCTGGTTCCAACTAGGTACCTATAGCGATTGGATTTTTACTGGCGACAGAGCGAATCATAATCTCTTAGGTGGCCGACGTAGCCTGTTTTGGCAGGTGCTTAGCGGGTCCTACATCTAAGTAGTTCACGAAATATATTACAATCAAATGTATTTCTATAACTTATAAACAATTAAAAAAAGCATTAAATGATAGAGGACTGATAAAAAAGAAAATCATAAAACAAAACAATCTCTAAACCCCTTATAGTATGATTATAAAAGTATGTAAAATATAAAAAACCTGCTAAGAGTATGTCGACCAACGCTCAGTGTAGGGTTCCGTAGCTAACCGTCCGTCACAATAAGTGAACTTAGAAGGTGTATTATTAGATAGGTTAAACACAAAACTATGTTCGGAATCTTTCCGGTGGACTTATCAAAAGTAAAGGTTAAGCTTAATATGTTCTCAACTAGTTATGGTATGAAACAAGTTCAATAATAATGACGTTAGAGCGCATTTAATAACCTTTTGCCTCAGTGACAAATAGGGTAAAAAAGTTCTAGTTGTAAAAAAACACGAAAATGCAAAAGTAGAAGTTACGGTAAGTAGCCAACTTTTACATAGAAAACGTAAGGCGTGATTTAAAGTTGCTTTTTTGGTAGGTATATTGTAGGTATAGCTAAAGGGATGTATGAAAGTGCATTTTACACTACATTTTATAAAATTGTACTTTCGGCGTAGGTAATATTTAAAAATCTTAAAAAAAACTTTTTTTAGTTTTTGATATGAAAACTATTGATTTTTGTGTCATTAGTTGCTATAAAACTTTGAAAGAATAATACATTTGGAACAGTTTGAGGTACCTTGCAATTATTGAGATGAAAGGCTGCATAAATGACATGCTTTCCAAACAAATCCAAATTTTTGGGTTTTGCTTAAGTCTTCAACTAAAGGTTGGCGTACCTGTTCATGGTAAGAAAAAATTGAATACTATATTTAGAACAATTTGAGTTGACATTCGTTACTATAATTTGATGTAGCAAGACTTCAAAGAATGCCTTTTTACCTGAAGATAATAAAATGTTGGATTTACGTAAAGTTTGCAGATAAATATCGGCACACTGTTCTTCAGATGTAATAAATACAATTACGACGATTGAGCACATACAACACCCTTGCATATAAGTGCAAAATGAGATTAGTAAACCTAGTAATTGCAAAAAAGACAGGACATTGCAAAAAATAGAAATTTTCCAGTCATAGGCCAAAAACAAAACTTTGATTTTTGAGAATATTGGGCATTAATATTGTTAAGTTGTACAGGTTAATAAAAATTATAAAACTCACATAACAAATTATAAGAAAGAAGCTTAAATTACCTACAAAAAGTTACGAAATGCGAAATATGGTGAATTTTGAAGCTTTGTCTTAAAAACTATTATGTCCAAAAATACCTCTCTAGTCTCATATATTACTGTAGTAAATTAAGTCTAATTTAAAAACGCCTCACCATCATCTAAAATAATATCAAAATGATCGTGCTTTTTTTTCAATTGTGACAAAGTTGCTTTTGGCTCTCGAGGTCACATACTTGGATTATTCATTGAACCAACATGATAAACAAATCTGCAAACAATCAAAACTGCCGGATTTGACGCATACGACCGCATATCTTCAAATGTCTATCTTATAATGAAATATATTCGGGATCGGGCTCGCTATTGTCTGTGCAAGGTTGCATCAAACCCGATGATACCTACTATTTTTGCTGAATAATGATCTACAAAAACAGGTCTGGGTGAATTAACTAGCCAATGACATATTTACTATCCTACCCCTAGGCACCTACCTGGCATACATGCAAAGTTTTATTTCCCAGGTATTTTATTGGCTCGGCGGAGTAACAGCGAGTTTACGACGAGACTGTGACAAAGTAGCTCTAAAGCACCTATTTGTTTGGTTTAGTACCCATAATTTACTCATGCCGACGTGCATGTATTTGGGTCATGGGGTACGAGTGAAAGGGATTAAAATGAAAGTGCCATTAATGTTCATTGATGTATTACATTATTTTACGAACCTGGATTATAATTACATAAAACTACATCAGTAAGTTTTTAATTATATTTTATAATACATGTGTAGCTATATTAGCTACGTACCCGACCTTGCGAGTCCGGGTAAAATTAAGGAATAACAAGAAGAGAGGAATGCAAAAGCAAGGTAGGTAAGGGTAATTATACCCTGCAATGAGTGACATCGTAATATACCTATGCGATTGAATCAGTTTTTAACTGGTTTTTAAGTTTTAAATGTCAATGAGTTTTTTATATTTCTAAATAAAACCGGCGACGTGCGAGTCGAACTGCCCACCGAGGGTTCGGGACAAGGATGCTCCCCCCTCCTCATTAATGACTTTAAAAATACTGGTGTCACGGAACTCTCAGTGTGCGGCAATTATACGGTTTTCGGATTTGCTTCTTGCCAAATTTCATGATTCTAGGTCAACGGGAAGTACCCTATAAATGTTTTTCCCATTGCAAATGTATTATGAATCGTGTCATTGCGAAATATTTAAACATCATGAAATATATATGGACTTTTTATTTATTTATTTCATTGCATGTTTGAGAAAAGAACTATACATGCCTTGCCGTAAAAAGAGCTTAAACGGCTTCGTAGCCTAAACGGCTTCGTAACGCATCCCTCCCGCATCCCTCGCGGCATCCCTGGTGCGCCGAGTGCGGGACAGTCCCAACAGAATTCTTAGGATGATAGCGGATAAACCCGATTGTGCTATTTTGTTGCACTGTGAGGGGCTGCACTCTCCCACCAGTGCTATACAATGGTAGGTTTGTTTGTATAAGAATATATAGGTTTAATATTTCTTTTTTTTTATGTGATGAGTACTTGTAAAATATGTGTCCAGTTACACGAAATAAATAATTTTGATTTGATTTGATTTGTAACCTATACGACTTCGCTACGCTTAGCCGTCTATACCCGTTCTTTCCCGGTGTCTGCACTAAAAGCATTTTTGCGCATAATAGTACATTACTGCAGACGCCGGGAAAGAAGGGCTTAACGGGTGAGTATGTATATAGACGAGCCGAGCGTTAGCGAGGCCGGGTAACCATACGAAGCCGTTAAAGCCCTTTTCACGGCAAGGCATGTATAGTGCTTTTCTCAAACATGCAATGAAATAAATAAATAAATCTCCAAAAATATGATAGTTTTATTCCTAGAAAAACTAAAAGTTGACTTGACGAATTAATATATCTAACACAAATATTGCTATTTAGTTCGTGGTGATTCTAACATGAATTTAGTCTATAACGATAAAACAGATGATCCATAAATATTTCACGATGTATAAATATGTCGCAATGTAAAATGTACCAAACACGAACAGCACTTGTTATGCTGTGACAATGAAAATTATAACCTCTTTACAAATTTTTGTAATTCCTACTTATCCTTAGATAGACAGACACAGTTCTCACTTAAACAAGAAACCAATTTAGTCTAAATAGTTATCGTAATATTAACTAAACACGCATGCATTTTGGGTAGCCATATGCCTTCCGACATCTCGTTTGTAATTTGCGCCATCAATTAATTTAGAGCCCATTCAATTTTACTTTTGCATTTCGCACTTAATTCTGGTGGGGCTCAATGAATAGTCATTTCTTCTTCAAAACTCGACGACAACATTATTATAATAAATAACAATGAACAATAAAACCATTGAAATATAATAAAATAATCAAAGTTATTTAACTTAACCTCCAAAATTATTAAAAAACTACCTAGGCGTTTTTTCACACGCGGTTTGAATAGACGCTTTTACGTTTAAATTTATTTTAATATTTGAAATGTACCTATATTTGTGTGAGTAAATTTGCAATAACGTGTTGTTACTTATGTTCATATCGATGTCCATTTTATATAAATAAAACTTGAAAATATCATTACTTATTTTTATTTTTAATAGGCACTGTGGCAGAATGTTATCATGAAACAAAACGGCACGGTTTGAGTAGACACTTTTACCGCTAATGTTTAAATTTATAATGTGTTATTTGTTATGTTCATGTCCATATCGATTAAGTATCGACTTAATATATTCGAATATATAATTTATTGTTTTTTTTTAATAGGCGTACTGGCAGAATGTCATCATGAACCATAGTAATGAAACTGTTATAATGGCTAAAAACCATGTGACTGTGTCACACATTTATGTGGAATAAAATTAAAAAAATATTACTTCCCGGCCTAGGCCTTCAATTTTGTATGAAATTTCATTACGTGTCTCTCAAGTTGCCCCGCCTGAAACGTGGTACTTTGAAGCCTATTAAAACGAACGTTATAACAACATTTCATTGCATGTTTGAGAAAAGCATTTTAAAACTTTGTATGATACAAGAGTTGAAATGTAGGGTTATTGCCAATCGGTGTTGGTATACCAATAAAAAAACACCAATACTCTTTCGGGAAAGCATTTTTTACGCACTCGCATCATAAATAACTATTTTTTAATCCTTAACTGGGTTGTCTACAATTAACCGAACAAAAAAATGACCTTACAAAAGAATCGATGTCAGGGACGTGCGAGGAAGTAGCTTTTTACACTGGTGTGGAAAAGTAGCAATTGCTTTACATAATTAAATCCATATTTACTATGTTTTAAGCCAGTTACTCTAGTCACTTTTAAGCTACCGAGCTGAAACTTAGCGGTCTTGCAGCGAATAATTCCACCGGAAGATTTTGGAGTCGCATAAAGGAGTCTCGGGTCAGACTATACCAAAGGGGGGCCGATTTTGGGACTTAGTTTTTTTTTTTTGAAAAATGCAAAAAACATAGGGGTTACAAAAGACTTAGAATAATTTTCAAGATTTTGATGAAATAACCACTTTTTTCTTAATAAACTTTTCTCTGAAATCAAAAATGGCTGAGTTAGAGGCCTTCAAAGGTTGAAGTTTTTGAAGGGACTTGTAAAATTTTCATCGAGAGTGGTGTCATTATAACAGTATTTTTAAATGATTGTAATGTGTAGATGGCGTCAAAACAAGCATCTTTTATAGGAAAAACTTTTCTCTAAACTTAAAAATGGCCGAGTTAGAGTCCTTCAAAGGTTGATGTTTTAAAATGAGCTGGGAGTTTTTACTTGCTCGGCTCGCGCGCTGTAAGGTCGCAGTTCTACCTAACACTCCTCCTCGCTTCGCTCGTCGTCGTACCTACACCGACCTTCCTTAAGGTGCCATTCTGTAAAGCATTTTTTATTAAAAAAAAGTCGGTTTTGGCGCTTCGCCGGCCGCTGCCGCGGCACGCTCGCTTCGCTCGCTCGGCTCGCGCGCTGTAAGGTCGCAGTTCTACCTAACACTCCTCCTCGCTTCGCTCGTCGTCGTACCTACACCGACCTTCCTTAAGGTGCCATTCTGTAAAGCATTTTTTATTAAAAAAAGTCGGTTTTGGCGCTTCGCCGGCCGCTGCCGCGGCACGCTCGCTTCGCTCGCTCGGCTCGCGCGCTGTAAGGTCGCAGTTCTACCTAACACTCCTCCTCGCTTCGCTCGTCGTCGTACCTACACCGACCTTCCTTAAGGTGCCATTCTGTAAAGTTTAGAGAAAAGTTTTTCCTATAAAAGATGCTTGTTTTGATGTCATCTACACATTACAATCATTTAAAAATAAATACTGTTATAATGACACCACTCTCGATGAAAATTTTACAAGTCCCTTCAAAAACTTCAACCTTTGAAGGCCTCTAACTCGGCCATTTTTAAGTTTAGAGAAAAGTTTTTCCTATAAAAGATGCTTGTTTTGACGCCATCTACACATTACAATCATTTAAAAATACTGTTATAATGACACCATTCTCGATGAAAATTTTACAAGTCCCTTCAAAAACTTCAACCTTTGAAGGACTCTAACTCAGCCATTTTTAAGTTTAGAGAAAAGTTTTTCCTATAAAAGATGCTTGTTTAGACGTCATCTATACATTACAATCATTTAAAAATACTGTTATAATGACACCACTCTCGATGAAAATTTTACAAGTCCCTTCAAAAACTTCAACCTTTGAAGGCCTCTAACTCGGCCATTTTTAAGTTTAGAGAAAAGTTTTTCCAATAAAAGATGCTTGTTTTGACGCCATCTACACATTACAATCATTTAAAAATAGTGTTATAATGACACCACCTCGACCAAAAATATTCTGCCCCCCCTTTGCTACAGTCCAACCGAGTCTCGCCCAAAGCAGTGCAATTTTATATATAAAATCTCTTATAATCTTTAAATCTCAATCTCTCTGCGTGTGTCCCATGACTCGGGCAGGTGCAACATCTGCCTTTGCGTCAGGCCTTTGCGTGTGTTGGCTTCGGCTCCGCGTACGCCTTCCAAAGGTCCGGAACACCATTGTACCGTGATGCGAAAGACAAACATAATATTTTCACGGTTTTAACTTTCATTTTGTAATATCTATATGATAATTTAAGTTTTGCTGAGACGTAGAAGGTACCCTTTCTCAACATACCTTAGGGTAAAAAGTAAACTACCCGAAATCGAGATAATACGCCCACATTTTCCGAGATATTTCAGTTTTTACACTCTTTCGTTTTCTGTATCCACCAGAGTATAAAGAGAGCCTACTGTGCGAACGTAAAATCTCAGTGTGTTTGACATACGGTACCCAAGGGAAATTTATAACCGAAACTGGAAAATTGAATTTAAAAGTGAGCCTTATAATTTCTCAGTTTTTTTATAAAGTATATAATTTTGTTTTATGGAATATTATTTGTTATTCTTACAATTAGGTAGTTCTTGTGTGTATTTCATAACACGGCCTTTATTTTAAATTGACCCTACGACTGTACTGAAAAAATACCGTTGCAGGTGTAACAACTTATTATGATGCAAGTAAAATCGTAAATCATCTTATACATTCAGAATAATTCTCATCATAGTATAACAATATTCATGGCAAAATACATGTTATTACTTCAGTAAGTAAGATCAAACTCTGACGTTTACTTAACGCTTTCACAGTCTGTACTATCAAAATTTAGGAAACTTAGCATATATACTCGTAGCATAGACAGACTATAGCAACAGACCTACTAATTCCAAAACGTATGAATACCTTCACGGTGATTTCATTAAATGCCTAACAGAATTTAAGTAAGTACAAATAAATACGACATTCATAATGGGAGCATGGCAACGGAATCAAATCTAACATGGCGAATTGTAAGGACTAAGTTTTCCCTATTCGAACGCAATTTCCACACATGGCCAGAGGGCGTGAGTGGTGTTCGCTCAAGCGAGTTTTATTTTGTTACAGTTTAATTTCGAGGAAATTTCTCATCTCGGGCAAATTTACGCCCCTCTTTGCAGTAATAGGCGAAATCCAAATAATATCGCTGGGACGGTTCTTGGTGAAGTTTTTAATGGTTGTTTGCAACTGTAATTTTTGAAAATAATGTCGTGTTTTTTTCTTTTTGAAAGTTATCAAGCTCATCTCGAGCTCAACCAAACATTGAAAGTGTTACCTGTTATGAGCGTAATTAACAGTTGTACTAAACACACTGTCTTCTTCGATTCAAGCCATAAGCCGTAGTTTCAAAAAAACCTATCTAGTAAAAATTAATTAAGGTTCCCTTTTAATCGTATTATTACTGACTTAAGTCAATTGAACCAGACACAGTAACTAACTACTAAATATTTGGGGACAATCATACGTACTATCGCGTTCAGAATTGCATGGGCAGTTTATGAATGAATTAATTACCTATTCTATCTAAAATTCCAAACAGAGTCGACGAAATTATACCGTTGGTTGCTTTTTTTGTTTGGTGTACAACTATCAATTTGGAATAAACTTGCAAGACACACAGAATGATAATGTGAGTAAACAAAACATATCAATGTAATTAAAAATTAATTAATAGATGAGGGAGAAATGTTAAAACTTCAGTGTTTACTACTTGAGGTGAATATGTTATTGAGGAGACTTCGATAGCGTTTAAACGAGGATTTTAAAAGAAACCAGTGTGCTTACCATCAGTTGTACGTGGCCGTATTCGATAGCGACTGCGGTGTTTGGGGATATGTCAGTCTCGCTTCTGCCAGAGTAATGATAAGAGCGAGACGGAAATACTTTCGAGCGCCACATTTGCTATTGAATACAGATGCGTGCAACTCGTGGTAAGCACACTGCAGGTGACTGGAATGCTATACGTTATTTTACATTATTTTTATTTTATTTTAATAAACTTCCAAAAAAGACAAAAATGTCTGTCAATTTCTTTTTCAAAAAATCTACCTATTTTCACGGGGTAGGGGCACGTCAATATATGGATATTCGTACGTAACGTACAAACATTTATGTCACATAGACGTCAGTCCATACATTCGGCAGAGGGGTAGGCCTTGGGTAGACCTGTGAATTGTTATTCCGTCTGGTTTATTTATTACCTTAGAATTATGGTTTAAGACATTTATTTCTCAAAACAATACAATTCAATTGACTTGAGAAATATAAATTGGATTTTTAAGAGTAAATAAATTACACAGTAACATGCAGAGAGAACTATAAACTATTTGTAAAAAAACATCAAAACATTTAGTTAGTAACAGTAAAACATGGCATTGTGAGACAATAACACTGTGATTCAATTACAAGAGAGGGTAAACTTATGATTAGGACAGAAGGTAGATGGGTGCGTATGACGCGCATCGACCGGTTAGAGTATCATTGCAGCGGAACCAATTACGTTTGCGTGTGATAGCAACATAAGTAAACTGATTCATAGCGATTAACTATCAATACCAGAAAACCTGGATATAAAGTGATTTTTTGGAATTTTTTTATATAATAGTTCGGAATTGATTTATTTTATGTCATTTGGCAGATTTTTATATATTTTAGCTCCTTCGTATAGTATTTTTCTTTTACCATAGTTCGTTCTGGGTGACCGAAGACAGATATTATTTGCACGTCTAGTTAAACGTTTTTGTATTTGTGATTTTTTTGTGAATGATATTTGTGTATGAATTTGTTTATTTAGAACTTTTCGAACGAGAATGCATGTTTTGTAATGGTATAGCTGTGTGAGTGTCATTAATTTAGTTTCTTTGTAAAGTTTTACTGTTGGAGTTAGAAAGTTATAGTGAAATAATAATTTATCAATTTTATTTTGAGATACCTGAATTTTTTTAAGAATAGTTTTTCCAGCTGAACCCCATATTTGTAATAAATACTCCAAATGCGGTTTGACCATTTGAATTATAAATTATGTAACAAACCGCTTTTGGACAACAACGAGCTGTTCCGCGGAGTGAACCCATAAGTGATGCAAGGTTGGACCTTAGTTTTTCTAGATGTGGTTTCCAGGTTAGTTGGCTGTCGAGGGTAAGACCGAGATATTTTTCAGTATATACTGAAAATGTTAATGGTTGATGTTTAATGACTAATGGTGGATGGGTTTCTATTAGTTTGTTTTTTGCGTGAAAATAATATAGTTCGTTTTAGCAACGTTGATTGTTAATAAATTGTGTTGAAACCAAGTGTTTAAATTATTTAAATCATTTTGGGCTTGCTCTATAACTTTTGTTATACTCTTATGAAAGTAAAACAAGCAGGTATCGTCTGCATATCATAAGATTTCTCCTTTTAAGCCTATTTGATTTATATTATTTATGTATATTATAAACATGAATCGACCCTTGAGGAATTCCGTATGTCACTATTTTTGGGGTGCTCATTGTATCACAAATTTTGACAACTTGTTGTCTGTCAGCGAGATATGACCGAACCATCTGAAGTGCAATATCTTTAATGCCAATGTGATGGAGTTTCTTTAGAAGCGTTCGTGGCTTATCGTATCGAATGCCTTTTTTAAATCAACAAAGACACCCAGGGCTATATTTTTGCTATCGATATTAGTTTTAAGTTTTGTGGTTACATCAATATTTGCCAATAGAGTGTTTGATCTTGGTCGGAACCCATATTGTGTATAAAATAGAAAATTGATGGAGTCTAGATATGCGCATAGCCGATTGTAAAGTACTTTTTTAAATATTTTTGAAAACATTAAAATGAGGGTTAAAATGATGAATCATCATCTTATCTATCGCAATACTAACTTGTCAAACAGTTCAAAGTGGTTTTATATATTAACTGCGGTAGATCCCGAAGGCTCTGGCCTCCGGCCGCAAATAACTCAGCATCGAAAAAAAAAACTTTCGCATGCGCCCAGGGACTGTGCTCTCGATAGTAACAGTGACATATTGTGTCATCGCACATTTTATAAAACATTGTGTACTTTTTCACTTCGTCTATCCTAATTTAGAGTTTTAAAACATACAATTTCACCCAGTAATATTGTATTTACCCTCTTTGGAAGAGCAGTATCTCTTAATACAAGTATTTACAATACTTAAAAAGAGATACTAACATAGTTACTGCTAAATGTTGTATGTTACCAAATAAATCATTTTTCATTTTTTAAATTTGCCAGAATTAGCTTAAATATTAATTTGCCGAGATCTTGTGATTGGTTCAAATTTGAGCTGAATATCTTCGTTTTTAAGGACATATTATTATTCAATACAGTTGCTCAAAAAAGCCGTTTTTTGGCTGTTTTGCATGCGCAAATTAGTTTTTGCGAACTGGTGCTTTTTATTGTAATTAGAAAACTCCCGTGAGTATCAGACATATTAAAATTCTCAGAGCGGGTTACTCACGTCAATAAAGTCGAAAATAGCTCGACATGTATGGAATTTTAATATGGTGCTTTTTACTTTTCCTATATTTTTAAATTTAGTTTTGTTGCAGTTCATGACTGCTTACCGAAGAGTATTATTGTTCTTTAACTTTACCGAGATGTAATAAAACTAAATACCTACTATTAACGCAAATATATTAAATATATTGATATTTCATATTTCATTATTTACCTCTTCATCATAATAATGTTCAGTCATTGAAAATATTAAACATTGAAAACAGTTCTTATATATCTGTGTGTATGAAACGGGTGGCCCTCTACATCCCTAACAATTTTTGTCCTAAAATCACTTGCCCTAACCGTTTTGTCCTAATGGGCATTACTGCCGTCCTAAGAAAAAAAGACGTATCTAACATTTTTTGCGAAATTGAGTTATACACATATTTGGAATCGGCTAAAAAAGGCGCATCTGCCAGTATTTTTAATATTGCTAAAAAATGATCAGATGTCGACTTTATCGACTACCAAAAAGGGCACATCTGCAAAAAACCTGCCTATGCTACTAGATTGAAAAGGCGTTTCTTTGCCGTACTACAAATAAGAGGCGCATCTAGGTAGATGCGTCTTATTTGATTTATAAAACGCATGCAGGATCATACGTTGAAATGGCGCTTCTACATTGTACTAAGAAGAAAAGAAGTTTCTAACACACATACGCCCCTTCATTCTAGTATTTTAAAGATAAAGCCAGACGTAAGCGCCAGAAGCGTCTTTTCTACGTAGTGTTGATAGGTTTGCTGATGTGAAAGGGGAGCGCAGTTAGTATGGCGGTTGAGTCAGTTGCGCCCGCGCCACCGACGTGTTACCACCAGAGATGGGCATTATTCGAATAAAAATTTATCTAAATGATCATTCGAATGACGAATAATCCACCAATTTTTTATTCGCGAATGATTTATTCGCGGATGATTTATTCGCGGATGATTTATGCGCGGATGATTTATTCGCGAGTAACTTATCGGCGAATAAATATTTCCACCGGTTTTTAACTTGATGAATGACTTACTTATTATATTACTCCTATACATTTACTAACAATATTTAACGTTTGTTGGCTATTCTATTAAATAAATAAAAAAAGAATCATATATTAAAAATTACAAATTTTTACTAAAGTTCACGATCGTCTCAGAGTTTAGTGATCTATTCGATATGATCTATATGAGCCCCGTTAATTTTGTTATGTACCTAGTAAAAAACTGCACGTGTTTAATGATTCGTATATTGAGCCTAGGTGGCGAAATAGGAATCTTAATGCAGCAAAATGTGTAGAAAAATGCTTTTTAGTGCCGACCGGCAACAACACAATGGGATTATCCTACCTGAATGATTATTAAATTTGTTACATTTTTTCCAGACGTGTTGAGGTTACAAGAAATAAGACCATACTTCCATTATTCTTTAATGGGACCAAACCCACAGTCGCTTCGCTTATCGTAAAATAACAACTTTTGTTTAAAATGAACACCTGCGTTGTTGCAATTATGTATGTTATTTTTTGACAGCGATATTCAAAAAGTCTACATTATAACGTTGTCTATGGTGTTCCATAAGAATACTGCTTCTATGGATTTTCATACAATATATTAGCACTGTTGTTGTTTTTTTTTTCTATAGTGGGCACAACATTTTCCCTATTCTGCCACGTTTCTAAATTTAGCTTTTTACGCTAGTTTAGCTGTCGTAGAAAAACTAGGGTATGCTCATAATTGTGTCTTAAAACTCTCGGGTCTATTATTAAAAACTCGGCATCGCCTCGTTTTGTAACGGCGACCCTCAAGTTTTAAGAACCCTTATTATCACTGTCGCATAAACTACTATTATGTATTTTGTTATAACAAGAACGGATTCCACAATTATACCTATTGATGAAGAAAATGATACCATAGAAGTCAATTACTTTTTATTACTTTCTGAGCAAAAAAACCGCCTAATTTCTATGGCATAGATTTTGTCAAGTTTCTGTACATTTCAATTAGGGCTTGTGATATACGTGTTACACGCGGAACCGTAGCTACGTAGCCTTAGCACCGGCGGATCCCGTACTACACGGTCACGTCAAAGATACGTATCCGTTTCTGGATTCGGCTACGTTCCCGCGAATCTCGGCTTCGGCTCCGCTCGGCTTCTTTTAATACACATCTTTTACAATGTGTACTGGTCTATTTTTTTTTTGCCTCCAACATAATATTTGCATCTTATTATTTTTGATCTCTTAAATTTTTATTTAAAATGCAAAAGTATGGAAATTGAATTTAAAAACTCGCCCCTTGCATTACATTCGGGGGTCTTAATAACACGCATAAAATCTACACTTAACGTCCCGGTCACGACTGGATCCGATCTACGTATAAATAAGATACGTATCTCCGTGTACACGTAGCTACGTATCTTAATTACTACGGGTACACGAAACACGGTCACGACCAGGAGCACTAATTTCAATGACATATACTATCTCCGTAAAAGGGGCCCCGTAGTTCGCATTAAAATAACCGAAAATAAAATTAATTCCATGTAAACTAGTAAGGTCATAATGTTTAAAAGAAATTCTGTCAATGAAACTAGGCGGTTGAAATGAAATTGAGTTATGAATTCATAATTAGATAGCTATTTTAAACAGAAGTTGATAAGGTATTAAAAAATTATCCGTGGCAATTCATTCGGCGAATAAATTATTCGCGGATAAATTATTCGCGAATAATTTATCCGCGAATACAAATAATCATCCGAAATTTCATCCGTCATCCGCGAATGATTTGGTTATTCGTCATTCGTCATCCGTCATTCGAATAAATTTTGCCCATCACTGGTTACCACAAGCACGCGCGCGGTTTTCCGTGCGCCAAAAAACGACAATGGTAAAAAAATATTACCTTGTTTACCATTATAAAAAATAAAATCATTTATTTCGGACAACATAGAAATCCATATTGAGTTAGTAGGTATTATTATACTATGTTACAAAACTTAAATGTTAAACTTAATACTCATAATTGACTAAGGAGCGGTGCAGGCTTGACCAGTGCTGACAATAGCGACTGTCATTATGCCAGTCTGTTTGTGTTAAGTTTTTCATAACAATAATATATATAAATTGTGAACGGCATTGTTAAAAACCCCTCCTCACCGCATGGCGGCTGCCTGTGACTGAATTTATTGAGAAGTGTTGCTTTGAGATTTAAATATTGATAGCACTAAAAAAAAATCGACACACTTGCTCATAACGTGAATCTTATTTGTATCGCTTTTAGGCTCATAATCCTAGATATTATACACGCGTGCATTTTCATTATATTATTACACTTAGTTTTTAATGATTTGTTACAGTCTCATCGAGCGAGGTTAACACGTTGCACTAAAATACTTTCTATGGTTCATTCAAGCAAACCATGTCATTCGCAACCGTCTACATCGAAAAGTTATTACGATGAGCAGGTGCCTTCATGCAGATTTACACGAATTTTTAGATAGCCAGGCAGGATGCCCTAGACCTTAATTGTAATATCAACCCTGACGTAGATTTTGATTCAAATGACTCGTTTTTAGATAAAGATTATGTACCTCCGTGTTCAAAGCCCGCAGAAAGTTCAGAAGACTCAGACAGTTCCACAAATACTATACCTAACTCACAGCCTGTTAACGTTATTATTCCTGAGTCACCAGAAGTCTCTGACTCAGGCAAAGAAAACTCTGACCAAATTACAAAAAAAGGGGGGTCTAGAAAACGTAAAAGGTATGACGAGACACCAAAGCAGAGAAAATTTATGAAAAAAGTACTACGTTGTAAAAACATAACT
Organism: Lathronympha strigana; assembly: GCA_949128165.1. Taxonomy (NCBI): domain Eukaryota; kingdom Metazoa; phylum Arthropoda; class Insecta; order Lepidoptera; family Tortricidae; genus Lathronympha; species Lathronympha strigana. The sequence goes on along the minus strand of OX421901.1, from coordinate 27,227,180 downwards.
AGCCAGAAACGTCTTTTCATTGTAGTATCGAGTATTTTTATCGGATTTTTTTACTAAGAAGAAAAGGAATTTTCGACTTTTTATTAAATTAAATTAAATAAACTTGATTTTCAAACTAACATTTCGATAAAATAGGTGTTACTACACATTTCTGAAAATTAAAAATATTGAATTTCCGGTTTGTCTTTGAGCAGCAATTTTTTTAATTTTCTGACAACAAATTAATTTTTATCTCCGTTTACAAGGTAATGTAGATACGTCTTTTTTCCTAACGACGGCAGATTAGCTCTAACGATCTATTGCCATAACAATTATTTTCCATAACGTAATGGTTGCCCTAAAACTCATTTGCCCGAAGCATTTTTGGCATAACATCAATAACCCTAATGTGTTTTTTGAGGTAGCGGGGAGTAGCAGAATTAAAAAGTATGCCAAAGAGAAGTGAATGAACAGTGTTGACAGCTATATACTTATTTTATTAATATTTGGTAAAAGCTAAAAAGCATCATACTCAAAGTAATAGAATATGTAGGTATATAGTACCTGCAACCTGTACACAATTTGTTACAAAACATAAATTTTACGTATTTCTCGTTTTTCAGCGTTTCGGGCGCTGCACTTGAAAGGCGGTTCCAACGCATTGTGCTTGGAATGAGCGCATGAAAATTAAATGTCTGTCGTGGGCCGAGCGCTTATTCGAGCTCACGACGTCGAGATACGCCAGATCCGGAAAAAGCGAAAACATTTGAATGTATTGTAACGGGCTTCAATTCATTTAAATCTTACCTAAAATACACTTGTGTTATCATGTGTATTTTCACCATCAAAATAACAAGACTTAACACCTAATATTTACGGTAGCGTTAGATCGATAACACTGAATTCCTTTAAATTATAGTAGTTATTTATACTATATTGACTATAATTAACACTTAAGCATTGTAACGAAGGATATGTGGCAAGGGGCGTGGCGCGTGTCGCCTGTCGCCTCGACATGATGAAATTAATCATTAAAGTACGCACCGCTCGTTGATGGCTCATTATGCTGAAATTTAATGATATGACGTAAGTTATATTGGGGTACTTAAATGCGCTATCCGCGCACTATCAACGTACGGATATTTTAATTTACCATATGCATGCTTTTTTAAAGATGTTATTCAATTATATTTTCTCAAACATGATCGGAAATGTTTGCATTATTGTCACGAAATGAAGACATGAAGGTTCTTGTTTATGGCTCCCCACATTTACTTCTTGGCCTTAGGCGGTGAAGTAATTGTGTGGCGTAAGTATGAACGAAACATTATTGTCCGCTGCTCTATTTAAATTTGCGTACTAACACTAAACTGACAAAGAAAAAATTTATTGCAGGATTGCCGGACTTGTTTTATCTGCCCTCGTCTACGACTCGGCCGTCTACCATCAATTCATCCTGCAATACCTCTTCACGGCCTCTGCAGTAATGTGCTATTGTACTATACTAGTGAGATTAGAATGTCTATAATAAACCTACCTTTGAACGTACAAAATGAGAAAATAATTATGCTTCCTTTTATTAGTTTAATGATTGGAAAGAAATATGAAACGAAATACAATTTTTTTTAATAAATAATAAAACCGACTTCAAAAAGTGAAAAATTAATGATTATAATAGTGAAATACAAAAAGACAGAAAAAAATCAAAATACATATAAATATATATAAACTATTATTAATCAATAATTATTATTCCGTTCCACCGCAACACGTGAGGCGCGAGCACAACGACAGGGCGTTGATCAAGTTCCGATTGTCAATTTTCAATTGCCGCCACCCCAGCGCGTGTTACGTTCCATCTCCTTGCCTCTTCACTGGGATAAAGCATAGACAAATCTAGCTCCAACATGACAGTCACGTGGCGCCCCTACCCCTTAACCCTAACTTGAGCCCAGACCAATTCGATTGGGTTAAGCTCACAATGGTAAGGGTATTCTTAGCACTGTGATTTCGCGTTTCGCTGCCATCTCGTCAACAGCGTACCGTATAAACCGCTTTCTAGCTTTTTGTACAATTTTGACAAGTGTTGCTTCTAGCATTTTGTCATGAAAAAGTATGTTTTTTTTCCACCCAATTTTGTAGATCTGCTTTACGCCGGTACGATGTGATGTAGGTAGCGCATCCTGCTTTCTAGAGTGATAAGGCGCATTATCAATGACCAGGGCCGAGTTAGGTTTTAACTTTGGGTTATTTTTTTCAGCCAGGTCTCATATTCATCAGCATTAATTTCCTTGTGGTAGTCGAAAAGCCCCTTTTTTGTTTCGAATATGAGCAAGCCATTATCCACAAAGCCTTCTTCACTACCGATGAGTGACACCACAAGTCGCCTTCCTTAGCCTGCTGGGCTCTTCAGACCCTTGGAATAAGAAAGCCTGGCGGGACGATTATTTCTTAGTATCTACCCAATGCTTGTCATCAGTGTGTCCTAAAACAGAAAACTACGTGTAGGACAGAATACCTACGATTTTTATTAACCTCAAGAATATAATTCATAAAGTAAAATTGTAATAATGTTATCCATGTCAAGTAAATAATAAGCTGTTTAAGGATCACCCAAGGGATAATTAACACAAAGGGGTAACATGCTGTATAGTTTTGGCAATCAGGCTCGATAAGCTTGACTTGGCTGTATTTAAACCGCACAATTGTATATAATGACGCTCAATCGTAACAACCGTAAAAATAAAATCCAAATGATACGTTAAGAAAGTCTAATATTAGAGTTTGAATATGAAATTTCTATTAAATTAAACCCAGCAATCAAATTAACCCAATTCCACGGTACAGTAATTAAAAGGTCAAAGGTAAAGGTTCTCTATTCTTTGGTTCAGCTTTGGTTATAAAAATGTTTCTTCTATTGATAGCAGCAGTCAATTTGAAACCATTTTTCGCTCTTAATCGAGTTATCAATAGAGTTAGGATGTTTGTTGGCAATGGGTGAACAAAGTGCAAAGGAGTGGTTCTTACATATTTTTTGATTGAATGAATAAATGAATAAATAATTGATAAACCAAATAATGTATGATAAAATTTATTGGTTTCGTAGAAGTAAATTGATACATTAAAAAATAAATATAAACTTTGATAAAATGTATAATGTTGTACCTATTCAAGTTGTTGAATATAATATAATAAGATTCAGTAGTAACTCTTCTTCTTCTTAGTCTTCTTCTTCGTACTCTTTGGCAGAGTAGTCGTGGTCATAGAGGTTGTTGAACAGACCTTTTTACTGTCTCCCGCCATTTCTCCCTTGGCGAGGCATTTCGCGCGCACAGGTTTAGGGGTGCCTCCGTGAGGGCTTTTACTTGGTCCGTCCATCTTAATAGGGAGCGTCCCCTAGATCTTGAGCCATTTACTCTACCCTGGACAACGAGTCTCTCGTCGTCCTCCTTGCGCATGACGTGGCCAAAGTAGCTAAGTATTCGAGAATGAACGATTGCCGAGAGTTTCTGTTTGACCTGTTGCAGAATGGAAACATTAGTGCGGCGTTGAGTCCATGAAATTCGTAACATCCTTCTCCAGCACCACATTTCCAAAGCGTCAATGCGCTTCCGTTCTCTCTCTTTAACTGTCCACGTTTCTGCACCGTAGAGTAACACTGGAAATACTAAGGATCTTACAAGGCGAGTTTTTGTTGCATTCTTTATATTACGGTCTTTCCAGATCTTAGTTAGTTTTTCCATTGTGGACCTAGTTATAGCTACGCGTCGCTTGATCTCATCTTCCGAGCCTCCTTTATCTGGGACCAAAGATCCCATATATATGTATGAACGTACTACTTTACAGTTTCCAATCGTTGTCGGCGCATTGTTGCTGTTCGGATCTACTACTATCATTTTGATTTTCAATCTATTGATCTTCAGACCATACTCAAGAGTTATAGTTTCAACTCGACGCAATAGTGCTGCAATCAGGTGTTCACTTGTTGCTAGGAGGGTGGTGTCGTCAGCGTAACGTATATTAGATATGTTCTTCCCGCCTACTGGTATTCTGTCCGTCCAGTCTTCAAGCGCAATCCTCATTATGTGTTCGGTGTAAACATTAAACAACAGGGGTGACAGTATACACCCTTGGCGAACTCCTGCCGTGGGGTGAAGAGCTTTAAACGTTGTGTTGTCTACTTTCACTGAGGCGGAGTTGTTTTCATAGAGCATTTTAATGTTATCAGTAGTAACTACTGATAAGTAAATATAATATTCATTCGAATTCTCTTACTACGTCAATATTAATTTTTTGTATGATTTCACAAGTACTGTACAATGAAATATATAATGATTATCTTTTATAATTTCAGAGCAATGTCTTTAATAAATGTACGAGTACTTAACGTATTGGAGAATAATAAAAACGTCACTTGAATTCCAAATTGACAGAAATTGACAAAATCTAAATTGACAGAGTAATAAAACAGGTAAATGTGACTTTAAAGGCAAATAAATCGTTGAATGTATTTAAATATTATGTTATAAAATCTACATAATATGGATTTATCATTCAGTTTTTCATCTATTCAAATAAAATAAAAAAATACAATGGCGACTCCACTGCAATACTTGTGCAAAAATGCCACCAGTATCCTAACCCTAGTTATCAATATAACTTTCTGATACCGCTGAGGACTTCCACCCACCTAGTCTCTTCAATGTGGTCACAATTCACATCACCTGCATCTATCATCTAATATTGTGAGCCATGGTCATCCCGTGTATGACTGCGGGTCTGGAAGTTGTAGATAGGCAGCCAGAGTTTTTATCATCCGGCAAAGGTGTTAATCCTAATATTCTGTGGTACACATTTTCCACAAAATGAACAGTGCTACAGGCATTTAAAAATGCTAGATGCATTTTGAATGAAGAGTTCGCATTTTGAGAAATTCAGTTCCGAAACAATATTTTTGAAACTACCTACTCTTAAATAAGAGACAAGTCTGAGAGTACAGTATTCACGTCGCCTCCGAGAGTCCGGTCCTCTAATGACGAGACATTGAATTTTGATTAAATTTTTTGGATGATTGGATTTATAGCCAAACTAAATATTGCTTGGCGGAGAGGATCACCGTGCTGACATCCAACCTCAGAAGATAATTCATATGACTTGTACATTAATTTAGATGAGTCTGAATAGCAAAAGAAAAGGTAATTGCACAGTTTAGGAATTTCATCCTTAACTTCTGTCAGCAAAGTGTCCCTAATACCCGAATTAAAAGCATTTTTAACGACAATTTTAACTACAATCTCATAATCATCTAGTGAAACGTAGGTTCTTAAGGCATGGATGGCTCCGTCGCACCTTTTGTGCCAAAACCCAGCTGTATAGGTTCAAAACGGGCCTACAATTTTGATCGAATGTGTCTAACCGCAATTTTGAAAGCCATACGATATGGATACTCTATGTTTTGAAATTTTTTACCAATACGAGGTACCTTGCTTAACGGTACATCAGATTCGATGCTTAATTAATAAACTTTTTCAGGTTTTCAGGTGAAAATGTTTGCTCTTTGTTAGGTTCGAACTCTGAAAATTTTCGTTTTGATAGAGCATTCACTTAGCCTATTTTGAGATGTTGATCGAGTAAATTCAGATTCGACTTCACCTTTTACTTCAATATTCACGCCGTAATGATCTTATATTTGTTTCGTGTAAGTGACGAGATTTTGACGACTATTATTTCACGGACTGTGCTTGGGCGGCTGCGGTTATTTCTTTTCGGGAGTAAATATTATATGCAGTGGAAAAGCTTTGGCCCATATATGGCTAATTTAAAAAAGCATACCTATACCTATTATCAAATATTAGCTTATTGTCGCCCTTAGCCATTTCCATGGTTAAAATATTGTTCAGGTTGAGATTTTATATATTTTTTCTAAATAACAGAGGGAACAAAAATAATGTGATACATTGAAACCTATTTTAAAAGTTGGAATAATTAAACACTTTATGCGCTAAATTTCCTCTAAATCTCACAAATATACCTACGTCGTTAGCGCCTAATACTTTTCTACGATATACGGGGTCGCAGTCACTCGAAAAGTTTTGAGATACAAAAAAACTATTGAAGATATAAACACTATTTATTTTACATTTTTCCATTCGTCTAAACCAACTTTGGAAACACTTTTGCCAGTCTTGATCGGATAGGTCAGAAATCGCTCCTTCATAGGCAGCCACGGCTTCTTCGGCACTCGAAAAAAACTTGCCTTTTATTTTTTCCTTCACTGTTGGGAACAAAAAGAAATCGAAGGGAGCCAAGTCAGTTCAACCCCAGTTTCTGCAATAAACGCCTTTGTTCTGAGGGACGCATGTGAAGAGGCGTTGTCGTGATGCAGCATGATTCCCCGAAGTCCAGCCTTTGGTCTCCTCTCCCGCACTGCTTGGAAAACTTGCGGCAATGCTACTGTAGTGTACCATTCCGAGTTAACAGACCTATGATTTTCCAGCACTGAAGTCGACAGATGTCCCCCCCGAGAAAAAAAACTAGCCACCATTTTTTTGCCTACGTTTCGAGGTCTTTGTAATTTTGTTGGTAACTTGCCCTCTGAGAACACCCATACTGACGACTGCCGCTTACTTTCCGGATCATATTGATAAATCCATGTTTCGTCACCAGTAATGATTTCAGAAACACGTCTTGAGGTTCCGTTTTCGAATTTTAAACGCATTTCATGACACCAATCCACACGAGCCTGTTTCTCAGTTCCGGAGAGGAAACGCGGGATCCAACGGCAACAAAGCTTCCTTACTCCAAGATGTTGATGTAGGATGATATTAACACTCCCCGAACTAATGCCTAGGATCTTCTCGATGTCCGTGTATGTAATTCGTGGGTCTTCTCGCACTAACATTTCAGTAGTCCATACGTTTTCTGCAGTTACTGCTGTTTGAGGGCGACCACTTCTGTGTTCATCTTCGAGGTTGGTTTTGCCCCTTTTAAATTCACTAAACCATCTAAAAACAGTTGCCCGGGATGGAGCAGAGTCTCATAATGCCGATTGTAATCGCTGCAAAGTCAGTTGTTCGGTTAAACCAAATTTAAAATCGTAATATATCATAGCACGAAAATGTTCGCGGTTCAGCTCCATCGTTTCAAAGAAAACCCACGGGAAACGTTGTAGCAAAACAACTGGAACTAATCTATTTTTGAAATTAGAGTGTACTGGATACTAGTGTTCTATTTTTAAATAAATTTGCTTTTTAAAAACATATAACATGGGTGCGTTCCATTTTCAAATTTCGAGCATCTCAAAATTTATCGAGTGAGCTACGTATTAAACAGAAATCCGACCATGTCATTGATAAGTCATTATTGATGTCCCAAATGCCATAGACAACAGCTACAACTTGTGCGAGTGTGGGGTGATTTGTGTAAGTATGTTGTAAGCGTAATATTATTGTGATTCGTTATTAGATGGTGTATGTATTCATAAAAAAAGTTCCCCAAAGTTTTTAACTAAAATAAATGTGCCTTGCCGGTAGCTGTGTAGCTATATAACACCATGCTCTTTAGTGCAGGAAATTAAATCTTCAAGACACGCGCGCACTTAAGAATAACTAGTTAATTAACGGAGATGACCCACTAGGTACGTCCCGCGAAAAGTGCTCGTCCTTTGTCTTTCGAGAATTGTTCATCTTCGTTTAAAATACTCGAAAAATAAAGCTTTCTAAATTGTATTTGTTTCAATTGCTACGGTGTTGGATCGGTTGGTTTATAAAAAAATACAAAAGAAGTGTACCTACATCCCCCGCGCTAGATCCGCTTAAGGCAATGATAAATCCAGAGGAGACATTTCCACCATAAATCAAGTTTACCGGCATCGCTTCACAAAGAACTGAGCACTTTATTTCTTTGAAAAACTCTAAGAGCTTCCTTTCTCGTCGCTTGCATGTTGAACGAAATCTTTTGTACCTTGATGACGTTTAGAGACATATTGCAAATATGTTCTGTGAATTGTAATAATAAATTTATCACGATAGTTATAATATTTTATATATGAATTTAGGCTTTTTGTCATAAACTCTTTCCTTTTTATGAACTTTTTAAATTGATTGGAACAATTGAATTTTTTTAGTATATATACCTACTGCAGTTAACGAATAAGATTGCCGGCAAGTTTTTATAATTATTTTACAGCTGGGTCCGGTAACTCTTGATCTTAGGCTTCTATCAAGCGATAATTAACTAACTAACGGAACTAAAAAGGGATAATTAACGGGGGGGGGGGGGGCACAACTCTCCCCCTTACAAATTCACTTTGTATTTTAAATATGTTTATTTTAAAATCCTAAACATAAAAACATTATTTTTTTCTGTGATGATGCAATCTTATACTTTTTATTTATTTGAATATTCTTATGAATCTTGCCTTTCGTTTTTTAACTGGTACGTGTAATTGAGCTTGTCGTATAATCCGGTCTTGCTATCTGGTTTATTAACAGGCTGATAAATAATATAATGTTTGGATTTTTTGGAATTCTCGTATTAATTCGGTGATGCCAGCCTTCTAGTGAATTGTTTGTACGCACATCCATTGGCACAACTAAGTACGTGACTAGTGATTCTTTTTAACCCAAATTTTAAAAATGAGCGGTCAAAATCTTTGAAATTATCTGCATGACGATAATTTTGTGGCACTTCAATAACATTGCTTATTACCTATGTCTTTCAGTGACTAATTGAGATGGTAGAAACGCCAACATTCACAACAGTAAGATTTGACTATGTCATTTCCTTCTTGCGTAAGGTCTATCGCAAGTTCTTCAGCTTTTGCCCTCAGGGCGTTCTGGTAGTGGTACTAGCAGCCACTTATATACCATCCGGATATACCATCTTAACGGCGTTAATAGCGGCAACCTCAGTCACATTTCAATTTTTTTTATAGCAACCCCGAAATTATCTTTCAAAATAGTGAATAATTAATTTGTAAGAATAAGAATAAGAATCAATTCGTGATGATCACACACATGTACAGACAACACATAATAAAAGAACAATAATGCTAGTTTTTAAGCCAGCGCTGGTCTTCCGTAGGGCCCAGTGATGCCACGAAAAATAACACATAAAAGGACTAAAAACATAACAGTATAAAATATTAAAATTACCTACATTTGAAACATCACAAAACCAAAACAAAAATTAAAAAGAAAAATACTTCTCATGAACGCGACCATACCATCTGTCAAGCTTGCTTAGGCTATCTGTGCTTTTTGCGCAAGCGCAACTAGCACCCAAGGCTCAAACCATAAGCAAGCAATCTAAATGGCATGGTCGCTCCATGGAGAAACTTAATTTTCTCAAACATGCTATGAAATGTTGTTATAACGTTCGTTATAATAGGCTTCAACCACGTTTTAGGCGGGGCAACTGGAGAGACAAGTAATGGAATTTCATACAAAATTGAAGGCCTAGGCCAGGAAGTAATATTTTTTTAATTTTATTCCACATAAATGTGTGACACAGCAACATGGTTTTTATCCATTATAACAGTTTCATTACTATATGGTTCATGATGACATTCTGCCAGTACGCCTATTAAAAAAAAACTATAAATTATATATTCGAATATATTAAGTCGATAATTAATCGATATCGACATGAACATAACAAATATCACATTATAAATTTAAACATTAGTGGTAAAAGTGTCTACTCAAACCGTGCCGTTTTGTTTCATGATAACATTCTGCCACAATGCCTATTAAAAATATAAATAAGAAATTATATTTTGAAGTTTTATTCTTTAATTCAATAACAACAAACACACATAAAACTAAAATAAAATAAATCTTAAAGTAAATATTCCCCCCTCAGCATGGTACCGTAGACGCTGGCAGCGTTTCCTCGCTGTATTGCAATACAAATGCGTTGGGCGAGAAAGCTGCCAGCTCTACGGTCGCCGGTAGCGCCCACAAGCCTCTTTGAAATATCCTTAAAGAGGGTGTGGGCGCTCGAACCCCATGGGCCGAGGGTCTCGACGCCGAACGGAACGGAACAAAAAAGTTGTATTCGCCGCCGAGACCGCTATATTTGCATTTTTTTTATTTTTCCGCCGCCTCTGCAGCCGCGCCGGCCTTGGCTATAGTTCCGCGAAGATGTTTCGGGGCTAGAGTATCAACACAGGTGGCGTCCCACACCAGTTCAACCAGTTCATGAAGCCTCCTTTCCGCCATTCTGAAAGAGCCTCCGAAGGTATCAGGTGATTCTCGGAAAGGAATGCTCACAACATATCTTCCATCACTGTTGCGGTGTGTGGTATCATTAGAGTTTTTCACAATAAGCATCATCCGAAGAAACGACAGCTTTCGCGCTAGGTAACTCTTCAAGTTCCCAGAATTTTGACAGTTGCTCTTTAATGTCCCGTGAAAAGTTACAGCGACTAATTTGAGAACTGGCCCTCCCCCCCGTAGGGCCAGCCACTAACACCAACCTAGCTCCACTAAATAGGGTTGCCCTCTGCCTAGTTGAAACATGTTAGTTCCAATCAAGTCCCAGTATATGTCAGAACCAAGCAAGAGGTCGACTTCTGCTGGAGAATGAAACTCAGCATCGGCTAGAACTATATTATTTGGAATGTTAAACTTTGTGACGTCTATCTTAACATTAGGGAGCTCATCCGTTACATCAGGTACGACATAGCACCTTACCGAACCTATGAATGAGGTGTGCAGTGAATGTAATTTTAGGTCACAGTACCCATTTATATTTTGTTATATAGGTATTTTGTTAAGGCACATAATGGAACGAGTTGTTGTACAACACTACAACCATAGTATTGAGAATCTGTAGAATTGAGAATCTGTAGAATTGAGAATCTCAAGTATTGGGAATCTGCAGTATTAGGAATCCGATGAATTGGGAATCTAAAGTATTGGGAATCTGTCGTATTGGGAATCTGAAGCATTGAGAATGTATAAAATTGGGAATCTGATGTATTGGGAGTTTGTGGTTTTGGGAATCTGTTGTAACGGGATTTTGATATATTGGGAATCTGTAAACACAAGAATCTTCAGATCTGACCATCTGTAGAAATGGGAATTTGTAGATGTGGGTAGAGTGTGGTCGGGCGCAGTAGCGAATTCAGCGATTCACCACGACGATGGTGATCAGACGGACGGAGCGGGCGACGGTGTTGGGCTTGCGTTTAGTGGAGACGCTTGTAGTCCTTGTGTTTGACTCCTTGATGTTTACATGTAATCCTGTTCAGTCAGATGTTTTACATGATATGGTCACTTATTCCCGTACGTGGTTATTTGCCCGGTTGTTTATAACCAACCTATAGATTAGTACTTATAGATATAGTACTTTCCTATAGATTCGATAATCGCGGCCTTCAAGAATATAACTTTTTTTTTTTTTTTATGCTATAGGGGGCAAACGAGCAAACGAATCACCTGATGGTAAGCGATTAACGTCGTCCATGGACACCCGCAACACCAGAGGTGTCGCAAGTGCGTTGCCGGCCTTTAAGGTGGGAGTACGCTCTTTTCTTGAAGGTTTGAAGGTCGTATCGGTCCGGAAACACCGCTGGCGACAGTTCGTTCCACAGTTTAGCTGTGCGAGGCAGGAAGTTTCGGGAAAAGCGCACAGTTGAGGACTGCCAACCATCTAAATGGTGAGAGTGGAAATATTGTCGCGTAGGGCGATGGCGGAAAGAAGCGGCAGGGATTAATCCGAACAATTCCTCGGAACACTCCCCATAATACATGCGATAGAAAATACAGAGTGAGGCCACATCTCTACGCAGCGCCAAGGGATCAAGCCGATCAGAAATACGTTGGCAGTTGACAATTCGAGCTGCTCTCCGTTGGATGCGGTCTAGAGGAAGAAGCTGGTACTTAGGTGCCCCTGCCCAAAGATGAGAGCAGTATTCCATATGCGGGCGAACCTGCGCCTTATAAAGCTGTAGGCGATGGGCCGGCGTGAAATACTGCCTCGATCTATTGAGCACACCGAGCTTCTTCGAGGCCAATTTGGCCTTACCCTCTAGGTGGCCGCGGAACTGGACTTCACTCGAGATGTCAACGCCAAGGATTCCAATACTTGAGAGTTCGATCAATCGAATGTGATATTTTATGTCATGAGTCATGACAGAAGCTCGTTATCGATAATTTACAATGTGGTTCCTTTATCCTGAAAACGTTACATGGTATTGAAAACCTACTAATTTTGAAGCCGGTAAAAAATGCTACTAAAATGAAAAATCTAATAAAATGTAATCAGTCGGGAGTTGTACCTCGACAAAATTCACTTCATTGGCTTCACTAGTGCTCATTCACATTTAAAATAACATTATCTAAAAATAGGGCTGGTAATAATACATTATTATACCGCGCCCAACCTAAGTACCACATGATACTAATTAGGTATGTGAGCACAGGTCCCGACAGTCCTACGTCCTGTCAGACAGGAGCAGTAATGGTGAACGATAGCACGTCTTCCTTGCTCACCGTTGTCTACCACTATGTATGAGTAATTCAGTTTATTTGCTGTTAAGCGTGATCGTATGCGCCCCCTCAACAGCACGCCGTTTTCAATATTTATGCCATCATTTCTTAGGTCTGGCAGAGCAGTTTCGCAAATGTCGATCTGGTAAACCCCACCTTCTGGCTTAGGTACGAGCGTGCGAGCTTAATTTGGTATGTGCCCAATGCTATAAGGGCTAAATCCTCCATAGTCAATCGAGTAAATATTATTCTTTGGGCAAACTCTGCATCGGTCACCACGAAATCTCCTAATAAATTAGGCAGTCGCCTTCGTACACCTATAATGTCAACTATCACGTCAGCATACTCTGTATCTGCTAAAGGTCCCTTAAAGACGTTCGTGAGCGCGGCGGCTACACGAACGTCTTAAAAGGCGTGATCCAGCGCACGGTTGCAATAGTCCTGCCTGAGCAGTTTAAAAATCTCGTTTCAAGCGCCCATTTACCACCTCTACTCCCCATCATACAATTGTAACGAGACGGGATTTGTTGGCGGCTTCAGTATTGAGCTGCGCTTCATGAGGGCTCCGCTCGTTTTATAATCTACCTGCTTAATCACGCGTAAGGTTCTAGACGCTATGCAGGCCGCCTGTTACGTGGGTCACTAGGAAAGAAGTGAGATGCTCGAAATCTGGACATGGTACGGTCATGTATTATATTATGTTTATAAAAGCTTATTCTATTAGAAGTAAAACACTAGTAGACAGATTTGCCTAGTAAATAATTTATAATTTGCTTAATTATATACATAAGAATTTTACCGCCATTTGAGATCACCGACTCGCACGTTTCTTTGATACACGGTGGGGCTGGTGGGGGGTGGTTACGAGCACTATTTCATGTTATTTTGTTTTACGACTTTTCATATTTCAAACAGAAAAATTTCGCATTCAATGATTATAGTCAGCAAAATGGGTTTCTCTTTCCTCTACGTAGTTTAGTATAAGTAATAGAAGCGGCTAAGTTTTAAAAGCACTATTTAAAAAAATGATTGTGCAAGAAGACCTTTTTTGAATCTCATAATTATGTGAATATACAGAAGATCCTAGAAATTGTACCGCCAGACATTCATATTATTTTTCATCGCCCCATCTACCACATTTTCATACAAACATTTTTTTGCGAGTCAATTCCCATAGTTCCACAATATCTTCATATTTCATATACATACAAAATTTATAGATGGTGTTTAATTGATACTCCAAAATGCTATTTAAAAACAAAACATATAATATGGGTGCGTTCCATGGATAGATTTGGGGTATCTCAAAACTTTCCTAATGATCTAAGGTAAGATCGCCAGTTATATATCAGTTACCTACTTGTAATAATTTTAAAGAAAAAACCCGACTTCAATTGGACTTCCCGGTAAAAGTTAAAGTAACCGAATTATTGCAGTTAACTTCAAACATATTAATCACCATATGTGTACCTACCTTTGAAAGTTAAGGAGGTCCCTAAATGCATCAGGGATTGCATCATAAGATCACAGCTAAAATCAAATGGGACCACCTTCGAGGTACCTTCTCAAAAACAAAAGAAGAATGCGAGCGAGCTGCTGCGCGCAGTGTGAAAAAAACAGCCTTCGCGAAAGCACGCTCTTAAAAAGGGTATCTGAAGATCCGAACCGAAACATGAGCTATTTTCGACAATATTGACGAGAGTAAATACTCACGGGAGTTTTATGTAAAAAATAAGAATGTCTAAAATCGCTAGCTCGATCTTGTGAATTTCTCTCATAATTGCCCGTTAACACGAGTCGAATTATGAAAACAGCACTCGCTTATGTTGCACCAAACCTGAGTTCCATTAGGTACTGCCAGGGTTCAGCACCAGCTCGATCTTGCGAATAACTCTCCTAATTGCTCGTTAACACGAGTTGAATGACGTAAACAGAAGTGGCGTATGTTGGACCAAACTTGAGTTCCACTAGTTACTGCCAGGGTTCAGCATCAGCTCCATCTTGAGAACTGTTCTCCTAATTGCTTGTTGGTTGTCTTGTTGAATGATGAAAACAGCACTTGCCTATGTTGCACCAAACCTGAGTTCCATGAGGTACAGGGTTCAGCATCAGGTCCATTAATTCCTCATGATATCCATCATCAAAATATAATTGAAATCAAATAGGACTACCTCGAAGGCATTTCGTAAGAAACAAAAGATGAATGTCTCATAACAGAAGATACAGATGGGGCCCGCGAATTATACAGCAGTTCCTTTTTGACATCCCTGGTCGTCATCATCAGGTCTACTCCACCAAACTGGTAGGTTTTGTAAAGAGATGCTCGAGTTTCTCAAGAAAATACCCAAATTACTATGCATGTGCCTTTCAAATTAGAGGAGTTCCCTCAGTTCCTCCTGGATCCCATAATCAGAAATGGATTTTGAAAAAAAACGGTTCCAACCTGGAACCACCTACTTTTAGAAAACAAAAAAAAAATTCAAATCGGTTAAGTAATGACGGAGTTCTGATTGAACATCCATTACAAAAAAAAAATTTCAGACGAAGTGAGAACCTCCTCCTTTAGAAATATTGAAGTCGGTTGACAATTTCAGTAGAACAGTTTATTTTTAAATGTCTAAGTACCCTATGTGCTTTGGAGTGTAATTTTATTTTAACGCTGTTAGCCAGTACGAAATGTAAACCTTATAATATACCTACGGAGACACTCTTTAACTCTAAAATTTTGTTAAACAACTGATCCCTGAAGCAATTACCCTAAATATTCAATTAAAGTTATATTAAAACGAGGTCGAAGGGCAACGCTTATTGCTAGTCAAGAGATGAGAGTTAATTCGATTATAAGTTTAAAAGCTACCGGGTAAAATTACATGAGTTTCATTTTAAGACTTCATCTCATTAATTTTGATGTAAGTAGGTACATTTTTGCAAGTTAATTTTATAAATAATTAGTTGGACCGTCTTCGCGCTATTATAATTTAAAAGAGATGTCGTATGATGTGACTACAGAAAAAGTGAACAAGGCCTCCAGTGACCAGGGGCCTTACCCCTACCACAATCTTTTTAAAAACGATTCAAATGCAAAGTTAAGCTACGTTAATTGCTCGTCTCAAGCTGCTAACATAACGTCGACTGTTCAGAGCTGATTCTCAATGCTTACAAAGGGAATGCACGACCGATACTGTCACTGGTGCGTAACCGAATCGCCGTCACACGAAAAGGATGGCGCTACAGGAATTGTATAAATCTATATCGTTTTAGCCTTTGACGTTTTTTTTTTAAATACTACGACGGTGACAAACAAGCATACGGCCCGCCTGATGGTAAGCGGTCACCGTAGCTTATGGACGCCTGCAACTCCAGGGGTGTAACATGCGCGTTGCCGACCCTTTAAAAACTTTAACACTCCTTTTTTGAAGAACCCCATATTGTAGTCCTTTGGGAAAACAGTGGCAGGGAGCTCATTCCACAGCCGGAGCGTCCGCGGGAGGAAGTTCGTCTTAAACCGTCTTAAACGTTTGATCGGTCCAATACCAGAACCGTTCTGTAGTTAACCCATTTATTTATACGTTTATCTAACATTGAAAAAAAAAGTAAACATCTGGATGTATAATTATGAACGAAAGTAAACACTTTGAATAAGATTTAGTTTTTCTATTAGAAAGAAAAGGTAAACATAAACCATTGTTTCATGTTAGTTCGTTATAGCAAATGTTCAGAACGTTTTGACCTTGACTTGTATTTATACTTCGTATCCAAATCGAAGATTACATATATTTACTAGCAGCAGTACACGGTTATGTGCTGTCCTTGTCACACATTTAGAGTTATAATATTATTCAAAAAAACTGTTCTCGCTCTCGCCCGCCGGGTAGGTAGGCACGGCAGCGCTCCCCGCGGCGTGGTTTATCATTACATGTTTTTGTGTTTCTCCGAATCACACGTATTTTCTCGCAAAGATAGTGTTTTAGTGTATATCTATTTCAGATTGAAGGATTAGGGTGAGTGATTTTACACATCTTCAGAACGATGAATTCAAATTACAGAATAAATATATAGCAGTTAATGGTTACAAAATAATTTACTTACGATAAATGTCACAAAAACTAATTACATAATATTTGCAGCTAAAAACAAAAAAATATCCCACCACAAACCCCTAACTATAAACAATCAACAAATAAATAAAATTGAGAATGAGAAATATTTAGGACTAATATTGGATAAACAAGTAACTTGGACACCTCACATTGAAAAAATAAAGAAAAAGATTACTTCCCTTACTGGAGCACTGCGAGGTATATCTAAATGTCTCCCAGACAAAGCACGGCACATGATTTATAACTCTCTTGTAAAACCACACATCGACTATCTCATCGAAGTATGGGGTACCGCAACAACCACTCAAATAAACGCACTACAGAGAGCACAAAATAAATTAATTAAGGTATTATTTAATTACGATCGTTTAACACCAACCGAAAATGTTTATAAAAAAACTAAAATCATGAATGTTAAAAACTCTTACACATACTTTACTTGTATTCTGATAAGAAAAATCATACAGAGAGATTTACACATACAAGTTTCTTTTACAAAAAAACATGAAGTGCAAAGAATGAAATTAAGAAACGCCAATGACTTGATTCTGCGTGCTCCACGAACAAATTACGGTAAAAGAGTTTGTTGTACGATGGTGCAAATTTATATAGAGGTAATAAATTGCCAAACAGCGTAAAAGACGCCAAATCTACTACAACCTTTATAAAAGATTATTAAAACACCATATAGGCCATCAATAAAATTACTATTTTAAAGGAGGATGGGCAGTTTTGTATGGACACTGGCCTAAAAACCAATAATGACAAGCCATATGTCATTTGAAAGGTTTTTTTATATTCTACAAATTTTTGTATGGCGGGAAATCTTAAATCGCTGTGTGAAACAAGTTATGGCAAAATAAAAACTTTCCATCAATAAGTATTTTTTTTACTGTTATAGGGTTTTTGTTCTGTACAACGGTTTTTAAACGTGTTATCATATAAATAAACATGAGAAAACAACTAAATATCGATATACCATCAAATAATGACCGCTATTTTTCAAGCAAAAGGTTCATCAATTATGAGCTGTGTTAAGTGTCCAGCTGGAGGAATAAATACTTCATGTCTTCCTGCACCAAGGTACCAAACTATAGATACTACATGTGCACAAAACGACCACCTAAACCTAGTCAGACATAACCACAATACCAGAGCTCTGACCGCGGGTAAATACGATGTACCAAGAGTTATCAATTACTATGGAGACCGAACGCTAAAAAAACGAATACCTTACCTGATGAACACATTACCTGCGGACATTGTAATGGAACCTAAAAGAAATAGATTTAAAAACATGTTGAAAAAGTTTCTCTTGGATGCCTTATAGGTAGGCCAATTGCCCGTATTACTTAAGTCTAATAGTATATGCATAATAAATATAGGTAATAATGTTCATAATGTAACTGACTCCACAGTCAAACTAAATACTTAGTTTTGTGGAGCATATAAATAACACAATGTATGTAACCTATGATTGTAATAAATAAAATAAATAATAATAAAAATAATAAACAACTCCCAATAGTGCGACGCCCTGTCAAACAAGTGCAGTAATATTGTGCTATCCTACGTATGCCAATGGCATTATTATTAATCAAAATATAACACAAATAAGATCTCGCTCTTACGTGACGCGATTGGATACGACCTCTAAGCAGTGAACAATTTTGAGGCATATTATATTGTTCCAATGCCTCATGAACGTTATCTCTGAACACTTCAATAATATACAGACCATTCTGCAAATGTTCGGCACAATAAGATTTCGCTAATTTTAATTGATACGATCCTAATGAAAATAGCATCACATCATTTTCTGTTAAACGCGGAAAGTCTAGTTCTTGATTTGCATCCATAGCCCTGAATGCAACCCTTTGTCTGTTGAGGTTGTTGTCACTTACATAATTATATAATTGATTTGCCATGTTTATTCTTTCATTAATAGTGTTTAATATGTAATCACTGTTAATGTTATCGGCCACTGGTACACAAAACGCATTTGTAAGAGCACCAGCTATTTTAAAATCCGTGAATAGGTTTCGCAGTGTTGAATTGAAATAATCCTGACGCAACAACTTGAAATCACGCTTAAAACGGCCGTTGACAATCTCTACCACCCAGCGACACAAAGTAACTAGCCTTGATTTGTTAGCTTGTTCGGTAGTTAACTGTGTATCATTTCTATCTTTTGTTGGGGGTAAATGCACTGTATAGCCACAAGCTTCTAAATCGGGAACACAATCGCGAAAACCTCGGTCAAGAATTATGACATCACCCTCTTCAAATAACCAATGAAAGACGCTATTTTCATCATTAATAAAATCTGACATTATAGAAGCGTCTGATTTTGTTGCAGCAAATGGTCCTAAAATATCAATTATGTAGCCGTCAGAACAGACTATTAGAAATGGCTTCAATAAGTTCTGATACTTATGTAAACTATACGACAAACGTTGGAATAAAAAATTGGAGCTTTTCTGAATATACAATACAATACAATACGATACTCTTTATTGCACACCTCACACAGATGAAATACAGTTACAAGAGAAAATAATAATACAGAACAGTAACAGTAAGGGGTAACAACAGGCGGTCTTATCGCTAAAGAGCGATCTCTTCCAGACAACCTTTGGGTAGTGGAGTACAGATCAAATGAAAAAATGTATTAGGTGGCACAGAGATTAACAAAAGCACACAAACAACACACACAATAAATATACATACCAAAATAATAATACGATAAAACATACATACATACATAAACATACATACATAATAAATACATACGTAAACATACATACATAATATATATATACATAACGATGAGTGAAGAAGAGAAACGACAGTGTCAAAGAAGAAAAGCTAAGGAAGAGACAGATAGTATTCCTTGAGTTTCAACTTAAAGGCAGTTATAGTTTGAGCACGTCTTACGTCAAGGGGAAGAGAGTTCCACAGTTTAACAGCCTGGAAAGTAAACGAAGAATTAAAAAACTTAGTAGAAGAAGAAGGAACGGATAGTAGTAAGTTATGAGAGCATCTGACAGAATTTAAGTAAGTAAAATGTTCTTTGAGATAGCGGGGAGTTGCAGGGTTAAAAAGTATAGAGTAAAGGAGAGAGAGTATATGAGAGTTACGACGATGACGGATAGGAAGCCACTTGAGTTGAGAACGAAAACTGGAAACATGGTCATATTTGCGTAACCCATATATGAACCGGATGCAAACATTTTGAAGACGCTCAAGCTTGTTTAGTTGCTCCACAGAGAGATCGGGATAGGAGACATCGACATAATCAAGAATGGGAAGAAGTAAAGTTTGAGCAAGCGCAATTTTAGTAGCAATAGGCAGAAAGTTACGGAGCCGTCTGAGAGACCCTACAGCGGCAAACACCTTCCTGCTCACCTCACTCACTTGCGGTACCCAGGACAAACATTGATCCATAATAAGGCCAAGATTCTTGACGCGGTTTGAGAAAGGAATTTGAATGTCGTCAAAAACTATTTTAGGGAGATTTCCGAAATCGACTTTAGAAATAAGTTTGTTGCTGCCAATTATGATGACTTGAGTTTTGAGTGGATTAACTTTAAGGCCATAATCGCGACTCCAATTTAAAATCTGCAACAAGTCATCATTCGTTCTATCAATGACAGATGGAAGGTCACTTAATGCGCCCTGAGAATATATTTGGAGGTCATCAGCATACATGTGATAAAAAGAAGAAATATTAAGAGTAATTGTATTTATAAATATGGAAAACAATAGCGGGGACAGCACACCACCCTGCGGAACGCCGGCTAGCGTGCTGCACCAAGAAGAATTAGAGGTGCCAATTAGAGGTGAATATATGCATATGTTCCGTCGCAAATATTAATAGTCTTAGTATTCTCTTGATTGCCAAAAATACCTTTTGGTATCGATAGGTTTCTTTGTAATACATCATTTCTTTGAATGTGGTCAAAGCCTAAGTGCCGAGGCACAAATTCTCTTGTTAAACAGTCTCTCACTATCGTTATCATTCGTTGGATACTTCTGCGAGACGTGTTAAATTGACTAGCTAATCGCACATTTGACCCTCCTGTTCGTAGTTTTGTGAGGTAAATGCCTAATGCCAACCGCGGTTTTCTATGACTTTCAAGCAAAAAAGGGGTTTCTTCCAAGATTAAGTCAAACTGTCGGTTTTGGAACCCAGTCCAAAAGTGCATATCTGCATCAGCAATAGCACCAACAGTCTCAAAGTCTAATCTTTTACCAAGCCGAACAGCTTTAGACAAAATATCGCATATGTCAGTGAATTGTGCAGCAGTAAAGTTGTGTGTAATATTACAGGAATCTACTAGTTCATTCCACGCATTAGCTAAGAGATGCTCTTCACATGCACGAGCATTATTCGGAACATATAGTTTATGTTCACATAGCAAATAAACCTTTATTGTTTCCGGTATACGTAAATTGGCCCGATTGGGGCAGTAATTATAAATACATCTTGCAGCGGTGTTTGGTGCTCTAGAATAGTTGGGGACTTCAAGGAATGCAGCAGGGTTTTGTACAGGTATTCTAACCGCATTTTGAGTTCTTTGCCAACATCGGTGACATACCATACGCGTATTGATAAAAACGACCAGAAAAAATACATTCAGTTAATTGTAAAGTCGCTCTCTTTAGTCGAGCGACCCAAAATAGGAAAACAACTCAAACCTCTAGCTGTGCATTCTCTTGTATATATTCTGCAACTTCGGGTTGATCTTGCACAATATTCGCAGTCAAAATGTGTCGCTGATATCTTCTGTTGTGCATACCACGCCGGCACATGATCCAGTTATTATGTCGTTCATCCATGATCAATTAATATGAAGTCGATCTTGCATTAGATCACGGAGTCCGATAACAAAGCCAAAGGTCAAGAAGTCGCAAGAAAGTACCCCGCGACAGTTTGCAGAAACCGATAAGAAAACCAGAATATTTGCGAAGATGGAAAACTGCAAAATCCATTTGAATAGCAGAACCAGAATGGCACATGAAAGCATATGAAAAGGCATAAAAAACAAAAACGTGACACAAAATCATCGACAGTAAGAAAACCTTCATAGTCTAAAGCGATATAGGAACTCAGTATCAAAAAAGTTACATAGTAACGTTTCAACTCATTAAACTATTTTTATGCAGCGATAACTTTTTCACACAAAGATTTGGGATTACCTGCCATAGTAAAAGTTTTAGAACTTAGAATAAGCTATCCAGTGACATATCGCATGTCCTTATTGGTCAATAGGCCAATTTGCCCACCCTCCTTTCAATTATATAATATATTATTCACAATAAAGTAACGGAAAATTACAATAATTTAAAAACGAACTATAAATAAATGTAATTACAAAACTAAAAATAACTATCTAATTTAGGGCCACTGCCACTATATACCTATATATACATTAATAAAGTTTTTTTTTTCTCATAAAACTAAAAAAAAAACAACTTAAAAAAAAAAAAATTATAATTATAGTCGCAAATAAAATAAGATAATAATAAAATTGGAGTATGTCACATCGCTTAACAAGTTGCACCTCCTTTATTATTGAATGTAATGTAACTTTGATGAGCGTACTCGTAATTCTCGTAAGCACTTTGTCGCCTCCATGCTCTTTAGAATTAGATCCGTGTAAACAGCGTTATCTCTGTTTCTATGCACTGCACCGGTTTCGGACCGATACATAATTATTCTTAAAAAAAATGCATCTATCGGAACAAACATTTATTTATTTTAGAAATAGTTGCGTTACTAAATATATATATATACCTATATATCGATACCCTAGTTCACAATCGTATTAAGTGCGTTTTTGCAAACT
This sequence comes from Lathronympha strigana, assembly GCA_949128165.1. Taxonomy (NCBI): domain Eukaryota; kingdom Metazoa; phylum Arthropoda; class Insecta; order Lepidoptera; family Tortricidae; genus Lathronympha; species Lathronympha strigana. The sequence continues at coordinate 27,204,752 of OX421901.1, read as the reverse complement.
TTACAGGAGAGTAATTTTAATGTTTGCAAATGAATATCTCAGTAGTTGTACAAAAAAGCAATTTAGTAACAATTTTTAAATGTAGAATAGACCTTTGAGAGTACCTTTATTAACTAAAATTTTAAATATAATTACGATTTTGTAGTGAAAATTAACATTAAATGAACCCATCCCCTCACTTAGTACAAGTGTGCATACCAAAACGGTGAACTCAATGTAGTTAAGATATTGATGATTTAATGTAAAGTATGTTTTACAAGTGATGAACAAAACAACTACATTCAAAATTAAGGATTTTTACTGGCTATCATTAGTGTCACATTTTACACATACCTATTTAAAACAAATAAAACTCTAAAACATAAAAATCACCGAAAAATTAAACAAAAAAATGCCACCATAAAAAAAATACGCAACCTCACTGCCATTGTTTGACGTTATAATTACGAGTAAAAAGATCAAACAGAGCAACACTATTTTTAATAATATACAAAAAAACAGACAGCTAGAATAGAATAGAATAGAAATAATTTATTTGATGGCACAAACAAAATACAGTACAATGAGCAGAAAAAAAACGACTAGAAGTCCCTCGAAATGCTTATACATACGTATATACAGTTTTAAGTAAGTAATTACTGGATCTATTTGGGTGTACATTTGAATTTCTGGAAATATTTAATAAATCAGTCTGTTTACAAAACTCTTGTTTGAAACTTGTACATTATGTATTATGTATAATTGCAACAGGACATTTTGAAAAGTCTGTAGGAATTATTTTATTTTGTTTGAAGAATTTACATTTTAGCTTTGACCAATTTGATGTAAGTCATGGATCATAATATTTGCAACTTATGAAGCTGACCTTTCCGTCTTTTTCTTGGTGCATAAGCTTCATCATCGTTATTTTCTTTAGCATTGTCGATGTCCTACGATTAAGGCGATGGAGGTTGAAAAGAAGATTCAGAATCAATATAAGGAGAAATATAGTGAACGTTAAGCAAAATTTCTACGGCATTCTATCCAGATGTACTTTAGAGGGAGGAGCGACCTGTCTAATTGAAGGGTTGAATTATCCAGTATGGTTCCAAAATTCTTATTATTATGAACCGGTGACTCCGAAATTACGATTAATTCTAGAACCTTCCTCTGTTCCCAAGCAGTTGAGTTTAGAGGTTCAATGGCCAATACAGTGGCTTCGTTGATTGCAGCTCTCTTAACAGTCTGAATCGCAGGAAGGTACCACTTCCTCTTTTGGCATCCAGCCGGTGTCATTGCCTTATACATTTAGTTTTTTCTAACACAGTATCTTAGTCTCTGTATTGGGTCAAAACATGCACTTAAACTTTGAAAGCTTGCACCAAACAGCATATTAAGTGCGTTTAGGTTTTAAAAAACCTGAAACAAATTTATGCGCAAACGTCTTAAATACGTTTTCGAAACGCCATCAAAATGAAATGCTCATGCTAAACTGTATTAAGTGCGGGCACTATCCACAAACAACAAACCGTTCGTTATGCACAAACGTACTAAGTACTTTTAGTACATGTTCAAAAGAATAAAACGTAAGGGCACAACTGTATTAAGTGTGGTTAGTATCCTCAAACCCCAACCTTTGCTGCATGCACACACATATTAAGTGATTTTAAAACAACGTATTTTCTATGAAAAATGATAGAATGCCAGCAAAAAACTGTATTACATACGGTAAGGATCTTTTAATCCGTAATTATAGGTACTTAACCTTAAAATTATAGGTTCGAGTACAAATGCAGAGTTTTATGTAGGTCCAATAAGAAAAAAATATACTTTTTTCTAACGTTTAATCGGGTTTTGGGACGGAATCTTACTCCGTTGACCAGTGTCCTGTTGTCTGTGGATAGAATCTCGTCCAGACACGTCGCATTTTTTACTATTTTGGTTAGGTAACCACTAATTTTCGTCCATTAGTAAACAGTTTGAATATTCGCTGGAACGGGCCACATTAACTCTTCAACGTTGTGTCGCAACTACTGACTAACTCACGCTAGGTGACGCCGCCGGGTGACCACTCCTGCGCAGTGTGCGACAAAGACAGATATTTTAGGGAAAAAGAGACAAAGATATAGGAAAGGTAGTAAAATTTATTGGATGGCATTGTATTAAAGTAAGTAAATACATCTTTGCTTATTAAAGTAATTGGACACGTTTGAACTATCTACACTTAAAACACTGCACCTTTAATACCTTTGATAACATATTGTCTTAAAATAAGTTAACAAACACTTTGAGGTGAACAGAAAGTTCAAATATCGAAGCGAATTAAAAGCACTTACCACAAGCACGTAACAAACATGTTGTAACAATTTGAACTAAAACTACTTAATTCATATGCGCAGACCGACAAAACTAACTTTTTGATAGGGCTAAGTGCTTTTAAGATGATCGTACTTGTACCTTAATTTAGGCATATCGACCTAAAAGCACTTAATACAAACGTGCACAAAGTTTTGTAAAAATAATGGTTCTTAGTGCAATGGCGCACGACTAAGCTGCACTTAGTACGATTGTGACACACTGTTTCTAATAGAAGGAAAAAGTTTTTCCGATTTTTTTAAATGTCAGTCGACGCAGAATTTCATTCTGTATACGTAGCAATAAAAAAACAAATATCGAAAAATTTGTAGTTAATACGATTGTGAACTAGGGTATCGATATGTACATAATATTTTATGTGAATCAGTTAGAATTCGGCGCCAAGTTTGAATATGTGAATAAGTTAGCACATTGCGCACAGCTCCATATGTCAGAAACTACTAAATGAAAACTGTTCTTAACGAAAAATCTTGTATCATTACGGGGGTCTTGAAATGCAGTTTTTGAACGCATTAATGAGGGCTTATGATATGTCAATAATAAAAATAATAATAAATAATATGGGACAATCTTACACAAATCTAACTAGTCACCAAGGTAAGCTCAATAAGGCTTGTGTTGTGGGTACTAGACGACGATACATATAACATATAGTTACATATAAATACTTTAATAAATACTAAACATCGATAACATACTGTGATGATTTTAAGAAATAAAAGGTAGTTTTGTCATAATTTATTTAAATTACTTTATATAAGTCTGACGACCGGCCTCCCACTCATAACGTAGTGGGGAGTCGGGGTAAAAACCAGGTGTTCCGATGGATGAGGGTCATTCTTGTTGGAGCATTAGCGGCAGCAAGGTTCTAAGCAGTAGCTCTTAAGTGTAGAACCTGTGTGTGAAAGTACTAGAATACAAATAAAAAGCACTAGTTCGCAAAAACAAACTTTGCGCACGCAAAACAGCCAAAACAAAGGGCACTTTTTGAGGGCAAGTTTTTAATTTATTAGTTGACCAATTTATTCTTTTATTAGCTATAGTAACACACCTCTTTAATATTTTTGTGTGAGTTTTCAAATGTTTCACTAAGATAGGGTCTTCAGTCTGGACTACCAACTTTTTTAAAGGGCGTTTTGCGAAGACAAGATTTTTTTATTCCGGGTGTTAGCCATACTCTTTTGGGGCTTGCGTTAGATTTTCCTTATCTTGGGGATACAGTGGTTCAGTGCCGTTTTTATTACATTATTGGAGGTGTCTACATTTTTATTAATATTAATTTGTGGAGACAAAATAGAAAACCAATTAACATATTGTAGTTCCAATTTAAATAGTTGCACATTTTTTTTTCGGAAAACACTCGCTTGTAATAGATATGTCTATCGTTCTTGCCTAGTTTGCCTATTTCTTTCAACGCGTTGGGTACTCTAACATTAACGCCTGTATGGTCTGAAAACCCATACTCGTGGACATCTACTTTAAGACCGTTTTATTTTTATATTTTACATGTAGCAGTTGCAAAAGTTGTTCCAGTTTTTCAAAACAACAAGTCTGAGCTTCTGTCACTATTTTGCCAATTAATTAAAACTATTACTTATTTTTGACTACATAGTTACATCTACGGAAATAGCTCAAAAGATTATATCCTTCTAAGAATAAAAGGTCCAATTTTGAGGTAGTTATCCACGTTTCAGATATACATAAAACATTTAAGTCAGGATTTTGGTCTACATATTTTGAAAAAGTATATTTCAATTGCTTGGATTAGGGATGAAAATTATTTGTGCACGGTGCTGCAGGAGTTAATGATGTGCGGTCCTGATCCTGCATGCTCGAGCACGAGCTCGGGGCTGGGCTTCGCGCGTTATCTTGCGTCAACCGTCTTGCGGGGGCGGATACCGCAACGGGTTGGTTCAGATGACCTTAGGTTGATGCATCGGTTGATTTCTCGTCGTTTGCTCTGTCACATCTAATTCGTTAATTATAACCATATTGTTTCGGATGACTGCTCTCTTTCTGTTTTGCCTCGATTCCGGGATCCTTTGCCTTAATTATTTTCTTAACTGTAGGCTGTCAGCATATAAGAATTCTGAAATATGAAGTCCTTTATTTTTTAAGTATTCTACATTGTCTATAATTTGCTTCTTTGCCCGTTTGCTGAGCAACTCGATCACTAACGGTCTCCTAGATGATGCTCTCCCTATTCTATATAAATCTTTTATATATCCCGTCAAGTCAACGCCATAGAGGTATACAAGTGTAACACTCTATTGAGTAGCTCCGTTTCTGTCTCACGCCAGACTTCACCCAGGCCGTAGATAACCATGTTCTTTGGATTTTCTGTGGCATTGAGAAGCATCGAATCACTCTTAATTAAGGTTTCCAGATTTTTTGTCATAAGATGTAATTGTATGGTTTAACTGTTTACTATTAGCACCAGCGTATGGCATGGGGCGTTTAATACATTCTTCTGATGAAGCAGTCTGCATTTTTAATGATGCTCTGTTTCAAGGCCCTGTAGGGTGGTTAAGCCAGGATGTACACTGTGATTCGTAGTGTTTTTTGTACAACACGTATTTCCACCTGTAACTTAAGGTATCCATTTTCCAGTGTTTCTATTTTCCGGATTAACGATAGTAGATGGTTTTTCGAAATATGTGTTCATTAGAGCAGTGAGAGACACTAAAACAAAAAACACTCTTGCGACTCTTGAGGCAATATTTTATGACTTTGGTATCCCGGCACGAATTATATCTGATCGGGGCACGTCCTTTACATCAACAGCTTTCAAAATGTTGTGAACGTCATGGAATAACAACTTATACTTAATTCAGTCGCTTGTCCCAGGGCCAATGGCCGAGCAGAAAGATTCAACCAAGCCAAATTACATTCCTTAGCAACACAGAACTCTGATGGTCATGAACGAGACTAAGACAAGTGTCTGGGAAAAGTTCAATGGGGCATCAATAACACTGTGAATTGAGTGCGAATGCCACCACCAATAAAACGGCGACCGAAGCTTTGTTTGGGGTAAAAATGCGAGATGATCTAATTAACACACTGGGTGTTGATACTTGCCCATCCAGAGTTAGTTTGCAGGAACTAAGACAAGAAATAAGTTCTAATATTGAACAAAATCGAGCTAAACAAAAACTTAAGCATAGTTCCAAACGAGCACCCGCAGTAATGTATAAAGTTGATGGTCTAGTCAAAATTTGTCGCAATATACAGTAACGATGGAAAAAGTACAAAGCTTTTGTCAAAGTTTCTAGGTCCATATAAGATAGAAAAAGTTCTAGGGAATGACAGGTATTCAGTAAAATTCAATTTCAAATTTATTTATTTATAAGACAACAATTTGGTCCACAGTTAAAAATAGTTAAAAATAAAATAAAATAGTTAAAATACACATAATATTACAATTCACAATTTAATTTACTATATATCATACAATTAACATTAAAATTAATATAATTCTATTTTGCCATTTACCTACCATTACGCTGGCAAATTGGCGCTGGTAAAAGACGTTCCCGGATATCATAAGAAGGGCAAACCAGATGAAAGCGTAATTTCTGTAGATCGAGTTAGACCTTGGATAAATATTAAAGCTCTGGAAGTTCATGATAGCGATAGTGACAGTTTAAGCCAAAAAAAAGGAAGATAGTGCGTAAATGTAAAATAAAATAATAATAATAATAAAAATAATTAGTAAATGACAAAACAAACGTATAATATGTAACAGTACTTATGTGTTCGCGAGCTTTAATGGTTACTCCAATGAATGATTACGATTAAAACATTATATGATCACACGATTAAATATTTATAATCAGCAATATGCAATGTCACATAAAACAATTTAATTATACATTAAATCATATGTATGTTATAATCATATTGCGAATGTGATGATGTTATAACTTAATAGAGGTCTCACATCTTTGAATTATATCACAAATATTACCGATATGTAATTAAATATTTTCACTAAAATATATGTAGGATATACGAGTAGCTTTTGAATTGCAACGGCACGGCATTCATGCCAATTGTGATGGTAATACGTGAGTGTTAACCGTTGTAATTTAATGTCAGTATGACACGAAAATTTAAATTATATAATATGATATAGCTAATTGTGAGCCTTTGGTGCTTTCTAGTATTATATTACTTTATATTTTATATACGTGCGCCAGTGGCAGCACGATGTCTGATGGCCGAATGTGATGATTTTAAGAAATAAAAGGTAGTTTTGTCATAATTTATTTAAATTACTTTATATGTAGGGTAGAATAATAACTCGGTAAGTCTGACGACCGGCCTCCCACTCATAACGTAGTGGGGAGTCGGGGTAAAAACCAGGTGTTCCGATGGATGAGGGTCATTCTTGTTGGAGTATTAGCGGCAGCAAAGTTCTAAGCAGTAGCTCTTAAGTGTAGAACCTGTGTGTGAAAGTACTAGAATACAGAGTAATAAAGTGTGTTGTTTGTGAATCCTGGAGTTTTAATTACAATACGATCAAATATTCGTGATAAGCACACAAATAAATGACCTGACCAGGATTCAAACCCGGGACCTCCTGCTCCGTAGGCAGGGTTACTACCAAATAGGCTAGGAGGCCGTTATACAGTATGTATCACAACGAAGAGCAAACCTTAAAACGGGTTGACGGGGAACTCGAGTACAATGTAATGACCTGCATTTCACGTGCCAAAATACATGTTTTATGGCATAACATTACTAAATGGATTACTCGAGAACCTTCTTTTTGCAGTCGGTTAATGGTTTTTGTGACATCCTATAGGGTTTGTTTACGTTTTTGATTTGTGACAGTGCATGCGTATTGCGTACTGTTGATATGTAGCTAGGGGCAACTAATAAACATTGACGTTGTTATGTCAACGCACATGCGCTTTGAGTTCTGTTTATAAGTAACCTAGGTAATCATTCAAATAATGGCTGTGGTCATAGGCAACGCGCAAGCGCTTTGTTAACTGTTTATTTGTAACTAGGTAAAAATCCAAACTTCAACAAGGTTTGACGCCTATCTGTCAGTTGGTAATTTAAGAAATGTCAATAAACAGATTGTAAACAAATTATACAGGGGAGGTTCAAAACAATAATAATTTATGTATATTTTTATACCTCACGTAAAAACTGTCGTATTTTTGATGAATTAGGTACCATGCTCATATTTATGATCTAAACATTAACGGGTTTCTTTCTTTGCCTTTCGTTCTGATACATACTGTATGTAGGTACACATAAAATATAAAATAAATCCTTTACAGTTTGTTACGTATTAGGTACTACGGTGTTAAAAGAAGGGTCCTCAGCTTTACGCTATTGAGTCTTGAGTTATCGAAGTTAAAAGGTATCATACAAAATTTCACCCTGTCATAAACAAAGCTCCTGAAACTGACAAGGAATGATTAATGGCGGGTCTGTGTAACGCCTTTATTATAATTATACCTTCATCATTTTTTACCAAATATACTGAACTCATTATTTATTGTAACTAAGTTATTGCGTTTTGACACGTGTGTTATAAAATCTTACCAATCATGTGTTAGTCTGTGGCTGTTTTAAATGGAAACATTATTATAATCTACCCCACCTATCTACAAGTTTAACTAACTAAGAAGAATGGTGAACGAACTTACCTACCTAATCGTTGGACATATCACACACATTCTCGCTTCCTATCGTCATGCCTTACTTGCGATTTTCCACCTAGCTACTACAGGATTATATTAAGACAAGGCTACTATAACTCAAAGGGTATTGCTGGCCATATACATTCGGTTATATCTGCCGGATCTGCTGTAAATTTATGGGAAATTTGTCTGGCGGATGCCCGGCGTACTATGGAGATCTGACGGATTGCCCGAACCGAACGTACATGGCCGGCATGGCATATATATGTTCTTTCCACCCTTTTCACTATTGAAGGAAAACCGTAGATTCACGGAATGAGGAGTCGGCAGGGTATACGCGCTGTAGCAGGGAAATAAACGGATCTCACAATGTGATCCTATGTGAAGAATGTCGTACGTTCGGGCGTGGGGTAACCGAAGATCCATATCTCATCATCTGATTTCGCGAATTTCGCGAGCTATACTTAAATATAAGTTATTACCAACTAAATTATTTATTTAAGTGTGTACCTGAGATGACAATCCACAACCTTAGCCTATATTTGCGACTATGAAATTGGTCGCTAACAATATGTTGGATTATACATATTCCCTAAAATCCGAAATATCCATTATTTTAAGTCAATTATTACAAATGACGCGCAATGTCTTAGTTATGTATGTCACCGTGTCATCCACAAACATTTGACAGTTCGCCATAATCAACGGAAGACGGTGCATCGCGTCGAAGTTGTTGGCACAAAAAGTAAGTTTTTTCCTTCAGTTAAGTTGTTTTTTAGTATTTTATTGTAAACAAACATGGGTCCATGGATTCTAGATTGAGATTGTGTATATACCTGGTCATCTAACTTCATAAAAGCTGAGTTGTTTATGAATTTATGTTCTTGTTATTTTTTTTTTAAGTTTATAATTTTTTCGATAAGTCGCGAAAGAGCCGGATGAGATGGCCTTGAAAGAGCCTTATTATTTATTATTAAGGTTAAAGTTGTTATGCTAAATGTAAAGCTAAATATTATATTTTATATATAAACGTCAATAATTATTAAAATAACTTTGTTAGAATTCAAATTTTGTAATTTTTTTAGTTGAATATATTAAAATTTGTATAATTTTGAACAATATAACATGACCTCAAGATTCTGGGTCTTTCATAACTTATGGTGGCTCTTTCAATACTGATTTGTTATGAGAGAGCCAGATGGTTTTTTTTTTTTGAAATGACTATTTCATCGATTATGTTATTGTTTTTATGATCGTTTTGCCCGAAATTACGAAGATGAATAAATGAAGATTGATTTCGAAACTAATTAACGTGTATTTTTTAACTAAAAGTATTATTTTTGACCCTGGTTACAAAACTGGCTCCTACATCCCACTTCTCCCCACACAAGTGGCAAACAAGCATGCGGCCCTTATGTATCTGAAACGTTGGAAGTTTGTATTGCTTCGGATTTCCCGGCTAACTTTAGGTTAGTGTTTTTCAGTCAGTCCACTCCAGGTATATTTATCTACAGAAGCTGAGGTGATCCAATTGACATAAAATAATAGAATGGTACACCATTTTTCTAGTTTAGTAGGGATTACCCAAATTATGTTTTAAACTTTATTAAACTTGCCATATAACTTGAAGCAGGTACAATTTCGGTCGGATTAGAGAAAATCCGGCCGGATCCGATCGGATGAAAATCGGTCCGGTTTGCAATCCCTATTAATGATATACGAGATTATACACATGAGTCTTAAAGATCCTTTAAACATGTTTTTTTTCTGACGTTGCCCTTACAGACCCTATTAAAAACACAAATCGATTGTGCGTATACTATACTTAAAATGACAGCTAACATAGAGCTACAGGAGTAGAAGTACGTCAATTTAAATGATAATTTACTGTTATTTCTTAGCAGTAAAACATACCAATAATTTTTTTAAATAATTTATCACACCTCTCACTCCCCACGACTGAAATAAGATGAACTAATGGCACCTCACACGTTAAAGACCATCAAACGATGCAGGTTGCAGGATATGCAAGATAACAAGTCAGAAAATAGATTTCGTTATTTCTTAAGCGCAGATCGACATGGCTTGAGCCGGTTTCCTGTCGCATTGATTACTATTATTTGCGGTACCTACACTTACTCGTAGATAGTTATTTTTATGTTTTGTTCATTTTGACGCTATCATTAAATTAACTTGACCTAGTATTTCTTTTTATATATTACACAACACAAAGATATTTTAATCCATTACATTATGTTACTATGTAGGTATGTAGGCACGTTTATTTCTATAAGCGGCATCGGCACAAACGTAGCACAAAAGAACATTCAAAGAAATAATGTTATTAGTTTAATGTAAGAAGATTTTTTGTTGGCTTCTGTAAATATCATTCTTGTGAGATTTGAGATTGATATTGTTTTGGTAATCATTTTTTCGCATTTATTGTACGCAGGTTGGCTTTAAGATAATAAATGTACTTAACTATGGAAAAACGTATATTTTGAAATGAAGAAGCAACAGCTGTATTTTGCTCAAATGTTACTGTAAAGCTTTATTCTTTCAATGCAAGGTTTCGGATATAAATAAATATTTTGGGGACAATCTCACACAGATCGACCTAGTCCCAAACTAAACAAGGTTGTAGTATGGGTACTAGACGACGATATACATACCATACATATATACAGGTGTGGTGACGCACGAGGAGTGGTGTATTGCTGCGTGTGATTGCTGAAGGTAAGGATCTAGCTGTCTTTGCCAGTCGGGTACGCAACAGCAAAAGAGCTGTGCCGACTCTCGTCTGCCTCGATAGCGGCGATTTTAGCTTTCAGCTCGAGGTCAGCAGTGGCGCGTTCCAAATCAGCGAGCCGACGTGCCTCTTGTTCGGCCGCCTCACGCTCAGCACGCACGCGGCGTACTGACCCTGCCTACGAAGCTGAAGGTCCTGGGTTCGAATCTTGGTAGGGGCATTTATATTCCTGAGTTATGGAAGTTTTCTATGTATATACCAGAATATACCTATGTATGTATTTCTGTTTATATGTAGCTATGTATATTATCGTAGTCTAGTACCCATACTACAACTTTGTTTAGTTTGGGACTAGGTCGATCTGTGTGAGATTGTCCCCAAAATATTTATTTATAATACTTATATCCGAAGCCTTGCATTCGAAGCTTAAAGTTTTATAAATAACATTTGAGCAAAACACAGCCGTTGCGTCTTCATTTCAACAAATACGTAGCCAATCTGCGTACAATAAATGCGAAAATATGATTACCAAAACAATATAAATCTCAAATCCCACTAGAATGATATTTACATAAGCCAACATGAAATCTTAATCTAAATATCTATAACTATAAAAGAAAAAACTGACTGACTGACATATTAACGCACAGCCCAAACCGCTGCTCTTAGAAATTCAAATTTTAGCACGTAGGTAAAAAAGGATTTTTTTAAATTCAACAACTTTATATGGGGAAAAAAGATTAGTTTCACCATTTTATTCGAAACTTGGCAGGAACATTCCTAAAGATTAATGAGTTAATACGTGTTTCAGGTTTTTTGAGAATTCAACCCCTTATAGGGGAAAACGGTTTGAAAAACTAAAAATATAAACATGGGAATCGTTTCTAGAGTTAATCGGGGCGCCGATTACGAAAATAACGATAAATTACGATAATTACGATTATAAAATTCAACTTGGCGAACGTGAAATACCATCTACCCTGTTGGGGTTAAAAGAAGATATGGAGACTTCAGCAGAGAGCCTAGTGGTCTGGTAGTTAAAACACTACTTTACGTGGTGAATGTTATATTTCAAGTGACACAAACAGCTGTACAAAAATATAAACAACCGTTTTCATGCTACATTTAAAATAGCTGTCAGATACGTTATATATTAACTTACTGCCAGCATTGGCACGCATATGCTACCTCCAACAGGGGTGGGATGGGATTGAAATCAAAATATCAATATGGGTGACGTTTTTGTGTTAATTTATAACTTAGTAATTATTACGAGTATATATAAAAAAATTATGAACATTAAAAATATTAAGATGAAATGCTCCCATACATTTAGTACGACGACGGACAGCCTCAAATTACGTCGTAAGAGATAACAGATCATTGCGTTTAAGTACTTAAAAATGGTACCTGATTGATGGATATTTGAATAAAATAAAACTATTCATGAACCATTTACGTAAAAAATGGCGAAATCACTTCGTCTTAAAACTAGTCTTTTAACGAACGGCGTACTAAATGTTTGGGAGGGTTTAAATTAAATATTTGGGATTTATCTGCTTTTATTTAAAAAGTTATTAAGGTAGGGCTGAGCTGCAGGCTACTACCGGGGTCACAGGAGGCGGATAGTGAACGGCCACTAGTCAGTGGTTAGCTGCGAATATATCGAATAAGCAGTCCCCGACCAAGCAGCGGTAGGGCTAACAGGGTGTAGTGGGGAGTCGAGTGGGGTTGGCTCACCTAAAAAATACTACAATAACCCATAGACGGTCTTACGAAATGGCGATTAGTGCCGCCATCAAATAAGCACACCCCTGGCACTAGGCAGCAGTGGTGCCAGTAATGGCAGAGGGCCGACGAGGAAATGATTCCAAAAGGGCTTCTGACCAGACAATCCTCAAGCGGAGTTCAAAGAACAGAAAGGTTGAGGTACTGCGATGTGGAAAGCAAGGGGGAACTACCACATTAACCCTCCCCAAAACAAAGCAGCATGAAATGTACAACAATAACAAAGAACGTTTAGACAGACGGCCTTATAAGAGGTCCGAGTCCGGCAGGTGTAGTGAGGAGGCTGCATCGGTCGTCAGTGGGCAAAATCCTTCCGAAGCAATGCGATCAGAGGCGAATGTCGGAGCCAGACGCAAGGCTGACTCTGTCGTCAACATACGAAACCCTTGCAAAATAGGGACATGGAACGTTAGATCGCTTCTTAAACCAGGACGTCTGGAAGAACTCCTCCAGGTACTAGATAGAAACCAGATACAAATTTTAGGAATTTGCGAACACAGATGGGAAGGTGATGGTGACTACTGGTATGATGACTATAGGATCATTTTTAGCGGAGATAAGCAAGGAAAAAACGGAGTCGCCATAATACTGAACAAAGATATGGGCAAGAAAGTAATTAACACACTCCACATCGGGGACAGGCTAATGATGATAGTACTAGATACAAAACCAACAACTGTGCTAATACAAGTATATATGCCTACCTCAGCACACAAAGATGAAGAAATTGAGGATATGTACGAGAAATTAGACGAACTTTTACGGTCGGTAAAATCTGAACATAACCTGTATATCATGGGAGACTTCAACGCAGTAGTCGGAGATATAAGAGAAAGCGAGGTTACCGGAAAATGGGGTCTAGGAAACAGAAATCAAAGAGGGGAGAGACTTATTAATTTCTGTAAACAGTATGATTTGTATATAACCAACACCATGTTCGAAATGCCGAAACGGCGGAGATATACGTGGAAAATGCCCGGAGACCTAGCAAGATACCAGATTGACTACATCCTAGCTAGAACAAACCACAAGGAAAACATACGTTCCAGCCATGCGTACCCAGGCCCGAACATCGATAGTGACCACAACCTAGTATTAGCTAAATGCGAGCTAGAATGGCCAAAACGTCACAAGAAAAGAACGGGAAGACAGAACAACGTTAATATAGAAAAACTAAAAAACCCTGAGTACAGGAAAGAATACAGGGAAGCGACGGATCGAATATTGCAAGAGGGGCCAACGCCTGAAGAGACGTTAGAAGGTCGATGGAAAACATTTACTCGAACAGTAGAGAAGTCCTCGTCATCTGTACTTGGCAAGTGTAAAAGAGCACCTAGGAAAAATTGGATAACTCAGGAAATTCTGGATTTAATACTACTACGAAATAAATACAGAGAACATAAAACAGAGGAAGGTCAAAAGCTGTATAAAAAGTATAAAAACAGAATCCAAACCTTATGTGTCCAACAGAAAGAGAAATGGTTAGACGCACAGTGCAACAAAATCGATTTCTGTATGCAGAGAGGTTTGCTGGAAAAAGGCTACAAGTTAGTTAAAACACTGCAAGAAAAGAAAAACACAAAGAGTAAAGTGATAAGCAACAAAGAAGGAAAACTTTTATATGATAAAGAAGATGTAGTCGATAGATGGGTGGAATATATAGAAGAACTATACGAAGGAACTAGTCTTAACGAGGACATATTGGAAAGAGAACACAACATCTCAGAAGACCATAAAGGTCCGGACATTCTCTGGAGAGAATTTGAGAATGCGCTGGAGTCATTAGCAGATAAGAAAGCTCCCGGTAAAGACAATGTGCCTGCGGAACTACTGAAATGCTGCGGTCCTGCAACTAAAAAATTCCTTTACGGGCTAATCACATTCATGTACAACACAGGGAACGTACCAGAAGAGTTCTCGACTAGCAAAACAATTACCATTCCCAAAAAAGGTAACGCAGTGGAATGTGGAAACTACCGAACGATTAGTCTGCTGTCACATGCGTCCAAAATCCTTCTGAAAGTCATACAGAATAGGCTCTATCCAAAAATAGAAGAAAACCTTAGCGATGATCAGTTTGGGTTCAGGAAAAACACAGGAACTCGTGAAGCGATTATGGCTTTACGCAATATTATAGAAAGACGCCTCGATCTAAACAAAAACACGTACATTAGCTTCGTTGACCTGGAAAAGGCATTTGATAATGTCGAATGGAACCAACTGTTTGATCTCCTGAAACGCAAAAATATCGATTGGAAAGACAGGAGAGTAATTTTAGAACTGTACAAGAATCAACTGACAGAAGTGACAATGGATGATGTAACAAAAACTGCAAAAATAAAGAAAGGAGTAAGACAAGGTTGCAGTCTATCACCGTTATTGTTTAACTTATATATAGAAGAAGCTATGCAAGAAATCAAAGAGTGCATTAAAGGAATAAGCTTCAATGGAACGGTCATACACTGGATCAGATTTGCCGATGATATTGCCTTAGTAGCGGATAGTGGGGAGACTCTCCAGACTAATATGCAAAAAATGGACGAAATTTTTAGAAAATACAACCTTAAAATAAACGTCAAGAAAACAAAGGTTCTGGTGACAAACAAAACAACAGCTCCCAGAGTGAGTATTACTCTTAACTCAGAAGTAATACATCAAGTAAACACATTCACCTACTTGGGAAGTATCATCGAGGAGAAAGGCAGAAGTGAGAAAGAGATAAGAACAAGGGTAGCAATAGCAAAGAAAGCATTCACTTCAAACAGAGATATATACAACAGCAAAATCCATGTAAACATAAGGAAGAACTTAATTAAAACCTACATTTGGAGCACCGCCCTCTACGGATGTGAAAGCTGGAACATCACAGCACAAGATCGCCGACGTCTAGAAGCCTTCGAAATGTGGTGTTGGCGCAGGATGCTTAAGATCAGCTGGACAGAAAAGCGCACCAACCAGGAAGTACTAGACAAAGCAAAAGAGAAAAGGCAAATAGTGGACATCATTGAGAAACGTAGAGCGAAATGTATTGGTCACATACTCAGACACGAAGGGTTGAACATAACCATCCTAGAAGGAAAAATTGAGGAAAAAAGAGGAAGAGGAAGACCCAGAATATCATACATGACACAGATTAAGGAATGGTGCTGTAGTCAGACATACCAGGAAGTGAAGACAAAAGCCCAAAATAGGCTTGATTGGAGAATGCTGCAACGACAGAGGGCCAGGCCCTCTTAATAGTGATGATGATAAGTTATGGTAACCAAAAACCAAAAATGCCGAAATGCAGGACCTCCAAGCTCAAGTGGGATTGGGCTGGACATGTCTGTCGCATGCACCCGGAGCGATGGGCCAAATTGGCATGGGTATCGCACTTTCGATATGAGTTTGAAGTCTCCTGGTGTATGTTATATTTACAGAATAAACGTCTGGCGACATTAAGTGATTACAGCATGTATAATGCCCTCTGTAACAATCTTATGGTTTTGTTTTTTCATAGTTATATATTTGCATGTCATGCTCTCATGTCTTTATGTAGGTAGATTTTATTTAGATTATGTAAAGAGTTCATACGTTTTTGTTTTATGCGAGATTTTTTTTAAATTAATTTGTGTTTCAATATATAATATATCACAATATAATATTATATTACAATTTGTGACTGTACTTTTCCTATTTCATTACGAAACTTCGTCAATTTCGTTTGATATAGTAGTTTATGCGACTGTAGGTACATCATGAAGGGCATAATAACACGAGTGTGGGTTTATAATAAATAACATCACAGCAGTTATTAAATGTCTAAGTATTGTATAGTTGCGTACACTACTTTATCTACACATATCATAAGTGCTCTAAGATGGGTTCAGGAACCGTAAAGAAAATACCTGCATTGTTACGAGTACTAGTGCTACTTGCAAAATATCTATAAATTATAAATATTAAAATATTCGTTTCAAACTAAACGTGATCTCGACCGAATAGAGGTCAAATCAAATTTCCTTGTGTCAGATATGTTCGAAAATTGATTTTTTTTTTATCGCAATCGATAATATTTAGCTATAATAATATTGTCTTCTGTTACCGCGATTGTTATTCATTGAAATTAAACACTTAAGAACGGATTAATCTCGTTTATTAACACCATGACCCTACGTTTCGAGCCCTTTACAGCACTCGTTTTTACAGGGTTAGGATGATGACTGAGAGAAAGAGAATTCTCCCCGTCAATCAACAAAGTTACTTGTGCAAACTACCTACCTACATACAAAAATACAAAAATAATTAAAAACAAAAACAAAGGTCTACAATGCCCAGAGGGGCTTATAAAACTAGTAATACATTGCCTGAAGCTATAATAACATTTTCACAGATAAGAAATTTCTTGTAACAGTTTATTATTATGAGGGGCTTTTATATGCGGTTTTTGAACGCGTTATTGAGGGCTAATGATACTCGTATGTGGGTATATAAAAGGATATTATAAAAAAATAACAGTCAGTTTATATATTTAATTTACTTAGTAGTGGTCGCATAATAATGTGCTTGCATTGACTTGTGCTTGTTAACTTTGTATGTATATTGCCGATCGATAGTGTCAAAAAGCAAAAAGGAATGAAGTAGTCCATCGATATTCGTGTATTGGGAAATAAAATTCCGTCGAATTCGCCCACTTTGCGATATCCGCAAAGCATTTATAATGCACGTGCCAACAGGGGAATCTAGTTTTAGGACGCGGTTCTAGTAAGAAGCGAAGAAGTAGCAAATATTATGATTTGCGTTAAATCACACTGAAAACTACTACATTAATAAGCGTTTTTTAAGGAATAAGGACTCTTAAAGTAGGCTTAATCAAAATCGCAACACTTGAAAATGAAGAGTTTGGCTTTATCAAAGCACACCGATGAACAGGTGGTGCTTGCTGTGTTAAAGTAATTTTGAATGTATACGTAGAGGTAAGTACATACCGAAAGTGAGAGAGCGGAAAATTTTCCACTATTGTTAATTATGATTTTAACCATAGGCCATTGATAATACCAATTTGTCCTGGGTAAGTCGACTTTGCATAACATTTTTGAGAAAATATTGATATAAAGGTACCTACAAATACTGATATCTATTTATTTCACATTTCTCTCTATACGCGGCGCCGCTCTCGCTGAAACCTATCTCAATCTACACTACCTTTACCTGTAAACATAGCATAACGTGTAGAAGCAATTTTCTATTCGCGGGATGGTGAGGCTTACCTGGTAACAATTTCATTTTATGTCAGTATAAATTGCTGTCTGGATGAAAGATTTATGTGACATTAAATATTTATCGCAGTAGTAATTTTAATAGGTAATTCTGAATTGTGTTCATTGGTCATAGTTAAAAAAGATAATTACAAAACTCGTGTGCTCGAGACATTATGTCAATATTTAATGTACCTATATGAAACAAATAAAGTCAACTAATGAGGTAATTAATATAAAGTTATTAATTAGTTAATATTAGATAATTAATTAATTACGAGTAGGTATAAAAAATCGAAATGGGCATAAAACCATTCAAATAAACTAGTCATGTTAAAAAAAATCGACTATATAGGTGCGAGTCGGACTCGCGCACGTTTTTTTCTGTACCATAATATATAAAACAGCTAAAAAATCACGTTGTTGTATAAGAGCCCCTGTTAATTTATATTGTATTTTCATATATTTATTTATTTTTAAATCATTGTGTAAATTGATATACTTACACGATGATTTCCCTTTCGGCCGCGTATGTAACCGAGTTTTGTAACCAGGTACAAACTAAGAAAATTTTCTCTTTTCTTGTAACCGGGTGATTCATCAACCGAGTTTTGTAACCAGGTACAAAGTAAGATTTTTTTTCTTTTCTCGTAGCCAGTTACAAACTAAGATTATTTTATTATTTTTTCGTTTTCCCAGTTACGATATCAGATTTTTTATTCCTTGTTGGTAACCAAGTTGTAATCAAACCTTCAAGTAGAAACGATTCTCTTTTCTGAATGTTATTAGTACTGGCCATAAAGATAACAGTCTTTGAACGGTAATTGATAAATAAGTAATGTCACATATTATATGCAATTGAGATAGTCATTGATAAAGTGCAATTTTCTATTACGATTTTCCATTTTGAAGTGCATAAGTGATTTGTGGTTAGCAACATTTGTAATGTGCCCGCATCCTAAACTAAAATTTATATCAACAAGAAGAGGTGGTGTTCTATTACTCCACGATGGACGGCGATTCCATCGCAGAAAAATATACAAAGATGGAAACTCATTCTGGCTCTGCTATACTAAAAAAGGATGTAAAGGGAGTGTTAAGTTAAGTAGTAAGAATGAAATATTAAAAACGAATGGGCACGATAATGATTGCTGCAGGAATGAGGATAAAAATATATTTTTAGAAAAAATGGATAAACTAAAACAAACTACAAGTTGTAACTTCGAACCCATAGAAAAACAATACAATAATATGGTTTGTGAACTGAAGGATAAGGGTTGCCGCATGAATGATATTCCAAGTTTTCAAAATATCAAGACAGGTCTATATAATAATCGTAACAAAATTGTGGGTGCCCCAAAATTACGTTTCAGTTATTCAGAATGTTGTGAAGTTGTAGTACCACAAAAATTCAAACATTTTATCCTTGCTGATTACTTAGATGATGACGATACAAGAATTATTGTGTTTTGCGGCAAGGACATCAAAGATTTGACATCTTACAGTCATATATTCGCGGATGGCACGTTTAAATCATGCCCATCATGTTTTAAGCAACTTTATACAATACACGGATTTGACGAAAGTAACAAAACGATTGTACCATTGTTTTTTTGTCTGCTACCTAATAAAAAAACGAAGACGTATGCAATTCTATACCATTTGATAAAATCGCAGACTGGCAAATTTTTTCATCCACATAAAATAACCTTGGATTATGAGTTAGCGGCAATTATAGCTGTCCAACAAGTTTTTCCAAACATTATCGTAAAAGGATGTTACTATCATTTTAACCGAGGTGTATTCCGTAGAGCCAAGAAAATGAAAACAAGAGTAAAACAGAGGCACGTTGCTCGGTGCGTTGGTTTGGCCCGTTTGCCAGAAGAGTATATACAAAGAGGATTTGAATATGTAATGTCAAGAAGTCCAAAAGGAGATGATATCGAACGCTTCAATAAATACTTCAAAAAACAGTGGTATAACCAAAAGGCATTTGATTTTGCAAAGACATGTGGCTGTCAAATGGAAACAATAAGAACCACAAATCATCTAGAAGGATGGCACAATAAACTTAATAGAAGTATCGGGACTAAAAAACCAAATATTGGCAAACTTTTAGATGTACTGGAAAAGGAAACAAAGATATGCAATATCAATTCAAGCTTCAAAAAGAGTCGAAAAAACATTAATTACACGGAGATTGAAGAAGAAATTGTTAAAGCTATTGGGGAACTCAAAGAAAACATGATAACAACCGGGCATTGCTTGGAAATTATTTGTCCATACACATTTATTTAAGTAACGTCTAAACTATTAAAAATAATAATTTATTTTTATAATGCGAGAAAGCATAATAAATAAATAATTTATTTTTGTGATGACCTTCGTACTAGGTACATCTATGCTATTTTGTAAGACAATGGCAAAATAAATATAATTTGTTTAGGTATCAAACTCTAAAGCAATAATGGTAAATTACTGGCCACTTTAAGTTCAAAGAAGAGTTTGCTAAATGTTAAACGTATTTGCAGATAGTGACTTGATACGTCAGAGCTGTCATTAAGAAACTTGATTCTATAACACGTACTTGCCTTCTAATAATCCACGTAAATATACATATAACTATGATGGAAGTCAGTGGCGGTTCCAGTTCAGAGGATCGTTATTTAAAAAGAGTTTTGGGTGACGTAACGAAATGTGTTTTTGGGTGCTCTATGGTGCACCTTATGCCAATACCATTGCTGCAGAAAGCGATGGTGTTGAGTAAACATAATATATATCTTCCTCCGGATTCAAGGGTGTGCCTTGAGCACGTGGATTCTGAAGACTGGAGGGCTGTAATGGACAATTCGGCACTCACAGACTACTTTAATGAAGTGCATGCTTTTGATATAGTGCAAATATTCAAAAGTGTACTAGAATTAGTGCAAGTTACGGTATCATCTGCTCTATATTAATAGTTAATTTTAAGATTATCTTATTAAATAAATAAATTTGCAAGTTACAACAGAAATTATGTGTATTAATTTTAGCCATAGGTAACATTTTCGAATAGATTAACAATAGAAGGAAATTGGGCAATTTGGTAGGTAATTAATTTTCTGTGTTATTTATTGTTTTACCAATTTATACACAAAAATATAAACTAACAATAGGAATTCACTTAACTGAAAGGCACTACACAAACACAGTACATAATAAACTAAAGTTATCCTTAGGGAGGTATGTACGTAGAGTCAAGGGCATAATTTTGCTTACAGTTTTAGACCGTATAGGCCTTAGCATTATTATGTGCTGAGTAAGTCCCAGATATTTTAGTCAGGACTTTACGTGGAGATGCTGAAACAGGCCCTTAAAGTTACAAAATAAGAATTTAACATCGTTTTTGGTAACTTAGTTTTTTAAATACAAAACAAGAACAGAAATTCTTTCATGGTAACTATTTAAAATTAATTCTATGTCTCTAAATATTTTACTAGTTCGTAACTGGCTACGAGAAAAGAAAAAAAATCTTATTTGGTACCTGGTTACAAAACTCGGTTACATACGCGGCCGAAAGGATGATTTCAATCCATGATCAGGTACCATTTTTTCTAACTCTATAATTGATGGGTATCATGTTGAAGTCGTAATTTAAATAAATAAATATTATTGGACAATCTTACACAAATCGACCTAATATCCCACGGTAATAAGCTCAATAAGGCTAGTGATATGTGGGTACTAGACGATGATACATATAATAGATAAGTATAAATACTTAAATACAATATTAATTAATTAATCTTAAATACATAGAAAACATCCATAACTCAGGAACAAATATTTGTGATAAACACACAAATAAATGCCCGGACCAGGATTCAAACCCGGGTAATTCTCGGAAACAACTTTTATACATATGCATTAATGCATTAATTATTGACTTAAGATCCGTAAAATTTCCTGCCATAGCGATGGCAGTTGACGTATCGTAGTTACTTCATGTAAAATTACCATGTATATTATATGGTCATTCGTTTAAATTAAGTTGTAACTTTAAATTATTAACCAGTGAGATAACTGCATGAGATCTCGCCTAATAAGTTTAATTTGGGCTTATATTAATATTCTTCTACTTCTGATCACCGATTAAAAATAATCGTATGTATTAACTATGAATATTTTAAGCGTCTACCTGTTGCCGTTATCAATATCGATGAAAAACGAGCATAAAAATCACATTTGTTATATGGGGAGTATTTTTTGTACTTATTCTGTTTTTAAGTATTTGTTGTTATATTGGCAACAGAAATACAGTGACATCATCTGTACATTAAATTTCAACTATCTAACTATCACGGTTCAAGAGATACAGCAGGTACTGCAGGTGACAGAGGGATGGCCGAACGGACAGCGGTGTCTTAGTAATAGGCTCCCGTTTTACCCTTTGAGTACGCAACCCTAAAATGATCGTTTAGACTCTATTTAGCCTATCGACCATAAGAAGTACAAAAGACTACGAAATGTTCTCATAGCCATGTGCTACTTTTAAAACATGAATGAACTATCTTTTTAATCGTTCATTTAATTTTCTAATCTGTAGGCCTGACCTTTCCTAAAGATTAAAAGAATCCACAAAGTGGGCAACGCAACACAAAATTCTTAGATTTCTTAGCACAGGCACTAAAGCAAAAATGAAAGTGGGCCGGCCATGTGGCAAGACTACAGGACGGCTGATGGACGAGAAAAGTGACGGTGTAGCCCGGACCTAACAGAAAAAGCGCAGTAGAGGCAAACCGCGCATTCGCTGGTCAGACGACATAAAGGCAGTTGCTGGCCCAGACTGGATAAAGACGGCGTCAGATAAGGATAAATGGAAAACCTTGAAGGAGGGCTTTACCCTATTGTTAATTTCGCATATTGTGTTGAGAAATAAATAGTAGATTGTACATCAAGGGCATAAAGTGACCCATTTTAGACGAGGTCATTTATTGGTCCGAGTGTAACGAGGACCAATATAGTAGCCGAGGATAAAATGGGTATTTATGCCCGAGGTATACACTCTGCTTTTCACTTCGATTGTAAGGAAAATATTAGGTTTTATATCAGTTTAAATCGTTGAAAATGTAACATCCATAGCGCGCTTGGGCTCTCCCCGCCGCGCGCCGCCTGCAGGCGGCCGGGCGCGCGGGGGTTGAGGCCGCGGCGAGCGCGCTCCACCTGCGATGTTACTTTATGCCCTAGTGCATGAAAAGCGATTTTGTGTCGCCTAGCCACGACACAAAGGCGAACTTTTCGAGCAAGAGAAGTGAAAAGGCTTTTTTTATAATGAGCTATTACTGAAAAAAAAACAGTGTGTTAGACTAACACTTCCTTATGCCACGGCTCAAGGAGCCTGTGGTCTGCTTTAGCAACTAATCCCAAGATTTGACGTACGAGTAGGCGCTAGTTTTTTCGAAAGCGAAAAAACCAGAAGGTAAACTAGGCCTATTGGGATTAGTCCGGTTTCCTCACGATATTTTTTTCACCGTAAAGCATGGGTAAATATTAAATGACATTTTCTACATAAGATCCGAAAAATTCATTGATACGAGCCGGAGTTTGAGGTTTCGGATTGAAAGTCGCACGGTCTTTTCGCTGAGCCACCAATGATTTGTTCAATCTTTTAATAACTAGCATAATGATACTGCCTTTTTCCTAATTGTTCATTATCTTTATGTTGTTAATAAGATAAATATTTTTGACATTACATCATCTTCCTTCCGTTTCTTTACAACAAAGGCACAAGAAAAGAAGCGAGAACTTTTTAATGGCATCTGGAGTTACGCCAAGGATATGAGAAAATGCTAAAATAAGAAAAGTCAGATAATTCTAAAAAGACGCTTGAATGTTTAAAGTTTTTTTGTGCACTTTGGGACGAGCGAGGCAAAATATGGCACAAAATGTAATTACTTCCTCTTGTTTATTTAAGTAAAAAAATTGGGCATAAAACCATTAATATAAACTTGTTATGTAAAGACACGGTCGCTAAGATCTTATATTGCTTGCGAAGTGTAGTACTAAAACTATGTCCAAAACCATGCGCTGAATATGATAATATTATGAAACCTACCATCAAAAAACATACTGTGGAAGACTAATCTTAAAAAAGTATAATTTTGTTTAACATACGAAATGTAAGAAAAAATATGCGTACATCGCATACATAAAAATTATTATGATGGTTTAAGCCAAAATATATTCTTAGCAATCGATACAGTAGGTCCTTTTTTAGGTAGTCATACATGTACCTAATATTATAAAACTTAAAGTTATAATTTTAATATAATTATGATTATTAGCTATATTTCGGAATTATTGCAAGCGCCATGTCCAACAAATACACATCGTCGATGAGATTGCCAAATCCGTTATGTGCATTTTTTCGATTTTCGGGTTTCTGCAGATCTCACTCTAAAATTTAATTTCGCATCGAATGCAAAAACCAGCATACGTAAATTTAATTTGGATCACGTTGTGACAAAAAAACATTTGTGATATTACCCGAAAAAATAATTACACATGTGGGTATAAACACATACGGGTTTTGGTAGAGGAACAAAATTCAAATAATTTGATAACCGACACTGCACATGTGTGGATTTAGTATCAAGTGACAGTTACTTAGTGTGTTTGTAAAGATCAACCCGAAAACATCATTTTGCTTTGTTTTTTTATTATTGGTTTCTAAAACAAATTATTTTAACGTCAAAGTTGTCATAAAGTGAAGATATCGTATTGAAATACGTATGATTTGTCATCCTTCATAGGACCGGTAAGTTTATTACAATGCTTATTAATTTATAGTAAACTACCCACCTTATGATGCCGTTAGAAGCTGTTTATACTACACCCTAACCTAATACTGATATTTGTTAATATATTCAATTTTCCGATGTAGGTACAGATTCATAATATTTTTTTTAACGATGTGATTAATTGCGAGGTAAATGCCTCATAGATTTACACGAAATGGATTGTAGAAGTTAGTTTATTCTGTATTGTAATACGGTAAACACGGTAGGTACTCACTTACATAAATTAAGTAAAATATTTTCGATGCAAATGGAGCCCCATACATGTAACTAAATGTCAAAAAATATTTTTTTGCCTAATATCTACTCTAGGTACATCATTTGATAGGTCTTAACAAATAACTTAGAGGTTCCTTGAATAAAAATTTGATTAATCCAATATTTTCAGAGATAATCGCTCTGAAAGTCTTAAAAAGTGTGTCCCCCCCTCTAACTTTCTCCCCCTCGAAAATATGAATTAAAAAAAATCTACCGTCGGAATTGAGATTCTAGTGTCAAGGAATGTCAGATTTGTTATGGTTAGTGTGTCACACTATATCACAACAAATAAGATTTTATATTTTTTTAAGACAAGCAATGGAGACACAAGTTACTTATTGAACAAGACAGATAGTTGTTAACAAATCCTCAGTGGAATTAGAGAATAGTGTCTCTAATATTCTTCGAATTCCTTTCGTCCTTTATCCGCTCAACCGTTAAAGAGGTTTGGGCATTGAAAAAGATTGATGGGCCAACTGTCTTTCCCAAAGTTAGCAATGGCAGTGATGGTCGATTGTCTAAATTTGGAAACGAGAAACAACAGGCAAGCTTATTTTTAAAAAGCAATTTATGGAAGTGATAGTTTGAACCGGCAATGTTCTAGAGTAAATACCAGTATTAAATAATAATTAGAGAAGAATTAACAAACGCGCGAAAATAAACGCTACTACTAGGCTGTTATTTCCCGTACTTAATAAGTTATAATTATCTAGGTCGATTAATTATTGTCAATCGGCCACCAAATTGGCTTCAGCTACTAATTGTTGTTGTTGATATTATAGGTAAGCAAAAAATATTGCTTTTTCTTCTACTTTATTTTTCTAAATATGCGCAAGTCAACATAGGACACGCTAGAACCGTCCCACCTGCAACGAACTAATGTAAAAGCGGGCGCAGCGGCTGAAAACGACGAAATTTTAAAACTGAAAGAGCCTGGGCAGAGGGTTGGAACTCTACCTGGGCACAGAGTACCATTTTGTACCATTTGGGGTCGAAACTCTAGGTCCATTTTGTAGAAATCGCGAAACGTCTGGTTGATGTAACTGGTAACCGAAGAGTGGCTTCGATTCCTCGCACAACGTATCAAATACCTCAAGGGCCTAATTTAGATCTAAGATAGGAAGCTTGTAACTTACTCTATATATTTTGTAAGTACCTACTAGAGTTTTGGTTTATTTCAATAACAAGAAAAAACTTAAATAAAACTCAAATAAAATAAATGTTAAATTAAATATTCCCCTCTCGGCATGGTACCATAGACGCTGGCAGTGTTTCCTCGCTGTATTGCAATACTTATGCGTTGGGCGAGGAAGCTGCGATGCGGTGAAAAAAGAGAACACGTGTCCATCAATAAGTTTTCACGTTGTCTAACATATTATAACGAAATCGGTTATCAATTAACAGTATGATTGAACAAATCTCTCTGAAGAAATTAGAGGGTTTAATCACTCTTCAGGAATTTGATGGACAATTTCTCCCAACAGGATGAGTTTGGGTAGCTATAAAAAAAATACGTGTCTGTTATTTAAGACTACTCTTTAACATATATAATAATCAATCAATACGGAGGGGGACAGTTGGGTACCTTTCCTTATTAGTAACCGACTGTACCATAAAGAGATTAATTAATAAGCATACACTATGGTTTGAAAAGTATGGCTTGCCAACTCATAGACTTATTAGACCACGTACGAGGGGAGGTATGGGAGAAAATAGTAAACAATACTAACAACAGCTCGTATGAATGCCTTTTTTTGGCTCTAATCTCTGTATACTGGCACACTGTTAACCTATTACAGTACGTAGTAATGATTTATTAGATCATAAGAAAATTCTTGCTACTGATTTTATTATAAGAAAATTCTCATTGACATAATATGTAGGTGAGGATCTTAGGCGCTTTCATTTAAAATCAAAAACTGAAAATGTTGAGCACTCAAATCAAATTAGAAAAGGAACAACATATCAAACAAGACATACAGTAAACGGTCGGGAAGCAGCTAGCAGCTACCGGACCGGTCATTAACCATTTTCTATCCCGCGCGTGGTGATCCGTCATTGTCGTAAAGACGAACTCGTTAATAACTTTTGCTTGAATTACTGTAAACAGCAAATATTAGACTCGGCTTTGTTTTACATCGTTTTTTGGGCGTCTACTTATTGAAATTGTTAAATACTTTTTATAATAAGGTAGATAGGAAATTGAACGATCAAAACCTACCTAACAATATAAATATTACAAACATAAATTTATGAAAGTGAATGTATATATTTGGTGTAAACAATAGGTTTCTATTTAATAAATAAACACCATTAAATATAGGTACAACAAAAAGGATGCATATGTCATTTATGCAATAAATGTATTAGAGGGGTATATGTGAGTGGCGTGATACGGCACAAATTGTTAAGAATAACGCCATGAGCATATTTTGACCTGCACATAGGTACAACGTTACATAGGTACACACGCGTTCAGAATTGCATGGGCACTTTATGAATGAATTCATGCATAAATTGACCATGCAATTCTGAACGCTATAGTACCTTATTTGTCTTACGACTAGCTACTAGGTACTTACTTTTAAGTAATCTTACCTATGTAATTCAAGGAGTAAACAACTTTCATTCACCTGTTTGGCAATTAGAGATATTTCATCATCATAGTCCATTTAAGCGTTTTCATTTCAACACTGTATTTCAAGAAAGCTAACAATAACCTCACACATTTAAAAAGAATTACTTAAAAATGTTTAATTTAGAAACAATAAGTACTTATTCAATATACTTACAGAAACTTCAACTAGTCAGCTAGCAGTAACTAATCAACAACAAACGTCTTCTATCGGTGTCTCTTTCATTTACAGATGAAATAGTAGTGACAGTGGTGAAAAAAAGATTTCTATGTTTGGAATATTCAGTCTGATAGAGCTACAAATTTAATAAAACTACTAAGTGTCTGTGTGAGTATTTACTATTTTATTTTTTTAAACGCGGCGTTTTTTTGGTTTGTTAGGTTGATAGCCATCGATTACATGCAGTATGTTATTATGTTACTGTTCGTGAATGTATAAATGACAAATAACAGTAAAACACTTAAACTTTAACGATTTTCACACATTATTTATTATTACATTATATTTTTACTAAAACGCGGTTTTGGCACCCATACCCGCCAAGAGCGAGTAAGCAATGCTATCGGCGAGTTTTACTCAGTAACTATAAAGCATATTTTAATAATATTACAGCTAGAGCCACTAGAGGTGTATTTTGTATGCCGCTACTTATTTTTGCATATAAACTGCAAAAAAATATATATTTAGGGGACACTTTTTAAGACTTTCAGACCGATTATTTCTGAAAATATTCCACTAATCAAATCCTTGTCCAAGAAACTTTCGTTATTTTAAGCGACCTATCGGTTAATGTACCACAATTTGCTAACATAATATGTATAATGTCCCCTCCCACTAATATTTAAACGGGAGGTCCTAAAAAGTGAAAAAAATCAGGTAGTCAGGACATAATACGAACTTGTTGGAAACAAAAGCAGGTAAGTGCCTGGATTTAATAAATTTATGCCCTTTAGCTGGCACAATGTTTTAGGGTATTAAGGTACAGAACCCTTCATTATGTGTATGCCATATTTTTGAACTTACGGTCCATAGTTAGAGGAGGGAGGGGGGCACATTTTTTTTGACCCCCGGAGTGACTATTTCCGAAAATATTTACTTTATCAAAAAATTATATTAGCAAACTCCTATTCTTTTACAAATACTTATCCAACTATACCTCACACTTTAGGGTTAAAACGAAAATAAAATCGCCCCCCACTTTATGTGTATACCCATACCCCAAAAATAATTATTTTTAAGAAAAAAAAACCGACTTCATTTGGTTCCCGGTAAAAGTGATACTTTGAATTTGTTTCAGTTAGCCAGTTTACTCAAAAATATCCAATTCACCGCACGTGTACGTTTGAAAATTGAGGAGCTTTCTTAATGTCTCATGGCTTCCATCATTACATCTGAAGTAAAATCAAACGGAACTCCCTTGTAGACCTTTAAGCTCGCAAACAAAATAACAATGTGTTAAATTGGATAACTGATTAGAAATTATCGAGCGGTTTAATTATGCCATCTCTGATCATTAACATCAGGTCCACTCCAGCAAAATGATGACCACAGTAAGAAAATACCCAAGCTAATTATGAACACCCTCTATGGAGCATTCCACAGAATTGCCTACCGCGTGTCCCGTAAGAACACGAATTTTATGAAGATTGTAAGTTATGGAGTGTCTTTCTTTGCGGCATAGGCGTAAAAAAATACTCAGAGAACTAATTATCGACTTAAAACGTATAAAATAATTCTTT
The DNA here is from genome assembly GCA_949128165.1 of Lathronympha strigana. Taxonomy (NCBI): domain Eukaryota; kingdom Metazoa; phylum Arthropoda; class Insecta; order Lepidoptera; family Tortricidae; genus Lathronympha; species Lathronympha strigana. The sequence continues at coordinate 27,175,494 of OX421901.1, read as the reverse complement.
AACTAACTAAAAACAAGCGTTTGTACGGGACAGCCCCGCGGAATGCTCCCTAATCACAATGCACGTGCCGTTCAAATTTGAGGAGTTCTCTGAATTCTTCAAGAACTCCATCATCAGAAAAATCAAATCAAAAAGATGAATGTCACAACTAGGATATTAAGTAGAGCTAGGTGTTGACTATTGGCTTTCGAATGAAAAATAAAAGCTGGTTCTAACACATGTTTATTAGTAGGAAGCTAAAAGCAGAATGAATAGGAAACAAATCATAAAAACAAACATCAAAATATATACAAAAATATTAAAAGTAAATATCATTCCAAAAAGGCGAATTGTCCAAGGAGTTCGTCACATTTCCTCCCTTTTTTAGTAAGACGATCTTCACCAGCTTCCTCAGCGATCTTCTGAAGATGCCAGCCAAGGTGCCCACGTCCGCCACTCTTGTGACCCCGTCCGGGCTTGGAAAAAGTGCTGTTATACGCGTCCCCGGGGCCACGAACTTCTGGGGAAATTGCTATCCCCAATGAGGACCACGTCGCCAATCTCAATCTGGGGAACCTCTCCTCGACCACGTCTATGGTGACCTAGGCGTGCCTCTGGTAGATCTCCGGTAAGGGGCTGGAAGTTCTTGGAACGACGGATTCTACAGAACAGACAATTATAGGAGACGTTGCGGACGGTACTTCTGAGGCTCAACAGATGATAGTCTTGTCGAAGCTTATTGACAACTGTCTTTGGATTGGCATGTGCGGCCTTGCGATGGTGGTGCTGAACAAGCAAACGTACGGCGGCGTCTCTCCCGTCAAGCACGACAGGGTTCTTCATTGCAGGTCGAACATGCATCGCTGCTCTAATGCGGCCAGACAAGCGCATAAGCCTGTCGTCTCTGATAGCGACTGACAACTTAGATAATCGGCTGGATCGTGGCATCAACTGGATCGTGGCATCGGCTGGATCGTGGCATCGGCTGGATCGTGGCATCGGCTGGATCGTCGCATCGGCTGGGAAGCATGGTTTTGTAGGTAGGCTATCTCTTCAATAACTGTGTTTAGCTGGGACTGGCGCAGAATGTACAGTTCAGCTAGCTGGAGGTCTGCGGCAGTCAGTGCCGCGGCAGAGGGTAGCGCAGCACGTGGGGCAGTGAACTGTTGTTGCCATTGATTTGCAGGCTGAAACACAAAGGTACTCAACCCTCCCTCGACACGAACTAAATTATATACACACAGACCCTTTTTTGTTAGACTACGCATTCGCAATAATGTGAGATATTTATGCGCAGTAGCTGTTGCACGTACCAATCTCAGCCATGAACTAAAACGTGTAGGATCGGCAGAAACCGGTTCGTGCTTTTCAACATCACTAATGAGAGGAAATAAGTCTGAACGCCTTAAACTTTTGCTCTCCTCATCTATACATGTATAATGAGGGGCGCTAGGCTCGCAGGGCCATTCTGACGAGAGCAAAAAATCAGGCCCTGATATCCAACGTGAGTCCGCGGATAACGTCACTCGCTTGATGCGGGTGGCTTCATCCGCAACGTTAAGCTGAGTAGGCACCCATCGCCATGCTTTTACGTCAGATATCTCTACGGTTTCGGCTACTCTATGTGACACGAATGGTTTGAATAGGCGCGCCTCGCTTCGAAGCCATCCCAAAACAGTCATGGAATTGCACCAAAAGACACGACTTACGGGTTTAAATCGGTGAGCTTCGCAAATCGTCGAAGCGAGACGGGCTGCTACCAACGCTCCTTGGAGTTCCAATCGATTTATTGACGTTTTTTTTAAAGGTGCTACACGAACTTTGCTACATATAAGCGCCAGCTTCACCTCACCATTTTGTAAAATGAAGCGCCAATATGCGACCGCGGCGAAGGCCGATTCGCTCGCGTCACAGAACAGGTGAAGCTCGCACTTGTCAATTTGTGGCTCACTAGGGCAGTAGCAGCGTGGAATCTGTAAACTAGAAACCGCAAATAAATCCTGAAACCAAAGTCTCCACGCTGCATTGTCACTCTGTGACAGCTCATCGTCCCAATCAAGAGACTGACGCCACGCATTTTGAAACATAATGCGACCGGTAATGACTACTGGCGCCAGAATACCGAGTGGGTCGAAAACCCGCATCACATGAGCTAAAACGTCACGCTTTGTGAGTTTATTTGGCAACGAACACTCTTTACTCATTCCAATGTTAAAGCGAATAGTATCAGAAACGGGTTGCCAAATAAGCCCAAGTGTACGCACGGGAGTAGTGAGGCGACCAAGATCAACATCTACGTCATTGCTAGCTACAGGGGGGACTTCAATCAATCTCTCTTTTGGCAGTAGAGCGAGAGCAGAGGGATTGTTTGAAACCCAAGCACGCATTTCAAAGTCAGCATATCGATGGATCTGGTTGATCTCGGCGGCAAACTTGGCGGCCTCGTCAACAGAATCTAGACTTACTATACAGTCAAATAAAATAAAATATTTATTTATTTATATTTATTTCTGCCGATCCTACACGTTTTAGTTCATGGCTGAGATTGGTACGTGCAACAGCTACTGCGCATAAATATCTCACATTATTGCGAATGCGTAGTCTAACAAAAAAGGGTCTGTGTGTAGATAATTTAATTCGTGTCGAGGGAGGGTTGTGTACCTTTGTGTTTCAGCCTGCAAATCAATGGCAACAACAGTTCACTGCCCCACGTGCTGCGCTACCCTCTGCCGCGGCTCTGACTGCCGCAGACCTCCAGCTGGCTGAACTGCACATTCTGCGCCAGTCCCAGCTAAACACATTTCCTGAAGAGATAGCCTACCTACAAAACCATGCTTCCCAGCCGATGCGACGATCCAGCCGATGCCACGATCCAGCCGATGCCACGATCCAGCCGATTATCTAAGTTGTCAGTCGCTATCAGAGACGACAGGCTTATGCGCTTGTCTGGCCGCATTAGAGCAGCGATGCATGTTCGACCTGCAATGAAGAACCCTGTCGTGCTTGACGGGAGAGACGCCGCCGTACGTTTGCTTTGTTCAGCACCACCATCGCAAGGCCGCACATGCCAATCCAAAGACAGTTGTCAATAAGCTTCGACAAGACTACCATCTGTTGAGCCTCAGAATTACCGTCCGCAACGTCTCCTATAATTGTCTGCTCTGTAGAATCCGTCGTTCCAAGAACTTCCAGCCCCTTACCGGAGATCTACCAGAGGCACGCCTAGGTCACTATATAGACGTGGTCGAGGAGAGGTTCCCCAGATTGAGATTGGCGACGTGGTCCTCATTGGGGATAGCAATTCCCCAAATAAAATCTAATTAAAAGGAAAATAAAATTATTTCAATGTTAATTCTATCTGTTTATCAACCAGTTCCACTTTGCCATCCCTGGTCTTCATCATCAGGTCCACTTCAAGAAAATGTTAGCTCCCCCAAAACAATGTTCAAGTTACTTAAGGAAACCCTCAAATCAGAATGCATGGTTCTCTTAATTCCTCATAGATTCCATCATCAGAAATGGATTTTTAAAAAATGGTACCAATCTGGAACCATCTATTTTCAGATAAAAAAATATTATTTAAAATCAGATGATAGTCCTGTGAATTACCAAGCAGTTCTACTTTGCCATCCCTGGTCTTCATTATCAGATCCACTCCACCAAATTGATGATTTTCGTAAAGAAATGCTCGAGTTTCTTAAGAAATCACCCAAATCAGCATGCATGTGCCTTTCAAATTTGAGGAGTTCCCTAAGTTCCTCATAGAGCCCATCATCAGAAATGGATTTTGAAAGAAACGAGACCTTCAGGAAACAAAACAATTTTTAAATCGGTGCATTAATGACGGAGGTTCTGAGGTAACATCCATTAAAAAAAAGATTAAAAAAAACAGACGAATTGAGAACCTCCTCCTTTAGAAATATTGAAGTCGGTTGAAAATAAATCGACTTTTTATTTTACTACTTAGTCTGCATGATTGATATGTATTTTTTTGTATTGTATGAAATAGGTGGCAAACGAATCGCCTAATGGTAAGCGATTAACGGCGTCCATGGACACTCACAACACCAGAGGTGTCGCAAGTGCGTTTGCAGCCTTTAAGGTGGGAGAACGCTCTTTTATTAAAGGTTTAAAGGTCATATCGGTACAGTAATACCGCTGGCGACAACTCGTTTCACAGTTTAGCGAGGCAGGAAGTTTTGGGAGAAACGCACAGTGTATGTACATATCAAATTACAGCTTTCTAGTAATAACGATCACTGAGCTAAGTCGCAGACAAAGGGACGGACGGATAGACAGACATGGCGAAACTATAAGGGTTCGTAGTTGACTACGGAACCCATAAAAATTTAGGTATGCATTTACATGAACAGAAATCATTATTTATTGCTAATATAATGCAAATGAAAGCACCACCTAGATACAACATTTGTTTAAAATAAAAATATATCTTAGATTTCTTATTTAAACAGTAAAAAATATAGTTTCCAGATATGGTCTACGAGTTTACGTCGTAGCAGTAGGCTACGGAGTAAAACAAAGTACTATAGGGCGTTTTTATTTTTTGTTGTAGGTGACGTTAGCGGAATTCCACTTTAAAAAATCTCTCAAATTACTGTAAAATATACCTTAATCTATATTACAGTCAATAAACTACATAGAAATACTAAATTCACCAATAAATTATTACTGCATCAGTAAAATAATCTCATTTTTGTTTCGCTCCTGTTAAGAAGACGTTCCACTGCGTCACCATTATGGAAGGGATTAAATAAATACTAGACAAAATAAGAGAGATTTCCTCTTTAATAATCTAACAAAACCAAAACAAACTTCTAGAAAATAGTTATTTATTATACAAGGGGGCAAAGTTGTTGTTTAACTCTCGGGCTTATATTGAGACCCAAGCAAGCGAAAGATTCCAAAATTGAGCCATGAGCGTAGCGAGTGGTTCAATAACTGGAATCTTGAGCTTTACGAGGGTCTCAAGGCACGAGAGTTGAACAAACTTTGCCGCCGAGTGTAATACAACATTTTTCCCCTCACTATCGCGAGGAAAATAAAGACTACATACGATTACAAATCTTATCCACGTCCAAGTTATCTTGAAAAAATCATTCAAAATTCATTTTCATAATGTGACATAGAGTACGCTCCTGGTACTTAGATATCGCCAACAGCTTACCAAGTGCGCGATAAGACTCGACCAATTTAAGGTGTGAACTCCGATTCCGCATATTTACTATGGGCATATAGGACTCACTTATACTGGACGCGTGGTAAGCGATAGGAATTAGATTACTTTGCCCCACATGTGGATAAAATGCGTTTTTCCACGCTAGTTTTGAAGGACAAAACAGCGCTTTCCGAGCTAGTGAGGGGAAAATATAATTATTGGTCGTATTATTACTAAACAATAAAGTTTTATAACAAAAAATTGTCTTAACGCCACTTTTTTGTACTTCGTACACTATATTGTTTCCTCCTGTTTGACAAATACAAAATATTTTTGGTAATATTTAGTAATCCTAAGATAACGAATAAAAGACTATGTAGTTAACATCCCCCCCCCCCCTATCCCACCCCCTGCTATCTCAAGCAGCGTTTTAGTTAGCTCAATTCTCTTCGTTCCTCTCAAAACATGCTTCTGACTGTGCCATCCTCCTCTTCCAAATTTTATAATACTTCTTTCACTTTTCAAGCAACCCGGCTGTAGAACTCTCTCCCTCTTGATATAAGGCGTGCTGAATCTGTTGCTTCTTTCAAATCTCTCCTTAAAAAGCACTATTTATCACTTCCTTAGTTCCTGTTCATGTAACTATTGTTTTCCTTTAATTTGACTGTGTAAAATCAGTAATCTGCTATTATCATTTCGCTTAATTAGTTTGTATTTGTATATATGTATTTATATATTTATGTATTTTGGTATGAACATATATATATGTATGTATATGTAATTGTGTGTGTGTTTGTTTTCTTTTTTTTTTGTAGATTTGTTTTTTCTGTTTATGTCATATATTTTGGTTCTCACATAATACTTTTTCCAGTTTTGCACCACCTACTGTATGTATACTTTTCTTAGTGTAGTGTCTCCTCTACCCAAAGGTTGTCTGGAAGAGATCGCTCTTTAGCGATAAGACCGCCTGTTGTTTGCCTCTTTTTCATGTGTAATCTATACCAGTTTGTGTTATTTTTGTTGTTTTGAGGTGCAATAAAGAGTTATTGTATTGTATTGTATTGTTGTATTGTTACTAATTAGTTATTGTTACTAATTAGTTATTGTATTGTATTGTATTGTATTGTTGTATTGTATTGTTGTATTGTTACTATCCGTGCTAACATGAGGAATCGTATAAACGCGTTTGAGATGTGGTGTTGGCGCCGGCTTTTACGGATTCCATGGACAGCAATGCGTACTAACCAGTCCATACTTGACGAGCTACGCATTAAACGCCGGTTGTCAACGATATGCCAGGACCGCCTTCTTACGTTCTTCGGACACCTCTCTCGACGTTCCCCAGGAAGCCTAGAGAGAGAGTCATAATGACGGGAAAAGTTGAAGGCAAGAGACCCAGGGGCCCTCCCCCTACTAGATGGTGCTCCCAAATAACTACACCCATGCAATTAAATCTGCACGAGACAATGCATTTGGCGAGAGATAGGAGGAATCTGGTCTTCAAAAGAATGACATGATGTCACGATCCTCAGCATTGAGGGAACGACTGATGATGATGATGTTGTATTGTTAACAAAAATATCTGGCACATATCTTTTAGGTATAATCATATATTTAAAAATTAATATCACAGTAATAATGGGACAGTGACGTTTCATAGAACTCGAAGTGGCGTTATAAGAAGTATAAGGCAACGTTCATAATGCGATATATTTATAAATGATTACTGAATGCTACACAGGTATAGTTTATCCGGAGTAGTAAGAGCAAAGAGGCATAGAAGTAATCTAATTAGCAGTGATCGTACATGTTTAAGCATTTTTGTGTAGTGTAGTTGAATTAAAGGATATTGCATAATGGACTATTAGGTGAAAGTGCTGGACTAAATACTGGGTTATGGAGAATAAAATCGGACGTCTGCCTAACAAAATGGTAATCAATTTTATTTCCGGCAGACGGTGACTCGCCCACATAAGATGGGCCCCCACAAAAAGCGACATCTAAGATGGCTCGAGGGCAACACCGGTATGAGGGCTGGGGGTAGAGAGGTGTCACTGGACTTTAAACATATAGCCAACTCGCCACTTAGGTTTCCACATCTACCCTCGAGAACACAGCTCTCGCGACCCCACTCTGGACGGCCGGTTAAGGCAAGCCAGAGGCGGAGGACTTGGACTTTATTATTTATTATTACTGAAAGGTGTACACAATTATTAGGAAGTAGGTTAGCTCACATATGCTGGAAGAATATTGGAATTGATGAGTTTTTAAGCAAACTGTCAGAAGCATTCCAACTTCTTTCTTTCTTTCTTTTTTTTATAAATAAATAAATAAATAATAAATAAATATTTGCGGTACTTAGTTTTATAATTCTCAATTCAACTCAATTTTTTAATCAATGTTATGAGCTTGATCCTGATCAGTTAAAATTAGCCAAGGTGGTGCCAGTATTTAAGAAAGTTCAAAAAACAAATCCTAAAAACTACAGACACATATCACTTCTTCCTGTTTTATCTAAAAAATTTGAAAAGCTTATAAAAACTCGTCTTCTTAAGCATGTTCAGGTTAATAACATTATCAACCACAGACAATTTGGCTTTCAAGAAAATATAGGTACAAATAGATGCAATAAATTACTTAGTTGACGATATAATTTCAAAGACCAATTGTAAAAAGAGGGTTGCAGGCTTATTTCTAGACTTGAGTTCTACCTTTGACACCGTGGACTATGATATACTCCTTAATAAACTAGACTTCTATGGAATCAGGGGAAAAGTGAACAGTCTACTTTGCAACTATCTTGAAACCCGTAACCAATACGTTGAGATTTGAGATAAAAGAGACGCATTGTGGCTCTGAAAGATTAATCAAATCTGGTCAGGTGAAAGTTGGCAGAGGTGTATCGCAGGGTCACACTTATCTAAGTACATTCATATTAGGTATAAAAAACTAAGACTAACTTTAAATAAAATTATCTACAAAATAAAATAAAACTACATATAGTACCTAAAAATAAAGCCCAATCTATAAAAAGAACACCCCTTCTAACAGGTCCGCCTCTGGCATGGACACCATTACGCTGGCAGAGTTACCTCTCTGCACCGCAATGGAGATGCGTTGGGAGAGGTAAACGTCAGCTCTACGGTCCCCTGTCACGTCGATCAACCGGGCCAACACAGCCCTCATGAAAGACTTCATGTCTGCTGACCAGGGACCCAAAGTCTCTACTGCGAGTGCCGCAAACTCGTAGTCCTTAACTAATGACGAGTATTTGCGGCGCTTAAGAATCTGGGCCTGGTCAGCTGCGGCGCCGGCTCGAGTGCGGGTGGCCCGGATGTGGGACTGTGCGAAGGTGTCAACGCACGTTGCGTCCCACACCAGGGCCCTGCCTAGTTACATTACGTAAGTGCATTTTGTTTAATAATGTTTTGCCAAATCCCATTAGCGGAGGTATGAATTTGAATGGCTTCAGTATCAGAATCAGAATCAGAAGTCATTTATTTTCATGGTTAATGATTACAATTTACTTATGTCCCTGCTCCCAGTCGAGTCTCAGGGGTGTATGCGCTCGCTTAAGTCTAATTGAGATCAGTGCAAGTGTGGTGTCTTTGATTTATGTAAGTTTCTTTATATAAAGACAACTATCAAATATGTTTGAAATTAAAATATCTACCTAAAAGATTGATTGGTTCCATTCTTGAATTAAAATAAAATATAGGTCTTAGGTTTCAGCAAAGTCCATTATGGGATTACCATGCGGGCTAGCATATGTTACGTTCTCGCGCGCGAGTCCATACATCGGCCGCGACTTAATGTATGAAGTGACAGGCGACAGTGTAAGTTGTGCTAAGCATACATAAGTAGAGCCACGTCATCCATGAAATAAAATAACATTACCACATCAGACACCTTGAAAGAAGGGCAAGCCGGGTGACTAGTCATAGATGGGTAGGATACGAAACCGCTATGCCTTTTTCACGGCAAGGCATGTATAGTGTTTTTCTCAAACATGCAATGAAATAAATAAATCCAAAAAAATAAACCACAAATATCGTAGTTTAATTTCTAGCGAAACTAAAAGTTAACTTGACGAAACAATATGTCTAACATAAATATTGCTATTTAATTCGTTGTCATTTCAACACGGATTTAGAAGAAAGATCCATAAATATTTCATGATGATGTTTAAATATTGCGCAATATAAATTGTACGTAAGTAGGTAGACAAACTTCTCTTATACAAGAAAAAAAAAATAGCATTTTAGCCTGTACTGTCATGTTAGCATACGATGCATTTCGGGCATCCCTGCATTTAACATTTGCGCCATCAAGTTATTTAGAGCCAATTCAATTCTGCTTTCACATTTCACACTCAATTCTGGTGGGGCGAAACTCGACAAGACAAGACTCAGAAGAGTTTGTTTTCACAGTCGGACTGTCGCATATAGCTACCTATATGATCTGAAGGTTAAGCCTGTAAATATAGTTATGAAGTCAATCACATATATAAGAGGTTGCCTTTAGCTTATTTTTACCTATCCCACACTAGAGATTGGATAACTGTATATTTGATTATGTTCTTATACCCGATCCCAAAAGAGAGATCGTGTTAATCAGATTCTTATAAGCGATCCCGCAAGAGCGATCGTCTTATTATTCTAAGTTTTATATCTCAATCAAAAGATTGACAAAAATGTTTTAGTACACTAATAGGCCACTAATTTTACTAATTCTAACAAAGCTTACTAATATACTAACAATGTTCCTGATAAAACAGCCCTATTCCTTCCTATAATAGTCGTAAGCTTATTAGTACAATAAATCATGCGCATACAAGTCAAGTTCACCCGCCTAGATGTTTGACGCGGGGAACGTATAAATAAGAGCGTCCACCGCTCACAATTATTCCTTAGAACCAACTCACTACACGTTTAACGTAACGTAGATCACCGACGATAATGTCGAGAGGGTAAATTCAGAGGTGGAAAGGAGATGGCGTCTTCCCGTTACTTCAACCTTAGTATCGGTGTCGGTTAAGGAAGGTATAGGGTTAGGGCACTCCGCGTAAAGAAGTCACCAGGTACGAACGGCATATTAAACCGCATGCTGAGGCATCTACCCGCTCATCTCATTTTCATTCTGGTTCATTCTGGTTGGCATCTTCAATGCCGCCCTGGCCTATAGTCATTTTCCAGCCGTGTGGAAACGTGCAACGGTCATCGGGATTGCGAAGCCGGGAAAACCCCGGCGTTCGCCCGCCTCGTATAGGCCCATCAGCTTACTTAGCTCGCTTGCGAAGCTATGTGAGCGCATCATCCTCACCCGAATTCTCAGTTTCACGACTGAAAATTCAATACTTACTGACGAGCAGTTCGGCTTTAGATCCAGACCCACACCTTATCAGGGCTGGAGTCCCGCAAGGCTCCGTCCTCGCTCCTATGTTGTTCACGAACGACTTACCTGGGGCCTTACCATGACGTCTTAACGCGATTCAGTTGACGTCGTTGACGACCTAAACTGAGTCGCTTCCATACAACTGAGCCTAAACTGAACCTAAACTGAATCGTGTTAAGACGCCATGGTAAGGCCCCTGGGCACCCGTGTGTCGAACTAAGGTTGTTCGCGGACGACACCGCGCTCTATACGATGCACACTCGCTACGACCTTATTCGGAAATACCTCCAGGATTACCTCTATCTTTGACCTAGGCCAATGGTTTCGTCTATGGCATATTGAAGTGAATCCGGACAAGAGCGCAGCGGTAATATTACACCCAACAGACAATATGCCGTTGGACTCGAGGGTGGAACCGGTCATATACTAAAGAAAAAGACCAACACCGACGAAGGCCAATCCGAGGATCGAACTCAGGTCTTCAGCTTACGCGGCTAACGCCATAACCACTAGGCCAACTGGTCCTATCGAAATGCCGGCGAATTTCTCGAGTATAATTATACAATCTTAGTAACAGGCAAGACGTCCGTGGCTATTTTCTAAGTACAAGCGACGATGCTTAGTACTTCCATCCAAACTGCTCAGGAGGTCCGGTATGGCGAGAGAGATGGCGCTGTCATCAATACAACTTTTTGTTGAATAAAATAATTTGATATTATGTAAACATAAACTTGTAAAAAAAAATGTTTGCTTATACGGTTAAATTACAAACTTAATTCAGAAATTATTATGCATAATTTTTCAAAAACCGTTCAACCAATCAAGTTAAAAATAATTTTCCAATAAAATTCTTCATATTTTTTGAACTCATAGTTCACAAGTTAGAGGGACACATTTTTTAAAACTTCTGGAGCGATTATTTCCGAAATATTAACTTTATCAAAAACTGTCTTTAGAAAACCCTCATTATTTTCAAATACCTATCCAATGATAAGTGACACTCTAGGGTTGAAACGAAAAAAATATGACTCCTTACTTTACTTTACGTGTACGGGACGTACCAAAAAAATGATAACCACTTTTTATTTCACCACTTTGTTGGCGTGACCGATATACAGTCATATTTGTACAAAATTACAGCTTTCTAGTACTTACAGTTACTGAGATTATCCGCGGACGGACAGACAGACAGACTTGGCGAAACTATAAGGGTTCCTAGTTGACTACGGAACCCTAAAAACGGGTCGGACTGTCAATTTAAAAAATGCTTTTATAAGTATCAATTCAATTGTAAATGTACTTACTCACAAAGTGCTCTAAAACTGACCATGACTGAGTTCTTTACTATAATGGGTATTGCGTAAATTGAATTTCCAAAAAGCAATTATTTAAAGCCTTTGAGACAAATTGTATATTCAAAAGCTAAAAGCGGGCGCTCTAAACCTTTGAGCGACTGGAGTTCCGTTGAAAAATATTTAGAATTAAAGATCGTCAATCATTGCACATTGACCACCCCATGCACTTTATTCATTTACCTAAAACGATAGATATACTCGTTACATGACAAAGTTCTGCGAGGACATGTCTACATAAGAGTACTTCTGAACGTACTAGTACCTAGACCTACTCACACTTAGAGAAAAACCGCATTATCTAAATAGACGATTCATTTTCAAATTACTAACATCAAATAGGGATGTTCCTATGTATCTTATTCGCGAGTGGATTAGTTTGTAGAACAATGGTCGAATCTGTATATAACAAATTGTTTTTAAATAAGTATTTCAAATATAACTAACAAAATATATACAGTAAGTTCCAAGCCTACCTTAAAACTAAATAAAATAACCCCTAGTGGCACTGAACCTAGGATGCTGGCGGCATCGAATTTGTTAGTTTTTAATGATTATTAATTATGCCCATGGACCATCAACGTGAAGTGCACATAACGTTAGATATCAGATCAAGTCTTCCTTACAAAGACTACTGAAAAGCAGTTCAAAATTATGGTTTAACCCAAAGCGGCAACGGTTATTTAAATGGATTTTACGACGTAATGAGAGATAGGCGGGCTCGGTGTCCGGACCAGAAGTTTTATTGCCAAAGGAAGTGGCCAATGCTGTGTGTGAGTTCGGTAATTTTAAATTCAATGTTCATTTATATTTTGCAATGGATAGCTTTTACTCGTTCCTATACTGTTATACAAGTATTTTACACGCGTAGTCATTTTTAAGGTTGACTTGCACTAGAACGGACCGGGACGTGACCGGGCCGGGCCCATATGTCAGTTTCTATAGAGAACGTCACGTGACCTCCGAGGGCACCGAGCTATCACGTGATTCTATTCATAGAAATTTACAGATCGTCCCGTCCCGCCCCCTCTCGTCCCGTTCTAGTATAAGTCGTCCTTTAATCGATCGTAAGCGTATTCCATTCACAGATTAAATAAAACATTGATATGCGCGTTCAATAACTTTTCCTTTATCGATATTTCTTTGCTTTGCTGCTTTAAAAATTAGAAGGGAGGAGAGAGGGTCAATTTTTCATATTTTAAGAGCATTTTATTGTTATAGAACGCTAATTATTTTTTTATTTAGAAATTTCATTGTTGTATAAAATACTAACTATCTGATGACATTTACTTACATGTGTGGACTTGTGGAGTGCCCACTCAAAGAACATTTATTTTAATTTTTATAACGAAAACTCAGTAGCAGCTACGCACAAAACACACATCTTGTTAAAATTTTATTACCGTACAGTAGCGGCAAAATATCTAACATATTGATATTTATTGCATGCATTTATACCATAAATTCTATCATTACGAGTTACGACCACAAAATGTATGGTATAAATACCTACCTACTAAATAAAGCCCACTGCACGGCAGGCTACGTTTTCTCAATGCGGATTGGGAACTTCGTACACACCAATCAATTTAGGTACCTATGCTATAAATACTGTATTCATTTTTGAAAACGCTTATTATCGAATCGATCATTCGATGTTTCGCCAGCTATAGCCTGTAATTAAAAATTGAATTGCATAAGTTTTTCACAATTTAATAACCATCGGGGTAGTGTGAAAACTTGGCCAAATGAATTATTTTTTAAATGAACGCTAGTCTGATGGAATCGTCGTTTTCATACGAACTGACAACATTTAAAAAATTTCAATGTTCCTAAATCGAAAACCATTTCGAGATATACGCCTGTAGATCACATCAATATATTTTTCAATTTTTTTTTCGCAATATTTTTAGTAAAAATCCTTAAAAATAGTTTAAAAGGTAAGTGACGTCACACAGCTGATTCAGAGCTGCCACTATAACCAAAAAAAATCTTCCGGCTTGTCACTTGAGTCTGACAGTGTCACTTGGCACTAACCGCACAGTTCAAATTATTCGGATATTTACTGGTGATTTTCTTGTACTTTTCGTGTGTGATTTTGATCTTCACAGCAACTCCACCTTCTCATGGACTTAAACGACGCTTAAGATTAGCTGAATACATACATTTAGGTGATCGTCGCAAATAAATAGTGCGCTTGTAGGTAAACGATCCAAACCGGCTGCTGAACACCACTCAGCTTTATTTTCCGTTGGAACAGTAAGTAACATTTTGGTAGGCGGTAAACCCGTTTTATTTGTGCATGTTTTCATAAAGCAATATTTAACTCACGGCATTTTAATAAACCAACAACAAAAAATTCAGTGTTTGTTTACATGTTTTGACGTTCGTGACGTCTGTCGTGAATGTCAGTTTGGCTCAGACTATTTAAGGTTTAAAATTAAACGTCGATATCCGCATCAAATTAAAATTATTTCAATGATTTTTGTAGTGTATGAAACACAATCATGACGTCACAAGGCTGACTCATGACGTTTGTTACTTACGCCTTTCCTGCCCGAGTAACAATATAAATAGATTTTTAGACAAAAATATGAGAGTTACGCAAATAAAAAAAAATACGTGTACCATTAATTGAATTGGTCCATTCTTTCGAACCATACAATAAAAAATAGCACTTAAAAATATGAATGGTTGTCAATTGTGATCGCCAAAGCCGTTTTTGAGAAATTACTATACGATGTATGAAAATGTATCTGTATAAATAATATAACTTATTTGCCGCTACTGTATGTTTTATTGTTACCGAGTGAAATGGCATGATAAAACTTTTTAACAAAAAAATAAAACCGCGGAAAAACTGAAACTGAAAAGAAAAAAATAATAATTTTGTCTTCAATAACGCTAGTGAATACCTACCCTACAATTACAATTATAATCTATTTCTCGTCAATTATAATCGTATTTATATATATACAATCTGTTATTTTTGGAGTCGGTGCCAGCCTCAAACAAACTTGCTCAACCTTAGTGAAGAGTTGAACGCACATTCCACACATTCCAAAACTGCAACCTCCGCCAAGCGGCCAATACAAGGTTCTTATTGTAGATCAGATTTTCTACTTATGAATGGACGTATAAATAGATTTATTTCTATTACGGGACTCAATCTGTTGGTGCGTGATTTGAAAATTGCGTAAATCTTAACCTACCTGCTTAAAATTTGTGTTGCGTTCAACTCAAGGTGCTCAAGTTTGTTTGAGGCTGGCACCGACTCCAAAAATAACAGATTGTACGAGTATATTATATAAATACGATTATAATTGACGAGAAATAGATTATAATTGTAATTGTAGGGTAGGTATTCACTAGCGTTATTGAAGACAAAATTATTATTTTTTTCTTTTCAGTTTCAGTTTTTCGGCGGTTTTATTTTTTTGTTAAAAAGTTTTTATTTTATAATTTTCTGTGATTATAATGTGTACAAATTATTACATGCTTAATTTCCGATCACTTTTAAAATAGCTACCTACATTGCTTTAGCTATTTACTGTTATATTAATAATCCGACTTTAACTATTTGCACACCTCGCTGGGGATGTGCTCTATTATCGTTTTTTTTTTCATCGAGCTGTATTTGGATAGTATATTTATATTATTATATATATAGTAGTAGTAGTAGTTATATTAGGTATCTTAGTATGTAGTAGTAGTAGTAAGCACTTTATTGTACACAAAATAAATCACAAAACAACTGCAAAGGATTGAAGTACAAAGGCGAACTTATCCCTGTAAGGGATCTCTTCCAGCTAACCTTAGAGTTGATGAGTGGAAAACTAATATTACGATAGACAAACTTACACAATGATGTACAATAATGACTTTACTAGACGAGTAAACATATATAAATACGCATAAACATATTATAACCAATAAATAAAATACATACAATTATACATAAATAAATAAAATGTAACAAGTATATAATAATATAATACATATCAAATATTAAAAATGTCATAACTCAACCAAACACACTTAGTTGGGATCGCACTTGGTTGGAGTAGTATGTCTTTTCGTTACACATTTTGTAAGATGCAGCGCCTACAATCTTTTCTGTTTTGCCCTAAGGTCGACTGGTAGAGAATGCCCTATGGCATTAAGTCTATTGTACGATAAGTTTTTCTTTTGTGCAATAAAGACTAAATAAATAAATCAATAAATATTTTGGGCGATTTTCATCTGGCTTCAAAATCTTTAAGTGAACAATAAATTACCCCTATTTTCCCACCCTTAGGGTAGGATTTATTTCCAAATTTTTAGGGGACCAACTATGAGGTATATACCCTATCCTATTAAAAAAGAAATATCAAAATCGGACTACTCTGTAAAAAGCTATGCGTGGTCATACATTACGTACGGTGAGTAAACAATCTCTATTGGATAAAATATAATTATCAAAAATCTGACGACTCTGTACAAAGTTATGCGTGGTCATACGTAACAATCGGTGAGTGAAAAATCAATCATCCCATATTTTCCTACCCTTACGGTTAGATTTTTTTTCCAAATTTATATGGGACCAACTTCAGGGTATACCCTTTTTCATAAAAAAGAATTATCAAAATCGAACTACTCAGTAAAAAGTTATGCGTGGTCATACATAAAAAAAAATATACGCGTCGACTTGAGAACCTCCTCCGTTTTTTTCGTCGGTTGAAAACTGCAAGTGTTCCGTTTTAACCATTTCACCTCAAAAAGGAAGGGTACGCTTCTCTTAAACGTAAAATGAATACATAAATAAAAACTTGCTAGTAATATAACCAAACTGCCACATCGTCAAACTATACTTTAATAACCCAACTTTTTAACCAGTTCAACATTAAATGAAATCTCCAACATTAAATGATAAAAATACGATAGGTAGAGTAAAAATTCAACGATAAACAGTGATAAAACAATGTGATGTGATACCTTTTCTTCACATCGTTAGCTAAGCTAGTTGGATTGATTGCGATTTTAAATATATAACTAAAATATTAAAAATTGTACTCTGGCCATACTTTTGTGTATGTATTGGTAGTGACCGCCTACGAAGCAGGAGGTCCCGGGTTCGACAAATATTTGTTTCAGACTTATAGATGCTTTATCAGCTTAATCAGTTTATATTTTAGGAGATTTTAATGCTAACCCTGGGGAGCTGTTTTTTAAGGAGCTAATAGAGTTTTGTAGGGAACAGAATTGGTCATGTATTGATACAGAGAAATTAGGTCTATCTTCCCTCACTTATACATTTATTAGCGAAGTACATGTAACCCCGAGTTGGCTCGATCATGCTATTCTTACCCAGGCGGCCGTGCTTTCAGTACGTAATGTGCGTGTCAAATATGATTCATTCTGGTCTGATCACTTCCCCCTTATCATTGAATGCGATTTAGATTTATTGTCACCTAAACTACTAAATAAAACTAGTTATCATAAAAAAGTAGTGTGGGGGGAGAGAACAGATCAGCAAATCGACATTTATAGGAGAGAGGCTCATTCGAGACTGAGGTACATTGATTTTGATAAAAATTTCACAAGTTGTGCAGATGTTAATTGTGATAACGTGGCTCATATGCGTATTCTGGATTGCTTGTATAAGGACATTGTAAATGCATTATGTGAGGCAGCGATGTGTGGCAGGAGTTGCAAATCCAAGGGGTCAAAAGGCAAGCGGATTTTGGGATGGAATCAACACGTTGTCGGCGCTCATCGGGTGGCTAGGGCAAAGTTTTTCGATTGGGTGTCATGCGGAAAGCCTAGATCAGGTATAAGGTTAAAGTGGTGTCAAAATCACGAGGAGCAATTAAAAAGGAATTCTCTCGCAGAAAAACACTCTAAAGGCAATTTCCGGGGCTTTTGGCGTGATACAAAAAAGATTACAGTGCGACCAGGTCTACCGATGAGCGTCAATGGGGTGAGTGACCCGAAAAGCATAGCCGATACCTTTAAACATCAGTTTCGTGTGCAGTCCCCTTTAGATCCGCGCAGGACGGTGCCCGTTACTTTGACCGGCATGGCAGTGGGGATAAAATTTACAGCTAAGGCTGTCGCACAGGCAATAAAGTCTATTTCAAGAGGTAAATCCCCGGGCCATGACGGTCTGAGCATTGAGCATCTCCAGCATGCCGGTCCGCACTGTGCAAGAGTTCTTGCTATGTTTTATAGTCTCTGTATGAGTCACTCGTATATGCCTAGTGATATGTTAGAAACGATGGTAGTGCCTATCGTTAAAAACAAAACTGGGGACCTGACGGATAAAAGTAACTATAGGCCCATTTCTTTGGCAACAATAATTGCGAAGGTGTTTGACTGTTTGCTTAATACACAGTTAGACAAATATTTGAATCTGCACGACAATCAGTTTGGGTTTAGGCCTCATCTGTCCACAGATAGTGCAATACTGTGTCTTAAGCATACAGTCAGATACTATATTGACTGTCAGACTCCGGTTTACGCTTGCTTCCTTTACCTTTCCAAGGCCTTTGACCTGGTGTCTTATGACTTATGAAGTACTCTGGGCCAAGATGGAGAAAATAAACACGCCTAGTGAATTAATTAACATCTTTAAGTATTGGTATGGACACCAGGTCAATAGGGTCAGGTGGGCGGGGGCCACGTCTGAGGCATATGGGTTGGAGTGCGGAGTGAGGCAGGGGGGGTTGACGTCTCCCGCACTCTTCAACTTGTATATGGATGAGCTCATCCGCGAGCTCAGCGGTCGGCATGTCGGCTGTCATGTGGATGGGGTCTGTGTCAACAACCTCAGCTACGCGGACGACATGGTGCTGCTGAGCGCGTCGGTGTGCGGCCTCAGACGTCTACTTGGCTTTTGTGAGGAGTACGCCACGAATCACGGGTTAAAATACAATGTGTCAAAGAGCCAATACATGGTATTTGGGGCTGGCAGTAACCGACCATTAGTTGTACCGCCCGTAACTCTGTATGGTGAACCATTTGAAAGAGTGAAGAGTTTTAAATACTTAGGGCATGTCGTTACTGCCGACCTGAAAGACGATGTTGACATCGAGCGGGAGCGGAGGGCGTTGTGCGTGAGGGCGAACATGTTGGCTCGTAGGTTTGCGCGGTGTTCTAGCGAGGTGAAACTAGACGCAGAAGGCGTACAATGCACTCCGCGTCCAGTACAACAACGCGTTTAGGGCGGTGATTGGGCTGCCTCACGGCATGTTTTCACACCACCATGCGACTGCGCGCTGCGTCCTTAGTGCAGCGGGTGCGAGCTAGCTCTAACACCGTTTTGGCGATGATCGCAGACAGACTCGACTGTCCCTATATCATGCACTGCTGCGACAGGCATGTTAAAACGGGAATAGGTTAGTTTTTTAAGTTAGGTAGTATTGACATTTTTATATTTGTGATTTTTATTTTTATTGTTTTCTTTTTAGATGATTTTATTAATGTGATTTGTTTATGAATTGTATGATTTTATCTATGAGCCTTGAAGCTTGAAATAAATGTTTTTTTTTAATGTATAAATTTATGTGGGAACAAGTCGATTTGTGTAAGATTGTCCACGAAAAAAAAACGGTTTGGCGGCAAATTAAACATTGTGTCACGTTAGCATGAATGATGATGAGTAATCCCTCAGCAGATTTAGACAAGCTTATGCATCGGTATGAGTTAGACTCTGTCTATTATAAGTTTATAACTTTACCAAAGCAAATTTTATTTTTTATCTGTTAATCGGAATATGACAATACTGAATAAATATAGGGCACTAATTAGTTTTGATACCTGTGTATTATACATAATCCTAAAACAAGTGCAAATAACATAGACAGGTTTAATATGTATTTTGAAAACATAATTATACAGTAAGTGTAAGTTACCTAGCTACCTACCTTAAATCTAAAATAGTTCCTTGAGGCATTGTACCTAGGATGTTCGCGGTTTTTCCTCGTTGTATCGCAATGCTGATACGTTGTGCGAGGAAGCCACCAGCTCTTCGGTTACCAGTAACAGCAACCAGACGTTTCGCGATGTCTACGAAAAACTTGCATGCGCTGGGACCCCATGGACCAAGAGTTTCGACCCCAAATGGTACAAAAAGGTACTGTCTGCCCAGGCTCTTATATTTATTACGTTTTAATATTTCGGCGCTTTCAGCCGCTCCGCCCGCTTTACTTTAGTTCGTTGGAGGTGGGACGGTGCCAGCGTGTCTATGCGGGTAGCATCCCATACTAGCACCCGACCCAAACTCCAAGGAACCAAGGACACCCCATCGGGTCTCTTGCCATGATCCCTGAAAATGCCAGTCGGCGGAAAGAGAGTAGGCACGTTGATGGTGGCAAGAGACCGGCGGATTATGTCATTAAGAGACGCATCATCTCGAAAAACGGGCGGCACTTTTTTCACACCACATGAGTGTGGCGCACACACCGAAACCCCCAGTCGCAAACCAGTCGCCAGTCTAAGGGAGGCCGCAGCCGGAAGCCAACATGTTGTATAAATGTTAAACTGTATCGGGATTGAGAACAGTGAAATGTCATGTCACCTCTTTCACCTTACGCTATCGGCTTTTAAAAAGAAAGAAACAGAGTAAGTACGTATGATTTTGGACTTCTATGTCGATTTTATAAATATTTGAATAACCTGAAGTGTGTATAGTAGAATGCCTTTCCCATATATTTCCTTACTCATTGTTATTATGACATAGCAACAGTTTTTGACATATTGACATAGAAGCAGCAGTAGTTACTTTTTAATAGGTTTAAAGGTCAAAAAACATGCCAGTTCAGAACTGGAAAACTGTATTTGCATCCGGCAAATGATTTGGCCCGGAAACGAGCAGAAGTGGAGCCGGCAGGTCCTTTTGCTTGCTTATTTCCCGTTGCAGGTTGTGCTGTCAACAAACACCAATTTACTGCAAAGCTATGTTCACTTTAAAAAAACGTCTGCCATTCCATTTAACTCGGAGAGTTAATAGGATTGTGGGTATTAAATAAGTACCACTCTGCCACGCCAGTAGTAAAAAAAGAAAGTATTATAACAAAATTTTGTACCAATTTTTTTTAAATATTATTATTACCTCTGTTAAAATAATTAGTACCTCCGCGTTGTTTATAACTACTTAACTACTTAACTATTAACTACCTACATAAGAACTAAAGAATGTAACTTAACTAGGAGAGGACACTGACTCCTGTAACTCAGGTTTTTTACCTAGCACAGAAGTCAGGGCTTCAACACACATATGATATAATGTTTCTGGAAATAAATATATTTAATTTATTTATTTCGTTTATTTATCTTCTTTCTTAGGTTAGGATTTTTTACAATATGTATATAAAAATAAAATACAAAACAACATACAAAAAACAATACAAAACAAATACACATTATAAAAAACCTAACCTAGAGTGCCGCCGGCAACAGGGCAGGGCCCAGGCTGCCGGTGGTTAGGGCCGCAAAGAGAGGAACCTTCGGACTATGCGCGCAGTGTCCAGTATTACCGCCTTCTGCATCTGACCCTTGATCCAACCACAACTTCGTAGCGAGAGCCTCTCGAGATGTTGGTCGAGACTCTTCGCTATAAGACCGTTCGCTGAAACAACTATCGGTACAATGATCGCCGAATCAACCTCCCACATGGCGGTTACCTCGTGCGCCAAGTCTAGGTACTTGCTGGACTTGTCCTTCTCGGCCTTCACGAGGTTGTCGTCATGGGGGATGGTGATGTCGACGAGCATTATTTATTATTATTATTTTATGTTTATATTATTATGGATATCTGTTACACCTGCAAACTTGACAGTCAGCTCTGGCAGTTTGCAATGATCCCATGGGTATTTAGTGGATGTTATCAATTTTAAATTCAGTACAAATCTGGTTCCTTCATGATCAAAAAGAATTTCTGTATTTTCATTTGTGTTTTCCGAGTTTTTACATTTTATCCCTAGAGAAAACATGTAACCTTTACAGACGTCGTACGGCAAACAGCCATTAACAGACGATCGAACCTGCCTCTTACCAGACCAAGGTCACGGTTTGTTACGGGCGTCTGTTGGGCTTATACGTTTTCTCTAGGGGCAACATTAAAAAAGCTCAGAAACCACAACTGAAAACGCAGAAATACTTTTGGATTATGAAGGTCCCAATTAGGTACTAAATTTTAAATTGATAACATCCACTAAAAACCCATTATATTTCTTTCTTATATTTCTTCACCCGCCAGTCTTACTCTCAACCGAATGACCATTTTTGAACTACACGCAATAAACTGAAAAAAGAACGAAAATTTGGCAGTAACTTGGCTCTCCAAAGTAACAAAGTCAAGCTCAACTCCTGGGATTGTATAAACTCGGTTTACAAGGTTGACTGGTAGAGAATCTATTCACAATAAGTCCGCCTTGTATGTTAACGTTTTCTTAGTGCTTTCGGGACATTAAAAATTATTTGTCTTAAAGAAAACAATGAAGTTAACCAGCTGTAATACAAAATAACTAATTATGGTTCGGTTAATGACAAAAAACATTATTCACCACACCATGATTTAAAATTCATCTGAATAACTTTTGCTAATTTTCTAGCAAAATAATTTAATGAATTCCTATAAGTTTGGTCAGCCTATGGACAAATGGTCACTAGCAAACAGGATTATAATAGTTACAAAGTTGTTACAAATAATGATTAGTTGGTACACGGACTCCAGTATGTATCAAACCAACAGCTATCATTTTATTTTAGGTTTCTTAGTATGAACCTAAAGAAAAATGAGAGCTGTAGGTAGGGTTTACAAAAAATATATAAAACCAAAATATTTTATGTTGTACAATGTACACCTAGATTCAATTAAGTTTAAGAATATAACCTAAATAAGAAAATCTGTGACAGGAGTAATAAGTATCTACATTTAATTTTTCTGCTAAGAATAATTTCAGTTTAGCATAGGTAGGTTATCCAATATGTTCCCATTCCCTGCCTTCATGTAGTTTGCCATGTGATAAATATATTTTTCTGCTGCATAATGAGTAATGAGGCTGCATTTTTTAATGAGTATATTTCTAATTTAGACACAGGTAAAACAGGCACATAGGTTTATATAGTAATATGTTGTTATGCAAGCAGCTTGCATAAATGCAGTTATCTTGCAGGATTTCTTATTATAGATTGGTTCATAGATAAGTAAATAGATTTATTTTTCATCTACGTTTTGCGGTAGGTAAGTAAGAAAGCTCTTCTAACGAGTAACAATTGACATGCTTACATTTTTGGACAATGGGCACCTGAGCGCCGAGTTTGCTGTACTCAGTTAAATCATCATCTTCAGGCCTTGGCGTCTGTTACAGACGATTTAAGCATTACTGTGGTGTGGTGGCTGTGGAGACCTAAGCGCGAGCGGCATAACCTGTCACATTCGTGGCATGGTAAACTCACGCCAGTGCTATTACAGTTGCGGGAAGCTTCAGTCTCAAATCATAAGTAGACTATTTTCCGCCTCCGCGATCGTAGAAGTCTTCGCATCGTTTAACTTAGTCACTTGAAAATAGGTAGGTAGGTACTTAACTTAACTTAACGTAACTTTATTTACTTGCAACTAGATAGGTGCACAATCACTAGTATAACGCAAATTATTCTAGCGGAGTATTTGCGCCGTTTCCGAACTGTATTAGCAAATAAATAGTCTATCTACACAACACATACCTATTCCTAAAAGAAACTTCAATTTAAAGAATTGCATATCATGATTAAATCGTAACCTATACTCGTATACAAATGCTCATTCCTAACTGACTGGCTTGTCATGCAGCATGTACTCCCGCCAAAATCAGTTGTTGGGACCATTTTGTATTTTAAGAGATAATTCGCGGTTAAACCACCTTGCGCGGTCTCGTAACTTTTGCCGCAGTTATCAGGTTTTGAAAATATATACAGTAAGTGTAACTTACCCCATGGAGCCAGAGATTCGACCCCAAATGGTTAAAAATGGTACTCTGTGCCCAGGCTCTTATTTCATGTTTATTACGTTTTAAAATTTCGGCGCTTTCAGCCGCTCCACCCGCTTTTACATCAGTTCGTTGGAAGCATCCGACCCAAACTCGAAAGAACTAAGGACTCATCGTCTCTTGCCACCATCCCTAAAAATGCCAGTCAGCTCAAAGAGAGCAGATACGTTGATGGTGCCAAAAGACCGACGGATTACGTCATTACAGTCGCCAGTCTAAGGGAGGCCACGGTTCTACACTTTAAATACTTGTATCGACGAGGGTCTTATAGACTGAGGCTCAACTATCATCAATTCTCATCTAATGAGTAATAAGTAAACACTTATAGGCCAAGAAAATTAGATAACAGATAGTCCCATATGCAGAGCCTGCATGGAAAATGAGGAAACAGCAAAACATATTCTCCTAGAATGCAAACAGGTAGAAGAATACAGGAGTAAGTATTTGGGGACTCCAATAACACTCAAGGAGGCATTTAGCAACCTAAAACCGATGCTTGGTTTCGTTGAGGAGCTGGGGTGGTTGGAATAGGGCTACCTCGTTAACACGCAAAAAAGGCACAATGGATGTCGAGTTGCGAAAAAGGCCAAGAGAAACTAACTAACTAGATACATAAAAAGTATTTCCAGGTATTAATTCCCAGCAAGCTGGATATCATTTAAATACCTTTATTAGGTCCTAAAGACGTGTAAACCTAGTTTGGACAATTCCTGGAGTTGAGTTTGAATTTGGGAGCCAAGTAACTGCCAAATTTCCGGTATAAAGTGTGACGCGTATTTGTTCTATTTTGGCTGTACCACTAAACCAAATTTGAAGTTAAAGATACTCATTCGACGTAGAATTTTACCGTCTTTAATACCTACCCGAATATGGATGACGCCTAGGTTGAAAAACTATTATTCTAATTAGTCCTTCAGAAAGATTATCCAAAATTATTAGACGCGTATTTTTTCCTTTTTCAAGATAACTAATAATTGATGAATATGAAGAGCGTCAAAGTTCCGTGGTGGGGGCTGGTGACGTCACGTGTGAGTAAAAATCGTACTCAATTGTGACGTCACGCGAAACTTTAAAGCCATTTCTAATTTGACAAACAAAAGAAAAAAATTGTATCGTATATTTTTTAATAATCTAACAGACGGACTAATTAGATTTGTTTTGTCGTCTAGCCTAATACTTTTCCGGTCGACGTACCATTTTCTAGCTAGATGCAAAAAACAGAAAATTTATCAAAAATATTGGCCGGTACATGGCTCTCCAAAATCAAGCTCAACTCCTGGAATTGTGCAAACTCGGTTTACACGTTTTTAGAAGCTAATGAAGGCATTCTTGAAATTATCGCATTTTCTTGGCCTATTTATAAGTAGTCACTTATAATAAGGCCAACTATAATAAATTGTCTCCAACCAGTAAAATTAGCCGTAGAAGCTCGGTGCGGAAGAGAACCAACTTTAATTACAGCTGACACAACTCTCAATTTGCCCTGAACAAATTGAAAAACCACCGTACAATTCTCAGCAAAATTCTCTCTGAGTCACAACTTTGGGAAAGGATCGGTGAAAGGCGCCTCATTGATGTTATGGGAATGTTAATATACTCACTGATACCAACCAAATATGATCTTGAAGTCAAGATAAGAAAAAGTCGTCTGAAGCCTTGTGTTTCCTACTGCCAAAAATGTTATCTGTCTAAAAATAAAAAAATAGAATTATTCGGCTGAGAGAAAATAAAGCATATGAACGTGAATGGGATGATAAAATAAACGAAGATAACGATACTAATACTAATAATTATCCCACTTTTGAGACCCTGAATGTTACAATGAAAGAAGAGTTAGAGTTGCAATTATAACTAGAAAAGGATAGTTGTCTGAAGCGAAACAAAATTAATATATCGGCCAAAAGACTACGTCAACATTATAGAAAAAAATATGATTGCCTTAGAAAAAGATGGAGTCAGAGGGGAAAACTTATCGCTGGTACTACTTAATGTCAATAAAACCAACCAGCTAAGAAGCGGAGAGGGCTTTCTCTTCAGCTCTCTCTCTGGGATCTCACTTTTGTTATTTTCTTATAAAATGATCTCAAGATTTTATTTTTTAAGTTTAGTTGATTATTTTTATTATGTTATATAACTGCGATTTATCATTTTCCCTTTCATTATTTTATCTATGGTGAATTCGGGCAAAATAGGCATAAGGGAGAGATGGGCCATCGAAAAAAATCATAGTGCCATTGGCTAGAGGTCACTAGTTGTAGTTCAGTTCGCTTCGCGTTACGCGAAAATTGCACTTAGTTATATGACATCAGTCTGCTCTAAATGTGGTGCAGATAACGCTGCTAACAGATTAAAAAATAAGACAATACAATACTAGCACATTGTATTGTCTTATTTTTTAATCTGTTTTTAATCTGATTAGAATTTAGAACATGGCATCTTACCTCGTCATCATACTCGGACACATCAGGAGTGATGGCCAACTGTGAATTCAAAAGCTACATTTTATTAGTTATTTCACTTTAAGTTGTTGTATTTGTTTCTATAATTTCAAAATTGATTGTTCAAAGTTTAATTAAAAATAAAGATTTGTATAATAAAGCAAAAGGTTTATTTTTTCCAGAATAAAAAAAAACTATGGCGAACTACCCCGGATTTACCCTAATTTGAATAATAAATACGTAAAGACAGTATGTTTGTTATAAGTTATTTAGTATTTAGTATTGTTATTGTTGTTATTGTGTTTCTAAATAAATGAATAATATGTTAACAACTTTTAAAAAACATGTAGTAAGTGTTGCAAAATATGCTTTTTTTCATTTTTTTATCTCCTGGATCCTGGCTAGATCTAGCTAGATTGACGCCAATCCAGCAAAAAATTCAGCTGGGATGAAAACACTGCTGGATTGCAATTCCTATTTACAGGGTTTCATTCCTTTATTATTTTGAATAATTTCAATGGCTTTACTAGCTTTTTGACTTATCTAATTACCTTAACTGGCGTCAAGGCGCAATGCAAAGAAAGATTTTGGACCAATATTATGTATATACTTATGTTACGATAGGTATATAATATGTACGTTTATTGGTGTGATGATTCACATTATTTTTGTTTAGAACTCTGCTCGACAAAATATTCATTTTGTTTTCCTTTATGTTTATGTCTTAAAACAAACGCAAACCCTGTTTGGGTACCGCACTCCGCCAAAGAGGCTGTGATATGTCCCACGGGCGTTTTATATAAAATAAAATAAATTGTTACTCAAAGTCGTGTTTCGTGATTTATGTCGCCGTAGGAGCCTGGTTGATTCATCATTTTCATACGATAAACCACGTTATTTTTTATTGTTATTCAAAGGCGAATGAGTAATGATTTTATGAGGTAACAATAGACCTTTATGTGGTAAAAATGTAGTTTAAGTAAGAATCATGAAATTGATGATATAGATAATTGCCATCATAATTCTAAAACCCTAAGGCAAAACTTTCAGGCATAACCTTTTACAACATACGTCATAATAGTATACTACTATTATGACTATGTGATTGTATATAATGAAAGGCATTAAAACTCGAGTGTGGGTTTATGAAACTAGGCGTCAGCCGAGTTTCATAATAACATCAGACGAGTGTTTTAATGCCTAATTATTTTCAATTACATACACTGCTTTATATACACACATATCGTGACTCTCCATGATACGTTCAAAGCGCATATATATCGAACGCCATTGCGACTTTCAGGAATCAAAACTTTTCTGACATTAAAATTTGAAGTTTACATCTTTTAAATTCATTTCATAGACAAACTAGAGTTGGCCCCAATTTTCATATCGTTCGATATCAAAATAACGTGCGACTTGCGTGCGTCATTTTATGCAATTGACAATTTGTTTCTAACTAAACGTCATCTCATCTAATATTAGAATAAAGGTCAAATAAAATTTTCTCGTGTTACATATGTGTTCGAAATTTGAACAAAAATAATATTATCTAAATCGATAATATTATTTAGCTATAATCATAATGAATGACAGATAAGAAATTTGTTGCAACAAAAAAGTATTTTAATATCCTTGTTTCCGGATCACTCAAATTTTGCATTAGTTAAATGAGTTTAACGGCCCGGTTGGTAGTGACCCTGCTTACAAAGTAGGAGACTCCGGGTTCGAATCCTGGTCAGGGCATTTATTTGTGGGTTTATCACGAATTTATGTATTTAATGTTTTGTATGTTTTATATATTTTGGTATTTATCTGTATCTATCTATTACATATATCGTCGTCTAGTACCTACATCACAAGCCTTATTGAGCTTACCGTGGGACTAGTTCGATTTGTGTAAGATTGTCCCGTGATATTTATTTTCTTATTTAGTTATTTTTCCTTTTACCAATTCGCCAATATAGGGCCGATTTAGGACAACATAGCTCCTTTATCCTTAAATCTAAAAAAAAAACAGTTCAAAGTTACTGCTAATATATTTTCAAGTTTATTTAGTCCCTTCAAGGATTACCTACTGAAAACTATTTATAAAACCTAATTATATAGGTATATAAATATATATATATATATATAAGTAAGTTCTCAACTAGGTAGGTATATATATATATACTCGTATATACCTACTCGGTATTTAATATTGAGTTCCAATCATCATCATAATCTGACCTGTGAAGATCTGAAGCTAAAATTTAAATTTCAGTAAAATAATTTAGGTAAAAATTAAAAGGTTATCAGTTGTTTAGGTACCTATAAATCGATGTCTATTTAGTTTTTCATACAATCAGTGATCTTTTTAAGCAAAGCTAAGGCTAAGTTTACTCGGCATTCACGATTCACTGTGAAATTTATTTTGATTTTGAAGCCCAGTAAAGTACATAAATACAACACGTGTACATGGATGAAATTATTCAGTGCCGGTGTAGGTATTGGATTTTCTTGCAAAATTAATTCAATATTTAGCTCGGAGGGAGTAAGTATTTACCAGACTGTCAGTTCCACACAGAGTTCACTGTTAAGAGGCTGTGTCAGCGACAACTTCTCTGACGGCACCCGTTTTAATGAGCTTTGAGCTAGTAAGCTAACATTACCAATTTAACAAGTCATGTTACAGGAAGTACTATATTGTGTAAATTTTACAGGGCACAAACAACAGATAAGTTAGAAAAACTACTATAAAAACTAGTTTTAAGTAAACATCATTCTCCCGAGTCTAAGAAAAAGATTTTCGAAATGCCTTGGTTTCAGTTATCACTTGCTTTTTAGGTTTCCGTAGTCAACTAGGAACTATTATTGTTTCACCATGTCTGTATGTCCGTATGCTTTTTTATCGTTCTACCTTTCAAAAATCTAAACTAAGCTATCGTTGGTTAGGTAATTGAAAAATAATAGGCGTTTGCTAATACATATTTGAATAAAGTGATTATTTTCGGAAATAATCGCTGCGGAAGTTAAAAAAACTCTCGCTCCTCCAGTAACTTTTGAACCATAAGTCCAAAAGATGTGAAAAAAAATCATGGCAGAATAGCTTTATAACGGTCTTTCCTGCCAACTAAGCGCGGGCCGCTTCTTGAAACATGCTGCCCTAAATGTCTTAATCCGCCGCCGGTCTCTAACTTACTCTTTTAGAGCCGACCGGCATGTCCAGAACTGACGGCAAGAGACCGGATGGCATGTCTCTGGTTCCGTGGAGTACCTATCCCGTGGAGCGTCCTATAGACACCGTGTGTCCATAACTTTTGTTGGCGGGTAGCGCCCTATAGACACACCGTGACTATAAGAGAAGTGCTGCTATTGGTGGGCTTCTTTGTCAGATTCGGTTATGTTGTCACTCCAAATTGTATTAAAAATTAGTGCGTGACAGTTCTACCAACATAAAAACGTGGATATTCGGCAATTTACTCGAATCCAAGGCACCAAAAAGAATAAATTTCTGAGACGTGTGAAAAAATTTGAACGAGCCGTCATTACACCCCGTTTGCGGAAAGTTGTGTTTCGTTTGTTGTGAGTTTTAAAATGAAAAGTTAAGTGTTACTTATATAAATTATATATCAAATTACTGGAAATTAGATAAAGATTTTGTTTTATGTATTGGTTTTTGAAAAATTGCAGCATAACTTGATGATAAAAGCCTCCAAAGTTTGACAGTTTTAAAGGCGGCACGGACCCGCGTAGCGCGCGCGTAAACATTGCGTAAATAAATAGTTCGTGTGTAGTGCATAGCGCGTCTTGGTGAAAACCAATGGTATCTATCGACGCGGAATGTTATAACGATCAAAATGATATATATAACAAGTGTGAAATATGTGAACAAGTTGTGTGTAAAAAGGCAAAGTGTTCAAATGAGTGACAAAAACAAATGAAACTCGAAAAGGAATGTTTGTTTTTGGATTGATAATCACAGGTCAGTTACATTTTTCTAATTGTCATGTATAGCATATTTATTCAGCTTTCTAACGATGTCTAACATATGTTATATAATTATAAAACAAAAGCACAATTTCAAATGAAGTATCAAAAGGTAACCTCAAATCTTTCTACTCAAATTCGCCGGGCAGTTGCGGCCATTTTATATTTAAGCGGGAGGTCGCTCCACGGGTTTTAGGTTTCCGTAGTCAACTAGGAACTATTATTGTTTCACCATGTCTGTATGTCCGTATGCTTTTTTATCGTTCTACCTTTCAAAAATCTAAACTAAGCTATCGTTGGTTAGGTAATTGAAAAATAATAGGCGTTTGCTAATACATATTTGAATAAAGTGATTATTTTCGGAAATAATCGCTGCGGAAGTTAAAAAAACTCTCGCTCCTCCAGTAACTTTTGAACCATAAGTCCAAAAGATGTGAAAAAAAATCATGGCAGAATAGCTTTATAACGGTCTTTCCTGCCAACTAAGCGCGGGCCGCTTCTTGAAACATGCTGCCCTAAATGTCTTAATCCGCCGCCGGTCTCTAACTTACTCTTTTAGAGCCGACCGGCATGTCCAGAACTGACGGCAAGAGACCGGATGGCATGTCTCTGGTTCCGTGGAGTACCTATGGGACGAGTGCCGGTGTGGGATGCAGCCTGTGTAGATACACTAGCCCCGTCTCATCCTCACCGAACCTCTGTAGGTGGGAAAATGCAGTGGTCTCAGCGCCGACTGTATTTTTGTACAGTACGCTCAGAACAGGATCCCGTATATATGTTAATATGATACCTTTTAATTACTCCAAAAATGTAGGTACTGTTGGTCTCTCTTACTTCTTATAATATAATTCAATGAAGTTTGTAGAAACTAACTAGAAATACATCGGTACTTACAACCTTTTGTCAAAAAATTGTTTTTTGCCAAAAACTAAAAATGGCTAAAATCACCGTCATTCTACTTTCAGGACTGTGTAAACAAACCGCCATATTGAAATTGTCTTTGAATGATGAATTTACTAGTGATGGGGAAGTGCTATTTTAAGTCAAAATAAATCGATTACTAAAATACCGAAAGTAAAACACATCTCATTTTCATATTTTTAATTGGTTTAATCTTCTGAAAAATCGGTGCTTCAAGTTTTACTAGAGTCACCACTATTAATTATAAAAGGTGGCGTTACATCATCGGTATACCCTATCGATGATGCCGTCTAAATTTTTCATTTTATGCTCTTGTCCTATTACATGATCCACGCATTTCTTCCACTGCATGCATCCGCATCTGAATTTACGTATTAATTTAATTTTAAGTATATTATACCTTACGCTACGATCCTTTGCTCATTTACTTACCGTGTAGTGTACACAATGCCTATATCAGGTACATACCGTGAGTACCGGCATTACAATGTCACTAACTTTAGTCATATCTCTAAACGTCATAGACAAATGTAGAATATAAAAGAAACAAAAACGTCATTGCATTTTGTCGGAATAATCTAACTTTTAAATCATATTGAATTTTCAATGAAATTTCCAAGATTAAGTCATTTTATAAGATTTTAAGCTAACATGGTCATTTACACTATAGTTACTATTCAAAACGAGAGCTCATGAAAACAAATGTACATGGTAAATATCTCGTTTTAAGTCATTTTTCCTATATTTTTTTGATTTTTACGACAAAGGCTATTGTAATAGTGTATGTTTTCAATGACTTTTGATGAGGTGGTGTGAAACTTTAAGGAGTAACAGTGATAAATCAAAGTTACGCCGTTTGTTTACATAGTCCTCAAAGTCGAATGACATACGGTTTAGACCAAATTTGTTCAAAATAATATTCGTAGTAAGTTCGTCTTATATCTTACCTGTCTTCCTGAATATTTCCACATTTCTGGACCTCCCGTTCAAAAGTTAGAGGGGGGGGGGGACACACACTTTTTCAGAGCTTGAGAACGATTATTTTCTGAAAATATTCAATTACTTAATCTAATTATTGCTCAAGTAACCTTAATGTTATTTCAAAAGACCTATCAGATAATGTGCCAAAAGAAGATATTTACCAATCCCCCCCTAAACATTTTTTTTTCAAAACTTATATGCAAAACTAAGCAGCGGCATACAATATACACCTCTAGCTGTCATATCATTACAATATGCTTTATAGATACTGAGTAAAACCGCTGTGACATACAGACGCAAGGACAAACAGACGGACTGGACGAAACTATAAGGGTTCTGTTTTGGCCATTTTGGCTACGATACACTAAAAATGGATTTTTCAGATTCTTCCGATTCTGAATTAAAACTCGCATACGCGGCGATATTTGGTTGACAAGGAGGAAGAAGACGATAGCTGCTTTTTAAGACAATGGGGTCTACATCCACTTTGTCGGACACGTTCAGACAAAGGAGAGAACGAGATATGTCAAAGAACTTTGGTTATATCACGAAAAGTTTTATGATTATTTTCACATGACCCAAAATTCATTCGAACCCATTCATGAAAATATTAAATTAATCATTTTCATTCGCTCCATCGACAATGTCCGACTTTCAGAGCATGCGATATCAACTAGTTCATTTTAATGGCAGTGCGGAAAGTATATCATTAGTGACTGCATGAGTTGTAAAATATCTTGCCACGAGCAGTAGGCGAGTGGCAATACTCAGGACGAGTGAAAATTGTTATTTATTATACAAGGGGGCAAAGTTATTGTTTCACTCTCGGGCTTATATTGAGACCCAAGCAAGCGAAAGATTCCAAAATAGAGCCACGAGCGTAGCGAGTGGTTTAATAACTGGAATCTTGAGCTTTACGAGGGTCTCAAGGCACGAGAGTTGAACAAACTTTGCCGCCGAGTGTAATACGACATTTTTTCCTTCACTATTGCGAGGAAAATAAAGACTAAGTACATTCGATTACAAATCTTATCCACATGTACTTAAGTTATCATGAAGAAACCATCAAAATTCAATTTCAAAATTTGTCATAGAGTAGGTACTTACGCTCCTGGTACTTAGATATTGCCAACAGCTTACCAAGTGCGGGATAATACTTGACCTCCTGTGACCTCCATTTGCGCATATTGACTATGGGCATATAGGACTTACTTATACTGGACTGGTGGTAAGTGATAAGAATTAGATTACTTTGCCCCACATGTGGATAAAATGCGTTTTCCTCGCTAGTTTTAAAGGACAAAACAGCGCTTTCCGAGCTAGTGAGGGGAAATGATTATTTTACCCATCATAGTAATAAAGTACCTTTTTAAACTAACAAAATGTTTGTAAATGTAATTACCTAATCATTTTCTTGATTGAGCAATGTGACTACAAAAATATGTCCACATGAGATAGTACTACTTGACCGTTGCATCTCTTTCTAATTAGGGTGACCATAAGTCATATCTAAATTTTGCAAGCTATTCCTGTGCTACTATGAGTAGATGCAGCAGCATAAGGTAAGGTAGGCCTTATCATACATGAAAACTTATCTATTTAGTAAAACGGCTTCGGGACTGTTCATCGCTGGATATTTTCCGTGTAGTCTACCATGCATTATGCCAATCAGTTATTCAATATTGCATTGCTGTTTGGGGCAGCGCAGGTAAGACAATTCTACTCGAAATCAAGCGCGCTCAGCGTTCGGTTATTAAAGTAATGCTTAAAAAACCTTTTAGATTCCCCACTGACTTGCTTTATAATAAAACAGGGTTCCTCTGAGTTAGAAAATTATTTATTCTCAACGTAGTTACTATAGTTCACAAAGGGATTGCCAAGTCACCAATAAGAGATCTCATAATGAATAGACGCACATACAGAGTCCCTGTGCCTCCTGTCCAGTCTACACTCGCTCAACGACTCCCCTTTTACATTCACCCATTTTTATACAATGCTGTTTGCAAAATTATTGATTTACTCGTAAAAGCTTGAACCTTATCATTAGTCAAATCAAAACTAAAAAATGGTTTGCTACCCTTTCATACAATGACACGGAAGACTTATTTATTACATTTACTCGGCGCTTACAGCTAGGTTTGTGGTCAATTATGGTTGTTATTTATTACTCTCACTCATTCATACTAACACACACACACACACACAAACACACAATACTTACACTCACGCACTCATAAAAATAGCACCTTCAATACTAATTTTAATCATTTCTTTATTTTCTCATGTTTCATTGTAAATTCATTCTGAGCTCCAAGAGACAGGCTTAGCCTAGTTTGGAGCTCGCCGGACATCTATGGTGTAATTTGTGTGTGTATATTATTGATAATAAATTTATTCTTATTCTAATTCTAACCGTGTCGTCGTCTCTATCGTCTTTCCAGATCGTCATACAGAATCATATTGGGAGTGGTTAGACGAACGATGATGTATTTCGGTCCACGACGGTGATGGGCCAATTCCCCCGTACTCTATGTGGACCGACCGTCTAACCTGGAGGGCTACCCTGAACCACTTTTTTCGTTCGTTTGTCTTGTTGCCTCTCTATCGCTCTTGCATATTCGAGTGATAGAGAGGCGGGCGAGAAAGGTGGTTCGCAGTAGGCCTCCTCGACCATTGTCTTTGTGAAGACAACATCCTGCACACAACACCTCATCACGGCTTCTGTTGTTGCACGTTGTGCTAATTGCCTCTTTGAGGGGTTCCCTAAATTCCTCATCGATCCTATCATCAGGTCAGCACCGAACTTATATGGGACCTGGAATTAGTAGAACAAAATAGTAGATTGTATGACAAGGGTATAAAGTAACCCATTTTAGCCGAGGCTTTTCATTGGTCCCAATGTAACGAGGACCAATATAGTAGTCGAGGATAAAATGGGTAACCATTTATGCCATTTATGACATTTGGCTTTTCAAGTAAAGTGAATGTATTGATACTAAATAGTGAAATGATAACTTTTTAGATGAAAATGGAACATTGTACAGGATTAGTTGATTAGATCACCATGCATGAAGTCTCAAAAGTGAAAAAAGCGTGTAAATGTAAAAAAGACTTGAATCCTACATGTTATGTTTAAATTTATTTTTACATAAAAGGGTATGCTTAATAAATAAAAGTGACATGACATTTTGGTGTTCGTTTAATTTTAAACTTTACTTTAAATACTATGAAGAAATCATTGCAGAATGTTGAAAGATTACCTACATAAGTGTAGAATATTTAACACAAGAACGACATAATATATTTTGTTTAATTAAAATATCACAAACATAGTTAACTTTGTTTCATTTTTTACTATCATTTCTTCTACTTGTTTATCATTATTCATATATTTTAGGTGATTTCTATTGTACTTGAAAATTACTGAGAATAAAATAAATAAATTAAACAAAATTCGGCAGCAATTGGCTTGAGTGGGAGATAAACTTATAATCAGTTTTCTTGGACTCCATTTAGCATCGTTTTTAGAGTTTATCATGTCATGTAACACTGAAATAACTTCACGTGGTAATTTGCAATAGAAAACTTTGGAACACAACCTCAAAATATCCCAAAACCAATCATCATATATCACGAAATAAAATTACATTTGCTATCGTATCATTATCATAACTGATATTTGCCTTGAATTAAGTGCATTGTTCAATGTTGAAAGCATATATTACTTAAGAAATCGTAAACTAAAATTTGTAAACAAACAAACGCAAGAAAACTTTTTATAGAAGTTACATGCCACAGATAATACATGGATTATGCACAATTTTCAAATTATTCAAAAACAATGTTGCTAGGGAGGGATTTTTTAAATTTGCCGCGCTTTTCTACTGCGCGGAGTGGCCTGTCAAACTATATGCAATCTCAGGGGGGTACCCCCTGAGATTTTATCTCAATTATATTTTTTTATACGCCCAAATAAATAAATTAAGCAGAGCCCGACCGATAGATTGTCTTTATTTGAATAGTTAGTTATATTGGAGCATTCGTAACGTAATGCTTGGGTTACACGGACATAGTATTTGTCAGTAGTGTAAAGTATCTCCCATTGGTATTAGAGAATCGTATTAACTACAAAATGTTGCAATGAATTAATAAACTTCCCTTGACATTCATGTTCATACCCCTCGAAAGGTGACAAATGCAAAGTTTTAGCCGGGGGATACACTTGTCGCTTAGTAAATAGAACTGGCTTCCATTCACTTGCACTAATACTAAGCACTTAAGTATACAATATGTTTACATTAGTGATGAAACGAAAAATATTTTTACGGATACGAATATCAATTTTCGAATAATAGGAATAATAGGTAATAAACATACTTTTGCCGTTATTGCCATACATTATCATAGGCAAAATATAAATATGTAATCAGATAATATAGAAAATTTACAGCTTTTTAATAGACCCTCGACTTTAGTGTTTATTTTTTTTGTTTAAATTAAAGTACTCTACAGGTTTTCTAGATTCTGTTTCCCGTGCGTTCGATAAGCAAAGATCAAAAAAATTTAATGTTTGATTTGCGTCTCTTTCACTCAAATAAAAATAGGGGGAAATAAAACAGATAGGGACGAAGTTACCAGTTTTGGATTCATTTCATGTTCACGATCGTCCTTCCTATATTAATTTCTATATCTGTACTGTACAGTCATCATGTACACACATTATATGTATGTGCAATAACATTATATATGTATATGCTTTTGTAACAGCAGATTGGTTTGAAGATGCTCCTATTATGGACATGCCTCTAGCCTGCCACGAGAATACTATTTCGAGCAATAAATGCCCCATAAAAAAATTACAAGTTTTTTTCCATTGTATGCATCCAAAACTTACCGTTTTTTAAATATATATAACTTCCATGGGTCGTCTCTCCCCACTCCAAATCCCATAAATGCATCTTTTTCGGCCAACTGCTGTGGTTGTTCTTGTTTTTATTGTTACATTTTAGTATTTGTATTTTATTTTCTAAAGTAAGTAAGTAAATGTGTGTCGTAAGGAAAAATAAAGGTATTGAATTAATGTGTTTTATTAATTATCATAATATTAAGACTAGGGTTTTTACCATATGCATATAGCAGTCAAATCTAATTCAACATAGCGGTATAAAAGGTAGATGACATCCTAATCCTAACTATAATATTATAAATGCGAAAGTAACTCTGTCTGTCTGGCTCACTTTCACGCTAAAACTACTGAACCGATTTAAATGTAATTTGGTACACAGATAGTCTAGAACCTGAGAAGAGAAAGGACATAGGCTACTTTTAATTGCGAAAAACCGGTTGTAAGGGGTTAAAAGGGGGATGAAATGTTGTATGAAAGTGTAGTGTATTTAAATATGAGGGTACTTCTACAAAACCAATCTGGATATGTCAGGTACGCAAGCTTATGTGCTCTCCTGAATGTTGGCTATCAATGTGCCTGGCTGGTGACGCACAAAAACAGCGAGCAGCGAGCCGCACTCTGCTGTAAAAACCTAATCTGTGCGAGCGGCGTAAGATCGAAACAGTCATAATAATATAATCAAATGAGTTTCAAATCACAAATATATTTTTCATCACACTTGCTCGGTAATGGTGTTATAATTATAACGCGCAGGCGTATAGAGCGGTTAGAGCCGATTTAGTCCCCTCGGGAGTTATGGATTTTAGTACAATATAACTCTTGAGGGAGTTATGAGTTTAGTTTTAAAATATCGTACGTCATTTCACTTCAGACTAAGGAGATTTTGCATCAGCTAAGGCATATTTCAAATCTTCAAACTTGGCTATAAACCAACTTTACTGTGTATTATTCAACTTTAATAAATAGATTAATTTGTATATTTGTTTTTTCCCTTACAAGTGTGATAAGAAACATTGTATGCATCACGGTCGGTAACAGGATTACAAACTCGAGTAATTAAAAGCCCTCCGCCTACTGCGTCGGGCTACTAACAGACCTCGTTAGTAATCCTGTACCCCTCCCTCCCTCCCTAGATCTAGATACACTATGGAGGTACTATAATACGGTCAAACAAGTTATCGTGTTTTATTTTAAAATTCGATATATACAAGTACCTTCTGATAAAGACTTGAACTACTAATTGTAAACTTGAATGTTTTCGGATATATCTAACTAAGCTAATATGCCGCCAGTATCGTAGGTACAATGCCTCAAGGACCTATTGTAGATTTAAGGTAGGTAGAGGTAGGTAGCTAGGTAAGTTACACTTACTGTATAATTATATTTTGAAAATAAATTTTCTTTGCCACTAAGCCAAGAGACAGAACGAAAGCTAAATGGGAGTGAAAGTGTAATACTGTATTTCTATTACTGCGTCATAAGCAGTTCGTACTCGCCAGATGGCATTAGTCCGTCTTGCATTGGCCCTGACTGTCATCAAATGAATTAATCTCTTACGTCTTCTCTTTTATTCTTCTTGTTTGCCATGGTTTTCAACTTAAAAATACACAAAAGTTGCACTTGGCAGCGCGGAGCGGCAGCGACACAGGTCCGCCCTCAAACGCAGCTCAACGAGCACTGAGCGAGCGGCCGGCCGAGTGCGAGCGGGGTATCCAGTATCGGTTTAAAAAAAGTATTTTTCTTAGATATTTTTATTTTCAAAAATTGATCGCTGAGTTCTATAAAAAATAAAAATACGCTAAATTAGATATAATTCCCCTCTTGGTAGTTAAATCGGATATTTTTTATTTATTTTCGATAGTGGGTTTTAGACCTATGTTTGCGATGATTTTCTATCGAGCGAAAGTTAGTAATTCATGTTTTGAGTCGCGTTAATCCCTTAACCAAGTCCTCAAAATTACAATTTATGTGTTTTGGAAACCACATTGTTATTTATATACGCGCTACGAATGTTTAAAAACTGTGTTCGCTAAACACACTGCACCTTAAGGGGTTGCAATAAATAGAACCAAAGTAGGCAGGTGACGTCCAAGATGCGGTTAAAAGTGCCTCATTGATAAACGTCAATGAGGAAACATTGATATTCCGCCATCAGGAAAATTTTCAATTCAACAGCCCTTTACACAACACATTCTTACAATTTTAGCGAATTTTCAACAAAAAATAGATAATTACTTCACGGCGCCATTCATGTTGATACTTTGAAAATTTGAAATGTCAAATTTGGTGATACCAATTAACATACAAAAAGTTACAAATGTCTACTAAAATAGAAATATTTTTTGTAGTTATCTACAATTATTTACAAATTACTTAAAAGATAACTAAATCCTTATTTAGATATAGTACTAAAATAAGAAGATATTTATTTTTAGTAGTAAACTGATATAAATACTCCCACAATAGTATATTTTTAACATTGGCAACATGTGCGAGTAAGACAAAGCGCCAGAAGGAAGTGGTCTCATGTGAACCGTTTTCTGTCGTTGATTTATGGCAAAAAACGGGAAAGTACGGTCCCCTGTAAAGGTTCCTGGTTTTCAAAAACTAGAGGTAAAACCTTTTTGGAAAAAGTCAAGTTATGATAAAAACTACTTTATAGGAGTGGCCGCTTAAACGATCAAAGCAAAGAGATTAACTGAACTAAACGTAATCCCCATGGATCCGGTATAAGCCCCTTGTACACTGCAAAGAGCACTGCAACTTTAACGGAGTCTACAACACAACTTTCAACCAATTTATCTTTGTGCAAATATAGCCGTTGTACCTACGAAGTTACATTCTTGTCACCACTATCACGTATAGGTAATTATTAATCATAAATTCACAATGTAACTATGCAAATCGAAAGAGTCGTTATTAAGATTTTTTAACACATGTATTTGTTGCCGACTGTGCTTTAGGGTCCGACCAAATGACTCATTGGAGCCCACCCCACGAGGAACCTAATAGTACTCGCTACCTACCAATAAGCTTGACTATCTACCTTTTAGGCGCTATTTAAAAATTACATAAATAATTATAATAATATATAAAAAAAAATTGTGGGACAATCCTACACAAATCGACCTAGTCCCACGGTAAGCCCAAGAAGGGCTTGTGTTGTGGGTACTAGACGACGATATATATAATAGACAGATACATATAAATACTTAAATACATAGAAAAAATCCATAACTCAGGAACAAATATTCGTGATAAACACACAAATAAATGCCCTGACCAGGATTCGAACCCGGGACCTCCTGCTTCGTAGGCAGGGTCACTACCAACTAGGCTAGGAGGCCGTTAAATAATAGCCTAGTTCTAATCAAAAGCGCAATTTAAACGAAACTTAGAAAACAAATTTAACTTAGTTAGTTACGCTTACCTACTGTAACGTGGCTGTGTGCATTAAGAATTTATGCATGGTCCAAATTTGATTAACTTAGGTTAATCAACCTGCTTAACTACCTTCTGCTTCGGTCCCTTTTATGAGGTATTTGGACCTTTATTTAAAATTCATGTGTATCTTTACAATTAAGGGAATCGTGTCTTTTGATGCATGACTAAGCGCTTTTGTGATGAACGTTGGAGAGATGTATAGGTATATTAATTATACTATATGTAATATGAGAACTCGGAAAGACAAAACTCAATATGTTAGTAGATAATACAGTGTTTCTTACCTTATGTGGAAATGTACATACAGTCTAATATTACCTACCTCAAACCGTAACCAAACGTAGGTTTTAGTACTGTGCACCCATAATATTACAAGGTAATTTAAAGTTAGTTTTAAGTTAAATATTTTAGGTACACCAATGTAACTTCCGCTACTGCGTGTAGTTAATTTAAGTTACGGGGGTGGCAGAACAACAGCGTCTGTGGCCGGAACCATTGAGGCCTAAGTGCCTGAAGGGCTCATGGCACAGACTAGCTGATCCATCCCCATTTTCTTTAGTTTGTGTTGTGGCAAGTGTATCCATTTATTGTTTTAAATTGTAATTCAAACTTCTTCAATAAATCTTATTATTTAACAATATGACATTTTTAATTTTTAAGTTACAGTACTTTTTAAGTTAGGTTTTGTACAATATGGATATAAAAGTAAAATAACAATAAAAACACATACAAAAACAATACGAAATACATATAAACATATTATAAAAAACCTAACCTAGAATGCCGCCGGCCTTATTATTATTTATTATTAGTCTTAACCCCTAAAGCGTAATGAATTTTTTTAAATTTATCCAGCAGCAATTTATTGCGTACCCTTATTTGACGGCAATTAAAAGTTATTAGTTACTTGCGACAGTTGTGCCGTTACACCACTCACGCCAGTAATGAAGACAAAATAGCGATACATTGCGAGCTGAATTATATTATAAGAAAAACAAAATAGTTTAATGTTTACTTGCAATATCGGACTAGTGGGGCGCGACTTGAACTGCTAATTTGACAGATTTGCATATCCACTTCACATACGTTACCACGTGACCATCGGTTATAGGTATACGCAGGCTAGTTTTCCGCAACTCGACGTCTGATTATGCGCTCATTTTGCGCGGTGGGTTGCCGGCACTACTCCTGCCAACCCAGCTCTCCCAGGAAGCCCAGGAGACCCTTGATGTTGCCGATGACTGCTGGGAGAGACCTCAGTGTGCCGAGGTATTGTGCCTGGTAGTTTTCCACCCCAGTGCATTCGGGAATGACGCGGGCGGCTGTTTCTTCTGCCTCCAAGCAGGCCCTGCAGAGTGAGCTATCTGTAACACGCAGAGTTTGCAAGTGTTTGTTGAATGAGGCATGTCCTATTATAGCACCGGTCAGAAGACGAAGCTGTGGCCTTTCCAGCTGTTTCAGCCTCCGCGACCGCCCGGGGGTGATTGTCGGTAGGGCTAACCTTGTTTGCCTGCAGGTACCTATGTTAGACCAGTATTGTTAGTGTTTTACCCTAGTGTCTTGTCGGAGAGTGCTCTGCAGCCAGGCGAATGGCGGAAGTATGATCGGTTCAGGCCCTACCACGGCCATCTCTGATCCTTCTCTCGCCAATATGTCTGCTGCATCGTTCGCGAGTTGCTGTGTCCTTTGATCCCTGTAGAGTTACGTAGGTACACTATGTACGATAAGAGCGTGGCCAGTAAAAACTAAAAGAAAGAGTTTGATTATGTTAAATACTATAATATGAGAGTGTTAAAATTAAACATGCATGCTTTATTTTTAATAAGGCGTCCAGTCTCCTGAGTTGTCAATTATGGCTTGGCAACTTTGAGGCATGCTTTCGACCAAATTTTCGGCATAACTACGAGGTAAAGACTTCCACACTGACATCAGTTCGCGAGTTAAGTCAGTAATACTGATAGTAGTTTTTCCCCGTAATTTGAGCTTCATCCACGCTTAAACATTTTCAATTAGATTGGCGCCGGGTGATTGTGAGGGCCAATCCAAAACATCGACGCCATTTTTACTTTTCCATACAGTACAGTGCTGACTTCGGCGTTTAGGGTCATTATCCTCTTGCAGTATCCAAGAAGCGTTAAGATTAACTAGAGACCCGTTGCGGCGTCAAGACGCCGCTAGAATATGGTAATGATCAGAATCACAGAGAAACAGAAAAGGAACCGTTTTATCGATAAGAAGTTTTTCCTATAATGTAAATTTACCTTTCGAAAAAAAAAACAGCTTTTTTTGGAATCATGCCTTAAAAAACGCTTCCTTTCCCCGTCGTAAATATCATAAATATCCTAAAATAAAGTCTCACTTGCCTTTTCCTGTAAATAGTTATCGACGTCTATCTTCATTAATCGTAATATCCCGAAATATGCGATCGATTACTGCCAAGGCTGCTGCGGGTATGATATATTATAATATATGCTTGCTTTATTAAATAGACATAGTCATAGTCGTTTATTCACATGCCAGAATACAAAATAAAACATTTAAAATTTGGTTCGCTACCGTAAATGGGGTGAATAGAATTTGCGAGGGCAGTTGGGTTATGAATGGGGAGAAGAGGGATGGCGA
The DNA here is from genome assembly GCA_949128165.1 of Lathronympha strigana. Lineage (NCBI taxonomy): Eukaryota > Metazoa > Arthropoda > Insecta > Lepidoptera > Tortricidae > Lathronympha > Lathronympha strigana. The sequence continues at coordinate 27,132,304 of OX421901.1, read as the reverse complement.
AGGGCTGAGGACGGATTTTTAGGCTAGAGTTGTCAATTTGTTACAATGGAACTTTTTTGTGCCAATCTTAGCAATTGTCAAATCTCCCCAAAGTGCTTTTACCACGGGATGAGATGGAATTTTGTAAATATCGTCAAAATTATCAAATGTAACAATAGGTAATTAAAAAAAACAATTTCCAATAGCCGGATAAGTTTATGTTTATCTAAATGTGTATATTAATGTGCCATATAGGTACAAAAATAAAAAATTGACGCTTGAACTTCGAATTCTTCCCAACTCACCCCATTTTACGGTACTTTTACAAGTAGAGTTTAATGCTCAAATGTTATATCACAACCTGTGCTGCATCAAGAAAAGATAAGTTAAAAATCTGCTATCAATATCTGACAGTCACCAATGTCACCATCAGACATGATTGGCCTCCTCGTTTACTCCGATTATATGATAGAACCTCGACTTTACCATCGCCAACTCTGTTAACTGATCATTTATAATCCCAATTGAAGGGATGTTTACAAAAACAACAACGCCATACATTAAGTCGCGACCGATGTATGGTGAGAGTCAGAATGGCGGGTGTATCTAAATAAATATATGAAAGTAATATACCAAAATTTTGTACCTAATTGCTACTATTTAGTACCTCTGTTAAAATAATTATTACCTCCACGTAATTAAACTTATTACGAAAATCTGTTGTGTTGTCTGGTGTATTTTAGTTTGCAATGATCCCTTGGGTTTTTAGTGGATGTTATCAATTTAAAATTTAGTACCTAATTGGTACCTTCATAATGTATTTCTGTGTTTTCAGTTGTGGTTTGTGAGTTTTTTTCATTTTGTCCCTAGAGAAAACGTATAAGCCCAACATACGTCCGTACCAAACCGTGACCTTGGTCTGGTAAGATGCAGGTTTGTCTGGTCTGGTCTGTTAATACCTGTTCGCCGTACGGCATCTGTAGAGTTTACATGTTTTAAAATGTAAAAACTCGGAAACCACAAATGAAAATGCAGATATTCTTTTTGATTATGAAAGTAGCAATTAGGTACTAAATTTTAAGTTGATAACATCCACTAAAAATCCATGGGATCATTGCAAACTAAAATACACCCGCCACCCTGACTGTCAGATTGGCAGGTATAACTGATCTTCTTAATAACTTTAATTACGCGGGGGTACTAATTATTTTAACGGAGGTACTAAATAGTAGCAATTAGGTACTAAATTTTGGTAAAATACTTTCTTATATTTGTTTAGATACACCCGCCACTCTGACTCTCACGATGTATGGAGTATGGACTCACGCGCGAGAACGTAAGTTATGCTATAGGTGCAGATCGAGTGATGGTTGTCGCGGAATAGAAGAACTGGTATGGAAAATTTAAAAATACTGAAATCACTATAGGTATGCCTTTAAAAGTTCTGCAGTTCCCTCGATTTGGTGACAATGTGACCACCTCCGAATAATCATAATTATGAAAATCGGTTCCCAATTAAAGGAGTAGGTAATCGGTGAATACGCAAAAATCAGGTTCCATTCCAACGAAATGACAAACCATTTTTTTTTAAATCGGTTAAAAACAATTTTGTTTTACAATTTCAATAACCAAAATTAGATACTTACACTCTTTTCGTAGAGCTCGCCAAAGCATCGACGCACTGCAGTTAAATATGGCAATGCTTACCAAAGTCTGCTTCTTTCGCTATTTTAAGCATTACACATAAATAAGCAGGCAACAAATAACTACATCAACACATCAAAAATAGACTGACATATCATTGACAATGGCATAATAATTGGAATCGATAAATTGTTATTTTTTTTTAAATTGAAAATAGGACCAAGTACTTATTTTTATTTTATTTAAGGGCAATTTTTTCAAAAGTGTACCTTTTTAATAATGGGCTTTGATAATGGGCCTCAATTTTCCATACAACAAAATGGGTCAGTTTCGTCATGGTCCAAACCAAATATATGAAAAAATGCGTGACGAACCTGACCAAATAAACGGGATGCCCTTTTTCTTTTTTCAAATCGATAGTACTCGTGGTTCTGGTTATAAAAAAACCAGCACTTACTTTTTTTTTTAAAAAGGAAAAGGTACACTTTAAAAAAAAGTAGGCAGGGTCACTACCAACTAGGCTAGGAGGCCGTTAAACTAGGCTAGGAGGCCGTTATGCTATGCGTAATTCGGATTGCGTATATCTAAAACGTTGCACGAGGCGCACACTTATCCACTTAAAGTTTAGTCTTAGTATAGTAGTTATAAGGTTGAAGATGGTATGTACATATAAACGTAATTTATTAAAATAAATAGCGACACGTCTGCTCTGTGCGCTCACTCACGGACGTGAGTGAGCGTACTCGTTGTGTCGCAATGCTGATACGTTGTGCGAGAAAGCCACCAGCTCTTCAGTCACCAGTTACATCAACCAGACGTTTCGCGATTTCTTCAAAAAACTTGCGTGCGCTGGGACCCTATGGACCTAGAGTTTTGACCCCAAATGGTACAAAATAGTTCTCTGCCATGGGATTCCCACCATAGGCGCTATCCTCCCACACATAGAGGGATGGCTGGACCGCAAGCATGGGGCCCTGACCTATAGAATGACGCAGGTTATGACCGGACACGGGTGCTTCGGGCATTACCTGCACCGAATAGGGAGGGAGTTTGGGCCTCAATGCCAAGACTGTGGAGCGGTTGACGACACGGCCCAGCACACTCTGAGAGAGTGCCCCCGCTGGAACACTGAGAGGGAGGCGCTATCGACGCAGTTAAGGGTGCGGGATCTCTCGCTGCACAGCATTGTAGGAGCTATGCTGGGCAGCGACAGATGTTGGAGGGCGATGGTCACCTTCTGCGAGGAAGTTATCTCGCAGAAAGAGGCAGCGGAGCGGGAGCGCGAAAACAGCGTGGATGCGCCACCGCTCCGGCGCAGGCGGCTCGGGAGGAGGCGTAGGCCCACAGCCAATAAATATATATAATATGTCTTAGCCAACAGCTAGCTCTTCCCTTTTATATAGGGCTGTGGGTAGGGGACCCACACATTAATTAGCCCTATCCATCTGATTAGAGAGTCAAGCGTCATGGCTCTCTACTCCTAAGGCGCGGGTGCCCGGCAAAAGCCTGGCGACTGGGGAGCGTAGCGATCGACGTGTACCATGTGATCCTGACATGCTCCCTTAACGGTTGTGCGGATGACGCCGGTGTGTTTTTAGTGGGTAGGCCACCCCTCTGGGAGAGGAGAGTCCCACATAGCCTCCCACAATACCCCTAGAGGTATGCATAAAGTATTTTCACACCGACAAAAAAAAAGGCTCTTATATTTTATACGATTTAAAATTTCGGCGCTTTCAGCCGCCCCGTCCGCTTTTACATTAGTTCGTTGGAGGTGGGACTGTGCCAGCGTGTCTACACAGGTATCCCACACTAGCATCCGACCCAAACTCCAAAGAACCAAGGACACCACATCGGAACTCATGTCATCTTCCCTGCAAATGCCAGTCGGCTCAAGGAGAGCAGGCACGTTGATGGTGGCAAGAGACCGACGGATTATGTCATTAAGTCATTCATGTCTCGAAAAACGACCTGCAGTTTTTTTACAACACAACCGGTGTGTCGGTCCACGTCTGTACCATGAGGACATGAGTGTGGCGCGCACACACCAAAACCCCCAGTCGCCAACTAGTTGTCAGTCTAAGGGAGACCGAATCCAAGAAAGTACCAGTATTAGGCGAAGTATGGGCATGAAGCTGGTAACCAGCTGCCCGGGATCCGAGTGCCAAAAGCCTCGCGTGATCTGGACCTGTAGATTTATTAAGAAGAGTTTTGTAAGTAAATCACAATAAACATTATCCCAATTCTCAAACATCTCAATTGTGATTTTGGGTTTTATGTAGAGTTTATGCCCGGTCGGGCAATTTTAAAAGCATTTTTAGCATCCTCAAATAATACGATTATCTTACCCGAATCGGGTATCGGACATGTGAGGTGGTCAGCCTTAGGTTTCACGCTCATTACAAACGCGCATTTAACCTATTTTACAAGTAACTTTTTATCCCATTAATATTGATGATGTCGCGGAAGGCTCACACTCAAATAAGTACGTTCACACACAAGAACGTTCAAAAAGATCTCCTCGTTAAAATTTGGGGCAATATTAAAAATATATACTGTATATTTATAACCTCGTTTGTAAAAAATATAGGTATATACACTTACACAGGGGTACAGGTTGCCATTTACATCATGAACCATTCTTAGCTCCATAAACAAATAGCAATTGAATGCCCTGGGTCGGAAAAATACAGGCAAGATCTTTTCAGTTTTTAGGGTTCCGTATCTCAAAAGGAAAAAACGGAACCCTTATAGGATCAGTTTTTTGTACGTCCGTCCGTCTGTCTGTTCTGTCAAGACCCTTTATCTCTAATTCTCTAATTCTAATTAATTCCACATACACAGCATTACAAATGGGGTGGGGTGGGGTGGGTAAGCATTCTTTGTGCGAAACCCTCGGTGGGCGACTCCGACTCGCAGTTTTTTCTTATTAATTTATTATTTATACTTTTAAAGGTTACATTGTGATAAAAAAGGGCTTTTAAGATATACGTCCAGCGGTTAAATTAATATGATTTCATTTCTAACTGGTGTAGGCTCAACCGTCTGAGAACCGGTGTGGGTAACTGTGCGCACCTCTGGCACAAGTGGGGGTGGAGTGAGTCGGCAGCGTGCGATTGTGGAGATCCGGAACAGACCATACACCATATGGTTTTCGATTGTCCTATCACCAGACACAACGATCCTGTAGATGATTTTAGAAACCTGACAAAGGACGCGAGTGTATATCAGCAAAGTTGTAAATTTTAATTTCTCGTTCTTGTTTAATTTAATGTGTAATACTTATACATTATATAATTATTGATGTAAAATACCAGTGTATAAAAGCCATACGATAAATAAATAAATAAATGTAAAAAAATGTTTGCCATAGTTCCGATTTAAAGAGGCAATTCAATCGTCTAATCTAAATATCTTAATTAAAAACTAGCCTCGGGATGATAGATAATAAGTTAGTTAACCAAACTATAAAACCTACAAGCTAAGCGATCCAGTAAACTAGAACTTGTATTCATATTTTGATTGTATATCTTTATTTTATATTTCCCAGGTGCAGATAGTGGATCCGAGTGGTTGACGATCTTGAACTTGTTCATATTCCAATACGTATTGATTTCTATCAGTTGAAAAATTGAAAAAAAAAAAAATATGCGCGCACTTTTAATCATTCATAATAGGTGCCAAATTAGTTCATTTGTTTCATAAATTCCCAAATAATGCAAGAAGTTGAAAACTCCGTCAACAATCATACAGCTCCTGGTAAAAAATCGTACTAAAGAAACGTATTAGCTTATGTCATAAAAAAATATCTTGTAAGTAATTATTAGTTATCAACCGACTTCAATATTTCTAAAGGAGGAGGTTCTCAATTCGTCAGTTTTTTTTTAATGGAAGTTCACTTATAACTAACTCCGTCATTTCATTACTGAACCGATTTTTTTTTGTTTTCTGAAAGTAGATGGTTCCAGGTTGGTCCCGTTTTTTTCAAAATCCATTTCTGATGATGGGATTCATGAGGAACTGAGGGAACTCCTCAAAATTTGAAAGGCACATGCATGCTGATTTGGGTGATTTCTTAATAAACTCGAGAATTTCTTCACCGTCAATTTGGTGGAGTGGATCTGATAATGAAGACCAGGGATGGCAAAGTGAACTTCTTGGTAATTCCCAGGACTATCATCCGATTAAAAAAAATATTTTTTTGTCTGAAAATAGATGGTTCCAGGTTTGTCCCGTTTTTTTTCAAAATCAATATCTGATGATGTGATCCATGAGGAACTGAGGGAACTCCTCAAATTTGAAAGGCACATGCATGCTGATTTGAAAGTTTGAAAGTTTAATGAAATGAAAGCATACAAAGATTAATAAAACATACAAAATTAACAAACAGTAGCAAGAATTTGGGTGATTTCTTAAGAAACTCGAGCATTTCTTTACGAAAATCATCAATTTGGTGGAGTGGATCTGATAATGAAGACCAGGGATGTCAAAGTGGAACTGCTTGGTAATTCCCAGGACTATCATCCGATTAAAAAAAAAAAAAAATTTGTCTGAAAATAGATGGTTCCAGGTTTGTCCCGTTTTTTTCAAAATCAATTTCTGATGATGGGATTCATGAGTAACTGAGGGAACTCCTCAAATTTGAAAAGCACATGCATGATGATTTGGGTAGTTTCTTAAGACACTCGAGCATTTCTTTACGAAAATCATCAATTTGGTGGAGTGGATCTGATAATGAAGACCAGGGATGTCGAAGTGGAACTGCTTGGTAATTCCCAGGACTATCATCCGATTTAAAAAAATATTTTTTTGTCTAAAAATAGATGGTTCCAGGTTTGTCCCGTTTTTTTTCTAAATCAATTTCTGATGATGGGATCCATGAGGAACTGAGGGAACTCCACAAATTTGAAAGGCACATGCATGATGATTTGGGTAGTTTCTTAAGACACTCGAGCATTTCTTTACGAACATCATCAATTTGGTGAAGTGGACGTGATGATGAAGACTAGGGATGGCAAAGTGGAACTGCTTCGTAATTCCCAGCTCTCTCATCCGATTTGAGACATTCATCTTTTCTTTGTAAAGAAATACCTTCAAGATAGTCCTATTTGATTATAGTTCTATTTTGATGATGGACTTCATGAGGAATTGAGAGAACTCCTCAAATTTTAACGGCACATGCATTCTGATTTGAGGGTTTCCTTAAGTAACTAAACATTGTTTTGGGGGAGCCAACATTTTGATGAAGTGGACCTGATGATGAAGACCAGGGATGGCAAAGTGGAACTGGTCAATAAACCTAGCTCTACTTATTATCCTAGTTGTGACATTCATCTGTTTGATTTGATTTATATTCTGATGATGGAGTTCTAGAAGAATTCAGAGAACTCCTCAAATTTGAACGGCACGTTCATTGTGATTAGAGGGTGTTCATAATTAGCTTAGGCATTTTCTTACTGTGGCCATCATTTTGCTGGAGTGGACCTGATGTTGATAATCAGGGATGGCATAATGAAACTGCTCGATAATTTCCAGTCTGTCATCCAATTTAACACATTATTATTTTGTTTGTTTTAAAGGTCTACAAGGGAGTTCCGTTTGATTATACTTCACATGTAATGATGGAAGCCCTGGGACATTAAGAAAGCTCCTCAATTTTCAATCGTACACGTGCGGTGTATTGGATATTTGTGAAGTATACTGGCTAACTCAAACAAATTCAAAATTTCACTTTTAACGGGAACCAAATGAAGTCGGTTTTTTTTTCTTAAAAATTATAAAATATCCAGCAATACAGTCGGAGTTCACAACGTTCAGGTTAACCCTCGTATATGAGTCGTACGTTCTGCAAAAATACTCATTTTTGCTAGTTCTGATCATGGTACTCTTATCTACTAAAACTCTTTTTAGGTTAGCTTATTGTGAAGGACGTTTAATTACGGAACCCCGCACAGAGCGTGACATGTTCTTGGCCGGTTTTTGTATTTCTTATCGAATTATTTTATAGATGTTGCAATAAAGACAAATGACAACTTACATTTTCAATAAGAAACCGCAGTTATTATAGTGGTTAAATAAGTGTTAGGTTTTCTCTACCCATAATATACAGTGTTTGTTTTTATGTCTTCTAACCCTCGCTCAAAGTAAAATCTCTGCCGATAAGCATCGGTAATCATCGGCATAACGGCACACCGCAAATATAGCACCGGAACTGGGAAACGATAAATTTGTAGCGAAGTAAAATAAAACCTCTGGCTGGCTGGTTCTGCTGTCTGCGTTTATGATATATCATGTCGGTAAACTTTTCCTGTATCGTTTAATAGTTATTACTGCGTATACGAGTACTTATATATATATATGCACTACAATATACGTTTTAAGGTAATTATTTCAAATGAATAAGCGATATTTATTGACATTTTGCGTTTGAATATAATCTGCATTTATGTACGTTCATCTACGGACAGCAATTATATTACCAAAGCTATATACCATACAATACATGGTTAGATTTTTTTGTTAATGTAATAATTAATATCTACACTGAATTAGTATTATGAAAGATACTTAAGGTTGAGTCAGTGTTAGTCCTCGAAGCTGGATTAACTCGAATAAAGCCGGCTTCAGAGATAATGCTCCTCCCGGATAAGAATACCCGCCGAAATATGCTAATTCTGAGTACTGAACTCTGTGTGAGAAATCATTAAATTAACTGTAAATAGGCTTTTCTTAATTACGGAATTTTGAAAACTCCAAACAAGGCTCTGATTGAGAATATTACATTTGGCTATAGCGTAAGTGATAATTACAATATGATAGTGCGTATATCAACTGCAAAGGATAAGTAAGTTAGGGAAGCAAGAAATAATTAATTCTACTACCTAGTTCCCGAACGGTGGACGCACTTACACTAATTGTCTGCTCTATTAGAAGCCAATTGAATTATTATGGCATAGGCACAGGCTACAACCAGCTCCTTCATATAATTCAACTATTAGAGCGTAAAAGGTCCTTACATTTGGGATCGGTTTTCAATCTAGTTTCATTGTAGATAACGCCTTAAATGAAATAGCCCAAACTGTGACCTCGCGATTTATTTACAGGTAGTAACCATACCGAATTCAAATTAACATGTCACGCACAGTAACTAAAAATACATAAGTGTTATCCGTAATTTTATTAAAATTTTAACAAAACAAGTAACAGAAAGTTGCAAACGCCATGGTCAACGGAGTAATAGTGCCTAAAATATCAACGATTTAGTACAAGTGAACGAACAATTACCTAATTATAGGTACCTGCAATGAAATATATAATATTTCCATACCAAATGTTTTTTTGAGCCTCGTGGCTGAATGTCACGTCACGTTATTTCCATCTGTTACCAGCAAGTTGGGCCCATTAATAAAAGCCCAGGATTATTTTTTGACCTGGGTTTCCCTCAACTTCTGAACCCTCAAGCCCTCCTCACAACCTCGCTTCCAGGCAGAAGATATTTGATCTCGCGGCGGAAGGGAAGAGGGGGGATTTCACTTCCTCCCCAACATACAACCCTCCATCGTTGGACTCTTTAACCCGCCTCTTTAACTATCAATGCCTAGCTCGATCCTATGCCTCGCCACTAACAAAAAATGTATGGATTTATTATTTACAGTACATATCACAACGAAGAGCAAACCTTAAACATGGTTGACAGGGAACTCGAGTACATTGTAATGTCGTGCATTTTACGTGCGTATGTATTATGGCATAAAAGTACTAAATTCATTTCTCGAGGACTTTCTTTTTGCATGGTTTTTTCAACACACTTGCTCTTAATGAGGTTCTTATCGTACCGCTTTTAGGCTCATAATCCAAGATATTAAACACGCGTACTTTTTCATTATATTATTGAACTAGTGTGGTAATGAGATAAACCCATCAAATTAAGTTTGTACCCTACAAGACTAAGTTACGACGTACGCAGACAATACATTCAAATTTTGTCGGACTAAAAAGATTTCTTTTCAAACAAAGTTTTTTCTGTTCCTGTTTTTAGCCGCATAATAACTTATGCGCTAAAAAGCAATATCTCCGTATTTAGTAAAATACATGGATTAAAACTTTCTGAATTCACACTAATTAGTGCTTCAAACATAAATTACAACATTTTTTATTTGGGCTGTTTGGCGGGTCTTTGCTTCAAATTTGCGATTCGAAAAAAATGCGCGAAACGAAGACAAATATATTACTCGAGGGTAAAAAGGGTTACTTTATGCCCTTGATATATAATTTACTATTCCTTCGCAGTTTCAAGCCTCAGCCCATTAAGAGAGCGCAGAGCATCCAGTGGCCCTCATTGGGGGATTGTGTTTTTTAATAAACCTTTCAATTTCTCTATAATCCATGGTATCCCCGAATTTTACCCTCTCAATAATAAGTACCAAATTCAATTCAAGTTTACTAGTCGCTGAGGTTAGCCATGAAACTAAATGATAGACACTGTAATAATTCCTTGTTGACTACGGAACCATAAATATTAGAATAACACCTCCTTGCGCATTTTAAAGTGATACATTTGTAAGTCTTAATGTTATCTAAACAGGGTTACAAAAGCATTTATTCATATTCTGTTCTAAGCGACGGAATACTGTTACATATTCATTTTTCCAACGGATAGATGTTTGCGGGCTCGGGCTGTACAAATACGGATTAGGGACAATTTTCATACGCAAATAGAGAGCGCACCGGCGCCTTTACGGCAAACAGAGGTGTTTCGCGTTTTTAACTTGTTTTGAGAACACGTGTGAACGCTTTCTGTTATAAGCAACAATACAATGCTCATCTCTACAGATTAAACAGTTCCGTTAGGAACGTTTACATAGTGTCAGAAAACGCGCAGTTCCAGCCATTTGAAGCTGGAGCTTTAAATTTCAAACCTATGTTCTTCAAAGGTTGTAAGGATACACCGAGATATCTATTTATCTATTTTTTTATCCAAATCTTAAGGGGATTACCAAGTTCGACATTAACAAATTCTAGGTGGATGTCGCTGATGGAGGTATATATAGTATATATATATATATATATATATATACTAGCTTACCCGGCGAACTTCGTATCGCCTTAGAAGTAGAACTAATAAATGTTGTGTTTAGCTAGCAGCGGAGCAGAGCGGAAAATTTGTTCTCTTATACTACAGTAAGAGACATTTGTACTTACTACAGGGCACTCCAGTACCAGCTTCTCCATCTTGACAGCAATAAGCGCATAACGACTCGAATTGTCGACTGCCTAGGCATTTCAAATCACATTGCTTGATTCCTTGGCTCTGCATAGAGTTGACGCTCTGGGATCCTCAAGGGCTCAAGGATCCTCGGCATTGGGGGCTGTCTCCTCTTGCTTTTCCCTTTACGGGCACACTCTATTTAACATTTAATTTTGAGATACTTCGATACCTCCTACGTATACTGAGCCAAGTGCAAAATCACAATTTTACAGGAGAGCTGTTCAAAGGTACAAACTTCCATAACTAACTCATATGTTGTAATAATTTCATGAAATTTTCAAGTATATTTAACAAATATATTTTGAATAAATCTACATATTTACTTTTTCGAAATTAATAGTAGTTTTTGAAAAAATGATAGTTAGCCCAGTATACGTGACATTTCCGAGTTCTACTTTTTGATAAACTGAGCCAACTACCACTTGGTCCAGTATACGTAGTAAACTACGACTAGATGAATATGGATATATTTTTAGTATATTACATGTCTATTTTGTGTCATGTACCATTTAATATCTAAACAAACTCAAAGCTCTTGCTCGCATAGATTTTATCAGTGAGTTTTCGTTTGATTCGTCACTTGTACCAGTATACGCCTGAATTCATGCTTTGTGTACCAGTATACGTTGAGGTTCTTGATTGAGATCCACTCCACCAAATTGATGATTTTCGTAAAGAAATGCTCGAGTTTCTTAAGAAATCACCCAAATCAGCATGCATGTGCCTTTCAAATTTGAGGAGTTCCCTCAATTCCTCACGGATCCCATCATCAGAAATGGATTTTGAAAAAAACGGGACCAACCTGGAACCATCTACTTTAAGAAACCCAAAAAAAAATTCTAATCGGTGCAGTAATGACGGAGCTCTGAGGTAATCCATAAAAAAAAAATCAGACGAATTGAGAACCTCCTCCTTTAGAAATATTGAAGTCGGTTGAAAAATGGGGTAGTTTTCTGTTCGCTTCTTTCTGCCCCATTAGCCAGTTAGGGAAGCGTTCGTAAGTTGTACCTATAGATGTTAATTCTCACAGGGTTATAGTTTTTAATATTCATTTTAGAATGCCCTTCATTACTAGCTTTATAAGCCCCTCTGAGCATTGAAGAATAACCTTTGTTTTGTTTTTATTATTATTTAAATTTTTGTATGTAGGTAGTTTGCACAAGTGACTTTTTGATTGACGGGGACAATTCGCATTCTCTCAGTTATCATCTTAACCCTGTGAAAACGAGTCCTGTAAAGGGCTCAAAACCAAGGGTCATGGTGTTAATAAACACGATTAATCCGTTATAAAGTGTTGAATTTCAATGAACAACAATACACAGAAGACAATATGATACTGATATAACGATCTTAACATTACTTACACCATTAAAAAGTTAGGTAATTTGCTAGAAAAGTAGGTACGGTTAGGTTAGACTTGTGACCCCCCACGGAAAAGAACTACTGCCAAGAAAATAGGTTAGGTTAGAACAGCGACCTCAGCAAATTAACTGCTGGCTGAAAAGTAGGTTGAGTCAAGTCAGAACTGCAACCTCACAAAAAACTTCTTCTCAAAGAGTAAGTGAGGTTTAGGTAAGAACTGCAACCTCTCAAAAAGAACACTGCCGCCTAGAAAGTAGTGCTCCTGGTCGTGACCGTGTTTCGTGAACCCGTAGCCGAATCTCCGTTGCTGTGTTACTCGGCAACGGAGATCCGCTCCGTTTGCTCCGTGTGATTCGGCTACGTGTAATTAAGATACGTAGCTACGTGTACACGGAGATACGTATCTTATTTATACGTAGATCGGATCCAGTCGTGACCGTGACGTTAAGTGTAGATTTTATGCGTGTTATTAAACCCCCGGATGTAATGCAAGGGGCGAGTTTTTAATTTCAGTTTCCATACTTTTGCATTTTAAATAAAAATTTAAGAGATCAAAAAAAAATTTGATGCAAATATTATGTTGGAGGCAAAAATAATAGACCAGTACAAATTGTAAAAGATGTGTATTAAAAGAAGCCGAGCGGAGCCGAAGCCGAGATTCGCGGGAACGTAGCCGAATCCAGAAACGGATACGTATCTTTGACGTGACCGTGTAGTACGGGATCTTAGCACCGCCGGTGCTAAGGCTACGTAGCTACGGTTCCGCGTGTAACACGTATATCACAAGCCCTACTAGAAAGTAAGTTAAGTTCGGTTAAGTTCGTAAACAATATTATATATTGTGTTCAATATACATTGTTAAATTATACATTTAATTATTACACCATTTATACGTTATATTTAATACACATAGAAACTGAATTAATATATTACTAGCGACCCGCTCCGGCTTTGCACGGGTTATTAATATACATATAAACCTTACTCTTGAATAACTCTATCTATTTAAAAAAATCCGCATCAAAATTCGTTGCGTAGTTTTAAAGATTTAAGCATACATACAGACAGCGGGAAGCAACTTTGTTTTATACTATGTAGTGATGACTGATGATTTATATAGCGTAAGTGCGTATACGTTATATTACTTACCCGCTGAGTTCACCCATATAAATTATAAATTGAAATACACGTATATACTAAAGAAAAATAATAACACCATAGGAGGCTAAGCCGAGGATTGAACTCGGGTCTTCAGTTGATGCGGCTAATGCCTAACGTTGGGGATATTTAGCACCGAAAACTAACTTAGATTTTATTTGATGAACTCTAAATATGCATAAAATAATTATCAACATTAAAAGATTGTTTGCTTGTAAAAAAATCTACAGTATTTATAACAGCTAAATTGCTACAGAAATAAACAGTTAATACCAAAAAAGTGTTTATTAAGGCCTCTTGAATGTAAAATGCATGTTTTGTATGAACCCTGTCAAAACCGGTTTACGTATATATTCCAATCCATTGCATGAAAAATCGCGTGCAAACTGCAATAATAGCAAGCACTAACCTACCGACATTACACGCAAAAACTAAAGCGAATTTGAAATAGCAGCTAAAATGTACTGTAGCCAGTAAACGTCACATCAAATATTCTAAATTTCTGTGTATCTCAGTTTCCAGTTCAGTTTTTTTTAAATAAAATGGCTTCGGTCCAGCATATTATTGCCACTTGCGCTATAATTGTACGTTTAGTAAAAAAAAGTTGGCGTCGGTTTTAGACCGACATCGACATTGGGCGGTTGAGGTCTTGTTCTTGGTAAGGAGACAGCTTTTTTTACAAAAATGCATAAGGGGGCCAGGCCCCTGGAACTGCCGGGTGATGAACAAAGACTGGTTTAACGCGTATCAAGTAAAATTCTTAATTGGCTGCATAAATTTTCGTTAATTCACTGCAAAACCTATCAATACATTCAACAACTCAAAACGGACAAAAAACAAAAATCCTTTCTGAAACCTCATCATCTTGAGTGTGAACCGAAATCGCGCTAGCCAGATATCGCGCACGCAGATGTAGACCAGAAGGTCTAGTATGGCTGCCATTTTATCGGCTATCACGCTATGCGTCACTTTCGCACTTACAAACTGATTAGACCGTGAAAGCTATGGCCATAACCCGACCATATTAAATAGACAGTAGCAGATCGGGCAATCAGGCAATGCAGTCGAAACATGTCTCGCCTTTTGCGATAAAAATACGTGAGTTTTACCCCATTTTTTCAATATTAATGCCAACCTGACTCACGAATGTTTAAATTGTATAATTAGACGATATTTTTAATTGACTTTTAAGACGGTGAAAAATCAATCCAAGAAGGCGAAATCGCCCAATTCAGTTTTCTGCATTTTTAGAACTTTGCACGGCTGTCTTACTATGTTATAGGCAGGATGAAAACTTAAAATGTCACAACATTTGCTTCTAAATAAAAAAATTGCATCTAGATAAAACAGTGTAGTTACGTACAGTAGTGTTACGTACAAAACAAACTGTGCATATAAGGATACATCGAGCAGTGACTTAATATTTTACTCAGATAATGAATGATATTTAAAGTATGGTGGCGTCTAAGCTGCTGCGAAACATGTAAAGTGATAAAATGGCTGACACAAAGGCTGCAATTGTTTGTCAAGAAGTCCTTTCGGTCGATTCTCGACATCTTCTGGCCGAAGACTATAAGATATGAGGATTTGTGCAGTATATGTCGGCAGTCTCCTATCGCCCAAGTGGAGATGAATCGGGCGGACACTTAAAAGAAGAGCATCCAACAACGCCAGTAACGCCTTTGGGTGGCGCCCTTAGGATAGGAAGCGATCCCGTGCACACACCTGGAGAATTTTGGAGAGTAAATTACGAGCCGTAGGACTTAACTGGAGAGGCCAAGGCTCTGGCTCAAGGCTCTAAACTGTATTATCTGGGCACTGAAATATATTTTTGGATAATGTCTCAAAGTGAAGCTACCATAAAAAAGAACACAAACGCAAGTAAACATCAACGAAGATCGTTATTATATTACTAACTACATAATATATATAAATAAGAGCATTAGTAGGTACACTACCAAGTTTAAGGGTTACTAGATAATTAGATGCAGATTGATTCACGTGACTTCTTAAACCAAAGTTAATGTAACTAGAGGCCAATGGCACCGGCCCAGAAATAAATCAAGTCACACTTGTCACAGACGTACCATAACTTGTAAGTTATGCGGCTATCGCGTGCGTCTGAAATGGGGGATTTATGTAGACAGGGTATGAAAGCAACGGTGCTGACCGCAGTTTGATGGTAAATTAATCGAATTCATTGGTTCTCACAATATCAAACTAAATATACAATTGACCGTTTTTCTTTTATACTGACAATAAGTAGGTAGTATCTGTTCTGAAAAAGGTCTGATTTTGAATATCAGTATTTAGTTTCTTACAGGAGATAAAATCAATTTTGATTTATATTATCACTACACAATTATTGTCAATTTCACGGCTAGTGAATATCAACATGCCCAGATTATTTTACTAAATACCCGTCACAGAGCAGTCATTCGAGGGGCTATCTCAAAAAAAAACCACTCTGTTTTACGGTAATTTCTAGATAACCACTGAAAAACACGTAACGGTCATAAAAAGAACTTAACAAAAAGTTTTTTCACATATTTTCTACAGTTATCATTTTCTTAAATACGTAGATAGAGTTTCATTGTCTCCAAAAAAGAAGAACGACTCGTAATGTTTTTTTCTTTCGAGTCCTGTATTGACCTTGCTTCACCTTCAAACGAAGCGTCCCTCATGTGCCTCTCCAGATTCTTGAGCCCGTTCAGATCCCAAGCATAGGGTTATTATTACCAGCCCGGTGAGTATTTATTGGGGGTGCGATCATTTTATGAGCCATTTTGACATTGATAGTTTGAATCTCACTGAAATATATGTATATATAAATTACACTATAAAACAACGCTCACTTCATTTCTGGCAACGTTCCAAAACCATTACAAAAGTTTCCGACCAGCTAAGTAGGCCAGTAATAAAATATGAAATTGGGCGAAATGAAAACTGCGTTATTTTGTTACATCACTTAAGGATCGCGGATCGCGGATAAATTAAGCTTATCTGCTTAAGCCCTACAAATTAAATAGTGATAAATATGAAAAAAAAACTAAATAAAAATATGTTTTATAATTTATTTTTTCCGATTTTTTGGTATTGAAATTTTTCACATCGACTAGAACAAAAAATAACAATTAGTCTACATCGCGAATTGTCTAGAATACAAAATGACCAATTGTTTCATATAACACTTGTTTTCACAGGGTTGAGATGATGATGTTTTCGTTTTGTGTGTGTGTTTCATATAACTTTTATTACTAGGTAGATTAGGTTTTATGCCAATCGTTCCCATACCTGTCCTGTATAAATAATTTCTTAAGGGTCAACTTCGGGCAATGTACAGAAGAGCCGCAAAATGCAAAAAGTGACGAAGTCAGAATGTGACTAACTCCGAAAATGACGAACATAGAAAGTGGTGATTAAAGAAAATTACATACCTACTCAGAACGTGACGCTCTCAGAAAGTGGCGTTCTCAAAAAGTGGCAACTTCAGAATATGACCTATATCGAAAGTGACTTTCTAAAAAAGTGACGTACTCCGCCTAAAGGAAACTTTTTGCAAAACGTAAATTCAATGGTAATAGGCGGATATGTCCGCGAGTATTCCAGAACATTCTCGACTCTTGCCGTCTCTTTCTATCCCTCTTTCTCTTTCTATCTCTTGCTGATAGTGCTCTCTTTCACTCCTTTCGCCATATACTGAATTGTACTTCAGGGGCCCATATGGGGTACTGAAATCTAGTTTTCAGGTTATTGTGTATGTATTGTATCGTCTGGTAGAGGGTGGCCTGAAACGAGCTGAAAACATGTTTCAGGCGCCTGAAAACAACGGCAACTGGGGTAAATTTTGAATCTTCTAGTGTGTGAAAGAGCCACTTCATTTAATTTAATTTCATTTCAATATATATTTGTTAAAAAAAAGCATGAATTGAAAAAAATAATATTTTTCTTGGAAAGGATTTACCTTAAAAAGCTGATTATTGAAACACGTACTCGACGACACTTGAAGCAGCTCGTTACGTGTTTTCCGAGTTGAAATTCGTAATAAGTGATACTCGAAAATAACGAATTCAACAGCTCATGGAATATCGCTTTGTTTTGTTTCTCTGTAGGTAGGTACTAAATGTGAAATCCTGTTGTACAGGGATAAAATCGTTTTTCATTATATACGTATGACAAATGAATATGAGTCTAAATATACTCAATATTTATCGGATGGAAGAAGTAGGTAAACGTAGTTTTAATAATATTATTTAATTGAAGTTGTCGATTGTCCTGACTGGTTTGTCTCGTTCCGCTGGCAGGTACATAGGTTTCGCACAGGAGCAGAATGTCAGTGTGCCGCTTATTATAGGCAGATTTCTGATTCTGATTCTGAATGATCTAGCCAAATCTTGACTCGACAGGTCGGCTTCGATTCTAGTAAGTTCGCGAGTAGATATGTAGGTATCTAAGTACTTCTCGCGATGTTTTCAGACGCGGCTGGGTACTAGGCAGGTGTGTCCGTGAGTTTTCCAGAACATTCTCGATTCTTGCAGTCTCTTTCTATCCCTCTCTCTCCCTCTATCTCTTGCTGATAGTGCGGCCTCTTTCACTCTTTTCGCCATATACTGAATTGTTCTTCAAGGGCCCATAAGGGGTACTGAAAATGCCTGACAACGGGTTTTAAGCGTGGTCAGTGAATGATCCTAGATGGAATAGTCAATAGCAGAAAGTTGGGAAGGAAAGTTGAAGAAAGGGGGGGAGGAGGGGGGGGGTTAAAAGCTTTCAATACGTAGGAAACCAAAATTTCGTATGACACATCGTTTTCGAAAAACCAAAAAATGGGACCTTCTTTATCCCCCCCTTCCTTGGGCTCAGGTCCGAGGGGCAAGAACTTTTAGTCTGTTTAGAATAGAATAGAATAGAATAGAAATAAATTAATCGTGGACACACAAAATATACAGTACAATTACAATTAACAGAAAAATTGCCAAGATTAAAGAAGTGCCACGAAATGGACTCATCTCAGCATAATGCTGGCGACTTCCAGCGCTGATCTTGTTTGTCTCCTAAATGTTCCTAACAACATCCCATTGTTAAACATTTTGCTTTCCACCATTAAATCTAGACCCCCTTTTTGAGCAATCATTGACCAGGCTATTGTTTTAAGGCTATTGTGTCGTAATTATTTTGACGGAAATTTATATTTAAACCTATTTAAATATTTTATACTGAAAAATAATGGTTACAAACCTTTCTGTGGGACTATGTTCCAACTTTGCATTTCTTACTACCAGGATCCAGAAAACTAATTTTCCTTGACTATATGTCTACTGTAAATGTAATATATAAAATGGGCACCTGTTACGCATTGTACATTTCCGATTATTTAAAAGCAGACGGTGTGTTACACGCGTTACTGACACTGACAAAACCTTATTAATTCATATTCATTTAATAATTTGATGCATGCACGAAGCGGCTTCGCGCGTGACTTCGCAAGATGACTAAAAACATTAGCTGCTTATATAAGCTTGCGAGTACCCCAACTTTCGGAGCTTTGTTATAAAGCGTACTTTTTTACTGATTGAGTCCCAAAATCAGTATAGAATTATTTCGCCGGTTATAGTTTATAAACAGACAGTCACAGTGACTGCATTGAATATCAATTATTCATTTCATAACAAATGTTATTGTAACATTGTAACGATAATTAAACAAATAGCAGTATACGCACAATGTATATTTGACTATGTGTAATTTGTATAAGGAGATGAATAAAACTAAACCAAACATCTGGTCAAACTGTGGCAAAAAAAAATCCATAATGACTTGTCAAACTAGCCCACGGAACAGTGATTTCCACTTTAGCTTCACTTTTTAGTTTAACTGGCTCCACTAAAAGGTTTGTTTTAGTTAATTCTTTACGACAGGGCACGTCGCGTCGATAGCAATAGCATTGTTTAAGAGACTAGAGTTCAAAGCGAAAAAATCTTCTAGCTTTACCTCTAGCATACCAAGGCATTTAGTAACAAAGACGCATCTATTGATAACTAAATACAGTAGTGCAATTGGGTCAAATATTAATATACTTAGTAACTAATCGAATGTTAAAAAGCTGATTTAATATCATTATACCAATGATGTTAAATTAGCGTTAGTTCTTCTATAGCTTGGGCCTTCAGGTGTTACAGCCGATTTCAAAAACATAAATATGAAATATACCTACACACTGCAGGTGCGTCGTCTGAACTTGGCTGGACACGCTGCCGCTTGGTTCGATCTAATCGAGTGCATAGTCTCAATTGAATTGACAGTGTTATTTCTCATGAGCGACCTCTACTAGCAATACAAGTATATTATTTCGACTCATATTGTCGCGCATGTGAAAGTTTTTAGACCAGTAGCAACTTCATTTTAATAGCGGAGAAATTACGTGAGCATTGGCTTACGTATATTTCTGAGGAGGGGAATAAATTGACAATAAAAGATGTCTCAGACTAGAACGGGACGGGACTGTCAAATTCTATAGAAAGCGTCACGTGACATCCGAGGGCTCCAGGCTATCACGTGAAACTTTCTATAGAAATTTACAGATTTTCCCGTCCCGCCCCGTCCCGTCCCATCCCGTCCCGTGCTAGTGTGAGTCATCCTTAAATTGAGTAAAATATCAACAAACATATATAATTTAAATTGATCATACATTTGCCATCTTCATTATACAGAATTTATATTTTATAAAGTTTTATAAAAAACAGTTTTCGGCATTGAACGTTTATGACACTTAGGGTCCAAATCTCGGCAATCTCCTTTATCTTACTCTTTTAAAATTAAAATTTATTTTCCGGTAAAAACTAGCCAAGTCAAATCTATAACTTCCACACTCTTTAAGATCTACAGAACTTGGCACCAATTTAGATCTCAAATTTTTAGACTACATCGCTTTTTGTGGAGGCACACCTTACTGATTCTCATAAACAATATTTTTCTAAAATCAGTCTCAGATAGATCTGCGCATAAAAAGTGAAGTTTGTCAAAACATAAGTTGCATTTAATGCAATGATCCGATGAATTTGGTGTTGATCTGATGATGGGATCCATGAGGATTTTAGGAAACTCTTCAATTTTCAATGGCACATATATAGGTAAAAATAGATCTCTACCTTTCTCAACGCTGCAGGCAATGCAACAAAACCGAAGCGTATTGATTTTACCGCGACTCATCGACTTAAATTCCAAATTGTTTACAGAAGGCACCATTGGCACCACGTTTTCTCACTAATTTCACGCGTTGACATTGTAGACATGATAGAAACTTACGATCTTCGACGCCAGTGCCCAAGAATAGTCAAATACAGAAACTCGCGCCTACAGTTGATGGAGAGGGCCTATTGAGAATAAAAACCCGCATAAGTTCCGCACCGGGAGTGAATGAAGAGATGAAACCACCTATGATTTGACCTATAAAATACAATACCTATACACGGTGCCCGTGAGCATTGTGAGAGATCTTAACAGCGTATTCCTGAGGCTAAAAGAAACAAAAAATGTCATATGATTATTGGTCATTTCGACCTATAATACACGGTGCCCGTGACCGTGAGCATTGCGAGAGATTTTAACAGCGTATTCCTGAGGCTAAAAGAAACAAAAAATGTCATATGATTATTGGTCATTTCTACCAAAAAAAACAAAAAAAACTTTTTTTTATATTTTTTTATATGCTTTGCAACATGGTAAGTAAATTTCATTTAGAAAAGGCCTACTTAAAATACAAAAAAATGTTTTTTTTGGTAGAGCCGAGTTTTGCAAAGACATCACAGTGTCACTTTGAAGTCTGTCAAAAATCATGTCTAGACTAGACCACATAGTAGCATTATTACATTCCAAAACGCGTTATTTGCCGAGTGGCGGTAAAATTATGTTTAAATAAAAATTGCAATTACCTCAGAAACTAGCCCTAATCTAATGCACTTAATATGACATTTTTTGTTTCTTTTAGCCTCAGGAATACGCTGTTAAAATCTCTCGCAATGCTCACGGGCACCTTGTATATACGTATACCTAAAAAAACACCTCCCACTTACGTGTAAGGGATTATGATTTTTTAGGATCTGGCCTACAAATAAGGAAATTGTTGCACCTAGATAAGCTAGCCGACGTGCAGGATTAGCAGAGTTCCCAAGCCAATTGTGCTTAAAACTCTCTTGGCCCTCAACACACTTAGTATCCTCGTAGTTGTTAGTATCTTAGTTGTAGAAGGAACTTTATTGTTTTAATAATTTTAGTGTTGCCTAGCCTATTTTAACGTCGCTTAATTAAGATATTATATATAAATGATATATTTTTCCACCTTGTCGGCATGATTGAAATGTATAAAATGGTACCAGTTAACAGCTTGCTAGTACTAGCGGTTAGTAGTTGCCTACGGAGCCCTAAAAAAGGTTACTAATGTGAATGAGCTTTATTGATTAATGGTAAACGGTATTTAAAAAAAAACGTTACCTTATGTTTATGAGATTTCTCAGATCTTGTTAAATTAAATAACTCTATGAAAGAGCTAATAGCGTTATAAAATACCAGTTTAGAAAGGTACCGGTGAAGCGGTGCTTGAAGAAAACGCTAAAGACGATTAATTGTTTAAGCCCTCTCTAGGGGCACTCAGTGGGCTTTAAACGTTCGTCCCTTCGGGACTGTTTGAAGCGTACTGTAATGAAAGGTCTGTCTGATTTAAGGGGGGTATTTATAGAATGTAAGCCTATTACTAGAAAATTCCACTTACAGAATTTTCCACGGTTATCCAAGTGATTAACAGTTACATATCCTTTTCTTATTTCTACCTTGGTCATAATGTATTTTTTTTATTTAGGTAGGGTAGGGTTATGAAAAACCTTTGTATTCTATCTGCAATTGTACTGTATGCCATGAATCGTATATAATGGGTATTATTGCGCATTTAATCATGTAGACACACGCACGCAACAACAGTGTACAGATATGAAACTGTCAGAGAAATAATGATTATTTTTAAATGTAAAAAGCCAAATGATGATGACAATATGTAATCCTTTTACTTAATTGTATCTCATAATTAACACTCTCAGCGCCATAGAACAAACGAAATTTCTGCTGTGGCAGGCCATGTGGGTGGCCGGCCGTCCACAACAAGTGAATTCCAGCAGGCTGCTCAGATTTTTATAAACTTTACTGGCAGGCCATGTGGGCCGCCGGTGTACCACATTTAGAAAATCAAATTTACCTGCATTTTTTCGGTCTTGACAAATCAAAGTCTACACCCAGCAGGCCAAAATTTCGGACGACCTATTTTTGGAGCCATGGCTTCAAAAATTGATAACGCAACTAAACGTGTGAATCAACACCGCCGCCGTTATATAAATTGTGGCGTTCAATAAATTGTGAGAAGTGATGGATTTGTAGATTGCCAAGAATGCTTTAATCAAAATTAAAGTTGTCCCAAGTTTAAGGAACAAACGTTGCACTTTTATATTAAAAATAAATAGGCGGCATGTCAAAGGGAGGGCAGGAGAAATCTGGCGGTTCGAAAAAAAAATTAGATATATGTCATTGCGATCGTCATTTATTCTGCTCTTTCGTTTATAGTTTTTAGATTAATATCGCTTGCGGTTTTAATTTCACGGCGTTTATAACAGCGGGAAGTCCGAAATTAGAAATGGATAAGTTGGAATATCGTTCCGTCATCAAGTTCCTACAAAGGAAGGGGTCAGTTCCATCGATATCTAAAAAAGATTAAATGCTGTTTACGGGAACTTGTCTCCTTCATTTTCCACTGTGAAAGAATGGAGTAAGCAATTTCGTAGGAAGGGAGACCATCCACGACGAACCTCGCTTCGGTCGGCCTGTGGAGGCAGTCACCGACGACTGCGTCAAGTTAGTGGAAGAGGAAGTTCTGAGTGGCCGAAGATTAAAGACCAAGGAAATAGCGGCAAGAACAGGGCTTTCGAAAACTTCAGTCTTTAGGATTCTTCATGAACATCTTCACATGAATAAAGTTAGTGCCAGGTGGGTGCCCAAACTTCTTTCGAGCTTGCAACGAAATGAGCGAAGAACATGCTCTTAGGAAGTTTTAGATGCTTAAAAAAAAATACGAAGAGAGTTTTTTGGGAGTCAATTGTTACTGGGGACGAAACAATGGTTTTATCCTATGATCCCCTGTTCAAAAGGGTATCGATAGATGGCGTCGATTTGGTGAAAAGCCACCTAGGAACGCCAGGGTTACGCAATCCACCAAAAAGATAATGGCTACCATATTCTGGGATTGTCACGGAATACTGTTGATAGACATAAAATAACGTAATACCACTGTGAACGGCAGGTATTATGCTACCCTTATTGAACAATTACGAAAGGCAATCAAGAAAAAACGTCGAGGTAAACTTAGCAGAGGTGTGCGGCTACTCCACAACAATGCTCCTCACCCAGCCTATAGCCCTGACCTGGCCCCGAGTGACTACTATTTGTTTTCCAAACTTAAGACAGACTTAAGAGGAAGAAGACTTTCTTCTGATGATGAAGTGACCCGTGCAGTATACGCCCATTTTGAGGGCAAAACTTCGGAGTATTTTTATAGAGGGATTGAAATGCTAATTCATAGATCTGAAAAGTGTATTGAAATAAACGGAGACTATATTGAAAAAAAAACTAAATGTATTTACTTATTTTCTTTGTAAGGCCGGAACCTTTTGGACCGCACTACGTATGTTTGTATGTCACTTACCCAAGGGCTTTAATATCTCACGTCAGCAAAATACTACTTCATAATTCCATATACTTTAACTTTTTAATCGTACAGGCAACTACTTGGACTGGCAAACTCCGCACAACAAATTACACAGTAAAATTATTGGGTGATTTCCAACAAAATATTAAACTACCAAAGAAGCAATATAATTTTTAGAACCGGATAGTTGGCTCGGTAGGTATTTTTCGGTACATCCTACAACCCTTTTACATCGCTACAAGATTTGGTTCACGTTTCTTCCAGTTTCTCCTATATATGACTTGCCGCAGTGACGATTTCACGAGACTGTTCGAGCAACTTTCGATGCGAGCGCGCTGCATTTTCTCCAATTCGATAAAGCCAGATTCCTGGTACGGGAATAATGCTATTATGAAAAAGGCGAACAAGATTGGCCGGGCGCCCTAATTTTAATCGAGATTATGGCTGGTCGGTACCACCGGCATGGAAATCTATAGTCCATAATCAATAATTCAGTGCAGTTAGTGACAGTGTAGTGGACACAGTGAGTTCGGTGTGCTTGCCGCCGTTTTCATTGGATGAACCAGATTTGCAGTCGAACGATCCCGGGATTCCCAGACAAAATCATCCTAAACCGGTTTTATAATCGAGAACAGTGCGCGCGGCGAGGCAGATCACTTTGGAATTACGTCCGCCTGCTACTTGATAATGGCATCCTAAGATGTCTAAAATATTCGCGCGTAGTGACTAAAAGTACGTAAGTGTTATCCGCAATTTATTATATAAGAGTTAGTGGTTAAAAAATTATGCCATTTTTATCTTTGTGGGATCATTGCGTACCACGTGGCCTGCTGGTGAAGTTTGCCGTTGGGCCCGCCGGCCGCCCATGTGGCCTGCCGGTAAAGGTACTGAAAATTGATGAAAATTAATAGTGGCCTGCTGACATGTACCTTTTGTGGGCCGCAGGCAACCCACGTGGCCTGCTACTAAAGTTCCTAAATATTCGCGGTGGCCTGCTCTACTCGAAATATTGTGGGCCGCCGGCGGCCCACGTGGCGCTGAGAGTGTTGTACTTACGACACCATGTTGTCATATATATGATAAGTAATTATGGTAATATAAATTTATTTAATATATATTTGAGAGGCGTAAACGGAGCCGGAGCCAAAAAGCAGAGACATATTAAGAGAGACAATTTAATGAAATATAAGGGGTACACCGAGTCATGGGACGCACGCATATGGAGTATAAAATCGGACGTCTGCCTAACAAGTAAGCAATTTTATTTCTGGCAGACGGTGACTCGCCCACATAAGGTGGGCCCCCACAAAAAGCGATATCTAAGATGGCTCAAGGGCAACACCGGTATGAGGGCTGGGAGTAGAGAGGTGACACTGGAATTTAAATATATAGCCAACTCGCCACTTAGGTTTCCAGATCTACGCTCGAGAACATAGCTGTCGCGACCCCATTCTGGACGGCCGGTTAAGGCAAGCCAGAGGCGGAGGACTCGGTCGGACGACAGAGTCCTCCAGGAATACTCATCAGGTACGTGGGGTCGCTACTCCCCAATAGTTCGCCACAAGCTGCCCTGCGTTGACTGATTGCACCGGTTTTTGGCCCGACAATACGAGTAACTGTATGCCACATTGACACATAATGAAAAGAACAACATAATGAAACCCAACAATGTCAATTTATCATAGCGTGTGGTAAAACAAAACCTCAAATTTCTTTTAAAACAACGTAATTTTCTTCACGGACACAAATTTTCCTTGATTCACTAACAATCGCAAATAATATTAACTTTTTGATTGTCGTAAAACGACATGTTATCATTCTGGATAAAGCACGCAATACCAAAAAACATTGTACAAATAGAATGAGCAAATGATGGATTATACACACAGTACGTGATGCATTAGATCAAATAAATAAAAAATCTGACGAAGAAGAGAGCTCCGAAATTCTTGTTTTTTTTTTACTATTTCAATGTGTACTTTAACAAATTTCAATTATAAATGAAAGGAAAATAATAAACCGGCACACGGAAATACTAAACGTGCTAATATAATACTAACTGTACAGTGTCAAATACTCGTAGTAAGTAAATGAGCATTAGCAAAGTTAATATTTCAGTCAGTACGTTTAGTATTTCGTAGATTAGTTTAGGTAAGTATTTTTCGGAATGTTTAATTACTAAAAATATGTAGTTAGTCATTCAGACAGACATAATAAGGCGTGCTAGATTGAGTTTTCGTCGAAATCGTTGGTGCCGTTTTCGAGATCGCCGAAATATAAATGTAGTGTAGGCATGACATATAGTATCGACATGTGCAAAGGTTACGACCTAACTAGGCCCAGTTGCATTAGCCGCTTTAAGCTAAGCTGTCAATTTCGATACAAAAGTGCTTAAATAACTCCGGGTTATGTGTCTAATCCTGGGCACAAGTGGCCCAAGGATAAAATAATAATTGTTATTAATTATTATACATTTGTTAAATGCCAACTAAACGCTTACTATAAAAACCCTATTCCTCCTAAATAAAGGATTCACAATTCAACGAACGTTCTTAGTATCATTTAGTTACTACCTCTGACTTCGCACATTTCATATACAGTGAAACCTGGATAATACAGAGACTAGATAAATGGAATACCTGTATTATTGCAACCAAATCTCCGATCCCGGTCCCTCTATAATCAAAATTCCGGTGCCTGGTTAAATGGCATTCAGATTATAAACAGAACTTAAAAATAATCTTACGAAACATTAAAACAAAAACTTAAAATAAATACCTATAAGTAAAAAATGCCCCCCAAATCGAAGCCAGTGGGCAGCGTGCCCAGAAGGCTGGCTGCATTGTCACGTTGAATGGCAATGCTTATAAGTTGGTCAAAATACGGGCCAGCCCTCTGGTCACCTGTCTCTTCAATGAGGCGGGACGCTAAATCCTTATAGATTTTGTGCGCACCAGTACGCTACGGGCCCAGTGCTTCAACTCCTAACGCCTCGAATATGTAGCCGCTCCCAAGAGTAGCATATTTGCGACGTTTGAGGTCTTCGGCCGTGGATGCGGCGCGTCCAGCACCAATACTGGTGCCCTGAAGGTGGGACGGTGCAAGGGTATCTACGCCAGTAGCACCCCAGACTAAAGGCCGTCCCAACCTCCAAGGCACCAAAGTCATGCCGTCGGGCCTCTTCACGTCGTCTCTTGCCAGACCAATAGGCTCTAAGATGGCCGGCACTTTGAAACTAACGAGGGCCCTACGGATGACATCATTGATGCTGGCATAGCGGGGAATGCGTCCCGCGCTTCTGCAGCAGGACAGCCCGTGATGATCCAGATTATCCGCCATGACGCCGCACTGACAGCGATGGGTGGGTGGCATTAGTTTGTGTCCCTATCCGCAAACTTGTCACCAGTCTGAATGTAGAATCATCCATTAAATTGCCGATAGATGGGGATGGTACAGTTTGTAGCCATAATCTTGACTCCCATTCCGCAGCGGCAAGGAGACGAGCCCGATCTGCCGAACTAGTTGACGTATCAACAAGATTCTTCCGCACTAGACGACAGAAGGGCTCGTCCCATTGCTTCTGCGAGCAAGGGTTGGCAGTTAGATCAGTGCTGCAGGTTAATAGCCAATCATTTTTGGCCTCGGCACAGTGTTCAGTCTCCTAGGCGCCCAGAGAGGGAGATAAGATGCCACCTATTAGGTTTTCGACACTGTGTACCGAAGACAAAAATGCGGGGTAAGGATACGCTGGAAATTTTGCGGATACCCAGGCCACCGTGCCTCATAGGTAAACTGGCCTGGGTCCATGATTTATCATCTAAAGGTATGTTGATTTGACAGATTCCAAAGTGTTTTGTACTAATATGTCAAGTTTTAAAAAAAATATTTGGATTTTTCCAAAGCTGCCTCGAAGAACGTATATAAATTTGGAAACAATAGTACATACTATATTTATTTACATACAACTTAAATAACAAGAAAATAATGACTAAAAATAAAATTAAATAAACAAAGAAAATACATTTAAATTTAAAAAAACTAATACCTACCTCTAAAACAACCCACACTGCATAGTACCCGGCTCAAAGGTTCCCATAATGCCTGCAGCATTCCCCCGCTGCACAGCAATGGAAACCTGTTGAACCACCCTGACCCTGAGCGAGGGTCGCAACCCCTTTCTCGGAGGCGTCGCCCAAGCTCCTTTATCAGACGACGAGCCTCCAAACCCCAGGGCCCCGCCGTCTTTACCGCCACCGGTACAAAGTCATACCCTGATTCCAGGGCAGAGTATTTGGTGTGCTTACTTTTCGCAGCGAATTCGGCTGCTGAGCCAGCACACCGTATGGTCCGCCTCAAATGGGACGTCGCAAATGTGCTAACACAGGTTGCATCCCACAAGAGGCAGCGTCCTCTCCGCCATGGAACCAGGGTAAGCCCATCAGGTCGTTTGCCGTCCGTGCGACTCAAGCCCGGCGGTTCCAGGACGCACGGCACACCAGCCGAAACCATAGCCCGCCGAATAATTTCGTTTAAGGACTGGTGCCTCGGGAGTCGACCAGCGCATCTTTGGCAGCTTAAACCATGGTGACCATTTTCGGCAACCATTGCCCCGCATCTGCAGCGTTGAGCTTCGCAAACCTTAGTCCCCAACCGGAGTGCCACTGCTATCCTCAACGAGTCGTTGTACAGCAGTGTACCCAGCTGGGGCGAAGGCAGTGCGTGTAGCCAGGCCCCTGACTCTGGCTGTGTGAGGGCCTTAAGGCGCGCCAAGACAATAACATGTTGTAGTACATTACATACCAAGGCCGTTTAAGTGGGAAATGCCTCGGGTTGCATGTAATTGTCGGCCGAGGCGAAGCCGAGGTCGACTAGCATGTGATCCGAGGCTTTCCCATTTACCGGCCGAGGTTTGTATATTATTTTTCAGCCCGACGGAGCCGGCAGGCGGCAATTTAGTTTTGCGTAAAGTGGCGCTTACCGGCCGGAGGACTGAAAACAATATTTTATCAATGATAGTATAGGCTGTCTGTATGCATATTAATTTCTAAAAGGCGGTCCGAAACAGAATAAAAATTTAGAATTATGTTGGTGACGTATTTATTCTTCGAAAGATTGATCCAAAAATGGGCAACAAAGGAGGTGAAGCAGGTTTTCATTAATTATTTTATTCCTCGTGCAAATTTTCTCAAAATTTTTAATAACGCTTTCTTTGTTTGGTGTTTATTAAAGACAAAAGTTCACATTTAGAGAAATTTAGGGTTAGCCCGATGGAATTAAGTTCGAATGTAAATTTTTTAAGATCATCCAGGACCGTGCCTGCATCGCTTCCCAATGTACCGTCGTCTAAATACCAGAAGTTTAATTTTGAATTTAGGGCTTTAATAATGGGTTGGATAGCCAGGCTGAAAATTACTGGGCCCAGAGGGTCATCCTGCTGAAAGCCGACGGAAAAGGCCAAAAGATTTGAACGATAAAGAAGTTTTGTTGGAGAGCTGTAGCATTGCCAAAGGAATTTGAAAGAATCGGGGATTTTTTCCTTTCATTTGGGACAGCAGGGTGCCTCTGTCTACAGAGTTAAGAGCATTTGTAACATCCACCTTTAGCAGCAACTCGCCCGCGCCCTGCTCTACGTATGTAAACACGGCGTGGACGGCTGCTTCACAGCCACTTTTTGACCCGAAGCACAGTTGAATTGGAGCAAACTCTTGACTCAATTTCTTTATACTGGCTCGGCAGGGTATTTTAGCCGTAAGGCGACGAAAAGTTGATCCAACTGCGATAGGTCGGATGCCACCGTCATTTTTCTTCAGGGCACATAGATTAGCACCGTATAAAAATCGGTCACATCCGTGGGTACTTCGCCTGCCAACATTAAATAAACGAGAGCCGTTAGATGTTTGAGAAGCTCATCGCGCGTACCATTGCAACCGTTGCTCAAAAGATCCTTTTTTCTGGTTAATTAGTAGGTTCACATTATTTACCAGTAAAAGAATGAGGGTACTTATTGACAATATTTTGTCAGTGTATATTGAGCAAAAACATCGTACATCTTTTCAATATAAGGTGCGATGGTTAAAGGATGACTCACAATAGTCCGTTCCGTTCCGATCCGATACAGGACGATCTGTAGTGTCCATAGTACCAGTCTACCAGGGTTGTAAGCTCTTCTGGGCATTGTACCTTTGTTTTTGTTTATATTATTATTATTTTTGTATATAGGTAGTTTGCACAAGTAACTTTTTTGATTAACGGGAAAAATTCGCATTCTCTCAGTCAGCATCTTAACCCTGTAAAAACGAGTGCTGTAAAGGGCTCGAAACGTAGGATCATGCTGTTAATAAACGCGATTAATCCGTCATAAAGTGTTTAATTTCAACAAAAACGAATAGTAAATGTATACCGTGTAGTCCATTCACATCCATTTTCTACCAAAAGTGTTAACGGTTCTTTGGGAAAACCAAGTGATGACGTGGCAGATTTCAGCTGGTTTCAACTTACTAAGCTAAGGAGTGTCAGTTATCAGTTATTGATATTTTGATTACCGAAGATATTTTTATGAATTGATTTTTTTATACTCTGCAGTTAGCGCTGTTGTCGGGTTTTTAATAAAACATGTTCTGTTATTTTAGTACTTAGAACCAGCCTAGAACATACCTAATGAATGTATGGAAAACCAAGTCAATATATATTTTGTTTGGCCAATACTACGTTTTGATATGGTGGTAGTTGAGATAAACAATATTTATATTTTAATGTTTAGTATCAATGAGTGTAATTTATTTACATTTTTAAATATTATTATAAAACTATGAATTTAGAACCTTTCATATTGTATATTCAAATTGTGTATTGTTTCATTTTGCTTTCATATTGTGTATTGTTTTACCATTTCTATGTATTTGATTAGTCAAAACCGCAATAATCAAGTACAGAACACTTAGAATTGCTAAACAAGGAATAGAGAAAAAAGGGAAAATCTTAGTAATAGAATGGCAATAAGAATAGTAATAGACATAAAATGGACATCAGCACAGAATGCTATACTTCCCTGTTATGTACTGATTCACACAAGACCCCCAGTGCATGCGGCCACTTTGACGCTGACACCGTCCCGCCCAGAGTCAAACCACGTTATCTTTGCTCAGCAAATGAACTGTTAAACTTGAAAGTGTTATTTTAAACGTCAAACTTCTATGAAATTATGACGTTTATTTAATACTTTCACAGTCTGTGCTATCAAAATCTAGGAAACTTAGCATAGACTGACTGTATCACAGTAGACGAACTAGAAAAAGGACTATCCATAATAAAATTTGAGAAAAGCCCGGCAGTCGACGGTATACCGCAGCGTCCTATGTACGTGGGTGGCCAACTCACGAAAGCGAAGCGACGTGGTACGGCCATGAAAATTAAACCTTTAAGAGCTGTGAAAGTGTTCTACGTGAGCGGTCGTTTCGAGAAGGCGAAACGGCGCGGTGCGGTGCGGTGCGGCGCGATGTAGTAAAAACAATCCGTGGTGTCTTACGTGGGCGATTGACACTCAAATGCTATGCGACCCGGAAATCACAAGGCGTTGACACCTGTTGAAGTGTCCTACGTGCGCGACCAATACGCGAAGGCGAAGCGGCGCGGTGCCTCGCGATGATTCAGATTCAGATTTATTTATTTCATAATACATATTACATTATCAATTGCAGGCATGTCAATCTACAAGTATTTCAGATTCAGATTTATTTATTTCATAATACATATTACATTATGAATTGCAGGCATGTCAATCTACAAGTATTCATATTATGATCGTCAGAATAGGTATAAGAGTATAAATCAAATCATTATAAGATATAAAAATTTTATACAAAAAAAAATAATTATGGGGTCGCAATTAAGTGCAACTTAAAATTATGTTTTGATTATTGATAACACTAATGAATTCTATGTTTGGTTAAATTTATCGCCCGTATTAGACTTACACACTGTATAATGTAATTGTTTGTTTGGTTTGGTTTTGATTTGACCATTACGCGAAGGCGAAGCGAACACAAAACGGATAAAGACGTGACGCATGCAGGTCTGCAGGTCGATCACATAAGGTCGCCCCAGATTTCACTTGCAACTTACGAAAAAAATATCGACCAGGTGCGAGTCGGACTCGCCCACCGAGGGTTCCACACAAAAGATGTTCCCTTCACACCCATACAACACGGTGTAGGTACTTAAACATATTGGTTGCGCGGAACTCTCAGTTCGAGGCAATTATACGGTTTACGGATTTTATCCTGTACTTGTACCACAAGCTCGTGCTTTTTCCCAAATTTCGTTATTCTAGGTTTACGGGACCCTATACATTTTGCCACATTGCAAATGCGACATAAACAGCCGTATCTTTTGATTACATTGACGTAGAGGTTTGGTTTTTTGACAGCTTCAAGAAACGGCAGATCTGTATATGTAGTATTAATTTCCTTTACACGTTCCCGAGATAAAGGGTCTTTACAGACAGACGGACGGGCGGACGGACGGACAGACAACAAAGTGATCCTATAAGGGATGCGGTTTTTTCTTTTGAGGTCCGGAACCCTAAAAACAATTAAAAAGGTCAAGTGTGAGTCGACCCCTGGGTAAAAAATATGTACCCATTTAAAAATAAAAGACAAATTGGAACAATTTAAGTATTCGATTTAAAGAAAAATCCTGGCACATGTTCCCGTTTATCTCACAAGAACCCCCACGAACTTGTTCAAGTAACAAATAATATTAAATCCCTAATAAGTAAAATGTACTCTATTATAATCTATTTAAGCTTGATTTTTACTGTACAAGGGTGAAGAAGAATACCGTGCCAAGTGAGATACTAGCGTGACGTTTATCTCTTTCTAAAAATTGTCAATCCATTAAAAATTTATGGCACAGTTGCATAGTATTTTATATAAAATTAGAAAAGGAATTTATTGTTCAAATATATTTAATCAATATTAGTTTCATAGCATGATATATTTATTGCCACCCGCGAATCAATCGCTCACGTAAGATACTTCCACCAATATCACGGGATTAATTCTTCCGGCTCCACCGTTTCGCTTCGCGTTCGCTAGTGCACCGCCCACTAAGGACACAGTTGCCACGCTGCGTGAAAACCGCGCCTCCCACATCGCTTCGGGTTCGCGAGAACATCGCCCACGTAGGACGCGGCCTGAGCACAGATGCACTCATTTTCGGAAAGACAAACCTTTCACTTCCTTTGACCAAATTATTTAATAATATGTTGAGAACAGGCCAGATTCCCCAGAAACTACTTCATTCGAGTATGATACTCCTACACAATAAAATAATATAATTTAATAAATCAATAAACCCGACTGCGTAAAACCTAACTGAAAAGAAAGAAACAAGTCAAGTGTTGATTGATAATCACATGAAAAAATATTATGTAAACATCGTGATTTTAAACAGTCGGGACCCAGCCGGCACCAAGCTCCTAAATTATGGGTCCCGACTGTTTAAAATCACGATGTTGTGAAAACTGCGGTTCGCCAACGGTATAGTCCTTTTTGCTTCTTCCGCAGCCGAACTGCAGCTAATGCCCGACGATCACGCACGACGATGAGGACGGCAAACTTTCAGGTTGGGCTTACAATGAACCGTTTGAAGACCCAGTTGATAACCAACAGCACGAAGCGTAGAGTCGAGGTAGACGTGCAATATATTTACTTGGGCCAGTTAGTTTTGTTCAGTAACAGGCAAAACAAAGAGGAACGACGTGTCGAAAATTCCTGGAGCAGCTACGAAAGAGCATACCTTCCACTGTCACTTAAGCGGAAATTCGTCGACAGGTGTATTCTGCCCGTCCTAATTTACAATGACGGAATACAACGGAAAGTCAGAAATCCAAACTGAAGGCTTGCCAACGACCCACGAAGCGCAGTATATTATGTGTCAGGAGGGTGGACAGCATCCGAAACACCACACTGCGCTTAAAAACTCGGATAGCTGATTTCGGTGAAAACAACGGCCAGGCTTAAGTGGGACTGGGCCGGCCACGTTTGTCGTATGCATCCGGAAAGGTGGGCTTATATCAATTGGATGCCGCAAAATGGACGATAAAACGAGGCAGGCTTAGGTGGAGATCGCGGGATGATCTAGACGTCTTCCTCAGTATTTGGTCAGACGAAGCTCGGTCACGGGAGTTGTGAAAATCGCGGGGAGAGGCCTTTCCATGCAGTGGGATACACATATAGCCTAGTATAAAAATGTATGTGATGAATTTCGACTACTCTGTAGTGAGCAATTTTATGAACAAGATAATAACATAACTCAATTATATTTTATTATTTTATACAATCTTGCATATAATTACCATAGGTGCCATATAAAAAAGGTTCTTAAAACTTGAGGGTCTCCGATACAAAACGGGATGAACAATTATGAACTATTGCATACGCTAGTTTTTTTACGACAGCTAAAATAGCGAAAAATGAAAAATCTCGAAAGGTTGCAGAATGTGGAAGATGTCGTACTAAAGAAAAAAAAAACAACAGTGCTCACATATTGTATGAAAATCCATAGGAGTATCGTTTAGCAGTGTTTTTATGGAATACCATAGACAACGTTATAAATATACTTTTTTAATATCGCAGTCAGTCATCTAATTGGCAGATAGAAGTGCTGGAGTAGAAAAACCATTATATAAGTTATAAATTGAAAGATATGTCATATAGGTAGTATAGGAAAAAAAAAGTGACCAAGGTACCCGGTGAGCAGGGCTGGGAACGAACCAGCGACCTCCTGCTTTCGCGGCAGACGCCCTAACCACTGGGCTACCCGATCACGGCGACCAGAGTCTGAAATTTCCTAAGTATATAGGTACAATCCTTTCTTATTTTAAACATTTTAAGGTACGTTCCGCCAATCCTACAGCTCAGACTTACGTCTAGTGCTGCCTTCTAGGTAATCTTTACAGATTATTGTCAACTAGAAGCTAGGGTGACGTCAACGTACAATTGCATTATATAAGTATTTTCACTGAAATTAATATAATCAAGGAATTTTGTAATGAAAGTAATGCCTTGGCACAGCCCTACCCCTTAAACTGTGTACTTATGATGGTTGAAGTACGAGAGCCATTATTAATTTCTAATCTTACCTCGACTTACATGTTTATACGATGGTTTAATTTAATGCGAATCAATCACAATAAAATTCAAATTCACTTTATTCCCGAAAGAAATCAAAATCAACCTACATATGAAAGTAATCAATCGCTGAATGTTGGTTAGTCCGGATTTTTAAATAGTAAACTTCCGGATCATGAACTACTAAGGTCACTCGTTGAAACCTACCCTACGGGATTCCAAGCATTGCGCCTAATGTTTCAACCCGAGTTGAAACTTTATTACCTGCTATTGAGAGCATTGCCGGGTATATGGCTTAAGTTACTAGGAACAGGCGTTTAAGTATTCCAGGCTAAAATACTATTCTCAGATTTTTCTTAGTATAGTATGTACGAGTATATACATGTAGTTTGAATAAAATTGCTAGTTACTAGAATTGTGTTCGCCGATGAGATGGGTTGCTTACCTATATACTCGTAAGAAATAATCTGTTTCCAAGCTATATGCTCGAAACGAGCTAATAACGTTGAACTTTACTAGTAACTAACTAGTAAATCTCTTAATTATAGGAGACTTCATGTATGAAGCAGGGAGGTTCGATTAGTAACGAACTACAAAAAATTATAAACTGGGCTGTCAAATGGATAAATATAGGATAGAAAGGGTAATTTTAGATTTTTTTGCTTAGCCTAATGGTGTTGAAATAGTTCAATGAGCAAAGAATATAACCGGTATCTATAAGTAAAGTTGTTAGCATTATTGTTGTAACTGTTGACAGACTAACCTGGGCCGAACAGGTCAAGGAACAAGGTGTCGTGGTGGGGGGGCTTAGTAACCGGAGAAGCTAAGAGGAACCCAGGGCCGAACAGGTCAAGGAACAAGGTGAGCACCCCCCAGGGTGCTCACCTTGTCGTGGTGGGGGGGCTTAGTAACCGTGGACTGGTCACCCACGGTGAAGCCAAGAGGAACCTAGGGCTGGCCTGTTTCTGGGCTGCCGGCTGGCCCGTGGTGGGCGCTCCAAGTATTGATGCCGCTCTGTGCCCTCCCTCCGTAGCCTAGGTAGGCTCGCAGGGGGAGGGGCGTGTTGGTATTTCGGTGCGCCACTCTCCCTACCCCCTGAGACCTTGGCGTGGTAAGCGGTGGAACCGAAGACCATTTCCACCGCCGGGCGCCGGAACCCTTCTGGCGCCCGTGGTCTCCTTGTGGCGGACTCGACGGGGTCCGTCACTGTACCAATCGGAGGCCGAGGAGGAAAGCGTGCCCTGTCATCTGGCGCGCATATCGTGGAGGGCCCTCGGGCGTCCGCAAGCTAAGCACCCAGGTGAGAACGTGGGCTATGTAAGTATATCAAAGTGAGAGTTGTTGTAAACACAACATTTCGACGAGTAACAAATGGATAGTGTGTGAATGTGATGGATGGATAGGTGGATAGTCTGTGAAAGGGAAAGACACTCAGAATTAGGTATATATTTTTTGGTTTTTGGCTGTTGGCTAAAAAGTATCTCGTCACTAACTTATGGCACAACATAAAGCCCCTCAAGATGGTTGCAAGAGGATATGCTAGTCGTTTATGGAATTATTTAGTGCTCTCTCTTAATGTGAGGACGTTTCAAATGATAGCGGTTTAAGCGGAGGAAGGCCTGAGCAATACATATCACGTCTACTCGTTTGCGCCCTTTGTGTTGATGTATGAACTGGTTTTGGTAATTTAATAGGGATCTTGCTGTAAACTGAGAAGTTATAGTTAGATTGAAATTACACTTGACCTTTAATTAGGATATTTACGTAGGTAGGTGGGTATATTATTTAACTTATGTTACGTTACGAATACCAAGCTGTACGTAAATGACTTTTGAGAACTACGTACTCGTATATATCAATTATATCCATACTTATGCTTGTAAGAGCTAATTGCCAGGGGTAGCCAATTAAACCGGAGTTAAGCATTTTAACATTTTCCTTGATATGAAATTAGTTTTTGTATCAAAAGGTCAAGCAGTTATTATAAAAATTACTGTTGTAATCTAATTTATTTAGAAATGGGTACGGTATGCTCTATAATAGCAATTAAACAAATATGGCTTTAAACTAAGTGCTTCACTGTCGAAACTTTATCGCCCTACTAAATACGAGTTGACTCTCGGTAATCCACTCACGACTATTTAAGATCAACTTTGCCAAGTCTCACATAGTGTTCTGCAATACAACCCGAGCTAAAGCAGACTGTAAGATAAGATTATTATCCGCTACTAAACACAATTTTTATTAAAAAAAATTTTTTTTGCGTATGTATTTATTCTCTTGTCTTTATTTTTTTATGATTACCACCGTTCTGGTCCAGGTTCAATCTGATTTGACTTTTGTTTCATTTTAAGTTTTTATAGTAGTATAGTTGTGGGCACACCCGCCGTCCTTTTTTTTTTTTTTTTTTTTTTTTTTTTTACGTGGAGGAATGCATTTAGGCATCCCGCCTAGCCGGGGAACTAGGACGGGTATGTGGGACTCGCAGGTCCGGACCCGCACTACCCACTAAACCATCCACGGTATGCCCTCTTGCAGCGTTGGTGACGGTGACACGGGATTGCCCTAGGCTCACAACCGCGAACACCGCCTGCTGCGACAGCCGAAGCTGTCCCCTCCTTGAGGCCGAAGCCCCTGGAGCCGAAGCTCCCCCGCCCGAAGGTAGCGTGCAGGGCGACACCACACGCTGGTCCCTCATGACAACCTCCACGCCGGGAGCGAGATGGAAAAACCCCGGGTTCCACCCCCTCAGGTTGCCTTTGCGATTTTTTATAGAGGTGGTCATCCTCGCAGCCACCACGCCGGCGCCGGCCAGCAGTGGCAACCCCCGGTCCGTCATCATAGGCCCTCTGCCTAGACAGGGTACGGGACCGCAGTTTTATACAGGACAGCGGCATTCCTGTCGGCAGACCCGGAGGCCCCCTCACGCCAACACTCAGAAGTTCTCTCCCTCAATGAGAGTACTCCCTGTGCGGAACCCCCCAACCCCCCCTGACAGGATATTTGCAGCACCAGTAAGAAATCCTCGGAATCTTCCAAGAGATCGCTTACCGTTGCCCCCAGGAAGCACCGTCCAGGAACCCATCCCTTTTTCCCGGATCAACCGGATCAAGGAGAATGGGAAGAGCCCTGGCACTCGAGGAGGTTTCCCGTTGTAGCCCCCCTTACGTTGTAGCCCCCCCACACCCGCCGTCCTGTCAATCAGGACGGCGGCGTGGATGTGCCGGTTTTGTTTAGCCTACTTAGTGTCTAAAATAAATTAACATTGGTTTGACTATTTATTCAATATTATAAATAAATAGTTTTTTTTTAGAGGCACCTATGAGTCTAACCCAAAGTTAAGGGCCGTTCTTATTTTTAAGCGTCAATGATGATGGGGGACAGATGTTACTGGGGGACAGATGTTACTTGGGGGACAGATGTTACTCGCGTCCGCAGGAGAAACCTACCACAACCCTGCACGTGTCCCCTGGGTGGTGCTAAAGAGTAACAAACATAGAGGCGAATAAAATAGGCAAAGATTGCGATGAATGCGAACACAAATGCGAATAGCTCATGGAGCACTATGACTAGAGATGTCGGGCCTTCAGTCCGTATCTTGCAAATAAATATAGAAGGGATAAGTGCCGCAAAAAGCGACTATCTGCTTAAACTATTGCATGAAAATAAAATAGACATAGTAAATATTCAGGAAACACACAGCAGGGATGACGCAGATCTCGAGAAAAGAGGCCGACTTCCTGGGTATACGTTAGTGAAAGCTGTCCATCACCCCAAATATGGCGTGGCCAGTTACGTGAAATCCAGTCTTGCTGATGTACATCTTGTGAACTCCAGTGATAAGAATCTGATTTTTTCCATAGTACTGCGTATAGGAAGCATGACAGTCACGAATGTCTACAAGCCCCCAAGGGTGAACTGGGGAGAAGATTTACCGACGAAACAATCTCATCCGTGCGTGTATACTGGAGATTACAACAGCCACCACACTAACTGGCGCTATCGGCAATCTGATGAAAACGGAGAGGTTCTAGCCCGGTGGGCGGAGTGCTGTGACTTACATCTAGTCTACTGTGCCAAAGACAAAGGTACTTTCCGCTCCGCCAGATGGGGTAAAGAATACAACCCAGATCTAACGTTCATCTCTAAAGACCATCTCCAGCAACCTCTACCGTGTCACCGCACCCTGCTATCAGTCTTCCCTAATAGCCAACATAGGTCAATTGTCTTACATATTGGCCTCCAACTGCCGATCATAAATTCGATGCCGCTGCCTCGTTGGAATTTCAGTCGAGTAAACTGGGAAAATTTCCGAAAACAGTTGGACACTGAACTTGCAGTAGCTCATTTCGATCCAATAGCCACAAACTATGGAAAATTCACAGATTTTGTACTGAAATCAGCAAAGGCAAACATCCCTAGAGGCTACAGAAAGAACTATATACCCGGCTGGAACCCAGAAAGCGAGGAATTATACAAGCAATATCAAAGCTCTGGTGATCATAACATAGGGTCTGAACTTCTAAAATCGCTGGATGCCGCACGACAAAACAAATGGAGGTCATCTGTTGAGAATATGGATTTTAAGCAGTCCAGCCGCAAAGCATGGAGAGTTCTGGATAGCCTAACAGGTAAACAACACCAAAATAAACAGACTGGCAGTGTTAAACCAGACGCTATCGCCGATCGCATGGTTGAAGTAACAAGAGCTAAACGTGATAAAGTTTTTACCAAGAAGATAAAGAAGGACCTTAAGGCACTCAAACATAGCGCACCAAGAAACCATCATCTCGCAAGACCTTTTGAACTTAACGAAATTGTAAATGCCATCAGAACACTTAAAACAAATAAAGCTACTGGTCCTGACAATATTTTTAATGAGTTTATCCGACACATGGGCCCGGTTGCTGTAAGCTGGCTGTGTGCGCTGTTTACCTATATTCTTCAGAACAACAAACTGCCAAAACAGTTCAAGCTATCCAAAATAGTCGCAGTACTAAAACCGGGAAAGCCCGAAGATCAACCTGAAAGCTACAGACCAATTGCCCTCCTGAGCTGCACATTTAAACTGCTTGAACGTTTAATCTTAAATAGAGTGGAACCGTACATAGAAGCTGTCACTCCACCTGAACAAGCTGGGTTCCGGACCGGGAGAAGCTGCACGGATCAAGTACTGGCCCTTACGACTCATATTGAAGCCGGATACCAAAAAGCCTTGAAGTCTACAGCAGTGTTTATAGACCTGACAGCTGCGTATGATACAGTGTGGAAACAAGGCCTAGTCTATAAAATATTATCGGTGATTCCGAGCAGGGAGATAGCGGATCTCATAACCGGTATGTTGAGCGAGCGGGAGTTCGAGGTGTTCCTGGGAGACGCTAAAAGCAAACGAAAGAAACTAAATAATGGCTTACCACAAGGGTCTGTTCTAGCTCCTCAGCTCTTCAATTTGTATATCCACGATCTCCCACCTACAGACGCTGCGAAATTTATATACGCTGATGACATAGCACTAATTACCCAGAGCAAAACTTTCACTTCTGGAGAAACAACCCTTACTAAAGACCTAGAAAGGCTATCAAAATATTTCCAACACTGGCGCCTAATACCCAGTGCAACGAAGACTGAAGTATCGTGCTTCCATCTGAGCAACCAAATGGCCACCTATAAACCAACGGTCTATTTTAATGGGGAAAAGCTCAAATACAACCATCAACCAAAATATCTTGGAATTACTCTGGATAGATCTCTCACATATAGGGAACATCTTGTAAAGCTCTCCCAGAAACTTTCATCTCGAAATAATATCCTGCATAGACTTTGTGGAACTTCGTGGGGAGCATCTGCCGATTGCCTGCGCACCACTGGTGTGGCACTGGTTTATTCAGCAGCGGAATACTGTGCCCTAGTGTGGTCGGAGAGCGCTCATGTGGCCAAGGTAGATACCAAACTAAACGAGACTATGCGTTGTATATCAGGAACGGTTAAATCCACTCCCTCCTATTGGCTACCGACACTTTGCCATATAGCACCTCCACATTTGAGGCGAAAATATGCACTCAGGAGAGAAGCTGAGAAGATTAGGTCCAACCCAACACTGCCAATCTACAATGAGTTCTTCTACCCACCGCCGGAACGCCTAAAGTCCCGCAGTCCTGCGTATGCTGCTGCCCGAAATCTCAGTGGTTTCAATGTGACTGAAGCCTGGAAAACTGAATGGGCCACTGTTTCTGCCGGCTCTCACATGGAGACCATAGACCCTATATGTAAACCACTGGGGTTCAACCTTCCCCGGAGACTGTGGTGTCGCTTGAATAGACTTAGAACGGGTCACGGTCGCTGCAATTACTTTCTGCATAAATGGGGGTGGAAGGACTCTGCTATGTGCGAGTGTGGCGAAGAAGTCCAAACTATGGAGCATATAATCCAGCGATGCCCTCTACACTCATACTCGGGACCGCCAGAAGACCTGCTACACCTAACACCCGACGCTATTGCGTGGCTCAACGCACTGAATATAAACATTTAATTTTAATTGACATTTATGTATCTGCCTATTCTTGTATAAAGCCATACGATTAAATAAAAGCGTCAATGATCTGCTTAGCGCTGAAAAAAGTCTGATTTAGAATGTAATTATTAGGTATGTTTTCTTTTAGGAACGTAATTTCCGAAACCGTGAAGCAGTGGCAGTGTCGACCAGTATTTTGGAGGGAGAGGCAGCAAAGGTGGGTCTCAGGATTAACTGTGGGAAGTCGGAATACATCCACATGAAGCGCTACCGTAACAGTCGAGCTAAACGAGGGGACCTACTTGTAGGAGGAAACTCTTACAAGGGAGTGGACAAATTCAAGTACCTCGGATGCACTGTTACGGATACGCATACAAGAGAGGATGAGATCAATATCCGCATCCAGAACACCTTGCGATGCAGTGCTGCTCTCCATAAGGTGTTGGCGTCCAAGCTTCTCAGTAAGGCTACTAAGCTCCGGATATATAAGACGGTTATCCGTCCCATTTTAATGTATGGGTGTGAGACTTGGACGCTAACACTTAAGGAGGAGCATAGCCTTTTAGTAGCGGAGCATAAGGTGCTCAGAAAAATCCTGGGACCTGTAAGAACGGACGATGGTAATTGGAGGATCCTCAAAAATACCGAAATACAAGAACTGGTAGCCGAACCAAATATCATTGGTGAGACTAAGGCCCATCGTCTTCGCTGGCTCGGCCATCTTGAGCGAATGGGAGAGGATCGCCAGGTGAAGAGAGCATACCTTGGTCGACCGACTGGACGTCGTCCGGTCGGTCGGCCCAAGTACCGTTGGATAGATCTGGTGGAGAGGGATCTGCGTGATCTCGGAGTCATAAATTGGCGAAAGATTGCACAGGATCGGGTAGAGTGGCGTGCTCTTGTGTCGGAGGCCAAGACTCATTTTGGGTCGCTGAGCCAGCGTAGTTAGTTAGTTAATTTCCGAAATGTGTGAAATATTGGTTTACATTATCAGTACAGTATATGTACTTCTTACTGGGTGCGTAGCCAAGATGCCAATCGCTTACGCTCACTCGCTGACGAAACGCAACTGTCATTGTCACACTAATAAGGAAGAGTGATAGAGAGAGGTAGCTGCGATACGTTAGTAAGCGTGAGCGATTGGCATCTTGTCTAAGCACGCTGTGCCGGTGAGCGAGTGTAAACTTACCAACATTGTTTGACTCAAAACAACGTGACAGAGTAGTCTGAAAGCTGTCTCCACTGAAAAGTAATGACAAGAATTATCAAATAGCCGAAGTGACGTTAAACACATAATATTTCGGTTTTTAAGCTATTTTATACCATTATTATTTTAAAAAAGATCATAAATCCAAAAATTCGAGAAAATCGCGTTGCATTGT
The DNA here is from genome assembly GCA_949128165.1 of Lathronympha strigana. Lineage (NCBI taxonomy): Eukaryota > Metazoa > Arthropoda > Insecta > Lepidoptera > Tortricidae > Lathronympha > Lathronympha strigana. The sequence goes on along the minus strand of OX421901.1, from coordinate 27,089,130 downwards.
CGGTAAAAAATTAAAATGGCCCATAGAACTTATTAATTATGCAAGATTATGAATTATGGCACCATGTGGCAGAAAGTATGAAACTTGCCATGAATGTAGCTCATAGGGACAAAAGAAAACAGGAGGTGGAAACATGTCGTCATGTGATTTTTCCCCCTTTTTTATTTGAAATTGCAGTTTTTCACATTTTATTCTTAATCTAATGAAGTTCAAGCAATAATTTTATGTAGACATTTATTCTCCATTGAATTTTGTTTATTGGTTGTCTTGGAAGTGTGTATTTCGGTAGGACTTATAGTTTTTAAAATGTGCGCTTCGGAATCACGAGGTTCGTCGCACAAACTGAACGGACCGCCGTGCGCACATGCAATATGTATGTACGTGTAGGCATTTTGCAGTTGCATTTTGTATATTAAACATTTAAATGGTAATGATAAAAATCAGTTTGGATATGATTTAGACCCTAAATAAACCGTACTAATTAGCGCATTATATAAAAAATACTTGTATTGAGTCTTTTTTCGATTACTTATTACAGACAAGCATATGTTCGGTTTACTTTGGGTGACGTAATTTAAATATCAGTAATAACAGAACTTAAGAAAAGAAGTAAGTAATGGAAAATATAATTATTATTAGTTTTATGTTGTTTACTAACTATTACGGTTTAATTATAGTCCTAATTTATATCCAAACTAAGTTTTACCATTTGAATGTTAAATATACTAAATACGAGTACGAAATGTAGGCAAACGGCGGAGCAAAGAGATTGGAAGTCGTAGGGCGATATGTAAGGTTGTCACACTAAAGAGGTCCGTGCTCTGTGCGGCGGAGCGACGCGGGCTGTCAGTTAATTTTGCACGTTGGGCCCTTTGATTCCGCAATGCATTATTTCGAAAACAATACGTCCTAGCAACAACTTACAAGACAACTAATATAGAGAAGAGGTAATGAAAGATATATTGTTCATTGATGCTTTTGTTGTAACTTTTGCCGTTTTAATATAAAACGTGAAAAACTGCGATCCAGGACTGGAAAAAATAAGGGAAAAATCAGGTGACGACTTTTTTTCACTTTCGGTTTCTTTTGTATCCCTATAAGCTACATTTATGCCAAGTTTCATGATTTCTGCCAGATAGTGTCATACTTTTGAAATTTGTTAGAGCTGGGAGCCGTACGTAAGGAATATTTGAGTTTCTCAAATAAACCTACGTGACGGTATTTCAAATTGAGTTATATATGAATTGCCTCTACCTATAGCAAAGGCCGAAAATGTAAAGTTCTTAGGTATACAATTAGATACACAGTTGTGTTGGTCAAGTCACATAGATCTTATAAGGAAAAAATTAACTGTCAAAAATGTTAAGCTCAGATGCGCTTAAAACAGTTTACTTTGCATATTTTGAAAGCTTGCTAAAATATGGTCTTGAGGTTTGGGCTAACAGCGTCCATGTGAAGCCTGTCCTCATATTACAAAAGAAGGCTGTTAGGCATGTTGAAAAGGCAAAGCGGCTTGCACATTGCCGCCCTCTATTTGTAAAACATAAAATACTAACAGTGATCTGTCTATATATATATTTGGTATGTATTTTTGTTTATAAAAATAAGAGCCATTTTGCATGTCAAACTAAAAATGAACCTATATATGTATTAAGATATAAATTTGACATTAATTTACCATAGTCAAAAAATTATGTGCATTTTTGAAGTAGTTTGGAATATACTGGTAGGTATTCTAATTTATAATTTCTTAAATGAGGACATAAGACAATGTAATATTTTATATGAATTTTCCACAAAAATTTAAATCGTTTTTAGTAACAAGACCGTTTTATAATTTGAATGAATATTTTGACATTTTGATTTATTTTTAGATTAATTAATATTAAGTTAGTGTAGGATTTTGCGTGCCATATTGTGATAGACCATACAATCATGCAAAATAGGTACAAATGTACCTATAATACTAATGACATGTACTTACCCATAACACCTGTATGTTCTTGCAAAATAAATAAATTTGAATTTGAAGATAATAATATATATCATTTGCATAATAAAGCTGTACTTAAGCATTTTTTTTAGATTATGCAAATGAAATGGAAATGATTTAAAAAAACTGCCATGTCGATGCCTTTCCGCAACCAAACTGTACGCACATGTTTATCCCCTTTACCCCAGGAAAGATAGCCGGAAAAAAATGCCGATAAGACCATCACGGTCCGATTCTCTCGAAACTCACAAGCCAAGTGCAGGTTAAGACAAAGTAAAATAGACGCAAGAGCTACGGTATAAAGTAGATCGAGTTCGCAAGCTTACTCTGGTCGGCGTATGTTACGTACAGTCGTAAATAGCGTCCCGTTTACAGCTACCCGACGATAGACGAAGATTGCCGAAGTCGAACGAAACCAATAACCCTCTGTCTGTGTATGCCTTTCATGATTCATGGCAGGGGCGCCAAACATACTTTTAATAGTTAAATATGTAATCACAGTGAAATGAGTCGCTGTTTAAAAGATGATGAAGTAGGCAATGTTAACTAAGACGTACATATATTTTACAAAGTGTTATGAATATCCGTTGATTTAAAATAGTTATTTATTATACAAGGGGGCAAAGTTGCTGTTTAACTCTCGGGCTTATATTGAGACCCGAGCAAGCGAAAGATTCCGAAATTGAGCCACGAGCGTAGCGAGTGGTTCAATAACTGGAATCTTGAGCTTTTCGAGGGTCTCAAGGCACGAGAGTTGAACAAACTTTGCCGCCGAGTGTAATACAACATTTTTCCCCTCACTATCGCGAGGAAAATAAAGATTACATACGATTACAAATCTTATCCACACCTAATTTATCTTGAGGAACACATTTAAAATTCCATTTAAAATTTGTCATAGAGTATTACGCTCCTGGTACTTTGATATTGCCAACAACTTACCAAGTGCGGGATAAGACATGATCAATTTAAGGTGTGACCTCCGATTGCTCATATTTACTATGGCCATATAGGACTCACTTATACTGGACGGGTGGGAAGTGATAGGAATTAGAGCAAGGTCAAATTACTTTCCCCACATGTGGATAAAATGCGTTTTTCCACGCTAGTTTTAAAGGACAAAACAGCGCTTTCCGAGCTAGTGAGGGGAAAAAAATATTGTGTACCTATGCTAGACATGGACATTTTGGCATATAATTAAAATTAGAATAATAAAGTTTTGGAGAACGTATTAAAATAAAATAAAAAATTATAAAAATAAAATAAAATTTATTACCGAAACACACAGGAAGTGTACAGACAATTAAATGCAGAAACTTATATAATAACCTATGACTAAATAGGTAGGTACCGTATCACGGTCTTCAATCTGTGAACCATTTCTCAAACCTTTCCTCAAAAAAACTATCAACCAGTGGGTCACAAATTAAAGTCCTTGAGTGTACACCATTATTACTAACAGTTAGGTAGGTATATAGTGTTTGGTAAAGGGTACCAGTCTCAACATATGCTAGGATATTATATATACCAAGCGTTGATTTTAAGACTGATCCCTTTGGCAGGGTATATCGTGACACTACGAGACATTAAATTAGTATTAAGTTATAAAGTTTCTCCCAAATTCACAGACAAAAGAACTTAACATACTTACTTACATTTAGTTTAAATACATGTTTTCTCCCTATCTAACAAACGTAAATGTCATACTAACAGATAAGGACAAATAATTATCGATCTAGCTAGCGTTTGATTTACTTATATGAAATATGAGTATGAAATAGTGGCATTGATTTAGTTTGGACTATTACTGTGACTAATATTAGTTTATAAAAAAACGTGTTAATATGAGTAGTGTTCGTGCAATATTTAGTGGTATGACTGAGTTTAAGGAAAAAAAATGAATTAAAGATTATAATACGAGTATATGTATACGGTGTATAGATTTTTATTTTATTGTATGTTTTTATAAAATATATATAATTACATAATAAATAAATTGCGTAACAATTTATTAAACTGTGTAACAATTTGAATAGTGTAACAATACAATACTTAGCGTGTTTGTTTGACCATTGCTAACATTCCGGTATCAAGCAGTGAAACAATAACAGAATTAGAGACAATTTATCGTTCTGCACATTCCCGAGAAACCGTTAACGAGGCCTGCGTCACAGCTGAGAATATTCGTCACTCTTCGGCATCCACCGTGGATCGTGGAAACAATCGGAACGCGCCATTTTCATCTCTTTTCAGACGAGGTTGCGCGAGCAGGCATGCGCAGAACCAACACCCCGTCAAATGCCGCCAGTGAAGCGGCGCGCCCTGCCGCACCGCGTAACCGCGCCCTTCCCACTCGAGCCGTAAAACGATTTTCATAATCAAAAGCTCTTAGTATATTCCATCGGTTGACGTTCTAGGAGCCGAAATGGACATAATGTATTTTTTAGTATTAAATTTGAATATTTCTGTCATTTTTTCCTTGCCGACGTATACGATATAACCGAATTTCGTGCAAGTGTGAGTTACTGTGTATCTGTATACTTTTAGTAAATTAAGTGTGCGTGTGTGTGTTTCTTATGACTTTGAGATTGCATTCGAGCTTGTTCAACATAAATATTGGTAAGAAATCGTTTTTATCGCTAACGCAATATTGAGCTTGGTTTAAATCGAGTGTTGGTGTTTAAATTACGATCATTATTAAAATTTAAAAATAAAGGACAGCTAATATCTTTACATTGCCACCTGATACAGCGAATTGGTAGTAATTCACAAATATTTTCACTTAGTTTTCTCAGCTGGAGACATTTTCATCATAATTCCATTTTAAAAAAACAGCGAGTTCCATACTGCAATAAATGCACATATTTAATATTATTTTTTATATTTTGTCAGCATCAACATTCTAAGTTACAATAGACTTCGTTATTATATAAGTTTATATATAAAAATATTTCGTATTCCTAATGTTCTTAATATAATTTGAGAAATCTATACAGGAGATATTGATGACATTTGCATATACAAATCCTATGTTAAATGTAGGGTACATTTTTTATTAGTCTGTAAGGTATTTTTTACGCTAATGCAACCCCTATTCCCCTATACCTCGCTTTTTATAAAGTTAGAAAAATAATGGTCAATTTTGCCCAAGTTCATCAATTATTTCAGTCATGTCTAGAAAATATTAAAATAAGATTACTTCTATTTCCATAGTTAACATTATGGTGAACAAAATAAGAGGCAAATATGCCAGCTTTTAAGTTGTTTTCCTAAAAATTGCACGACGATAATCACACGATTTTTCTAATCCTAAAAAACGAAGTATATCAGATTAAAATGTGTTAGGTAAGTATATTATATTATGCATGTGTAATATCTATGTACCTTGTCAAATTCTAATTAAAAGTTTATAGCACCTAATAAAATAAACTAAATCACATAATACAGATTAAATCTAAAGGTGTATCTATAGTATATATTATATTAAATCTTTAACTAAAACCATGGCATGGCATGGTACCGAGGACGCTGGCATCATTTCCTCGCTGGATTGCCAGTACAATACGTTAAGCGAGGAAGCTGCCAGCTCTTGAGTCTCCTGTGGCGTCTCTGAGTCTCTTCTGTAGGTCTTTGAAGAGAGCTCTGAGTCTAGGGCCCCAAGGACTAAAAGGTCCCGAAGCCGAAAGGAACACAATAATATTCGGCGCCGAGACCACTGCATTTTCCCACCTTGGCATACTCCGCCGCTTTTGCCGCTGCCGCTGCCCTCACAGAGGTTCGGTCCCACTAAAATGCTAGTATTAAGTAGTAAGCAATTGTAAACGGGTAGGTAGGTATATTACGAATCTATAGTTCAACAAGGTTCGCTTGACAGCGGATCTCAGATAGAGAGAACGATACTGTAATTTTTGTTATTTATAATCATAATAGGTACCTACGAGTATACATAAGGTTTTTTTATTGAGTATTATATTTTTTATTCTCTCTTTCTGAAAAAGTAGATTTGTTGAATTATCATTTCGACGTTTCGAGACGGGTTTATGTACTCACAGTTACGGATTTAAAGTGATGTCAGCAAATGCCGAAGCAGAAGTAAAATGGTTTATCAACCCAAAGAGGGTGAATTGGGAGGGGTGGTTGGCTGTGAGAGCACACAGTGTGAAAGCATGTCTTGCAATTCGATCTGGGTTTCGACCCCGACTAATATCAATGAGTTTTTTAGAAGTACGTTCAACTGCTTAGATGATGGACTCTGCAATGCGGTAGCACTCAAGTTTAGATATGTATGTATGTGTTTTTATTTTTGAGGCTGTTTTAAACCGCAGAAATCGAAGAACGTTGTTGATGACCAGATGAAAGAAACGCACTGATTTAGTCCGACGAAATAGTTGACTCGGAGGGTAGACATCATAAATTCAAATCACAAAGCACGCTCATATTAATTATAAAGTCATCGACAAACAACATCCGCGCACAGATACATACAAAGATATATCCTGTAGTTTTTGCTTCTGGGTCGTCCCCAAGTTAACAATGAATTGTTAAAACCTAGCCCATTCAAGTTTCTGCGGTAGTTCTTGATTTCAATCGCCTGTGACAGAACTTGTGGCGAACACTTAACGGCATTGAGCATATTTGATTTAAGGAGCTCAATCGAGTGGTTCGGTAACAAATAACTTATGTAAATACGGCGTGTGGTTTGCATTCCTGATTCATATCACTAGTCGGGTAATTAAAACAAGTTACTACTATCTCTGTTTTAACATTCCCTATGCTATCCGTTACCGAAAACCACGAGCAGTCAAACCTGAGGGCGTACAAGAACATCATAAAACGCAATTTTGGGTCTGCGTCGCGTTTGCTCAAATAAGCAAGTGCGATAGAGAGGGAGATTAAAATATTCGTTTTATGGTATCTGGAGAAGGCCCTTTGTATCGTAACGTGAAAATTAAACGTAAGCAAATAAATAGCCATAAGTACATTTTTCATAATCTGTTCAAATTGCAAAATTCGACACAGCAATACTACTGTATTGCATAATTTTGATAACAGTATAATATTTTACTTTTCTTTGGTAAATAATTCTGGAAACATGAGTAATTCGTATTCTGTTACAGGAAATTACAATATGTATACCTATACAGTAGCGGCAAACAATCTTTCATATTTTTCCAATTTGTTTTTATACATTTTGTTGTAATTTCTCTAAAACGGCTTTAGCAATTTTAATAAATTTTATAAGATTAGGTGCGTATTGAAACGACAATTCGATCAGACTGGCGTTCATTGTTAAAATAATTATTTTGGCCAATTAGCACATTAGCCTGATATTAAATTGTGAAAAAATGATGCAAAACTATTTTTAAGCATTGGACAACGTGGCCTGCCGTGCAGTGCGCCTTTATTAGGTATTTATACTATAAATTATGTAGTCGTAATGATACAATAATTGATTTCATAGTAGGTATTAAGTAAAATTTCGCGATTTTTTTAAAGAAAAACGTATTAAATAGCTATATTATAGATTTTTACCACGGCTGTAATTGTTTTGTTTTAATTTAATTGCACTTATATTAAAACATATTCTGAGAGCATACAAATACAAAAAGTTTTTTGAAAAAGTAAGCAGAAAATACAGCCATTACATAGACAGCCAGTACAAAGTTTACTAAATGAAGGTAATTCTGATAAAATCACGTGCACTACTACATCATATACCTTACAGGGAAAAGGGCTCAAAGATTTTTGAACATTAAGTGTTTGTTGTTTGCAAAGAGATTGGAAGTCCGTAGGGCCTACAGAGCGCCTATAGAGAGACGGCTTGAGAGCCAAAACTCGTGTGTCGCCTATGCGCACGGCGCACACGTGACAGTCAGTAGCAATCAGTACTAGGGATGTTGCGGATGCTGATTTTTTGACATCCGCGGATGTGGATGTTAAATGGCTCACATCCGCGGATGCGGATGCGGATGTTTTGTAGGTACATTAAAAAAAGCCTCAAATTTTGTATTAATTATTGAAAAAAAAGGACAGTTTAATATTTAAACATAAATATAGGCAAATTATACTTAATAAACAATAACTTTGCTGCCTTTTCCGGGTTAAGACGATTTCTCAGCTATTATATTAAAATAAATAATAAAAAACATCGAAATAAAGACACTTGCTTACCTGAGTCGTTGTTTTTCTCATGCATTTTTTTATCAACTTCACCGCTGAACAAATTAAATTCATCCGGGTGCATAGATTTGAGGTGGTTTTTCAACGAAGTTGTTGTACGCCCTTTGCGAGAATATGTTTTAATGACATATTTTACATTGAGCTTTTTCTTGATCACGATCGTCAACTTTAAAATAAGTCCAAATTGCACTTTGCGACGGCGGCGCCATGGTCTTTAACCACCGAACGAAACACTCAACACAACTAATCAAATCACTCTTCACAATGTTTATTTACTTATTAACTTCTCATTATACGACACCTTTCGTCCTACAATAGCATGTCAACACTAAAATCAAAATAAACAAACTCGTCATTTCTTGTCGCTATCCTTCAAGGACACAAGAGCACTATCGACGAATCACGAAAAAGTAACAATATTCCTATTGGGTTTGGGTTCCTAATGGTGAAATTGCCTACTTTAACTAGCACGTGCGCCATTACCGAGACGTTCCTGCATCGACTTGTTCCACATCTGCATCCGCATCAGCTCCGCATCGACTTGATGCGGAGGCGGATGCGGGTGCGGATTTTGAAAATGATGCGGAAGATCCGCGGTTGCGGATGCGGATGCGAATATTCGCAACATCCCTGATCAGTACCCCTTGGGCCGTCATGGAGTAATAATAAAATAAAAATACTTCAAAAATGCCACATTGCTCAATAATCGGGTGCCGCAACGAAAGCAAATTTGTAAATAAACAAAATTCAAACGTTTCGTATCACAGGTAAGTACAAGTAAATAATATGTAATTAATTCAATATAAAATTAGTATGGGCAAGAGATATAGGGAAGAGAGAAGAGACACGACGCTGCATTTGTTATCGAGGTATTTGTTATTTTTAAGAGGTAGAGGTATCTTATGTATGCGGACACCACTTCCTGTGTTGCTTGAATGTTCTACTAACTACCGCTAATAATGATTGTATATTTATCTGCAGTATGATTATTTATTTCCTCGCAAATGTGGGGAAAAACATTGTGTGTATCAAGAGCCGTACAAGAATTACGACCTTGTCTTCGACTCAACCTGTGACTTAAATTCACATTCGTTCGTAATATTTTGTTTACTGCCCTTAATACACACTGTTCTATACCGTTCGTGTATGTCACATAACTGTAAATACGAGTATTGTAAAGAAAGAGAGCGCGTTATGTTTTATCTGAAAGATAGCTGTAACTGGAGATTGTGAAACAGGCCCTTAGTTAAATTATTGTAAATAAAATATGTAGTTAAAATTGCGTCAATTCTTTATTTTCTCTTCTGGTGTTAATAATTAAATATCCTCTTCTTATGTTGTACTAAGATAGTACTAGCATCGCTTCATTATAGAATACTGATATAAGAAACAATTCACTTAAACCATAACGCAGTAATAAAATGAAATAACAATGAAGTCATTTGAGTGTCTGATTTTGAAACAGACGTTAAATAAGGTAGGAAATAAAAATATTTCCATAACTTTATTTCATGTAATTTTTAGTGAAATGTTAATAACTGCTCCTAATCTATCGATATACAATATCGACCCATATCACAACCTTATGAATAGCACGTATTGCAGTTTTGAGAATAACATGTCAAAATTACCTGACACGGTCGATTTCTATGAGAATCAAAGTCAAAGGCTCCTCTATTATGTAAGGTTGTCACATTAAGAGGTCCGTGCTCTGTGGTTGTTTGAATCCATTGCACGTTGTATGCAGCCACTAAAAGCCTTAGACATCCTAACTGATTTTAAATATCTCTAATTGATCTATATTATTTATTATTTAAATTGAAAGAGATATACCTATATATGCTTAGTACCCTTGCAATTATAGTCGATTGGTAACTCTACATTCCTTGTTTTTGTGCCGGCATTGCTTACCGACATATCTTATGCCGCTTTTTCATAGACGTGATAGCAAAGTTAAGCTATGATTTTCAGTAAAGTTTATCTAAACGCAGCTTTCAATTAAAAATGAAAAGTTTCTACAACATACCTTAGGAAACTTTTTACATTTTATTTATAGTATGGATTAAGCAATCCAGTACAACTCATTTTGCCATACAACAAGGTTTGAGAAAACCATTTTGAAATTTCTAGCTGAAGTCTGAAAACGTTGGGTTTAAAAAAAATATATAAATATTTTTTTATTCATTCATAAAAATATTGTTATATATTTTTTTATCTAATTCCAATTATCTAAATTCCAACTGGGTGCAAAATGCGCCGATGCACGCCAAGTAGCGCACTCAGTAGTCGACTGTTACTTATGCAGTAAAATTAATATTAATAATTTTTTATTCATAGTCTATTCATAAAAATATTATTATATTTCTATTTTAGCACAAATACAGTAATATCATTTTAACTTGAAAGTCTTAGGCTCAGAAAAGGAGAACTGACTCGAAATACAACAAAGCTATATTCTTACTGCTAACCAAAGATATCAGCAACTACAGATATGCATTCTAAAATTATAACGCCTATTATGCTTTTATGTCATATTGTCAAACACTCAGCCTGAAAAGATACATATATCAATTACTAATCCTCCTCCCGCGAGTTTGTCAAATATCAAGGTCTTGTACATCATAAAAGTACATCATACATACCTACATAAACTCACGCCTGAATTTCAAAAAGGGTTAGGCAGATAAACTGCTTACTTACAGTGACACTTTTAGGGAAATAAACAGTTTAAAGATACCGACATTTTGCATTTTTGGTGCATTGTAGTTAAGTTAAAGGAATCCAGGGGCCAATTTCAGTTGAAACGAGTAATAATATGTTTTAACACAAACCTTAACTGACCAAGTATCTGCTTTTAAATTATTTATACCCTATCCCTCAATTCAAGTACACTGCATCAAAAATGCTAGAAAATTTACGATTACTGTTAATTAAAAATATTGTTAATATTAAGAATGCAAAGCGATTTTTATAAGGGTGCCCGTCATCGAGCAAAACGTTGCCTTTGGTATTTATGCCAGGCTGACACCATTATAATGATATTTATTTTGTTAGTAGTAGTAAGTTATTTATGCCATGCAAAAAGCTTCAAAAAAGCTACTACAGTTTAATAACACAATCACGTTTAAATTTAAATGTACCTTGTTAATCTTCGTCACGAGTTTTATGGACACGCTGAAGTTTAGTGCCCATATGGAAGCCAATTTGCTTAGATTAGTTTCGTATGCTGAAAACGGGGATAATGGGATATATTCGTTTTTAATGTAGCTTCTAATTAACACTAAAATTTAGTAGGTGGAATAGTCTTGCACACTATTGTTTTTATCTATGGTCTACCCATGATCTGTCTTGAGCTCGAGATGGCACGAAAAAGCTTTATTAAAGAGGGTAAGGGTGATATTTCCAACAATATGTTTTATTAATTGTAAATTAATCGCATTTCTTTATTTTAAAACTACACTTTGAATTAAGATATAAAAACGATTACTGCTCATAATTATCTCGCATACTTTGCAACCTCACAAAAAAAAGCATAGTTTTTTATAGCAGTGCATTAGGGTCAAACACAAAACGATGTTCGGAATTTAGAAAACTCCCGTGAGTATTAGACATATTACATATAGACATAGACATAAAATAGCTCGACATGTTTCGGGACGGTCCGCGCCCCATAATCATGAGTGAGAAGCGCTTGCCGCGATTGCTCTGCGCACACTGCAAGTCGAGCTATTTTCGACTTTATAGACGTGAGTAACCCGGTCTAAGTATATTAAGATGTCCGGAATCTTTTCGGTGGACTTTTCAAAAGTTAAGGGCTATGAAGTTTGATTTTCTTATTGAATCCACATTAAAAAGTACTCCTTTTCTGTTGAATTGTATGATACAAATCATGACTACAAAAAGTACTCCTTTTCTGTTGAATTGTATGATACAAATCATGACTACATGTACACAAGCTTTTCTGTGGTTAATAGTTAACAGCTTTTGGCTATGTAGTAATCATACAATGCAATAGAAAGGGAGTATTACCCCTTATTTAATGTAGATAAGGCTTAAATATCAATATACGGTTGTCGTTTGATATTAGAGTTTTTCTTTCAGTTACGAAATAATTCACTTCCGGCCTACTAACTTTTGAACTGCAAGTCCAATGAATATTTAAAAAGTATTATCCCTTTAGTAAAATGGCGTATATGAGTCGCAAGTAATTTTAGCGAGTTATGATCATATTATCTACTAAACCAGTTTTAGCTTCACTTATTGTGACGGAAGGTTAACTACGGAACCCTACACTGAGCGTGGCCCGACTTCTTATTGGACGGTTTTTTACCATTTTAGTACGGAACCCTAAAAATTAGTACTAACACATTGCATTCTTGATGGATCTGAACTAGTGGACAATTTTCCCACCAAAACCAAGTTACCTCTTATTTTTCGAGCAGAAACGTCTGCAAACGATCCCAAATTTGAAGAAAGTGACCACTCGTGACCCCGAATTCGGCCCGGGGGATACGGTGGACAAATTCGCGGCCATGGGTATGGTCTCCGTAGCTCAGTTGGCAGAGCAAGTCGCGGGTTCGAGTCCTGCCCAAGGTCATGAATTTTCCCACTTTACTATTATTTCCAGGAATCCAAGTTTGAAGGAATTTTAATTAGACCTCAATGTCATTATCTACATAGCGTTTGCCCAGCGTAAACCACCTGGGATCCGCTTTGGCCACTCTATCAATAGTTCCATGAGAAAAAGTTTAATTATTCTGCGATTCGTAAATATCGTTCGTTTTTATTTTTTGCCGCTACAGTAAGTTTGATATTGATTGCACTCCACCAGGATTGCGATCGGAGATTGAAATAGCTTTAACTGACTTTCCGAAAATATCAGAGGTAAAATCAGCCAAAAATTCATATACCTACATAACAACTATAAATGCGAAACCTCTATCTGATACTTTTAACATCTAAACGGTTATTTTTTAAAATTCAGGACCTACTCAGTCCAAGCCGTAAGGCAGGGCTTCTGTTTTGAATATCCATGCTCAATTGTTTTTTTTACATTACAACATAGATTTTTTAAAACTCTTGTGTATAATGATCCACGCTTCTTTTCCTGTGCAGCGCAGTATGACACCGACATTAAATTAGTTGTCCGCTGTAAAAAGTTTTAGGTACCGTTTCAACAGATTTTTTTTCCTAGAGCTTAAATTTTCCCCATTGGTAAGTCATCGACAAATATTCTTCGAAATAGTTTAGCTGCATATACAAATAATGATAGAAAATGGTCTACAGCGTGGGTATTTGATACGGGTGAATAATTAATCCAGCTACAGTAATAATAGATAATAATTTCGTTAAATTATGTTATTAATTAGTAGTTATGATTTTTCTAAGGTGCGACAGAGCTGCAATGTATGTCTTTCAACTTTTTTGACATGACAAATCGCCGGAGATAGTGCAATACCTCGTAACTAACAAAGTCCATAGAGTTCAATATTCAAACAACTGACAAGTTTATTGTATCCTATTGCATTTGTTAGTTACGCGGTATCGCACTATCCCTGACGAAATGACACTGACATGATACTCGTATGACATTTAGATAGCTACATTAATTTATGTGGATGCAATACATTGCGTGCTGAATTATTATGTATGAAAAAAAACAGAAATTAATGTAAATAGGTTCCCTAGGTCCAATAGTAATCGTCTTTAAAATATTCGCCCGCATATACCCACGCTGTATAACGTCGAAGTAATAAATAATAAAAGTTTTTTTCTCTCCAGAATATGCCCTTCGAAGTTGCGCGCGCAGCGCGCGTAGCTAGTAACATATAAAAATAGTCCTGGGATTTTATTTCGTTACTTACTTATTAATCCAGTTACTTTATACATTTTCCGTATGCGTCAAAGCGGGTAGTTGTGATATTTTGCAGACTTGATGTCGGCTCAAATGCAGCGCAAACTTTATCAAAAATAGAAAAACTACGAAATATTCAAACTATTTTTAGTTTTTAAAGTTCAATTAAAAGACCGTAGCTTTGAAAGTGTATTAAATTAAAAACAATTTGAGCTACCTTGTATCACCGTAAGTCTTTTAGATTTTGAGAAACGATGTACCAAAAGTGATCTTTTTCATCAATTTTGAGTTTATCAAACGTTTTCAGCTTCAACGTAAATATTATCATAAATTTTACTTACAGGAAAAATATAACATTGACCCTGTATTAATTTTTTTAAAATAAAAAATACTTTTCTGAGTAAATTTGAAACTAAGCCAACTTAGATTGTTTTATTATTCTTTCAATTTCTATTATGTCATGCCGTAAGTACCGTCTTATAAATAAAGCTAAAAAATTTATTAATGTGATAAAAAAAATATCAAGGAAAAACAAACTCGCATACTAACTCCATTCCGTGCAAACGAGTGACCCCAATCTGTCGATCAACTGGCTGACATCAAATTTCTACTTCTTGGTGAATTAGCAAAATAACATTTGTACGGAACCCTCGGTGTGCGAGTCCGACTCGCACTTGACCGGTTTTTTTAGTTGATAGTATCAACCTGCTGTTAAGATCAAATGCCTGCATGGGACCAAGCAGTTAAAATGAATAAATTAATTAGAAAACGACCTAAACAAAATGGTTGTAGGAGTCCCTGCTTGCACTGCTTGTTTTTGTTAAAAGTGAAGACACATGGTAATCACAGTTACATTTGTTTTTCATTTATTCCGGATCATCCTCAACCGGTTCTATCATCAAGGGCGCTGCGCGCGGCAAGAAGCTTAGATCGCCCGCGCGCGTTGTCGCACACGGTTGTTGACGCTTGATAATAGCATCCTAAGATGTCCCAAACATGTCGCGCATAGTGACTAAAAATACATGCGTGTTATTCTTAATTTTATTATGATACCTTTAAAAATATTTAAATATAATTAGATTTTGTTATTAAAATTTGAAAACCCCATGAACCAATTGAAATGCTTGCTTCGAGAAGTTTCAAAAGCATCAGCCTATGTGTTTTGACCAAAATTCAATTGAAATATCATAGTGATTGTTCCCTGAATAAAACAGGCACCAAGCCATCTCCGCAAATTTACCGAGAAAGGGACACTTATCGCGTCGCCGCTTTGCTAATGGAGTGTCAGTGCCCTGCGGATGTATCGCTTTTAACGCAAATAACTGACGCGGGACTTTGATTTTATCGGCGGAGTTTTGTACAGAATTGCTTTCTTACTTGTGTTTATTTGTATGTTTTCTCTTTTACGATTTAGTGGTTCTTTGGCGGAAGTACTTAATGTAATATCGTGACAAAAAAGACTTCATGATTTAAATCTTAATCTTATAAATAGCAATATTGGTTATTAGAGACATAATTTTGATGAATAGGTTGACGCCTTGGCTCATATGTCTGTTAATTTCGAGTTTAACAATACAATATTTTCCACTTACGCTTATTTTTCAACCAGCTTCAAGGAGGTTCTCTATTTCGTGTGGTTTTCTTTATATTTGTTTGGGTTTTATGAAATAGAAGGCAAACGATCCATCTCTATCTCTTTTTTTCCTACCAGGGCCGAAAGAGCTAGCAAATCTAAGTAGAATTTACATAAAATTTTCCAAATCAAAAAATTAGTTGGTAAATTACTTTAAAAAAAACCGCCCAACTGAATATAGGTATGTTAGGTTTACTGACTTCACTCAAGAGTTGAAGCCCATGGAGATATTTATAAGGCAATCAAGATGAAATTTTGTTGATTCTCCTTAAATATGGTCAAATTACTGTCCTAAAAAAGAGCATTCTAACAAGTACGTGTAGGTGCCTCTTTTTTAGGTAGGTCCAAGGCCGCATGTAACGATTCACAATATCTTGAATATCTCAAATCCTCCTTTGCCTCCGGGTGCCTCTCGTGACCGTCTATTTCAGTGTTCCGGCAATCTTTCTATCCTTTTTCAACGAACAGCCTCATTTCTAATTCATTCATTATTCAGATGCCTTGCCTCCGAAACAATCTTTTTCCTAAATCAGTAAAGCCTTGACGCATTTAAAAATCTGTGCGTGATTCTTTTGCAGGCAGAACCTTGTAAACTTATTATATATTTGTATTCCGCATCGCTTTATTGCTTTTCATAATAGTGTGCAAATACGATGTGTATTGCTAATTATTTACATTCATTTATACTTTATATTTTGTGAAAATAATTATGTAGCTTATAAAGGCTCTGGCCGAAAGTATGTAAAAGGTGGTTTCAGTTAAATGTTCTGGGATTTAGATATGTTGTAGACTTCAGTGCCTTGGAAAAAAGTCTCTATGAGTGCTACTACGGTTTCCGAGTCCCTTTCAAAGTTTCTACTGATTTTGTACCCGTGCAAAGTACAAAGTGTCGATGTCATTGTGAAATTATAGTTGATATTCGATTACGCTTTGCCCACAAACTGTGAGATCGCAAGCCTTGAGGATGCTAAAAATGCTTTTAAAATTGCCTGCCCGGGCAAAGACTTTCCAGATAACCCAAAATCACAAAGGGGTTGGGAAAATGTTAACTGCGATTTAACTTACAATTCTCTTTTAAATAACTCTACAGGTTTACCAGATCATGAGGCTTTTGGCGGTCGGATCCCGGGAAGCTGGTTACTGGCTTCATGCCCATCCTTCGCCTAATACTGGTACTTTCTTGGATCCGGCCTCCCTTAGACTGGCGACTGGTTTGCGACTGGGGGTTTCGGTGTGTGCGCCACACTCATGTCCTTGTGGCACAGACGTGGACACCATGGATTGTGTTGTAAAAAAAGTGCAGGCCGTTTTTCAAGACATGCGTCTCTTAATGACTTAATCCGTCGGTCTCTTGCCACCATCATCGTGCCTGCTCTTCTTCAGCCGACTGGCATTTTCAGGGATGGTGGCAAGAGACCCGACGGGGTGTCCTTGGGTCCTTGGAGTTTGGGACGGAGGTTTCGTAGAAATCGCGAAACGTCTGGTTGATGTTACTGGTGACCGAAGAGCTGGTGGCTTCCTCGCACAACGTATCAGCATTGCTGTACAACGAGGAAATGGCGCCATCATCCTAGGTATAATGCCTCAAGGCCCTATTTTAGATTTAAGGTAGGTAGAGGTAGGTAGTTAGGTAAGTTACACTTACTGTATATATTTCGAAAATAAATGTTTTAAAAATTACGCTTACATTTACCTATATAATATTTGTATAATAAATTAAAGTTATCTTCACGCCAAGTCCGGGGCGCTCAGCGACTCCTTGGCCCAAAGCACAGTACGGCTGCTTTTCGTGGCAGTTTTCGATACGCTGCCACGAAGTGTTGGAATGATTTGCCACCACCAATTAGAAACTGTAAGTCGTTAGCGTCTTTCAAAGTTAAAGTTAAAAAATATCTTATCGACCTTCAAATTTTAAAAACATGATCAGCGTACTGATCAGTCTCGCTCGGGCGTGCGCGCGGAACGCACTAATCGTGTTATCGAAATGTCGTCGAATATTTTAAAATGTGTTAGCTGCAATATTGTCATTAATGAGTTGTTAGTATTCGTGCAAAACAAGTACGTTGTTATGGATAACGAGAGCCTAATACGCATATGTGCTTCAGCGTTTAAAGAAGATGAAGTGGATACAGCGAAAAAAATGTTATTTGCTTCTTTAAAAAGTAAAAAGAAGAAAATTGCGAGAAGAAATGACGAGAAAAAACATCGTGATCTCGAGGATATCATAAGTGTGTATTTAGTGAGACGGATCCGGAGTTGCTTCCGATTTTTGTGGCCAAGGATTTAAATAAATTACCAGTCGTATATTTCGACAACCTGGACGCATCATCGTTACTAAAGGACATAGTACGGTTAAAATCAGACATTTGTGAAATTAAAACACTGTATGCCACGAACGAACGGGTGGATTTACTGGAAAATAAATGGCACAACGAGAAGTATGCATCGTTTCTAAGTAGGCACTCAAATGTAAACAATAGAAGAGGGGCATTTAATACAGTCGATAGTGGGCCGATTGGTTTTTTAAACCAAAGTGATAAGTCAGTTACGTCCGTTGAAATTCAACTTGACGATAACGGTCTCGCATCGTCATCACATCACAGCTGATCGCGAACGAGGTACCCGAACCAGCAGATCCGAGCGCTGGGTACGCGCGCTCCTTGTCGAACATTGAGGGGCAGGAGAGGCTATCTCACTCGCACTCGTCGCCTAAGATCGAAGCAGAAAGCAAACCGGTCAGCTCACCTGTGTGTGACGTTGACCACGGGAAACGCGAAATAGAGTCGACCGAAGCTACTGGACATAAAGTTCAAAATGTAATAACAGGCGACCATGGAAACAATGGAAACAATTCAAAGGAGACTATTAATATAAACAAAGAGATCTCCGGGGAAGCGTTATCTTTTGCGAAAATGGCTGGGAATGGAGATAAGTGGAAATCTCCAAAGCAGGATGAGGAATGGCAGAAGGCACAAAGAAAGCGGCTAAGAAACCGGTTTTTAGGTAGTAAAGGCAAGGCAGACCTAGGTGCAAGTACAAAGTTCAAAGCGGCGGATGAGCGGATTCCTTTGTTTATATCGAATGTCCATAAGGACGTCTCGGAGAAGGATATAATGGAATATATATAGGGGAACCTGTTCTACCTCGGTCAGTTTTTTCTTTTATGATTTTTAGAAAATAAATTAATAACCGCAAAACTGTTATTTATCCGAATACCATAAGATAGATTAATAAACTATCGAATATAATACGAAAAAAAAGGATTGGTATGTCTATTTTGATAGGCCACGTCGACGAAAAAAAAAGGGAAAAGTGTCCAAGGAACAACACCCCTGATGTTCCTTGGACATATCCCGTTGTACCTCGGACACGATATTTTTAATTAACTATATTATATTTATAAAATTATTAGGTATAATTTATAAAATTATAGCTATTTTTAGCATATTTATTCCATTCAATAAATTTTTCTAGTACAAATTATCTTAGAAAAATTACTCTGCAATTGTCATATTTTATTTTTGCGTAAAACAATTTACGAAGTTTTTCTAAGACTGATTACTTGATAACTTAAAACGCAGGTAACCAATAATTAGATATTCAGTAAATATTGAACATTCTGTTAAAAAAAAAATTGCAGTAGCAGTTAGGTAGGGGCCAAGGTACAACATATTCTTGGTGTCCAAGGTACAACAAAATAACTTTTTGGATAAGTAAGCTTCGTATTAGCACTTCCAATTAAGATTAGGCTGAAACTATCCTACCACCAAGTAGTTAATTATCTTGACATTAACCTATTATATAAAAGTTTTTTGTCTAGCAGCAAAACATGAAATGATCAGCCTTGATGTA
Source organism: Lathronympha strigana (assembly GCA_949128165.1). Lineage (NCBI taxonomy): Eukaryota > Metazoa > Arthropoda > Insecta > Lepidoptera > Tortricidae > Lathronympha > Lathronympha strigana. The sequence continues at coordinate 27,069,618 of OX421901.1, read as the reverse complement.
AAGTTCTAAATACCAACTTTTCATGACACCATTCATATTTTATTATTTTTCTCGAGATACTACCGGCCCTCAAGTTTCGTTGATAGTTGATTTTATTAGTTATCAAATAACGTTACAAATAAAGTAAATAAAATACTTTAATTACCCTGGCAAGGTAGAAATATTGCCAATTGTCCGAGGTAAAACTATGTCCAAGGTTCAACAGTTTCCCCTACCAAAAAACGGGTGAAAATGTAACTATGTATAAGATGAAATCACGAAGACCAAAGGACTATCATTCGTATAAAATGTTTGTGTCACAAAGAAATTTAAATACCTACATGGAAGGCTCATTTTGGCCTGCGGGCGTATCATTTAGACGTTTTGTTGACTTTAGGGAAAGGCAAGAAAAGTCGATTAGTGAAAAAATCGATATCGCGGGTGCTTTAAAAACCAGTTAATGTGTGACAATATAACAAGATTAGTTAGTTATAACTGTAAATCGTTGAAACGGTCAATTGATGGTGTGAGATCACTGTGTGCGTCGGCAGACATAGTTGCGATACAAGAACATTGGCTGTTAAGTGATGAGATGAAATTCCGTTACTAGGAACTGTGAGTGAGGACTTTGCGTATTCAGGTTCCTCGGCGGTTGACGCGGGTGCCTTACTTATAGGGCGCCCATATGGCGGTACCGGGATTCTATGGCGTAAGAATGCTTTCCAGTCGGTGTCAGTAATTAAAACTGTAAGTACTAGAATAGTGGCCGTAAAGTTAGGCCTACGCGACCGGTCAATTCTAGTGTTTAGTGTTTACATGCCTGTCAATGCAACGGAAAATCTGCCTACGTTTACAGAGTGTCTTGGAGAGGTTAGTGCTATTATGGAGGACAATAGTGATGTAGAATTAGTGTATGTACTTGGTGACTACAATGCGCACATTACGGAGTTATTTTATAGGGAACTGAACCAGTTTTGTGTGGAACAACAGTGGCACTGTGCCGACGTAGAATTACTAGGCATATCGTCGAATACCTATACGTACACTAGTGAGGCGCACGGTTGTCATAGGTGGTTAGACCATTGCATAGTCACGAAGTCAGCTCTAGAAACGGTCAGAAATATCACGGTAAGACAATGCGTGTACTGGTCTGACCATTTTCCCCTTATTGTCGAGTGTGATTTAAATAAGGTACAAATAACATGTAAAAACAGTAACCCAACTGTGGATAATGTGATCTGGGGAGAAAGAGAGGCGTCTCAGGTAGGTCTGTATCATTATTTATGTGAGGAAAGACTTAGGCTTATCGATTTCCCCTGAGAATGTACTGAGTGTGCTGATGGAATCTGTAGGAATAATACCCATTTTATTATACTTGACAAAATGTATGGCACTATAATTAATGTGTTAACGGAAGCGGCCAAAAATCATGTAAAAGAAGGCTTAAGAAAAAACACGTTGTAGGCTGGAATAGGTATGTCTCGGAGGCTCATAGGAACGCGAGGGAGAAGTTTAGGTACTGGATTTATGCTGGCAGGCCACCTAACGGAACGGTACATCTAGAGATGGTTGAGAGTCGGAAGCGCTTTAAGTCTAAGCTTAAATGGTGCCAAGACAGGCAAGAGCAAATTAAATGTGACATTTTAGCCACGGCCCATTCAGCAAAGGACTTTAAGGGCTTCTGGAAAAATACCAGTAGATTGAGGATCAAGCCTAGGGTTCCGGTGAGCGTCGGAGGCATAACCGAAGGGAGAAGCATCGCTAATAAGTTTAGGGAGCTGTTTACAGTGTCGTCCGAATACACACCCGCGCAAGAGGAGGGGGGAGGTACTGAGGCTGCCGTGGGAGAAACTACCATATCTTTTTCTGCAAAACAAGTTGAAAAAGTTATTTTTAATATGCAGAGAGGTAAATCGCCGGGGCACGACGGTCTCAGTATCGAACACCTAAAATATGCGGGTGTACATCTACCTCGGATTTTAGCGATGTTTTTCACTTTGTGTATAAGGCATGCATACCTACCTGAGCAGCTAATGAAAACAGTTGTTGTCCCACTTGTTAAGAATAGGACGGGGGACGTTGCAGATTTTGCGAATTATAGACCTATCTCACTGGCCACCGTAGTAGCTAAAGTGCTGGACAGCTTGCTTAATGATCACCTCGGCCAGCACATACAACTCCATGATGCTCAATTCGGGTTCAGAGCTGGAATGTCTACTGAGAGTGCTATTTTATGCCTGTAGCAAGCTGTCAGGTACTATAAGGACAGAAACACACCTATATTTGCGTGTTTCCTTGACCTTTTCAAAGCGTTTGACCTGGTGGTGTATGATTTATTGTGGGAAAAGTTACGCAAAACAAAGGTCCCTCCTGAGTGCGTTTCCCTCCTTAATAAATACGCAGATTTGTGTGATTGATTTCAGAAGTATGTATATAGTTCATACCTTCTAGATGTAATTAAATTGATATAAGCCTAGCGATTGTATTAGGTATATATAAAGTGTATAGAAATAGATTATAATTGTAATTGTACGGTAGGTATTCACTTGCGTTATTGTTTATATTTTTTTCTTTACAGTTACAGTTTTTCGGCGGTTTTATTTTTTTGTTAAAAAGTTTTTATTTTATAATTTTTCTACTATAGAAACGACGATCCGTTGAATGGATTTTAGGGTTATGCAACTCAATCCAATGGTTTGGTCCAGACTTTAATAAATATACGGCAACCGCAGACTTGTTTACCTGGCGATTTTTGACAGCTGCAATATGTTCCTTCAGTCTTTCCGCCATGGTACGCTTCGTGTGTCCGATGTAGGAACTCCCACAAATGCAATCAATATTATAAACACCAGGTGACTGGTACGGGATAACGTCCTTCTGCGATCTTAGTTTGCCCGAAATCTTGGATAAAGGTAAACAGATAATTGGATTGGATAAAGGTAAATAGAGTACTCCGCTAGCACTGTGCCAATCTTGTCTGTCACCCCTTTCACATAAGGTAAAAATGCCGGTTGTATCGAAACATCAGGATGCTTCCCTCTTATTCTTCGTCTTGGCTGCCACTTTTTCACTTTATACACATTCCATCTGAGTATCTCCTGATTATGTGACATCTCGCTCTTTAAAAAATCAGGGTCACAAAGGTCGTGTGCTCTATTCACTAAAGAGCTGACAACTGACTGTAGATGGCGGGGATGGTGGTGAAAACAGGTGTGCGTCGGGTTCCTAAAAACAGTATGCGTCAGGGTTCCGTCTATCCGACCAATAACTTCGACGTCCAAAAAAGGCAAACTGCGCTGGGCTTCCAATTCATACGTGAACTGTATTATAGGATGAATCGAACTGATATACCGGAGAAGTTGCTCCACCACGTGCTTGCCACCTTTCATGATACAGAAAACAATATCCACATATCGTTTCCACACTCTCACTGCCCAAGGCTGCAGGTTTATAATGGCCTCGATATGTTCCATCCAGATTTTTGGCCAAAACCGGTGCTACAGGACTACCCATGACAACCCCGTCAATTTGGAGGTTATTTTTTCCACCGTATAGAAAGTAGCTGCCCTGTAAACAGTTCCTTAACAACATCATGACCGACTCCGATATACCAACCTCGCACAACTTTTTCCTGACAACTTCAAGACACTCCTTAACTGGAACATTGGTGAAAAGGGACTCAATATTGAAACTCACCATTATGTCATCCGGTTCCAGCGTTATCCCTTTGTGAGTGTCTATAAAGTATAAAGTGACGAGAGTCCTTCCACGAAAGACCAACAAGCGGCTACAACACCTACGTAATATGCTTCGCAAGATCGTAAGTAGGAGAAGAAACTTGACTCATGATTGGCCGCAAAGGCACGTTAATCTTATGTACTTTCGGCAATCCGTACAATTTAGGCGGTTGGTTACCGGTAACTGGTTAAAAACGTCTTCCCCGAACAACTCCATGTAGTCCCTGATGGCGGCCCTAATGCGGCAAGTGACCCTACAGTTGGGTTGCACGTCATAGGTTAATATACAAGACTATCATCCAGTAGATGTCGTATCTTGCCATTATATTTAGATCGTCGAGTCTACGGTGGCATTCCCCTTATGTGCCTTAAGAACCAGGATATCCTCATTTCCCTCCAGGTTCTTAACCGCCGTCCGCTCTGCCGCAGTAATATTACACTTTGGCAACTTAGCTTTTCTTAAAATAACGGAAACATCCTGTCTTAACCCTTCGGCATCACACGACGGCACCTTTCGCGTTATGGATGTAGGTTGGATGAGGTTAACGTCAACTTCAGCCAGTCTTTCTCCGGGACCACGGGGGCAATGTCACCCTTGAAACGTCGGAGGTTTGTTTTCTAAGTTTTTACAATTCTCGAAATGTTATAATTTTAAAGAAAAAAAAGCCACTAATTGGACTTCCCGGTAAAAGTTAAAGTAAGCGAATTATTGCAGTTAACTTCAACCATATTAATCACCATATGAGTGAAAAGTTAAGGAGCTCTCTAAATGCATCAGTGATTGCATCATAAGATCACAGCTAAAATCACAAAGCTAATGAAATAATTTGCCATACACACGTTCGATAAAATTAAGCAGTTAGACAGTTGCAAAGCTTAATCAATACGATATATCCACAGAGCACGGACCTCTTTAGTGTGACAACCTTACATATAGAGGAGCCTTTAGCTTTGATTCTCATAGAAATCGACCGTGTCAGGTAATTTTGACATGTTATTGTCAAAACTGCCATACGAGTACGTGCTATTCATAGGGTTGTGGTGTGGGTCGATATTGTATCGATAGATTAGGAGGGTGGATTTCAAAAAAAGTGTACATTTCAAAAATAAAAATGTCCTCATCATTAAAAATTCTGTATAAAAATTAATATTGCAGTTACACGCATTCCAAGTAATTCATAATATAGCACACCTTATATTCTAATAGGATTTTTATACCGTTAAAGAATATAATCAGTAAAAGTATGTTAGAAAAAATAAAAACTTAAATATTGTTTTTTTCTCCCATACAAAATTCATATGTCCTCACGACACCCAGCGGTAAACAAAAATTCATAACTTTAGCATTGAAATGAATTGTGTGGTGATTTTTTAAGGAGTTCTTTAATATACACAATTGTTTCTAGAAAACCATTTTTTAGACGATTTCTGTATTATATGTTTAACAAAACCCTATGTTGAAATTCGGGGACAAATTTCGTTCCATTGTGTTACATGTGTTACGCCGTATCAAACGTTTAAATGCAAAATATGAACACCAGTGATATAGAACGTCTGGCAACAATTCTAGGTTGCCTCGACGCCAGCGCATATTTCGGTATCTATATTGGTTTTCACGCAGTGTGGTGAGGTAAAGTGTGTTTTTGTATTTTGTCGAAAAAATTACCAAATTTGGATCTAAGTTTAAACCAGGAAGCTTATTGTTTTTTCTCACTATTTTTACATAATTCGGTAGAGAAATTAGTTGACTATACACATAGGATCCACAAATCCAGAAATTATTTGTCTTCTTTTGTCTACATGAGGTGAAACACGTGGTGACACCCATTTTTGCTTCCATTGTGTGATTTTTGTGTTACGTAACTAAACTTAAGGATCGTTCACATTGCAATTTTCAACCAACTTCCAAAAAGGAGGAGGTTCGCAATTCGTCGCGTTTGAACACAATGTTCAAAAGTTTTTTACTTATTCCATTGAAGACATTATGCTCAATCAGAAAAAAAATATCTTACTAAGATTAAGTAGCAATAAGGTCGAAAACTGTATAGATATTTGAAGCTCCCTGAGCAAAAAATGGTAAAACAGCTGTTCAAAAATAGTGGATTTTTTCAAAAACTAATTAAAAAATTGAAAAAGTTTTTCACTCATTCCATTCACGTGGAAATGATCTTTTATTTTTCGTATCAAAACGTGTAAAAATATTATGGCAACTATGAAAAATCATATCAAAAAATTGAGCTAAATCGACCGAATTTATATAACGGAGTCATAAGGGCCTCCGTTAGCTGACGCGGATTACCCGGAATGGACACGCATCTAATTAGATATTGTATGAACGGGGCGCTTACTGACGCGGGCGCGTACGACTGATTTTAATAGCGAACGGGATCCGCGAGCGTGTAGCGGAGTCTCTAAAACATGTAGGTACTTAAGCCCGTAAAATAGGCGTCATTACAATGTATTTGAGTTCCCGTCAACCAATTTTAAGGTTTGCTCTTCGTTCTGATACACACTGTTTATTTTTTTTAGTATTTCAATAATATTTAAATAAAATTTCATCTTACTCTTTTGTAAGGCATATGACATACACTATCGATAACAAATGCAGCGTCGTGTCTCTTCCCTATTTCTCTTGCCCATACTAATTTTATATTGAATTAATTACATATTATTTACTAACCTGTGATACGAAACGTTTTAATTTTGTTTATTTACAAATTTGCTTTGGTTGCGGCACCCGATTATTGAGCAATGTGGCATTTTTGAAGTATTTTTATTTTATTATTACTCCATGACAGCCCAAGGGGTACTGACTGCTACTGACTGTCACGTGTGCGCCGTGCGCATAAGCGACACACGAGTTTTGGCTCTCAAGCCGTCTCTCTATAGGCGCGTCGCCCTAAGACTTCCAATCTCTTTGGATATATCGTTGTAATAAATAAATAACTTTTGAAACTTTTAATTTTTAATGAATACTTAATTAATTCATCTTTTCGACTTGTCGTATTTGACATATAGGTACTTTTTGATCGCGTTAGCGTATCGAGAAATTCGAGAGGTCACAATATGAAAGTAGCCGAATAGCCATCGGTCTAGACTTTATGATACCTACGGAAAACAATGAACAAGGAAACCCTTTTGGTATGGCGGCTCCTTTTGACTTAACAATTAATTTTGAAAGGGGAGCCACTCGAAATTTTGACTTACAAATTTGACAGGGACAACAAAAAAATTATTTAAAAAAATGGGCTATGTGGTCGAGTTTGGTATCATTTTCGTGTAAATTGAGGATTTAAAATTCATTTTTGAAATTTATTTATTACATTTCCAATTAAACATAACAACCCGATGAATCAACTTTATTAGAAAAAATCCGCTATACTTTCTAATTTAATTTGTCTTAAGCAAGCTCCTTTGCCGATGAATCTCCTGTACGCCGATGACATAGTTCTCATCGATAATACAGTAAGTGAGATACAGCACACACTACACCTCTGGGTCAACGCTCTGGAACGAGCAGGTCTCAAAGTCAGTCGATCTAAAACCGAACACCTGCATTGCAGGTTTACTGATAGAACCCAAACGTCGACTGTTTGCTACCCTGACTCGAAACCGGTACCAAAAGTTAAGCAGTTCAAGTACCTTGGATCAGTCATCACAGAAGATGGAAAAATAGAGGATGATATAGCGCATCGAGTCAATGTAGGCTGGCAAAAGTGGCGCTCACTGACGGGAGTACTCTGTGACACCCACATGCCTGTACGCACTAAAGGAAAAGTCTACAAGATGGCGGTTAGACCAGCGCTGCTGTATGGATCGGAGTGTTGGCCTGTTAAGGAATCCAATGTGCAAAAACTTCACACGGCAGAGATGAAGATGCTTAGGTGGTCTGGAGGGGTTACACGGCTTGACAAAGTGAGAAACGAATATATTCGTGGCAGTTTCAAGGTAGCCCCTATACCCGACAAGATCACAGAAAACCGACTAAGGTGGTATGGGCACGTTAGGGAAGAAGATTACGTGGTCAAAAGAGCACTGAATCTGCCGGAGAAAAAGAGAGGCAGAGGGCGCCCGCCGTCAACATGGTGGACCAGTATGGACCAGCTTATAAAAAATAATAATTTACCTGACCCGACAACCCTCGACAGAATCTCGTGGCGCAAAATAATTAGGAGAGCCGACCCCACCTAAAGTGGGATGGAGCAAGGAAGAAGAAGTGACTTTCTAATTTAATTTAGAGACTAAAACAATATTTTTGTGAGAAAGCTCTGTTATTGCTGATTATGAAAAGGATACACATTTTTATATTTACTTAAAAAATATGGCCCAAAATAAATAAATTGTAAGTATACTTTCGACCACAGCCTTACTTAATAGGAAACAACGATGTAAGTTGTTATGCCGATGGCATTAATAGCGTTTGCTTTTTTTTTTGTAAATGTCGAATACAACAAGTTGATTGATGTTTGGTGTCAAGCAAATTTGTTTTACTTTGCATTTTATGTTGAATTTATTTTCTTAATTTGTGTCTGCAGTCTCTAACAATATGGTGCAAGCATTTTGTGGTAAATGTAATTTTAATTATAAAACTCCCGTGAGTATCAGATCAAACATATTAAAATTCGAAAATAGCTCGACATGTTTCGGAACAGTCCTTGTCCCTTATTCATGAGTCATGCGTCTAGCCGCGGCGGCTGCTTTACGCACACTGCGAGCCCCAGCGCGGTCTGATCTGACGGTCGACTGAGGCAACGGCGCGGTGGGTGCGGGCGGCGCAGGCGTTACATTGACGTGAGTAACCCGCTATAAAATTTTAATTTGTGGTAAATGTGGTTGTTAAACTACACCGACGAAGTTTTTGGAGTGCTCTGTTTGCAGAACCCGGTATTGTCATAATTGTTTGGATAGTATTGGCGATAGCTTCAAAAATATTACCAACTAACATGTTACCCGTAGAGGAAAGCACTAATACTGATGCACAATCAATGCTCGCTTCTGAAATTAGGTTATTTGAAATGAAATGAATATACAGATGAATAAACTGTCAGACTGTGTCTCAAGATGCACCGATAGAATAAGTCAGTTTGAAGCCAGACTAAAAACGTTGGAAACTAAAATGAAACTTTTAGAGGAAAAGGAATTAGAAAACCACTTTCTTAAACTGAAAGTGAACGAGATCGAGATCATCTCAACAATCAGGAGAAAAAAATAACGCGAAACGAGATCGAGGTAATTGGTATTAAATAGTATTAATGAATATCCCAACGAGAATCCTATACATATTGCATTGTGTATTGCAGTAAAACTAGGTTTGAATCTTAAAGAAGAAGAGTTAGATTCTGTAGGTAACAAGAGTTGGTGTCCGTCATAAAACCGATGTCTCGGGCAGCACAAGACCACGACCTTTGGTAATTCGCCTGCTACGATGTGCACAACGAAATTCACTTTTACAGGCTGCTAAATCAAGGCGCAATCTAACTTCTGCTGACTAAGTGGCTGGCCCTCTTCACAAGGTATTCATAAATGAGTGGTTAACGAAGTCGAATCGGCTGTTATTTCGTCAGGCTCGGGCTCGTTCGAAAAAATAGGGATACATGTTCTGTTGGGCTAGGTTTTCGTATTTAATTAATCGTCAGGCAAGAAACTGGCCAGTATTATTAAGCTGTAAAAAGGTTTGCCGCTACATAACAGCTTTGTCCCTTACTTAAACTTTCTAGTTTGCTTATAATAAATCGTACAAATGTGACAAACTTAATAAACTTAATTAACTAGGAAGTAAAAGATAATGTTATTGTAACAATGAATGAAGTAGGGGACAAAATAGTACCACATTTGTTTGGTCTAACCTTTTTATTTAATATTCATACTCGGCAATCACGGTCTGTCAATTTACAGGCAGTATGTAATAGACTTTTGAGTGACATCAGAATGTCATTTAGTTTGTTTATTTATGCCACAAAATACACTAGATCAATTTTAAATATTAAAATTTTCTTGGGGTGTCTGAGGTTTTTGGCTCAAATCACACGTTGTAGATAACGGTTACATATAAATACATAAACAATTAAATAATAAACAAATAATAAAAACTGGGCAAACGTGAATCGATTTTTAAACATTCTGCGTGTGTCCGTATACTCACCTAATACCTCGGAGGGCGTGTCTAACTCGCGCTTCTACTAATTTACTAGTTGATTGTAAATAAATACTCTAGTTCTAGTAGAGGAATTCTAGCACGACCGTGCGTTCCATTTTAGCATAAAAAACAATTTGGGAAGAAATTTCATAAGAGTACCCTTCATTTAAGCTCTTAAGTTTATTATACTCCAGCCATAACAAAGGCGTTATTACAGCTAAAATATATTTGATTCTATCGATATTTACATTTTCCCTGAGAACATAGTGATTGTGTGACTATGCGCTGACACTTGTCTCAGCTGATCATTAAGTGGTCTTGAGTGAATTAAGTTCGAGAGATATCAAGAGTCAACTGGCATATAATATACGTAGGAGGACGGGGGAAAGTTGGACTACCTTAGATTGATACCATACGTGGTTAATAAGATTATATCGTAGGTAGGTATAATAATTATCATTTGCATATAAATTTAAGAAGATAATCCATACCTTCATGTAATAATTGTTTATACATTGCATACAAACATTGGAATTTATGTATTAAAAACTAAAATTCCATCAAAGACATTACATGTGAAAAGACACAAATCTCGCTCCGCAGTACGTATGGTGCAAAAAAGATTGGAGATGTAATGTTAAAACAAGTCGGTTATTTTAGTCAGTGGGTACCGCGGAGTGTCCATAAAACGCGACATCCACCAACTTGCCTATTTTATTGGAATCCTAAGTTCCTCTACGATTTGAAAATAGGCAAGTCGGTGGAAGTCGAGTTTTATGGACTCTCCCCCCAACCACTAAAATAACTGACTTGTTTTAGTTGTTTTAACATTACATCTTAAAACTTTTTTTGCAGCATACGTTCTGCGGAACGAGAAAATATCACGTTTGTTGTATGGGAGCCCCTTTAAATATTTATTGTATCTAATATTGTTAGTATTTGTTCTTATAGCGGCAACTGAATTACATCATCTGTGAACATTTCAACTGTCTAACTATCACGGTCCATGAGATACAGCCTAGTAATAGATGGAAAGTGGAGTCTTAGTACCTAATAGGATTCTGTTTTACCGTTTGGGTACGGAACCCTAAAAATGTGAAATTCAGCTTTCTTAATTAATTAATTTAATGTTGTTTTGCGACTTCCATGCGATTTTTCCCGTTTCTGGCATACATTTGTTGTAGTTTATTATTTTTAAGATGAGGTTGAATGTTTATCATGTCACCGCACTTTCACTTTTTTATTTCTGACTCATGACAAGATAGTAAATAAGATGGCAACTAGTCTGTAAAATAATATCATTTTTAAGAAATGCTCATTCACCTGAAGTACAAGTCATTTCCCAACATGTTACCCTAATTGATGTGACGAACCTTACAAATATCTCATAAATCATGGTACGCTATGGGTCGTTACTCCCACATATCCCGCCAATCGATATTTACGATCCCAACAAGTTTCCTCTTCTCGCACTATAGGACGTAGCGGTTACCTTGTTCTTGCTTTCGAGATTTGCTATGGTTTTCAGCTTCTATTAAACAATATGATAAGGTGTATGTAATTATTATGTTTTTAAAAGTTAATGTTTTTGATACTGTCAAAGGTTTCTATTTTCTGAAATAATTGTATAGTTTAACGATTAATAGAAAATGATTCATTCCATTTTTAATAAGTAGGTATACAATTTTTTATCATCATAAACATATTTTTTCTTGCTTAGATAAAAAGAAAACATACACAGGTGTTATTAATATATAAATTAAAGCATAATTGCAACACCAACACAAATACATAATCCGTAAATAAAAACCTCTTTAAAATAAATAAATTGGCCCACATCTTCCAAGCTAGGCAGGGTCCCTAGAAGGCCGGCTGCGTTGCTCCATTGGATAGCAATGCTAATCCGCTGGGCAAGATAATGGCCAGTCCTCTGGTCACCAGAAGCCTCAGCCAGGCGCGAAGCAATGCCTCTATAAAGTCGTCGAGCGCTTGGCCGCCACGGTCCCAGGGTTGCATGAATAAATTATATAGGTAGTTAACTCAAAATAATACATTCATAGTTAAAAATACGTAAGGTAAATGGCCCAGCGGATGACTTTTTTGCAGTTTATTTAAAAAAATATATATCGCTGTTAATATAACCAAAAATAAACAGCTCGTGACATTTGCAAATTGTGTTCAAAAACTTTTGTGGATACAATTAATTTACTATTTGAGAGACAGTTTCCGTAACTAGGTGGTTTTAGCGAATCTGTTAAAAACTTTTATCGTAAAAGTCATGATCATAACCACAATTACGCGTGTTTTTAGGAATTAATTATTAAAACTGTTGGATAATTTATTAAACTTTATATGTAGCGTACTTGTATCTAATTATTTTGATTAAATTACTATTTTGGAGGCCGGATCGTGGATAGAGGGAATTTGCCTGTCATTCACTGGTACAATTTCAGACGTAGCAGAAAACTAAAATAACTTGACAATGGTAAGAATGTAATACATTTTTTGATCCGCATAGCAAGCAGAAAGAAATGGATTACATATTTGCATAAGAATGCAGTCGGCATGTTTGATAGTTCAGAAGTTATTACTAAAAATGTGTGAATTCCCTCCTTAAAGTGTATCCACCGAGACGTTCCCCTCAGGTACTGAATGTTAAATCAGATTCATATTTTTTTGTTAACGGACTAAACAAAATTGACAATTTGTAAAAACAAGAAATATAGGCACTAAGCAGAATCCAAACACCAACATGAACTTAAATCAAATTACATTGTCCTTATCAAATTTACCGGAGCACTTCCCCTTGCGACTCTAACCAATCAGAGAATTCTATTTCATTCCTGACAAATACCCATTTCAAGAATTAATCTATAGCCGACCCACGGCCGGGACATAAAATATTCCTTTGCAAAGGGAAAGGAACAGGTACGCTCTTGTATCAGATGAATTCGATCTCAGGTGTGGGTTCTTAATGGATTCGATAATATGCAACTTGGTCAAAATTCATCAAAATACATTCGGGAATCAAACTGGTTCGTTTTTTATGGCTCCTACTACAATACGACTACTTATACGTATCACGCTAATAAAACGAGTATACACCCCGTTATATATATTATGTTCCGTTTCTTTGCGGTTCAGGTAGCAATCAGATATAAGTACAAGCAAAAAAAACGTACCTGAAGATGAAAAACGTGCTACAATTTAACGCTATTTTGCCATACCAGAAGGCCTAGTATAAAAGTTGTACGACATTAACTCCTCGACCGCGTTAGCGTATCGAGGGGTCAAAATATGAAAGTTGCCGGATGATTTAAATAAACGGCAAACATAATTTGAACTCCCGATACGCTAACGCGGTCGAGGAGTTAGTGTCGTACAATTTTTATACTAGGCCTTCAGGGCAGATTTTCTGATGGCTGCTACGATTAAATAGTTTTAACGCAAGTATGGTAATACAGTTTCAATTATATACTTTACTAGTACGTACCAAGGGTGCCTTTTTAGTAGTGTCGTTTGTACAAACTCAAGACAATTTAAGTGTTCTATGGTATTTATTGCTTTTCAAAGTAATCACTGTGTGTGTATATATATAGATAGATATTACGCAAAGACATTGTCTGAACTTTTCTCGGGTCAATAATTTCGGGTAGGCCACATTTTTCATAAAATGTTGCACCTTATGCAACATTTTTTGCTCCCAGAAGTGTACGTCTTTTTTAATTTTTAATACCTGGACTGAGTAATCAGAGCTAGTCCAGATAGCGAGAAGGCACAGATTTTTATTTGCAATGTTAATAATTATTCTGGTTCATTGTCACTCCCCGTAGAAGCACCTGTATTTGAACTTTCTATCTTTTTTAATTTTGGACAGCTGTGTCGAAGCTCAATCCAAACGCAGAAATAGGACACTCGACTTCAATAAACCCATTGCTCAACAAGCTGTCTGGTGAAGCTCCCAAATAGCAGTGTTCTGGATCTATGAAGAGACCACATTTTGGTATGTAAATGTTTTCCTGCGCACTAAGTTTTTCTAATGCCGTGGATTCGGCCCTTCGGTGTTTGATGAGGATCCCGACAACATTTTTTGGTCATCTTTTTGCCTTTTTTTTCGTAACAATTTTATTTGCCCTTTACGATACCACCGAGGTTTGAACTCACGACTTTTTGACCCATCCACAGACCATGGGTTAATAGAGGCAACGTTATTTAGATTGTAACTATATAAAACCGTTTTAACCAATGGAGCTGAATTTTTGCAAACCTTTGCAAATATTGATGCCGTCAAAATGCATCGACGTAGCTCCAGCCAGAGAGCACTCTCAGTTGTAGAATTATGGCACGTTGTATATCGTGTCGGTTAGCTGCTTGGTCCCGGAGGTTCTTAAGAAATAATGTTTTGCCTTGTTCATAATCCTCTACACTCATGTCTGGGCGCTGGCATTGTGTGCTGTAGTTCTCTCGTCCAAAATTTGTAATCCTGTGACTGCGATTAATTTTTTTGCCAGACCTGCAGATGTTTTGGGCATGTCTTGCAGCTTCAAGGCGTTTTAACGATTTGACAGGATTCCTTTGACAATTCCATTGATATCGGGTGCATTGGGGTTTGCTGGTATTAAATACAACAGCTGCGTAACAGCGTGCCGCATATGAGTTTTTTAAAGAAAAGTTTATCGTTTTCCCCCTACTAGTTTAGCTACGGTGCTATTGAATTGCTCTGCTCGGTTATTTGTGGAGCAGTGTACCAAGCTTCTGGAGTTGCTTGCAAGTTGCGCAGCATTTTTTTGTAGCTTTAAAATGAGGGTAGATACTTGGGGAATTAAATTTTGTTGCCTTTTCCTTGTCTCGGTACAGTAGCAGTTAGCACATTCCTTGTGATCTCCAAAAACGTGACGGGGGCTGTTTAGTATATCCTTTTGGGGTTTTAGTATTTTTTGTCCAACTGTGCAGTCTTCTGCATTTCTATGCTTGACTGCGGCGCAAATTGCTTTTCGTAACCTCGTTTGACGGTCTTCGCTTAGTGATTTTCTTTCTGAGTGCGGTATTGTGGTATCCGTCAAAAGTTTTAAATTTTCCCCATTTTTAATTTCTGAGCAAATGGTTAGTGCATTCAATTTTTTGAATCACAACGTCAGGATAAGGTCTGCTCTCAAGGATGGTTTTGTATGGGATTCACCCCATCAGCAAGTAAATTGTTATATATAAGGTTCCTGTTATTGATTGATTGTTTAAAACCTTCCACTAATATGGCTTGCAAATTTATGGAGACTTTGAGTTTGTTTTAGCTCTAGAACAGACAACGCAATATTTATTGCGAATACCTATATGATTAACCTTTCCCGAACGTATGATAGCTGCTACCCCAGATAATGCCGAATATTTCGACTTGTACGATCGTTTTCTCCAACAAGCGCCGACTTGTACTGATATAATATCAGTACAAGGGAATACTTAGCAGCTGAATTAATACTGTTATGCAATTTAGCAACTTCAACTTCTTCTTCAGCAGCTTTTTGCATCGTTTCTTCGGCCGTTTTTTTTTCCACATTGCTTCTACTTCATCATGACATTTACTGTACACACGGAAAGGTATAGTCGGCAAATCTACAGAAGCAGTCAGTTCGTTAAGATTGGAAAGACCAATGCCAGTAATAATGGTTCCAGAAACTGCTGAGGAATTAACGTCAAGTTCTTCTTTGTCTTCCGATGTTTTTAAAGAAAAAAATTATCCACACATAGCGCATTTTGCATGAAACGTTGATGACAAACCAACTTGTTTTTCTTTCAAAATATTTATTTGGCTAAATCTGCAGCCAAATGTTGCGCTATGTGCATCTATAGCATATAACTGCTCCATGAAAAACCGGAAATAGACTGTCCTCCTCCCTTGGATTTCTGGATTTATCTGTAACAAGAATAAGTGAAAGTGTTTTGTTTCGCTTTTTAAGCCACAAATAAAATGTAGGTAATCCATACGGTACACATTTAAAGGTACAAGTCTACAAACATAAGTTATAAAAGTAATTGTGTTATTAAGTACGATAAGAAAATTGATAAATTAAATGGCTATATTTACTATCAATTGAAAGAGATGTCATATACTACGGAAAAACTGACCAAGTCCCCCAGTGAGCAGAGCTGGGATCGAACCAGCGACCTGCTTTCGTGGCAGACGCCCTTGGTCACTGTTTCTGTAGTATATGACATCTCTTTCCATTTATAATGCATATACAGGGTGGAAATAGATTTTGGGTCAGTGAGGGCAGCTACCAGATCCCGTGCTGTCTTTCGGTTTTCATATGACTATCAAGTGAATATTTTTTGCAATGAAAGATGGATTTACATTTGTTACAGTATAGCTTGGACTCACTTTTAATTATTGCAGGGTGTTTTTTAAGCAATTCTTCATTTTTTTTTAAGGAGGCATGATTAATTTTAACACAAATATTAAATACTTACCTATGCTATGTTAAACAAGATAGGTAACTAAAAACACAGAATGTTGGGGGCGATCACTAGTATATGTATAGAACTAGCATCAATAGTTGAGTTTACCGACATAGGAACTCCCTACTTGTCAAATAATTTCGCTCCGCCGAATCCTATGTCTGTTCATCATGTGATGCTTTCTTATTAAGATACATATCCGCTTAGCTTGTAATACTTTATAAGAATTATTATACTTAAATGTCAACTCAACCAATGAGAGAAATTTAACTCAATTAGAACGCCCTTTTCTATTTCCGTCCCACTCACTTAGGTACGCTGTAATATTTTACTCCGCCATGTTGTCAACCAACGCAGTTGATCCACCACGAACGACGAAAAACTATCACTCCAATGGCCGAGTGAGAAAACCAAGTTCTCAATCGTTAAGGTTGGTACCTTGGACCAGGGCTACAGATAACGATTCGTTATTTGCAAAATGATTTATAAACTAATGACTGGTTTAAAATATTATATTAATTATTCCCTTTTTTATTATGATGCAATTATTAGTATGTTTTACGCATTTAAATGTGAAGTATACATAAAATAGCTCGAAAAATCTAAAGATTTTGAATGAATTGTTTTACTCAATTAAATATTCCTGGATTGACAGTCAATTATTATTAAACAAAACGCTGTTACCCATGTTTACTAATGCTATGAAGTGTCAAAACATCGCTCTCGCGAAAGTTTGTCCGTATTAAATTTATTTCTTATTATTTTGATGGATAAATTCAATAATCAATATTATAAATGAAACCGTGAATGTGATAAAGTGAATTCAAGTCATGCCGAAGTATATTTGTTGGAATATCATGTGAAATGTTCACAAACACTACGTCGGATTTTGTCAGGTTATTATTTTGTTTATTTTGCCTTCTTTAGCACTTTTAAATGGATCTCGCAGCCGAATTAGGGGTAGGGTAACACACCCAAGCGGGCGTTGTTTAACATCTAGTACTACTAATATATAGAAAACTCCCGTGAGTATTAGACATATTAATATACTTAGACCGGGTTACTCACGTCTATAAAGACCGTCCCGAAACATGTCGAGCTATTTTCGACTTTATAGACGTGAGTAACCCGGTCTAAGTATATTAATACTACTAATATATATTGCGAATAAAACCAATTATTTTATAAACGTAGAGTAAGCAGTACAATCATTGGCCCTTTAAGGTGAACGAGTTTCAACATTTTTCCTTCCCAAATAAGGTGCTAAATAGTAAAACTTTTGATGACAAGTTATCCCTAGAAATGTTGAGATTTTGAATAAATCACAACCATAAATATATTTACAACCAATTGTAAAATGCAAAAACCAAAAAATGGGACGAAAGCATATTCATTGGCGCGCACCTATGGTAGGGCAGGGTAGGGTAATCACTATACTTGTTTATTATTATTGACTATAGTTATGTGCCGAGCAGCTTTTTGAAGATATAGGTAAAAGTATAGTGATTGGCACGGCCAATGACGAGAAAGTATAATCATTGGCCCTGCCAACAATTAGTTACTGCTATTTTAGACGAAGAACTATTATTGGCCCAGAGGCCAAACAACCAGTCGTTCATATAAGCCTTATGTACTAATCATAGCCGGTTGATTTTTAGGTCATCGTAAGTCTTTTCTTACGAATTACGGCTTATAACGCTAATAGAAACTAAAACTAATATAAAGGAACACAAATATTACATTTTGAATTATAGTTTTCATATAAACCGTTTATTGCTAAGTGTTGTATGGAAGCGTATATGGACGTAAATTGAACATTGATGTAATAAGTAAACTACAGAAGACAACTGGAATATAATGTAGTTGGAGTTGGGTTTTCATTTTTTTACATAAACACTAAGGAAACATGCTTATAATATGCGTATTACTATTGTTGTAATACGCATATTCTAATTAATTATAAATATATCTTTATAATCTTTTTATGGCTGTATGACTAACGGGTCGTTGCGTTTTATGTCTTATTGAATTGAAACCAAATGTTTATGTTTATAATTCTGAATGTAATTTATATTCATTTTTAACTTTAAATTAAATATACATTTCTTCGTATGGGCGATGGAATGCACTACGTAACACGAGTAAAAATATTAGGTAGGTAGATAAATATGACAAGTCGTCCTTATTGCACAATAAGATTATGTAAACTCATGAAAAATAAGGAAAAATTGAAAGATTTAATTTTTATGCATAAAAACTATTTAACAATAATTTACGTTAACTAATAGGAAGTAATAGTCTTAGTAATACGTACGACCGTATTATGTCATATCTGCGAAATTTATTCTATTCGCAGAATAAAATGGCGTCGGACCGTGAATGTTTGAATAGTTTAATTTAACCTAAAATATTTTTTTTTTCGTTTACTTACCTAGTATCCTGGGATAAAGGGTCTTGATAAACAGACGGACGGATGGACGGACGGACAACAGAGTGATTTTATAAGGGTTGCGTTTTTCCTTTTGGGGTACGTAACTCTGATAATACATTTATTAAGATTTTCTGCGGAATTAGTTAAAAAAAATATGTTTATACTCACTTTGTGTGTCCATACAAGTCGTTTCCATACGCACTTAACACATAAGTTCCCGTTTATCTTTGTTTTTATTTCGGATGGATAAAATTAGGGGCTATTATATAAAATGTATATTTAACAATAAAATGTTACAATTTTTAAAATATACAGCTAATATCAAAGTCTAATCGCCGATTAACGACCAGGCCATATAAACGCAGAACTTACGTATAACGCGTTCAGGGAAGATGACAAAGGACCTGTCGCGTCGGGCTACGAAATCATACGCGGCAGAGGCTGCAATTTCCTGGCACTGAAGCCGTTGAACGCGACCGCATCCTGTTACTTTATACAATACGTCGGCGGTCGACATTTTAACCAACAATATACGGAATAACGGAACGCCAGCCGTAGCTTTCGGAATATTTACTCTTATTTGTGATCTGTAACGAAAGGTGACGGTTAAAAATAATTTAAAAATTGGTTTGCCTTGTACGGTTGGACTTTATTCTAGTTTTTTATACCTCGCCGACATCAAAATTCCGAAGACGGAGATTCCTAATTTCTATTGTATTTTTAGGTTCACTCGTGTTCATGGCATGACAAATGGATTCCCATCATTATGTCTCCACAGTCTATGAACGAGTACCTACATTGAATATTCTTACAAATTAAAATAGCTTTAAGTTTCCATCGCTACGCTATGTCTTATAAACACATGTACATTTAATAAAATAACACATAAATTATGGCAATATTAATGTTGAGTTGACATTAAATGTACGTGTTTACCTACTAAAATTTGACGCTAATACTCCCCAAATATTTTACCCAAATGGAAGTGCGGTTGTGATTAACGATGTACTCGTTAATCGGGGACCGAATTCGATTAATGACTCGATACGACTCGATACTGAGTAATGGAATGAAGTTGTAAACTAAGCTAGCTGCGCGAAACGATACCTATCAAAATTAAGCAAATTAGTTACCGATATTTTTAACAGATGATACTTTACCTACTTAAAACAATTAACTTCAGTTAAAAAATTAGAATATCTTTTCATGGGTATCATGTTTTATTTCATTAACAGAACAAAAAGAAAATTATAAACAATACACAAAACATAAAATGACAGAGCAATAATAAAAAAGAAAGCTATCAAACAAAACGGAATACCTCTAAAACCCTTAAAACTAGCTAAAATTAAGCCCTTTCTGAGCCATGCCGGAACCGAAGGTCACCATCACGCTCACAGCATTGCCACCCTGTTTGGCGATGTAGACCTGCTGTATGAGCTTAGACCCAGAATGGCGGTCGCTACCTCTCTTCCTTGGCTGCCTGCCTAGATCCCTAAATTTTATCATTTGAGCGCCTCGTGACCCCAGGGTCCGGCTGTCTCGACGGCAACTAGTATGAAATCATAAGACGGTTTTAAGGCTGAGTATTTGACGTGATTATTTTTAGCAACCACCTCTGCCGCCGAAGCAGCTATGACAGCAGTGTTCTTTAAATGGGACGCAGCAAAAGTACTGGCACATGTTGCATATGGCATCGGCCCCTCTGCTAGGGTATCAAGGTGAACCATAAAATAATTTCATATAATTCCGTCACCAAAAATAATCACCATGTTAACTGTTTTAATAAACAAATAGACTTATATCATTAGAATTTCATTTTGACGAATATCATTTGCCAACAAGCTTTTCGCCGATGATTCACTTGTGGGAAATGATTCAAATGAAACTTCGGCGAAATGAAATTATGCGATAAATTGGTTGGGAAGTGATATTCGGCAAAATGATTTTCGGAGATAATTTTAGAGAACCCGACTAATAAGACTTACAAACAAATTGAGTTGGTTTACATTGTAATAGGTAATGAATGAGGCTATATGTATAGTGCGTTATACAGTTACCAGTGGTTTTACAGCTAGTATAGTACCCGAGACAAAGTTATGAGGTTTGCTACTATAAAGCCGCTCAGATGCAATAAACTAACATAAACTTTTTTCGGAGAGATTATTACTGGGTAGAAATTATTTAAGACTTTAATTAATTGTTCCTTTATTTAAATAACATCTATAAGCATAGAGTGGTCAAAATAATAAACATAATGTAAAGATTAGCAATGTAAGCATTGAGCAGTCTAATTATGATCCAAGAGGTAAACGCACCGGCACGTCCCAAATATCTATACTAAATCGAGAGGAGTAAGGGCATGATTTAGATCACTGAGCTTTAACTGCTCGCCCACCTTACCCGCTCACCAACGACGCAAAATGAAAATTAAATTGGCACGCTACACAGGCTATGAAACGAAATTAAATTTGCATATCTGAATATATTAGTTAGAGGGCAAAGCGAAGCAGTATATAATTTCTTTTTAAATATCGATGAAACTGATCCGATTTGTATAGGAGGTAGTATTGAAATCTATTTTTTTAACCGACTTTGAGTATTCGACGGAGGCTGTTATGTATTCGTCTGTTTGTATTTTTTTTTAAGTTTGTTCACCGATTACTCCGAGCTCCTTCGTCCGATTTAGGTGTTTTTTTTTAACCAAAGGAGTTACCTCCAATTTGGTCCCATAGAAATATGGTGCTGATCTGATGATGGGATGGGATCCATGAGGAATCAAGGGAACTCTTGAATTTTTAAAGGCATATCGTCGCTGCGCTTGTAAAATCCAACATGTGATTTTTTCAGAAAAATAGAGTTTTATATATTTGAAAACTACTTTTAAAGGTGCACGTTTCTCAAAAACCCATTTTTTATTATTCAAATTGGTTCAGAAAAAGTAAAAATCAGCTTTGTAAAATAAGCCTAATTTAGCCACGCAAAAGGCACCAAGTGGTCCAATAGCACCTAGCGGCTTTTACCACGGTAAGTTTTCTAAGGATATTGCGCCTTGCGCTGGCACACAGCGGATTTAATAAACACGTGGGTAGCAATGTCATTGACAAAACATATGAAAACACCGTCATAGTATTGAATTTTATTATCTTTAAAACAATTACAACAGTGAACTAATGGTTACTGGCAAATTAATTGATTACATTGAGTTTGTATTTTTGTTTATTTATTTCTATGTACGATAAATCCGCTATGTGGTGGAATTAAACGTCAATCTTTTGAAACAATAACCCATTTTGTGCCTTGGCAAGCACATATTGTTTTTTACAACACAAATAAATTCCTATAGGTGCTAAGAATGTAAATAAAAAAATTGTAGCATCCAAAATAAGAAGTTAATATTTATGAAACTTATATTATTTAGTGTCCCATTGGACACTTAAATTTTTGTCATTTATAGTTTTTTAATTTTTAGAACAGTAACAAAATAAATATGTTTTTTGTGTCTCCTGTAAAGTTGTGTTTTTTAACATAGCGGATTTTACAAGCGCAGCGACGATATTGGCGATTTCGGTAATTTCTTGAAAAAAATAAGCAATTTCTTGCGACAACCTTAAATTTGTAAAGGTAAACCTGATGATGGAAACCAGGGATCGCATGTGGAACTTCAGATATATAAGACGATAATTTCGAGCTCCGTCGTCCACACTAAGCATTTTTTTTCTTTTGAAAGGAGTCATCTATAACAACTTATACCAACTTATAGGCCAACGCCTCGTAGGAATTTATTGCTGATCTCATGATTGGATTTAAGGGAAATCCTCAATTTTCAAAGGCACATGTATTGTGATATCGGTGGCTTCTTAAGTAAATTAAGCAATTTCCTGCGAAAACCATAAACTTGGGAAAACCATAAGGTAGACCTGATGATGGAGACCAGGGATGGCATGTGGTACTTAAAATACATAAGCCGATAATTCCAAGATTTTTCGTACAATTTTAGCAATTCTTTTTTTGTTAGAAAGGAGTCGCCTCCAAGTTGGTCCCATAGGCATTTGATGCTGATCTGATGATGGGATCCATGAAGAGTTAAGGGAACTTCTCAATTTTCAAACGATTTCGGAGTTTTAATAAGTAGATTGGGCAATCTCTTACGAAAACCATAAATGTTGTTAGGTAGACCTGATGATGCAGACCAAGTATGGCATGTGGAACTTCAGATACATAAGCCGATAATTCTGCGAGCTCAGTCGTCCAATTTGAGCAGAGCTTTTTTTTTAGCCCGGAGTCACCTCCAAGTTGGTCTGATAACAAGTTGAGTATGATCTGATGATGGAATCTACTCGTATATCTAACTCCTCAATTTTCAAAGGCGGTTTTGGTGTTTCCAAGTGACCTAAGCAGATTCTTTCGAAAAACCATAAATCTTTACATAATTAAGCTGATAATCCCGAGCTCCGCTGTCTTATTCGACTAATCATTTTTGTTAATTAGTAGAACTGCGTTACTCATACTACCTAGTACTTACCAACTAAAAATAATTTTTTTTTAACAAAATATAAAACCGACTTATGAAAGTAGGTACCTGCCGAACCTTACAGCAAATAAAAATGAAAACATTATAATATACATAAAATTTTTGAAGTCGGTTTTATATATTGTTAAAAAGTTTTTATTTAACTTATTTTAGTTTAAAATGGTAACCTAAGTTGGTTCAAGCAAAACATTGGACTGGACATTAGATTGCATTGGAATTTAGTGATGATAAATTAGACGTTACAATATTAGGAATATTTAAACAACAGGTATCTGTTGGGTTTTATCGCAATGAACAGATTAGATGGCTATACTTAATTAATATTTTACAACCTTGGTAAGATTCAATGAAACTTGTAAAACTGTTACATTATACTTTTTTTGTTGCAGGTTCTGATGTATATTCCATCCGGCATCATTATCATCGTCAAACACAACACAGCGCACCTAAGCATGGTACCTACAGCCGAGCATCTTTAATTAATAAATTACGGGAGTAAAGGTTACTACAATATTTAATTATCTGTTTCTTATTTAATGGTAAAACAAGTTTTAAAAACTAATAATTTGAGGATCTAATTCGAGCACATGGAACATACTTGCTTGACGTTATACATAATATACCCTTCAAAAAAACAAAACTGTGTTGATATTTTGTGAGAGCGTGGCTAGTGGAAGTTAAATTCTGAAAAATAAAGGACCTACTGTTCCGTACTGAATAATCGGATAAGTAGTGTTTCATATTATTGTATCAATTTAAATAAACTTAAATAAATGCTAGTCTTCATTTTTTACTAGCGAGAATTTTTGGCATTAATGTACTATAGCGTTCAGAATTGCACGGGAAATTTATGAATGAATTCATTCATAAACTGCCCATGCAATTCTGAACGCGTGTGTACAGTCAGTAGCAGAAGTTGCTAAGCGGGCAAAGTGTTTTAAACTATCTTGGCTCGACCTTATTATTCTGACATTAGGAGTGTGTTAAGATCACTTTGAACACCCCATTCGTTCAGCTCACCCGCTTCTACTGCTTACTCTCTGTTGTCAGCCCCAACTTTCTTGCAATTAGTTTTTAATTTATAAGTTACTAATACACAAGCTAAATTCATTGAACGAGTAGGTTTTTATATTCGTTTTGATAGTAATATCAAGTTTCAAGCAAATTGTAAGTAACGCGGTACCTAGGTAGCGAAACTACTGTTACTAAGGCCTAGTTTATTTAAGACGATTGCACCTCTTTTGCTTTGGGTTTTGAGGATTGCGTTTAATTTGAGGCTTGCGAAATAACGACAATGATAAGTGAAATGTGAAGTGTGTTTTAGGTAATCAAATAATGAAGTCTTTTGGAGATATTTCTATTAATCGTTCGATTTGAGCATGCTGAATAAAAGAAAAATTACTCTGTGGACTAAACACAAATCCAAACTTCTAAATGAGAAACAAGGACATCGCCCAGACTTATCGACTGAATTGTAAATCATATGACACAAACTTGCAGCGACTTTGACATGAGGGTATATGCCACCAGAAAAGAAGGTACGTTTAGTTATCTACGAATGCAATGCGAAAGTAACAATGCCAATAAATATTATGCTATTGCGAATTGGTGTTAGATTAAGATGTCTGCTTATGACATCGTGAAAATGTTATTGTTTACGTTGATAATAATTATCTACGAAGTTACTATGTACTCGTAAAACGTACACATTGGACCAACACTTATCCACACGTCGTTATCGCGGGTGCAAAAACGATTTGACAGTACAGGAAGATTATGAAAAACAAGCATTAACAGACTCGACACTCATTTTGAGGAACACATGCACTATGCCTACTCGTACGAGTTAAAAACTTATCAACATTAGGTATTTCTAATACCCAACCTCCATACTTGACTTGAGTATCAATACATACTTAAATAGATTAACTATGCAGTCGCAATGCAAACTCTTTAGTCTTTTTTCCTTTTTAAAGACCGTTTTTGGACTACTTGTATAACTCAATAACGTTAGTTATGTTGTTTTTGTAAACATGCCTTCAATTATTATAGATCTTTTCTAGCGAAAACTCTCCAGCTCCACGTGTAGAGAGCTTCTTAGATGCTTAGTAGCTGTAGGCAGAATATGCCCGCTTCTACCAAATAGACATTCTGTTATATGTGCTCTATATCTAGTTGGTTATTGTACCCGCGATAACGACGTATACTTATAACAATTTTAATTTTTATACGCCCCGCTATTACAATTCAATTACGAAAACCAATAAAATGTCAAATTTCGGTTACTTGAAGTAAAATATAAATGTGATTTGCTTTTACAATGCGTCTAGAGTTGTATGCTTATGCCCGAGTGTATGGCATTGCCCCATAGGATAACAAAAAGGGTAGTCTACCTTTTCATGTTCTACGAACTTTTGTACTTTATAAACGGATACTTTTTAACGAAGATATACTCGTAGTGCATACCTGAGTTTTCCTCGTTTGAGTCGTACCATAATCGTTATTATAATTATAGCTTGCTTAAATTACACTGGTTTGTAAGCAAACATGTACACTGAAATTGCACTGATAAAAAATTTAAATTTTTGGTCGGTTAAATCGTACCTATGAGCGTGAGCTAGTACGATTTAACCGACAAGGTATTTTTTTGAAATAAAATATATAAGCACAATTTAAATATCCATCAGTAAATCGAGTGCGGCGAAAATCTATTTTTTTTCCTCTTATGTTCGATTTTAGTCAGTTTTCCTGGGCTTTTTCCGCAAATCGACATCCATTGTGCCTTTTTTGCAGTTCGATCTAGCTTTTAGTCACTTTTTATTCCGATAACTGATAATTAACTTTAACATAAAAGCTCTGTTAGGTGCCATAAGCAAGTAAATAGGTTGTTAAATAGAAAATCTAGAGGTGGTACGATTTAACCAGCGTTACGATATAGCCGACTTTCCCCTATTCCATTAGAATATCTTATTGCCTATACCAGTTGATAGATAATTGAATCTGCATTCAAGAATATTTATGTTTTCTATATTTTTTGCGTTATTGATCTTTTAACACGTTATACACATTTAATAACCAAATTAAATATATTAATAATATTATATAAAATAATAGCTCCATAAATTACAAAGTAAAAATTTACTCATCAGGATGTTATAGATTACTATAATAAAGTACCAAACATATTTTTGATTCCATAATAATTACAAAATTAACATTTTAACTTTCACAAATCAACATCATACTTTTGAACTTTCTAAGTACGAGTTTAAGATTTTATCTTAACTCTTACACACTCGTAGAACAGGCCGTGGTTAATTGTTTGACAGCAAGTTTTGGTTAAACGTAAAACACTTTTCGTTAAACACTCCCCTCCCGCCTCCCGACGCCGTTTGCTTCTTCTCGCTTTTAAACTATCAGCACTGGATAGAAAGTGCCTAAGGCAATAAAAGCGCATTGAATACATCTATGTACTTAAAATATTAAGATGCGTCAAGCATTCAACAAAAATCCAAGAGGTAAAAAAATACCCATCCAGTTTTTTGTCAATTTTTTTCACGAAAAAATATTTTTTGTATCACACCTTCGTGGACAACGTGAGCAGACTGCCAAGTGAGGAGAAGGACTGGCAGACCCATAGGCATCTAATACTCTTAGTTATACCGCGCAGCAACGTTGTGTTCGCTAGATATTCGCTTGGCTAATTGTGTACTAGTGGCTAACTGATTAACGTTCGACCCAAGTATAACAATTTTGCCGCACTCTCTTCTGCCTGTATATATAGAAGGGTTATTCCAACTAATATACCTTCTTAATTGCACACACATCAATGAACAGTTTCAACTTGAATTAAATAAGAAACAAGCATAGGTTTGTAACTTTTTTTTGTTCCATGAGTTAAATTTTTCCTTGAGGTTATTGTGACCATTAAGTCACAATAACCTCAAGGAAAAATTCTCTATGTTACAACATTGTTGTAATCAGTAACTATACGAGTATGTTGGAGATAAGTCATAAGACCAATCGGAACCCTAGGCCACTGTAGGACTATGTCATAGCTACGCTATAAATCAGGTTGTAAGAATTCTCTTACTGCTTGTCATTTTGACATGGTTCTAGAGTGGCCTAGGGTTCCAATTGGTTGACTGTACATGTACATTCACACAACACTTATTCTAAAATCATATTTACTTAGTCGCTCAGAAACGGGCTCTGTTTCCAGAAAAATCGACGAAAATATCAGTTTCATTTGTCATCATATCGACACGGAACATCACTAGAAAATTTCATTTTTCATTCAAAAGCTATGGAGCTATTGCAGCTCTCGAAATATTTATTATGAGACCTACAGTTATAATCAATATTTCCAAATCATAAAGTTTTATCTTTTCTTTAACACAAACTTGCGTTCGTACAGTCAGCCACACAGCTATGAATACAGACAAAGTGCCAAATATATGTATACAGGACTTTATTGCCAGAGCTTTAAGGTCGTGTATACATATTGGCACATTGGCTGTATTCATAGCTGTGTGGCTGACTGTACCAAGAACGGCTTTGTATATTTTTATATTAAAGAAGGCCAAGATATCGACACTCAAAAAACGTCACGTCAAAATGACGGCTGGTAAAATTTGATTTATCGGTAGAGCAGGTTAGCGATCTAGGAACCCCAATGTGTGTTAAATTTAACAAAAAAAGCATTACTTTACGCTACAACAGCTGAAACTACAATTAGTTACATTTACCACAGGTGACCTTACACAATTTCGTCATCATGCTTTACTTTACATCATACCTTATGTCTGCAACCCCGTTTTATCCCTTTTGGAGAGGAATATCAATATTCGCTGAAATATTTCTCCTTAATTTATCGTGCAAAGCGGATGGTGGGAGTAGCCGAAACGATCACTGCACTCGCTGCGGATAAAATTGAAACTGTTGATGTTTTGTACAGGATTTGCAGTCAACAGTGTAAACATTGATGGTATAGCTAGTATCAAAATGTGTTGTCATACATGGTAATAACATCAACAATAATAGCGACTGTACATTTTACCGATTTCCAAAACTACAGTGGAATTGGAAGGAAAAGGAGACAAAAAATAGTTAGATATTTGTTTTATAACTAATATTTGAAACGGGATAATTACCATGTAAGTTTGTTTTATTGAGCACCCGATATCCTGGAGAAAGGGTTGAATTTTGCACCAACCTAATCGCATACCTTTCGATAAAGTGATCGGGACGGTGGAGGAGGTAGTCAGACGAAACAAAATACCACCCTTTAAGACAAGATGTCGCCGTCGCACTTCGTCACACGCAACCTTCACAGCCTAATATATCGTTTGCTGAACTTGCCGCGCTTAGGGAGCTCCGAGAAGATATGAGTGTCCTGGTGTTAAGAGCGGATAAAGGAATTGCGATGGTTGTAATGAATGTCACGGAATACGATGCCAAAATTCAGGGTTTATTAAGTGACACGAATACTTACAAAAAAGAAAATTACAACCCTACGACTAGAAGGAATCTTAATACCATGCAAAAACGCGTTTGATGACGACACTATGAAATACCTACTGACACCTAAAACCTTACAACCGCCGAAGTTATACGGGTTACCAAAAGTACACAAGGCCAACACCCCGCTACGACCGATAGTGAGTCAGATTGATTCGCCGACGTACGATCTAGCGAAACATGTAGCTGGTGTCCTGCAGCCTCTAGTGGGTAAGTCGTCATCATTCGTGAAGGACTCCCGGCATTTCATAGATATACCTACTGCGTCTGAATCATGTGATGGATGCCGAAGTGATGGTCAGTTTTGACGTAGAATCACTGTTCACAAATGTGCGGATAGCTAAGAGCATTGAGGCCATCAGACGTAGCATTGAAGACAATCAGCTTCCCGTGGAATATGTCGAACTTGTGCGCCACTGCCTTATCTCTAATTATTATGTATACCAAGGTGATTACTACCTCCAAATAGACGGCGTGGCGATGGGTAGTCCTGTAGCTCCAGTGGTAGCTAACCTCTGGATGGAGCATTTTGAGAAGAGAGCCATTGCCACTGCTCCAAAAGCCGTGAAAATTTGGAAAAGGTATGTAGATGACGTATTTTGTATACTGCAGGGAGATGAGAGTGATGTACAGAATTACGTGGCACATCTGAACATCATTCATGGGAAAATGCGGTTCACATACGAAATGGAACAGGATAGGAGTATTGCGTTCCTAGATGTAAAAGTAAGAGTTCGACACGACGGTTCTTTTAGTCACTCGGTATACAGAAAGCCCACTAACACTGATCGGTACTTACACGCTAACTCGCATCACCACCCCCGCCAACTGTACTCTGTGGTGACGTCACTTACTGACCGCGCATACAACACAACCTATGTGACGAGGAACATTACATTTAAATAAGGAGTTACTACATTTAAGCGACGTTCTGCAGAGAAACGGCTACAAAGGGCGGATTAGGCCACCTAGATGCACAGATACGCCCAAACACCTGGACTACACAGTCGAACGGCAACCAGCATACCTGCCATATGTAAAGGGAGTGACAGATAAGGTTGCAAATATTTTAAGAAAATTCTCAGTGAAAACTATCTTTACTCCCTATAGAAAACTGTCACAATATCTACAAACACCTAAAGACAGTTTTCCATTTGAATGTCCAGGTGTTTACAAAATTGACTGTAGCTGTGGTAGCTCTTACATAGGACAGACCAAGCGTACAATATCATGCCGTATAAAAGAGCACATTTGGGCGTTTAAAAATAACGCTGAACATCTTTTAGAGGCGGGAACAAATCACTGGATTGAGTTACATAATCCTCAGATTCTCTCGACGGAAAAGCACTACATTCCTAGGTTGGTCAAGGAAGCCATTGAAATCCTTAAATATAAAAACTTTAACAGAGAAGATGGTTTTCAGCTGCCGAAGGTCTGGTATCCAGTGATCCGAAAGTTCGCAAATCGAAAAGAGACTGTTCCGGTAAGAAATGCGCGGGTTGATACTGTAAGTGTGGTGTGTCGTGCACGTGATCGAGCTTCAAGTGGGAAAACGGACGGTAGTAGTGCCAGTGACAACACACAAAATAAGCGAACCCGTAAGAGGGTAGATCGCTATGGTGTGTGGGTAGATCACAACTAAAAACTCGCAGCTTCGACAGTTCTTTGAAAAGTTGTCGGGCACTGGAACCCCACGAGTCCACGAGGACCAAGAGTCTCGACTCCAAACGGGGTGAAAAAGTAACCAGGGCCAAGAGCCCTGTATTTCGTTACCTTAAGTTTTTCGGCCGCTATGGCTACCGCACCCACCTTTTTGCTGGTTCCGGAGATGTGGGAAGGAGCTAGTGTATCTACGCAAGTAGCATCCCACACCAGCACCCTTCCCAAACGCCAAGGAACCAGGGACATACCGTCCGGTCTCTTGCCGGCATCTCTAGCTATGCCAGTTGGCTCCAACAAGGAGGGCACGTTGATAGTTGCAAGAGACCGGCGGATACTGTCGTTTAATTCGGTATGCCTGGCATAGCGGCCTGCGCTTTTCTGACATGAAAGTCCGTGGTGACCCAATGTGTCGACCTCTCTGCCGCAAGGGCACCTGTGTGGAGCACAGATTTGTATTCCGAGCCGAAGACAGGTTGCCAACGTTGGGAGATGGGTACGCCAATCATCAGACTCACTCGCTCCCGACGCCAGTAGTCTAGCCCGTTCTGAACCAGTACTTTGACTCAGAAGATTGACAAATTTAATTTGGCACATTGTCTCATCCCAGCTCCTCTGACAAACTGGGTGTGTAGGGAAATCCTTGCTCGGGCAGGCATCAGACCATGCCTTTTTGGCCTCCTCCAAGCCCACCGTCTCATAGTTTAAGGGAAGATCCCGTAAAATTTTACCTATGAGACTAGCGGAGCTGTGGACGGAAGACAAAAAGGCTGGCAAGGACACACTAGAAATTTTCCGAATCCCTAGTCCACCATGCCTGATGGGAAGGGATGTTTGGGTGCAGCGCTGGTCACTGAGCTGAATATTTAAAACTGAATTTAAAGTTGATCTAATAAGGTCATCCAAAGGTGATAAAATAGTTTTAAAGTTCCAAAAATGGCTACATCGGAGTACGTAAGTCAATTTGGGGACAAAAAGGCAAAATTTTACGATGGATAAAGCATAATGGGGGCTCAAATCTAGTAAGCGGTCTGAAAAATTTTGGAATTTAGAAATATAATTTTGTACAGTCAGGAAATGACTCTTCGAAAACAGGGGACCCTAGGAGGCAAAAAGTGTTGTTGTTTACAATTTTGATGTTAGGTAAAAGGCTATTGACTTTTGGTGAATTTCTACAAAATCTGGGCTTGAATTTTGGATATAAAGTTCGCATTTATTATAATTTAATTCTAGGCCAATTTTTCCAAATTCTGTTTTAATTGTGACTAGATCCGATTGTCCGACTGTGTCTATGTTGCCTCCATAGAGTATCAAGAGTGAACACTCGGATACATCGTATCGCAATGGCGGCCGATTTATATGTGTGCGTGCAGCCGAGTGATACCATGTGAATTTTTTTTTCCGAGTATAATCAAATCGAATTGATAACTGATGATTCAATGAAAAGTTAAATATTTGTTTTGATGAAAATTATTTCTGTGCTTATAAATAATTACACGTAAATATGTAATACACATAATTTACAAGTAAAAGTTACTTTAATAGGTATAGTAAACAATTTCATACGGATTACAGTAAGGTAGGTAATTCTCTTTCTAAACAATGTTGAAACAACATTCATGCGACAAGTGATGATTGGGGATCATGTGGAAGGTAGGTAGTAGTACTAGTAGTAGTACAGTCACGTCTATGAATATGTATACACTTTGGAACGTATTCCAGGGAGAGAAGGGCCAAAATTTAATACAGATGCAAATACAAAATTTCATATATATATATATATATTAGGAAAGGTACCATTTCATGGATTTTCATATTTCCATAAGTATGAAATACGCAAGACGAAGCAAGCAATTACGCGACTTTCGGGATATAATCAAACTCAAGCTGCTGGTCACACTACGCGTAATGAAGTTAATATTCGATTTTTTTTGCATAAACACGTGTCAATTATAATTTTACCGATGAAAGGTCATTCCATGTGACTTGTTTTTGTGACCAGTTGCGTTTTGACAATGTAAAACTACGCACGTCGGCATTTTCACATTATTTTCACGTAGATGTTTGTTGTCGATTGGTTTCATTATCACTGACAGATGACAAGCGTAATGTTTTGTCTGTGCATGTGTGCGTTCTTGTCGGAACAAGGTGACAGGCGTAATATGGGCGTAATATGGAATCACAGTTTCTTCTTAGTGACACTACGTCTATTTATTTTCTATGTCTATGGTTGCCTCCTAGGGTACCGTCGTCCAAATACCAGACGTTAAATTTTGATTTTAATTTTTTTCAAAACAGGGTTGATAGCCAAAGAAAAAATTCTGGCCCGAGCGGATCACCCTGTTGACAGCCTACTTCGGATGATAGGACATTTTCGCGGTGGAGTAATTTAGTCGGGTCGGCGTGAGAGAGGAGAAGGTAGTTATAAATTTCGGGGATATTATGTTTAGCTTCTGTCAATAGGGTGTCCCTGTTTACTGAATTAAAAGCGTTCTTCACATCAATTTTGATCAACAATTCGGACGTTGTATTTGTGAGGTAGGTGCGCAGGGAGTGTACAGCTGCTTCACAACCGCCACTGGTGCCAAGGTGTCCTTATTATTTACTTGGAGACATACCTAGGTAGCCGAGAAAGTAGGGGGTAGGAGGAGCTGGAGCGTGTTTTGTCTGTAAGGCCTGGAGGGTTTCTGGACTATTATATTACTTAAATTATTAAAGTTAACAAATTGACACTGAATAAGCTTTAACGGCAGTGAAACATAAAAATATGCTTACAATCAAGGTTGTCCTGTACGCTGTCGGCGTCGCATAGGTTTACAAACCCCCTTCAGGGTTTGATTATATAGGACATGTTACCTTGGCGGATGTCTTTAGTCTCAAGTACATGCCCAGTTAACACCAATTTCTTTCCTTTATCTATTTTTTTTTCCGGTATTTTTTTCCTTTACGGAGGCAACAATCCGCTTGGAAAGTTACTTTATGGGTGATGGCACGAAACCCCGTTTCAGTGACAAATTGGCTCAATTCAAACTTAGAACAACAATGTTAATGTGATTGGCAATACTACCATCGTTTTGTATTGTGTAATATAGTATAGATAATATAAAAAGAGATTTCATTGAAATTATTACAATAATTACTTGCCACTGTGCGGCTGTCGTCGTGGCTCGTGGACGACCCCAATAGCCGACCTTTCAAAACTCTCATTTGATAAACCAGTGCCTCAATAAAAAATGTACTGAAATTGGCTATGGACAACGGTTAGTCATAACTTTAGTAGATATTCCTGTTTGTATGGTTTGTTCTTTATCTGAGATATTTTTAATTCACTCCACTGTATCACATTTGCTTCCGATTTATAGTAGGTTATAATGTAGTAATACCCTAATTAGTGAGGTGTAGTAATATCTCTGTTGAAACATGTCCCAGTGAGAGCTGTTAAGGGAATAAGTTAATGTTTATTCTATGTTCTACTAATCTTATCTATTGTTTTCTTATTTCTGTTTGCTTTCCAAATAAATAAAATAAAATAAAACGGCTTTCATCCAGCGGCATTATACAGTCGAGTTCATTAATATGTATTCACTTCTGCACCTTATCAGAAGGAGTTATGGTGAAGAAATGTACATATATTAATAAACTCGATTGTATCTACTAATTTCCTACACTCTTTACGGGCTATTCCATTCCAGACAAAGGCAAGTTTCTCCTTAAGATCAGTCTTTGGTCTAGAAGGATCCTCTCGAAACTTTTTCTTCATTTTCCCCTACAAAGTTTCTATAGGAGGTAAGTCTGGACTGCTGGACAGCCATGACATGGTAAGATTTTTTGTAGACTTCAGGCACGCCATCGTTGTCTTGGCAGTATGACATGAGACACCATCTTGTTGAAAAGTACCTAAATCCATTTCTATATTTTAACTTCCTTATAGACGGTAGCAAACTCTCTACCAAGATGCTTTTGTATTACTCGGCATTGACGATTCTATCTATAAATGGCATACAGCCCACACCCTGTGCCGACATACAGCTCCAAAACATTAAAGATGCTGGAAACTTCACCTTGCGCTTAGGAGTATTTATGAAATGCTTCTCCCTTTTCTCGGATGAGTTTACTTCGTTCATCGCCAACTGTGATCTAAAATTTGGATTCGTCGCTCCATATTGTTTTTCGCCATTGATTGGCAGACCAGTTCTGTGTTTGTGCGAATTTCAACCTAAAAACTAAAGCCTCTTTATATCTTTTTCATTACTCTCTGGCAAGGATCGACCGAACTGTTTTTTTAATCGCGTCACGCCATACTACCGTAAGTCCTCCTGCTCTTGCAAGACGATATTTTTTGATGATTCTCCTCAAAATTCTGTTTTCTACATTGCTAGTTATTCGTCATCGGCCAAATTTCTTCAAACAGGAAATGGTTTCATGTTTTCTGTCATGCTCGATGATTGTTTGAATTGATATTTTTTTTTATTATTTCACTACATTCTAAAAAAATATTTCGTTTTGAAAATCAACTGTGAAGTACAGTGCGACAGAAAAAGTTAGAAATTAAAACGTGGCAACATCGTAGTGCCGTCCCGTTTTCTTACATATATTGATTTGAAAGGGATGACATTGCGATGATGATGCTATTTTATAAGGTTCTACCTATTTCTGTTGCATTGTAACTTTAACCGACAAATACCTTTTTTTAGGTGACAGATGATCTAACCATAATTTACTCTTTTGATTATTAAACCATCGTCGGAGTAGCAATTGACAGGCCTACCCCTCTGCTGAATGCATATGACAAACAGTCATACTCATTGTATGGACTGACGTTTCATTGTATGCCTGCTAAACAGCCACATCTCACAAAAAATTTTTTTTCGAGAAATCGCGTGTTATAATATTGTCACCTTAGTTCGTGGTAGGAAAAGCAATTTCGATATCCCGAACGAAATTTCGAGATTCAATCTCACCAGCAGGGATTCTCAATTCTTCGAATCTCGGTCGAGATCGCGTCGCTTCCATACATGAGCCTAAACTGAATCGCGTTAAGACGTCATTTTTTTTTTTTTTTTTAAATCAGAATTTAAGGAGCTTAGTCGATTAACGATTATGTCGCTCCATAAGACGTCATGATAAGGCCCCAGTTTGCTCTCGATGACTCCCGGTCTGAATCCACTTAAGACACTTAAAGATCGACTGTGCCAACAGCGACTAGCGTCGATTGTGCAGAAGAACCCTCAGTAAAGGGACATTAGATGGATATTATTTTAATCCCTTCATTAAGGACCGTATCGTTAATTATGAAAACAAATAATAGTAGTTTATGTGATTGTATATAATGAAAGACATTAAAACTTGAGTACGGGTTTCTCGGCTGACGCCTCGTTTCATAATAACATCACACGACTGTTTTAATGCCTAATTATTTACAATATAAGATTTTAAGCTAACATGGTCATTTACACTATAATTACTATTTAAAACGAGATATTTACCATGTACATTTGTTTTAATGAGCTCCCGATATTTCGGCACTGTTACAAGTGCCATGTTCACGGTGTAACAAAACTCATTAAAACAAATGTACATGGTAAATATCTCGTTTTAAATAGTAATTATAGTGTAATTATTTACAATTACAAACACTGCTTTATATACACACATAGCATGAGCTCTCCATGATGTTTTCAAGCGCATTTATTATTATATCGACCGCCATTACGACTTTCAAGAATGAAAATTTTACTGATGTTCAAGTTTTGACATTAATATTTTTTAAATTCAGAGACAAACTAGAGTTGACCGCAATTTTCATATCGTTCGATGTTAAATAACGTGCGACTTTCGTGCGTCAATTGACAATTCGTTTCAAACTAAACGTCATCTCGACTAATATTAGAATAGAGGTCAAATAAAATTTCCTTGTGTCAGAGCTGTTGGAAATTTGAAAAAAAAAGTCGTTACCGATAATATTATTTAGCTATAATAACATTTTCACAGATAAGAAATTTGTTTTAACTAAAAAGTTTATTATTGTAAGGACCCTTATATGCGGTTTTTGAACGCATTTTTGAAGGCTGATGATAATTATGTGGGTATATAAAATGGTATATAATTAGTGTCAATAAACTATAATCCAGAAAAAAACAAATAAAACCACGCGATTCTTGAAACTCAAATAAAAATAACTCGACTAATAACTTATTGTTATTTATTAGTTTCCTTTGCCAGGTTTCTGACTTTCCTTTATTATACAGTGTGTAAATCGAATACGGGCGAACCTCTTAACGGTGGTTAGTATAGGTAGTATAGGTAAGAAATATAATTAGGTAACTTTTAAATGGAATTGCAAATAAAATTTTATCCATAGAAAATAATTCGGCCCGCAATGTAATGCAAACACACTCGCTTTAAACATTCGTTGACAACTGTCACCGTCAACTTTTTTATAGTACATTCCTGCTGAAAATTTTATAAAAAAATTAATTATGGGGTCATAAGTGTAACTTAAAAATATGTTTTAATTATTGATAACACGAATGAATTCTATGTTTGGTTAAATTAATCGCCCGTATTAGACTTACACACTGTATAGTACGTGCTATATATTTAGCTAAAGCCCGACCAGGAATATATGACGGTTGTCAAGTGGGCGCTATTATTCTCGTTTATATGGCAACAATTCAATAGACGTCATGTCATATTACCGCAAAAATCGAACGAACGGAAATGGAATCTACCTCTTCATCGCACTTACTTCAAGGAAAAGAGATGCATATTGGAACATTTGGAACGGACTATGAAATGATAGTGACTACCTGTCATTAAAATTACTGTTCAAGAAATTCGTTTCAACGAAGTTATCCAACATGGCTCATGGTCATATATTCCTGAGTAGGCTTTACAATCTTTTGAGGGTATTTTAATGCCAGATGCCAATCAGCATTCATGCAGGATGTACTTAAGGGGATACCGCGTTCCGTAATACCTATTCATAAGCCACTCCCACGGAGTCACACCCTCTCAAATCGCACGCACACATGCACGCAACGCAAGCGAGCGCCTTCGGCTCGATACCGCTCCATCTAGCGTGATAGTTGTTAACTACTGCAAGTAAGCGATACGCTCCACATAACCATTCAGAAATAGTAGATTACATACCAAGGCCGTTTAAGTGGGAAATGCCTCGGATCACATGTAATTGTCGGCCGAGGCGAAGCCAAGGTCGACTAACATGTGATCCGAGGCTTTCCCATTTACCGGCCGAGGTTTGTATACTATTTTTCTGTCCGACGGAGCCGGCAGGCGGCAATTTAGTTTTGCGTAAAGTGGCGCTTACTGGCCGGAGGACTGAAAAATATACTACAGATACAGATGGCGTTTTAGCCAATATTACCAATAATATTAATATTATTGGTAATATTGGCTAAAACGCCATCTGTATCTGTAGTATATTTTTCTGAATGGTTATGTGGAGGTTTAATTAAAACAATTAAAAATTATATCTTCAAAATAAAAATGAATTAGGCTTCGTAGTCCTTTTATGGGCATTTAATATTTAAGTGGTTGCTGTTATACTTGTACATTCAAAAACGTGTTAACTCCAGTGCCCATTACATGAATTTGAACCTTAGTGCCATTACGATACAGTTGCTTTTTATCTATATTGTTACCCTGGCTAACAGGGACAGGATTGGCTTGGAAAGTAAATCTTACCGCAAAAGATCCGTACGGGCTATATCAACATATTCAACATTGACGTTTGTGATTGTTTTAAGTAAAAGGTACCACTTTGTCGGTTTTTAGTAAGAGGGACCATTTTGTCGGTTGCCGATACCGCGTCAGTGCCATAAATTGTGATTGTTTTTAGTAAAAGTTTGTATTCACGTAGAGTCAAACCTACTGAAGCTAGAAAGTTAGAATTTGCACAGTGGGCTGCTTATACAGCATGTACACATAATTAGAAGCGAGCTTGACATTTTCAACCCCTAAAGGGTTAAAAAGGAGATTAAAAGTGTTTATGGGCATAGTATAAAATTTTAAGTTGAGACTTGATACTTTGTGTATACATTTCTCATTAAAATACAAGAAAAGTGATTTTATAGTTTTTTTTAATTCATCCCACGAGGGGTTAAAAATGGGTAGAAAGATTGTATGGAGGTTATGTAATTTTTCGGGTGAGAGTCTTGAAAGTTTGTCCATAGTCCACTGATTGTAAAGCTAGGAAAGCGTTTTTTGATGTTCCTCTCCAAAGGGAAAAAAGGGGTTGTAAGTTTGTATTACATCAGGGACAAAACAAATGATGCTACAAAGTTGAAATTTGCATAGTAGGCTCAAATAACGATTACAATGAATAAGGAACAGGTTTGATATTTTCAACCTTTAAAGTGTTAATAAAGAGGATTGAAAGTTTGTTTGTATATGTATGTATGTATAAGCTTTATTGTACTGTGTTGTATTTCTTGAAACACAACACAGTAACATAGACAATTAGATAAAACAAAGGCGAACCCCCCTATGAGGGATCTCTTCCAGTTAACCTTTGAGGAAATTAGATAAAAACAGGCAACGATGAAAGACAAAGCAAGAGCAAAAATGTACAGTAACAAAACTTCAAATAAAAAGTAAGTTTTGAATACACAGTGAGGATAGTGTAAAATTTGAAGAGAGACATTTGAAGCCCGGTTTACAAATTATAGGTCAAGTGTAAAAATATGGGTGGACCCATCTTACTCAAAAATATGTCCCATAGCATTTTATTCCATTGTAATAAGAGCGTAGTACCATATTTATGAGACGATTTTGTCGATACGTATTTTTGCACTTGACTGTACATGAAAAGTACTTTCTGAAAGGGTTAAAAGATTGTATAAAGGTTGTGTGGCTTTTCAAGTGAGATTTAAAAGTTGCATGGTCTAAATACTGCTTATTGTATAATAAGAAAAACGATTTCAGCGTTTATTGATATTCTTCCCCAAAGCGAATAATAAGTGGTTGAAAGTTTGTATTAACGCAGGACCAAAACTACTGATGCTAGAAAGATGAAACTTGCACACAAGTGGCCTATCCCACAAAACTTTACAAGTGTACAATTCGACAAAATTGTGAAATTGTAAACAAAAAAATGTACCACAATAATTACAAATATGTATTCGTTACAAATTTGCAGTATACAAATATGTCACTTTTGGGAATGCGTATCACAAATAATAAAGGTATGTCGCGGCAGCTACATAGTTGTAGGATTGTTGATTTGTAAATATACAAGCGACAATTGTAATGATACTCGTACAACTACAAATATGTAACTATTTATCTAGCTTCTTTAATGTTGAAGGAAGTTTAACTTTATACACATTACATTAATTATGAGCACCTTAAAACCCGCGAATCATGTACGGAGACAGGTCATATATTCACATAAAAAAAAAATCGGGCCACAAACTACCAAAACATTTATAGAATGATTTCCGTGTCGATCAACAAAACCAGCTTCATTTTGATGTGGAGCATCTATCGGTATTAATGATCCATCTATAATACCTGCGACCCTGGGAAAATTCACATGTGATGCTGCAATAAAATCTTGAGAAATTGAGTTTCCATTTGTTGGCCATCTTACTTCACTTCTCAGTAATTTGTCCACTATTTGTGAACATACGGCGTGAATCGAACGACACATTGTTATTTTGGAAACGCCATGAGCATCACCAGTGACGTGATATTGGGATCTCAGGATCCCAATATCACGTCACGTTGGGCTCAGGCCCAACCATCTTAAAACAGTTAGTAACTGTTGTTTAGGATCAAGAGCGTGACTTCTTCGTGTCGGATGTCTAAGGTTTCCACCAATAGTCACCAATAGTCATATTCGACGGTAGATTTACTCACTCTGAACCTCTGATTAAATGTAACATCCGTTATGGTCAAACTTAAATTTATACGTTCTCTATATGTCCTAGGACGTCTTACAATTAATTCTTCTTCACTATCACTTGCTACTTGAACTAAACATTTCGTGGTACAAAGGGTTGGAGTCGCTAAATTTGATAAAATATACTGTAATTACTAGTATTCGTATAGTAGCAAGAGGGTGTGACACACGTTTAGATAATTGTTAACTTGTAGGTACAATTCTACACATATGTATAATTATTACTACAATTTAATGTAGCACAAAACAATTGTCAGCTACAAATTTGTACGTTTTCCGGAAAAGTATGTAAAGTCTACAATTTATTTGTGATACCATAAATTGTAGACTTGTCGATACAATTTACATATTTGTAAGAATTTTCCAGTACAAATTTGTTAAGTGTATATTTTGTGGTACGCACACTTGTATTATTACAAACTTGTATCTTGACACTTGTAAAATTGTAATTGTAAGTTTTGTGGGATAGGCCACAGGGTACTTACTCGTATACCTAGAACAGCATGACAAAAAGTTAAAGGGGGTCACCCTTTCGGTAGGAATGTCAATAAAACCTTCAAGCCAAGAAAGAGGTTGAAAGTTTGTATTAACGTAGGATCAAAACTACTAATGCTAGAACGTTTACAGTAGTTTACTTATATAACGAACACAATATATATTAGGCAACGGGGTTTTATATTACACTCCAAATATTTTATTGTCTCAGAAAAAAATTACATACAAAATTCAATTCTACGCGTACGGAGTCGCGGGCAATCCGGGTGTCCTGATCAACTGACTGATCACCTCTCACCGCCGAGCTGAAATTCATAAGACTTTATTATTTCAGCGTTTATTGATAATCCTCACCTAAGGGGATAAAAAGGAGTTGAAAGTTTGTATTACAACATCGTCAAAGTAATGATGCTAGAAAGTTTAAATTTAGGCAGTGGGCATTGACATCTTACGAACAACTTATACGATTGAAACCGATGTTCAGTACCACACAGCTAGCGGAACACTGTAAGAACGAGTGAAATTATAAATCTGTTCATAAACGTCGATAGGGTACTGGCTTCCGAAAATACTCACACAAGCATCTCGTGTAAGCGTGTAAGAATAATACCAGTTTTAGTAGACCTCTGGTTTGGTAAATAATAAATGGAATCGTAGGTCAACTATTATTGGACCTTCCTTTTTTACGTAAATCGAATGGCTATCGGAGCGCTGTGCGAGCGACATGCGTCCGACCTGTTCAAAGGCCGAGGCCCGTATGGCAATGGCTCGTTTTTTTTTTTTTTTTTTTTAACCTGGCAGGGGCTCCATGCACTGAGCTTTGGAGCGTACGGACTGTGAAGTGGGATGGTAGCCTGGGGAAAATCCAGGACCCTTCCACGACATCACACGATATTTACTACTCTGGAATACTCCTTCTGAGTTTGCGCTCCAGAGAGATCGGTTGGACCGAGTCCAACCAAATCTGAGGTGTGTGTAAGAAAACTAGCTACTGGGAGTTTTATTGCTGGTTCGCTACCCCTAACCTAGCCGAGAAGATTCCAGCAAGAAACTCAGCTAGGTCCGATCGCGGTCGGATTGATGCTATCCGGTACGCGGCGGTACCGGGTCGATAACGGATTGAATGTGTCTATGTCGCGGGGTGGGCGACCCCGCCGGCGGGGACGCTGGTGTGTACGCGGCGCGTCGGGCGACGATATCGCAGCGCGCCTTCTTTCGAAGTCGGCTGCGATTTCGTCGTCCGGGTCCGTGAGTGTGTGCCTAGGTCGCCGGACTGAGCGACCCCTAATCAGTGAATCGTGAGCAAGAAGTTCCGGAGGTGGTGGAGGAGTTGGCAAATAATTGGCAGCATTCCTGACTAGTGGATAGTAGGGGACGCACTTATAGCTGTGACGTAGGAGAGAAAGGGAAGCGACATCATTATGAAGTG
Source organism: Lathronympha strigana (assembly GCA_949128165.1). NCBI lineage: Eukaryota > Metazoa > Arthropoda > Insecta > Lepidoptera > Tortricidae > Lathronympha > Lathronympha strigana. The sequence continues at coordinate 27,027,323 of OX421901.1, read as the reverse complement.
GGCGTTTTGACTTGATTTCACGAAACCACAAATGCTGATAAATATGTAGTTTTTATTATGAATACGATATTGTTTAGTTCCTTGAAGTTTTAGTTTAGATGGAAACTCATACTTTTAAGCAGATTTGGCTACTTAAAGATGTGTAATTTAGACAAACTGAGGTAATTAAGATAAATGAAGACGTAACTTTGGATTTTAGAACTATCGAGAAAATTTTACGCATTCATGTGTCGGCTAGCGTCAACGTTCAGGTCATATAGTCAAGAAACACATATCTGAAAATTATAGGTATTTGTTACCTGGGCTACCGACGACAACGTTCGAAAGAACCCGCTCTTCTCCAATTCCCCCCCTTAAGCGATAGATATATCCATAATTATTAATTGTATAATCTTGCGTGGTGTAACTCAGTGGCACCCTCAATTATTTTGTACGTTTTCATGTCTGGATGTACTGCGAAATGTAAATTATTTCAAATATTAATTAATAAACAATATTTTATTGTTTTGTTTCAGATAAACCAGCGCTAGTACCAACATTATCAACGGAAACACTAAAATGGTCGACTCATAGCATTGGTTTTCCGCGTTTGCGTCTAGTTTCTAAAAAGGTGACTTTGGACGCAGAAAAATGTTAATGTTGATAATATTGTATTTCATTTCGTTTCCCGTTTTGACTACCAGATTAGTCAAAGGCGAAACAACCATGGATACGAAGTTACCACAACCTATGATCAGCTCCAGAGTTGTACGGACCAAGTATGGAGACATAAGAGGATTCATAGTTACACCTGAGTCCAGGTTTTTAGAACCAGTAGAAGTATTCAGGGGGATCCCATACGCATCTCCGCCCGTTGGCTCCTTAAGGTTTATGCCACCTGTGTCAGGAGCCCAATGGTCGGGAGTTAAAATTGCAGAAGAATTCAGTCCGGTTTGCCCTCAAGTGCTTCCTGACATAAGAAACGAGACAGCGGTACTGAAGCGAATATCAAAAGGACGGCTAGAATACTTGAAACGGATACTTCCCTTCTTAACAAATCAGGCTGAGGACTGTTTATACTTGAATATCTACGCGCCAGCACAAGGTACTTTAACATATTATCCTCTGTTAGGTACTATACTATTTGTGTACTATACTATAGTAATATTTGTATATTAATCTTTATGGCTAATGCCATAAAGATTAATTTACAATTGAACCTTACCAACCAGCCACAAAGTGGTACCTATTAAGTTCCATTATATTATAGCCAAGTAAGCAATTTGCGTCGGTAGTAAAGACGGCAAGTTTGAAAAGTTTTGATGCGAAATATATTGGATTTCATGCATTTTTTTTGTGACAAAATTCGTAGGTATAGCGTTGTATCTATCTACTGACTAGTAATATCATAAGTTAAATCTCTTCATTTAGGTGTATTTGTTACCAAGTAGGATCTAATATTTTTTTCTTACGTAATAAAAAAAATAACATCCAAACTGTATAAATAACAGAATCTGTACTGCTAAACATTTCGTAAAGATGAGAATAAATGTCACATGCAAGTAAAAGGCCATGGCAAGTAATAATGGGCAAGTCATCTAATATACTTACTGTATATACATATTTCGAAAATAAATGTATATGAAAAAAAAACAAGGAATTCATTTCTCATTATTGGAAGTTGACCTAAGACCTACTGAACGGGCTATAAATTAGATGTTTGAGATAAAGCAGTGAATCTTAATCTAAATCTAAAAAAACATTCATAGTTAGCCTTAAACGATCACGGTTTCAGTTAAAAGGTCGCTTGTGAACGTTAAACTGGACAATTTTGCGCCATAGATATCGATTGGTCTTTCCTTCTAGTACAAAAATTCATAGTTTCTAAGTGTTATCGTAGCTAGAGCGTACGTAAATAACATTTATTTACGTAATAACTAATATAACGAAAAATTTATCTGTACAGATAGTTTAAATTCATCATCATCATTGTCAGCTAAAAGACGTCCACTGCTCAACGTAGGCCTTCCCCAGAGAATGCCCCATCGATCGGTTGTGCGCTGCCTGCATCCAATGGCCTCCTACGATCCCATCTTGTGGAGAACAAAATAGACTGATGAGATGAACTAGTAGTTCACATTATACATTTTTAAAAATAGTTTTTTATTCGATGAGTGGAAATAACAGTTAATAAAGGATGGACTAAAAATATATTACCTACATACAATGTTATTCCTTTATAGACTCTAAACATTTTTTCATCTTCTTTAGTTCCCTCATTCCTGTGGATCATGATCACAATAAGTTACTAAAATTTAAAATATTTTTCAAAATGTCGTAATTAAACAAAATAATGTAGTTATCAAAAAGATATTCATAAGGCTGTGTAAGCCTTGGATATTTCTGCATTCACCGTTGATATTTCCGCTGAACTCGTCTCCTTTTCGCAAGCCACGTAATGTCAATCAATAGTGTAAACACATTTTTCCTTTATTCATAAGCTCGATATATTCAGCTTACTCAACTAAATTGCTGTAATTAGACAAACATAAATCTTAGAGGACCTACGGCAAATGTTTTATAAATATATACGTCCGTGTTTCAAAGCCAAATGCGGATATTTTGATGTCTATTCGATTTAGGTTTATTTAGGTAATAGCTATTGCGGTATTTAATGTTAATAATATACTTACTAATGATACTTATACTTGGTAATAAGTGCTTCGCAGATAGTTGTGAATTATTCTTCGACGACAAATATTGTTTGACAAAAATAATATTGGAATTATTAAAACAAATTATTCGATCAATGTGATGTTTGATTTTGTCAGGCAAATAAAAATGACTTACTCATGTAGTATGTAGTGGAATAATATAGTGATTTGATGAATAATGACAAAAACTAAGATGGTATCTTTAATTTATTCTTATAGAAAAATACTGTCTTAAACACTAAATTATTTGTAATAATGTAGTCACCTAACCACACACATATTCAGAAATTATTAAATAACAATTTCAACAAAAAAGTACCTACGCGACTAAAACTCCGTGACAATAAAGCGAAATGAATAAAAACTTTTAACTTCCGCGAGTGTAAACTGAAACATTTAACAAAAAGCTTGATTTATAATTTCAGCTAAAAGGGCAAAATGTTCAGCTGAGGTAACTTCTAAACGAGTAATGTTCTTGCCGAGGGACATTGCTTTCATTTTGCTGCCGGCCGGAACAATGAGCATGCGACGTGGATGAAAAATATGTATAAAGCTGTTGTGAAATTTCATCCAAGACCACTAGTAACCCTATGCACGAGTTCAGTCCGTGGGCCAGCCAAGAAACTGGTATAACTTGGGGGCACCAAATTTCCTTTTCACAGCAGTTAGACATGTTTATTAGAATGTTAATAATTTTTAGGAAAAAAAACCGACTTCATTTGGTTCCCGGTAAAAGTGAAATTTTGAATTTGTTTGAGTTAGCCAGTTTACTTCACAAATATCCAATACACTGCACGTGTACGATTGAAAATTGAGGAGCTTTCTTAATGTCCCAGGGCTTCCATCATTACATGTGAAGTATAATCAAACGGAACTCCCTTGTAGACCTTTAAAACAAACAAAATAACAATTTGTTAAATTGGATGACAGACTGTAAATTATCGAGCAGTTTCATTATGCCATCCCTGATTATCAACATCAGGTCCACTCCAGCAAAATGATGGCCACAGTAAGAAAATGCCTAAGCTAATTATGAACACCCTCTAATCACAATGAACGTGCCGTTCACATTTGAGGAGTTCTCTGAATTCTTCAAGAAGTCCATCATCAGAATAGAAATCAAATCAAAAAGATGAATGTCACATCTAGGATAATAAGTAGAGCTAGGTTTATCGACCATTTCCACTTTGACATCCCTGGTTTTCATCATCAGGTCCACTTCATCAAAATGTTGGCTCCCCAAAACAATGTTTTAGTTACTTAAGGAAACCCTCAAATCAGAATGCATGTGCCGTTAAAATTTGAGGAGTTCTCTCAATCCCTCACGAATTCCATCATCAAAATAGAACTATAATCGGGTATCTATTGATGCACCCGTGAATGGGTTCTAGCAGGTGTACTACACAGAAAAATTCTCCAAAAGGCCTCTACGTGTTGGATCTGTATCCCCACGCAAGCCTACCAAAAGACCGGGATGTACAGGCCCGTGATCCGCAAAGGAGACACAAAAAAAAAAAAAAAAAAAACAAACGAATTGAGAACCTCCTCTTTTAGAAATATTGAAGTCGGTTGAAAAACCATGATGGCCATCTCAAAATGGTAGCTAATAGAAATGGCGGCCAATGCAAGATGACGGAACGGATGTTAGAAATATTGTCTTCTGTTACCGCGATTGTTATTCATTGAAATGAAATCCTTTAGAACGGATTAATCGCGTTTGTTAACACCATGACCCTACGTTTCGAGTCCTTTACAGCACTCGTTTTCACAGGGTTAAGATGATGACAGTCATCAGTCGATTAGTCCGTTCTAAATGGTTCTAAAGTGTTTAATTTCAATGGATGTAAGAAAATTGTGGGCCATCTTAACCCTTTCTGTACGGGCACTTGAACGCCCTAGCACCGCCTCAATACGGGCATGTTTTTGCGAAAGTCGGCGGTTCGACATATTTTCACTTTCTGAAATATAACAGCTATGTGCTTGAAATTTTATACACACATTTAAAACATTATGCACGTTTGATAACTACTCACTTATTGCACTGATAATCACTAATATTATATATTTCACGCCTAATATCTCTCACTAAAAAAAGTAAAAATTTAAGTTCCTACAAGCGATTTTAACTATTGTTAGTTTTGTAAATATTAGTGTATGATATTTTGAATAGAACAAGGCCTTGTAATGATAATAATTATTAACAAAATGCAAAAATATAAACCGTTTAAACGCAACATAAAAACACGACTGCTGCCATTTGTATAAAATAGTGATGTGCACCTATCGATACAGTTGTCGATATTTATCTGTAATGCTCACGGGTAAAAATAAAAAAGTGTAGCAGAGGTCATTGCTATTTTAATCTTACTTAAAATAGTAATTCAACAGAGAATGATAATTTTTAAAACACGGATGGAATTTTACGACCATAACACTTGCAACTGACCCACTACTAAAGTTCGATGAAAAATAAAACAACCCTATTTGCCGCCATACTGTGTTACTTTTCTGCACTTGTGGAGTACGGGTGTCAACCCCAGTTGACAGCAAAAATGCGGGATTTTTAAATAAGTATTTGTTTCTACGCCATCTACCCAAATGTCCTGGCATTTTTTTCTTTGCATCTATACTAATGCTACTACTAAATATTATCGTTATTACCAAGACATAAGGTCTAAGTTAGTTGAAAAAAAATATCGAACTTCGTCCTTGTTTCGATCAACTATAGTTGACACCCGTACTACAGTGACGTTGCCTAATTGGCAACTCTGGTTGCCACCCGTACAGAAAGGAGTCCGTATAAAAGGCAGCCAAATAATCGGCAGCCCAATAATTCGTGTTCATTTTTTTGGTTGCGGATTATTGGGTTGCTGATTATTGTACTGCAAAAACTGTGGCTTCGGATTATTGGCCCGCTACCGAGCTTGTCCGACCCGATAAAAGGCAGCCCGATAATCGGCGACCCAATAATTGGCGACCACGATGTACATGGATTATTGGGCTGCCGATTATTGGCCTGCTTCGAGATTGCTCGACCCAAGAAAAGGCAACCCAATAATCGGCGACCCAATAATCCATGTACATCGCGGTCGCCAAATATTGGGTCGCCGATTATTGGGCTGCCTTTTCGCGGGATGCGAAAAAAGTCGGTTCTGGCGCTTCGCCGGCCGCTACCGCGGCAAGCTCGCTTCGCTCGCTCGGCTCGCGCGCTGTAACGGTCGCAGTTCTACCTAACACTCCTCCTCGCTTCGCTCGTCGTCGTACCTAAACCGACCTGCCTTAACATTCGATCTAAGGAGTCTGTATAAAAAGCAGACAAATGATCGGCAGCCCAATAATTCGTGTCCATTGTTTTGGTTTTGGATTATTGGGTTGCTGATTATTGTACTGTAAAAACTGTGGCTTCGGATTATTGGCCCGCTATCGAGCTTGTCCCACCCGATAAAAGGCAGCCCAATAATCGGCGACCCAAGAAAAGGCAGCCCAATAATCGGCGACCCAATAATCCATGTACATCGTGGTCGCCAATTATTGGGTCGCCGGTTATTAGGCTGCCTTTTGGCGGGATGCGGATTAGTGGCACCCACAGAAAGGGTTAAAGTGGTATCTAACAATAGTGGCGGCAGGCAAATAAAATACAAAAAAGTCACGCTAATGTTATTATTTTTGACAGAATTAATTATTGGTTGGTTTTAGCCTTATAAAATATAATACCTTTCACTTTGAAAATAGAGTTACAAGATAGAATAAATAGTTATCAGGATATAGTTTATTTTATTAAACTCGATAATCTGCAATCTTTGATTGACCGCCATTTTTGTTAGCAACCACTTTAAGATGGCAATTGTGGTTTTATGTTGTTCTTAAAAGCTTACCTAACTTCTGTAAAAAGGAAAATTTGTACTTCCAAAATTAACCCATACATGTGATACATCCGGCTTTTTGGATTCCTTGCCATTTTTTTAGCCTACCACTTTGAGATGGTCAAGGTTTTGTTAACATCCTAATAAACATGTCTAACTGCTGTATAAAGGAAAATTAGTACCCCCAAATTATACCATTTTCGAATTCTGGGCCTGCTGGCCCACGTGACTAGTAGGTACTTATGATTCTTATGAGCTATCATCATTTATGAATGCTTTTCACAAATTACATGTGTGGATCAAATATCTTAAATAATATTTGGTAACTGCCCCGTGAAAACTTAGTTTAACGATAATGTTGTTTAAAATAAAGAAAAATACTCAACGACAAACGCAAATAAGATAGGACACAAAGCAATTTAATATCACCAGATAGACGATATTTGCTTAGCTTGGTCTATTAAAAAACAATTGCATAAATACTTGTCTAAGAATCAACGAAGAGGATGTTAGATACGAGCAGAGTCGCACAGGGATCTAGCAATAGATTGCATTGTATAAATTAATAAACACCAAGCTTTACTTTGCGGCGTTAACGTGAGTGATAGATACATTTAAAAGAACACGTCAACTTCTTTTAGTAAAACGGACAGGAAGAAAAGTTGCTTTTGATTTGAAACCTCAATAAAAATATAGAGATATTTAACAATGCCCACCAAAAACATTATGTTTCACCTATGTTTTCTCTTTTACTACACAAGTTATCTGTGGACAATGCACTTTTGCACGATGTGAAGTAGAGCGTGCTAAGCCTACGTATTGTGTACCCCTACACACAAAAAGTAAAGGCGTAGCCCGGAATTCCCGAAAAACAACTCTCTTGGATATTGCCGTCGCAAAATCCCACGAACACGTTTTGTTCATAGCCGCCCTGGTTTTGTTGGTTCCAGCTTTGTTAAAAGCGCAAGAGCACATGGAATACTTTATAGCTTCGTAGATGTGTGCAGTGCTTGCAATAATCAATTGGCCATTTGGATTGAAATAGGTACGACTAGACTAACCTGTCTAAATATGAACTGGAACTGAAGAGATTTCCATTTTTGTAAAAATGCAGTAAAAAATTACTAACAATTTTATACATGTTTTTTTAATATGCTATTATGTAAAAACTGCCTGGTTTTTTCAGTTTTAGTTTGAAAAGTATATCATATAGGTTACATTTGAGTTTGCTTTGTCGTTTGGTGAACCTGGTAGTATAAGTCGTGCCTCATAAGTAGGTACATAAAAAGGGAGATGATGTTTGCTTAGTGATGTGAATTACAGAATAAAAAACCGGTTATGATTTCTAAAAAATAACCGGTTATGATTTAGATGAAATAACCGGTTATGATTTATATGAAATAACCGGTTATGATTTATATGAAATAACCGGTTATGATTTATATGAAATAACCGGTTATGATTTATATGAAATAACCGGTTATGTCCTTACAAAAATAACCGGTTTTGTATTCCCTAGTTTGAATGATGTTTGATGCGTAAATAAAGCATTATTTTACTAATTTTACTTCCATGCTGTTGTTACTTATACCTTGACAGAAATAACAACAAAATCGCCCTTCTGCCGTTCTTCGTCCTTTAGCTACTGTGTTCCGTCCTTTCACAGGTTTTTTTCCAAAAAAAATATCGGATGCTGAGGCCTCGTGTTTAGGCCTTACCTAACCTAAACCTAAGTCATGCATGTAGGTATTATACCTATAACTACGTGAGTAAAAACAATTGTATAATAACAATAACTTAAAATTAAAACAATGATTACCGACGCAGGAACCGCTAAAGCCTCTCACTTAACGCACTCGGCGCCATAAGCGTCGGAACAAAAAACTTGATTTATCCGTTTCTTCCCGATCCATCATGTTTCAGATAAGGCGGCGGGATATCTCCAGCGCCCGAGGATTGGAAATTTACGCTGAAACTGAACCAGTGCTATACTTTTTTCTTATTGTTCTGAATTGGAAACGCCTCGTGAGGCATACCTACTTATTTTGTATGTATGAGATAGAATATGCCAAGAATACTTATAAATATTTATAATGTTCAATCACGCGGTATTTGTAAAGATGTTCGAATCAAATATTCTTTCAAGAATATTTCGGACTATTTTCATGTATTTTCATAAATAATGAAGAAAAGGTATTAAATATATATGCGGGCAGGACTCGAACCTGCGCTTTCTGAGAAATTTGGAATCGTCCGCAGACGTTCCTTCTTAAAAATAATAAATATTATGTACATACTCATACCTACGTCAACATCGTTACCAATACAAACTCTTTAAATGACTACACATCGTCACCCGCGTGGTGGGTCGTTTATTACCAGTTCGCTGGATGGCTCACATAAAAATAATATATCGATATTACTTTGCGAAGTCGATAGTCCATCTGTTAGGACGTACTTACGAAAGACCATATTAGTTTCCTAATAGCCATCTTAATAGTACTTAGGGGAAATTAAACTTGTTTAGTTATATAGTTTTAATGTTTTATTATCATGACAGTATTTTTCTTGCCTCACACAATAAATCTGACATTGTGAGACTGCTAGATCGATGTATTTCTTGAAAAGAGCTACACTACCCCGAGATGATTCAGAACACATACTCGTACTTCCAGTTCAGTTTCGTCAGGAAACCTATGTGAAGACCCTCTATTGACTCAGTTCAGTCAGTTCCTTCTTTAGAGAGAGAGAAAAAAGGACCCTACACCGATTAGTGATAATAGTGATAGTCTTGAGTCAAAACCAGTAATAGTACATTGTGCATCTAGGGCGGTAAGAAGGGCATTACTTACGAGGGCCTATTGAAGCCCGACGCCGTAGGCGGAGGGCTTTAAATGACCCGAGTTAGTAATCCCCTTACTGCCCGTGGTACACACAATGTTTTTCATCACATTTGCGAGGAAATAAATAAACTCTATACAGGTAAAGAAACAATAATGATAAGCGGTAGTGCAGTAGCACAGTCCACAGTACTCCGGAGTGACTACGTGCTGCGAGCGCGTGCGGGGCAGGTCCTCCGCGAGCTCCGGGCGGGCGGTAAAGTAGTATGAGAATCCTTTAAAACCATGGGAATAATACAGCTCTTTAAGTCTAAGTATGCTTGCATATAATATCACCATTTACGAGCAGGTGTGATGAAAAATAATTTTCATCACACCTGCTCGTAAATGGTGATATTATATGCAAGCATACTTACACTTAAAGAGCTGTATTATTCCCATGGTTTTAAAGGATTCTCATACTACTTTACCGCCCGCGTGGAGCTCGCGGAGGACCCGCCCCGCACGCGCTCGCAGCACGCAGTCACTCCGGAGTACTGTGGACTGTGCAACTACACTACCGCTTATCATTTTATCAATTCATTCTATTGTTTCTTTACCTGTATAGAGAGTTTATTTATTTCCTCGCAAATGTGATGAAAAACATTATGTGTACCACGGGCAGTAAGGGGATTACTAACTCGGGTCATTTAAAGCCCTCCGCCTACGGCGTCGGGCTTCAATAGACCCTCGTAAGTAATGCCCTTCTTACCGCCCTAGATGCACAATGTACTATTAAACATAACAAGCTACTTACACCAACAGGTTCCACATGGCAACTATTATTTCATGGGATTTATCCGGCAACATGGCAAATATTTGGTATGTTCTGATATAATATAACTATCAATAGGTATACTGAACTTTTAATGTAACAACTATTGATCTATCACTCATATCGTATAACGTATATGTGATATAACTTTGTTCCTTATACCGCTCAGTTGGTATACTGTTATAATCTGAAACACTTACTATGACAAGCAATTCAGCGCAGTAGCAATGTAGATCAAACTGAAATATAGCAACACTCTCGGACGAATCAAAAAGCAGCGTTGCTCTAAGAAAAACAGCAATGTACATCGAACCAAATTTTTTTTTACTGGCCGTCGCGCTCTTGTTTATATTATTACTTTGAAATGAAAACAGGCAACGACGGCTGAATAACTTATTTAATATTTCTCATATGATTACGAAGTTTAAGTTACAAATTCGACCAAGTATACTGTACAATACAATTTGTCAAAATACAATGTATGGAAGTATGGAACGCACAAGACCACAATCATACATGTTTTGCTGTATCGGAAACTTTCAAAGTGAAGTAAATTGAATTTACGAGTATTAACACGTTCATTGCGGTATCAGGTCTATAAGATCCGATGATGAACTATCCCGCGGGGCGGTAACTTAAAGTACTGTTCCTACCGCTGGTACGGGACAGGTAGCTTCTATTTCCAAAGGAGTAGGAACGAGACAAATATATATTTAGAATTTTCTCTCTGGATATTTTACATCGGTATAATAAAAGCCTATCGGGTCATTTGTATCTCATACCGCCAACGAAGGAATTTTTTTCACCTAGTGCGGGTATAAGATCTTTTCGACCTGATATCCGATGACCTGATAGCCGCACTAGACTTATGATTAGTTTATCTAGTGCAGCCCTGAAGCGCAGTCTGTGTAAACAACATTCGATAGACTATTTACTGTATGTTGCGCGCGCGTGAATAAAGTACAAAAATTGTTTTGTGGTTTGACTGTGATTGTGTTACATCATGAAGCGGTCCAGACGAATTCTTTTAATGTCCACTGGGGATGTTGAAAATAACATCAAACGTCAAAATAACGTCGAAGAAATAATGAAGATACTGATACTAGACCACCGAGTAACGAAAGTATGCCTTTTTTATATCGACTGCGTAACATTGATTTGTTTTTTTAAATAACTCTTTACGTCTTAAATAAAATACCTATAAAGTTCATCGATATTTTGTTTTCACAACCCTAATCATTTATCAATAAGTTAAACATTGAGAACGAACATGGGGTCGAAAGGATCTGACAGATTATTTATCACATTGAATAGTCTTCCGATATCTTGATTTAGAAACGGCTTAAGTATTATGTTAAGACTTTCGTCGAAAGTATGTAACGATAAAAAAACAGACACATATGATTACTACTAGCCAGTTGATTGCACTAAAAGACATGCATCTCGAACAGGTCTTTACAACCCTATGACGCTACAATGAATAGTTAAGACACAGGTCTAATGTACTTGATACAGCATCAACGTAAAGTGAACGAAATGGACTGCCGCAATGAACGTGTTAATACCTACTACTGATATAATAACAGGTTAAGCTGATTAAATCACCATGCATGAAGTGTCCAAAGTGAAAAAAACGTGTGAATAAACTACAATCCTACATGTTATGTTTAATTTGTATTGAACTTCATTTGTACATCATTAAATAATAATGGGTAGGTATAATAAATACAAGCAACATGAAATTTTTATTTTTCATTAATTTAAACATTGCTTATAATATTTTACAATGCATTAGCTCGGAAAGTGCTATTTTAAAGGGTATACTTATGCATAGAAAGTGGCTCTTTTTCGCACACGTGTGAGAAAGAAGCTTTTTAATTAAAAAAAACTGGAAATAATCAAATTATTTCGCGCTGTCCAAACCAAGACATTATCTGAATAACATCAATCTGACATACATTTTTGTCTTTATTATACAATATACACATTTATAAAATATACAATCCATTTAAAGTATAAATATCAAAACAAAAATTTAAATTTAAATATGTACATAGTAATATATTAACTTTTTTACACATTAAAAAGGATATTTATTTAAAAACAAACATTACATAAAAACAAGAAGAAAACAAAGTTAAGTACTTTTTTTTAAAGTTTTCAGAATAAAATATCCTTCATATTTAAATTTTTCTCCATCTCGGACCCAATGGGAGCTACCGTATTGTCGCTCACCAGGCGGCGCCACTCATGCGTGGGTCCTGTGTCAGTATGAGAGAATTGTCAAAGTGACGTTTGAATTTTTGAAATGTACCCGCAGGACCCACGTTCCACTAGCGCCCCTAGCGTAAAATTGACTCGCGGTAATCCTCATTGCAAACGGTGACTATGCCAATAATGCAGCGCTCTCATTGGTTCTTTCTACTCCGCTAGTTTTTTCAGAATGCTTTCATTCGGACCTTTGTCCGTATTTTACCAGACTAGACATTGTAAGTATATAACTCCATTGAAAACTTTTTATTATTTTAAATTTTAATAAACAATTAAAACAGCTCCCAAAAGTGAAATTATTATAATTAAATGTTGCTCTCTGTAAATAATAAATAAAGTTTCTGTTTTCTTAAGTCTTAAGTAAATCATTTCATTTTGTGACACGCGTAATTCGAATGCTCAATTCGGACCGACCGAAAGACTGTTTGGGCGCGCATTGACTAGTTTATTGGTAGTTTCTTTTCACATGTAGTTACTAACTATGTATTCCGTTCTGATTTTGGATAATTGGGCTTGGAGTTTTTATATCGCAGTGAAATTAAATAGTGATATTAAATTGATACCTCCGAAAATTCGTAACGTGGCGCAAATGGTGAGATTATTTTATATAAAAGCTGATTGTAATAACAATATTGCAGTTGATTGTTTACTTTTTGTTGTAATATTTATTTACAAAGACCAACATTTAATAATCATAAGTTCACTTTGGGGTGCTGTTTTAAATATATATGATTTTTTTGAATAATAAAAAGCTTCTCAATGTAGTTATACCTATTACTTCTAATATTTAGTCTGGTAAGATAAGATATGGACCTTTCATTCTGAAAAATGTAACGGCTTTCCGAGCTAATGCATTGTAAAATGTTGTATGATATTATACGTGTTGAAATGTAGGCTTTTTTCCACTCGTCGGGAAAAAGTCTACTTTCTACACTTGTATCATAAATAACTAATGTACTATGAAGAAAGCATAGCACAATGTTAAAAGAAGCATTACCTACAGAACAAGAACGGCATATAATATATTTTGTTTCATTGAAATGTCACAAACATAGTTAACTTTGTGTCACTGTTTTCTATCATTTCTTCTTTCTGTTTATTAATATTCATATATTTTTAGGTGCTTTCTATTGTACTTGAAAAAAACTGAGAATACAATAAATTAAACAATATTTGCAGCAATTGCCTTGCGCGAGATATAAACTCATAATCAGTTTTCTTGGACTCCATTTAGCGTCCATTTGAGGGTAGCATGTCATGTAGCACTAAAATAAAGAAAGAACTTCACTTGATAATTCAATGTTTGTAATAGAAAACTTTGAAACCAAACATATCACGAAAAAATGTTACATTTGCTGTCGTATCATCATAACTCATATTTGCCTTAAATTCAGTGCATTGTTCAATGTTGATAGCAGATATTACTTAAGAAATCGTAAAATAAAATTTGTTAACAAACGCAAGTAGACTTCATATAAAAGTTACATGCCACGCATACATACATACGTACAAAGATTATAAACAATTTTAGAATTATTCAAACACGTTGTTGCCAGCTTTTTTAAATTTCCCACGCGTTTCTACTGCTTTTACTTGTCAGACTATACTATTATAATAGCCTACTAGAATCTGACGGAAGTGTTCTAAAACTTCTAAATCTCCTAAATAGATATCTGACATTATCAAAATTTTTGCTAATATTTACACTTTTATTTATATAGATGTATAAATTTAGTATAGGCCAAGAAAATGAGATCAATATAAAGTGTTTCCAGGAATGAATTCCCAGCAAGCTGGATATTGTTTTTATACTTATCTTCATTACGTAGGTCCTAAAGTGTTAACCAAGTTTGCAGAATTCCAGGAGTTAAGCTTGCCTTTTGAGAGCCAAGTAACTGCGAAATTTGCGGTCAATTTTTTTTTGTGTATAGCTCGAAAATGGTATGTCGGACGGAAGAGTAATTTAGGTATGTACTTATTAAAGAAGGGTAAATTCTACGTCGAATGTATATCTTTAACTTTAAATTAAGCTCAGTAGTATAGCCAAAATAAAACAAAACTACGTCCAATTTTATTTCAGTATTTCAGATTTATTATTTTTGGAAATTTTAAATTTATCATATTCTTGTTGAAGAAATTTCAAGTTTATTTTTAAAGACCAATTAGATGATGTGCCACAAGTACATAAATGCAAAAAAAAACATTTAGTTCCCCCTAAAAACATTGTTTTTTGCAATTATGCCTAAGAAGGATACCGATATAGTTTATTTGTTCTACGGTTACTGTCAATACTGGTTTGCTAAATTATAGTATTTATTCGTCGATTTTATTGTCGTATATAGTTTGCTTAGATCTGTAAATAATTTTTAAGAAAAAAAACCGACTTCATTTGATTCCCGGTAAAAGTGAAATTTTGAATTTGTTTGATTTAGCCAGTTTACTCCACAAATATCCAATACACCGCACGTATACGATCGAAAATTGAGGAGCTTTCTTATTGTCCCAGGGCTTCCATCATTACATGTGAAGTATAATCAAACGGAACTTCCTTGTAGACCTCTAAAACAAACAAAATAACAATGTGTTAAATTGGATGACAGACTGTAAATTATCGAGCAGTTTCATTATGCCATCCCTGATTATCAACATCAGGTCCACTCCAGCAAAATGATGGCCACAGTAAGAAAATGCGTAAGCTAATTATGAACACCCTCTAATCACAATGAACGTGCCGTTCAAATTTGAGGAGTTCTCTGAATTTTTCAAGAACTCCATCATCAGAATAGAAATCAAATCAAAAACATGAAAGTCACAACTAGGATAATAAGTAGAGCTAGGTTTATCGACCAGTTCCACTTTGCCATCCCTGGTCTTCATCATCAGGTCCACTTCATCAAAATGTTGGCTCCCCCAAAATAATGTTTTAGTTACTTAAGGAAACCCTCAAATCAGAATGCATGTGCCGTTAAAATTTGAGGAGTTCTCTCAATCCCTCATGAAGTCCATCATCAAAATAGAACTATAATCAAATAGGACTATCTTGAAGGTATTTCTTTACAAAGAAAAGATGAATGTCTCAAATCGGATGATAGAGCTGGGAATTACCAAGAAGTTCCACTTTGCCATCCCTGGTCTTCATCATCAGGTCCACTCCACCAAATTGATGATGTTCGTAAAGAAATGCTCGAGTGTCTTAAGAAACTACCCAAATCATCATGCATGTGCCTTTCAAATTTGAGGAGTTCCCTCAGTTCTTAATGGATCCCAGCATCAGAAATTGATAAAGAAAAAAACACGGGACAAACCTGGAACCATCTAATTTCAGACAAAAAAATATTATTTTAATCGGATGATAGTCCTGGGAATTACCAAGCAGTACCACTTTGCCATCCCTGGTCTTCATTTTCAGATCCACTCCACCAAATTGATGATTTTCGTAAAGAAATGCTCGAGTTTCTTAAGAAATCATCCAAATCAGCATGCATGTGCCTTTCAAATTTGAGGAGTTCCCTCAGTTCCTCATGGATCCCATCATCAGAAATTGATTTTGAAAAAAACGGGACAAACCTGGAACCATCTTTTTTCAGACAATTTTTTTTTTTTAATCGGATGACAGTCCTGGGAATTACAAAGCAGTTCCACTTTGCCATCCCTGGTCTTCAATATCAGAGATACATGTCAATGTGTTAAAAGCAAATAAAATAATTTGAATTTGAAAGATTCACTCCACCAAATTGATGATTTTCGTAAAGAAATGCTCGAGTTTCTTAAGAAATCACCCAAATCAGCATGCATGTGCCTTTCAAATTTGAGGAGTTCCCTCAATTCCTCATGGATCCCATCATCAGAAATAGATTTTGAAAAAAACCGGACCAACCTGGAACCATCTTCTTTAAGAAACCAAAAAAAAAATTCAAATCGGTGCAGTAATGACGGAGTTCTGAGGTAACATCCCTTTAGAAATATTGAAGTCGGTTGAAAGTAATAAAAATTCAGACGAATTGAGAACCTCCTCCTTTAGAAATATTGAAGTCGGTTAAAAATGGCAGGCCGCCTCGCTTTTAAAATTCAACAGAATAAACTTGGTCACATAGCTCAAGTCACACGAGTTAATCATTGACCTTAAAAATTTAGACGAATTGAGAACCTCCTCCTTTAGAAATATTGAAGTCGGTTGAAAAACGAGCAAAAGTGTCACCCTCTTAGTCTGATAGTAAGCAGCAACGGCACGTTTTGCTCTATTCTAAATTGTGAAGGTAAATTTATGGTGGGCGTTTAAGGATCGCCATTTGTTTACCTTAAGTAGAACCTTCCTATAACTTACCTTGGCTAAATTTAGAGTGCAGCAAAATGTGCAGTCGTTGCTTGCAGTCGAAAATAGAAACAGCCTTAAGTTATACTTAAAGCCGGTTGCACCAAACTGTCTGATAACATCAGAGCCATCATCAAAATTAACTTTTGAAGTTATTTATAGTTCAACAACTGCGCCGTCAAGTTTAACGTTGATCAGGGCCTTACCATGACGTCTTAATGCGATTCAGTTTAGGTTCTTAACTGTGCTCAGTTGTATGGCAGAGACTCAGTTTAGGTCGTCAATTGAATCGCGTTAAGACGTCTAGTAAGGCCCCAGCTCGCCGTTTGTATGTGGCACAACCCACCCTTAGTAATACATTAATTGCAGCTGGTGTTCGCGATGCTGTGGCCAGATACCCGGTGCTCGTGTTTGTGCACGGTGAGAGCTACGAATGGAGCTCGGGCAACGCCTACGATGGCTCTGTGCTGGCGTCGCACGCCGGTCTCGTCGTTGTCACTATCAACTACCGCCTGGGAATTCTTGGTAACATCACTTTTTGTATTAACATACATAGTCGCTTCACTTTAAAAATCATTACGAGTATATTACGAATAAAGTATTCGTAATGTTTGCACTTTTTAAACACAATTTATTAATTAACTAGAATTTAACGTTATGTGCGGGATATAATTACGAGTATATCCACCATATCCACCAAGTGCTATGGACTGTTATGCGAGAAAGCGTGAAAAAGTAATTAATTGTGGGCATATAAGTATGTGACACCTACTTTATGTAACCTATAATCGCTGATTCGCATGTTTAGCACGATAACGTGCACTCTAAGTTTCCTTCAAGATGATTCAGCGTTATTAAGGTTATGTGTTTTTGCGTTGAGATCCACTTAACGATGTTAGTTAATGGCCACGCGTTTACGACATACACGGATTTATGAAGGTTTAATAAAATTACAATCTGGCGGAAACATCAAAATAGGTATAATATTTTGTATTTAATTAAAGTTTAGGTCCGGTTGAAAAGTCTCAGTTGATAATCATGCAATAATAAAAAAAGCAAAGTGAAGTTTGTACTGATGTTGTAAGTCAGGTTACATTTAATTAATTTACACAAAACATGGTCCTTGGTTCGTGTTAATAACTGGTATTGCATTTCTTTGCAATTCAATTTTGCAATTGCTGATTAAATTCGTGTTTTATAGTATCGTTGCGTTCAAATTGAATTACTGTACTTATTGTAATAATATTGGTTAGACACAAAAATGTTTTTGAAATTTATTAATGATATTACATTTTTAAGATAGCATCTTATACGAAAAATCCAAGACTCATCCAAGAATATTAATGTTAAGGGATATAAGGTATAATCTAAACGTCGTTGCATATTATTTATTATCAATAGTATAAAGTGTATAACTATGTTTACTTAACATACATTGTTCTGTCCCTAGAAGTTACATCATAACATAATCGACATTCATATTTGACTCCCACATCCAATGAATGTACCTGCGCCAAATGTATTTTATTTTAGCATTCCATGTATTTTACACATACTTGTTTTGATGGAAATATTTCCTACCTAGTTAGCGACGTATTTCCCGTCACCAACACATTCTTGTATAATGCTTAATAAAAACAAAGTTGACGTACTCCATCAAGAATCCTTTTGTACACAAGAGATTGTTGTGCCTCAACTTTAGGACATTGTTGTAAAATTTCGACGAAACGCTTACATAACTTCGCAGTCCCGGTAGATAGAATTTGACGTAGATGAGATGACAAAATTAAGTGATTTGTCCTATTTCAGAAACCGATGTTACTTTGTTACAAATGCGTGGGTGCCTAAATGGTTAAAGGTTGTGTCAAAAATCTATTTGACTAAAAAACTTGTTAAGAATATCTACATAGCCGATCCTCCTCTTAGGGCAAATAGGAAACCTACCTTATATAATGTAATACTGTATTAAAAAATGTTTTCCAAAGTTAACCCTACACGTCCTGAGTCATCTTTAAGGTGTGTGTACAAATTTTTTTTCAAACCAAATATAGAAAAAACAAAATCTTATGCCTATCTAAACTTAAATAATTCTTAAACTAAATAACATTAAAATGAATAAAACTAAATATCTAACTAAAAGATTATGGATTTATGATATAGATCTTCTAAGAAGATTATTTTCACCAGTTTTTCGTACCTACATATATGTAACCACATTCTTCAACAATTATTAGGAGTAGGTAACTTTTATGTATAACGTGGGTCACTCGGAAAGTTTTGAGATGTTCGAAATCTATAAATAAAATACTATTATAGATATAAAATCTTTTGAAATGGCAATTCGAAGTATTAAATTAAACACCAATATAATGTTTTTATATTTAATAGATATTTAAAAAATGATATTATTTTGTAGCCATGAGAATTGTCGCGCCAAAAAAATTGTATGCAAAATATGAAACTCCACGAGATGAAGGCTTCCTGAAGATGTCGATCAAAATAGTACGTTACTGCAGAGGCCGTGAAGTAAGGGATTTTTGGACGAGCTCAGGCTAGAACTCGTCGTATATACTAATAAAATGAGCCCTGCAATCCCTGTTCCGGCCGAGGATTGTATAGTGCTTTTCTCAAGCAATGTGAGGAAATATTTAAATTAAAATAACTAATAGGTAAATAATGTTTTATTAGGACAATATATTCTAATTTGCCGCCTTTTGTTATTTTTTAACCTGCCATTTGAACGAGCTTGTAGTATCTAGTGGTGGTTAGCTGTATGTAGTTTTTCCTTTGTCAGTTTAATGTAAGTAAGCAAATTTACAAAGTTAGAGCAGGGGAGAATAATGTTTTGTTCATACTTACGCCATACATTAATTCTTGGATTAGGCCATGACGAGAAAGAAACTTGATCTTCATGTCGAGACATTAACGCATATATTTCCGAGCATGCTTGAGAAAATCATATTTATGCCTGGCCATACAATCTCTAGGTTATTTTCTACATTCACATAGTTAGTTTTAGATTTATTTAATATTAGTGTATTTTTAAATATATCTAGGAAGTTTTAATTTTATTTTATGATAGTTTGTAATTTATTATGAATAATAAACTTTTTCACATAATTATGACATTCAATGGTCTTCTCGCAAAGATATATCTGCGGGCATTCCTTTTTTAACTACTGAATTTAGCAATGGGTCGCTTCTATGGTCCGAATATAAGTTATTTATACCTTAGGTATAAATTGAAAGAGATGTCATATACTCATATACTACAGAAAAAGTGCCCAGGGTTGGGATCGAACCAGCGACCTCCTGTTTTCGCGGCAGACCTCTTTCGAACTCTCTTCTTATTTATTCCTCTTTTGAAGTTACAAAATCATCGTAAAATTAGTTGACTAGATGTAAGAGATTCCCTTCTTGCTGGCCATAATCATCACATACGAAAATTTTCGGTTCAAAGTATTAAAAGTAGTAAAATAATATATGGACTCTGGGGTCACGAGGCGCTCAAACAATTTAGGAATCTAGGCAGGCGGCTGAGGGAGAGAGGTGGCGACCCCCGTTCTGGGTCTTGACTTTTACAGCAGGTCTCCATCTCCACGCAGCGTGGCAATGCTGCGAGTGTGATGGGGACCTTCGGTCCTGGCATGGCTCAGAACGGGTTTAATTTTACCTACCTAGTTCTAAGGGTTTTAGAGGTATTCCGTTTCTTCTTATAGTTTTCTTTTTTAATCAGTGCTCCGTCATTTTATCTTTTGTGTATTGTTGATAATACAATTTTGGTGTATATATTTTATAAAAGCTATATACATAGCTTTAAAAGGTTGAGCCCCACCGTGTCTCAGAATAACGTGCGAATCGGTGTTCCAAAATGGCTGTAAAATTGTTATTTATATAATTAGACAAATCTGGCTACTAGTGTTCTACTTCTAATGAAATAAGCTTTTTAAAAATATACAGGTTGATCTCAGCCATTGGAAACCCTGAAGTCCCACATAGGGCTACTAATAGGACTACATCTTAGTAATGCTCTAACGTAAATATTTTTTTGATTAGAACGAAAATAAATACAATAATCTTCAAACAAAAGTTATTTCCAATAATAGACAACTAATAGAAACATACTGTATTTATTGTTAGGCAGTATTTTAGTAAATGGCATGTTAGTGACACTGTGTCACTCTCAGTTTTCGTGAATGTCATTTGTCAAGAATCAAAATATTATAAGTGACATAAATAAAAACGATAATCAAAGTGGACGAAGAAGGTTTCATACTTACTATTATATGTGGATTTATTACCTCATGAATTTTAGTTGCATACAGGCTGATTCAAACTAACAAATAGTAATTTGTTAATTTCTTCGTAACCTCTGCACCGATTGTTATGATACTTGGTATACCTACTGGTTATGATACATCGTAACGCATATTCGGCTTTGTTAAATGGCTAAGGACACCCTGTCTAATACACCAAGGCATTTTCGCGAAAAGAGATAAAATAATATTATTTTCCTACTCAGAATAACGAGTTTTTTCAATCTAGGAGAAAAAATAAACTATAAAAAAGGTCTCAAAATTTTCAAACGTTGCAGCGTTGTACCTATACGTACTCTCCATTTTATTTTGTAACCGCTGTACACAGTATTTGAAAAAATGGTAACGGAAGGGGAACAAAATTTGGGACTTTTATTTTTCTAGCAGGATCGGAAGAGCTCGTGATTCAGAGAAGGAAAAACATAAAATTGACCTGTTAGGAAAAAAAGTTTTTAGATTTCTTCTCGCGAAAATGCCCACCAGCATACCATGTCTAGATTTCGAGCATCTCATTTCTTTCCGAGTGACCTAAGTAAGGTACTAATTAAATTATTGTGTGCAAACTCTTTGAAATTTGACTCGTAAATTGGTTGATCAGAGATAGCATGCTAATGATTGAGTGACTTCACAGTGATAGAGATAAAAATAAAAATGAAATAATAGTAGTTCGTGAAATAGTAGTAGTTGTTTTTGAAACATACGAGTTTTTTAATGCCAATTTTTATTTCTATTATAGTCACATCCCCTGATGTATATACACACATATAGCTCTGCGTGATGCGTTCAAGCTACATATTTTGGTACCGTCATTAAGGTAGACGGCCCAGTGGATGACACTGTCCCAGTGGACGACATTTTCGCAGTTTATGAAAGATTATAAGAAATCGGGTGTTAATATAGTCCCATCAAGACAGCGTAAATTTGACTACTAATGTCATTTTTGATTTTTTGTAGCAAAACTTTCATTGATTCATTAAGTATTTTTCAATTTGTGAGATAGTTTTTGTGATCAGGTGCTTCGAGTCGGCTTTGCGCCGGCGCGCTTAGCAAACCTGTTAAAACCGTGCATAGTAAAAGTGAAGAAAATAAACAGGGTTCAACGCGTTACTTGATAAGTGTTTATTAAAATTGTTTGATGATAAAATAACTAATTGGATTTCGTGTATTTCATGTTGATTATTTTGTATGAGTTGGTATTTTGGAGGCATGTCATACTCAGGGACAGGGAATTATTGCGTGTAGTAGTGAATTACACCCATATCATTCCCTTGAAAATTTTATGATTCAATGTAACTTGATGATTTTGAGCTTTAGGAGTCGAACGGTAAAGCGTCCGACTTTCAATCCGGAGGTCACGGGTCCGAACCCCGGCTCTTACCAATGAGTTTTTCCGAACTTAAGAGTATGTATGAAATATCATTTCATATACCAGCTCTTCCCGCGGAGAAATTCAGAGGTTTATGTGAAGCAGAGATAGGCATTAGTCGTTTAGTTTTTAGTCAACTAATTAATCGATAAGAAGTTAATCGCAACAAAATTAATCGCGATTAATTTAATTGCGATGAATTTAATCGATGGCGTTTTCGTTTAACTACTGATCAATCACCATGTTAATCTTAACTAAATTTCACGATCTTAAATTTTGATTACAAGTTAGAACAGATCTCCATAGTTTGTATGTCCACCAGGCATCCGCCAGACAAATTTTAAACATTCGTAAGTCATACTGCAGACCCAAGAGGGTCTCTTAAATAAGAGTACGGCTTAGACGAAGTCCATTTTGTTTATTATGGAACAGTTTACGACCGTCATCTTGAATTTTCGCAGTTTTGATCGTGATAAAAGTCGATATTTGACAGCCCGAGAGTCCCGAGAGGTTCTTCAAAACAAATTTCAGGTCAAAGTTGCGAGAAACCGATATCTGGGGGATATCGATTTTTATCACTACTGGATCCAATCTGAAGAAATTCAATATTGCGGCCGCTTCTCGCAATTTATTCTTCAGATTCGTTATAAAAAACCTCTCGGATCCTCAGATACCGATTTTTGTCACAATCGGATGAAAACTAGAGAAATCCAAGATGGCGACCGTTTGTCGCACTTTTATTCTATCTTTATTTTACTTTCTTACTAAAAAACTTCTTAAATCCTCA
Source organism: Lathronympha strigana (assembly GCA_949128165.1). Classification (NCBI taxonomy): domain Eukaryota; kingdom Metazoa; phylum Arthropoda; class Insecta; order Lepidoptera; family Tortricidae; genus Lathronympha; species Lathronympha strigana. The sequence goes on along the minus strand of OX421901.1, from coordinate 27,004,061 downwards.
GATATCGATTTTTATCACAATCTTGTTTCTCGCAATTATGGCCTCTGATACGTTATAAGGAATCTCTCGGATCCTCAGATAAAGATTTTTATGACGATCAATTTAAAACTGAAAGGAATCCAAGATTGCGGCGGTTTCTCGCATTTTTGACCTCAAATATCAAATCCTTAAGATGATTTAATCGAATAAAATTAATCAAAACTCTCAAGATTAAAATTTATCAATCGTAATTTTTTATCGTTAGTCGCGTTAGTCCCGCTTTAGGCCAACGTGGGGAACACAGCCCAATCCCTCTAGTGTTAGAAGCTTAGTCAGTAACTGCTCTGAAAAACTGATGTAGCACCATGTCATAAACTGGGACATCGATTTCATTTTTCCATAGTCATCCACTGGGACATTTAAAATTCGGCACGTCATACACTGGTACAATTTGAGATATCGCGGAAAATTTGAATAATTTATTAACAGTTTGAGAAATATACTATTTATGATTTCCATCATGAATTTCCTCCTTAAAGTGTCATCCACTGGGCCGTCTAACTTAAGGCTTTCACGATTGAAAAATTTCCTGAAATTCAATTTTCGACGACTCAGAGATACAGTGGGTTATAAAAAGGTAGGAAAGGTAGTAAGTAATGTATGTAATTGTATGTGTGGTTATAAGCCTTGTTATTATGATTCTATTGGCAGTTGATTGTTGCGTTGAAATAATTATTTCCTGCACCAACTTAAATCTCTCTGTTTCGCCCTATGGTTGACTGCTAGAGAATTTAATTTGGCATTAAGTCCGCCATATTTACAGTTTCCTGTCTTGTGAAGTTTAAAACAATAAATAGACTATAGAAGCCAAATCCAATTTCCTTGTTCAAAGATGTTCGCAATTTGAATGTAATAATTTTATCGAAGTCGATGATATTATATAACTATAATAACATTTTCACCGATACGAAATTTGTTGTTACAAAAAGGTTTATTATTATGAAGGTCGTTATATGCAATTTTAAAACGCAACATAGAGATCTAATGATATGTGGGTATATACAAAACTAAACCTGAACTAAAACAATATATAACGATCGGGAACTACACGTCATAAAGTTTCGATATGGTTTTGAAATAGAGGTAATCTTAGGTTGCTAAGAAGAAATAGGTAATTCTAAAATAAGCCGCAGCTGACTGCGGTAGGTACCTGCAGTTAACAACTGGTGTTAATATTTTAATATATTTTTATCAAAACACCAGCGGATACCAAAAGATGTAAAAATATCAACGTGGTATTTTAAATTTGTAAAACAATTTCGACTTGAGACGCATTCGTCTATTGCATGTTTCGACAACTTTAACTAACTATACATATAACCCTTATCTCACTCACATTCAGGGAAACTCATGTTTGAACATCTCTTTTAAACACCAATGATCAGAATTGCCTTAATATTGCGTATGTTTTAAATATTTCTCCGAATTATGGGTTATCACGACAGCTCTGTCAAGAGCTTACGTTTAAGAAGAAGAAGAATAATAAATGAATATCTGTAAGGATATACCCGATGCGTAAAATCACAGGCCACGCGTTTTGTATTAATACTTATAGTGAACTGTCTATTTAAGACTTGTGTTATAGTCCAAATGTATTTTCAGGATTCCTTAACCCACGCTCAGATGAGTATCCGCGCTCGCCAGCAAATTACGGATTAATGGACCAAATCGCAGCTTTGCACTGGATCAAAGAGAACGTAGCAGTTTTCGGCGGGGACCCCACTAACGTCACGCTGATGGGCCATGGGACGGGCGCAGCGTGCGTGCATTTTCTACTTACCTCATTGGCTGTTCCGGAGGGTAAGTATAGATACACTTTAACCTAAAAACAGATATCAAATTCAAATACCTACAATACAAATTATTAATGTAAGACCGTAGTTTGTTTGAGAAGTAACTTGGACACTATAGAAATAAGATGGCTGAGCTATTAAACTTCACCATAGAGTTCAATTCATTATTATTTGTGGTTTTACTACATTCTGGCGGGAAAAGAAATTTATAAACGAATTTACCACCTAAGGTGATTTGTATCCTAGCTACCAAATTATACGTTTTTGGAACGAGCATGGAAAACGCCACACGCCCGGGAGCCCCAATATCAGCTGTAATTTCGGGAAAAATGGATAAAGTTCATGATATGGATTTAGTTGACAGAAAATTAAATGTAACCGACTTAGCCTAGACCACAAATACCTATCTCAACTGAACGACTGAATTATATTTTGCATTAAAGAATTGCACTTGAAAAAGCTTTGTGTTTTTGTGCAAGGTGGATGCTGCGCTCGCTTACTCCAGAGCAAAATCGTATTCGCGTATGAATGTCAAACGAAAATTTGTCGTTGCATGAATGGAATCCAGTAAATTTTCGGTGGCGTTATGTGATAATGGATGAAATCTGGATTCAGAAACAAAACATCGGTCAAGACAGTGGGTTAGTCATTGTGAACCGGCTCCGAAGAAGGCGAAGGCTATTCCGGCGGCGGGTAAAGTGATGGCGTTAGTATTTTGAGATGCAAAGGGAATGATTGACTGCCTTAAATGGGAAAAACTATCAGTGAAGAGTATTATGCGTCACTTTTAGTTCGTTTAAACGTGGCATTTAAATGAAAAAACACCCAAAAAACAAGTGTTGGTTCACCATGAGAATGATCCAGTTCATTCGAACTGCATCGGTAAACAAAAAATGGCTTTTGTACATTTACAACTTGTGCCTCATCCACCTTACTCACCATTTGGCTTCCTTGGACTATCTACTATCTGTTCCTGAAACTAAAATTGTTCCTATCAATAAAGAATGTTATGTCAAACGAGTAGGTAATCCAAAAAGTAAGTGAACGCGTATTTTGATGGACTTGAAGACACTAAGGTATTTCCGTGAAGGGATTTAAAGGTATTGAAAAGTTGCAGAAACTTTGGCAAAAGTGTGTTGATATTCTAAGATAATATGTTAAAAAAAATAGAGTACAAACATCCCTGAATGCATTTGTTTTCATGTCAAATCAAGTTATCATTTTGTTGCCGTTGCCGTTCATTTAATTAGTTATGCAAAGTGTAATTTCTTTACAAATGTGTTGGAGGTATATACCTAATTGTTCTGCATAAAAAAACATTCTATCAAACGTAATTTCGGCTGCGTTAGGGTTAACTGAAAAGGATTTGTTACAAAATAAGACAAAAAGTCGCTCTTATGCTAGTACTTCACGTACGCCTATTTGTGAAAAAATCTTTTGATCTTACAACAATGGACTCTATCTAATATTCGGTCTGTACAAAACTGTTTTTAAACCAGCTTTGCACGTTTAAGCCAAGTACCTAACAAACATTTTAGATGATTTTCGTATCATCATCGATGTATAGTTATGGAAGACCTCGTTCGCTAGATGATTTAAACGAGCGGTAATAAAATATACATCATAAACGCCCATCAAACCTCCGTTAATACTATTTTTTTATTTGACCTTATTATTATTTATTATTGTTGTTTTGTTTTATTATTTTAGATGCCGCGTCGACCAGTTGTGATCTATTGTGGCAGCCCTTTATAATTCATTACTGATTCCCGTTGAGTCCAGAAAGTTCCAAATTCTTTGGGCTGTAATGTTGTGTATCTCACAGGGTTGCAGTTTGTGCCTACCGAGGTGGATACTTCTTTTGTGCATTAGTGGTCCGCAGGAGCAGAGGATGTGCATCGCGGTTTCCTCTGTTTCTTGGCAGAACCTGCATGCTGCGTCTTGTTTCTTACCCATTAGAAACATGTGCTTGTTCAACTTGCAGTGCCCAGTCAGAATTCTGACCACCGCACAGGCTTTGTACCTCTTGAGCCCTAAGAGCTCTTTAGTGTTTTTGTTGTTGAACCCTATTATTAGAGCTTTCGAGTGTGTGTTTCCTTTTACGGATTTCCACTCTGCGATTGCCCTCATCTTTTCAAGATTGTTTAGCAGAGAGTATGCGTCTCGTTTTGTAACTCCGAACTGTATTTGACCTTATCTCAGTCTCTCTGTCAGTTTGAAATTTGCGTTTGTTAAAAAGGGACGAAACATTTTAAAACTAATATGGATCTGTTCAGTTTTTATTAATATGGCGGTTAGGTATTAAAAAATGTTTAAACCTATTCTAGATTTAAGGTAGGCAGATAAGTTATACTTACTGTATACATTTTGAAAATAAATTAATTTTAAAAGGTATTAAAAATGCGCCAAATATTAAGAGTAGATAGATCGTAACTTTACGTTCGGCAAATTTTTATTGTTTTTTTTATACTTACATGAGTAACAAAAGGGCGAACTAATTATATACCAACCAATTATCACGACAAACAGATACATAAAGCCTGAAGCAAAAGGGCATACTCGTAATAAGTCAGTTATAAGGTTGCCGACTATTTAATTATATAATTATCAGGTTGGTCAGCTTTGTGGTTGCCGACTATATTTTATTACAAAATGTTATCACTAATATTATTCAGGCACTCAAAAATCACGTGCTACGCCTACCCGTCTCAACCAATCTTTCTCGTTTGGAAACCTTGTCGGTATGAATATGCAAACTCGTTTACGGCCGTGTCCTATCGTGATGTAGACGAAGTCATTTCGGGTTCCAAACGCATGACGTGGAAGCCAGCCGCATACTTGATGAAGGGCTTGGAACAAAGCTTAGTGGAGCGTGAAGATATGCTCTGCATGCAACGGCCCATCATCTATCACTGAAACTATATTTGCCCCTTTATATGTATGCTCAAACAACTCCGTTTTCTTTGTCTTAAAAAATAATAATAAATCGAGACGTATCTTTGCAAATTTTGTTATGAAAAAGAATACAAAGCTTCAAGGTTACTTTATTACTAATTAAGTAACCATATAGTTTTAGTTGAATCTTTATAAAATTAGTCGATATTGTATCGTATAGCTTATAGACATAGCGAGTACCTTCCCTTATACGCGTTTTGGTTTTCGCTGAGACCGTCATAGATTATGATAATGAGTAAGTCTGTAGAAATCTTTAAACAAAAATATATCTGAACTTGGTGGAGTTCCGTCCGAATAAACGTCAAAACCTTCCATGAATTACTATAAATTCTTGAGGTACAAAACTCTACTTCTTCCATAGATATTTGGTTTTTGAAGTAATTGAGGTAAAACACTGTACTTATATAATAGAAATTTTGTTTTATTTGTCTATTCCAGTGTGATGAAAGACACTAACACTGACTAACATTTGTGGAATGGTTAGCGTCAAATGCGCCATCTTTGCCACAAAAGGGTATCTTTGCCCAGAAACACATTTTAAGACAAATTTATTTATATAGCCCAATGTGTGCAAGTTATGAAAATACTACTATTTTTACCAGAAAATAGGTTATATTGGCAATAATACTATACCTCATCTGTGTTAACTCAACTCAGGAAAATATGCAGGAATAAAAAAGTGAGACCACTTAGATGATTTTCTTCAGGTTTGTGTTTCGTAGTAAAACATGAAGCGTAGAATATTTTTTACGTGATTGGAACTACAATGGGTCATAGACTATTTGTGACGGTGAGCAATGTAACCCTGTAATGTTAAGAGTTTCAGACTTGTAAATAACAATGACAACTTTGCTCAACATGAAAACTGGCCTAGGGTACGATTGCGTACGGTAAATAAGGTAATGTTTTTATATAAAAGTAGTTTTATTAATGCATACTATCTTTCAATGATCTAGTGATACTTAGATTACATGTTTTAGGCCTTTGGCGTATTTAAAGTAAGTAGTACGGAAACCTTAAACGTTTTGATACAAACGTACTCAAAGGTGACAACCCTACCACTTTTAGAAATGCTGTGTGCGACTTGTAAGGAAAAGAGCAAAAACAGTTGGGTAACTTTGCCCACATTTTGTACATAAGTTTACACACACTACTCGTAAACACTCATTTGATCGAATGCAACGGTAAGTTTACTCTATCTCTTGAAGTGACCAACGTCTTACGAGCGATATTTCTATGAGAAATCGTCGTGGGCAGATTTGGCAAAAACTCGAGATAACTTTACCCGCCTTCAAAATTGACAGAAAAGTGGGTCAAATTATGTTTATAAAAATATTTCAGCAAACCAAAATACGCGCTTGATTACAATAAAAAAAGTGTATAAGTAATAAAAGTATAAGTATAAAGTAAAAAAGTATATGATAAATTTTTTGGAGAAAATCGAGATTATCCAAAAAGCTGGTAATGTTTGCGCATTTTACGGTTCACAACTAGGCTACAAATACGCAAACAAGTATTTAACTAAGTTTTATAGGGTTAGTTATACAACAAAATGCATTTTATAGTAGTCCGGAATATTATCCAACGACTCGGCTCTTCGAGAGACGCGCTGAATAAATAAGTAGTCTGCAAGAACATTAAGCTGTATTCAACGCAACATTTTCAGAGCTAAATTACTTTATTTCCATCTGGTTAAAGAAATACAAGAATAACCACCGCGCATTAGTGTGACGCGTTTAAGACATAGCATAAGTTGCATAGCACGAATTTGATATGGTTTTGATCAAGAGTAAATTATCAGTAACCGCTGTTAGGGTAATGTTGTATAACTGTCTAATCAAAATTTTGAATTGATATTAATTTTTACACAATACGTATTTTCATTGATGTTCTATATGACTTCTATGAATAAATTGTCAATATACTATGGTATTGCCCGAATACCCAAATGGGATAAATGCCTTGCGTTCATTAAAATCTAGGTATTAATTATAGGTATTCAAATGTATACAGGGTGTAATCGTTAAGTGTAGCCAGGCGATAATTCCGTAAATATACGATATCAGAAAACTTCCAATTGATATTGAAAGTGCGTTACCCAATGAGTAAAATTACATTAATAACTTTTTTTTACTAAAAGCAGAAATATCATAAATATTAACTTCAAACCCTTCCATCCATACATTTAGTATGCCATCCATGGAAATACTAGTTTATACGGCCTAGGCATTTCACCGTTATCAAATGATTCATGAATTGTTTCATGCTATCCACTTTTACCCCAAATCAAACAATTGTCATTTTCAAGTATTTTCACGTACTGATCTATTATTATCTGACCGCTTTAAATTAATACTAAAGTTAGATATTTTCATTCCATTATTTTATAAAGCAACCCACACACGGAGTGTCACCCCGCAGTTCGCTGAGTAGGTCCGTGTGTTTTGTTGAAGGGCATACTTAGTAGAAAGAATAGTTTGGCTTAAAGAACCATAAGCCAAACTTTTTTCCAGGCAATATTTGTTAAAAAAAAGAGAGTTATGAAACATTTAAGAGGGCCTGTTAATGTATCGCACAAGAAGGGCGTCATATCGAGCAACTGTTGTAAAAAGATGTACTTCATTTTTCATTTAGAAATAAATGTTAAATTAATTATTTCGTAAACGGTCGTTTTATTATTTTTCTGCTCTCCGGCCGGCAAGTAGCCAATTGCAGGCCGCTACGCTAAACAAATGCGCCGCTTGCCGACTGCCTCGAGCAGAAAAATAGTGTACTGACCTTGGCCAGTAAATAAGAAAGCCTCAGATCACAATACATGTTTGTCGACCTCAGCGTTGCTTCGGCTGACAATAACACGAGATCTGAGACATTTCTTACTTTACAGGCCTCGGTACGTAATCTAATATTTCAGTCCTCCGGCCGGTAAGCGCCACTTTACGCAAAACTAAATTGCCGCCTGCCGGCTCCGTCGCGCTGAAAAATAGTATACAAACCTCGGCCGGTAAATGGGAAAGCCTCGGATCACATGTTAGTCGACCTCGGCTTCGCCTCGGCCGACAATTACATGGAATCCGAGGCATTTCCCACTTAAACGGCCTTGGTATGTAATGTACTATTATTACTCTGTATTCGTGCAAATAACGAATCTCAAGCATTTTTATCTCTTACGACACCGACATTCTTTGAGGCTGCAAGTCGTCGTACTAAATGTATGGGAGCGTTTTAACTTAATATTTTGAATATGACTACGTTTATTAAAAAAAGTTATTCATGTAATTTTACTCATTGGGTAACGCACTTTCGATATCAATTGGAAGTTTTCTGATATCTGTTATATTAACGGAATTATCGCCTGGCTACACTTAACGATTACACCCTGTATATTTGTTCCTACATTTAAGACCTTTAACACATGATGTACTCATACACTTTATACAGATTACAAAACGCCGGGATTGGCTACGATTGCAGCGCGCAGCTATCGCGTGTTTAAAAAAATATGCGTTAAATAATAATATATGTTAACGCCTTAATCTAAATATTAAAAGAAGAAGCTGACTGACTGACTGACTGACATATCAACGCACAGCCCAAACGGCTGGTCCTATAGACTTCAAATTTGGCACGTAGGTTTCTTTTATGGTGTAGGCGAGCACTAAGGAAGGATTTTTCAAAATTCACCTCCTAAGGGGTTGAAACGGGGTCCAAAGTTTGTATGGGGAAACAAGATTAGTTAGACTATTTTATCTAAAACTTCACAGGAGTATTCTTTAAAGTAAATGAGTAAACACGTGTTTCAGGTTTTTTGAGAATTTAACCCTGAAAGGGGTAAAAGGGGTGCAAAAGTGAAAAAATCAACATGGGTATCGTTTATATGGTTTTTGGGGTCACTGATCACGAAAAAAGCAACTATTTGAAGATCCAATGTAGCGAATGTGGAATACCATCTCCCCTGTTGGTATGCGATGGGGTTGAAATGCCAAAATATCAATATGCGTGTCATTTTTACGTAAATTTCTGGTTCTAAAGAATTATCCGAAACTTCACCGGAGTATTCTTTAAGGTAAATGAGTAAACACGTGTTTCAGGTTTCTTGAGAATTTAACCCCTGAAAGGGGTAAAAGGGGTGCAAAAGTGAAAAAATCAACATGGGTATCGTTTATATGGTTTTTCGGGTCGCTGATCACGAAAAAAACAACGATTTGCAGATCCAATGTGGCGAATGTGGAATACCATCTCCTCTGTTGGTATGCGATGGGTTTGAAATGTCAACATATATATTTGAGTGTCGTTTTTTATTAAAATAAAGTAAAGTAAAGTAAAATAAAATAAAACAAAACAAAATAAATTAAAATAAATTACATTAAATCAAATCAAATAAGATTAGATTAAATTAAATTAAATCTATATATATATATATAAAATAACAAACTTTTTGCTTTGTTTGATACTGTTTTGTTACTTACAACTACCTATACTTTCTTTGGTTAACAACTTTTGATATTCTTTTATGAACCTCCAGGTCTTTTTTATTGTTGTGTTTCTATCTGTACACTATATGTACGTTATCTCATGTTTTTTTTATGACTGTTTGTGTTCTAAATAAATTAAAAAAAAATAAATAATAACAAACTGACTGAATGACTGACTGACTGACTGACATATCAACGCACAGCCCAAACCGCTGGTCCTAGAGATTCCAAATTTGGCACGTATTCCTTATGAAGCCTAGAGGTGCACTAAGAAAGGATTTTTCGAAATTCAATCCGTAAGGGGGTGATTTGGGGGTCCAAAGTTTGTATGGGGAAACAAGATTAGTTGGACTATTCTATTTGAAACTTTACAGGAGTATTTATTAACACGTGTTCCAGGTTTTTTGATATTTCAGCTTCTAAAAGGGGGAAAAGGGGTGAAAAAGTATAAAAAACAACATGGGTATCGTTCTTATGGTTTATCGGGTCGCTGATTACGAAAACAACGTAGATTTTAAAATCCAACGTGGCGGTTGTGAAATATCATCTCCCCTGTTGGGGCGCGATGGGGTCGAAATCTAAAAATATCACTACGGGTGTCGTTATATGTTTATTTCTGTTTCTAGAGATTCCAAATTTAGCACTTAGGTTTCTTATAAAGCGTAGGGGTGTACAAAGAAAGGAGATTTTAAAATTCATCTCCAAAAGGGGGTAGAATGGGAGTACAAAGTTTGTATGGGCAACAAAATTAGTAGAACTATTATATTTTGAACTTTACAGAGGTATTTATAAAGATAAATGAGTTAACACCTGTTTCAGGTTTTTTAAGAAAACACCCCTAAAAGGGGGAAAAGGGGTGAAAAAGTAAAAAACAACGACATGGGTATCGTTTTTATTGTTTGTTGGGTCGCTGATTACGAAAACAACGTAGATTTTAAAATCCAACGTAGCGATTGTGAAATACCATCTCCCCTGTTGGGACGCGATGGGGTCGAAATCTAAACATATCACTACGGGTGTCGTTATATGTTTATTTCTGGTTCTAGAGATTCCAAATTTTAGCAAATTTAGGCTTTTTGAGAAATCAACCCACAAAAGGGGGAAAAGGGATAATATAGTTAAAAAAAACCGGCCAAGTGCGAGTCAGACTTGCCCACCGAGGGTTCCGTACATCATAAAAATGATTTAAAATACCCCCCTACCCCCTTTTTTATCCCTTAGGGGATGAATTTCGGAAAACGTGGAATACGGTTTTCTTATTTATTATCAGAAAGCCTATAAACGAAGTTTCCAAGTCTGCAACCTGAAAAATTATTCACACCTCATACAAACTTTCAACCCCTTTTTTATCCCTTAGGGGATGAATTTCGAAAAACGCTTAATATACTTTTCTTGTATAGTACCAAAGAGTCTATAAACGAAGTTTTAAATCTGCAACCTGAATAATGATTCACATTTCATACAAACTTTGAACCCCCTTTTTTATCCTTTAGAGGATGAATTTCGGAAAACGAAGAATACAGTTTCAAGGGACTGTAGACCTTAGTATTTCAACTCGATACCTTCACGCATTCCCGAGATAAAGGGTCTTGAATATTCACATCTCCTACTAACTTTCAATTCCTTTTTTATTTATTAGGGGATGAATTTCGAAAAACGCTAAATATACTTTTCTTGTGAATTTCGGAAAACGCCGAATACGGTTTCAAGGGACCGTAGACTTTAGTATATAGTTTAAATTTCAACTATATACCTTTTCGCACTCCCGAGATAAAAGGTTCTTGAATATTCACATCTCATACTAACTTTCAATTCCTTTTTTATCCCTTAGGGGATGAATTTCAAAAAACGCTAAATATACTTTTGTTGTATAGTACCAAAGAGTCTATAAACGAAGTTTTAAGTCTGTAACTTAAAAAAATATTAACATCTCATACAAATTTTCAACCCCCTTTTTTATCCCTTTGGGAATGAATTTCGGAAAACGCAGAACCCGGTTTCAAGGGAATGTAGACCTTAGTATATAGTTTAAATTTCAACTCGATACCTCCACGCACTGCCGAGATAAAGGGTCTTGACGGACAGACGGACGGACGGACAACAAAGTGATCCTATAAGGGTTCCGTTTTTTTCCTTTTGAGGTACGGAGCCCTAAAAACAACATGGGTATCGTTTTTCTGGTTCATTGGGTCGCTGATTTCGAAAACAATAACAATTTCAACATCCAACGAGGCGGACGTGAGATACCATCTTCCCTAATGGGGTGCGATGTGGTTGAAATCTCAATATATTAATATGGGTGTCGTTTTTATGTTTATTTCTGGTTTAAGAGATTCCAAATTTGGTACGTAGGTTTCTTATAAGGTGAAGGGGTGCATAAAGATAGGATTTTCAAAGTAGGGGTAAAATGATGGTACAAAGTTTGTAAAAGGGTTAAAAAAGAATAGTTTATTAGTAGACTATTTTATTTGATATGGGTGTCGTAATCGGGTCGCTGATTTCGAAAACAACAACCAACAACGATTTTCAAATCCAACTTAGCGGACGTGAAATAAATAAATAAAACCTCCTTTTTTGTATGACGGTTGAAAATTACGTTTAGTACGCGGGCGAAGCCGCGGGTTAAAGCTAGTTGAATTATAAGGCACATTTACTTTATAGTAACGAGTGTACTTGGTGCTTGAAATATATAACTTAATGATTTTTGCTAATATGCAGGCACTTTGTATTTGATACAACTTTGAAGTATTTTTACAATCCGCGAACTGCGTTTCCCGGATGCTGAGAAAATGCTTCTTTATTGTGAATAGATTCTGCACAATAAACATTGTTTCACAGTAGGTACTCCTATATGTATCTATAGCAATATAGGCGTATGTATGTATATTACATATAGTTAGTGTACCTATATGGTTATGGTATTAGTAAATTATACATTCTTTTCAAAATCAACAAACGTCTCTTTTCGTTCCTGTGGTGGAGTGGTATAAAATGCCTTAAGACATTAAGTCCGCTATAGTACTCTTTATGACTGAAATTAAGTTTAAATCAATAAATAAAGTACCCTCATATTAGCACTTACGAAACAAATACGATCGCTTGGTGAGTGTGCTAACTAGCTTGCACGAAATAAGCAATTTCCCACTTTTCTTGATTTGAAACAAGTGGCGCCAAGCAACCCGTCACGCGAATTCTACTGTTGTCGGAAACTGAGGTATCATTGAATATACATTTTGACAAACTTTTTTAGCCTTACCCTATATTGATTGTGTAATTTTATATCCTAAGTAATAAATCTATACGTAGGTATTGCAAAACGTTGTGTAATATATCTGCGTGTAGAAGAGCAACCCTTCGATTTTTATTACTTATATACTGTTTCTATCTGGTTTGGTTTTAATGATATCATATTAAGATTACCTATTCAAAATAGTATTAAATAAGAATAAAATGCTTTTCTTTAATATGCTCAGAAAAGGTCGCATTCGTTCGCAAAAGAAGACGTAAAGTATCAAATTCTTTAACCACCTCCTGCAGGACGCGGGCGCAGCGGACAGTAATGGAATTTGTATGGTTCATATTACTCCTAAAAAAAAAAGTCGCACGCAGCGCACTGCCCGGTGTCCGCACGCCGTGCATGTATGAAAAATAGTAAATTACGTACCGAGACCTGTAATATAAGAAAAGTCTCAGATGTCGTGTAATTGTCGGCCGAAACGAACCTGAGGCCGACAAATATGTGATCTGAGCCTTTCGGTGAATTGGTTTGTCGTAGAGGCCTGCATTTGGGAAAAAGGAAAGAAAAGGACTATCTGCGGGCTCATTCAAAAATCATGTGATCGTTTTTGGCCTTATTTTGACCCCCCCATCCCCCTTGGTGATAGTTGGTGATCTTAACGCTACCCCCCCCCCCCCCCCAATCAAGATCACGTGGAGTTTTTGAGTCGACATTTTCATGTGCGCCGATGCGAGATTTTTATGTTGGTTAAATAGATTCATTATGCTGTGTGAAAAAAACTACACGTGATGTGGTTTGGACACCCCCCCTCCCCCATCGTGATCAATCGTGATATTTCTTTGACCCCCTCCCCCCCAAAAACGATCACATGATTTTTGAATGAGCCCTTCGGCGGAAACATGGATTGCCTGACCTCGTAATAAATAATGTATTATTTCCCCGACCCGATTTAAATAATGTATTATTTTATCGTTATCCAGTGATCGTAAACTTTGTAGCTATTTCGGTGCAGCATTGTTGCGTTAAAAGCATATTTAGGATGCCGTATTCTAGCTGGGATAGCCAATAAGAGAACAGGACCTAATATGTACCTTAACTAATCATGCCCCTTCATTATTTTCCTAGAAACTCTGCTGCACCGAAATTACTACATAATTTACGATCACGCACTGCTTATCATTATCACAAATAAGTTTACTTGGATTAAGGATTTATTCAGGCTATGCGCACTTTACGAAATAGTGGAAATGTGCAGATGGGCTCATTTGGACATTTTGATCCCAACGTGAAATGGGTTGACAGCACAAAATAATTAAATAAAGGGAATATGACAGCACTATTTGCGAAATCCCAAATTCAAAGTTTAATCGAAATAGTCGTAGTGTATTGTCGCACAGTGAGCTAACTTAATTTACATTTTATGTTATCGTCCCCTCCATTGAGACACACATTCGTAATTTGCTCTGTTGTAGTAAAAAAATGTTAGAAAGGTTAGTTAGGTCACATCAAAATAAATGGGAGGAAATGTCCCTAATGATGTAGGGTAAACCGCGTGTAGGCTTCTTTCTAACAGAATGTGGAGTACCTACAGAAATCTCTTGATATCAATGACATTAAACTCTGATTGTCGTCATAAGTACCTACCTACGTACCTACTTTATTGAAGATCAACATGTAAATTTGCAGCTTACGCCATAATATTTACATGTGGTAAATCTACCACTGAACACGATAAGCAATAAAAAACAATAACCGCTACTAGGTACCTAACTACTACCACCTGCAGTAAAATTTTGGATAAGAATATTTCGAAGTCAATAATGTAGGCGAATCTACTTTTCTGTTACTCTTAGTATTTTACGAGTAGGTATTGCAATGTTATCTGGGCTGCATATGTATGTTGATATATAAGGGTGAAGAATTAGATATATGAAATGCTTAATATTAATTTAATTAAGTCCGGGTTATTTAGGGTGTATAGGTACTTACAGGAAATGTCATAGGCGATTTATAGAATTTGATTTATTATCGCAATAAGAGTTATTTCATGAATCTGGGAATCGAACCCATAATAACAAGCAAGGTTTCGCTTATGTTACATATAATGAGTGTTGAACTCATTTAAGTTATTTTACAAGTAAACGTGGGTTTAATTGTAGCTCAATCCAACAATTACAAGACAGATTTCAGACAAAGAAACACTTTTTACAAGTGTCGTCGAAAATAACAGAACTCGTCAAAACAACAGATTACAAAATATAGTTCAACTAAAGAGGGACAGTGAAATATTCAAATTTCATTAATGAGGGGCACACGAATTAATATCACTCGTAATATTCTTCACAAACTTAATAATACCTGATTATAGGGTTTATTCAGGGCACGGGACCCGAACCCGTGCTCTACATTTAATAACAAAGTACTTAACTCTATCAAGCTGCTGGACTCAGGCACTGACTCTAATATTATTATTTATTTAGTTTAAACAATAAAATGCAAACTCACAATCTTAATCTCCCTGTTGCGCTGCCTTCCGCGTCTTCGAACCAAGTCCCTAACTTCATCCTCTCTACTCATCACAAACTCCATATAACTGCATTTTATTTTTACTTAAAGCTATTATAGACTTAATTACAATAATTATAACGAACATCTTTATCGGGCCGCGCGTTGCGTTCGTGTTGTCAATCTTCATCCCTTCTCTAGGCCAAGCCGGCGGATGTTGTGATACAGGATCTGCTAGCTACTGTTGCTCTCTCTTTCTCCTGAGGGGTCATCGTAGCATCCATAACGAGACGCAAATGTTCAGTTAGGGGTCCAACATGTGGCCTGCAAATATGCCAGCCTCCTGGAATTCGACAACAACACAAAGCAGTCTCTTTGTTTTAGAACGGCTGTTCAAACCTCGAGAATAAGGTCAAAGTTCAGTTATAGGTAGTTCCACTAGAGTTGATGTCACGCACACAACAACATTGTCATGTAATGACATCGAAATTTTGAAATTACGGTTGTCTTTTTTGTACGGATGGCAAGTTCAACAGTGTGAACAATAGACCATAAAGTTTTTATACCAATTAAAAATATATCTTGAAGTGTTTTCATTGGCATTAAAGTTCACTCATTCATTTCATTCATTCACTTGTTTTGTAATCAGTAGGTACTTTATGTAGCTGTGTGTGTCTGTGTGAAATCATTCATTTCAACTCTCGTTCCGATACCATTTCTTAATACGTGGCCCTACAAAAAAAACTTTAACTTATTTATTCGCCCTTTAGTTTAATTGTTACTTTTGTACAATTCTTAAAATATCCGATCTTTTAAAAATAATCACTCTTTATCTAGGTGCTTTTGAATTTAGCGAGTACATTATGGATGCGCTGCTTAATTACACCTTTCTCGTATGTGGAATTGAGTTGCCATCTCAGTATATCTAGACAATCACCAAACAAAGTTCGATGATGTAGCAAGCAGTTAAAGGAAATAATTTCAAATCAGGAAAGTGCAGTTTTTTTTGCCTTATTGTGTTCAACTAAAATATTTTATATTAGGATATAAATACATGCACATGTATATACGTTTTCGCAGAAAAAACTAGGACTGTACTATTAAACATGACAACTTAGCCCAAAGCGTCACCATTCGGTATAAGCGGAATATCGAAAATAGTTAAAATATTTTTATTTTGATCTGCGGGTTCTTTCAGACACCGTGAGTGGCGTAAGTCGACTTTGAACAAATATGTGTTTCGATAATTAATCCAATATTATTTATGTTATGTGTGCCCATGCAATTTTAAACACGATAGTACATTGCAGTTAATTTCAAATACTCTGTTTTAAGCAGAATATTTGCGTAGATCACTTTTTTGCGTAGCTTATCGGGCTTTGATGCAAAAAATTAATAAAAAATCAGCTGGAGTTTACATCGTACGTACTTCCTGAATCGTGTGATTCGTGTGCGTCAGAATGGCGGTGAACTTAGGGGATTGGAATGAATTTTAACCCGATATTTGGTATCTTTTGAGTACTATTTAGTACCTCTAATAGAATTTTGTGTACCTATCCTGAAAACGAGATATCTTAAAATATAGGTCCACCCGCCAAACTGATGTCAGAATGGTGGGTGGACCATTGGAACCATGTACAAAGCTTGCGTTATATTTCATGATTTAAACAGGGTGGGCCGTTGATAAATTCTCTTTTGTCTCGACCTCCTTGGTTAAAATTACAAAACAATGGCACATAAGAATGGTGTCATATGAAAGAAAAAAAGATTTTTTTAATTATGGCGTTTTACACGGGAGAACAGCGAGCGTTTTGCATCCAAGCTTTTTTTGAAAAGAATCGTTCTTATGTGTCTTGTAATATTTTGAAAAGTTAGTCTTGATGTTAAGGGACAGGGAGGCGGTATATGTAAACAACTATGTAAACAATGTATATGTATATGTAAACATGTATATGTAAACAACAGGTATTGGTTAGAAATTACTCTAAACATGGACCAAAATGGACGGAAGGCTTAGTGACAGAACGCACTGGCGCTGTCACGTATAATGTGACGGTCGGGGGACAAGACGGAAACAGACATATAGACCAGCTTATAAACAGAAAAATGGTAAGTTACTCTCTACCCAGTGACAATTTAACTCCTGAAGCTGAGACTCCAGCGTCTTCATCGGTCCAGCCGAAGGAAATTCCATCCCGTTCGTCCCCAGAGTTTAAAGATGCAGAAGCATCAGTGATAGATTAATCAGAAATAGAAAATGACGAGTCGAATAGGGCCCTACCGCCGCCCGCTCCGAGCACGCCGCCGACGACGCACGAGCCGGTCGCGAGCCCAAAGCGGGCGAGGGCGCTCCGTCCGCGCGCTAAAGTAAGCTATAAAGTTTAGGTTACAACAATTAAATATTACCTACTAGTAATAACAAATCAAGCCGAACGTTAAGGGTTTCCTATCTCTGTCCGTATCAGTGTCCGATTCTAAAAACAATAAAATAAAAAGATAACATTTATTAACTATGCCTAATTTTATAATACCTAACTATTAAGTACCTAAGTCAATTCATGTTTTGTTGCCAGGTGCAACCTCGCCTTTCGCACCTGTTTATGTTATGTAACTATTTACATATAATATTGTAAGTAATGTTTAGATAAGTTTTTGTGCTGGAACAAATAAGTAGGTACGATTGTAATAGAACGAAATAATAGCTAACGTTAAATATTTTTTTTTGTATCACAAAATACTCGTTACTGAATTAATAGGTATGTACAAGTAACATAGGTACTTACTGGATAATTGGTATTTATATTGTGTATTGTTTAAGGTTTACTAGTTATTAAGTTTTTTTTGTTCCTATCTCTCCCTTACTACATTTGAAGATCTGCCAACATAGATCGTAAAATGAAAAATTGGTAATGAATGTTAAGTTAACGATGTAACAACATATAAGTATATATACCTAGGTAGTAAGTAATGCATAACGTTGATCTGTTATTGTTAATATCAGAAGTAAGTTGTTTGAGACGCACCTTACGGTGATTAGTCTTACGGTTGTATTTAGGTAGTCACTTTCTGTGTTAACCTTTTTCTTTCTGAGAGGAGGAATGTAATATATGTAGGTAGGTATACAAATCAACTTATGTACCCACCGTCATATTTATAATAAAGTCTTGCATTGAACGCCATTGTGTTTCATTCAATACATTCCAATGCGGAGTCGTACTAACCGGATTCTACTGTAATGTTGTCGTCGAGTTTTGACGAGGAAATTACTATTCATTGAGCCCCACCAGAATTAAGTGCGAAATGCAAAAGTTAAATTGAATTGGCTCTAAATTAATTGATGGCGCAAATGACAAACGAGATGTCGGAAGGCATATGGCTACCCAAAATGCATGCGTGTTTAGTTAATATAACGATGACTGTTTAGACTAAATTGGTTTCTTGTTTAAGTGAAAACTGTGTCTGTCTATCTAAGGATAAGTAGGAATTACAAAAAATTGTAAAGAGGTTATAATTTTCATTGTCACAGAATAACAAGTGCTGTTCGTGTTTTGGTACATTTTACATTGCGACATTTTTATACATCATGAAATATTTATGGATCATCTGTTTTATCGTTATAGACTAAATTCGTGTTGGAATCACCACGAGCTAAATAGCAATATTTGTGTTAGAGACATTAATTCGTCAAGTTAACTTTTAGTTTCTCAAGAAATAAAACAATCATATTTTTGGAGATTTTTTTTATTTATTTCATTGCATGTTTGAGAAAAGCACTATACATGCCTTGCCGTGAAAAGGGCTTTAACGGCCTCGTATGGTTTAACGGCCTCGTATGGTTATACGGCCTCGTATGGTTATCTGGCCTCGCTGACGCTCGGCACGTCTATAATAGAACTCTCTATACATACTCGAAAGACTCTATATACATACTCACCCATTAAGCCCTTCTTTCCCGGCGTCTGCAGTAATGTACTATTAAGATATCTCGTTTCCAGGAGAGGTACACAGAACTTTATTAGAGGTATCAAATAGTACACAAGAGGTACCAAATATCAGGTTAAAATTCATTCCAATACCCCAGGTACAACCCAACCGCCATTCTGACGCACACCCTGAATATTGATAGTGAGTGATATGCAAGTTCTGTATGCCAAGTACAAAATTAGCAAAAAAACGAAGCAACAATAGTAGATTGTATATCAATAGCCGAGGATAAAATGGGTATTTATGCCCGAGGTGTACACTCCGTTTTTCACTTCGATTGTAAGGAAAATATTTTCCCGAAAGGACTACAATATGGGGTTCTTCAAAAAAGGAGTGGTAAAGTTTTTAAAGGGTCGGCAACGCGCATGTAACACCCCTGGAGTTGCAGGCGTCCATAGGCTACGGTGACCGCTTACCATAAGGCGGGCCGTATGCTTGTTTGTCACCGTCGTAGTATAAAAAAATAGGTTTTATATCACTTTGAATCGTTGAAAATGTAACATCCATATTCGCGCGCTTGGGTTCTCCCCGCCGCGCGCCGCCTGCAGGCGGCCGGGCGCGTAGGGGGCGAGGCCGCGGCGAGCGCGCTCCACCTGCGATGTTACTTTATGCCCTAGTGCATGAAAAGCGATTTTGTGTCGTTTAGCCACGACATAAAGGCGAACTTTTCGAGCAAGAGAAGTGAAAATAAATATATGACAGGATTACTTCATAACTAAAAAGTCAAAATAAAATGTAATAAACATTAGGTACAGTCAGCAACACAGCTGTGAATACAGCCAAAGTGCCAAAAATATGTATACAGGACTTTATTGCCAGAGCATTAAGGTCGTGTATACATATTTTTGGCACTTTGGCTGTATTCATAGCTATGTGGCTGACTGTACGTTCCTACTACATTATTGGCTATAAAATAATTCCGTCTGAATGAATATTGAATATTATGTTATATTATACTCTATCTATATGTTATATATCTCACGCTTTGTGAGATGGCCATTGAAAGTTTCGTTAAGCTGATCTGACACAGATTTTCCCCTTTGTTTCAGGTCTACTTTTTCACCGAGCCGTACTCATGTCAGGGTCTGGCCTTAGTCCATGGTCGCTTGTGGCTGACCCAAACAAATATGCTGCCATAGTAGCTACACATGCAAACTGCTCGCCAGGTACTTAACGGCTAACAACTCGAAGACAAAGTAATCCGTCGCTTTATTTTTAAATATGCATAGATACGATACGTAAGCGAGCTAACCTTAGTAATGGCGTGGTATGGCGGAATCTCTCCGAAATCATTTCCTAATAACCGTTTTAAGAAAATTTGCTTATTAGTTGAAGGTACCTAAGTAAGTACTTACATCCCTATCCATAGTTTTTTTAATATATTTATATGCTTATGTTTTTAATAGAGCTCACACCTCCTGCACTTCTAAGATGTTTACGGGAGCGTCCGCTGGAGTCACTGATGTCAGCGCCTGCACAAGCACCGGATTTTTCTTATGCGTTTGGACCTAGTGTTGACGGGGTCGTTATTGGTGAGTTATTCTATTCAACATTTCTAACATTTATTTTCTTAAATTATGTCATTTTAGGTTGAGTTCCTGGGCTTTGAAGTAGCAATAGTTAAACTTCGGTGAACTAAGTTTGAAACCAAATGTTTACCCTTTTCACCCCATTTATTACGTATAGCCATTATTTTCGAAAATATGAGTTCAAGCGAAGCGGATTTTTGCTTCGTTCAATAGAAGCCAAGTCATTTTGAATTACTTATTTGTAAATGGTTTACCGTAAAAACACCCAACTCTAGT
The DNA here is from genome assembly GCA_949128165.1 of Lathronympha strigana. Taxonomy (NCBI): domain Eukaryota; kingdom Metazoa; phylum Arthropoda; class Insecta; order Lepidoptera; family Tortricidae; genus Lathronympha; species Lathronympha strigana. Next base: position 26,983,270 of record OX421901.1, on the reverse strand, counting down.
CGAAAAGCTTCCAACTAACGAGGTTCCATCATAGTAACACGAAAATAAGTTAATTTTAAGTGTGACTAATTATTTAAACAAAGCTGTTTTTAAATAGTAATTTATGTGATTGTATATAATGAAAGGCATTAAAACTCGAGTGTGGGTTTCACACCAGTGTTGTAATGCATAATTATATACACACATATCATGAGCTCTCCATGATGCATTCTAACTGCATATTATATCAACCTCCATTACGACTTTTATGAATGAAAACTTGTCTGACATTAAATTACTGACATTTTTTTTTTTAATTCAGAGATAAACTAGAGTTGGCCGCAAATTCCGTTCGTTCGATATCAAATAACGTGCGACTTGCGTGCGACATTCTAAGGAGGTAATTGACACTTCGATTCGAACTAAACGTCATCTCGACTGAATTAAGAATAGAGGTCAAATCAAATGTCCTTGTTCAGAGACTTTCGCAATTTGAATGTAATAATTTTATACTACTAGATACTATAATTTAGCTATACCTAATAACATTTTTGCACATATAGGGAATTTGTTGTAACAAAAAAGTTTTTTATAATGGGGTCTTTATATGCAGTTTTTGAACGCATTAGAGAAGGCTAATGATTTTTAGGTATTTAAAATAGGTAATATCTCAGACAAAAATATGCCTCGATTTATTTTTGCAACTAATTCGAATAAACAGTATCACTAATAAATAACTATAGCGCAATAAATTTAGCACAGCACAATTGTTAGCCGACTTAATTCATGAATTTACGAAAAAGCAAAAATGTTTAAAGTTTGAAGGTAGGTAAATGTAAGTGAAATAGGTATTCAATTAAGTTATTAATTTGGGTCAATCTTAGACAAATAGAATAGGTTGAGAATAATGTTGACAAGCAATCAGATTAAAAGTGTGTTGTCATCCCTAAGTAGCAGTGCATATACATAGTACCTACAGGCGAGGATAGCTGCAGAGTTATTTCGTGCCGATAGCTCAGTTGTTGTTTTCACTTTGGCACCATTCTTCCGGTTGCCAAGCAGAGCGCGTCCGAGCCGCGTTATTAAATTGTCCCCGAGAAGTTTTCTCATCTCGTCCTCCCGCGAAGCGTGTGCGCTTCCCGTTAGGTCGGTCTGTTGTTCAACAGTGATTTTTTTTGTTCCTCATGGCAGCCCCGTTTATTAGAAAAACTAACAATTCCGATTCTGTAAACAAGAACAATGTAAATGAAAAAAATATACGCCTATTAAAAATGTTTAATAAAAATATATGTGCCTATTATAAACATATTTACTCGTACCTGTTCTTTTTCCTTCCGTGCATACATTATTATGCGTAGTCTCCCAACCAAATTTGTACAGTAAAGTGTTGAATATTATCCGGTAGCTTAGTTATTCGACAGAAGCTTCAAGTAGTCATACTTGAAGCTTCTTTCGATACCTTACTTACCGGCCTTACTTCACTGGGTATCTTTATTTATATCCTTGATAGCGACGTAGTTAAGTAGATAAGAGATAGAGTAGATAAGAGTTTGACTGGCCGTTATGTTAATAACGGCCAGTCAAACTCTTATGCCAATGAACATGTAGGCATTCATGCAATTAAATTAACCATATAATTTAAATAATTTAAATACGTGAGTGTTAACCGTTGCAATTAAATTAAATTAACCTAACAATTGTAAAGCACGAATCAAATCATTTATTATTTATAATCCCTGCTCACCGGCGGCCTTAGTCACTTTTACTGTAGTATATGACTGCTCTTTCAATTTATAAATTAACGTTTTTAACAAAAGTTAATAACCACAAACAAAATTTGGATTTTTCTCACAAGTGTGTCTCGGCTTTCTTATTGCGACAATATCGCCTCCAGTATAATGACCATCATATCACACTTGTATCACAGTTCACAATGTAGGTACTATTTCATCACATTTGCTCATAAGCAAGCGCGTTATTCCACGCAAACGTAGCGGAATTTATAGCCTATTTTATTCCCTAGAGATTTATGGACTTTTTAAATATCATGTCACAGCGTCATAATAAAGCTAAGAAGTTATAGGTAAATATTATCATCAACCTTTACGTAAGTTTTTCTATTTCTATATGACGCTCGTGAATAATTTTGAGTCAAGTTCTTTAGTACTTTAGTTACCTACTATTATCATTCACAACAGGATACATGTATAAAACGAGGTTTGGTTTAGCCAATTGGTAATGTTTATGAAACAATTAAAAAATATGCACAAACGGTTGGTTGTATTTGTTTTGTATTTGATTGTATGTCGCTACTTGTAAGATTTTATAAAGTTTGTTTTAGTAAATATGTAGTAAATAATATGATCATAAAACACCACCAATATTTTTTATCATAAGTACATATCATAATCGTATCATAACCAATTGACGTATTTTTTATTTGTATACAGATACTGGTGATCTACTTATTAATCCAGAAAATGGGTATGATTGGGGAGGACAGTCTAGACAACCCGTGGGCAAACAAACGCAGAACGCGATCAACATAATCAACGCCGTCTTGATGCGCAAGAGCGCTATTGCTCAACTAACAAAGTAAATATATTTAAATATTTTAAATTTTATGTTTTATTCAAACCGGAAAATGACTCAACATCAGAAACGAATACATATACAGATACTAATACATATACTTATGTATAAGAGATAAATTAAGCCTTATAGGAAGTATAAGGCTTGGAAATCTAAAAAAAAAACAGTTTCGGTCAGTGAGTTAAAAAAATGCTTAGCCGTGTTTAGTGTCCCTTATTTTATGATTTTCAGAAATTAATTACGCATACCTCCTAAATAGTATCATTCACCCCAAAACACTTTGTTTTTTGTTTTTTTTGTTCATGTTAGCCGCTTATACTACTGCCATATAAGCATAATTACACAAAAAAAACTCGATACCAACAGAAATCCAGTAAATAATTATGAACAAATTTCTTCATAGTAATCACAACATAGTAACATAGGAATTTTTAAGGATGTTTTGGGGTAATATAGTTGGATTTAGCGGGTATGCGTTAATTAATTTTAAAATCGCAATATAAGAGACACCCTAATTCTGCAGGTGCAAGGGAAACCGTATATAAATCCATGCAAGTGTTTCTCTGGTCCCAGGGTGCGTAGCCAAGATGCCATTCGCTAACGGATAGTAGCGGAACAAAAACAGCTGCGTTTCGTTCGCGACTGAGCGTTAGCGATTGGCGTCTTGGCTACGCACCCTGGTGTTTCAAATACCAAGCCTTACTTTTTTACTAGACCGACACATTTAATGAAGACTATTTCGACATCATCCCGCTTTATAGTCGCAACGACATCCGTTGTTTTACAGATTTTACCTAGTTTTGTACCGAGCTGTAGTAGGATTTTATTCCTAATTAGTATTAAATTGAACTAGATACATATCTTTTGTGTTTTGACCGAACATATCCGGTTTGAAACAGCCGTACTACATGAACTGTGTATTATACTTACATTAATGCTGGATCCGAATTCCTGACAGCAGTTAATCGATGGAGGCAAGAGGTTGAAAACATTGGAAGTATTGCAATATTATATTCAGTTATATTTAATTTTTTTAATTGAAAAAACCTAAGAAGAACGGATATGATTTTTACAAGCTTTTATTTAACTTGCAACGTATATCTGTTTGTGTGTTTGTTAACAGTCAAATCTTGCAAGCTAAATTTAACTACGAGTAAATTCCCGTTATTCTAATAAGCTGAAAATATGCATGCTTATAAAGGTTGGATGACAATACAATCTTATGGCACCAAAGTACAGCCAGCGAAAAAAAATTTTTTTGAGAAGCAAATTTTTACAATTAAAAGGTTACTTATCAGAACTACTTAAATACTAAATAAGGTGTTAGTCTACTATCTATTCGGCTTTATGGCTCTAATGATAGTTATAAGTTGTTTTCATTGCTCTTACTGGTATAACTTTTGCTGAGCTGCTTCACTTACCTCCGCCGTCGAATTACTGGCAGGCGTACGGATTAAGTATCAAAGTTAGTATCGCTAACTAACCATGGGCAATGCGATACAATAAGGAGCGGCAATAAGGGCTTCTAATTAACATTAACACGTGTCATCATTATTAAATGCCCAACTCACCCAGTAACACTTTACATTCATTCCATACTTACCTAAAATATATTATAGACTAGTATTATTTTTTGGTAAAGTTCCAAAATAATTATATATCGCAGTTTCATATGCTTAACTGCGAAAGCCAATGAGTGGCTTAACTAACAGCTAGAGCTCGGTCTTACTAATTACAGTACACTGGTAAATGTAGGTTAGGTATAAAATATGTATAAATAAAATACGATATTATTATGGACTGATAATATTGACTGACGTTCAACTATAGGTACGACCTAATGCTGGGCGTCACAAAGGCCGAGGCTTACTTCGCATTCAGCGGCGACGACGTCCAATACGGCATAGAAGCTGACAGGAGATCCAAAATATTGAGATCCTTTGTTAGAAATACATATAGCTACCATTTATCGGAAATTCTGGCTACAATTATTAATGAGTACACGGATTGGGAGCGACCAGTGCAACATCCTATCAATATAAGGTATTATTATCAATTCTTCGTACGATTGTTTTTCAGTATGATTTTATCAATGTAACTTATTATTTTAAAAAACCAGCCATGTGCGATTCGGACTCGCCCACCGAGGTTCCGCACAAAGGATGCTCCCTCCCATATATAAACTTAGGGACTTTAAAATACTGGTGGCACGGAACTCTCAGTGTGATTTTCTCCGCCGGGCGTATCTTTTGATTGCGTTGACGTAGAAGTTTGGTTTTTCACAGTTTCAAGGGACCGCAAACTTGTGTTTGTGGTAATAATTTCAACTTGTTACCTTTACGAGTTCCCAAGATAAAGGGTCTTGACAGACAGACGAACGGACGGACGGACAACAAAGTTATCCTATACGGGTTCCGTTTTCCTTTTGAGATAGGAGTACCCTAAAAAAGAAAAATACCGCTATCGTAATTTTTTTTGAGTATTATTTGCGGAAAACTAAATCAAACGTGTTTTGTTTCTTGTTTTGCAGAGATGAAACGTTGGAGGCATTGAGTGACGCACAAGTAGTAGCTCCGATAGTTTTAACCGCCGACACGCATTCTGCATTGCGACGTAATTCATATTTATATGTATTTGACTATCAAACTAAATACGGAGATTACCCTCAGGTAAGTTGATTTGAACTTGCTACGTGAGTAAGTTCCTATTACTTTTTGTAAAACTTAGACATGAACGTGGAAAAACCTTTTCAATACTTTTTTATTATCTCATTTCTCACGATTGTAGGGCATTCAAATTATTTTTTGTTTCACTCGTCACCAATCACCACTACCAAAGCAGCGTTGTGCAAGTACTCGCGTCTACTTAGAGTATATTGTATAAACTACCTTGATCTAGACAATTATCTTTAAAGATGCTATCTCATGGTACAGTCAAGTGCAAAAATATGGTTCGACATAATCGACTCATAAATATGGTACTACGCTCTTATTACACCGGCATAAGGTGCTATGGGACATATTTTTGAGTAAGATTCGCATCACCATATTTTTACACTTTTCTGTACCATTGCGTTTCTCACATTTTGCACTTAACTAACGCAATTTCCGTACCAATGCAACTTCCATCGCGATCAGCTAACTTAATTTAGAGAAAACTAATTATACACCCACCATGTAACTAATACCCGTCCGGTATAAACGTTAGCCAGAAATCGGAGCTCTACGTTAATTGGTCAGGATGTAGTTAGCAAAGCCTGTTCTCTTATTAATACACGATGTAAACTCTCAAGTGGCCTCATTTGTCTTCAAGGATCCCGAGGCTAACGAGTTCGTAACCAAGTATGGAGGTACTTTGCATAGGTACATAGATGGAAATGTTGTTTAATTAAATTATTACTATTTTTGAACCTGCATCGCCCTCTGAAAATAAATCCAATTGCCAATTGAGCAGCTGATATTTATGTCTATACATATAGGAATATTTCTTTATTTACCTTTGTGTAAAACGTGGAGTTTAAACATTCACACGTCTGCCTGGTGTCACTGAAATTACGTGAGATTTTTCCACCCGCATAATATTCTCTGATTTCTTTCGCGCTAACTGCCTCAAATTAATTAAACATTCCTTTGAAAGTAACAAAATTTATAAAATACTACTTCTGACTTGCGGCCAGATTGGCTCCCTTATTAGGTTAATTTTTATTTTAAGTAAAATATAAAATATAACCATAGCTAGCATAGATACCCAGATACTCAGGGTAGGATTCCGTCATTATTTATCTAATAACGTAAAAACGATAGGAGTAAATAAATCCTTAAAATCGGTAACTTTTTCTTCATAAGCCTCTGCAGTAATGTACTATATTCTTGTTGATTTTCTGATGTTAAAAATAGGGTCAGATTGCCTACAGATACCTAACTCGTGTTTTTAATATTCACGAACAATAATTTAAAGCAAATGATCGACAAATGGAAAGCCGATTTTATAGCTATATTTGAGCAAGCGGAACCAATTCCAATTCCACTCAAAGGGGTATTAAATTCAACACACATCAAAAAAGTAGGCACGACGTTTTGTACCCACGGCGACCTCTAATTTAAAAATAAAATTATGTACCTATATTGCTTTCACTCTTGCCCGCCACATTTCAAAGAAAAATAGGGCGAATAAATGAGCGACAAAGTAAATCAAAATTTGAATTGTTTTTACTTTGGCTGTTAGAACTTTTACGAATATATTTTTAAAATAGGCAGTAGAACTCAGACTTCGAATATAAGGCCTTTATAATAGGAATTTGCTAAAAAGAAGAATTTGTTTATATTCATAATGTCGTATTTGTTGGGCACAGCGACAAGGCTGCATCCATGGCGAAGAGCTGCCCTACATTTTCGGCGCCCCGCTCGTGGGTGGACTGGCTCACTTCCCACGGAATTACACGAAAGCTGAAGTTGCATTGTCCGAGTCAGTTATGCTATACTGGGGGAATTTCGCCAAGACTGGGTAAGAAATAATAAATAATTACTACTGATGACTATGAAAAAATGATACTTTGTAGACCTAATATATTCAATAGGTTTTTACTTAACTTGCATTGTATGTGTACTTATTTGTTAGTAAGATTAGGATGTTTGTTTGGCTCAAATTAGTGAAGTCCATTTGGAACTATACTTCCAATTGTTTGAGTCTCTCAGATATTATTATTAAGTTACACGCAGTGATTGTTTTTAGTAGTTAATTATTCCCTTTTTAAATATACTTTTAACTTATATGTACAATTTAGAAATAAAACCGAATAAATATATTGTAATGGTTTTGAGTTTACATTCTTATTTATTACGTGTGATTTTACAATACAATTTAAACTTTTTTTTTTCTTTAGTAACCCTAATGAAGCCCAAGAAAGTGATCCCATACGCGCGGGAAGACAGGAACGAGCTAGGATGAAGAACATTGAATGGACAGCTTATGAGGCTGTTCACAAGAAATATATAAGCATAGACACCAAGTCCAAATTGAAAAATCACTACCGAGCTCACAGGTAATTTACAATTTACTTATGCAACTAAGGCTCACTTGCACCAACCGGGGTTAGCCACATAAGCCGGAGTTAAGCGTTTTTTTGTATGGAATTTGACAGCTTAAGTCCAGGTAAGCGGCTAACCCTGGTTGGTGCAAGTGGGCCTTAATGGGCTAACTGAAAATCGAGTGATTAATTATGTTTTCGTCCACAGGCTGTCATTCTGGTTGAATCTCGTACCAGATTTACACCGACCGGGTGGTGAAGATGTTCCGTCGTCACATCACCAACTCGATAATGACGATCCATCTCTACAACCGACTTTAAAAACATTTAGTCCACCGCTTAAGAAAACGACTGATTTAGTAATAATTGATTCCGGAGTTCCGACTAAGTTACCTATACTAAACGTAAATAATTTAACTTCGCCATTAAACTTTAACATTATTGGAATAAATACTCCGACACAAAGTACAGCAGGGGGAACTGAGGTTCATAAAGCAGACTCGCCTACTAATTCTCCGCCAGAAGATGGATTTGCGGCATATTCAACTGCATTAAGCGTAACTATAGCTATAGGGTGCTCATTACTTATACTTAATGTCCTCATATTTGCGGGTGTGTACTACCAAAGGGACAAAACGAGAATGAATGGTCAGGACGCTCACACAAATGGCTCACATTTAAAAAAGCGGGTTGAAAATGGTCAAATGCCAAATAATATTTGCGGGGATCTCGAAGGTGCCCTGACTTATCAAACGAGTCTCAAAAACGACCCGGCAACGATTCTCAGTCACCACCATACCCATTCACATCACCAATTGCCACCGCCCGAGTTTGCAGATTTGCCGAGTAATAACGTTGCAAGTATGGCTACATTACCGCGCGCACCACCACCCCCCAAACTAGGAAAAAGCAATATAAATACATTAGCGAGTGGTCAGTTGCCAGAAAATCAGCCTTTGCTTTCTGCACATCAAATGCAAATGATTAACACTAGTACTTTGACTAAAAAGAACACACAGTTAAACGCTAAGTCAAATGTGACAATGGAGGAACTGCGTGTGTGACGCCAGCGCGCCTGACTGCAACGGGCTGGCAGTTGCAGCGATGTAGTGCACCACGATGAGATTGTGTGACTTGAGCCGGACCTTCTCAAGTGTCTAACAGATTACATTTAATCTAAATGTAATAAGAATATTTCTGTGCCACTTGAACCTTGAAGGTGATATGTTTAAGTTGACTGACTGTGAATCGAAGGTGACAAGATGTCGTGTAAATTATTGAACTGGTGTTAATAAAACAAAAACATAAACAATGTAGTAAAACTACAGTGAAATAAAGTGCTTAGGAAGTAGTGTAAGTTAAAATTTATTATTAAATATTATGTAAATATATGTAAATATCGATCTCTGTCGGTGTATATATATATAGTAGTTCGCTCAGTGGCATATCCATCCCTATAACAACTATTTTAAATATAATAGGGCGAGTTAGCACTAATGATTGAATGGCGTGTGTAATAGTTTAATTTCAGTCTTTTATGAAAATCATACCTAAGTGAAGTTCTTATAATGAAGTTCATAAAATAAGAACAAAAATAATAGTAGACAGAAATAACGTTTCAGTGAATTTAATTACTTATTAGTATTAATAGACGTAATCATAAAATTTGAAAAGTTACAGAACACCAACTTATTGCTGCTATAAACTAATAAGTAGAGGCTGTAATCAATTTGTCACTACCTACTAAGTTAATGTAATAGTTGTGTAATCGTTTTCATATATTAATTGAATTAGATATCAACTGTAGAAACAACTTTTATATTCCTGGTAAACTTCTTATTCTGCGAAAGCGTTTAATGCTACATTAATTTATTAAGTACCTAACTTATGTTACGATGGAGTTACTTGGGTTGGGTGTTCAAAACGTACCTACTTATATGTATTTTTAATACGTTTTCGCTAGTCGCGCTGGAGACTGTCCGTTTTTTTTATAGGAGATAAATGCCCATAATTAGGAATTACCTTCTTAGGCCTAATTGCACCACCCGGGGTTAGCCACATAAGCTGGAGTTAAGCGTTTTTTTGTATGGAATTTGACAGCTTAACTCTAGGTAAGAGGCTAACCCTGGGTGCTGCAAGTGGGCCTTAGTAAACTATACTTGTTATTTCCCTAACCGACTGTATTTACGGACTGTAAACTTATCTACAGTAATTTATCTCAATACACCGCGACAGAGTGGTCTATCGGAAGGCTGTCTTTGCTGAAAAGGGCCAATCTGTCGCGGTGTTTCCTAGAAAACCTCTTACAAAGAAATATAATTTACTGACATGAAAATAACTATCAAATAGTCTACTTCCAACACATGTGCTTATTTCTTTATAACTTCTACCGTTATCATTTTACACACGATCATAAATCCGAAAACATTAGAAACTAACGTTTCATTGTCGGTAAAAAAGGAGAACGGCTCCTTTATTGAAATACATACACCTGAATTCATAAAGCCAGCGTCCAACGGTGTTTGGTCAAAGACTCAAACACGTTCCTTCACGCTTCACGGAATAGTGTGGAAGTTAGTTTCATGTCGAATATATACAATATTGAAAGCAAAGCACTGAGACTCCAGTTGTGAAGATGCTGAATGTCGAGAAGGTGTGTAGGTACACACGTGTTACGTGCATTTATATTTATACTCCAGTAGCTTGTTTCTGGCAATAGAAAATATGCACTTAAATCAGTTAACGGTAATATTTTTGTTTTTGTATCGCCGGTGAGCGGTTACTTGTTTGTTGTCATAGACTATGACGTCACGCCAAGCAAGCGGTTTCAACGCTGGTTTGGATTGTTTGAAGAAAACATTTAATAAGTACCTTCTATATTAGGGTATTGCTTATTTTGTCGAAGTATAAAATTGAAACGGCTCACTCCGTTATTGTGTTCATTGAAATAAAAAAACTGTATTCTATTCTATATTATACAGGTACCTATACGCTGTCGGTGCTAGCCTGTAGGTACCCTTATAATATACCGGTGGTTGCCTTATAACAGGAGCAATAAATTCAATAGTAGGTAGTCCTTGCCAAACTGAACAACATATTTCAGCTTCTTTAAAAAAACGTGTCTTGATTTTTATTACACTTTAAAGTCTGTTAGAAGACGCAATGTACTTAATGCGAATTTTGTCATTCTTGTTCTATGACAAGAGACGTCAATTAGGCTGATGTTAGTTAACGTACATTGAAAATACTATTTAGTTTGTATGAAAAAGTGAAAACCTACAGAGTAAGTACACCATTTTTAAGTTGTTGAACAAAAAATGTTAGGTTTTGAGGCATACTAGGTACCTGCGATTTAATTTATTGCTCATGTTACAGGCAACACCCCCTTTAGCGTTACATATTAGAGGTTCAGTCAACAACACAGCTGTGAGTACAGCCAAAGTGCCAAAAATATGTATACCTACAGAACTTTATTGCCAGAGAATTAAGGTCGTGTATACATATTTTCGGCACTTAGGCTGTATTCACAGCTGTGTTGTTGACTGTACATATTGGAACCACAGAGTGGACAGCTGATGATTCCTCGCACGTCAATCGAAGCAGTATGTGGAATTCATAAGCGTGCAAACACAAAAGCTAATCCTGGTCCAGCTATATAAAAAACTAAGGCTGCGTTTTACCAAATTTTTATTCCGAGAATAACGCTTACTCTCAGATAGTAACGTCAAATTACTATAGGATTTTGACATTAGTATCCAAGAGTAAGCGTTACTCTTGGTTAAAAAGTTTGGTCAAATCCACACACACATAAACACTTTCTCTAACTTTGGGTTCTAAAGTTGACTGAAGTAGTGTTATAAATACCTAGTTGATTACTAAGTTCTGTTACTCTAATAATCTTTATCTACATAAAAGATACGAGCGAAAGTTGAATAAACTATAAATAATAAAATATAAATAAATAATATGGGACAATCTTACACAAATCGACCTAGTCCCACGGTAAGCTCAATAAGGCTGGTGTTATGGGTACTAGGCGACGATATATATAATAGACAGATACATATAAATACTTAAATACATAGAAAACACCCATAACTCAGGAACAAATATTCGTGATAAACACACAAATAAATGCCCTGACCAGGATTCGAACCCGGGATCTCCTGCTTCGTAGGCAGGGTCACTACCCACTAGGCTAGGAGGCCGTTAGCTATATATTTAAATTAAGTACACAGAATCAGGATTTATATATGACAATATCATTCAAAATGGCGTCATCTCGCCTTGACACAGGCCTTCAAACGACGAGGCCAGTCATCAATAGCTTCACGCACGATTGTCATGTCTAATTCCGTCACCATCTTAACTATGGCCTGTGAGGGATAACCTGCTCAATAACATGCCATATGGCATAATCCAGGGGGTTAAGGTCCGGGCTGGAGGCTGGCCAATCTTCGTGGGCAATAAAGTTAATTTTGTTCCATCCAAACCAGGCTTGAGTTGTTTTTGCCTTATGTGCAGAAGCTGAGTCCGTTGAAAGACCCATGGCTGGTTTTGAAATAGGGTGTGGCTTATAGGCTTCACTATTGATTTGAGAACGGTCCTGGTAAACTTTGGCCCCAGTTTTCACACCTCTTTCACAGAAATGAACCTGTGTTAGCCCTGAGTATGACACACCCAGCCAAATCATCACATAAGAGGAATGGTGGCCTCATTGCACTCTCGGAACAGCCGCAATCACCTCTTGACTGTTTTTTGCATACAATGTCATTCTGGCGTGGCGGTTACATCTTTCAATGGTAAAAAAAAATCATGTGTAAATAGTATTTAATTGTCCATTAAGCAAATTACCTTTTGTCTGCGATAAGCTACACATCGAAGGTCTTCATTGATAACTTTATTTAGGGAGCTTATTTAGCTTCCTTTTTTGCAATTCTCGCCTTCACTGCTTTTATTAGAGCTGGGGTCCGAACGGTGCGTCGTCTTACAGCCCTCTTGCAGTCATCGAAGCTCAGAGTACTATTGTATCTGTTTTTTATGCGATAAACAAATTGTTTGTTGATTTTTAGGTTTTCAAACAACTTCAAATCATGTTTGGTATTCTATTTTAGGCCCGAATCCATTATTTATACGACGATGTATGCGTTTATATTCGGTATAAAATTATAGCACATTATGTCATTTTTTACTTTTTTGGTAGCCAGTGTTTTAACGGAAAGAAAGAGGTTGCAAATCCACTATCTAGTAACAGAACTTAGTAACCTTAGTGAGTAAAGGTAATATATTGATTTTTTTCGGTGGATAATGATTTAATGATTGTCAGCAGTTGTTTTTGTATCAGGTATACACGACTTTAACAGAAGCAGTAGACAAAATAAAGTGCAACATATTTCCTATTTATTATGTTTGGATCTTGGCATAGTGGACATTTTAAACCCGCTGACTTTTTTATCTAAGGGGTTATTAATATTACACCAAACCAGGTAATACATATTTTGTTTCTACAGTTAATAACTACTCATTTTAGTTTCTGACATAGACGGACCAATAGCGTATGTGAACATGTAAATATTTTAAGATAATTCTGTACCAGGTAGTAGTGTTCCCGTTTTAATTTATATTTACCTACATAATTGTGACTGAATTGAAGTATCTATATGTAGTCATAAAATTCAATATAAATGCACTGTATTATTATTGTTCTTACTAGATAAATCTTTTCAGTCACTTGCTATTAACGGCAGATAAATACTGTTAGATATTAAAATATTTTACCTTTTTCACATATTTCAAAAACGCATGTTTTGGTTTGGATTGGCAGGCATATTTGACAAAAAAAACACATTCTTATTTCTTCATTATACGTAACGGACATTAGACAGATTTAGGTAATTATGCGTCAAGAATAAAGACTGTTTGTTTGTGTAAAGCACTTTAATGTACCTAACATTTGTTACATATTTAAAATATACTTACTAAACTTATGACGATTGCAAGAGTTATTGACCATCATGTTGCAATTGACAATTTTGGGCAAAAAAATAAGAGATGATGTAATAGGCAATAGAAAAATAAGTCGACAACAACTAGCCCGACATTAAGCAGCCGTAACTAAATTGTACAGTACATTATAGTACCATATTACCGCACGAATGCGATGATGAGAACTTTATGTTCCTACGTCAAAAACCCAAAGGGCCATATGTACTGTAAATCATACGATACTCGTGCGAATAGGTAATTCACAACTCGTGTCGATTTAAAACACTCCCTTCGGTCATAACGCCACTCACTGCGAATTCCCTCCTTTTTGCACTTGTATCGTAATGTACTACGTATTGTGTAATGTTTTTATTTCCTTAATATTCGCTTCCACGTGACAGTATACCATAACCACATTATTACAAACAATATCACCTTAAATGCTCGATAAAGGTCGCGTTAACCCTACGTTATCTCATAGTAATGAAATAAACAAGAATGATTGATAACAGCAGAGGCGAATTACATAATATTATTCCTATCTTGTACAGCACGTCAATAACGTCAAACACATGTTCCAGTTATTTTAACACGTAAAGTGTCATTCGACAGTGTTTTTAAGTGTCCTCCCGAAGAAGATAAGGCAACCTGTTAATTTTTTCGAAGTTACGCCCCATTTAATCGAATTTATTATTAGGTAATTATGGTAGCTTGACGTGTTCATTTAAATCAAGCCAGTTATAAATACAATTCACGCCATATGTAGACCAAATCATTTTAGTTGTGATGTAAATACTTAAAATGTTTCCCTATCTGCGGGCGTAACTTGGATCCATTTTGCTGTATACCTATCTACTATAGGTACCTATTGACATTTCAGTTATTAAATGAATAACAGGTAGACTATTAATAATACATATACGCAAATAATACAAAACCAAGCCAAATCTTCTACACACCCTTCATCTTTAAGTATCAGAATTGAAAATGGGTAATTGTAAGATTCTTCTGTGTGCTAATAGTATGGACATAGCAAATAAGTTTTTGTTTGTAGACTACTTACCTAGGTATTTTTATACGAATAAGGATTGCAACTTTATTTTGTTAGGTATTTCAAAAATATGATATACGTGATGTATTAAATACAGTGAAGTTAACGAACATAATAAGAAATCTGTAAAAAATGGTACTCAGATCACAACACCACCACAAAACGAATTCGTCAAAAACTACAAAGTTAAAAGATTGGAGGAATTGGACATATCGAGAAAGGCACATATTTCCGTCCGGGGATAAAATCGGCCCTTCTAAAATTCTGAACTAAATGTAGTACCTAAGTAAAAAAAAAGATAAAAAAACATTTCTAAGATAATACAATTGTAGTTTGATTATAATTTATTACCTACGTAGAATCTGACTATGCTAAGTTTCCTATGTTTTCTAGATTTTGATAGGACAGACTGCGAAAGTGTTAAGTAAACATCTTAATTTAGACGTATAAAAGTTAGACGTTTAAAATAATACTTTTAAGTTTGACAGTTTATTTGCTTGGAAGAGATAACGTGGTTTGACTCTACATCTTTTCCTATAAAGGGAAAGCTAGACGGTTTCACCGTGGTCAATTTTATTCGATTTTGATTCCATTCTCTTGAGTTCTATCTACTTATTAACTGAGCTCGTAAATCTGCTAAAGATCAAACTGGAAAAGAATGAGATGATCTGCAGCCGACGTTAAAAATAATGGAATCAACAAAATGACTAAAGGTGTAGT
Organism: Lathronympha strigana; assembly: GCA_949128165.1. NCBI lineage: Eukaryota > Metazoa > Arthropoda > Insecta > Lepidoptera > Tortricidae > Lathronympha > Lathronympha strigana. The sequence goes on along the minus strand of OX421901.1, from coordinate 26,967,917 downwards.
CACTTAAATTACTTCATTACCATTAGTCACCAAAAGACTTCGCGACATGACAGAAATGATAGAAAAATTTAGATGATAATGATCATCTTTAGCCACTACACACAACAATTTTCGTACAGCCGATGTAGAAGTTATGTTAATGTACCTTTACCTTAGCGTCTATGTACCTTTACGACTTTGTAATTAGGTTCAAAAGTTATAACATATCTTTGGCGTCGACTGTACAGATTATTAATATATCTACAAGGTATTTCATAAAGAATATGTAAATCCTTAATCGTATAAAAATCTCATTTGCTAATCTTTAAAAACATGGCAGTGTCCATTTTTTTACGAAATTAATTGTGAAATACCTGGAATATGATACCTACTTAGCCTGTACAAAGACTTAATATGAATAAAATACTTACTGAGATACTGACTCAAAGTTACTTAATAAAATGGACTAAAACTAATCGGTCTTGTTTCTTTACATAAAACCTCCCCTAACCCCTGAAGAAAAAAAGAAGATGTGATAAGATAAGACAATTGTATTGTGGCGGCCTGCACGAGCCGCCTAAGTCCGCGCGCCTGCGTATTGCGACGCGACGTGTGGTCGTCAAGCAACCAAAATAACACTTCTGTCTACAGCTAGAGAAAAGTAACTCGAGAATTTGTATTGAATTATTTTCTTTATTGTATTATATTTTTTACATACGATTTGATGTAAATAAAACGTGTAAATAGTATATTCAGTATTAATCGCCTCCAAGCCAACTCCTACCTCACCCACACTGGTGACCGCCGACAATTGGGGAAACGATGTCCAAGGATAACCTCAACGAAGACGACGGATGGGCAGGTACGTCGAGTTGGCGTCCGCGTGCCCCCTTTTAACGCGGACGAGCCCGCACTCTGGTTCGCGCAGATAGAAGCGCAGTTCCATCTATCTAAAATGACGCTAGATTAAACCAAGTTTTACTACGTCGCGGGCTAACTGGAGGCGCGGTATGCGTTAGAAGTGAAGGATATCTGCCGCGCGAAATTCTGATATTGAAATTCAATAACATGTAATACCTACATCCATAGAGTATCAAGAGTGAACACTCGGATACATCGTGTTGTGACCAGCAATGGCGGCCGATTTATATGTGTGCGTGCAGCCGAGTGATACCATGTGAATTTTTTTTTCCGAATATAATCAAATCGATTGGAGACCGGGGATTCAATGAAAAGTTAAATATTTGTTTTGATGAAAACTATTTCTGTGCTTATAAATAATTACACGTAAATATGTAATATACACATAATTTACAAGTAAAAGTTACTTTAATAGGTATAGTAAACAATTTCATACGGATTACAGTAAGGTAGGTAATTCTCTTTCTAAACAATGTTGAAACAACATTCATGCGACAAGTGATGATTGGGGATCATGTGGAAGGTAGGTAGTAGTAGTACAGTCACGTCTATGAATATGTATACACTTTGGAACGTATTCCAGGGAGAGAAGGGCCAAAATTTAATACAGATGCAAATACAAAATTTCATATATATATATATATTAGGAAAGGTACCATTTCATGGATTTTCATATTTCCATAAGTATGAAATACGCAAGACGAAGCAAGCAATTACGCGACTTTCGGGATATAATCAAACTCAAGCTGCTGGTCACACTACGCGTAATGAAGTTAATATTCGATTTTTTTGCATAAACACGTGTCAATTATAATTTTACCGATGAAAGGTCATTCCACGTGACTTGTTTTTGTGACCGGTTGCGTTTTTACAATGTAAAACTACGTACGTCGGCATTTTCACATTATTTTCACGGAGATGTTTGTTGTCGGTTGGTTTCGTTATCACTGACAGATGACAAGCGTAATGTTTTGTCTGTGCATGTGTGCGTTCTTGTCGGAACAAGGTGACAGGCGTAATATGGGCGTAATATGGAATCACAGTTTCTTCTTAGTGACACTACGTCTATTTATTTTCTATGTCTATGCCTACATCTGTAAGTTGTATTTTATGCAAATAAAATTAAAATTCGATTTTTTTAATTTAAATTAAATATGTTTAGGCAGCTGTAAGTACCTACTTATTTAGTCAAACCAACGCATAAATAAAAAATATGGTTGGTTCCCAATGTTGCGCGTGCGACTTTCAATCCGAAGGTCGCGGGTTCAAACCCCGGCTCATATCAATGATTTTCGGAACTTATATACGAAAATACGAAATATCATTTGATATTTATTTACCAATCGCATTTCGGTGAAGGAAAACATCGTGAGGAAACCGGACTAATACGAAATGAGGCCTAGTTTACCCTCTGGGTTGAAAGGTCAGATGGCAGTCGCTTTCGTAAAATTAGCGACTACGCCAAATCTTGGGATTAGTTACCAAAGCGGACCCCAGGCTCTCCCTGCGCCGTGGCATATGCCGCGAAACCGCTAGAAAAAATAAAAACACATCAATAAAAAAATGGAGCGAACTAGTTTTTTTTTTTGCCTCCAGCTTTTTTTGAACTATGTAGGTACTATGTGTTTTTAAACTAAGTAGGTTTTATGTGGTAGTGAGTTAACATAAAATTGAATAATAATAATTAAAATTTGTTTTCATAACTGTTGTCCGTTTTTCATTATGTTGTTATTGTTACGTAATAGGTACGTACTTACGCACCAGTTCTATGAATATACAAAAATAAATGATTCACATTTAAGTAAAAAACAATGAAATGTTTAGATGTTGATGATGATGATGTTGATGTACTTACCTAATTTTTTAATTATTTATGAAATATTTTAATATATAAGTAAATAAAATAAAATGTTTCGTATAAAAAAAATACAAAAACTTTTTTTACATATTTATATCGATAATAAATGTATAAAATATAAAAATAAAAACATTTCTAATAATACCGAGATTTGGACCATCGATGATTTCCAAACAACTCGCATAATTATTGAACCCGATGTTTAGGCACAGCTAGCAGTACACTCTAAGAACGAGCGAAATATTAAGTCTATTCGTAAACGTCGATAGGGTATACTAACTTCCGAAATTACTCACACAAACATCGTGTAACCGCGTAAGAAAATTACCAGTTTTAATAGACCTCTGGTATACTAGTAAATAATAAATGGAATCGTAGGTCAACTATTATTGGACCGTCCTTTTTTACGTAAATCGAATCGCTGTCGGAGCGCTGCGCGAGCGGCATACGTTCGACCTGTTCAAAGGCCGCGGCGGGCCGTATGGCATTTGCTCGAGTAGGGGACGCACTTATAGCTGTGACGTAGGAGAGAGAGGGAAGCGACATCATTGTGAAGTGGGCGTTTTAACTTGATTTCAGGAAACCACAAATGCTGATAAATTTGTAGTTTTTATTATGAATACGGTATTGTTTAGTTCCTTGAAGTTTTAGTTGAGATGAAAACTCATAATTTTTATCAGAGTTGATACTTTTAAGCTTTCGCTTTAGCGCGCTAAAGAGGTATAGCTCAAATTTAGTGAGGGTGTTGAAGTTTAAATATTAGCTATAAACCTCTACTGTAGTTATTCACTATGACTAGTAAGTGATTGACAATGTCATGTCAAGAATTCAAATTAGAAGATCAGGTGACATACAAATTTATTGTTGTGATGTATTTTCTTGCAAATTCAATGTAAGTTTTCACACATAAATACTGCGTACTTTATTGCGTTATGGGCCCAAAAGGATAAATCATTTTTTAGGGTTCCGTAGCTCAAAAGGAAAAAACGGAACCCTTATAGAATCACTTTGTTGTCCGTCCGTCCGTCCGTCAAGACCCTTTATCTCGGGAGTGCGTGGAAGTATCCAGTTTAAATTTAAACTATATACTAAGGTCTACGGTCCCTTGAAACCGTAATCCGCGTTTTTCGAAATTAATCCCCTAAGGGATAAAAAAGGGGTTGAAAGTCCGTCAAGACCCTCTCGTCCGTCAAGACCCTTTTATCTCGGGAGTGCGTAGAGGTATCGAGTTGAAATTTAAACAATATACTAAAACTTACGGTCCCTTGAAACAGTATTCCGCGTTTTCCAAAATTCATCCCCTAAGGGATAAGAAAGGGGGTTGAAAGTTTGTATGAGGTGTGAATCATTATTCAGGTTGCAGACTTAAAACTTGGTTTATAGACTCTTTGATACTTTACAAGAAAAGTATATTCAGCGTTTTTCGAAATTCATCCTCTAAGGGATAAAAAAGGAATTGAAAGTTAGTATGAGATGTGAATATTCAAGACCCTTTATCTCGGGAATGCGTGAGGGTAACTATATAGGTACTAAGGTTTACGGTCCCTTGAAACCGTAATCCGCGTTTTTCAAAATTCATCCCCTAAGGGATAAAAAAGGGGGTTGAAAGTCCGTCAAGACCCTCTCGTCCGTCATCTCGGGAGTGCGTAGAGGTATCGAGTCGAAATTTAAAATATATACTAAGGTCTACGCCGTCTACGGTCCCTTGAAACCGTATAACGCGTTTTCCGAAATTCATCCCCTAAGGGATAAAAAAGGGGTTAAAAGTGTGTATGAGATGTGAATCATTATTCAGGTTGTAGATTTAAAACTTCGGTTATAGACTCTTTGTTCATTAGTTAGAATAGATAAATAACGGACAATGAGTAATTTTGGTCCATATCCTCAATACTTATTAAACCTATGCCAAATGATAGCTTCGATGCTATCATTTATTTTATACTATGACAGTTAAGCCGAAGTCGCGGGCCAACATGGTATTTTTTATATACATAGAACCCAGTACGGCAACGGTTTCACCATAGTATGTTTTATTATAATAGAAAGAAAACGACTCGTTATGCATTTTATTATCATTGTATTTGGCATGTGTTTCATAAGTATTGAGGATATGGACCAGACTCCATACTAAAGTGCCCATGGTCCTTAGTACGAAGTTACCCGTAAATTGTACTTTCACCAACTGTCCTAACAAAGTATGATGATATCACTATGTAACTGAGCAAGTGGTTATGAAGATCACTCTAATTAATACAGAGTATTTGTGGAAGTTATATTTGGAGTCATTCGGGAGGACCGTTGCAAGAAACCAGGGGCAAGTGACCCCACATTAATTTTCCGCTGCAAACACCCTGGCGTAGGGTGTAGGCGATGAGCGACATAACAAACTGAGACGCTTTTGGTCCAACGAAAATGATAACAATTTGCCAGCTTAGATCCTGGCACGCATAAGTTAAAATTAAAAATACTTAGTTGCCCTTGAGCCAACAATATTTACTTCAGCCGTGTCATCTGTCTTCACTGAAAAGGGCCACTCTGTCACGGAACCACTGAAAATAAAAATACCTCACGAATATGAAAAAACTATCAAATAGTTTACTTCAAATACCTGATTATTTTTAGTTTTATTTCTACCTTTATCATTCAACACAATACATGATAAAAAATCCGAAATGTCGAGAAAATCGCGTTGCATTGTAAGTAAAAAAGGAGAACGGCCCATTCACAGATACAGACACTAGTTTTTGCCTCATTTATATTTATGCGTATTGTTTTTGGCCAATATGTCTTGCAGTATTTATTTCAATATCCTAGGTACAATGCCTCAAGGACCCACTTTAGATTTAAGGTAGGTAGAGGTAGGTCGTTAAAATAAATGTTTTACTACTTTTTCAATATTATATATAATATGATTATGCATATACATTTAAAAAAATAGGTAGATACCTCTCTTCAGGTATATAGGCCCCCTCCAATTCGTTCCGTTTGTTCCTTAGTTCTATTTATTTAGCATTCGCGGTCGCCGTATGGTTCCTGTTCCCGCTTGGATCTTTCCAAATAGTTACTTCTTTTGTCCATCTTTGGTCTTTGTACCAATGTTTAGCCTATCGCCATTATAATTGAAGGACACAGTGCGCATTAATGATTTTTGTTTTGTTCCTTGTGCGTTCACTTCTTACTTTATGGGTTTTGCTTAGTTTCAACATCCTTGTTTCCATAGCGCGTTGTATTTTCGTTAGTCTTATTCTCGTGTGATTTCCAATTATATGTGGGTACCTAGGTATTTTATGAAAACAAAATGAATGATTATTTTTTCGCATTTTTCAATATTTTAAACGAAGTAAGTTATGTTTCATACTCTAAGAATCTAAAATCGAAGGTGAGTGATGTATTCGCCGTTTATGTTGATGCCAAGTCCTTGCCATTCCAGGAGCTTGAAGGCGTCTTCCATTGCTGCAGTAAACAGTAGACATTATGGTCATTATGTCATAAAAGAAAAATAATTTTAGGGACTGCGATATACTTAGTAAGATCATAAGTTCTGTCAGAAGGTTTTCGCTGATAAAATTATAATCCATGCTTTTCAATAAAAAATATGGCCAGTAGTTGAAAGCCGATATGCTGATTGACCAGTATGCTGATTGACGCGTGATACAATTTTGTTTAAACAATAGATCCCGATCTGTACAATTCTTGCAAAGGTAGATATAATCGTCAGATCCGTTCACGCGGCCCATTGAAAATTGTAGTTTTACATAATGGAGTCAAAATCAGCGTTACAGCTGTCTAGGAGTTAAAATTGATTATTTATATAATACCTCTATTTTATAGCGTACTTTGTAATCAACATTTAGTTTTCTAACAAACTTTGCTTTGCTCCGAAAACTATTTTTTTTTCAGTTTCGCGCACGTTTTAATGTTTTGAACGAGTAGACTTGAGAAAATATGTCAGAGTAGTGGCATTTTCATATTTTGTTTGTCAAACGTACGTACGTTTATACATTTAAAAAAAGATTAAAGTCCGGGCTATTCCGGTATGCAGGAAATAAAATGAAATTAAGTTCTACTTCAAGAGCTCCCGTGTTTTAAGTGTTTTGTAATGACGTTTTTCCAAATGTAACATGGAGTTGTACGAAACCACAAGAGTAATTCGTTAAATTATATCTTATGTTTATCACTATTAAATAAGCTTCCAAACCATATATATATATATATATATGTATGAATAATAGGAAATCGCTGCCTATTGGTATTTTAACCATGAAAACCTCTATGACACAGCTTATGACCTGACTAAGTAGTTTTCTTTTCTTTTAATACATATTATTTATTAGGCCTTACTATTCTCGTGATTAGCTTTACGGTTGGCAAGCTCGCTGCATTCTATCGCATGGACCGTGGCTCAAAGAGTCTTGCTAACAGAAATTACATCGTTAGGCTTAATGGTTTGACATTTGTTTACAACACAAAACTACCTCACCAATATGAAAAAACCTATCAAATAGTTTACTTCAAATACATGATAATTTTTATTTTTATTTCTACCTTTATCTTTATAAGTCTTGCAGTATTTATTTCAATATTATATATATAAATATAAGTGAAGTGGGACTGGGCAGGACATGTCTGCCGAATGCATCCCGAACGCTGGGCAAAAATCATTACAGAATGGACCCCACAACAAGGTCGAGGCAGAGGCAGACCAAAGAGGAGATGGCGGGACGACCTAGACACATTTGACGGGGACTGGCGGGAGTGTGCACACGACAGAGTCGAATTTCGAGAAAGAGGGGAGGCCTTTGCCCAGCAGTGGGACACTGAAGTAAGCTATAAAAAAATTATATATATATATATATATATATATATATATATATATATATATATATATTTATATAATATATATAAATATAAATATGCATATACATTTAAAAAAATGTTCATAAGTTGTTAGGTACTCTTAGATACCTCTCTTTAGGTACAAAGGCCCCCTCCAATTCATTCCATTTGTTCCTTTTCCTTAGTCCTATTTATTTAGCATTCGCCGTCGCCGTATGGTTCCTTTTCCCGCTTGCATCTTTCCAAATAGTTACTTTTTTGGTCCATCTTTTGTCTTTGTACCAATGTTTAGCCTAACGCCATTATAATTGAAGGACATAGTGCGCATCATGTGCGCATTAATGATTTTTGTTTTGTTCCTTGTGCGTTCACGTCTTAATTTATGGGTTTTACTTAGTTTGAACATCCTTGTTTCCATCCTGAATAAATAGTTTTCTTCTCTTTTAATACATATTATTTATTTGGCCTTACTATTCTGGTGATTAGCTTAACGGTTGGCAAGGTCGCTGCGTTCTATCGCATGGACCGTGGCTCAAAGAGTCTCGCTAACAGAAATTACATCGTTAGGCTTAATGGTTTGACATTTGTTTACAACACGCTAGCTTTTCATTCATTTCAATGGTCTTAGTTCTAAGTATAATAGTTTTAGTGCTCGTCAAAGAAATAATTACGTACAGCTACAGTACAGCAACAGCTCCCGATAAATAATAATTATGGATTCTTTTTAACTAAATAGAAGTTCAATTGTAAATCATGAATTTAATCATTTATTATTTACTAGCGACCCGCCCCGGGTTCGCACGGGTTATTATTATACATATAAACCTTCCTCTTGAATCACACTACCTATTAAAAAACCGGCCAAGAGCATGTCGGGCCATGCTCAGTGTAGGGTTCCGCAGTTTACCGTCCGTCACAATAGGCAACCTTAAAAAGTGTTTTAATTGATACCATGCTCATTATGCTTATAATAATTAACAACCGACCCCATCAACTCCGGAAAAATCTTAAAAGCGAAGTAGACCACAGTGCCATCTCTCGGGCAATCGGGTTACTAATTTATACAAACTAGACGGGTTATGTTATGTATGTTGGGTTTCGGGGGTAACTTTTGATCGCGTGAATCGATTTGAATCATTCTTTTTTTATTAGATGGAAGATACGTGCGGGATGATAAGTTAAGTACTCAAGATAAAATAAGTGTTTTCATATACAGTTAAATTACAAACTTAATTTAGAAAATATTTTGTACAATTTTTCAAAAACCGTTCATTCAATTAAGTTAAAAATAATTTTCCAAGAAAGTTCTTATTAAGTTCTACTATTATAATTTTTTTCATATTTTTTGTACTTATAGTTCAAAAGTTAGAGGGGAGGGGACACATTTTTTGAATAATAATAATATTCTTTATTTGCTTAAAATATGGTACAATAAGATGGTTTGAGTAAAATATTCCTGGACTTAACATATTTTGCTAGTAAGTATAGCATGCAAATGTACACTTATACCTATCTACGAGTAAATACTACTTTTTTTTTTAAATATAAAATACTTTTTTCGACCCAAGTTTAACTGGACATACAGATGGCTTAAACACTAAAAGTCAAAGACTTTACTAATTCTATTCGGTTACATAGCAATAAGAAATGTTGAAGATGTAAAAACACAAAGTAAGGTTGGCACAGCACAAATACACATTAAACAGCAAAGCCACCCGTCACATCAAACTTTCCTCCCCATAAACATTTGACCAGATGCCTGAGCTATATAGGTTTCATCTTCTCCTTGGGTTTTAAGGCCCAATTTCTCCATTTTCCGCCAGGATGTGGTTCCTATCTTGAGTTTGTTATTGTTCGTATGTAAAACCTTTGTTACATCATCCAGTGTGGCACTTAAGATTGCGATAATTTGGTTCAGGCTTTTAGCACTAGAACCATAATTTCTTCTCCAAATAATAGCGCCAATCTGATAAAGTGTTTCCACGAGAACGTCACTCAGGCTGACAGCTTGCCTGCTAATGACGAGGAAGACTCTACAAGTGAGACATGGCACGTGCAGCAGCCAAAACATAAGAAAAAAAGAGTAACGAAAGAACGTCACACTGCAGGCCCAAACGATACCGACCGGGGGCAAGCCTTGAAGCCCACACGAAATTCCTCAGTGCGCGGTACCGCAGGACCTGACGTAACATCGTTGAAGGCAGTGGAGCAAAAGAAACATCTGCATTTGTGGAATATGTTATCTGGAGCTGACGATATCCGTGCTTACCTGGAATCTTTGTGTCCGGAGGGCACCTGTACTGTCGAAGAGCTGAAGCCTAAAGGTGAATATAAATCTTTTAAAATCGGTGTCCCTGTCCAATATTTCGATAAATGTCTATCTGCTGACGTGTGGCCTTGTAACGCCAGAGTGAAGGAGTGGTTTTTTCGAAGATACTCAGAACGCGCGAAACGGTAACCAAGTCGTCAATGCAAGGCAACCCAAACCTCAACACTCATTGCACATAATTTACCAAAATGTTAGAGGCCTGAACACAAAGCTTAATCATTTTCGACAGAACTTCGTAACAACAAATAGTGATGTGATCGCGGTTACGGAATCCTTTCTGACGAAGTCGGTTGATGACTCTGAAATTATCTCCGGAGGCTGGTGCTTACTGAGACGCGATAGAGAAACTGGGGCTCGCGGTGGGGGCGTGCTTCTCGCCTGCCGGCCAGGTATCAAAGTAACACGACGCAAAGAGTTAGAAACACTGGACGGCGAGGACGTTTGGGCTTCTTTGCGAATCGGTGGAACTTGCTTTCATATATGTGTTGTTTACATTCATCCTAGAGCGACTGATAATGTATATATGCAGTTTTTTCAAAAAGTAGAATCTGTAATCGAGTCACTAGATGATAAAGTTGTTATTCTGGGTGATCTCAATCTTAACCCTCTATATACATCTCAGAATATCTTACAATATTATTGTTATTTTTTAAGTTCTTGTGGACTGAACGAGAAGAATGAAATTGAAAATATGCATGGGAGTAAGCTTGATGTAGTGCTTGTAACAGAACGCGTTCGGATTTCTAGTATTATGGAAACTGAAGGAGGCGGACTTGTACCACATCGTGATGCATATCACCCCCCGCTAGATATAGCCCTTCACCTTGTCTTCACTCAAGGGGATCCTATAGCCGGTTACATAGATCCGAGCAATATTGATAACGAGCTAGATTGGAATTTTGCTAAAGGCGATTACGCTTTATTGTATCGCTTAGTATCCAAAACATCCTGGCAAGAGGTGTTAAACGCTCAAAATATTGACCAGGCCGTCGATGCATTTTATAGCACTGTGTATGGCATTTTTGACAAAGCAGTACCCAGGAAAACACGGTCAAAAAAACGTGCTAGGCGATATCCGGTCTGGTTTAGCAGCGAAATAATAACAGGCATCAATCGCAAGGCTAAGCTACATCGTGAATGGAAACGAACAGGTTGTGAGTCCACTTATAGCGAATTCTCAAAGCTACGAGCGGATATAAAACTTCGACTATCGGTTGCCTACGATGCATATGTCAATGGCCTCCAGGCCAAAATTTGTCATGACCCTCGTGCTTTTTGGAAACACGTAGGGTCTTTAAAGTCAAAGGGTGGCTTTGAAGCTTGTGTTAATTATAACGGAGAAGAATATGTTGGTAGAGAAGCAGCTGAAGCTTTTGCAGATTACTTCGCGAGTGTGTTTCTACCTAATGCCCCTTTGCTTGATCATAACGCAGCCAATAACAAGGATGAATCAAAGTCGGCAAACTTTGTGCACATTAATTGCATTACCCCTCAGGATGTGGAAACTGCCATTAGGCGTTTGAAGCCACAGAGTTCTGTGGGCCCAGACAATATTCCTGCATATGTGGTTAAGGGATGCATAGATTTTCTTATCCTGCCTATTTATCACATAGTGAATTTGTCACTATCTACGGGAATATATCCTAGGAAGTGGAAACTTACGCGCGTCACTCCTATTCCTAAAACCAAAGATACCTCCCAGGTGGAAAACTACCGGCCCATAGCTATTATGTCTTGTTGTGCGAAGTTGTTTGAATCTATCCTGCAGAAGTTGATTTTGCCCCAAATTAGACCTTTTTTGTGCGACTCACAGCATGGCTTTAGATCAAAGCGGTCCGTCGAGACCAATCTTCTAACTCTTACAAGCTTTATTTCTGAGTACCTAGATAAAGGAAAACAGGTCGACGTTCTTTACTTTGATTTTAAAAAGGCGTTTGACCTGGTCGATAATGATATCTTTTCTGGAAAAGGGCGCTGTGTGGAATAAAATCGATTACAAATCTGTTCGCGTCTCTTGTGTTCCTATTATATACATCTGTAGCTTTTTTAACAGATATGGATATTTCATTACAAAAGTAGCTGCTTCAAAAATATACACATACATGGTAATGTCAAAATGTCATGTTTTGCGAATAATGGCATACAGGGTTCCCGTTGAGGTACACCACACATTTTAAACTTCTGGAGCGATTATTTCCGAAAATATTAACTTTATCAAAATCTGTTCATTATTTTATAAATACCTATCCAATGATATGCCACACTCTAGGGTTGAAACGAAAAAAAAAAACACCCCGCACCTTACGTACCCTAAAAAAGAAATTATAACCACTTTTTATTTTACCACTTTGTTTACGTGACCGATAAACATATTCGTGCAAAATTACAGTTTTCTAGTACTTACAGTCACTTAGATTATCCGCGGATGGACGGAAGGACGGACGGACAGACAGACAGACAGAGCGAAACTATAAGGGTTCCTAGTTGACTACGGAACCCTAAAAAGACCGCATCAAAATCCATTGCGTAGTTTTAAAGATTTAAGCATACATAGGGATATAGGGACAGTGAAAGCGACTTTGTTTTATACTATGTTGTGCTAATAAATGTTTTGATTCATGTTTTTAAGTAGTCACCCTACTATATAATCTCTACAATCGACTACTCTATATTAGGTATAGTCTCTGCTGCGAAAGCAGGAGGTCGCTGGTTCGATTCCAGCCCTGCTCACCGGGGGGGCCTCTTGGTCACTTTTTCAGTAGTATTATGACATCTCTTTCAATTTATAAATATAAGTTTTTCGTAATTAATCCGAAGCACCTAAACCAGTTCAAACTGTACTATTAATTAGTCATTGGCATTTTTATCAACTTGCATAAGTTTTTTTTTTTATAGACATGACAATCAAATCTAAATGTCTCTAATTAACCTACTCTTTTAACCTTATAATTTAAACTTTCGTGAGACATAAATAAAATAAAAATAAAAAAGCCTTTTATTTCGAGTCCTTTTGAAAAAATTTACATGCATGTCAGTTGTGTCTATAATTAATATTTAAGCATTAAAAAAATTGATTTCCATGTCAAGTATGTAGTTGGCAAAAAATCAAGTCGTGAGACATACTGATATTAAATTGCAACGGTTAACACTCACGTATTTTTATCACAATAGGCGTGACATGTTTCGTCTGCGTCGGGCAGACCTCGTCGGACAGACAGAGTGGTGTTATCACCTTCGCGGCTAGGACATCACTGCCCCAGTCCGGCGTAGGTACCGGCTCGCGCGCGACGAAGCGGGAGCGGGGTGATCCGCGCAATCCGGCGCCGCCGTTGCGGGAGTCTGAATTGTCGGATCGTCTGACGGGATCAACGACAAGCACACCGAACTAACCGTGTCCACTAAAACGTCACCATACACATTCACGTTCCCTCTAGGAAGCACTGGTTTCCAAGCCGGTGGCAGAGTCCAACCTCCATCGCGGTTGAAATTAGGGCGACGTCCGATTTCAATGACCTCACGGATCTTGCGTGGCACATAACATTTTTCCCGTGCCAACAACTTCACTTTATCGAACCGAATGAAATGCGTCGCGTCCGTACCGCAAGTATGTTCCGCCACCGCCGAATTCCTTACGTCCTGATTTTTCACGCTACGAATATGCTCTGATAACCTCGTAGACACGTTCCGTCCCGTTTCCCCCACATACGACCTACCGCAGTCGCAAGGGATTTCATACACCCCCGGGTTGCCAAGAGGGTCCTGGTCCTTAGGAGAACGCAGCAGCTGCCTCACTTTGATATGTGGACGAAAAATAGACCTAATGCTGTACCTACGGCGTAATAGGCGACCAATTTTGTCCGTCACTCCCTTGATAAAAGGCAGGTATGCAGGCGCTCTCTCTACAGTATGCGACCGCTGTATACTGCTGGTACTCGCCGCGCGCTGACTCTGTCTCCAACCATACCTATTCCTTTCCAACACCTGTCTCACGTGACGTAACTCGTCCTGTATGTACTGCGGGTCGCACAGCCGCAGCGCCCGGTTGATAAGTGCACGCGGCACAGAAGACAGATGCGCAGGGTGATGGTGTGAGTCAGCTTGTAGATAACTGTCTGTGTGTGTGGCCTTCCGATACATTCTATGGGTCACACGTCCTCCCTGGACCCGCTGCACTAAGACATCTAGGAACGGGAGAGCTCCGTTACACTCTTTCTCAATGGTAAACTGTATTTTGGCGTGCACCCCGTTGAGATAATTTAGAAGCGGTTCCACGTCCTTTTCTGACACCACAGCAAACACATCATCCACATACCGCCACCAGCGTTTCAGTTTATAAGGACAAGACTCCAGTGCTTTCTGTTCAAAATCCTCCATGAAAATATTGGCCACCACCGGCAAAGGTGATAACACCACTCTTTTAACCTTATTGAAGGTACGTCAAAAATGTGCCATCGGCTCTGAGAAATAGAAAGCAGGTTGTGAGTTGTGAGTGCTGTGACGTTTTCGCCCAGCTAGAAGGCTGATTATTTGTAACCGTCTTGAACCGACTCACAGTGTGTTAAGAACCCCGAATTAGTCTCACATCGATTTTATACTTATAAACATCTGACTAAAACTTCCGCATTGATACCGCTTCTAGTTTTTGTAATTAAAAGATATCACAGTTTGCTGATATCCGGGTCACGTAATACACAAAATTTAAAAAAAAATCTAAAATACTTAACAGTACGAATTTAATGGACGTATAATTTCTTAACTTCTGCAAGTATTTGTATATTTACTACTGTCACGGGATGCCACTTGAATTTTTTGTATACTTCTCACCCAGATTTTTACAAAAGGTCCCGAATTTTGTGGGATCAATAGCCAGATTACTTGCCAATACCGCCAACACAACAAAAATATCGTCCAAGAGCCATTTCTCCAAGCACAGAATTTCAGCAAACGACGCACATCTGCCGTGCCGGGTTCCCATCGTTTGTGGGGCCTGAATGGGGGCGTACGCGCATCCGCCAACAGACCGAGATTTTCTCTTATTTAGGCTTAGATTTTCTTTTTTAGCTCCTCTACTAAATTCAATACAGAAATACTAAACAACAAAAAGATGGCCATCTTCCGATCTTTGAGAAATTCACCTTTTAACTTCGACCTTATAGCCAAGCTTGAAAATGAATTCTAAAGCTTTTATCCAGCTGTGAAGTGGACTCAATCCGTGTATCAAACGTCCTTTCTTAACAGGCGTGGAAAATACTTTTTCTAAATCGTTGAATTAAATCGGTGTCAATTCGCAATATTAGACGACGTGTGTAAAATAGCGTTCAGCACTTTTCCATACATTGCTATACAGTAAAAGATAAAAAGTCTTAATAATAAAAATACCAGGGAGCTGATTTTTGAGATTCGAACGCTCGAATATTTCATTCGAATACGAGTATGAATAAAAACGAAGTAGAAATATTTCCGGCGAGGGCGTACATTAAATTCCGAATGAAGCCATAGATTCTACAATGAGCATGTGGAATTCTGAGCGTTATGAGGGATTCAAACGTTAACGCCCAAAGCGATAGTAATTTTGATACCGTGCGACACACACACACACCAACTAAGAGGAAATAAACAAAACCCAAAACAGAATTATACCAACACCACGATCACGATGCCACTAGTTAATGCCCGAAAACGTAAAAATGTGTAGCCCTTGAACATAAAAGTGCCGCTTTGGTCCCTCCCAGCAGGGAAGAAAAGTGTCACTTTGATCTCTCCTATAGCTTGAACAGAAAGAACCCTTTTATTAATAGGTTGTGTGGGAAGTAATATATTCCTCTTAGTTGTTGCCTTGTAATCACCAAGCAGAACAAAGTTTCAACAATAATAATATTCTGAATTACTCACGCCAGAAACAAATCCACGAGAAAAAATCTACCTCTCAAATTATTGGAATTCATTGTAGCGATTATCATACGTAAATATGTGAACTCGTTTTTAGTTTGCAAAACACACAAACCTATCGACTAAACTAAGCCGTGGTATGTTAAAGTATAAAGTGTATATAGTTCAGTTATACCTAACATAAGTCATTCTTAACTGTCCGACCTATGTAACGTACGTGTTCAAATTAGGGTTAAAGGGTTTTCCTAATTGATTTTACTCGGAGCATCAGAAATCACTTACTTAAGCCGATTCGGAGACAAAATCATTTACCGCTGTTACGTCTTAATACAATTTTGTGCCACCTCATATTTTGTTCCTGTCGTACTTCCCCAACATTATAGAGATAGCCATATAAGACCCTTGTCAGTGTCGGCTGGCGCTACATCAAATGTTATTTTTCGCCTGCAACTAACTTGAGGTATTATGTGAGCTTATGGGTAAACGCGATCGTTTATCAAAACTGAGTGAAGTTGTAATAGTTACGTAGGCACGAAAGGCCGTGACACTACGGAACAAACATGGGCTGTCTATTTTATATTCAGCTTATATTGAAAAAAAAAAGGTTTAAGCACTTTAAAAATAGTAAATTAACAAATATTGATTACAACAACAAATGTGGCCCATAATATGAGCAATATATTAAATCGTTGTTAGCAAATCCAATACTGAACAACGTTTGCTGAGCTACTTTTAAAAATAACGCGTGTTTTAATTTTTACTATACCTACTTTAAAGTTTGTTAGAAGACGTAATGTACTTCGAATTTTGTCTTCGAGTTTCGAAATGAAATAAAAAGAAATTTGTCTGCTGACATGACTGACATGCTGACAAAATGGTAAAATAAAAAGTCGAAGAACTTTAATGTTTTGGGTTTAAGTACTTAGTTGAAAAAGAATAGGAGTTTGCTAAAATATTTGATTTTTTGCAAAAATCTTTTCGGTTAAAAGAGCGTATAAGTCGTAAGAGCTGCAAAAAATCCTTTTTTAATACAGTTGCTCAAAAAGTGGTACTTTTTGTGGCTGCGGAGCGTGCGAGAAGCTCAATTTCTCGAACTAGTGCTTTTTACTTTTTAGTTCCAAACTATACTTTCGAAACGCAGTAATTTTATATTAGATTTTTTACTTGGAAATTATGAAATTAAAAACGCTTACGAATACTAGCAGTATTTATTTAAAGTATTCATTAATATATAAATGACGAAAAAATATTAAGAATTTGCATTTTATAGCCTACTCTGTCTTAGGTATCTATGTATGAAATATTTACTTTCCTAAAAATCGTTCTTTGATTTTGCTGAATGATACAAGCATATGCCTAGAAAAAAAAGTTTAAAAGCAAATGGCCCGCCCTTTTGAAATAACTTCTAACATTATTTAAACACATTAACGCATATAAATATATAATTTGGTACGAGAAGTTATAAAAAAATATTGAAAATGAGTGATTCAGACATTGATATGACACCACCAGACATTCGTGCTAGAGCAGCAATTGCCAATGACTGTGTTATTCCAGAAAAATCTAAAAACCAATATAATGCCGTCTATGTAAAATTTATCGAGTGGAAAACCTTACATAACGCAAAGTCTTTTTCAGAGACTGTTTTGATGGCCTATTTTCAAGAGCTGTCTGAAACCTATCGGCCATCAACATTATGGTCAAAATATTCTATGTTGAAAGCTGTTATAAAGTTAAAACATGACATAGATATGAAAACTTACACCAGATTGACTGCTTTCTTAAAAAGGCAAAGTGCAGGATTTCAGAGTAAAAAATCGAAGGTACTAACAGCTGAACAAATTGAGACGTTTATTAAAGAAGCTCCAGATCAGCAACATCTAGCTACAAAGGTATAACCTTAAATATAAATCTAAAAATAAAGTAGGAAGTTAAAAACAATAGAATGAAATAAACAATTGTCTTACAATATATAATAAATATGTAACTTTGTTCATAGGTTGCTCTTATATTTGGAGTCTGTGGCGCATGCAGACGCGAAGAGCTCACAAATGTATCAGTAAAAGATATAGAAACACATGGGGACATACTTCTTGTCAAAATACCAAATACAAAAAATAAAATTCCCAGGTCCTTCACTATTGACGGCCCATTTGCAGAAATAGTCAAGAAATATCAGAGTCTGCGGTCTTCTAAGGGCAAAAGTGACCGTTTCTTTCAGAATTTTCAAAGAGGAAGGTGCACTGACCAGGTAATAGGCTTAAACAAGTTTGGGAATATGCCGAGAGATATCGCTCAGTACTTAAATTTGCCTGATGCAAATCTTTACACCGGACATGCATTTAGGAGAACCTCTGCTACATTACTTGCCGACTCAGGAGCTGACTTAACAACTTTGAAGAGGCATGGAGGTTGGCGGTCAAGTAATGTAGCAGAAGGATACATAGAAAACTCTGTTGATAACAAATTAAAAATTGGAAAACAAATTGCAAAATCAATTAATGTAAAGCCGCAAGAGCCCACAGAATTTTCTTCATCCACATTCCAATCTGGTCTTAATGTACCTGTTAATACTGAACCTCAACCAGGACCGTCACATGCTAACAACACTTTGGTTACACCCAGCCCTGTTAACCAACCAGGACCGTCACGTGCCAACAACACTTGGATTACACATAGCCCCTCTAACTTTGACCCACAGGAATTATCACAACAGCAGGAACCTGAAAATACACCATGCCTGACTAGTCAGACACTTAATTTACATGGAAGAACTCACAACATAACTATGAACTGCACTAATAGTACCATTAACTATAATTATTACTGAAAATAAAATATTTCTGATATCAACCTTGTTTTAATACAAATATATATTTTTTTAATTCTCATTTAATCACAAAAGCAAGTAATTCTTCTTAGACCTCATTCGATATAGTTCTCTTTTCGTAATGTTAAACATAATCATCATTTATATTAAATTGCAACGGTTAACACTCACGTATTAACCGGTTAACCGTTGCAATTTAATATCAATATGTCTCACGAAAGTTTAAATTATATGATAATCATCATTTCTTCTAAACATGGTCATCAACGTGGCACTTGAGCAGCAGTTGTAGGTACATACTCGTAGTAATTGACTGGTTGACTTCCTAGGAGCCGCTTTGAGTGAATATTATCCTTCCGCCAATTTATTAGGGACCTGCAAAATGTTAATAATTTAGTAACATTTATAGATTTCACCAGCTTCTTGTTCAAAAAAATAACCTTAAAAATAACTAATAATGTGATTTAATGTTTCTTTTACCTCTAATTATCCTTGATAGTCTTCAAATATTCAAACAATTCATGATATTTTAGTTGTAAACGTGTCCTTGGTCACATGTCGCAGATCACAAATTTGGCACTAAAACTCTTGTTGCATGATCTGTTTCTGTTTGTTGATACTGTAATGTCTTGTACTTCTGTTTTGATAATGTTAAAGGTTCTAATTAATGTCGTTTCAGTATTATAATTAATTATCTGCATTCAATTTAGTTTCTCAACTCGAGGCCGATGGCGCTGATTCCAATAGTATGTTGTCGCTGTCAGTGTCATTTGTAAAGTATGGGTTCGTTCAAAAATAACTTCGAAGCAAGCATATTTTATCGCAATGATATATTAATTTATTATTTTTTCGCAACTATATTAAAAAACGTCGTTTACAACTGGTGTGAAATAGAATGTCTTTTTACCACTAGTACCGAGCTTTTCACACTAGTTGTAAAATGTACTATTTTAGTGTAAGTAAATGAGCATCGTATCAATTTTGTTCGCTCTTTTTAAGTTCGCATATTGTGACGGACGGTAAACTACGGAACCCTACACTGAGCATGGCCGGACATGCTCTTTGCAGGTTTTTATTGTACTATTTACGACAAGAGACGTCAGATTAGACTGATGTTAGCCAGTGATGGGCAAAATCGACTAACGATGACCGATTAAGATTAACCTACTTAATCGCGATTAACTAAAAACGACGATTAATCATTATCCGGATTGAGCAATGCGACTACAAAAGTGTGTCCACATAAAATAGAACTACATGTCCGCTGCATCTCATTCTAACTAGGGTGACCATAAGTTATAAGTATGTGGGATATTAGATTGGGAGCGGTTAGACGAATGATTTGGATCGCGGATATATGACGATAAAGATGATTTTTGACGTAATTGGCGTATCGTATCATTATCGTTTTCATCTTATGTCGCCGTCTTTATCGTCTTTCGATCGATCGTCAGATAGAGAATCATATTGGAAGTGGTAAGACG
This sequence comes from Lathronympha strigana, assembly GCA_949128165.1. Classification (NCBI taxonomy): domain Eukaryota; kingdom Metazoa; phylum Arthropoda; class Insecta; order Lepidoptera; family Tortricidae; genus Lathronympha; species Lathronympha strigana. Next base: position 26,947,791 of record OX421901.1, on the reverse strand, counting down.
GACGATGGTGCGTGGGAGTCTAAGACGATGATTTCCCTCGCACTCTATGGTTCCATCTGGACCGACCGTCTAAACTGGAGGACTACCATGGACCACTTATTTCGTCCATTTGTCTGTTTGCCTCTCTATATAGTGATAGAGAGGCGGGTGGATGTCTTTGTGAAGACGTCTCTGCACACAACATCTCACCACAGCTTCGGTTATTGAATGTTGTACCAGTTGCCTCCTTGACGGGTTCCCTTAGTTCCTTATCGATCCCATTATCATATCAGAACCAAACTTCTAAGGAACAAAATAGTAGATTGTATGACAATGGCATAAAGTAGCCCATTTTAGCCGAGGCTTTTTATTGGTCCTAATGTAACGAGGACAAATATAGTCGAAGATAAAATAGCTTCCCATTTACGAGTATGCCCGATTGTGAGGAAAATGTGTGAATTAAACATCTATGTTTGCCTTGTTTTTGGCGTAGTTGTTCTCACGTTCCCCCACAGGCGGCCGGCGGGCCCCGGCCCGCGCAGACGGGCCCTAGCGAGCGCTGGCTGCCTTCAATTTTACTTTATGCTCTAGAGCATATAAAGCGATTGTATGTCGCTTAGCCTCGACTTAAAGTCGACCTTTTCCAGCAAGAGAAGTGAAAAACAATTTTCCAACTCGGACGATAAGCTTTCTCATCTTCTTTGTTAAGTTATCCATGTTCTTCCTGGTCCATATACAAAGAGCTAGCTACGGAAATAAGTATGCAATTTGTAGAGCGACGAAACTCTTCTAGGTAGGTAGGTGTATCATACTATCATTATTAATTAATCCGGGCTCACCAACTAGAAAATGTCGTCGTTCTACTAATTGCAAACTTATTTCCGTAGCAAGCTCCTAATTCATTATCATCAAGGTTGCTCCGACAAATTAGCCGTTTCCAGAAGAAAATGCTTAAATTGTTCATAAAAACACCAAAATTGCCATATCGTGCCTTTGAAAATTCAGGAGTAACCTTAATTCCTCAGCACCAAATTCCGACCCGAACAAAAAAAAACCTCAGAGTAATCGGTGAACAAACATAAAAACAATACAAACAGTTGTACTGTTTAAATATAAGCCTTTATTATACCTATCTAATACATTGAATATAATAGCTCTCATTACGTCATACAAGTTAAACAATAAACGTTTCAAAATAAATGTTCAGATACATTTATCTAATAAAAGAAGATTTAGAACTCGTCCGTCAGATTCCACATTCGTCAGATCTCTTATTTTTCCGTATAGGTCAGAATTTTTTAACTGCTGACTGAACAGCAATTCTGGTGATTAATTCTTATGTCAGATTCCTCTCTCGTCATATTTCTTATTTTTTCTTATTTCAGACTGAACAGCATTTCTCGTGTTAAATTAGTTCGTCAGACTCCTCTTTCGCCATATTTCTTATTTTTTCCGTATAGGTCAGAAATTTTAGACCGCTGACTAAACAGTAATTCTCGTGATAAGCACTTCTTATGTTTTCCGTGTCTTAGGTCAAATTTACTATATTTATAGGATTCCGTGCCTCAAATCAAAAGGGTAAAATGGAACTCTTTTGTTGTCCGTTCATCTGTCAAGATCCTTTTTCTCGGGGACGCGTGGAGATATAGAGTTGAGATTAAAATTATATATCTAAATAATTAAAATTAATGGGGTACTTCCTGTTATATTATAGGTTATAATATTGAATTTGTCAAATAATATCTTATATGTACTACCTATACAAACAGAAAAAAATCTAAACTGAAAAATGACAAAATTTAGGTATAAATAATTATATATACCTAACTTATATTTGTACAGAACCCTAAGTGGGCGAGTCCGACTCGCACCTGACCGTGTTTTTAGGGTTCCGTACTTCAAAAGGAAAAAACGGAACCCTTATAGGATTACTTTGTTGACCGTCCGTCCGTCCGTCCGTCCGACCGTCTGTCTGTCTGTCAAGACCCATTATCTCGGAAACGCGTAGAGATAGCAAGCTGAATTGATGCCACATACAAAGGTCTGCGGCCCCTTGAAGGTGTGACCAAACCTCTACGTCAACGCAATCAAAGATACGGCCGTTTATATCACATTTGCCATACATTTGCAATGGAAATCAAAATATATAGGATTAAAATTTTGTTTTACTGGTCATCAACTATATTATCGGTCCTTCTTTTTCCTCTCTCAAAGAAAGAATTGACGACAGCGGAATGTATCGAAAAGGGCATTAGAGGTTCTCCATATCGGTCATACCTGACGAAACTGAACTAAAATAATGAAAAAAGCTACTTCTGGCGAAAAATTTTATTTCCATCTCAAAAAAAAGAACTAACGATTGCGAAATCTGACGTAAAAAGCGTAAGAAGTTCTCCACATAGGTTATTCCTGACGAAACTGAACTAAAATGATTAAAAAAACTGCTTCTGACGAAAGAGGAATCTGACGGACGTGTTCCAATTTTATTTCGATCTCAAATAAAGAACTGACGTTAGCGGAATCTGACGAAAAGGGCGTAAGAGGATTTCCACATAGGTCATTCCTGACGAAATTAAACCAAAATGGTTTAAAAACTGCTTCTAACGAAAGAGGAGTCTGATGGACGAGCTCTAAATCAATAAGAATTATTTTATCCACAACAAAGTTCGACATCATAGTCACTCTAGTGAGGTTTTTCTTTACATTTTGTCGGAAAATGTGTCTTAAATTGTATCATTTTTGCTTACTTGCGAAACTATACTGTGAAGTTTTTAATTCAACAGCCCTTTACATGCACTAATAATTAAGCATGCTAGTAATGAGCATGTACCTATAGCTACCGTTACACATGCTCTTTACTAGCACGCTTTGTTCTTATTAGCATGCTAATAAGCCTGCTTATTAGCAAGAGGGGATGGGAGCAGGGCCCCTCCCACTTCCCCGCTTGCTAATAAGCATGATATTAATGAGCATATGTATCAGTACCTTAAATGGTTTCACAACACATTCGCCCGGGACATTTTAAACTACTACTGCAAAGTATTATTAGGTACACAGTCGCCATCAGATATATCCTCAAATACTTCTGAGCAGGGTTAAATTTCAATAAATTCTTTACAACAGATCGGCCAGTAACATCTGAGCACTAAATTTTTTCACAAATATATGAACAGGAATTTTTTCAGTAATTTCTCATCACACAGTGAGGTAAAAATATCTGAACGCACAAATCGTCACAGATATCTAAGCAAGAGAAGTGGTCACAAAAATCTGAACATTGGAGGAAAATATACCTTAATCTAGTAACAAACAATTCAATATACAGAAGGTACCAGTTACATTTTGCGTGCTTACACAAATTATTAATACTGCCATGACATATTTGACATAGGTAGGTTCAGTTGCCATCAGATACATCGAAGCTGCCGAGGTGCTCACAAATATCTGAACACGCCTCTATTGCCAGAGCGTTAGTGCCTGTTCAGATATTTGTGAGAGCCTCGGCAGTTCCGATGTACCTGATGGCGACGGTACCTTATTATCCTTTCAATAAAATTAGATTTAACTCGTATACGGCTCGTAAAAACCTATTATTTTATTATTACGCTAGTTTATGGCCGCAGGCCCGGTCTCAATAAATAATATGCATAAATAGTACATTACTGCAGAGGCCGTGAAGTAAGAGATTGCAGGACGAGTTTGTGGTAGACGGCCGAGGCGTAGACGAGGCCAGATTAAACAAGTCCTGCAATCTCTCTTCCGACCGAGGCTTGTATAGTGCTTTTCTCAAACATTGTAAGGAAATATTAAATTTAAAACAACTACTAGGTCAATAGGTTAATAAGGAAAACAATGTTTAATTTGCCACCTTATTATTTTTAAAAGATGAAATTTGAATGAGCTATTCGAGCACCATGTTTAACCGCACATAAATATACATAGAAACATAGAATTTGTTTTTTTTTAATGTCGCAAGTATCTAGTGGTCGTTGGCTGTATGTAATTTTTCCTTTGTCAGTTTAGTGTTAGTACGCAAATTAAAAAAGTTAGAGCAGCGGACAATAATGTTTCGTTCATACTTACGCCATACATTACTTCACGGCCGCCGGCCAAGTAGTAAATGGGAGGAGCCGTAAACAAAGGAACTTCATGTCTTCATTTCGTGACATAAATGCATACATTTACGATCATGTTTGAGAAAATAATATAATTAATGGCGACGAAAGCTCCTCCTGCAGACGTCTTTACAATGTTGATAGCCTCTGATGCTGACGGGGTTCTCAGCCAGCAGAGCTTCGGATTAGTACCTCAACCATCCAACAAATCATCCGCCTTTGATATATAAGGTTCTAACAAAGTAGTCACGGATATTTTAAGGAATAATACATTGTATTAAAATAATTAACTTTAAACTATAATTAAGGAACCTTTGTATATAATTTTTTTGTTTTCATTTACCGAACAAAAATAATAATTATAATTCCGTCTAAAAATAATCACCATGTGCAAATTTAACTGACAAGATGTTTAGCATGACGTTGACAATCGAGTATTTGATTTGACGTTAAGTGGCCAGTTTTTTTTTTTTTTTTTTTAATGGCATCGCGCTCCTGGCGCATTCAGCCAGACAAGTAGTAAAAGCAGGGAAACAAGTGGCCAGTTAGGTGTTAGGTAAAAGAGGTACTAAATATATGTTCAATGAGTACTTATTTAATAATCACACTAACAGGGTGTTTTAACGTTGCAAATTTGTTTCCTATTTTTCTCCAAAAAAACAACAAAATGATGTTTCATACCTAAACGTACTCCGAGAACCGAGTACTATCAGCGGTAAAAATATCCGTGACTAAATTGTTAGCACCTTATATATATAGCCAAATCATTTACAGTAATGTAACAAAAACATATCGAAATTGTTTATTCTAATAAGTAAAGTTTTATTTATTCCAAATATCAACAAAATACATTCTTAAAATAAAATACATGTTAAAATAAGTATTCCCCCCGCGGCATGGTACCGTAGACGCTGGGAGCGTTTTCTCGCTGTATTGCAATACTTGTACGTTGGGCGAGGAAGCTGCCATGGCAAATCGGAATGGATAATATCCAGCCTCTTTGAAGCCACAGACTTCTCAGGGTTGCTGATAAAAGGAAAACGCGCTTGTTTGCCTTTCAAACAAACCTCACATGCAACATCTTTATAAGAGTCGCCCTGAAAACTAATATCATTAGCAAGTCACTGCCTCAAAAGCTGCATATTGTTGCCACTTAAACGGCCAAGTCACTGATGCAAAGTTGCAGTGCTAATAGTAGTATTCCCCTTAGACTGCAGGTCCGAAGTTTGTACACACCTCCTACGTAATTTGCCTTAATCTTTACATCGCTTGACATAAATATTGTACAACCAGTAGTATCAAAACTATCAGAACAACCATTCTTTATCAATTGAGAAACAGAAATAAGATTAACTGTCAGTTTAGGTAAATACAGCATGTTATTTAACTTCGCATTATACGACAACTTAATATTACCTATACCTGTGCACTGAAGTTTATCACCACTAGCAATGGTAACATATCCACCCTACAATCTGGCATTAAATTGTCAGTAAATTGCGCCTGCCAGTCATGTGAGTCATACATCCCGAGTCTACATACCACGAAGAATCAGAGTCCGCTTCAGTACCGTATGACGACAAACCATTCTCTATCCTAAACAACCAGTATCTATCCCACAGTCTTTCTTAAGTTGACCTTTTTGTTTGCATTTCCAGCACCACGGTTCTCTTTTACGACCAGTAGCATTCTTTGTTATAGATACTGCCTAGTCCTGTTTTGCATTCCTCGTCTTGGAGTCACTCGCAGAAGAGCTTTTTTTCATTGAAGAAAAACACTCACTTGAATCTCCACGAGTAGTCCACTGTTGATCCTGCAGCAGTTTAGATTTGACCATATCGGACGTAATTGCAGCTCCGGAATGCTCTAGTGCCATGATCATGAGCTCGTACTCCTTCAGTAAACCTTTGAGCATCAGCGCATCAAGAAACTCATCATCAACTGGTTTTTTTATGTTTGCCAATTGCTGTGCTAGCGACAAAATGTAATTGACGTAAGCTTCCATGCTATTGAAGTTCTCTAGTTTGTCAGCGCACACATTTTGAAGCGTTCGCACTCTTGAACCGACACCCTTGTCATCATACACACACGTTTCAGTGCATTTCAGGCGTCTTTCGCCATTTCTGAGGAAAACAAGACTTCCCAACGCTCAAGAAAATTTTCGATTTAGCTTTTGCGTCACATCGTTTCCTTACTTCAGGCTGTGTAGTGTCATCCTTATTACAACCGCTTATTCTGCTCCATAAATTATCGTGAATCAGAGCATTTTTTATTATTAATTTCCACACGACATAATTTTCACGTCCACGTAATTTTTCGTGCGAGAAATTATTACTTGAACTCCCCGACATGTTTACTATAACGGTAAAACTATTTACGCTGAACCATAAACATTGTTGGCTAATTAAAACACATATATTTAAAATGAAATATAAATAAAGCAGAGAAATTTACAGCACAAGAAAACAAGAATACGATGTAAAACAACAATGACAAACGAGTGTCATTACAGTCGGCACATTGAAATTAAACCTCTCACAAAGTGCTACGAATCAATTTATCGACTTCACGGAGTAAGTTTTTGGTTGCAGGTAAGATCAAGTCCGTCAGAATACCCCAATATCCTGCTAAGCGTACATCGATTATTCAAAAATGACTTACAGCTCAACAACGCCATACTTATTATAGAGTTGTCAAGTTACATCCCATAACTCGAGTCTGTTCATAAAAAATTCATTTCCAGTAAATTTCCCAGGGGTGCTCTAGATTGTGATTATTATGTTCTATGAAACTTTTAGTTGCGTGTTTTTAATAAAACTTTATTTGTTGTTATACTGACAATTTTACTTTATAGTTGCAACACTGTTTAGAGGAAATACTAATATAATTTATTTAAAAAAAAGTATTGTACAGTTGTACACGTAGTTACATTCTGAACACTATGCTCAAGGCTCGCGAAACCTGTGTATAAATTTAGTTAACAGCAATTCCAACGAATATAAATTAATTAAGACGGAATACCTCCATTACAGTGTGTCATAACTCAAAGTCACTGGATTCATTCAGGCCCGTCGTGTCGCAGCGCGAAGTCGGTATTGTCTGCTCATATTTGCTCTATCGATTAAATTCCAGTTTTGCAAAATATAGTAGGTAGGTATTTTATTTTATTATATTTAAATTAATTTTGGCGTTTGACAATTTAGGCTGTTGGTTATAACTGAAGGAGCTTTTTTATATAACACATTTAGACTACCACAAGCGAGTTAGGCCGCGTAAAATTGCCCACGTTTTCAACCGCCTTAAGGTTACGTTAAATATATATATATGTTCTAGTTCAAGGTTCTACAATACGTAGATAGTTTAGGATGTGCGAGGTCTGTCAGCATCTACGAGTATACTTCTAGATTGAATTTGTGTTATAAAATGAAGAAAGCCAGATGTTGCGGCTATAATAGTATCACAATCGTTTTAAGCCGGGGGTCGAAATCTCTTTCACAATTTTGAAATTCGGTATAGATGTTAATTGGAGGTTCTGTTTCAATGTCCACGCCATTTGACGTTGAGGAATCTCGTGGAACCGCCGCCATCGTGGAAAATGTGTATTTTTTTCGTACAAATTATCGTTTTGCTCCAAATTTACGCATTATACGAAAATGTGATATAGGGCAACATTCAAGCTCTTTAATTTTTTCATAAAAAATGCAACCTTACTTAGCGAAAAAAGAAATCTTTCTTAGAAAAAACACACGAAGAAGGGCGGATAGTATCGTCAATACCTTTCCAGGGGATATTCTCTGGATACGAAACTTGCCTAAACACGAGTATTCCCTTACTCTACCCTTACTACTCTTTTCTTTCCCTTACTACTCCAATATCAACAATTAAACCGACTGTGACTCACAAAGAAAGTAGGTTGATGGTTCAAGGAATAAAAACTTTATATAGCCTGTAGCCTAGGATATTAGGTGGATTAGTACAACCGTCATAATATTGTTCGATTCCTTTAAAGCTGCACAACGAGTTAACATGCATATTAATTTATGAAAATCAATATGGTGGCTGTCACAGGGAACTGATATTGAAATCGTTTTTTTTTTTGTAGCGCCTAAGCTGATGAGCGAATTTCAATAAACGATGAGTAAGTAATAAACACACCAGTGCAATAGAATACAATACAACATTTCTACAATTACTAAAAATTACATAATGTGACCGAAATATATTTTAGGTATATACTGATACCGATACTGATACTGATGCCGATATACGTTTACGATGTCAAAATATGATATACCTGAAGTTGTTGAAAATTATGTATAAATTTAATTGCTTTATTGAGCTTGTGCTTATACTTTCTGGAACACCCGATGGATAAATAATGAATTATATTACGAGTAAGATACTAATAATATAATGTTATTCTTCTGTTGTGAACAGTTAGCTTAGCTGGTACAAGATAAATCTCTTAAAAATGTTATATTTTGTACGAATATGTATATCGGTTACGCTTGCAAAGTGGTAAAATAAAAAGTGGTTATATTTTTTTTAGGGTACCTCCCGTGCACGTAAAGTGGGGGGTGTTTTTTTTGTTTCAACCCTAATGTGTGACATATCATTGGATAGGTATTTGAACAATTATGAGGGTTTTCTAAAAACAGTTTTTGATAAAGTTCATATTTTCGGAAATAATCGCTCCAGAAGTTTTAAAAAATGTGCCCCTCTAACTTTAGGAGTATGAGTTCAAAAAATATGAAACAAATTATAAAAGCAGAGCTTAATAAGAACTTTATTGGAAAATTATTTTGAGTTGTTTTTAAAAATTTTATAAACTAATTTCTGAATTAAGTTTGTAATTTTTTATCTTGTTAACGTCAAGCTTTCTAAGGAAGGAAATATAGAAGAGGCCAACTGCGAGTGTGCTGCTGGCAGTGGCATCGAAGCTCATTGCAAGCATGTGTCGGTTTTATTATATGCAGTAGAAGAAATGTTCAGTACAAGAACAATAATAGTTCATCAAGTGTCGACACAGAGGTTCATGACATTTAAAAGACCTCATAACGCATTTTATAGGTCACCGATACGCACAAAATTTACCAACTAGTAAAAAAAAGTGAGCCACGAATTAAGATCATCTCAAAGAAGAAGATGTAATCGAGAACTATGAAAGCTATGTCCAAAATTTGGCTATAAACTTTGAGGAATCAACAATGCCCATTAACAATTAAACCGGCTAACCCTTATGCCACCGAATGGGATCATAGCCAATATACATGCCATAATAAGGAGATGCTACTGGAGAAGTTGCAGTTAAAAAATGTGACGCATGGAGAAATTGCAAAGGTAGAACGGGCTGCAAATGTGCAGGACAAGTCTTAAGAGTGGCACAATCTTCGATCTTGCAGGCTGACTGCGAGTATGTTTCATTTGGTTTGTCATGCTATAACTGGCAAATAACAACTGATCAAACGGATTATAAACCCAAGAGCTATTAACACTAGAGCTGTCACTCATGGAAAAATTCATGACAGTACTGCAATAACAAAATACACTGAATTTTTTGGACTGAGAGTAGAAAAAAGTGGACGCCACATTTAAGAACAGTTACCATTCCTGGCAGCAACACCCGATGGTCTCCTAGGTGAAGACACTGTCATTGAAGTGAAATGTCCTTATGCTGCCAGGTACATGCCTGTTACTGCTGTGACAGTTCCATACCCTGAACAAATAGATGGGGTTCTTTGTTTTTAAAAAACACCCATATTTCTACTAAATTCAGGGTCAACTATTCTGCTTTATCGGGAAATATTGTAACCTCATAGTGTATACTTTCAAGGAAATAAAAGTAATTTTTTTGGACCGAGATGATTGCTTCAAATGATTTCAAAACTGGTGGAATTTTATAAAAAACATTTAAAACCTGAAATAAAATAAATATTTTTATAGGAATTATGATTTAATCAAGAAAAGTTAGAAAGAATAATTGTAGATTTTATTTACCTGAAAATTATTTCATAATACTTTCTCTAAAATTACAGCACATAGAACATATATAAAATATTTTACCAGCAATAGGTATGTAATTGTAGTCCAAGTCACTTTTTAAAATGTTGTATGTTTTAGTTAGGCCAATGAGGCGTTTGATATGTGTTATGTAGGTACCCTTTAACTGGCTAGATTCCTATCTTTTAAAACTATTAAACATGGTAGCTGTGTCTTTCCCTTAAGAAATGTTGGTATGTTTACGGCAACATTTTTGTGTGCAAATAATTATGTCTTGAATATTAAAGCCACGATTTGCTAATATACAATCACCACTTTCACATTTATATATTTAATTACTTCTCTCCACTGGTTGTCTGTCACTGACTCCAGCATATGCAGGAGAACAATAAGATAACAATAAGATAACAATCCCCCCGGAGTACCTCCAACAAGGGCTTTAAATGTATTAGCAAGTTGCCTGTCGAGCAGTCGGATTTTTTGGTTTCTGGATATGAAATTCGGTTCCATCTAATATGACCCTTATGTCACTGTTATAGTTTTTAAAATGTTCAGGCATATAATTAATCTTTACTTGGCCATGTGTTGATTTTGGACCAAAGTTGGTACATACATAAAATTTACCCAGATAATAAATATATTTGACACTGTGGTGGTACTTATATTAAAAAACCTACATAATTTATATACTGCGTGTATTTTTGATATTACCACATATTTAAAGGGTTATTAGTACAAGCCCTAAGGAATCTATTTTCATTTGTTTTAATTAAATATGACTACTTTCATTTTTTCATACAAAATAATTCAGCACGCAATGTAATTGCTACTTTACTTTTGTTCAATATGTCGTACTTAGCTGACTTGACGTAAAAACTGTCACAAGTGATAACTTACGGATTGATCGCGCAATACATTGCTGCTCAATAATTACAAAAATAATAATTACGCGCTGTTAGTTAGGATCAAACTTATAATTACTTGTTGTACGGGTTCTTAGCACTAAAACCTTGGTCTGGTTAAAGTTTGTGGTAATATTCAGAATACACACTGTATACATTTGTTTTGCCTTAATTTCATCATGGTCAAAAAGAACTTCCGTACTTATAAGAATAACAGAACTAGTATAATACGTACTAAGCGTAAAGCGGCGGGATGACTGGTGACCTCAGCAGGCCACCACTTCGTCGCCGTAGCCAGCCGATAATCTATATCCTGTATGGCGCGGTGAGAAGGCTGGTGACCATAGTAAGCCACCACTTCGTCGCCTTGACCAGCGGGAAACCAATATCAAGCGCTTTCATCAAGTTTATTTGTTTATATGTTATTATTCAATAAAACATCGGTGTGCTGTTTTCTTATTGCAAAACGTTAGTGGTTAAAAGTTAGCTGTCAAGAATTCTTTAAAAAGGGCTAATAGTAAAGTCTGTGGCTAGGACGTTTTAGCTTGGTTTTTATTCTGGCCATAGGCACAAACCCCACTTGTTACGAGACGTTGGCTACCTTGTAGCACGAGGCTGACTTTTAGAATCGGGGTGTTAGGAATATTTTCAACTCTGTAGGGGACGAGCATAAGTAGGGCCAACTCTTAGTTAAGGTAGAGTAGGTTAGGGTGTAGTATTTGTGAGTGTAGGCTGCCTCTTTCACCCGAGGAGGCGAGATATGTAAAGTTTTTACCTTTACAGCCGCCTTGGTTAGTTGGAAGGACTGGCTTTATGTGTATTTCAAATTGAGAACTCTAGCCAGTGTTTTCACACCAAGGGGGCGATTGTGGATTGTTCATTCTGTGCGTGGCAGCCATAATGTGTAAATAAAAAGATATCTTAATACCCATAAAACGTGTGTACAGTGTTTTATATCAGCACTGGCAGCAATTTCTATTTCACTGTCCACGTCCTTGTATACTTCCATGACATTTGGAGGCATTTCCTCTTCATGGATTGATATTGCACGGCTTTTTGTTGCAGTTATATTATCTTCGAATTGTAATTTTCTCTGAGACCTCGTCACAGAATAAATAATAGTACAAGTACAGAAGACCCTCTGTTTTGATGTTCACGAATGCCGTCTTTTTACGTGCCTATTAATTATTATTAGCAACGACCGCACGCGAGCCGCGCTGTCATTGAGTTCTATTGCCCGGCGCGAAGGTCGATATTACTCCGCACCTTGCCGAAGATAGGGTTGTCATTTTTATAAACGACGTCGGTAGCAAACAAGCGTACGGTCCGCCTGATCGTAAGCGGATACGGTAGCTTTGCACTATTATCTATTCTGTGGCGCAAGCATCGACTATGTCAGAATACGGTACCCGTCTAGCACACCTATGCTTATTGCTTGGCAACTCTCGTTGCAGGACAACGACACCCGTCACTTTTTCACAGTAGTGCACAAAAAGAGACAGGTACCTAATATAATTTCTCGCTTAAGAAAGAGTCACGTGTTACAGTATTAGAGGTATTCGTGAAATATTATATTATTAAAATAACACCAACCTAGTACCTATTACCTACCTACGCTAATAAAGGTACCTACTTATTTGGTAACCAAACTAGTATCTAGTATACTCACCTAAGTATTAAACCTATTTAGTATAATGATAAGTAATGGTAATTTGATGTAAACCTATAATAATAATAACAATTTAAAAACAGTTCTTACCTCTCATCGTCCTTAGGGAGCTTAAAGAAAGTTAAATTTGGTTCGCAATCCGTGTTAAGACAGCTAAACACTGCGCAATATTTATTTGCCCTTTTTATATTGTTCATTGTTATCAGATTAATATAACAGTGGTCGAATCAGTACGTAGGTATGCGACGAACAACTCTCGCGCGTGCGTCACCGCTCGCCCGTGAGTCCCTACTGATTTGCCCCTCGCGAGGGGTACTTACAGTTCGATACCTACACGCGCGAGTGGGACAGGCCTGACCTCGTCTCAAGTCGCTGCTGGCGGACGATTACACTTAGTGTATCTACCTTTAACACGTTGAATGGGAATATAGAAGGTACGGCAGTTTTTTTCAGGAATCTTGCTTTCGGCGCGTAATTTGAAAGAGAGCCACCATTGTTTAAAAGTTTTAAGAGATGCTTAGATGCAGGATAAGTAAAAATAATTAGAGTAACTTAGTTGTGTATATACTTTGACCGTAATAGTCGTCTGATGTAAAATGCATCGAACATAAACGGGATGAGTCTTTTGCTTTGAAGTTCTTGATACGTAACGCACGCTCCCAGCTTTCGACGCTTGTGGTCTTTTGGAAATGCGTGAATGCCTTGATTATTGCAATACACTGAGTCATTTTGTAGAAAAAATATCTTAATTATTGAGAATGCGCAACGTTATTTACATAAATATGTATGGGATTTGACAGATGACAAGTAGACATTAAGGAACGTCGATTGTGCTTACACCTAGCGGGATAAAAAGGCAGTTTTTCACCTCATTTGTGCTCCCTCGTATCAATGTTAGATTAATATTTTTTCAGATACAAGGTTTCGAAAATTGCAAATTTTTCCGGTATCACTGTTGGATTAATAATTTTTAAGATACAAGGCTTCGAAAATTGCCAATTTTTCCGACTATAATCAAATTTCTAAGTTTAGCTAAAGTTTTAACTAAATATTGGCATAAATGTTTATGCTAAGAAATAATCAAATAATAAATATATTAAATTTGGATCTATTTGAGCTCACATGTATTCTGTAGGTCTTGCAGCTTGAGGTATACAAAGCTTCCAACACTGTCTCGTATTCTAAACATAATCTAATTTTGGATTTAACTAAAGTTTGCACCTTAATATCGGCAAAATCCGCTCTTGTAAATTATACTAATATGACGTTTGAGCGCATTTAATACCTTTTCATTTAAATGCAAATTGAAGTTAGTAAATCTTCTATTTGTAAAAAAAAATCGGAAAAAGAATTAAGTCTTACATATATAGGCCAACAACATAACTTTGCTTTTCAAGACTACTGGTCTATGGTATTGTAAATTTATTAATGCGTATTCATAATAATTTTTGTATAATAATATCGTGAATAAAAAAAAAGTGAGAAATATGGTGAATTTTGAAAAGCTTTATCTCCGGAAAAACACACTGAAAAAGTACTGTCAAAAACAAGTCCTTTAGGGTTAAAATCACCATAATCAAAGATTTTTTTTTAATTTTCACAATGTCTCGTTCGGCGCTCGAGGTCACATACATACTGCCATATCTGCAAACTATCAGAACTGTCGGATTTGATACATACGAGTCTATACATTAAATGAACGGACTGAAAACATTTCTTTACGGAGTCTACGAAAACAATGAAGGTTCGCATGTGCGCCCTGTTACTGTTACTGCAACAGCATCTATTGTAACACCATTGAGTTTTCAACTGCCAGTCCTTAACTAGGCAAATTTGTTCTGAAGATATTTCTAGCTGCAGGATCTTATATATGCCGTAATTAAATTGACAAGTAGTACATATGTTTGCAAATAACTGAAGGGATGTCAACAAAAACTACATTTCAACCGGAGGGAAAATTGTTATGCAAAAATTGACATGGACAATATTTGTCATCAAAGTGAAGACTACTTAATGTATACCTTTTAGGCTTATTTATACCAAAATCAAAAATGCATCAAGTTGCTTTAAGAATTGCATGAAGCTGGCTGCCGCAAGGGCAACTGCTTGCTTTTATTTGTGTACAAAATTACGCTTTATTTTGATTTTGATTTGTAGGTAATTATAATTCGTCTAGTGTGACATTTATTTTCATTATACCTAATGTAAAACATAGTGTGCCCATGAAAACCCCGAGATCATCATTCATCACTTTGCTTAGGTTACTTAGCTAGTGGACAGTTTTATCGACGTGTAATAGTTCGAACATTAGGTACTTGTATTTGATTAGATGCTTTACCAACGAGATGTATGTTTTAATCTTTATTATTCTGTTTATTTTGCGATGGAATAACTCCTATAAAGTATACAGGGTATAAGGAGTTTTAAGATGCAAATATCTCCCTGACTCATAAATCAACACAGCACCTTTATTAAAGCTAAGCCCCCTCTTTCAAAAACGTATCCGAGCCGTTTCATACCTACATCATAGTAACTAGAACATCGATTCATTTATCCTCATTTTTACACCTACTGCAACCTGCATATAAGAGAAAGATAGTATCAATTAAAATGTAAAAGAATGACACGGTTAACCGCTCGTCTGTCTTGCTTCGGAGGATGTGAGTAAAATATAATATTATGTACTTAAATGCCGCGTCGCATACATCAATCTGCCTGTTAAGTTTCTACCATAAATATCCTAGCCTATATTTATTTATTTAATCTTTATTGCACAAAAGAAAATACTTATAGTACAAAAGGCGAACTTAATGCCATAAGGCATTCTCTACCAGCTAACCTTAAGACAAAGCAGAAAAACTGATATTCACTTTAAGCTTCTATCATTTTAATGCTGAAGAAATAAAGAAACGTAATTCGTATCGCACATTATTTCATGAAAATGTATAAATAATGGGCGCCAATGTTCTTACTGAGTGGTTTACAAAAGTGGTTACATCATTTACATAGACCTTCTATGTAAATGATGTAACAACTTTTGTAAAAAAATAAATATAGGCCATATTTTTTTTACTGTTGCCGCAACAGAAGCCGCAGCCGATAAGTGTTCAAAATATAGTTTTATTCGTATAATGTGCGTGTTTTTTATCCGCATACCGCATAATATTTAAGTACAAATATAAAAGCCCCGGATACATCAATGATAAAACATACAAAGGAAAGTGCATGATTATTTCAGTTACTCGAAGGTATGGGTATAATACTTTTAAATAGGTTAGGTTAGCCTACCTACACGGTTTTCGTTTCAACAGGTTCAAATGTCAATAGAATAAGACAAAGTAAACGCGTATTTCGTATTTGTTTTACCATTAGGGTGTTTGGCAAACGCGTGAAAGCTTTCTTTCTCTCAATCTTTGTATGTTTTGAAGTTCGCTTTTGGTTACCTATTTGAGCGTTATTTTGTCTGTTAAATTAAAAATGTTGGTAAATCATCAGAATAAAATATACAACATCATCGTTCTTTAGATGAGAAGGTACGCTAAAGCTTATAATAAATAAGTATGATAACAATTTCAGTAGGACTACAATGAAAAATGTGCGGTTCCAGTGTTAAGGTTATATTACACAAATTCAACTTGAAGAAGCAAGCCACAGCATGAATGTAAATAGTATGTAAACAATGTGTGTTGTTTTTTTGGTACAGTCAAGTGCAAAAATATGATTCGACATAATCGTCTCATAAATATGGTACTACGCTCTTATTACACCGGCATAAGGTGCTATGGGACATATTTTTGAGTAAGATGTGCACCACCATATTTTTACACTTGACACTTGACTATGACGTCACAGAACAATTTAGTGGTGGCAAACATCTCCAATGCGTTAAGCCAGTTAGTTACCAATGCTTACAGTAGTAAAGAAAAATGAAATATTGATTGTTTATTTCCGATGACACATTAGTTATTTAATAATGCGCAAAGTTTTTGCTTTAAGAACGGATTTTCATTCAAATTGTACAATTATGAGATTTTAAAATAAAGAAAATGTTATTTTATGGTCAATACGCTCATTTCCGTTACCATGGAGTTTAGCTTTTTTAAACCAAATTGAGAATGACTCACACTTGTACGGGACGAGACGGGGCGGGACGGGGCGGGACGGGAAAATCTGTCAATTTATATAGAAAGAATCACGTGATAGCTCGACGCCCTCGGATGTCACGTGACGCTTTCTATGGAAATTGACAGATTTTCCCGTCCCGCCCCGTCCCGCCCGTTCTAGTGTGAGTCATCATTTAAGCTTTATTGATCGCTCATAACAAAGACCACTTCGATTTTTATTTTTTATTTTTTTATGCTATAGGGGGCAAACGAGCAAACGAATCGCCTGATGGTAAGCGATTAACGTCGTCCATGGACACCCGCAACACCAGAGGTGTCGCAAGTGCGTTGCCGGCCTTTAAGGTGGGAGTACGTGGGAGTTGAAATATGTGTTATTTCAGTAACATTATCTTACACCTCAAACAATGACCCACCTACGTCCATTACGATCAGTGTTGCCTGCGGCGTGGAGCAGGCCATTTTTGCATGCATAAAATTGGGTTAAATTAAGTATGAAATTTTATTTAATCGTATGGCAAATTACAAGTCTTCAGCAGGTGCAAGCAGATTTTTATGGTTGCCATTAAACTGTCTCTAAGAGTAGTCAAATATTATACGTATAATGATGGATAGTCTAATTTGGGACTCCACAATAATACTCTGGCGAGTTTCACCAACCGCACTTGAACATGAAGTTGGCACAGCGTCCATGCTCAGTCCGAAGTCGGTTGATCTGGCACCATTCGATTCTGGGATCGGCAAACTCTCCTGGCTTTTTTGAAGGGCCAAATTAAACCAACTTTCCCGCAGGATTCTGGCTATCTAGTCTGGATTCGGAGATTTCAGGCGAATATTGGATATGCCTACGATCCGGATTCTAAACAGCACACTATTATGGTCCAAAAGCATGATCTAGCTGGACAAATTTCTATTATACTCTTAATGAGTTCCAAGGGACTTGTTTATTTATGATTTGTCTAAATTAAGCAAATTTATTATTATATGGCCTTTTTTCCCCCATTATTAATGCGAAAATTTAAGAACCAGTGTATCTTGACCTTTGTGTAAGAAGAACTACTACGGCAGAAGAGGTCAGTTATAATTGGTTTTTAATTTTAAAAGAAAAGAAGCATTATTTATTCCAATTGTCATTGTTACCTAAAAATAAGGTTTAGCGCCATACATACATATAAATACATTATTTTTAAATACAATGTTTAATTTTGAATAAAATAAATACACAGAACAACCCAATTTATCTACTCTTCTTCGTCAGAGTCATCGAAACTGGGTAAACTGACATTTTCCCAAACTATCTTCACCGCGTATTTTTCTCACCAGAAGGCCTAGTATAAAAATTGTACGACATTAACTCCTCGACCGCGTTAGCGTATCGGGAGTTCAAATTATGTTTGCCGTTTATTTAAATCATCCGCCAACTTTCATATTTTGACCCCTCGATACGCTAACGCGGTCGAGGAATTAATGTCGTACAACTTTTATACTAGGCCTTCTGGTCAAGTATTTTAGAAAAAGCCATCGTACGTTTTTGCACTGGAACGCGGTTCAGCTCAAAAACTAACAATTTTGTGAACTCTACGTTTCTTGGATTTTCGGGTTGATTTTCATAGCAAAAATTAACATTTTTTAAAAGACTGGACTGACCGCGCGCCTCGAAATAATTCTTTCTATTCCTTTTATACATTCTACCTACTGTCAAGAATATCTTCCTGTCGCACTTGTAATTCCTTATTTAAATTCACCGTTGATAAGCATTTAGGTTTTGTTTTTTCACATATTGATAACTTCCGTTTATTTCACATACTGTCGCAACTAATTGATTTATTTCCTCTTATTAATCTAAGATCTTATTAACTAGTCTCAACAACTGTAAGTTCCGTGTTTTCTTTTGAGAAAATAAACTTTAACGGACGACAATACATGGTGGACGAGTATCTAGGATAGGACGGGACTGAATCGTTTCGACTCGTCTACGTTTAGTTTTGAGCGACGCTTGGTCAAACTCGATCTTAGGGCGCTCAGGACCCGGAGCAGGCTTATTTTCTAATTGTGAAGTAGATGGCTGTAGGTAATATGTAACGGTAAATCTTAAATCATGACCATTCAGCCAGCCAATACCCGCCGACATTGTCTCAAAACGGTCTGTCGTTTTTCAAATTCGGGAAATGTTAATTTTGATATTTCGGATAGACTAGTCTTCCGTAGCTTCATTGGAGTGAAATTTCATCGAAATTAATTCATACAAACGAACTTTCTTTCGTTTTTTGGGTATTTAACCCAATTATGATAAAAAAACTCTCCTCGGTATAGTAATTACGTTTTCTGAAATAAAATCTTAGCTTTAGCTTAACTATAAATATGACGCGGTTCCGCAGCCGTCCGCAGTCTCAAATTTACATAAGCCAATACTATATGAATGAGACGAACACATAAAAAAAATACAGCTATGGGACATGGAATTACAGGTAGTTTCTGGTCTAATAAAGTTGAAATATGCACTAAAAATGTCATATAAATTGTGTTCGTCAGCATTTTTCTCAGCAAAAGCGAATTTGTTTACAATTATAATATTTACAAAAGATAGTTCCATCAACTTCACGATCCATAATTAAAAAATTAGGAACTTATCTTAAAACTAGTTAGAAATACATACAAATTAATACGGAAAGTGACTTACTTTAATAAGCATGACACCGCTCGTAATGACACTTCAAATATTCATATTGAATTATTGGAGAGTACTTAGATAAAATTATCAACGGAATCGTGACCTCGGGAGTATATGCTATCGTTTTTACTAGTACTTTTGTAGAAATGCTGTGATCGTTTTTGGCCAGCTAGATCGGACTTTTGGGCCATAGTGCAGCAGTCGACTGTTTGGGTGTCCCACGATGAGCCAAAACCGACCAAAGTAATACGCCCATCGAGCACTTTGGAAAAATGGTCGTCACGTTTGTAGCGAAAAGTGGTTACAATGCCACCATCGTGCTAGAAGATTGTAAAACAGTTAGTGCTGGCTGGTATACAACTGTTTGTTTACCAGAATTTATCGCCGACAAAGTCCAATAAAATAACCCAAGACGTATATTACTGTACCACGATAATTACGAGCTCGCAGATGACCCGGTAAACAATTGAGTTTTTAAAAGAGCAAAACGTCGAAAATCCGGGACACTCGCCGTTCAATCCAGACTTAAGTCCGAATTATTTCTTCACTTTTCCAAAAATCAAGCAACGACTTCGTGGTCAACGGCACCGGACACCGGAAGAAGTGGTTGAGGGATGC
The DNA here is from genome assembly GCA_949128165.1 of Lathronympha strigana. Taxonomy (NCBI): domain Eukaryota; kingdom Metazoa; phylum Arthropoda; class Insecta; order Lepidoptera; family Tortricidae; genus Lathronympha; species Lathronympha strigana. The sequence continues at coordinate 26,927,716 of OX421901.1, read as the reverse complement.
AAAATGGCCATTTTTAAACCTCAACTTCGGAGTCGAATAAGTGTTTCGAATACTGTTCCTATGGAATGAAAAAGTGTATTATATATCCACGTGATTAATTTGCAAAACAATTAATACCATTTAACAACGTTGTCTTTATTTTTTCCAAACAACACACACCTTAATTAAAAGGCACCCCTCTTATGTGGTATCCCGAACAGGTGCTAGTGATTTTGATAGTCTCGTTGATACTGATAGCACGTAGGTAATTTAGCAAGTAATAAGTATCAACGAGACTATCAAAATCACTAGCACCTGTTCGGGATACCACATAAGAGGGGTGCCTTTTAATTAAGGTGTGTGTTGTTTGGAAAAAATAAAGACAACGTTGTTAAATGGTATTAATTGTTTTGCAAATTAATCACGTGGATATATAATACACTTTTTCATTCCATAGGAACAGTATTCGAAACACTTATTCGACTCCGAAGTTGAGGTTTAAAAATGGCCATTTTGCATCCCTCAACCACTTCTTCCGGTGTCCGGTGCCGTTGACCACGAAGTCGTTGCTTGATTTTTGGAAAAGTGAAGAAATAATTCGGACTTAAGTCTGGATTGAACGGCGAGTGTCCCGGATTTTCGACGTTTTGCTCTTTTAAAAACTCAATTGTTTACCGGGTCATCTGCGAGCTCGTAATTATCGTGGTACAGTAATATACGTCTTGGGTTATTTTATTGGACTTTGTCGGCGATAAATTCTGGTAAACAAACAGTTGTATACCAGCCAGCACTAACTGTTTTACAATCTTCTAGCACGATGGTGGCATTGTAACCACTTTTCGCTACAAACGTGACGACCATTTTTCCAAAGTGCTCGATGGGCGTATTACTTTGGTCGGTTTTGGCTCATCGTGGGACACCCAAACAGTCGACTGCTGCACTATGGCCCAAAAGTCCGATCTAGCTGGCCAAAAACGATCACAGCATTTCTACAAAAGTACTAGTAAAAACGATAGCATATACTCCCGAGGTCACGATTCCGTTGATAATTTTATCTAAGTACTCTCCAATAATTCAATATGAATATTTGAAGTGTCATTACGAGCGGTGTCATGCTTATTAAAGTAAGTCACTTTCCGTATTAATTTGTATGTATTTCTAACTAGTTTTAAGATAAGTTCCTAATTTTTTAATTATGGATCGTGAAGTTGATGGAACTATCTTTTGTAAATATTATAATTGTAAACAAATTCGCTTTTGCTGAGAAAAATGCTGACGAACACAATTTATATGACATTTTTAGTGCATATTTCAACTTTATTAGACCAGAAACTACCTGTAATTCCATGTCCCATAGCTGTATTTTTTTTATGTGTTCGTCTCATTCATATAGTATTGGCTTATGTAAATTTGAGACTGCGGACGGCTGCGGAACCGCGTCATATTTATAGTTAAGCTAAAGCTAAGATTTTATTTCAGAAAACGTAATTACTATACCGAGGAGAGTTTTTTTATCATAATTGGGTTAAATACCCAAAAAACGAAAGAAAGTTCGTTTGTATGAATTAATTTCGATGAAATTTCACTCCAATGAAGCTACGGAAGACTAGTCTATCCGAAATATCAAAATTAACATTTCCCGAATTTGAAAAACGACAGACCGTTTTGAGACAATGTCGGCGGGTATTGGCTGGCTGAATGGTCATGATTTAAGATTTACCGTTACATATTACCTACAGCCATCTACTTCACAATTAGAAAATAAGCCTGCTCCGGGTCCTGAGCGCCCTAAGATCGAGTTTGACCAAGCGTCGCTCAAAACTAAACGTAGACGAGTCGAAACGATTCAGTCCCGTCCTATCCTAGATACTCGTCCACCATGTATTGTCGTCCGTTAAAGTTTATTTTCTCAAAAGAAAACACGGAACTTACAGTTGTTGAGACTAGTTAATAAGATCTTAGATTAATAAGAGGAAATAAATCAATTAGTTGCGACAGTATGTGAAATAAACGGAAGTTATCAATATGTGAAAAAACAAAACCTAAATGCTTATCAACGGTGAATTTAAATAAGGAATTACAAGTGCGACAGGAAGATATTCTTGACAGTAGGTACAATATATAAAAGGAATAGAAAGAATTATTTCGAGGCGCGCGGTCAGTCCAGTCTTTTAAAAAATGTTAATTTTTGCTATGAAAATCAACCCGAAAATCCAAGAAACGTAGAGTTCACAAAATTGTTAGTTTTTGAGCTGAACCGCGTTCCAGTGCAAAAACGTACGATGGCTTTTTCTAAAATACTTGACCAGAAGGCCTAGTATAAAAGTTGTACGACATTAATTCCTCGACCGCGTTAGCGTATCGAGGGGTCAAAATATGAAAGTTGGCGGATGATTTAAATAAACGGCAAACATAATTTGAACTCCCGATACGCTAACGCGGTCGAGGAGTTAATGTCGTACAATTTTTATACTAGGCCTTCTGGTGAGAAAAATACGCGGTGAAGATAGTTTGGGAAAATGTCAGTTTACCCAGTTTCGATGACTCTGACGAAGAAGAGTAGATAAATTGGGTTGTTCTGTGTATTTATTTTATTCAAAATTAAACATTGTATTTAAAAATAATGTATTTATATGTATGTATGGCGCTAAACCTTATTTTTAGGTAACAATGACAATTGGAATAAATAATGCTTCTTTTCTTTTAAAATTTATATATATAATATATATAAATTTAACAACGTTGTCTTTATTTTTTCCAAACAACACACACCTTAATTAAAAGGCACCCCTCTTATGTGGTATCCCGAACAGGTGCTAGTGATTTTGATAGTCTCGTTGATACTGATAGCACGTAGGTAATTTAGCAAGTAATAAGTATTAATAGTTATCTAGTAGTCAACTTAACCACAAAGTAACATCTGATTCATAGAATTATGTGGGTATGTATCAGTGAAAGAAGCACAGGTATTGTTCTGGCAACACAGCCAGCCAAACAGATCCGTTCAAATGGACGACTGACGTTACAGCAGGCCTACCACGAACATCAAAAATTGGCATTGACGGAAAAACATCTTTGTCACTCTAATATGCAAGTGTGACAGAGATGAACATATAAATCCGCAATCGTTCGATTTTCGTAGTAGTAGCCCAGTTTCCACGGTTTTTTATCTTCCGGATATTTAACTGCTTGCTCCAGGGAAATCATAAATTCGAATGCAAGCCGAGGTGAAAGAATCCTTCTTGAAACTAATACAATATTTCTTCGATGTCTAATTGTTTATTTTATATTGTTTTAACCTGAACTTAATAATATTCCTTTGTTTGTTTCATTTACTTTTGTATATTCAATACTTTGTTATTTTTGAAGTAATTTGAAAAGATGTTTTAATATTAAAATTCGTTAAATCATTTTTCGCTATGTAACATTTCGTGAACTGTGTGCCAAAGTATGATAACCTAATAATGGTTTTGTTTTTCTTATATTACGTTACAAAATGCAAAGCAAAAATCCAGTAGAAAAACCCTATGCCGGAAATTAACTTCACATCAGAGATTTGTTGAGAGAGGCTGAAAAAAAAGAAATGAGACAATAGACCTGCCATCATTTTTATCGAAATCTAGGCTAAATTCAGGAAAATATCAATGATGCTATTAATGTTATCTGAATCAAATTGCGCTATTTTATGATATTCGATACGACACAGCTTTGTTTATAATCTCATGGACGGTATTAGAATCTTACTAGTACAAACGGCGAATCCTTTGTCATATTATTCCGTCAATAGATTTCTATCACGTACATGCAATATAATCAACAGAGCGGCGTTTCCACCACCGTTGCTTACATACGTAATAATAATAATAATAACGGCGTAGGGATGTGACGACCCCATCGCCCACTGGTTTCCACCGGTGCAATCAGTCAACGCAGGGCAGCTTGTGGCGAGCTGTTGGGGAGTAGCGATCCCACGTACCTGAGCGCTCCTGGGGGACTCCGTCGTCCGACCAAGTCCTCCGCCTCTGGCTTGCCTTAACTGGCCCTCCAGAGTGGGGTCGCGAGAGCTGTGTTCTCGAGGGTAGATGTGGAAACCTAAGTGGCGAGTTGGCTATATGTTTAAAGTCCAGTGACACCTCTCTACTCCCAGCCCTCATACCGGTGTTGCCCTCGAGCCATCTTAGATGTCGCTTTTTGTGGGGGCCCATCTTACGTGGGCGAGTCACCGTCTGCCGGAAATAAAATTGATTACCGTTTTGTTAGGCAGACGTCCGATTTTATTCTCCATAACCCAGTATTTAGTCCACCACTTTCACCTAATAGTCCAGCATATTTTAGATTCCATTAAATCTCAATAGTCTATACACCCTGGCGGGTGCTGCCTCTGCGTGCGTCCCATGACTCGGGCAGGTGCAACATCCGCTCGGTGTACCCCTTACATTTCATTAAATTGTCGAAAGGGGCTCTGCGTGTTGGCTTCGGCTCCGCGTACGCCTCCCAAAGGTCCGGAACACCATTGTTCCGTGATCGGAAAGACATAATAATAATAAGTAGGTTACCTATTCCAAGTTGTAACTGAATACACACATCAGGTAGGTACCATAATAAATAATGAGTGCAATATGATTATGTCGTGATTTAAGCGTTATTATTATCTCAATGATGTTCTCAACTAATTGCTTTAATGAGTTTACTTACACGTGGGATGAATAATCTCCTTGTAAACAGATTACTATTACCTATTTAATGACTTCCATGAGGAAACTGCAAGGAAGAGGTTAGGTATAACTTAATAAGTGTTATAAGTTCTATACCTACCTACTACCAGTTTTTTGTACTGTTGTCACACTAATGAAGATGGTCAATTGCTTGTTATTACGCCAGCTTATTACGCAGCGTATTGCCTTTGATAAAACAAACCAGCGTGTACCTATAGTTACCTACCTCATAATTTTCGATTTGAATCTGTTGTGCCATTCTTCCACTATGATTATTTTTTTGTTCGTTTTATGTGCCATGGTAATGACTAATGAGTAAGTAATTAAATCAATTTTAGAGTTCCGTAGTCAACTACCTACTACTACTAACTAACCGTCCGCGGATAATCTCAGTTACTGTAAGTACCTACTAGAAAGCTGTAATTTTGTATGAATATGTATATCGGTCACGCCTTTTTTCGTTTCAACCCTAGATTGTGACATATCGTTGGATAGGTATTAAAAAATAATGAGGGTTTTCTAATAACAGTTTTTGATAAAGTTAATATTTTCGGAAATAATCGCTCCAGAAGTTTAATAAAATGTCTCCCCCCTCTAACTTTTGAACTATGAGTTCAAAAAAATATTTAAAAAATTACAAAGATAGAACATAATAAGAACTTTATTGGAAAGTTATTTTGAACTGATTGGTTGAACGGTTTTTGAAAATTTTTACAAAAAAAATTCTAAATAAAGTTTTGTAGTCCGGGGGGCGAGGGCGAGGAAGAAAAGCCGCGAGTACAAGAAGCGTACTTAAATTGTACCTAGAGTAGGTTTTACAATGCGGAAGCTTACTGGCGCTATGTGACCCAACGAGAGGTGGATGCACGTAGAACCAGTAAGTATGACAATTTAATCGACACAATAATGCTCAAACAATGGTCGAGGCATCTAGCGTGCGCTTAAATTGCTCCTACTGCGTTTCTCCAATAACCCATCATCATCAGGACGTCGTCTCAGAAACCCCCGAGGGGGATCTGGGGATGCTGGTCAGCGCGTTGGCCCCTTACAGCGGTTTCTGCCGCCGGCCATGAAAATGGCTGGGTCTTTGGGGGGGAGCTTTGTGAGCTCCTGTGGTCTTGTCCGGGTCATCTTCTTGATTTCATGAATTCCAGCATATCCTCTCCTGATGACTCAGATTGTAACATAGTCTGTTCTGGTGTCGGCATTCGTGTAGAAGATGTAGGATATATACTGCAGATGAAAGTATTTGCAGGGAGCGGCGTCGGCGGCGTGCGGTGCGCGCGCGGGGCGGCCGCAGAGGCTGCCTGCGCGCCGTTGCACTCGGCTAGGCGGCCGGCGTTATCAACAATAGGTAACTTGCCGGGAGGGAGCGAGGTAGAACGAGGCGGGTGTGAGCCGCGAGAGTGAGACGCGGCGAGGATGCGCACTTTAGCGCGCTGCCTCAATGAGTCTTTGTTCATTATAATAGGTGTCATAGGCCCGTGCACGCACCATCCCAAAGCGGTCAACGTAGCACAGGGTTCGTTTTCGTTACGATAAATGACTTTTTTAGGCATAATAAGGTGATAGTGATCTTGTCCGATTAATAGTTCCGGTTTCACATCCGCACTTTGATAATAATAGTTTTTTAGTTCACTCAAATGTTCATATTTATTAATGTTTATTTTAGATAACTTTTGCACAGGTATGTCCAGTTCAGACATCTTGCGGGCGCGCAATTCGAAACTTTTATTGTCCACGTTAGATATTTTTAAGTCCACTAGTTCTGCTTTGCACATGATTTCACTTATTACGCAGCGTATTGCCTTTGATAAAACAAACCAGCGTGTACCTATAGTTACCTACCTCATAATTTTCGATTTGAATCTGTTGTGCCATTCTTCCACTATGATTATTTTTTTGTTCGGTGTATGTGCCATGGTAATGACTAATGAGTAAGTAATTAAATCATTTTTAGAGTTCCGTAGTCAACTACCTACTACTACTAACTAACCGTCCGCGGATAATCTCAGTTACTGTAAGTACCTACTAGAAAGCTGTAATTTTGTATAAATATGTATATCGGTCACGCCTTTTTTCGGTTCAACCCTAGATTGTGACATATCATTGGATAGGTATTAAAAAATAATGAGGGTTTTCTAATAACAGTTTTTGATAAAGTTAATATTTTCGGAAATAATCGCTCCAGAAGTTTAATAAAATGTCTCCCCCCTCTAACTTTTGAACTATGAGTTCAAAAAAATATTTAAAAAATTACAAAGATAGAACATAATAAGAACTTTATTGGAAAGTTATTTTGAACTGATTGGTTGAACGGTTTTTGAAAATTTTTACAAAAAAAAATTCTAAATAAAGTTTTGTAGTCCGGGGGGCGAGGGCGAGGAAGAAAAGCCGCGAGTACAAGAAGCGAACTTAAATTGTACCTAGAGTAGGTTTTACAATGCGGAAGCTTACTGGCGCTATGTGACCCAACGAGAAGTGGATGCACGTAGAACCAGTAAGTATGACAATTTAATCGACACAATAATGCTCAAACAATGGTCGAGGCATCTAGCGTGCGCTTAAATTGCTCCTACTGCGTTTCTCCAATAACCCATCATCATCAGGACGTCGTCTCAGAAACCCCCGAGGGGGATCTGGGGATGCTGGTCAGCGCGTTGGCCCCTTACAGCGGTTTCTGCCGCCGGCCATGAAAATGGCTGGGTTTTTGGGGGGGAGCTTTGTGAGCTCCTGTGGTCTTGTCCGGGTCATCTTCTTGATTTCATGAATTCCAGCATATCCTCTCCTGATGACTCAGATTGTAACATAGTCTGTTCTGGTGTCGGCATTCGTGTAGAAGATGTAGGATATATACTGCAGATGAAAGTATTTGCAGGGAGCGGCGTCGGCGGCGTGCGGTGCGCGCGCGGGGCGGCCGCAGAGGCTGCCTGCGCGCCGTTGCACTCGGCTAGGCGGCCGGCGTTATCAGCAATAGGTAACTTGCCGGGAGGGAGCGAGGTAGAACGAGGCGGGTGTGAGCCGCGAGAGTGAGACGCGGCGAGGATGCGCACTTTAGCGCGCTGCCTCAATGAGTCTTTGTTCATTATAATAGGTGTCATAGGCCCGTGCACGCACCATCCCAAAGCGGTCAACGTAGCACAGGGTTCGTTTTCGTTACGATAAATGACTTTTTTAGGCATAATAAGGTGATAGTGATCTTGTCCGATTAATAGTTCCGGTTTCACATCCGCACTTTGATAATAATAGTTTTTTAGTTCACTCAAATGTTCATATTTATTAATGTTTATTTTAGATAACTTTTGCACAGGTATGTCCAGTTCAGACATCTTGCGGGCGCGCAATTCGAAACTTTTATTGTCCACGTTAGATATTTTTAAGTCCACTAGTTCTGCTTTGCACATGATTTCACTTATTACGCAGCGTAATTGCCTTTGATAAAACAAACCAGCGTGTACCTATAGTTACCTACCTCATAATTTTCGATTTGAATCTGTTGTGCCATTCTTCCACTATGATTATTTTTTTGTTCGTTTTATGTGCCATGGTAATGACTAATGAGTAAGTAATTAAATCATTTTTAGAGTTCCGTAGTCAACTACCTACTACTACTAACTAACCGTCCGCGGATAATCTCAGTTACTGTAAGTACCTACTAGAAAGCTGTAATTTTGTATGAATATGTATATCGGTCACGCCTTTTTTCGTTTCAACCCTAGATTGTGACATATCATTGGATAGCTATTAAAAAATAATGAGGGTTTTCTAATAACAGTTTTTGATAAAGTTAATATTTTCGGAAATAATCGCTCCAGAAGTTTAATAAAATGTCTCCCCCCTCTAACTTTTGAACTATGAGTTCAAAAAAATATTTAAAAAATTACAAAGATAGAACATAATAAGAACTTTATTGGAAAGTTATTTTGAACTGATTGGTTGAACGGTTTTTGAAAATTTTTACAAAAAAAATTCTAAATAAAGTTTTGTAGTCCGGGGGGCGAGGGCGAGGAAGAAAAGCCGCGAGTACAAGAAGCGTACTTAAATTGTACCTAGAGTAGGTTTTACAATGCGGAAGCTTACTGGCGCTATGTGACCCAACGAGAGGTGGATGCACGTAGAACCAGTAAGTATGACAATTTGATCGACACAATAATGCTCAAACAATGGTCGAGGCATCTAGCGTGCGCTTAAATTGCTCCTACTGCGTTTCTCCAATAACCCATCATCATCAGGACGTCGTCTCAGAAACCCCCGAGGGGGATCTGGGGATGCTGGTCAGGGCGTTGGCCCCTTACAGCGGTTTCTGCCGCCGGCCATGAAAATGGCTGGGTCTTTGGGGGGGAGCTTTGTGAGCTCCTGTGGTCTTGTCCGGGTCATCTTCTTGATTTCATGAATTCCAGCATATCCTCTCCTGATGACTCAGATTGTAACATAGTCTGTTCTGGTGTCGGCATTCGTGTAGAAGATGTAGGATATATACTGCAGATGAAAGATTTGCAGGGAGCGGCGTCGGCGGCGTGCGGTGCGCGCGCGGGGCGGCCGCAGAGGCTGCCTGCGCGCCGTTGCACTCGGCTAGGCGGCCGGCGTTATCAGCAATAGGTAACTTGCCGGGAGGGAGCGAGGTAGAACGAGGCGGGTGTGAGCCGCGAGAGTGAGACGCGGCGAGGATGCGCACTTTAGCGCGCTGCCTCAATGAGTCTTTGTTCATTATAATAGGTGTCATAGGCCCGTGCACGCACCATCCCAAAGCGGTCAACGTAGCACAGGGTTCGTTTTCTTTACGATAAATGATTTTTTTAGGCATAATAAGGTGATAGTGATCTTGTCCGATTAATAGTTCCGGTTTCACATCCGCACTTTGATAATAATAGTTTTTTAGTTCACTCAAATGTTCATATTTATTAATGTTTATTTTAGATAACTTTTGCACAGGTATGTCCAGTTCAAACATCTTGCGGGCGCGCAATTCGAAACTTTTATTGTCCACGTTAGATATTTTTAAGTCCACTAGTTCTGCTTTGCACATGATTTCACTTATTACGCAGCGTAATTGCCTTTGATAAAACAAACCAGCGTGTACCTATAGTTACCTACCTCATAATTTTCGATTTGAATCTGTTGTGCCATTCTTCCACTATGATTATTTTTTTGTTCGTTTTATGTGCCATGGTAATGACTAATGAGTAAGTAATTAAATCATTTTTAGAGTTCCGTAGTCAACTACCTACTACTACTAACTAACCGTCCGCGGATAATCTCAGTTACTGTAAGTACCTACTAGAAAGCTGTAATTTTGTATGAATATGTATATCGGTCACGCCTTTTTTCGTTTCAACCCTAGATTGTGACATATCATTGGATAGGTATTAAAAAATAATGAGGGTTTTCTAATAACAGTTTTTGATAAAGTTAATATTTTCGGAAATAATCGCTCCAGAAGTTTAATAAAATGTCTCCCCCCCTCTAACTTTTGAACTATGAGTTCAAAAAAATATTTAAAAAATTACAAAGATAGAACATAATAAGAACTTTATTGGAAAGTTATTTTGAACTGATTGGTTGAACGGTTTTTGAAAATGTTTCCAAAAAAAAATTCTAAATAAAGTTTTGTAGTCCGGGGGGCGAAGGCAAGGAAGAAAAGCCGCGAGTACAAGAAGCGTACTTAAATTGTACCTAGAGTAGGTTTTACAATGCGGAAGCTTACTGGCGCTATGTGACCCAACGAGAGGTGGATGCACGTAGAACCAGTAAGTATGACAATTTGATCGACACAATAATGCTCAAACAATGGTCGAGGCATCTAGCGTGCGCTTAAATTGCTCCTACTGCGTTTCTCCAATAACCCATCATCATCAGGACGTCGTCTCAGAAACCCCCGAGGGGGATCTGGGGATGCTGGTCAGGGCGTTGGCCCCTTACAGCGGTTTCTGCCGCCGGCCATGAAAATGGCTGGGTCTTTGGGGGGGAGCTTTGTGAGCTCCTGTGGTCTTGTCCGGGTCATCTTCTTGATTTCATGAATTCCAGCATATCCTCTCCTGATGACTCAGATTGTAACATAGTCTGTTCTGGTGTCGGCATTCGTGTAGAAGATGTAGGATATATACTGCAGATGAAAGTGTTTGCAGGGAGCGGCGTCGGCGGCGTGCGGTGCGCGCGCGGGGCGGCCGCAGAGGCTGCCTGCGCGCCGTTGCACTCGGCTAGGCGGCCGGCGTTATCAGCAATAGGTAACTTGCCGGGAGGGAGCGAGGTAGAACGAGGCGGGTGTGAGCCGCGAGAGTGAGACGCGGCGAGGATGCGCACTTTAGCGCGCTGCCTCAATGAGTCTTTGTTCATTATAATAGGTGTCATAGGCCCGTGCACGCACCATCCCAAAGCGGTCAACGTAGCACAGGGTTCGTTTTCTTTGCGATAAATGATTTTTTTAGGCATAATAAGGTGATAGTGATCTTGTCCGATTAATAGTTCCGGTTTCACATCCGCACTTTGATAATAATAGTTTTTTAGTTCACTCAAATGTTCATATTTATTAATGTTTATTTTAGATAACTTTTGCACAGGTATGTCCAGTTCAGACATCTTGCGGGCGCGCAATTCGAAACTTTTATTGTCCACGTTAGATATTTTTAAGTCCACTAGTTCTGCTTTGCACATGATTTCACTTATTACGCAGCGTATTGCCTTTGATAAAACAAACCAGCGTGTACCTATAGTTACCTACCTCATAATTTTCGATTTGAATCTGTTGTGCCATTCTTCCACTATGATTATTTTTTTGTTCGGTGTATGTGCCATGGTAATGACTAATGAGTAAGTAATTAAATCATTTTTAGAGTTCCGTAGTCAACTACCTACTACTACTAACTAACCGTCCGCGGATAATCTCAGTTACTGTAAGTACCTACTAGAAAGCTGTAATTTTGTATGAATATGTATATCGGTCACGCCTTTTTTCGTTTCAACCCTAGATTGTGACATATCATTGGATAGGTATTAAAAAATAATGAGGGTTTTCTAATAACAGTTTTTGATAAAGTTAATATTTTCGGAAATAATCGCTCCAGAAGTTTAATAAAATGTCTCCCCCCTCTAACTTTTGAACTATGAGTTAAAAAAAATATTTAAAAAATTACAAAGATAGAACATAATAAGAACTTTATTGGAAAGTTATTTTGAACTGATTGGTTGAACGGTTTTTGAAAATGTTTACAAAAAAAATTCTAAATAAAGTTTTGTAGTCCGGGGGGCGAGGGCGAGGAAGAAAAGCCGCGAGTACAAGAAGCGTACTTAAATTGTACCTAGAGTAGGTTTTACAATGCGGAAGCTTACTGGCGCTATGTGACCGAACGAGAGGTGGATGCACGTAGAACCAGTAAGTATGACAATTTGATCGACACAAAGCGTGCGCTTAAATTGCTCCTACTGCGTTTCTCCAATAACCCATCATCATCAGGACGTCGTCTCAGAAACCCCCGAGGGGGATCTGGGGATGCTGGTCAGGGCGTTGGCCCCTTACAGCGGTTTCTGCCGCCGGCCATGAAAATGGCTGGGTCTTTGGGGGGGAGCTTTGTGAGCTCCTGTGGTCTTGTCCGGGTCATCTTCTTGATTTCATGAATTCCAGCATATCCTCTCCTGATGACTCAGATTGTAACATAGTCTGTCCTGGTGTCGGCATTCGTGTAGAAGATGTAGGATATATACTGCAGATGAAAGTATTTGCAGGGAGCGGCGTCGGCGGCGTGCGGTGCGCGCGCGGGGCGGCCGCAGAGGCGGCCTGCGCGCCGTTGCACTCGGCTAGGCGGCCGGCGTTATCAGCAATAGGTAACTTGCCGGGAGGGAGCGAGGTAGAACGAGGCGGGTGTGAGCCGCGAGAGTGAGACGCGGCGAGGATGCGCACTTTAGCGCGCTGCCTCAATGAGTCTTTGTTCATTATAATAGGTGTCATAGGCCCGTGCACGCACCATCCCAAAGCGGTCAACGTAGCACAGGGTTCGTTTTCTTTACGATAAATGATTTTTTTAGGCATAATAAGGTGATAGTGATCTTGTCCGATTAATAGTTCCGGTTTCACATCCGCACTTTGATAATAATAGTTTTTTAGTTCACTCAAATGTTCATATTTATTAATGTTTATTTTAGATAACTTTTGCACAGGTATGTCCAGTTCAGACATCTTGCGGGCGCGCAATTCGAAACTTTTATTGTCCACGTTAGATATTTTTAAGTCCACTAGTTCTGCTTTGCACATGATTTCACTTATTACGCAGCGTATTGCCTTTGATAAAACAAACCAGCGTGTACCTATAGTTACCTACCTCATAATTTTCGATTTGAATCTGTTGTGCCATTCTTCCACTATGATTATTTTTTTGTTCGGTGTATGTGCCATGGTAATGACTAATGAGTAAGTAATTAAATCATTTTTAGAGTTCCGTAGTCAACTACCTACTACTACTAACTAACCGTCCGCGGATAATCTCAGTTACTGTAAGTACCTACTAGAAAGCTGTAATTTTGTATGAATATGTATATCGGTCACGCCTTTTTTCGTTTCAACCCTAGATTGTGAAATATCATTGGATAGGTATTAAAAAATAATGAGGGTTTTCTAATAACAGTTTTTGATAAAGTTAATATTTTCGGAAATAATCGCTCCAGAAGTTTAATAAAATGTCTCCCCCCTCTAACTTTTGAACTATGAGTTCAAAAAAATATTTAAAAAATTACAAAGATAGAACATAATAAGAACTTTATTGGAAAGTTATTTTGAACTGATTGGTTGAACGGTTTTTGAAAATTTTTACAAAAAAAATTCTAAATAAAGTTTTGTAGTCCGGGGGGCGAGGGCGAGGAAGAAAAGCCGCGAGTACAAGAAGCGTACTTAAATTGTACCTAGAGTAGGTTTTACAATGCGGAAGCTTACTGGCGCTATGTGACCCAACGAGAGGTGGATGCACGTAGAACCAGTAAGTATGACAATTTGATCGACACAAAGCGTGCGCTTAAATTGCTCCTACTGCGTTTCTCCAATAACCCATCATCATCAGGACGTCGTCTCAGAAACCCCCGAGGGGGATCTGGGGATGCTGGTCAGGGCGTTGGCCCCTTACAGCGGTTTCTGCCGCCGGCCATGAAAATGGCTGGGTCTTTGGGGGGGAGCTTTGTGAGCTCCTGTGGTCTTGTCCGGGTCATCTTCTTGATTTCATGAATTCCAGCATATCCTCTCCTGATGACTCAGATTGTAACATAGTCTGTTCTGGTGTCGGCATTCGTGTAGAAGATGTAGGATATATACTGCAGATGAAAGTATTTGCAGGGGGCGGCCGCAGAGGCTGCCTGCGCGCCGTTGCACTCGGCTAGGCGGCCGGCGTTATCAGCAATAGGTAACTTGCCGGGAGGGAGCGAGGTAGAACGAGGCGGGTGTGAGCCGCGAGAGTGAGACGCGGCGAGGATGCGCACTTTAGCGCGCTGCCTCAATGAGTCTTTGTTCATTATAATAGGTGTCATAGGCCCGTGCACGCACCATCCCAAAGCGGTCAACGTAGCACAGGGTTCGTTTTCTTTACGATAAATGATTTTTTTAGGCATAATAAGGTGATAGTGATCTTGTCCGATTAATAGTTCCGGTTTCACATCCGCACTTTGATAATAATAGTTTTTTAGTTCACTCAAATGTTCATATTTATTAATGTTTATTTTAGATAACTTTTGCACAGGTATGTCCAGTTCAGACATCTTGCGGGCGCGCAATTCGAAACTTTTATTGTCCACGTTAGATATTTTTAAGTCCACTAGTTCTGCTTTGCACATGATTTCACTTATTACGCAGCGTATTGCCTTTGATAAAACAAACCAGCGTGTACCTATAGTTACCTACCTCATAATTTTCGATTTGAATCTGTTGTGCCATTCTTCCACTATGATTATTTTTTTGTTCGTTTTATGTGCCATGGTAATGACTAATGAGTAAGTAATTAAATCATTTTTAGAGTTCCGTAGTCAACTACCTACTACTACTAACTAACCGTCCGCGGATAATCTCAGTTACTGTAAGTACCTACTAGAAAGCTGTAATTTTGTATGAATATGTATATCGGTCACGCCTTTTTTCGTTTCAACCCTAGATTGTGAAATATCATTGGATAGGTATTAAAAAATAATGAGGGTTTTCTAATAACAGTTTTTGATAAAGTTAATATTTTCGGAAATAATCGCTCCAGAAGTTTAATAAAATGTCTCCCCCCTCTAACTTTTGAACTATGAGTTCAAAAAAATATTTAAAAAATTACAAAGATAGAACATAATAAGAACTTTATTGGAAAGTTATTTTGAACTGATTGGTTGAACGGTTTTTGAAAATTTTTACAAAAAAAATTCTAAATAAAGTTTTGTAGTCCGGGGGGCGAGGGCGAGGAAGAAAAGCCGCGAGTACAAGAAGCGTACTTAAATTGTACCTAGAGTAGGTTTTACAATGCGGAAGCTTACTGGCGCTATGTGACCCAACGAGAGGTGGATGCACGTAGAACCAGTAAGTATGACAATTTGATCGACACAATAATGCTCAACCAATGGTCGAGGCATCTAGCGTGCGCTTAAATTGCTCCTACTGCGTTTCTCCAATAACCCATCATCATCAGGACGTCGTCTCAGAAACCCCCGAGGGGGATCTGGGGATGCTGGTCAGGGCGTTGGCCCCTTACAGCGGTTTCTGCCGCCGGCCATGAAAATGGCTGGGTCTTTGGGGGGGAGCTTTGTGAGCTCCTGTGGTCTTGTCCGGGTCATCTTCTTGATTTCATGAATTCCAGCATATCCTCTCCTGATGACTCAGATTGTAACATAGTCTGTCCTGGTGTCGGCATTCGTGTAGAAGATGTAGGATATATACTGCAGATGAAAGTATTTGCAGGGAGCGGCGTCGGCGGCGTGCGGTGCGCGCGCGGGGCGGCCGCAGAGGCTGCCTGCGCGCCGTTGCACTCGGCTAGGCGGCCGGCGTTATCAGCAATAGGTAACTTGCCGGGAGGGAGCGAGGTAGAACGAGGCGGGTGTGAGCCGCGAGAGTGAGACGCGGCGAGGATGCGCACTTTAGCGCGCTGCCTCAATGAGTCTTTGTTCATTATAATAGGGGTCATAGGCCCGTGCACGCACCATCCCAAAGCGGTCAACGTAGCACAGGGTTCGTTTACTTTACGATAAATGATTTTTTTAGGCATAATAAAGTGATAGTGATCTTGTCCGATTAATAGTTCCGGTTTCACATCCGCACTTTGATAATAATAGTTTTTTAGTTCACTCAAATGTTCATATTTATTAATGTTTATTTTAGATAACTTTTGCACAGGTATGTCCAGTTCAGACATCTTGCGGGCGCGCAATTCGAAACTTTTATTGTCCACGTTAGATATTTTTAAGTCCACTAGTTCTGCTTTGCACATGATTTCACTTATTACGCAGCGTATTGCCTTTGATAAAACAAACCAGCGTGTACCTATAGTTACCTACCTCATAATTTTCGATTTGAATCTGTTGTGCCATTCTTCCACTATGATTATTTTTTTGTTCGGTGTATGTGCCATGGTAATGACTAATGAGTAAGTAATTAAATCATTTTATAGAGTTCCGTAGTCAACTACCTACTACTACTAACTAACCGTCCGCGGATAATCTCAGTTACTGTAAGTACCTACTAGAAAGCTGTAATTTTGTATGAAAATGTATATCGGTCACGCCTTTTTTCGTTTCAACCCTAGATTGTGACATATCATTGGATAGGTATTAAAAAATAATGAGGGTTTTCTAATAACAGTTTTTGATAAAGTTAATATTTTCGGAAATAATCGCTCCAGAAGTTTAATAAAATGTCTCCCCCCTCTAACTTTTGAACTATGAGTTCAAAAAAATATTTAAAAAATTACAAAGATAGAACATAATAAGAACTTTATTGGAAAGTTATTTTGAACTGATTGGTTGAACGGTTTTTGAAAATTTTTACAAAAAAAATTCTAAATAAAGTTTTGTAGTCCGGGGGGCGAGGGCGAGGAAGAAAAGCCGCGAGTACAAGAAGCGTACTTAAATTGTACCTAGAGTAGGTTTTACAATGCGGAAGCTTACTGGCGCTATGTGACCCAACGAGAGGTGGATGCACGTAGAACCAGTAAGTATGACAATTTAATCGACACAATAATGCTCAATCAATGGTCGAGGCATCTAGCGTGCGCTTAAATTGCTCCTACTGCGTTTCTCCAATAACCCATCATCATCAGGACGTCGTCTCAGAAACCCCCGAGGGGGATCTGGGGATGCTGGTCAGGGCGTTGGCCCCTTACAGCGGTTTCTGCCGCCGGCCATGAAAATGGCTGGGTCTTTGGGGGGGAGCTTTGTGAGCTCCTGTGGTCTTGTCCGGGTCATCTTCTTGATTTCATGAATTCCAGCATATCCTCTCCTGATGACTCAGATTGTAACATAGTCTGTTCTGGTGTCGGCATTCGTGTAGAAGATGTAGGATATATACTGCAGATGAAAGTATTTGCAGGGGGCGGCCGCAGAGGCTGCCTGCGCGCCGTTGCACTCGGCTAGGCGGCCGGCGTTATCAGCAATAGGTAACTTGCCGGGAGGGAGCGAGGTAGAACGAGGCGGGTGTGAGCCGCGAGAGTGAGACGCGGCGAGGATGCGCACTTTAGCGCGCTGCCTCAATGAGTCTTTGTTCATTATAATAGGTGTCATAGGCCCGTGCACGCCCCATCCCAAAGCGGTCAACGTAGCACAGGGTTCGTTTTCTTTACGATAAATGATTTTTTTAGGCATAATAAGGTGATAGTGATCTTGTCCGATTAATAGTTCCGGTTTCACATCCGCACTTTGATAATAATAGTTTTTTAGTTCACTCAAATGTTCATATTTATTAATGTTTATTTTAGATAACTTTTGCACAGGTATGTCCAGTTCAAACATCTTGCGGGCGCGCAATTCAAAACTTTTATTGTCCACGTTAGATATTTTTAAGTCCACTAGTTCTGCTTTGCACATGATTTCACTTATTACGCAGCGTATTGCCTTTGATAAAACAAACCAGCGTGTACCTATAGTTACCTACCTCATAATTTTCGATTTGAATCTGTTGTGCCATTCTTCCACTATGATTATTTTTTTGTTCGTTTTATGTGCCATGGTAATGACTAATGAGTAAGTAATTAAATCATTTTTAGAGTTCCGTAGTCAACTACTTACTACTACTAACTAACTGTCCGCGGATAATCTCAGTTACTGTAAGTACCTACTAGAAAGCTGTAATTTTGTATGAATATGTATATCGGTCACGCCTTTTTTCGTTTCAACCCTAGATTGTGACATATCATTGGATAGGTATTAAAAAATAATGAGGGTTTTCTAATAACAGTTTTTGATAAAGTTAATATTTTCGGAAATAATCGCTCCAGAAGTTTAATAAAATGTCTCCCCCCTCTAACTTTTGAACTATGAGTTCAAAAAAATATTTAAAAAATTACAAAGATAGAACATAATAAGAACTTTATTGGAAAGTTATTTTGAACTGATTGGTTGAACGGTTTTTGAAAATTTTTACAAAAAAAATTCTAAATAAAGTTTTGTAGTCCGGGGGGCGAGGGCGAGGAAGAAAAGCCGCGCGCGAGTACAAGAAGCGTACTTAAATTGTACCTAGAGTAGGTTTTACAATGCGGAAGCTTACTGGCGCTATGTGACCCAACGAGAGGTGGATGCACGTAGAACCAGTAAGTATGACAATTTGATCGACACAATAATGCTCAAACAATGGTCGAGGCATCTAGCGTGCGCTTAAATTGCTCCTACTGCGTTTCTCCAATAACCCATCATCATCAGGACGTCGTCTCAGAAACCCCCGAGGGGGATCTGGGGATGCTGGTCAGGGCGTTGGCCCCTTACAGCGGTTTCTGCCGCCGGCCATGAAAATGGCTGGGTCTTTGGGGGGGAGCTTTGTGAGCTCCTGTGGTCTTGTCCGGGTCATCTTCTTGATTTCATGAATTCCAGCATATCCTCTCCTGATGACTCAGATTGTAACATAGTCTGTTCTGGTGTCGGCATTCGTGTAGAAGATGTAGGATATATACTGCAGATGAAAGTATTTGCAGGGAGCGGCGTCGGTGGCGTGCGGTGCGCGCGCGGGGCGGCCGCAGAGGCTGCCTGCGCGCCGTTGCACTCGGCTAGGCGGCCGGCGTTATCAGCAATAGGTAACTTGCCGGGAGGGAGCGAGGTAGAACGAGGCGGGTGTGAGCCGCGAGAGTGAGACGCGGCGAGGATGCGCACTTTAGCGCGCTGCCTCAATGAGTCTTTGTTCATTATAATAGGTGTCATAGGCCCGTGCACGCACCATCCCAAAGCGGTCAACGTAGCACAGGGTTCGTTTTCTTTACGATAAATGATTTTTTTAGGCATAATAAGGTGATAGTGATCTTGTCCGATTAATAGTTCCGGTTTCACATCCGCACTTTGATAATAATAGTTTTTTAGTTCACTCAAATGTTCATATTTATTAATGTTTATTTTAGATAACTTTTGCACAGGTATGTCCAGTTCAAACATCTTGCGGGCGCGCAATTCGAAACTTTTATTGTCCACGTTAGATATTTTTAAGTCCACTAGTTCTGCTTTGCACATGATCAGGGACCGGTCAACCTCTTCCCAGGCAAAAGCCATTGAATGGCTTAGCCGTTCATTAAATAGCCCGAATCCACATGCCTACCACTTGAATTGCTTTCCCATTCATTTGACTTAGCTGTAGGAAGGGGTTTCCCTTTCGCGGTCACTTGAATGTAGGAAAGGGCTTCCCTTTCTTTCAATAAGCTTTTGGAACGGCTCAATTGTTTATTGAATAGCCGACAAGCCTTGCTTAGCATAAGGAACGGGTTTCCCTTTGCTATCCTAACCTTGAAATATATAAGTACCTATTTCGACCTGATTTCGTTTCATTAGGCGGGGTTATTTTTGACTTGAGTCAGCCACTAAGGTCACTGACTTTTGGCGGTCCGTAGAAGTCGTATAGCCTTTAATAGTTTGGTCTTGGTGTACGTACGACAAAGTGTCCGATATCATAGTGATAACATGAGTCAGCTCCGGTGATTTTTACGTCAACGATGGGGGGTGTGCGGGAAGCGGGCGGATGGGGATTCCCTCACAAACTCTGTACAGATTGTGAGGTCTATTTTCGGGGCTGTCAAGTTATAGTATTTTGATACGAGAATTAATAAAATAGGTAGGTACGCCATTTTAGAACGTGATTTCTCAGGAAATCAGTATTTGTGACTGCGACGAGTTCCTAAATGAATAGTATGGTCGAAATTTCAAAATATTGTAAAAACTGTTGGAATTTTAGATTTTGTAAGGTTTACTTCGATTTGGATAAAAATCGATATCTGACGATGCAGTAGGGTCAATAATATGAATCCATAGTCAAAATTGTTAAATAATTTCAACACCGACGCACAGTGTTCGATTTCCCTCAAAAAATTTCCCTATGCTGTTTATTGCATAAATCAATCAAGGAATGCGTTTTAAATGCAAGACTAGAACACCCAGAAGTCTATTTCAAATACTTTTTTTTATAAAAAATAAATTATATTTCATGATCTTGACATCGAAAAATTACTAAATAAATTCTACAAAAGTATCTGATGAAATTTTCGCTGTTTAGTCAATGTAGTTCAATAAAAGAGCCTTTTGCGCATATTTTCTAGTTCTTAGTTTTGGAATTTACCCTCTGGTTACCGAGTTAATCATATAAATACAGATTTTTTATTTCATTTTTTTTCTCCTAAAAAACTCAAAAGTGCGATTTGTGACTAGCACTGACAGATTGCTCTTAATTAGGTCTACCACTGGTAAAAAAATCACGTTCCAATATCGCGGCATTTGGGAGTTACGTATAAAGGTCAAATTATACTTTTTAGGGTTGTCACTAAAGGTCAAACAAATATGAAATGTCGGAGTAATTAAAAAATCTGATGAAATTAAATTAAGGAACAACATGAGAACTTTATTTATATGTATTTATCTAGACACGCGGCAGCGTGTCCAGCCAAGTTCAGGTGTATATTTACACGAACCATCGGGAGGCACTTTTGACCCCTTTGTTACTCAAAATCTACTGAATATAAACACACGAAATTCTATCCACCTATTTGGACTCCCGAGACTAACAAGATCCCCAAATTTCATAAATATATCTTAATTGGTTATTGAGATATAAGCACCCAAAAAGATGTTAATCCATTTGTTTCGTGCATTTGATGCATTCATTCAGACTTTTTTAAACGGCTGAAACGATCAAATAGGACGAAGGCATTGGCCCTAAACAGCCAAAACAGAAGGTCGGTAGTATTTATAATGTTCGTACCGCGACATTTTAGTTATCTTGAATAGCTTATAAATAGAAGAAAAATATAGTTAAAATTTTATTATTAAAAAAAACGGGCAGCATGTCAAAACGCCCGCTACCAGTATGAAATTGAAGGGTTCGACTTTATCACTGCCTTTATTACACATCGATATAGGTATGTAAGAGCGATAAAGATGGGGATAATGTTTATTTATGGTTGCAGAAAATATAGAAAATTATCTGACCATGGGGGCTTAGATGCAAAGCGGATAGCCTGATAAGAAGACAGTTTCTCGGCACTTTCTGACAATTTGTGATAATTTTAAACAGTTCTGTCAAATGGCAGTTATATGGCTATATGGCTGCTGCCAAATATAATGGCAATTATGTTTGGCAGCAGTCACCGTTACGCTATACGTCCAACTTGTCAGTTTATTAACTTATAGCATTATCTAATGACATTCGTAGATAACCATCCTGCCTGCAGCTTTGGTTTAATTGCACCATTTTGAGAAAAGCATTATACTTGGTTTATTATTGAAAAGGTTCATTTCCTTGTTTACACTTGGACCGTAAATGACGTCCATGGTCTGATGATGGAGCAGAAAGGTGACCACTGGATCTAAAGAATTAATTGATATAATACCCTCGTGTTTGGACTCGTTAATTTTGTTTCGGTGAGTACTTGGGCCCTAGATGATGTCCAAGTTCTGATGATGGAGCAGAAAGGTGACATCCCACAGCAGGATGGACATCCCTCAGCAGGTTGGGTAAGCCCCTGCTGAGGCAAAGTGGCGCCATGGGTCTGTAACGGCTCCATGGTGCCTCACAACCGTTTCTCCGTTTCACATGTTTGGGCATGGGGTTATAGCATAATAAGCCTGACAAGGGTGGACCCCTTCCCATGCTACATGTGAACCATCATCGAATGAAAAATATTAAACGACAAAAAAAACCTCACTTAAAAAAATCATTCTGTATTTTTATTTATGTACCTGGAGTATGTCTAAACAATATACAGTTTTGTAATAGAGGAAAATTTTGAATTAATTCTGACTAAAAATTAAAGGTCATTTTGAGTGTCAACCCTAACACTGTATTTTTAAATTCGATAATTCCCAAACGCCGCGATAGTGGAACGTGATTTTTTTACCAGTAGTAGACCTAGTTAAAAGCAATTTGTCAGTGCTAGTCTCAAGTCGCATTTTTGAGTTTCTTAGGAGAAAAAAAATAAAATAAAAAATCTGTATTTATATGATTAACTCGGTAACCAGAGGGTAAATTCCAAAACTAAGAACTAGAAAATATGCGCAAAAGGCTCTTTTATCGAACTACATTGACTAAAAAGCGAAAATTTCATCAGATACTTTTGTAGAATTTATTTAGTAATTTTTCGATGTCAAGGTCATGAAATATAATTTATTTTTTATAAAAAAAAGTATTTGAAATAGACTTCTGGGTGTTCTAGTCTTGCATTAAAAATGCATTCCTTGATTGATTTATGCAATAAACAGCATAGGGAAATTTTTTGAGGGAAATCGAACACTGTGCGACGCCATGTTGGATTTTGTAAGATTAACTCCGATTTGGATAAAAATCGATATCTGATGATCCGGCGGGGTCCTTAAGAATAATTCAGAGTCAAAATTGTAAAATATTGTAAGAACCGACGCCATCTTGGATTTTGTGTGATAAACTCCGATTTTGATAAAAATCGATATCTGACGATCCGGTGGGGTCCATAACATGAATCAATAGTCATAATTGTTAAATAATGTCAACAGTGACGCCATATTGGATTTTGTAAGATTAACTTCGATTTGGATAAAAATCGATATCTGACGATCCAGTAGGGTCCATAATATGAATCCATAGTCAAAATTGTTAAATAATTTCAACACCGACGCCATGTTGGATTTTGTAAGATTAACTCCGATTTGGATAAAAATCGATATCTGATGATCCGGCGGGGTCCTTGAGAATAATTCAGAATCAAAATTGGAAAATATCGTAAGAACCGACGCCATCTTGGATTTTGTGTGATAAACTCCGATTTTGATAAAAATCGATATCTGACGATCCGGTGGGGTCCTTAACATTATTCGATAATCGAAATTCAAAAGTTACCTACTTAATTCTTCCTCTAGTTAAATCAAAATCGTACAGAAATTTACTTGACTTTATTTTGCAGTATCCGATGTAATTGGGACCGAGACTTGTTCGGATGATCAGAGGTTCGGATACCTACTCAAAATATGAGGTTTTTGGGACAATATCAACCAAAAACTACACCATGTTAGTAATGATAAATAAACATGATGTTACAAAAAAGTTATAGTTCCTTGTGCCCCGAACCTTGAACTCGAACAAGCGCTATTGAACTCACTGGAGCTCACCGGGATCATAAGATATCATTTTTAAGCCCACTGGTGTTAAACTTACAAAATCCAAGATGGTGCCGTTTCTGTAAGATTACATAATTTTCACTATAGGTTCTTGTATGGAGCCCGCTAGATCGTCTAATTTTAATTTTTATGCAAATCGGAGTTTTTCTACAACAAGGTCCAAGATGGCGTTGGTGTTGACATTATTTTACAATTTTGAATTTATATTCATTTCATGGAGCCCGGATCGTCAGATATCGATTTTTATGCTAATCGAATTTCAACTTACAAAATTCAAAATATTCCAAAATAGCATCAAATTTTATAATATTCTATAATTTTGCCTATAAATTCTTGTTAAGCACCCCGCCGGATCCTCAGATATCGATTTTTATCCAAATCGGAGTTAATGTCACAAAATCCAAGTTGGCGTCGGTTTTTACAATATTTATTATTATTATTGATAAGCAGGCAGGCAGTTGTGACAACTGATATTGCCTGTATCCAGTAATCATCGACACAGTTATCGTTGTCCAGTTTAATTCATTCAGTATGCTTGTCTAATTTATTTTTGAATTGGTTGACATTTTGCGCTGAAACCACGTCCTCTGGGAGTTTATTCCAAGCCCTCACCACTCGATTGCTCAAAAAGTGCTTGTAGGGGTTACTGTGAGACCTCTGCTTTTCAAGCTTTAATTGATGTCCTACCTATTTACCCTAGATTCATTTTATGGTCCCCACCGGATACTCAGATTTTTATGTTAATCTAATTTCAACAAACAAAATCCAAGATGGCATCAAATTTTACAATAATCTATAATTTTGCCAATAGAAGTTATGGAGCCCGCCGCATCCTCAGATATCGTTTTTTATGCAAATCGGAATATTTCTTATAAAATCCAAGATGGCGTCGGTTTTTACAACATTTTACAATTTTGACTCTAGAAGTCTAGATTCATGTTAATCACCCCGCCGGATCGTCAGATATCGATTTTTATCCAAATCGGAGTTAAGCTCACAGAATCCAAGATGGCGTCGCTTTTTGTAATATTTTACAATTCTGATTCTGGATTCATGCTATGGACGCTGCCGAATCGTCAGATATCGATTTTTATCAAAATCGGAGTTAATGTTACAAAATCCAAGATGGCGTCGGTTTTGCAATATTTTACAATTTTGACTCTAGATTTATATTAAAGATTCCGCCGGATCTTCAGATATCGAATTTTATCTAAATCGGAGTTAATCTCACAAAATCCAAGATGGCACTTATTTTTACAATAGGTATCAAATGTAAAATGTTTATTTTGTTACATTTGAAATTCCGAGAAATCACCACCTAAAAAATCTAATTTGTCGCAAGAAAAAAAAAAATTAAACATGTCAGTGTCACGAAATATTTGTGACGACAGCCCTGATCTTCGAACAAGCCAAGACGCCGAACGACTAGGTTCTATGAACCTTGTCCACTGTATAGAGTCCTTACATTGTGGTTTTAATCTGAAAAATCATGCCGGTAAAACTATTGATGCACTTGTTGTTGATAGTTTGCTGATCCGGACAGAAATGACAAATAATAATAAAAATTCAGACAATTCCTTTAGAAATATTGAAGTCGGTTGAAAATCAAAATATACACAAACGCAACACGGACACGCAACAAAACGACGCAACATACACGCGCCCTTTGCCACACGCAATTAAACCTTATTACTATTTGATAAGTTACTTTTGATTGCAATGCGACGGCGGCTAGCGGCATTATCAAAGAACGTCAACGCTTGCCGATATACCGCGCTAAACGCCAACAACGTAAATACTGTAATATTGCTCTTATTTCATTTGATACAAGGATCAAAATGGCTTAAGCGTTATAAGGGAAACCCCTTCAAGAGGTTAGCAGTTCGAACGACTTTTTAAGCGCTAAGCAAAGGGTATTAACTATCCGTTTGCTATACTGATATCCGTATTAAAAGTCGTTTAAAAAGCCTTATGAAGGGGTTTTAAGCGGGAACGGCTTTGGTTAGCAAAGTCGAACGAAATACCCTTTCAAAAACCCTCGAAGGGGATACGGGACCGGTCCCTGCACATGATTTCACTTATTACGCAGCGTAATTGCCTTTGATAAAACAAACCAGCGTGTACCTATAGTTACCTACCTCATAATTTTCGATTTGAATCTGTTGTGCCATTCTTCCACTATGATTATTTTTTTGTTCGTTTTATGTGCCATGGTAATGACTAATGAGTAAGTAGTTAAATCATTTTTAGAGTTCCGTAGTCAACTACCTACTACTACTAACTAACCGTCCGCGGATAATCTCAGTTACTGTAAGTACCTACTAGAAAGCTGTAATTTTGTATGAATATGTATATCGGTCACGCCTTTTTTCGTTTCAACCCTAGATTGTGACATATCATTGGATAGGTATTAAAAAATAATGAGGGTTTTCTAATAACAGTTTTTGATAAAGTTAATATTTTCGGAAATAATCGCTCCAGAAGTTTAATAAAATGTCTCCCCCCTCTAACTTTTGAACTATGAGTTCAAAAAAATATTTAAAAAATTACAAAGATAGAACATAATAAGAACTTTATTGGAAAGTTATTTTGAACTGATTGGTTGAACGGTTTTTGAAAATTTTTACAAAAAAAATTCTAAATAAAGTTTTGTAGTCCGGGGGGCGAGGGCGAGGAAGAAAAGCCGCGAGTACAAGAAGCGTACTTAAATTGTACCTAGAGTAGGTTTTACAATGCGGAAGCTTACTGGCGCTATGTGACCTTTTTTTTTTTTTTTTTTTTTTTTGACGGAGTGGTGAATGCTTTTCCGCACCGTCCCCCCGACCCCAGGTAAGGTCGTAGTGGGGGGGTGTGTGGGACTCGCCGCTCAGTTCTCCCTCTCAAGTCAGAGGGAAGCAGAGTCGGCCCTACCCACTAAACACCACTCCGGCGTTTCCCTCTTGGCCGTTAATGAGGGCACCGTGGGATCAATAATATTGCACCACGGTGCCCTCCGGCGGCCCCGGCTTTATGCCGGGGCACCCGCACAATGAGAGGGAGGTCAGAAACGCTTTGACCTCCCCCCCGACGACGTGGGGCCGTGCAATGCGGGACCCGATCCCGCTGGCCCCATTAAGGGTCTTGGCGAATGAAGGCCAGACGCCTTCGACCCCGCCGCCTGCGACGGAGCGGGAGAGCGTCAGCTGCATCCTCCCGCTCCCTTTCCGCTGCCTCCTTCTGCGACATAACCTCTTCGCAGAAGGAGGCCACCGCATTCCATTTCCTCTCGCTGCCTAGCATCGCTGTTATGACGCTGTGCAGCGAGAGATCTGCCAGCTCCGTATCATTCTGCATGACCGCCCTTTCCACGGCCCAGCGAACACACTCTGCCAGAGTGTGCTGGGCCGTGTCGTCCGCTTCCCAACACTCCCAGCACCGTGGCACCGGCTCTCTACCTATCCGGTGCAGGTAGTGCCCAAAACAACCGTGTCCGGACACTACCTGCGTCAGCCTAAACGTGAGGACCCCCTTACGCCTGTCCACCCACTCGTCTAGCGATGGGAGGATAGCCCCGATGGTTCTGACACCGTACTGGCTATCCTCCAGCGACTCCCTCCACTTTTGCCTGAGACACTCCTCAGCCGCGCGTGCTGCCCTCTCCCACTCCTCTGGGTCTGGTGGCTCCCCTCTCCTCCTCGCCTCGACCCGTCGCTGGTGTCTTTCTGCTAGCACTCTCGCGTCCAGCTCCCAGGGTGGGGTGCCGGCGAGGAGGCACACAGCCGCATGGGAGGTCGTTCTGTAGGCCCTCACCATGCGCTGGGCCACCACCCTCTGCGGCCGCCGGAGGATTGCAGTGGTGCGGGCATTCAGCCTCTCAGCCCATATTGGTGCTCCGTAAAGCGCCATGCTCCGCACCACACCCGTGTACAAGCGCCTACACGGGGCGTTCGGCCCTCCCACGTTGGGCATTAGCCGGCCCAGCGCCGAGGCAGCACCCACGAGACGGGGGGCTAGTCTCGTGAAGTGCTCCTCAAACGTCCACCTTCGGTCCAGGACGAGGCCCAGATATTTGATGTGGGCCTTGACCTGGACCCGCTCCCCTCCTATTCTCAAGGCAGTTCCCGCCCCCAACCTCCATCCCCTCCCCCCCCCGAGGACCATGGCCTCCGTCTTCGGTAGGGCGACCCGCAATCCCAGGAGGCCGATTCGGTGGACCGTGAGTTCGGTCGCCACCTCGGCTCTCCTGAGCACCTCCTCAAGCTCCCGCCCTCGCACGGCCACCAGTGTGTCGTCCGCGTAACACACGGTGACCATACGCGGGAGCTGCACCGCACGGATCACCCAGTCATACCCGAGGTTCCACAGGAGGGGACCCAACACAGATCCCTGTGGTACCCCGCACGCCATGGCCCTCTCATTCCTTTCCCCACCCTGTTCGTAGAGCACTACCCGCCCCGTCAGGTAGTGCTCCACTACCCTCCGTAAGTATAGGGGCACTCCATGGAAGCGGAGTGCCTCCCCGATCACTGTGTAGGGGAGGGAGCCAAACGCATTGGCGATGTCCAGGGAAACCGCTACCACTCCCTCACCTCTTCCCTCCGCCTGAACCCCGAAGTTTCTTACGGCGCCCACCGCATCTATTGTCGATCTCCCTCTGCGGAACCCGAACTGGCTATTACTGAGGTTCGGGCCCGGGCGCTATGTGACCCAACGAGAGGTGGATGCACGTAGAACCAGTAAGTATGACAATTTGATCGACACAATAATGCTCAAACAATGGTCGAGGCATCTAGCGTGCGCTTAAATTGCTCCTACTGCGTTTCTCCAATAACCCATCATCATCAGGACGTCGTCTCAGAAACCCCCGAGGGGGATCTGGGGATGCTGGTCAGGGCGTTGGCCCCTTACAGCGGTTTCTGCCGCCGGCCATGAAAATGGCTGGGTCTTTGGGGGGGAGCTTTGTGAGCTCCTGTGGTCTTGTCCGGGTCATCTTCTTGATTTCATGAATTCCAGCATATCCTCTCCTGATGACTCAGATTGTAACATAGTCTGTTCTGGTGTCGGCATTCGTGTAGAAGATGTAGGATATATACTGCAGATGAAAGTATTTGCAGGGAGCGGCGTCGGCGGCGTGCGGTGCGCGCGCGGGGCGGCCGCAGAGGCTGCCTGCGCGCCGTTGCACTCGGCTAGGCGGCCGGCGTTATCAGCAATAGGTAACTTGCCGGGAGGGAGCGAGGTAAAACGAGGCGGGTGTGAGCCGCGAGAGTGAGACGCGGCGAGGATGCGCACTTTAGCGCGCTGCCTCAATGAGTCTTTGTTCATTATAATAGGTGTCATAGGCCCGTGCACGCACCATCCCAAAGCGGTCAACGTAGCACAGGGTGCGTTTTCTTTACGATAAATGATTTTTTTAGGCATAATAAGGTGATAGTGATCTTGTCCGATTAATAGTTCCGGTTTCACATCCGCACTTTGATAATAATAGTTTTTTAGTTCACTCAAATGTTCATATTTATTAATGTTTATTTTAGATAACTTTTGCACAGGTATGTCCAGTTCAAACATCTTGCGGGCGCGCAATTCGAAACTTTTATTGTCCACGTTAGATATTTTTAAGTCCACTAGTTCTGCTTTGCACATGATTTCACTTATTACGCAGCGTAATTGCCTTTGATAAAACAAACCAGCGTGTACCTATAGTTACCTACCTCATAATTTTCGATTTGAATCTGTTGTGCCATTCTTCCACTATGATTATTTTTTTGTTCGTTTTATGTGCCATGGTAATGACTAATGAGTAAGTAATTAAATCATTTTTAGAGTTCCGTAGTCAACTACCTACTACTACTAACTAACCGTCCGCGGATAATCTCAGTTACTGTAAGTACCTACTAGAAAGCTGTAATTTTGTATGAATATGTATATCGGTCACGCCTTTTTTCGTTTCAACCCTAGATTGTGACATATCATTGGATAGGTATTAAAAAATAATGAGGGTTTTCTAATAACAGTTTTTGATAAAGTTAATATTTTCGGAAATAATCGCTCCAGAAGTTTAATAAAATGTCTCCCCCCCTCTAACTTTTGAACTATGAGTTCAAAAAAATATTTAAAAAATTACAAAGATAGAACATAATAAGAACTTTATTGGAAAGTTATTTTGAACTGATTGGTTGAACGGTTTTTGAAAATGTTTCCAAAAAAAAATTCTAAATAAAGTTTTGTAGTCCGGGGGGCGAAGGCAAGGAAGAAAAGCCGCGAGTACAAGAAGCGTACTTAAATTGTACCTAGAGTAGGTTTTACAATGCGGAAGCTTACTGGCGCTATGTGACCCAACGAGAGGTGGATGCACGTAGAACCAGTAAGTATGACAATTTGATCGACACAATAATGCTCAAACAATGGTCGAGGCATCTAGCGTGCGCTTAAATTGCTCCTACTGCGTTTCTCCAATAACCCATCATCATCAGGACGTCGTCTCAGAAACCCCCGAGGGGGATCTGGGGATGCTGGTCAGGGCGTTGGCCCCTTACAGCGGTTTCTGCCGCCGGCCATGAAAATGGCTGGGTCTTTGGGGGGGAGCTTTGTGAGCTCCTGTGGTCTTGTCCGGGTCATCTTCTTGATTTCATGAATTCCAGCATATCCTCTCCTGATGACTCAGATTGTAACATAGTCTGTTCTGGTGTCGGCATTCGTGTAGAAGATGTAGGATATATACTGCAGATGAAAGTATTTGCAGGGAGCGGCGTCGGCGGCGTGCGGTGCGCGCGCGGGGCGGCCGCAGAGGCTGCCTGCGCGCCGTTGCACTCGGCTAGGCGGCCGGCGTTATCAGCAATAGGTAACTTGCCGGGAGGGAGCGAGGTAGAACGAGGCGGGTGTGAGCCGCGAGAGTGAGACGCGGCGAGGATGCGCACTTTAGCGCGCTGCCTCAATGAGTCTTTGTTCATTATAATAGGTGTCATAGGCCCGTGCACGCACCATCCCAAAGCGGTCAACGTAGCACAGGGTTCGTTTTCTTTACGATAAATGATTTTTTTAGGCATAATAAGGTGATAGTGATCTTGTCCGATTAATAGTTCCGGTTTCACATCCGCACTTTGATAATAATAGTTTTTTAGTTCACTCAAATGTTCATATTTATTAATGTTTATTTTAGATAACTTTTGCACAGGTATGTCCAGTTCAGACATCTTGCGGGCGCGCAATTCGAAACTTTTATTGTCCACGTTAGATATTTTTAAGTCCACTAGTTCTGCTTTGCACATGATTTCACTTATTACGCAGCGTATTGCCTTTGATAAAACAAACCAGCGTGTACCTATAGTTACCTACCTCATAATTTTCGATTTGAATCTGTTGTGCCATTCTTCCACTATGATTATTTTTTTGTTCGGTGTATGTGCCTGATAGATATGAGCGCCGATGACCAAATGGTCGGCGGCGGCGCGCCGGTCAAAATCAATCGGCGGCGGCGGCGAATCGGCGGCGTGGCCTTGAAAACACTTGTTTATAGGATTAAAAGTCAAGAAATAACACTAATTTCTTTAATTATGCGTTACATAATCAGCTTGTAGTAAAATAATTGATTATTTTACAAATTCGAATGTCAAATAACGTAACAATATTTCAAACAAATCTCAACAGATAAAAATATAAGTCATAGTATTTGCTCGATTAAAATGCAGAATGATTACGCTTCGATAAAAGTATCTATTGGAAAAATATTTACAGTGAAAAACAATATTGATATGGTATAAGAAGGGATTAGGGATTTGACGATCCCATCCCATCGCCCATTGGTTTCGAATCAGTCTACGCACGGCAGCTCGTCGCGAGTCGTTGGGGAGTAGTGACCCCACGTACCTGAGCGCTCCTGAGGAGGCTCTGTCATCCGCCCAAGTCAGAGGCAGAGGCCTCTGGCTTGCTTTAATAGCCGTCCAGGGTGGGGTCGCGAGGGCTGTGTTTAGATTCCAATAATTCTGGATAGTCCATACACCTTGGCGAGTGCTGCTTCTGCGTGCGTTCCATGACTCGGACAGGTGCATAAGCTGCTCGGTGTTCTCCTTATATTTCATTAAATGATCTAAAGGGACTTTGCGTGTCAGTTTTGGCTCCGCGTACACCTCCCAAAGATCCGAATCACCGTTGTTCCGTGATGAGAAAGAGTTATATTATAATAATATTTAAGACGAGATATTTAAAACAAGATATTTACCATGTATAGGTATTTGTTTTTGTGAGTTCCCACCAGCGCTATGTTCACGGTCTAACTGATTTACTGCGAATTTTTATTTGTGGTCTACATGCCGTAGCGACCAACCCGTTAAGAAACTTGGTTGAGGTCATCATGCATTATGCTGAGTTCTTCTGTCGACCAGTCATGACTATACGATATCGTCGGCAAATCGAAGGTGAGTGATGTATTCGCCGTTTGTGTTGATGCCAAGTCCTTGCCATTCCAGGAGCTTGCAGGCGTCTTCCATTGCTGCAGTAAACAGTTTCTAAGAGATAACGTCTCCCTGTCTTACGCCTCTTCGCAACGGAATCGCCTTCGTGCTTTGCTCCTGTACTTGAACCGACATTGTGGCGTTACTATACAAACACTTCAACACTTCGATGTACCGATAGTCAATATGGCATCGCTGAAGAGACTCAAGCACCGCCCATATTTCCACCGAATCGAAGGCTTTCTTATAGCCCACAAACGCTAAGCATAGTGGCAAGTTATACTCTTCGGTCTTCTGTATAATTTGCCATAGCGTATGGATGTGGTCTATGGTACTATAGCCTCGTCGGAATCCGGCTTGTTCGGGAGGCTGGAAGTTATGAAGTTTGTGTTCGAGACGATTCGTGATGACCCTTGAATACAGTTTATAAAAATGGCTCAGGAGCATGATGAGTCTGTAGTTCTTCAAAAGGCTGTTGTCACCTTTTTTGAAAAACAGCACCACTTCGCCTCTGTTCCATGTTCCTCTGTTCCGTTTTGCCCTCTGACAAGATGGAATTAAAGAGCTTCTGGAAGACTTTAAGTACCGGTGTTCCACCCGCTCTCAGGAGAAGCTCTGTGGTGATTCCGCCATTGCCCGACGCCTTGTTGTTCTTAAGCTGCTTTAGGGCCATCCTAATCTCGTACAAACTGATGTCTGGGATACCTTCGGTGTAGTGTCTGGACAGCCTGGCTCTTGAGTCTCCTACCAAGCTGTCAACTGTCCATAGAACCTCTCGATCTCACCTAAAGCCTCTGCTTTTGCTGACGCTATGTTGCCGTCTTCTTCCCATTTCAACTTTGTCAGCTGGCTTTGCCCAACAGATTTTTCCTTTGTCGTTGGTTTCGCTCAATAGTCTCTTTGAGACCGTTAGTATTAAAGGGACGCAGATCATGTCGCAAGGACTTAGATATACCTCTGTTGAGCTGCCTATATGACTTAGCGTCATCTGGAGACTGCAGCTGTAGTGAGCGTCTTGTAGTGTAGCCATGAGTTTTAAGGTTTGCTCGGTCAATTTCTGAGGTCTTAGAACTTAGACCCTACGACGTGCACAGTTTCCACTAGCCCGTCGTTAATCTCGTCAACTGAAACAAAGTTCTCTAGGCAAGAAAAGCGCTTCGAGAGCTCGAGTTGAAAGCTTTCGGGGTTTTGAATGTGGGCTTGAGTGGGTCGGAGCGTAGACTTCATCAGATTGGACCTTTCAAGTATAATATTTATATTCAGTGAACCACTGACCATTCGGTGATCACTACCGGTTTTTATACTGTTGAGTACAGAAGCATCACTGCCACGCCATCACACCATACATACCATTACCTGTTGAGATTACCTGAGGGTTATGTAAGTCAATCCAGCGATTTTTTCCTGCCTCCAAAAGATATTCGGTTTCGGCGACTGCTGATTTTCTGAGTTCGTTGTTTTTAAACGCTTGTATGTGTTTTTTTATACGGCATGCAATTGTACGCTTAGTTTGTCTTATGTAGGTTCTACCATAGCTACTATTTTGTAAACTCAACACTGGACGTTCAAGTGAGAAACTGTCCTTCGACGTCCGTAGTCTATCTTCATCCCCAACAGTTTTCTCTCTTATTTTATTAGCAACCTTATCTGACACTCCTTTTACATACGGTAAAAGGGCTGGTTGACGTTCCACTGTGTAGTCCAGACGCTTTGTCGTATCAGTGCGTCAACCATACCATATGCATATGTATAAATATGGAGAAGGATCATTCAAGGATAAGTTTTATCTCAAAATTAAAATTCTGATTTAACAAAATCCGTGTAATTTCGACTGCAACGTGATTCCCATCAATTACTGAGTTAGACAAAATAGTATCCGATCACTGATTAAAAATCATCGTGTATAAAAAACATCGCCGGGATGAAAGTTGATTTTAAAATCAATAATTAAAAAGTATTAAACATAATATTCGTCAAAACATATCAAAAGGTGGCTTTTACAACGATTTTAGCTATTAAAAACATTAAATTTTTAAAGTTCCAAAATAAGTGTAATTTCGGTATGCCTCATCAAGGTCACGCCGATTCCACGCCGGTGGAGGCGTCGGCGGCGGCGGCGCGAGCTTTTTTACCGGCGGCGGCGGCGCGCCGGCGCGGCGCTCATATCTAAATGTGCCATGGTAATGACTAATGAGTAAGTAATTAAATCATTTTTAGAGTTCCGTAGTCAACTACCTACTACTACTAACTAACCGTCCGCGGATAATCTCAGTTACTGTAAGTACCTACTAGAAAGTTGTAATTTTGTATGAATATGTATATCGGTCACGCCTTTTTTCGTTTCAACCCTAGATTGTGACATATCATTGGATAGGTATTAAAAAATAATGAGGGTTTTCTAATAACAGTTTTTGATAAAGTTAATATTTTCGGAAATAATCGCTCCAGAAGTTTAATAAAATGTCTCCCCCCTCTAACTTTTGAACTATGAGTTCAAAAAAATATTTAAAAAATTACAAAGATAGAACATAATAAGAACTTTATTGGAAAGTTATTTTGAACTGATTGGTTGAACGGTTTTTGAAAATGTTTACAAAAAAAATTCTAAATAAAGTTTTGTAGTCCGGGGGGCGAGGGCGAGGAAGAAAAGCCGCGAGTACAAGAAGCGTACTTAAATTGTACCTAGAGTAGGTTTTACAATGCGGAAGCTTACTGGCGCTATGTGACCCAACGAGAGGTGGATGCACGTAGAACCAGTAAGTATGACAATTTGATCGACACAAAGCGTGCGCTTAAATTGCTCCTACTGCGTTTCTCCAATAACCCATCATCATCAGGACGTCGTCTCAGAAACCCCCGAGGGGGATCTGGGGATGCTGGTCAGGGCGTTGGCCCCTTACAGCGGTTTCTGCCGCCGGCCATGAAAATGGCTGGGTCTTTGGGGGGGAGCTTTGTGAGCTCCTGTGGTCTTGTCCGGGTCATCTTCTTGATTTCATGAATTCCAGCATATCCTCTCCTGATGACTCAGATTGTAACATAGTCTGTCCTGGTGTCGGCATTCGTGTAGAAGATGTAGGATATATACTGCAGATGAAAGTATTTGCAGGGAGCGGCGTCGGCGGCGTGCGGTGCGCGCGCGGGGCGGCCGCAGAGGCGGCCTGCGCGCCGTTGCACTCGGCTAGGCGGCCGGCGTTATCAGCAATAGGTAACTTGCCGGGAGGGAGCGAGGTAGAACGAGGCGGGTGTGAGCCGCGAGAGTGAGACGCGGCGAGGATGCGCACTTTAGCGCGCTGCCTCAATGAGTCTTTGTTCATTATAATAGGTGTCATAGGCCCGTGCACGCACCATCCCAAAGCGGTCAACGTAGCACAGGGTTCGTTTTCTTTACGATAAATGATTTTTTTAGGCATAATAAGGTGATAGTGATCTTGTCCGATTAATAGTTCCGGTTTCACATCCGCATTTTGATAATAATAGTTTTTTAGTTCACTCAAATGTTCATATTTATTAATGTTTATTTTAGATAACTTTTGCACAGGTATGTCCAGTTCAGACATCTTGCGGGCGCGCAATTCGAAACTTTTATTGTCCACGTTAGATATTTTTAAGTCCACTAGTTCTGCTTTGCACATGATTTCACTTATTACG
This sequence comes from Lathronympha strigana, assembly GCA_949128165.1. NCBI lineage: Eukaryota > Metazoa > Arthropoda > Insecta > Lepidoptera > Tortricidae > Lathronympha > Lathronympha strigana. The sequence goes on along the minus strand of OX421901.1, from coordinate 26,892,180 downwards.
CAGCGTATTGCCTTTGATAAAACAAACCAGCGTGTACCTATAGTTACCTACCTCATAATTTTCGATTTGAATCTGTTGTGCCATTCTTCCACTATGATTATTTTTTTGTTCGGTGTATGTGCCATGGTAATGACTAATGAGTAAGTAATTAAATCATTTTTAGAGTTCCGTAGTCAACTACCTACTACTACTAACTAACCGTCCGCGGATAATCTCAGTTACTGTAAGTACCTACTAGAAAGCTGTAATTTTGTATGAATATGTATATCGGTCACGCCTTTTTTCGTTTCAACCCTAGATTGTGACATATCATTGGATAGGTATTAAAAAATAATGAGGGTTTTCTAATAACAGTTTTTGATAAAGTTAATATTTTCGGAAATAATCGCTCCAGAAGTTTAATAAAATGTCTCCCCCCTCTAACTTTTGAACTATGAGTTCAAAAAAATATTTAAAAAATTACAAAGATAGAACATAATAAGAACTTTATTGGAAAGTTATTTTGAACTGATTGGTTGAACGGTTTTTGAAAATTTTTACAAAAAAAATTCTAAATAAAGTTTTGTAGTCCGGGGGGCGAGGGCGAGGAAGAAAAGCCGCGAGTACAAGAAGCGTACTTAAATTGTACCTAGAGTAGGTTTTACAATGCGGAAGCTTACTGGCGCTATGTGACCCAACGAGAGGTGGATGCACGTAGAACCAGTAAGTATGACAATTTGATCGACACAAAGCGTGCGCTTAAATTGCTCCTACTGCGTTTCTCCAATAACCCATCATCATCAGGACGTCGTCTCAGAAACCCCCGAGGGGGATCTGGGGATGCTGGTCAGGGCGTTGGCCCCTTACAGCGGTTTCTGCCGCCGGCCATGAAAATGGCTGGGTCTTTGGGGGGGAGCTTTGTGAGCTCCTGTGGTCTTGTCCGGGTCATCTTCTTGATTTCATGAATTCCAGCATATCCTCTCCTGATGACTCAGATTGTAACATAGTCTGTTCTGGTGTCGGCATTCGTGTAGAAGATGTAGGATATATACTGCAGATGAAAGTATTTGCAGGGGGCGGCCGCAGAGGCTGCCTGCGCGCCGTTGCACTCGGCTAGGCGGCCGGCGTTATCAGCAATAGGTAACTTGCCGGGAGGGAGCGAGGTAGAACGAGGCGGGTGTGAGCCGCGAGAGTGAGACGCGGCGAGGATGCGCACTTTAGCGCGCTGCCTCAATGAGTCTTTGTTCATTATAATAGGTGTCATAGGCCCGTGCACGCACCATCCCAAAGCGGTCAACGTAGCACAGGGTTCGTTTTCTTTACGATAAATGATTTTTTTAGGCATAATAAGGTGATAGTGATCTTGTCCGATTAATAGTTCCGGTTTCACATCCGCACTTTGATAATAATAGTTTTTTAGTTCACTCAAATGTTCATATTTATTAATGTTTATTTTAGATAACTTTTGCACAGGTATGTCCAGTTCAGACATCTTGCGGGCGCGCAATTCGAAACTTTTATTGTCCACGTTAGATATTTTTAAGTCCACTAGTTCTGCTTTGCACATGATTTCACTTATTACGCAGCGTATTGCCTTTGATAAAACAAACCAGCGTGTACCTATAGTTACCTACCTCATAATTTTCGATTTGAATCTGTTGTGCCATTCTTCCACTATGATTATTTTTTTGTTCGTTTTATGTGCCATGGTAATGACTAATGAGTAAGTAATTAAATCATTTTTAGAGTTCCGTAGTCAACTACCTACTACTACTAACTAACCGTCCGCGGATAATCTCAGTTACTGTAAGTACCTACTAGAAAGCTGTAATTTTGTATGAATATGTATATCGGTCACGCCTTTTTTCGTTTCAACCCTAGATTGTGAAATATCATTGGATAGGTATTAAAAAATAATGAGGGTTTTCTAATAACAGTTTTTGATAAAGTTAATATTTTCGGAAATAATCGCTCCAGAAGTTTAATAAAATGTCTCCCCCCTCTAACTTTTGAACTATGAGTTCAAAAAAATATTTAAAAATTACAAAGATAGAACATAATAAGAACTTTATTGGAAAGTTATTTTGAACTGATTGGTTGAACGGTTTTTGAAAATTTTTACAAAAAAAAATCTAAATAAAGTTTTGTAGTCCGGGGGGCGAGGGCGAGGAAGAAAAGCCGCGAGTACAAGAAGCGTACTTAAATTGTACCTAGAGTAGGTTTTACAATGCGGAAGCTTACTGGCGCTATGTGACCCAACGAGAGGTGGATGCACGTAGAACCAGTAAGTATGACAATTTGATCGACACAATAATGCTCAACCAATGGTCGAGGCATCTAGCGTGCGCTTAAATTGCTCCTACTGCGTTTCTCCAATAACCCATCATCATCAGGACGTCGTCTCAGAAACCCCCGAGGGGGATCTGGGGATGCTGGTCAGGGCGTTGGCCCCTTACAGCGGTTTCTGCCGCCGGCCATGAAAATGGCTGGGTCTTTGGGGGGGAGCTTTGTGAGCTCCTGTGGTCTTGTCCGGGTCATCTTCTTGATTTCATGAATTCCAGCATATCCTCTCCTGATGACTCAGATTGTAACATAGTCTGTCCTGGTGTCGGCATTCGTGTAGAAGATGTAGGATATATACTGCAGATGAAAGTATTTGCAGGGAGCGGCGTCGGCGGCGTGCGGTGCGCGCGCGGGGCGGCCGCAGAGGCTGCCTGCGCGCCGTTGCACTCGGCTAGGCGGCCGGCGTTATCAGCAATAGGTAACTTGCCGGGAGGGAGCGAGGTAGAACGAGGCGGGTGTGAGCCGCGAGAGTGAGACGCGGCGAGGATGCGCACTTTAGCGCGCTGCCTCAATGAGTCTTTGTTCATTATAATAGGGGTCATAGGCCCGTGCACGCACCATCCCAAAGCGGTCAACGTAGCACAGGGTTCGTTTACTTTACGATAAATGATTTTTTTAGGCATAATAAAGTGATAGTGATCTTGTCCGATTAATAGTTCCGGTTTCACATCCGCACTTTGATAATAATAGTTTTTTAGTTCACTCAAATGTTCATATTTATTAATGTTTATTTTAGATAACTTTTGCACAGGTATGTCCAGTTCAGACATCTTGCGGGCGCGCAATTCGAAACTTTTATTGTCCACGTTAGATATTTTTAAGTCCACTAGTTCTGCTTTGCACATGATTTCACTTATTACGCAGCGTATTGCCTTTGATAAAACAAACCAGCGTGTACCTATAGTTACCTACCTCATAATTTTCGATTTGAATCTGTTGTGCCATTCTTCCACTATGATTATTTTTTTGTTCGGTGTATGTGCCATGGTAATGACTAATGAGTAAGTAATTAAATCATTTTATAGAGTTCCGTAGTCAACTACCTACTACTACTAACTAACCGTCCGCGGATAATCTCAGTTACTGTAAGTACCTACTAGAAAGCTGTAATTTTGTATGAAAATGTATATCGGTCACGCCTTTTTTCGTTTCAACCCTAGATTGTGACATATCATTGGATAGGTATTAAAAAATAATGAGGGTTTTCTAATAACAGTTTTTGATAAAGTTAATATTTTCGGAAATAATCGCTCCAGAAGTTTAATAAAATGTCTCCCCCCTCTAACTTTTGAACTATGAGTTCAAAAAAATATTAAAAAAATTACAAAGATAGAACATAATAAGAACTTTATTGGAAAGTTATTTTGAACTGATTGGTTGAACGGTTTTTGAAATTTTTTACAAAAAAAATTCTAAATAAAGTTTTGTAGTCCGGGGGGCGAGGGCGAGGAAGAAAAGCCGCGAGTACAAGAAGCGTACTTAAATTGTACCTAGAGTAGGTTTTACAATGCGGAAGCTTACTGGCGCTATGTGACCCAACGAGAGGTGGATGCACGTAGAACCAGTAAGTATGACAATTTGATCGACACAATAATGCTCAATCAATGGTCGAGGCATCTAGCGTGCGCTTAAATTGCTCCTACTGCGTTTCTCCAATAACCCATCATCATCAGGACGTCGTCTCAGAAACCCCCGAGGGGGATCTGGGGATGCTGGTCAGGGCGTTGGCCCCTTACAGCGGTTTCTGCCGCCGGCCATGAAAATGGCTGGGTCTTTGGGGGGGAGCTTTGTGAGCTCCTGTGGTCTTGTCCGGGTCATCTTCTTGATTTCATGAATTCCAGCATATCCTCTCCTGATGACTCAGATTGTAACATAGTCTGTTCTGGTGTCGGCATTCGTGTAGAAGATGTAGGATATATACTGCAGATGAAAGTATTTGCAGGGGGCGGCCGCAGAGGCTGCCTGCGCGCCGTTGCACTCGGCTAGGCGGCCGGCGTTATCAGCAATAGGTAACTTGCCGGGAGGGAGCGAGGTAGAACGAGGCGGGTGTGAGCCGCGAGAGTGAGACGCGGCGAGGATGCGCACTTTAGCGCGCTGCCTCAATGAGTCTTTGTTCATTATAATAGGTGTCATAGGCCCGTGCACGCCCCATCCCAAAGCGGTCAACGTAGCACAGGGTTCGTTTTCTTTACGATAAATGATTTTTTTAGGCATAATAAGGTGATAGTGATCTTGTCCGATTAATAGTTCCGGTTTCACATCCGCACTTTGATAATAATAGTTTTTTAGTTCACTCAAATGTTCATATTTATTAATGTTTATTTTAGATAACTTTTGCACAGGTATGTCCAGTTCAAACATCTTGCGGGCACGCAATTCAAAACTTTTATTGTCCACGTTAGATATTTTTAAGTCCACTAGTTCTGCTTTGCACATGATTTCACTTATTACGCAGCGTATTGCCTTTGATAAAACAAACCAGCGTGTACCTATAGTTACCTACCTCATAATTTTCGATTTGAATCTGTTGTGCCATTCTTCCACTATGATTATTTTTTTGTTCGTTTTATGTGCCATGGTAATGACTAATGAGTAAGTAATTAAATCATTTTTAGAGTTCCGTAGTCAACTACCTACTACTACTAACTAACCGTCCGCGGATAATCTCAGTTACTGTAAGTACCTACTAGAAAGCTGTAATTTTGTATGAATATGTATATCGGTCACGCCTTTTTTCGTTTCAACCCTAGATTGTGACATATCATTGGATAGGTATTAAAAAATAATGAGGGTTTTCTAATAACAGTTTTTGATAAAGTTAATATTTTCGGAAATAATCGCTCCAGAAGTTTAATAAAATGTCTCCCCCCTCTAACTTTTGAACTATGAGTTCAAAAAAATATTTAAAAAATTACAAAGATAGAACATAATAAGAACTTTATTGGAAAGTTATTTTGAACTGATTGGTTGAACGGTTTTTGAAAATTTTTACAAAAAAAATTCTAAATAAAGTTTTGTAGTCCGGGGGGCGAGGGCGAGGAAGAAAAGCCGCGAGTACAAGAAGCGTACTTAAATTGTACCTAGAGTAGGTTTTACAATGCGGAAGCTTACTGGCGCTATGTGACCCAACGAGAGGTGGATGCACGTAGAACCAGTAAGTATGACAATTTGATCGACACAATAATGCTCAAACAATGGTCGAGGCATCTAGCGTGCGCTTAAATTGCTCCTACTGCGTTTCTCCAATAACCCATCATCATCAGGACGTCGTCTCAGAAACCCCCGAGGGGGATCTGGGGATGCTGGTCAGGGCGTTGGCCCCTTACAGCGGTTTCTGCCGCCGGCCATGAAAATGGCTGGGTCTTTGGGGGGGAGCTTTGTGAGCTCCTGTGGTCTTGTCCGGGTCATCTTCTTGATTTCATGAATTCCAGCATATCCTCTCCTGATGACTCAGATTGTAACATAGTCTGTTCTGGTGTCGGCATTCGTGTAGAAGATGTAGGATATATACTGCAGATGAAAGTATTTGCAGGGAGCGGCGTCGGCGGCGTGCGGTGCGCGCGCGGGGCGGCCGCAGGCACTCGGCTAGGCGGCCGGCGTTATCAGCAATAGGTAACTTGCCGGGAGGGAGCGAGGTAGAACGAGGCGGGTGTGAGCCGCGAGAGTGAGACGCGGCGAGGATGCGCACTTTAGCGCGCTGCCTCAATGAGTCTTTGTTCATTATAATAGGTGTCATAGGCCCGTGCACGCACCATCCCAAAGCGGTCAACGTAGCACAGGGTGCGTTTTCTTTACGATAAATGATTTTTTTAGGCATAATAAGGTGATAGTGATCTTGTCCGATTAATAGTTCCGGTTTCACATCCGCACTTTGATAATAATAGTTTTTTAGTTCACTCAAATGTTCATATTTATTAATGTTTATTTTAGATAACTTTTGCACAGGTATGTCCAGTTCAAACATCTTGCGGGCGCGCAATTCGAAACTTTTATTGTCCACGTTAGATATTTTTAAGTCCACTAGTTCTGCTTTGCACATGATTTCACTTATTACGCAGCGTAATTGCCTTTGATAAAACAAACCAGCGTGTACCTATAGTTACCTACCTCATAATTTTCGATTTGAATCTGTTGTGCCATTCTTCCACTATGATTATTTTTTTGTTCGTTTTATGTGCCATGGTAATGACTAATGAGTAAGTAATTAAATCATTTTTAGAGTTCCGTAGTCAACTACCTACTACTACTAACTAACCGTCCGCGGATAATCTCAGTTACTGTAAGTACCTACTAGAAAGCTGTAATTTTGTATGAATATGTATATCGGTCACGCCTTTTTTCGTTTCAACCCTAGATTGTGACATATCATTGGATAGGTATTAAAAAATAATGAGGGTTTTCTAATAACAGTTTTTGATAAAGTTAATATTTTCGGAAATAATCGCTCCAGAAGTTTAATAAAATGTCTCCCCCCTCTAACTTTTGAACTATGAGTTCAAAAAAATATTTAAAAAATTACAAAGATAGAACATAATAAGAACTTTATTGGAAAGTTATTTTGAACTGATTGGTTGAACGGTTTTTGAAAATGTTTACAAAAAAAAATCTAAATAAAGTTTTGTAGTCCGGGGGGCGAAGGCAAGGAAGAAAAGCCGCGAGTACAAGAAGCGTACTTAAATTGTACCTAGAGTAGGTTTTACAATGCGGAAGCTTACTGGCGCTATGTGACCCAACGAGAGGTGGATGCACGTAGAACCAGTAAGTATGACAATTTGATCGACACAATAATGCTCAAACAATGGTCGACGCATCTAGCGTGCGCTTAAATTGCTCCTACTGCGTTTCTCCAATAACCCATCATCATCAGGACGTCGTCTCAGAAACCCCCGAGGGGGATCTGGGGATGCTGGTCAGGGCGTTGGCCCCTTACAGCGGTTTCTGCCGCCGGCCATGAAAATGGCTGGGTCTTTGGGGGGGAGCTTTGTGAGCTCCTGTGGTCTTGTCCGGGTCATCTTCTTGATTTCATGAATTCCAGCATATCCTCTCCTGATGACTCAGATTGTAACATAGTCTGTTCTGGTGTCGGCATTCGTGTAGAAGATGTAGGATATATACTGCAGATGAAAGTATTTGCAGGGAGCGGCGTCGGCGGCGTGCGGTGCGCGCGCGGGGCGGCCGCAGAGGCTGCCTGCGCGCCGTTGCACTCGGCTAGGCGGCCGGCGTTATCAGCAATAGGTAACTTGCCGGGAGGGAGCGAGGTAGAACGAGGCGGGTGTGAGCCGCGAGAGTGAGACGCGGCGAGGATGCGCACTTTAGCGCGCTGCCTCAATGAGTCTTTGTTCATTATAATAGGTGTCATAGGCCCGTGCACGCACCATCCCAAAGCGGTCAACGTAGCACAGGGTTCGTTTTCTTTACGATAAATGATTTTTTTAGGCATAATAAGGTGATAGTGATCTTGTCCGATTAATAGTTCCGGTTTCACATCCGCACTTTGATAATAATAGTTTTTTAGTTCACTCAAATGTTCATATTTATTAATGTTTATTTTAGATAACTTTTGCACAGGTATGTCCAGTTCAGACATCTTGCGGGCGCGCAATTCGAAACTTTTATTGTCCACGTTAGATATTTTTAAGTCCACTAGTTCTGCTTTGCACATGATTTCACTTATTACGCAGCGTATTGCCTTTGATAAAACAAACCAGCGTGTACCTATAGTTACCTACCTCATAATTTTCGATTTGAATCTGTTGTGCCATTCTTCCACTATGATTATTTTTTTGTTCGGTGTATGTGCCATGGTAATGACTAATGAGTAAGTAATTAAATCATTTTTAGAGTTCCGTAGTCAACTACCTACTACTACTAACTAACCGTCCGCGGATAATCTCAGTTACTGTAAGTACCTACTAGAAAGCTGTAATTTTGTATGAATATGTATATCGGTCACGCCTTTTTTCGTTTCAACCCTAGATTGTGACATATCATTGGATAGGTATTAAAAAATAATGAGGGTTTTCTAATAACAGTTTTTGATAAAGTTAATATTTTCGGAAATAATCGCTCCAGAAGTTTAATAAAATGTCTCCCCCCTCTAACTTTTGAACTATGAGTTCAAAAAAATATTTTAAAAATTACAAAGATAGAACATAATAAGAACTTTATTGGAAAGTTATTTTGAACTGATTGGTTGAACGGTTTTTGAAAATTTTTACAAAAAAAATTCTAAATAAAGTTTTGTAGTCCGGGGGGCGAGGGCGAGGAAGAAAAGCCGCGAGTACAAGAAGCGTACTTAAATTGTACCTAGAGTAGGTTTTACAATGCGGAAGCTTACTGGCGCTATGTGACCCAACGAGAGGTGGATGCACGTAGAACCAGTAAGTATGACAATTTGATCGACACAATAATGCTCAAACAATGGTCGAGGCATCTAGCGTGCGCTTAAATTGCTCCTACTGCGTTTCTCCAATAACCCATCATCATCAGGACGTCGTCTCAGAAACCCCCGAGGGGGATCTGGGGATGCTGGTCAGGGCGTTGGCCCCTTACAGCGGTTTCTGCCGCCGGCCATGAAAATGGCTGGGTCTTTGGGGGGGAGCTTTGTGAGCTCCTGTGGTCTTGTCCGGGTCATCTTCTTGATTTCATGAATTCCAGCATATCCTCTCCTGATGACTCAGATTGTAACATAGTCTGTTCTGGTGTCGGCATTCGTGTAGAAGATGTAGGATATATACTGCAGATGAAAGTATTTGCAGGGAGCGGCGTCGGCGGCGTGCGGTGCGCGCGCGGGGCGGCCGCAGAGGCTGCCTGCGCGCCGTTGCACTCGGCTAGGCGGCCGGCGTTATCAGCAATAGGTAACTTGCCGGGAGGGAGCGAGGTAGAACGAGGCGGGTGTGAGCCGCGAGAGTGAGACGCGGCGAGGATGCGCACTTTAGCGCGCTGCCTCAATGAGTCTTTGTTCATTATAATAGGTGTCATAGGCCCGTGCACGCACCATCCCAAAGCGGTCAACGTAGCACAGGGTTCGTTTTCTTTACGATAAATGATTTTTTTAGGCATAATAAGGTGATAGTGATCTTGTCCGATTAATAGTTCCGGTTTCACATCCGCACTTTGATAATAATAGTTTTTTAGTTCACTCAAATGTTCATATTTATTAATGTTTATTTTAGATAACTTTTGCACAGGTATGTCCAGTTCAAACATCTTGCGGGCGCGCAATTCGAAACTTTTATTGTCCACGTTAGATATTTTTAAGTCCACTAGTTCTGCTTTGCACATGATTTCACTTATTAAGCAGCGTAATTGCCTTTGATAAAACAAACCAGCGTGTACCTATAGTTACCTACCTCATAATTTTCGATTTGAATCTGTTGTGCCATTCTTCCACTATGATTATTTTTTTGTTCGTTTTATGTGCCATGGTAATGACTAATGAGTAAGTAATTAAATCATTTTTAGAGTTCCGTAGTCAACTACCTACTACTACTAACTAACCGTCCGCGGATAATCTCAGTTACTGTAAGTACCTACTAGAAAGCTGTAATTTTGTATGAATATGTATATCGGTCACGCCTTTTTTCGTTTCAACCCTAGATTGTGACATATCATTGGATAGGTATTAAAAAATAATGAGGGTTTTCTAATAACAGTTTTTGATAAAGTTAATATTTTCGGAAATAATCGCTCCAGAAGTTTAATAAAATGTCTCCCCCCTCTAACTTTTGAACTATGAGTTCAAAAAAATATTTAAAAAATTACAAAGATAGAACATAATAAGAACTTTATTGGAAAGTTATTTTGAACTGATTGGTTGAACGGTTTTTGAAAATGTTTACAAAAAAAATTCTAAATAAAGTTTTGTAGTCCGGGGGGCGAAGGCAAGGAAGAAAAGCCGCGAGTACAAGAAGCGTACTTAAATTGTACCTAGAGTAGGTTTTACAATGCGGAAGCTTACTGGCGCTATGTGACCCAACGAGAGGTGGATGCACGTAGAACCAGTAAGTATGACAATTTGATCGACACAATAATGCTCAAACAATGGTCGAGGCATCTAGCGTGCGCTTAAATTGCTCCTACTGCGTTTCTCCAATAACCCATCATCATCAGGACGTCGTCTCAGAAACCCCCGAGGGGGATCTGGGGATGCTGGTCAGGGCGTTGGCCCCTTACAGCGGTTTCTGCCGCCGGCCATGAAAATGGCTGGGTCTTTGGGGGGGAGCTTTGTGAGCTCCTGTGGTCTTGTCCGGGTCATCTTCTTGATTTCATGAATTCCAGCATATCCTCTCCTGATGACTCAGATTGTAACATAGTCTGTTCTGGTGTCGGCATTCGTGTAGAAGATGTAGGATATATACTGCAGATGAAAGTATTTGCAGGGAGCGGCGTCGGCGGCGTGCGGTGCGCGCGCGGGGCGGCTGCAGAGGCTGCCTGCGCGCCGTTGCACTCGGCTAGGCGGCCGGCGTTATCAGCAATAGGTAACTTGCCGGGAGGGAGCGAGGTAGAACGAGGCGGGTGTGAGCCGCGAGAGTGAGACGCGGCGAGGATGCGCACTTTAGCGCGCTGCCTCAATGAGTCTTTGTTCATTATAATAGGTGTCATAGGCCCGTGCACGCACCATCCCAAAGCGGTCAACGTAGCACAGGGATCGTTTTCTTTACGATAAATGATTTTTTTAGGCATAATAAGGTGATAGTGATCTTGTCCGATTAATAGTTCCGGTTTCACATCCGCACTTTGATAATAATAGTTTTTTAGTTCACTCAAATGTTCATATTTATTAATGTTTATTTTAGATAACTTTTGCACAGGTATGTCCAGTTCAGACATCTTGCGGGCGCGCAATTCGAAACTTTTATTGTCCACGTTAGATATTTTTAAGTCCACTAGTTCTGCTTTGCACATGATTTCACTTATTACGCAGCGTATTGCCTTTGATAAAACAAACCAGCGTGTACCTATAGTTACCTACCTCATAATTTTCGATTTGAATCTGTTGTGCCATTCTTCCACTATGATTATTTTTTTGTTCGGTGTATGTGCCATGGTAATGACTAATGAGTAAGTAATTAAATCATTTTTAGAGTTCCGTAGTCAACTACCTACTACTACTAACTAACCGTCCGCGGATAATCTCAGTTACTGTAAGTACCTACTAGAAAGCTGTAATTTTGTATGAATATGTATATCGGTCACGCCTTTTTTCGTTTCAACCCTAGATTGTGACATATCATTGGATAGGTATTAAAAAATAATGAGGGTTTTCTAATAACAGTTTTTGATAAAGTTAATATTTTCGGAAATAATCGCTCCAGAAGTTTAATAAAATGTCTCCCCCCTCTAACTTTTGAACTATGAGTTCAAAAAAATATTTAAAAAATTACAAAGATAGAACATAATAAGAACTTTATTGGAAAGTTATTTTGAACTGATTGGTTGAACGGTTTTTGAAAATTTTTACAAAAAAAATTCTAAATAAAGTTTTGTAGTCCGGGGGGCGAGGGCGAGGAAGAAAAGCCGCGAGTACAAGAAGCGTACTTAAATTGTACCTAGAGTAGGTTTTACAATGCGGAAGCTTACTGGCGCTATGTGACCCAACGAGAGGTGGATGCACGTAGAACCAGTAAGTATGACAATTTGATCGACACAATAATGCTCAAACAATGGTCGAGGCATCTAGCGTGCGCTTAAATTGCTCCTACTGCGTTTCTCCAATAACCCATCATCATCAGGACGTCGTCTCAGAAACCCCCGAGGGGGATCTGGGGATGCTGGTCAGGGCGTTGGCCCCTTACAGCGGTTTCTGCCGCCGGCCATGAAAATGGCTGGGTCTTTGGGGGGGAGCTTTGTGAGCTCCTGTGGTCTTGTCCGGGTCATCTTCTTGATTTCATGAATTCCAGCATATCCTCTCCTGATGACTCAGATTGTAACATAGTCTGTTCTGGTGTCGGCATTCGTGTAGAAGATGTAGGATATATACTGCAGATGAAAGATTTGCAGGGAGCGGCGTCGGCGGCGTGCGGTGCGCGCGCGGGGCGGCCGCAGAGGCTGCCTGCGCGCCGTTGCACTCGGCTAGGCGGCCGGCGTTATCAGCAATAGGTAACTTGCCGGGAGGGAGCGAGGTAGAACGAGGCGGGTGTGAGCCGCGAGAGTGAGACGCGGCGAGGATGCGCACTTTAGCGCGCTGCCTCAATGAGTCTTTGTTCATTATAATAGGTGTCATAGGCCCGTGCACGCACCATCCCAAAGCGGTCAACGTAGCACAGGGTTCGTTTTCTTTACGATAAATGATTTTTTTAGGCATAATAAGGTGATAGTGATCTTGTCCGATTAATAGTTCCGGTTTCACATCCGCACTTTGATAATAATAGTTTTTTAGTTCACTCAAATGTTCATATTTATTAATGTTTATTTTAGATAACTTTTGCACAGGTATGTCCAGTTCAAACATCTTGCGGGCGCGCAATTCGAAACTTTTATTGTCCACGTTAGATATTTTTAAGTCCACTAGTTCTGCTTTGCACATGATTTCACTTATTACGCAGCGTAATTGCCTTTGATAAAACAAACCAGCGTGTACCTATAGTTACCTACCTCATAATTTTCGATTTGAATCTGTTGTGCCATTCTTCCACTATGATTATTTTTTTGTTCGTTTTATGTGCCATGGTAATGACTAATGAGTAAGTAATTAAATCATTTTTAGAGTTCCGTAGTCAACTACCTACTACTACTAACTAACCGTCCGCGGATAATCTCAGTTACTGTAAGTACCTACTAGAAAGCTGTAATTTTGTATGAATATGTATATCGGTCACGCCTTTTTTCGTTTCAACCCTAGATTGTGACATATCATTGGATAGGTATTAAAAAATAATGAGGGTTTTCTAATAACAGTTTTTGATAAAGTTAATATTTTCGGAAATAATCGCTCCAGAAGTTTAATAAAATGTCTCCCCCCTCTAACTTTTGAACTATGAGTTCAAAAAAATATTTAAAAAATTACAAAGATAGAACATAATAAGAACTTTATTGGAAAGTTATTTTGAACTGATTGGTTGAACGGTTTTTGAAAATGTTTACAAAAAAAATTCTAAATAAAGTTTTGTAGTCCGGGGGGCGAAGGCAAGGAAGAAAAGCCGCGAGTACAAGAAGCGTACTTAAATTGTACCTAGAGTAGGTTTTACAATGCGGAAGCTTACTGGCGCTATGTGACCCAACGAGAGGTGGATGCACGTAGAACCAGTAAGTATGACAATTTGATCGACACAATAATGCTCAAACAATGGTCGAGGCATCTAGCGTGCGCTTAAATTGCTCCTACTGCGTTTCTCCAATAACCCATCATCATCAGGACGTCGTCTCAGAAACCCCCGAGGGGGATCTGGGGATGCTGGTCAGGGCGTTGGCCCCTTACAGCGGTTTCTGCCGCCGGCCATGAAAATGGCTGGGTCTTTGGGGGGGAGCTTTGTGAGCTCCTGTGGTCTTGTCCGGGTCATCTTCTTGATTTCATGAATTCCAGCATATCCTCTCCTGATGACTCAGATTGTAACATAGTCTGTTCTGGTGTCGGCATTCGTGTAGAAGATGTAGGATATATACTGCAGATGAAAGTATTTGCAGGGAGCGGCGTCGGCGGCGTGCGGTGCGCGCGCGGGGCGGCCGCAGAGGCTGCCTGCGCGCCGTTGCACTCGGCTAGGCGGCCGGCGTTATCAGCAATAGGTAACTTGCCGGGAGGGAGCGAGGTAGAACGAGGCGGGTGTGAGCCGCGAGAGTGAGACGCGGCGAGGATGCGCACTTTAGCGCGCTGCCTCAATGAGTCTTTGTTCATTATAATAGGTGTCATAGGCCCGTGCACGCACCATCCCAAAGCGGTCAACGTAGCACAGGTGTTACCTGGGTACTCGAGGGTCCCGGAACGGATTATAGGATTGAATAGAAACAAGGAAACTCGTTCGTTTTCTTTACGATAAATGATTTTTTTAGGCATAATAAGGTGATAGTGATCTTGTCCGATTAATAGTTCCGGTTTCACATCCGCACTTTGATAATAATAGTTTTTTAGTTCACTCAAATGTTCATATTTATTAATGTTTATTTTAGATAACTTTTGCACAGGTATGTCCAGTTCAGACATCTTGCGGGCGCGCAATTCGAAACTTTTATTGTCCACGTTAGATATTTTTAAGTCCACTAGTTCTGCTTTGCACATGATTTCACTTATTACGCAGCGTATTGCCTTTGATAAAACAAACCAGCGTGTACCTATAGTTACCTACCTCATAATTTTCGATTTGAATCTGTTGTGCCATTCTTCCACTATGATTATTTTTTTGTTCGTTTTATGTGCCATGGTAATGACTAATGAGTAAGTAATTAAATCATTTTTAGAGTTCCGTAGTCAACTACCTACTACTACTAACTAACCGTCCGCGGATAATCTCAGTTACTGTAAGTACCTACTAGAAAGCTGTAATTTTGTATGAATATGTATATCGGTCACGCCTTTTTTCGTTTCAACCCTAGATTGTGACATATCATTGGATAGGTATTAAAAAATAATGAGGGTTTTCTAATAACAGTTTTTGATAAAGTTAATATTTTCGGAAATAATCGCTCCAGAAGTTTAATAAAATGTCTCCCCCCTCTAACTTTTGAACTATGAGTTCAAAAAAATATTTAAAAAATTACAAAGATAGAACATAATAAGAACTTTATTGGAAAGTTATTTTGAACTGATTGGTTGAACGGTTTTAGAAAATTTTTACAAAAAAAATTCTAAATAAAGTTTTGTAGTCCGGGGGGCGAGGCGAGGGCGAGGAAGAAAAGCCGCGAGTACAAGAAGCGTACTTAAATTGTACCTAGAGTAGGTTTTACAATGCGGAAGCTTACTGGCGCTATGTGACCCAACGAGAGGTGGATGCACGTAGAACCAGTAAGTATGACAATTTGATCGACACAATAATGCTCAAACAATGGTCGAGGCATCTAGCGTGCGCTTAAATTGCTCCTACTGCGTTTCTCCAATAACCCATCATCATCAGGACGTCGTCTCAGAAACCCCCGAGGGGGATCTGGGGATTCTGGTCAGGGCGTTGGCCCCTTACAGCGGTTTCTGCCGCCGGCCATGAAAATGGCTGGGTCTTTGGGGGGGAGCTTTGTGAGCTCCTGTGGTCTTGTCCGGGTCATCTTCTTGATTTCATGAATTCCAGCATATCCTCTCCTGATGACTCAGATTGTAACATAGTCTGTTCTGGTGTCGGCATTCGTGTAGAAGATGTAGGATATATACTGCAGATGAAAGTATTTGCAGGGAGCGGCGTCGGCGGCGTGCGGTGCGCGCGCGGGGCGGCCGCAGAGGCTGCCTGCGCGCCGTTGCACTCGGCTAGGCGGCCGGCGTTATCAGCAATAGGTAACTTGCCGGGAGGGAGCGAGGTAGAACGAGGCGGGTGTGAGCCGCGAGAGTGAGACGCGGCGAGGATGCGCACTTTAGCGCGCTGCCTCAATGAGTCTTTGTTCATTATAATAGGTGTCATAGGCCCGTGCACGCACCATCCCAAAGCGGTCAACGTAGCACAGGTGTTACCTGGGTACTCGAGGGTCCCGGAACGGATTATAGGATTGAATAGAAACAAGGAAACTCGTTCGTTTTCTTTATGATAAATGATTTTTTTAGGCATAATAAGGTGATAGTGATCTTGTCCGATTAATAGTTCCGGTTTCACATCCGCATTTTGATAATAATAGTTTTTTAGTTCACTCAAATGTTCATATTTATTAATGTTTATTTTAGATAACTTTTGCACAGGTATGTCCAGTTCAGACATCTTGCGGGCGCGCAATTCGAAACTTTTATTGTCCACGTTAGATATTTTTAAGTCCACTAGTTCTGCTTTGCACATGATTTCACCAGAGTTCCTAGCACTACGTAAACGCAGAATTGTACTATTTCCAATTAAACCGACACGATTGATCAGATTTTCCGAAATCAACGAAATACCCGCGCCGTCGTCTAAAAGTGCGTGCGTTGTGGTCACACCCTTAGGACCGTGAACGTTAACTCGAACCACTTTTAAAAATACTTTCCTGTTATTTTCATTATCACTGACGTTCGCGACGACGCCGGTCTCCGATGCGGGCTCACTTTCGGGCTGAGAGTCTTCCTCGGGCTCCACCTGGTCCAAGACATGCTCTTCAGCAACAATATCGACAGCGTGAACTTCCTTTGGAGTTTGTTTGTTGACAGGGTAGTGAAGTAGCGCATGGTGCGGCTGCGCGCAGCCATCCTTGTCACACATAGGCGCGTGGCAAGTTTCCTTATCGTGATCAGCCGATAAGCACTTAAAGCAGATCCCGTTGTTTCTTACGAAGTTCCATCTTTCTTTGCGTAGTGACCTTTTAAATAGCCTACAATTAATTAGGCTATGTGAGGATAACTTACAAAACTTGAATTTTTCTGTGTGTTGATCTGCCGTTAACACCGCATGTTGTTTTATTCCACTCTTGTCACCACTATTTATTTGTTTCACGTTAAGTAAACTTATGCTGGACTCCGTAATTTTAGTAGCTTCTTTTGAGAGGAATTGCGATAATAATTCCAACTTGGTCAGCTTGTTGTCGTCCATTGTTTGTTTTTGTTTATAATAATAATCTGACCACTTAGTGAGCAAGGCAGTTGGTAGCTTTGATAAGATTATTGTAGAAATACTGACACCTTTTAGGTACTCATCTCGGTTGAGTATGTTAACTGCTGCCATAAAATTCTTAACTTTAATAGAAAATTTCACTATGTCCCCAATATAATCCTGAGGCAATGAAGGTAACTTTTTGATATCATTCATGATTTTATTTATGATAAGTTCTGGGTTTCCAAACTGCAGTTCGAGGGTTGCCATGATGGTGTCGGGCGAAGAACCGCTGGTGAGCAATGCCGATACTGCTTCTCGTGCCGCTCCGACGAGACACTTCCTCAAACGCCATATGTTCTCTTTTGTGCTGTAGTTACACAGCTCTGTGGATTCATCAAATGATTGTTTGAAGTTCAACCACTCCTAGGCATCACCAGAAAAGGTAGGTAGCTCTTTCGGTGTACTTAAACGACTCATTAGATTATTGTTCTGTTTACAGGTGGAAGCTGTGAGATCCTTGAGAGCCTGGGCCAGCATAGCAACAGTGGCTTCTGGGTCGACGGCGGCCGGCGCCGGCGGGCGGTCGATGACGTCACCCGCCCCGCGAGCCTGTTGAAGCACTTGTTGACCTTGATCGATACACTTCTCAATTTCACTTCCATTATCTTTCTTTTCACTTGACTTCGACGACGTTGTGTGACTGTATTTTTCTTCCAAGGCTGCTAGATCTGCCGCTAGTTTCTTTTTAACCAATTCAGATTCTATGCGCGCTAGCTCTTCTGCAGCTTTTTTTGCAGATTTTTGCGTTGATCCAATAAAACACTACAAAACGACGTGGATTTCTTCGACTTCGAGCGTTTGCTACAGCGTGAAGCAGACGGGTGTTGGGGCTCCGTTGTTTGAGCCGCGTTCAAAGTGTTCAAACATGATTTTGATGTACCCTCTCCTGGCCCGGGTGCTACGAAAGTCTTGTCGATTTCCTCTAGATTTGTCTTCGTGTCTTCATCGGTGGATTCTTTAGTGGGTTGCTTCGCACTATTTTTGTTATTTTTTTACGCGACTGCGGGTATGCACCATCTTCTGCGGCGGGACCTGTTGCGAGCCAAAACTCGGATCCGGTTCGTTGGACCACATATTAGTCTTTTTTTTTTAACGAGGAAATGCCACCAGCGTCCTAGGTACAATGCCTCAAGGTCCTCTAGGACCTACTTTAGATTTATTGTAGGTAGAGGTAGGTAAGTTACACTTACTGTATATATTTTGAAAATAATTAGTTTTTTATTTTTTTATATATTTAATAAATATATCAAAAGAGGGTCAATATGGTTATCAACTTATACCACCATGGTCACCATGGGTAAGCCCGTGAACACGTTGTAACTCTTATATTATAAAGCGTACCGCGGTTTGGCGCTCGGTTGGTAAAGCAGATTTCTGTTCTAGTTCCTACACACTCTAATAGATGTCGCTCACCCTACGAACTTCGGAGCAATCCGCGTAAACAAGTCAGTTCGTGTTTGAAACTGGAAATGATAGTGCGTCGATTGTTAGAATTTTTTTGTTAAAAATAGTTTTTGAAGAGATAGCCTAGCAGAAAGTAACTACGTAAGTAATATAAAAATCAAACATCTTTATTATGTGTTTAAACTAACAAAAACTGGTTTCGTTTCGTAATTATGGCTCCACCATTCATAACGTTTAAATATTGCTAAGTTGGAAAGTCCGTCATGTTTGTACAAGGCAAGTTTGTCATATTAGTTCGACTTACCTTAAAGCAGAGATCGCCAACTTTTTGCTGTTTATACATTACTATTATAACTTCACTTATAAAGACAAAAAATAATTCTTATTAAGTATAAGGTGCTCTAATATTTATTAAGATATTATTTTTTTGTGCCTGCGTAATTAACAACACTTTTAACTTCATTTGGTAGTTTCCCTAATTGCGTAGGTAGGGACAGCCTTATGGAGACTGATTTGTCAATAAGTATATGATTTTTGAAGTTAACATTGTGATCTCATTTCAAAAATACAACATTTAAAAATGATAATGGTGTTTATTATTTCGGAAACCTAAGAAAATACAATTTTATAAAAAAAAAAAAAAAAACTGTTTATTATCCCTTTTACATAACATTATGCCGGTCTTGCCGTGCAATTTGAAAATAGCGTTTACTCCGAATTTAAACTTTATATCTTCATGGTTACGATAATTTTTTGATCGTCTTGTGTTATTCTATTGCCAACTTGGTGTAGAAACGCATTGGCACGTAAATTGTAGGCAAAATCATTACTAGACGGACTTGCCTTATACTACACGGGAAGTCCGTCTATAACCTAAGTTTTTAAAAAAGTAGCATTTTTTTACTTAACTTGTGGTTACAATGTTTTGCCTCCACAAGAAACCTGTTATTTACAAAATTCCTCAACATATGTAATTACGAGTGTTAACTTTGGGTATAAATTGACGTAGTTATATTATTCAAAAGTTTATAAAAAATAAAATATGACTTACTAGTAGTGACCTTAACTTGTATCAATCATACCTACAATGATAAAAAATTATAAGATAAGTATTGTAAGTTAAATCGCAGTATCATTATCCCAACTCCTTTGTGATTTTGGGTTGTCTGGAAAGTCTTTGCCCCGGCAGGCAATTTTAAAAGCATTTTAAGCATCCTCAAAGCTTGCCATCTCACAGTTTGTGGGCAAAGTCCTTAAAATATTTCCTATGAGACCGGCTGTGCTATGTGTGGATGCTAAAAAGGCTGGGGAATCCACACTGGAAATTTTGCGAATTCCTAAACCCCCGAACCGAATAGAGAGGGACGCCTGAGACCAGGAAGGCTCATTCAGCTGAGTGTTTAGAATCGTCTCTTAAACTAATTTTGATCAATCATCTATAGGTGATAGTAAATTTAGATATTTCCAAAAAGGACAGCATCGCAGCATTCGGAGCACATACGTGAATGTAGGGTCAAAATGACAGAATTTAAGAATCACAAGAGCATAATGAGGCCTAATTTCGAGTGAACGATTCGTTTGATTTTTGAATTTTGATATAGAGTTAGAAATATAGTCGGGAAAAGATTCTTCAAATATAGGGGAGCCCAAGAGGCAAAGTGAACGTTTGTCTACTAACTAGGAGCCAGATCGTCATTTTTGTGTTTATAATCGGCAAAATTACAGGATGAATTTTGAATAAAGAGTTCGCATTTTGCGAAATTCAGTTCTAAACCAATATTTTTGAAACTACTCTTACTTTAATAAGAAACAAGTCAGAGAGCACAGTATTCCTTTTTCTTTTATCTATGGTATTCACGTCGCCTCCTTGGGTCCCGCTATCTAGGTACCAGATTTTTTTGGATTTATTGCCTAACTAAAAATTGCTGGGAGGGTTACCCTGCTGACATCCAACCTCAAAAAGTTTTAAATAGGCTATATTTAATTATACCGGGCGTTTCCTGTTATGGGAGTAATAAATTTAATCGTTGGTAGTGCTCCTCAAACTTAACATTTTTTTAAAATTATGTTCTGTGTAGGTTTTCACTTTTTCATACAAACTAAATAGAATTTTCAATTTACTTTAATATCAGCCTAATTGATGTCTCTTTTCGTAGTTCAAAATGACAACATTCGCAGTACTCGTACATTACGTCTTCTAACAAATACGTTTATAATCATAAGTGTCATAACGCTCTGTGTAAACGTTGTTCATATTGGCGAGTACTACCTCTTCGATTAAATTTGTTGCTTCTATTGCAGGAAGCACGAGGTATATGGCCGGTTAGTATTGAATACACTTTTCTCATATATTTTCACAGGTAAGAGGGAAAAATTTACTTATCAATCGGGTTTGTTTAATCCCTTTTAAATTGCTATTAGAAAAAAGCAATAGAATATCACTGCTGAAAATGCTTCTCAAGGCTATATACTTGTGGACTTCATAGTTGCGCTCGAAACATTTTGTATTTATGCCCAAGTTTTGTTTCAATAAATAAAATAAAGAAGGTATATAAGGTATATAAACTTTTTACTTAATTTTCAATATTTTGTACTTATTTGGCAGCAAGCCATAATATATTTGAAACAACATTACATGTATTGACATTCATGGGCTCGGGACACAGCAACTTAGTTCCGTCACCAAGATAAAAAATATGCTTCCTATTATTTTTGGCAGTAAAAAAAGCCTACTTATAGTTTAATTTATCAGGTCCCAGAGTTATAGTTACTATTTGGTACCTATAAGCCCTTCACTTACTTAAGAGTACTCCGTCAATACCTACGTTGATGTAACTTATAGTATATTTCCTCTGTATAAAAGTTCCATATTATTTTCTAGCCTTTCTGGCACGGATCCAAATTTATCTTTACATTTTCAAGTGACCGTAAATACGTTATTATTTTTCTTTACATTTCTTTCGCAAATATGTTTTCCGGCTTCCACGAATTATATTTGTTTGATCTCCGTTTTAATGTCACAGAAGCTATACAACACTTCGTATTTACACACCATCGAAACGTTTTGCTTATTGGGATTCTGGCGTCTAAATCGGATCTTTTCTAAGTGGTTCGGTAAGTGGAATCTTAAGCTTTGCGAGGGTCTGAACAAACAAGGCGAAAAAACTTTGCTGTTGAGTGTAATACATTATTTTCCTCCCACCATTGCTAAATACAAGCTCTAAAACAATACAAATCAACATTCAAAATCATTACCGAGACGTCGTTTCCACCAGTTAACGTGAAGAAACAACTCAGTATTTAATAATTTTTCACGTCACTAGCTCGAAAACCCTTTCTTTATACTTTGAAACCAGCGGGTAAAACGAACTTTTATTTATTTATATATAGTAAGTCATTTATACTTAACGTACACCCGCAATGTGATCTATTTCATTCTACATGGGAATGCCTAATTCATAAATGTAAGAAAGTCATTGAAACATCCTAAATGTGTTAAACAGTCATATCTTGGATTTTAAGTATTGTAATTTTAGTATATAGGTATAATTCATATTTGTAACGCTTTGGTTTTTTGGCGATCATGAGGAAGAAAATTGCATCGTTGATGAACCGTGTCAGAAAAAGTCAAAACAGCATTTTGAAGGTGTTAGCAGATAGGTACAATTGTCCTATTCTTTGTCACTGGGTGGCACAGATCAGGACACTTGTTAAATATATTAAATAGCCTTGATCTGTGTCACACCGAGCTCTTGTGTGTTCTTTTTAGTATTTAATTAATTTAATTAGGTAATTTATAATATTTTATTAATTTATTATGTAACCTCACTAACATAGATATAAGTATATAATGTAACTAACCATATGGATGTAAATCTGAAATAAATAATTTGAATTTGAATTTGAATTTGAATTTGGCATGTTAGCTGTAAGTTACAGATGTATACTTGTAAAAAATAATAATAATAATATATGCGAGCTAACGCAGGGCAGCTTGTGGCGAGCTGTTGGGGAGTAGCGACCCCACGTACCTGAGCGCTCCTGGGGGACTCCGTCGTCCGACCAAGTCCTCCGCCTCTGGCTTGCCTTAACCGGCCGTCCAGAGTGGGGTCGCGAGAGCTGTGTTCTCGAGGGTAGATGTGGAAACCTAAGTGGCGAGTTGGCTATATGTTTAAAGTCCAGTGACACCTCTCTACCCCCAGCCCTCATACCGGTGTTGCCCTCGAGCCATCTTAGATGTCGCTTTTTGTGGGGGCCCATCTTATGTGGGCGAGTCACCGTCTGCCGGAAATAAAATTGATTACCGTTTTGTTAGGCAGACGTCCGATTTTATTCTCCATAACCCAGTATTTAGTCCACCACTTTCACCTAATAGTCCAGTATATTTTAGATTCCATTCAATCTCAATAGTCTATACACCCTGGCGGGTGCTGCCTCTGCGTGCGTCCCATGACTCGGGCAGGTGCAGCATCCGCTCGGTGTACCCCTTACATTTCATTAAATTGTCGAAAGGGCCTCTGCGTGTTGGCTTCGGCTCCGCGTACGCCTCCCAAAGGTCCGGAACACCATTGTTCCGTGATGGGAAAGACATACAAATAATAATAATAAATAAATTTATTAGTGGGGTAAGTGGAAGTTGTAAGATTTCTTCTTTCGTCACATTTGTTGTTAAATCTTCTAAGTCCAGTGTCTTAATATAAATAAAGCATTTAATAATATATAAGTTAACAACCGGTAACTTTCTCTAGTAAGTTATTATGTTTTCTATCTCTAGAATTCATGGTGTAATATCAAATCAAACCTCATCAACGATAATAAGCAGGGAAGGGCTGCTTATGAAAGATTGCTCGTTCAATATCAAATATATTCAATATGATAATACCAAAATAACATTTAAGGGTCACATCAAACAATTAAATAAGCAGCAGATGACCCCTATTGTAAGCATAATTAATTACTTATGTATTGGAGCTGGCGAACAAAGACAGATATTGGTAACAAAAAAACAGATGTGGCCGGCTGACATGTGCTTAAAAGATTGGTTTCACAATTCGGGTTTAAGCAAATAGTGGGGGGCTGATGTAAAAGGGTGATAGGATACTCGATAAGTGCCTACCCATGGATTTTTTTAAAGAAGACGCCGACCAATTTTTTTTTTGTAAAAATCTTAATCAGAAAAGAGAAAATCAGAATACATCTACTTACCAAATTTCAACAGCATAGTCGTTATTGTTTGGGAAAAAAGTAGCTGTGCCATACGGACAGACAGAC
Organism: Lathronympha strigana; assembly: GCA_949128165.1. NCBI lineage: Eukaryota > Metazoa > Arthropoda > Insecta > Lepidoptera > Tortricidae > Lathronympha > Lathronympha strigana. The sequence continues at coordinate 26,868,493 of OX421901.1, read as the reverse complement.
AGACATGACGAATCTATAAGGGATCCGTTTTTTGCCATTTGGTTACGGAACTGTTACTTGTATAAGAAAAAGTTGGATAAAACATCTATTAGAGAAGGTAACGCCTGTCATCCCATGCGAATGGTGATATTTTGCGTGTAAAACACGAATCGAATAAAAAACAAACGCGACTAGAAAAATGCCGACTAGTGTTAACTGCGTTTTATAAAATAAACGATTAGAACAAAACTCTATTAGAGAAAGGAACGCCGGTGAACAGATGATTATGGTGACATCTACATATGAACGGAAACAAACTCTAGTGGGGAAAAATGCGAACGGGAATAATGCTACGCGGAACTAACGCGTTTAGGGCACTGATCTAGCTACTCTCAGATTCAGAAATGTTTAGAACAGCTAGATGAAAATGCAACTTTAGCATTAAGGTCCTATCCCTTTGAGTACCAAAAGGTTCGGTTTCGGAGAAATTTACAAAAATTTCACTTATAAGACAAATATGGAAATCAAAGTTACAATTTTTTTTGCAGTTAGCAAGCATGCAGACATATTTATTAATATTTAAGGAGTTAAACCATATACCGATATAATACAATATCAAGAGTAGAAGTATTTTTACCGCCCTATTTATAAAAACTTAACAGACCTGTTCTTAGTATAATTATTTTTGTCTATTTTTCAACCGACTTCAATATTTCAAAAGGAGGAGGTTCTCAATTCGACTGTTTTTTTTTTAATGGATGTGTTCACTCATAACTCCGTCATTACTGAACCGATTTGAATTTTTTTTTTGTTTTCTAAAAGTAGACGGTTCCTGGTTGGTACCGTTTTTTTTAAAATCCATTTCTGATGATGGGATCCATGAGGAACTGAGGGAACTTCTCAAATTTGAAAGGCACATGCATGCTGATTTGGGTGATTTCTTAAGAAACTCGAGCATTTCTTTACGAACATCATCAATTTGGTGGAGTGGACCTGATGATGAAGACCAGGGATGGCAAAGTGGAACTGCTTCGTAATTCTCAGGACTATGATCCGATTTTAAAAAATATTTTTTTGTCTGTATATAGATGGTTTCAGGATTGTCCCGTTTTTTTCAAAATCAATTTCTGATGATGGGATCCATGAGGATCTGAGGGAACTCCTCAAATTTGAAAGGCACATGCATGATGATTTGGGTAGTTTCTTAAGACACTCGAGCATTTCTTTACGAACATCATCAATTTGGTGGAGTGGACCTGATGATGAAGACCAGGGATGTCAAAGTGGAACTGCTTGGTAATTCCCAGGACTATCGTCCGATTTTAAAAAATATTTTTTTTTTCTGAAAATAGATGGTTCCAGATTTGTTCCGTTTTTTTCAAAATCAATTTCTGATGATGGGATCCATGAAGAACTGAGGGAACTCCTCAAATTTGAAAGGCACATGCATGATGATTTCGGTAGTTTCTTAAGACACTCGAGCATTTCTTTACGAACATCATCAATTTGGTGGAGTGGACCTGATGATGAAGACCAGGGATGGCAAAGTGGAACTGCTTGTTAATTCCCAGCTCTATCATCCGATTTGAGACATTCATCTTTTCTTTGTAAAGAAATACCTTCAAGATAGTCCTATTTGATTATAGTTCTATTTTGATGATGGGCTTCATGAGGGATTGAGAGAACTCCTCAAATTTTAACGGCACATGCATTCTGATTTGAGGGTTTCCTTAAGTAACTAAAACAGTGTTTTGGCGGAGCCAAAATTTTGATGAACTTGATCTGATGATGAAGACCAGGGATCGCAAAGTGGAACTGGTTAATAAACCTAGCTCTACTTATTATCCTAGTTGTGACATTCATCTTTTTGATTTGATTTATATTCTGATGATGGAGTTCTAGAAGAATTCAGAGAACTCTTCAAATTTGAACGGCAGGTTAATTGTGATTAGAGGATGTTCATAATTAGCTTAGGCATTTTCTTACTGTGGCCATCATTTTGCTGGAGTGGACCTGATGTTGATAATCAGGGATGGCATAATGAATATGCTCGTTAATGTACAGTCTGTCATCCAATTTAACACATTGTTATTTTGTTTGTTTAAAGGTCTACAAGGGAGTTCCGTTTAATTATACTTCAAATGTAATGATGGAAGCCCTAGGACATTAAGAAAGCTCCTCAATTTTCAATCGTACACGTGCGGTGTATTGGATATTTGTGAAGTAAACTGGCTAACTCAAACAAATTCTTAATTTCACTTTTACCGGGAACCAAATGAAGTCGGTTTTTTTTTCTTAAAAATTATTACTTGTCCCTTTGAGGTCTGCTAAGTTTCACAAATAACGACATAAGTAGATAAAATGGTATACAAGAGGTTTTAAATTAATATCCAGGACTGTTAGGTAATAACTTAGCTAATATTTTCCTGTACAATATGTTTTTAAATTTAATTTGTATTTTCCGAGGGTATTTATGTTTTTTATAGATTTAGGTAGGTTGTTGTAAAGTTTTGCACCGTCGTACATTAGGTTTCGAGTCCCATATTGGGTTCTCGTAAATTGTAAGGCTAGGCTTTCGGCATTCCTGAGTTTCATTCTTTGAGAAACGCCTTTCTGTTTAAATTTTATTTCAGATTGTATTTCGCGATTTAAAATCTTACGTATTAAGATACAGGTTTTATAGGTGTATATCTGTTTTAAGTTGAAGATTTTTGTTTTTTCATATAGCACTTTAGTTGGTGTTAGATAGTCGTAGTGAAATAGGACCTTAACTATTTTATTTTGTGCAATTTGTAGTTGTTTTAAATTCGACGCTGCCGCAGTACCCCAGACTTCGGTTAAATATTCTAAATGTGGTTTGACTAAGGTGTTGTAAACGTTTATTCGGACTTGTTTTGGAAGACAATTACTAATGTGGCGCATTGCTGCAGTTAGTGAAGTTATTTTAGGTTTAATGTTTTCAATATGGTGTTTCCACGTAAGCTTACTATCTAGGGTCAATCCTTAGTATTTTTCATGGTCTTTTCTGAGTAATTTTTCGCCACCTATGTGTAGTTCCACGTTTTGGTCAATTTTTTTGTTTTTTGCTGTAAATAGGTTAAGGTGGTAAGTTGGTGTATTTAGGCAAGAAAACAAAAAGCAACTCTTTCAATTTATACATTAATAACCAATTATGTACATAAACATTATAAAAACAATACTTATTTACAATTTTAGCTGTTCAAAATGTCTCCCGCTTTGGCGACGGCAGAGGAATGCACGTTTCCTTAAATTGTTTCTGAGTGACTGCAGCACTTTTAACCATCTCAAAAGAGGCAATAATTTTTGTTTTGTAGTTAGACAGGAGGTGGTTGGTCCTGGTCCGTCATCGTACACCAACGTTTTAGTTTTACTTCACAAAAAAAAGTCCAGTGGAGTGAAATCGGGTGATCTGGCTGGCTACTGGACTAGGCCTTCACGTCCGATCCAATGCAGCCCGTAAATATTGTCCAGATGTCTTCTGACGCTTATAAGGAAGTGTACAGGAGCACCATCGTGCTGGTAATACATTTGACGTACAAACTGCAAGGGAACGTCTTCAAATAAGTCATTTTTTTTAATACTACGACTGTGACAAACAAGCATACGGCCCGCCTAATGGTAAGCGGTCACCGTAGCCTATGAACGCTCGCAACTCCAGGGGTGTTACATGCGCGTTGCCGACCCTTTAAAAACTTTAACACTCCTTTTAGAAGAACCCCATACTGTAGTCCTTTGGGAAAATAGCGGCAGGGAGCTTATTCCACAGCTGGAGCGTCCGTGGGAGGAAGTACCTCTTAATCCGTCCGGTACGAGACCCTTTAGGCTCCAGGGTATGCGGGTGAACACCCTGCCGACGGCGAGCGGTGCGGTGGTAGAATGCAGCCGTTGGCAACATATCAAACAATTCCTCAGAGCACAATCCATTGTACAAGCGATAGAATACACATAAGGAGGCGAAGTCTCTCCCTAGACTTAAGGGATCGATATCGCTCGTGAGTTTGGGATCGTTGACAATTCGGACAGCACGTCTTTGGATCGAGTCAAAGGGCCCCATCTGGTATCCAGGTGCTCCCGCCCAAAGATGGCAGCAATACTCCATATGGGGCCTGACTTGAGACTTGTATAATAACAGTCTTTGCCCCGGAGAGAAGTATTGCTTAGCTCTATTGAGCACACCGAGCTTTTTGGATGCCAGCGTGGCCTTCCCTTCTAGGTAGCTACGGAATTGGAAGTCACTGGAAAGTCAACATCAAAGAGATTGGAAGTCGTAGGGCGACGGTAAGGTTGTGTCACACTAAAGAGGTCCGTGCTCTGTGGTCAACACCCAGGATCCCAATCCTCTCTGACATGGTAAGGACTGTGTCTTGGAATTGTGGAAGACGGCACCTGCCGTTTGTGATATGAGAGCGTGAAAAGGCGCGTAAGCACTGGACACAACCCGGGAGCACACCGCTTGAGCACCACTGCTGGTTTGCCGTCTGGCCCGCTTGACTTGTGGACGTCTAATGATAGCAGCTCCCGCCGGATATCAGTTTGCCTGAATATAATATCGGGCATGGAGAAACCGCACCGCGGGATGGTAGGCGGTGCGGTACTGCCATCATCGTCCATGGTCGAGTTCGAGGCAAAGAGATTGCTCAAGAGATCAGCTTTCTCCTTTGCACTGTGAACCAGATCACCATCAGCATTTCGCAGTGGTGGTAAGGACGACCGACAAAAGTATCCCTCGGCAGCTTTGGCGAGCGACCAGAAGGCACGACTCCCTGAGGGATAGCCCGCGAGCTTTTTAACAATTCTGCCGACGAAGTCAAATTTAGCTCTGGCAATGGCTCTGTTACTGGACCTCGAAGCAGCATTTAATTTGCGTTTTACATCCTAAGCGTTAGGATCCTTATCAGTAACGGCCTTGGTCCAAGCCCTATAGGCTGCTGGATTATGAATTGTCGCCTCTTTACAGAGCCGGTTAAACCAAGGTCGTTTCTTAGCTCTTGCAGCTATTACTGAGTTGGGAATGAAGCAGTCCATTCCCATTAAGATTGTCTCAGCGACCTCAGCTGCACAGGACTCAGGATCTTCTGATGCGAAACACAGCTGCTTCCACGGGTACGATGCATAGAACTCACGCAATCCATCCCAATCTGCTGACCAATAGTATGTACGATACGCGTCACGAGCTAGTTGGCCGAGGTGGATCAGGCCGCGCGCAAGGTGGTAATGTCCGGAAAAGACAGTGATCGGACGAGCCGAGAGGTACGTTCACTGACACAGAGTATCCGTCCGGACGAGAGGTCAGCAGAAGGTCCAGCAATAAACTCGTATGGTCCTCGATGTCTGGTATTCTCGTGGGAGAAGTAACCAGTTTCAAGAGACCATATGCCAGAGAAAATTCAAGAGTAAGTAGACCTCCCCGCGTGGTCAGTGGACCGGGAACCCAACCACTCAACGTGGTGGGCATTGAAATCCCCCAAGATTACTAACTCCGCGGATGGGTACTGCTCAAGAACTTTGTCGGACGTCACTTGTAAGTGTTCAAAAAGCCGAGTTGTGCCCGTGTCCCCGCTATGGGACCTGTATAGGCACGCGTAGACACGAGTGTGGCCGCCGTAGTCCACACGCACCCACAGTACTGATAGGTCCCTGTCTTCATAGGCATTGAGACGGCGACAGCAGGCATCGTGCCGGGCATACATGCATACCCCACCTCGCCGCACGAACTTATGTTCGAGCATATAGCCGGGGCATAACAGGTATGATGTATCAGCCGGGCAAGATATCTGGGTCTCTGTGAGGAACAGTAGGGTCGGCTGCGCAGTCTCAAGGTGGTGGTTGCAGCGTGCTAGCGTTCTTACCATTTCACAATATTGCACATACGTATATCTAAACGCCATGATAATTGAAATATGAACGCAATGAACATTAACATTAAATTGGCAAACAACGTCAAACTCGTAGCGGAAAAAAATAATCGTCCAAGTAACCAGCTATTATTACCAGAATACCCCTAAATACTGAAAAAGGTATGCAACCTCTAGCAATGCGATATGCACAATGTTGTTTCACGAATTTGTAGACTGGGCACGCAAAAAATAACTAATAATACAAATAAAAAATAAAAAATCAAGATTCTGAACAAACGGTTTTCAGATTTTTAGTGTTATGTGAAGCACCGTGTGTCCGTTGAGTTCGTTATCAAAATATATAATAAGCGACAGATTTTCTAAATCATATACAAAATATTTTACTGTGTAAGAAAATAATTACAAATAAAATTCAATTCTACGGGTACGAAGTCGCGGGCTACAGCTAGTCCATGTATAATAGGGATGACGACTAGGTTGAAAAACTATTATTCTATTTAGTCCGTTAGTTAGATTATCCAAAATTATTAGACACGTGTTTTTCCTGTTTCAAGTTAATTAAAATTGACGACGATACAGAGCATCAAAGTTCAGGGGTGGGGGCTAGTGACGTCACTTAGAGGTAAGATTCGTACCTAATTGTGATGTCATGCGAACTTTGACGAACAAAAGAAAAAATCCGTGTCGAATATTTTTTTTATAATCTAACAGACATATTCTTTGAAATAACCTCGTATTAGAGCCATTCCCGCTTTCACTTTTTTTAAATGTGAATGGGCGACGACAATTTTGTATATACCTATACAATATATGATAGTTTAGTTGGTGCCAACACTGCCCACATGACGCATCTAATCTACCTATTTATGTTTCATTTTTTTATGGAACAGGGCCATGAGCGGATCATCGCTTGAGCAGTTAATATGAAGTTAAAATGCGTTTATGAATAAAGCTTTTTAACAAGCCTGTATTAAGCCTAATGAGCATGTTAACTAAGCCACACGTCAACTGCCATTTACTTAAGGTTTTTTTTATGAATAAAGGCTATTTGTAATTGCTTGTTTGTCGTGTATTAATACGAGTATATAAATAAATTGATACCTTAGTCTTATGATTATCATGATGTTTTCGTCTTAAGATAATATTATTATTATTTGAATGTCTTTCCTACCACGGAACAATGGTGTTCCGGACCTTAGGGAGGCGTACGCGGAGTCAGAGCCAACACACAGAGGATGTTGCACCTGCCCGAGCCATGGGACATACGCAGAGGCAGCACTCGCCAGGGTGTAAGGACTTTTTGAGTGTTAATGGGATCTAAAATACGCTGGGCTATAATGTGAAAGTGATGGACTAACTACTAGGTTATGGAGTATAAAACGGAACGCCTGCCTAATAAAATGCTATCCAATTTTATTTCCGGTAGACAAAACCGAAAAAGACGCTCTTAGAAAAAGCGACATCTAAGATAGCTGAAGGGCAATATCAGTATGAGGGCTGTAGAGAAGTGTCACTGGACTTTAAACATTTAGCCAACTCCCCACTTAGATTTAAGCATCTACCCCCGAGAACACAGCTGTCCCGACCCCTCTCTGGACAGCCGGTTAAGGCAAGCCAGAGGCAGAGGACTCTATCGGATGACGGAGTCCCCCAGGGGTGCTCAGGTACGTGGGGTCGCTACTGCCCAACAGCTCGCCACAAGCTATCCTGCGTTGACTGATTCCACCGGCCGAAACCAGTGGGCGATGGGGTCGTTATATCCCTACGCCATTATAATTATTATGATACGGTAATAAGAACCCTTCCACATACTTTATAGCCGTATGTATAGTTTATTTGTATTGGGAATACAAACAACTATATTTCATTATTGCGGTAGGTAGTCAAAAAAATTAAATCAAAATATGTGTTATTAATTTGAAGTAAGGCGAGAAGCGGAGGTCGCTCGTTAAAATTAATGGTACAAAGGATCTGTTGTCATACGACCTAGCGCACAACGGTGGCAAAGGGACCTCTTCCATTACGTGACAAAATAACATTTCCACTGATTCTGAAATAAAAAAAAACCGGTCAAGTGCGAGTGTCTAACTCGCGCACCAAGGGTTCGTACAAACTTTTAGTTGTTGCAGTCACAGCAGCCCCACGACATAGGTACAGTTAGTTTGCGATTTTGTTTTTCATTGATAAGTCTTTAATTATCACTTAAACCGATTTTAATTTGTATAGTTTATTTAAGGTAGGCAGTTTTGTAATTCAGGTTAGGTATTTTTTGTTACATTTTCCTTCACAAATCTCTTTTTTTTGTCACTAAAATTAAATTGTTTTGGGATGTACAAATCGGCTTGATTTGATACCACGCATTTAAAATGTTAGTTATGGTCTCGGTAATATCAGGCATTTTTCATAGAATAAAAATAACAATCATAATTTTAGTTTTTATGCATCTGGGATAGACTTTTTTTAACCATTCCAAATTTCTCAGCGACAGCTTAAGTAGTTCCCGAGATAATTAACGATGTGACAGACATACAACCAAAGCGGCGTCATTCAATCATATTTAGTAACATTCTAGACATCTTCTTCTTCTTCTTCTTTTATAATATGGCCTCTGTCCGAGAATTGGACAATTTTGCCAGTGTCCCGTATTAATATATCAGTGTATCTTATATAAATAGTATATTGCCTCTTGGGCGACGTTGTTCGGTAATTGGCCTTGCTATTTATTCCGTTTACAGCTTATACGTAATAAATATTTCAGGAGGCCAAAATCCCAGGGCAACCGAGTAATAACTCAATAACGCGCTTACACGCGTTTCAGGATTAATTCTTCATTAGCTGCACACTTCTTCGTTAGTTTACTGCACAATAAGCTATAAATATTACACATTAAACAACATTTAGCACACAAAAACAAAGAACTATTCAAGAAACGCAACCGCCATTTTGAATATCAAACGGAATTTATATTATCTAGGATGTAAACGTAATACTATGACAATAATTTATAAAACCACAGAGCACGGACCTCTTTAGTGTGACAACCTTACATAATATAGAGGAGCCTTTGGCTTTGATTCTCATAGAAATCGACCGTGTCAGGTAATTTTGACATGTTATTGTCAAAACTGCCATACGTGCTATTCATAGGGTTGGGATATGGGTCGATATTGTATATCGATAGATTAGGAGCAGTTATTAACCTTTCACTAAAAATTACATGAAATAAAGTTATGCAAATATTTTTATTTCTTCCCTTATTTTAACCGCTGTTTCAAAATCAGACACTCAAATGACTTCATTGTTATTTCATTTTATTACTGCGTTATGGTTTAAGTTTTTTAATTTTGTGAAAAAAAAAAACAAAAGTTTTTACTTATTCCATTGAAGACATTATGCTCAATCAGAAAATAAAAAATATTTTACTAAGATTTAGTAGCAATAAGGTCGAAAACTGGATAGATATTTGAAGCTCCCTGAGCAAAAAATGGTAAAACAGCTGTTCAAAAATAGTAAATGTTTTCAAAAACTAATTACAAAATTGAAAATGTTTTTCACTCATTCCATTCACGTGGAAATAATCTTTTGTTTTTCGTATCAAAACGTGTAAAAATATGATGGCAACTATGAAAAATCATATCAAAAAGTTGAGCTAAATCGACCGAATTTATATAACGGAGTCATAAGGGCCTCCGCTAGCTGACGCGGATTACCCGGAATGGACACGCATCTAATTAGATATTGGATGAACGGGGCGCTAACTAACGCGGGCGCGTACGACTGATTTTAATAGCGAACGGGATCCGCGAGCGTGTAGAGCAGTCTCTAAAACATGCACGAGTAGGTACTTAAGCCCGTAAAATGGGCGTCATTACAATGTATTCGAGTTCCCGTTGAGATACTATGAAGTTGGAGGGTCGAGTGGAGGTTAAGTAAAACTGGTCATTATAGATGATATGTTGTATTGTCGATAATCAATACAAGAGAGAGCGAGTAAAACTAAACATACGTTATTTATAGTACATTATTGCTTACATGCTATTTTATTCACTTACGTGCGTCACATGTATGTTGCAGACAGTAACGCGAAGTTACTGTTAAAGTGTTAATTAGGGATATACTACATCTCCCCGTAAAGTTACTCTTCACCCCACAGAGGAAGAAAAAAAAATGTGACATACGTATTTGAATTTAATTTTTTTTTTTACTTATTTATTTTAAACAAAATTAACTTATTTTTATTTCGAATACAACTTAGTGTTATTCTTATGAGTTATATATATCTGATTATTTTTTAATATCTTAACATTAGGTGACATATCTTCTATAACCTCATAAGGTCCATTATAAATAGAATCTAATTTATTGCCTACTTGATTTTTTAAAAGTACTAAGTCTCCTGGTTTATAATGAACAGAATTCATTTTCTTATCATACATTAATTTTTTACTAAATTTACTAGACATTAAATTATTTCTAGCTTCTGATTGAGCTCTTTGTAACCTATACTTAAATTCCTTAGGGTAACTATTATAATTATAGAGAGGATCGACAGAAGAAATTAAATTATTGGGCAAACGACAGTGTTTGCCGAAAACTAATTCGAATGGCGTATATTGTGTCTCGGTATGCACGGTGGTGTTATACGAGAAACACCAATAACTTAACCAGCTGCTCCAATCGGTGCGGTTGTTACTACATTGAATCCTAAGATATGCACCTAGGTTTTTGTGCGTGTTTTCAAGCGCTCCTATGGTTTCGTGGTGATAAGCAGTAGAGTGTAGCTTATTAATACCTAATCATTTACAAATATCGCTAAATACACTAGACATAAATTCGGTACCTTGATCCGTTATAATGTCGCTTGGAATGCCATATCTTAAAACGAAATTATTTACAAATGCTTTACTTACAGATTCAGTGTCTTTTCTTTCTAGCGGGTATGCTTCCACGAACTTAGTTAGTTCACACTGAATTGTTAATACGTACTTATAGTTATAATTATCTATTTCTAAAGGTCCAAGTATATCTAAAGAAACTCTTTCGAAAGATGAGCTTGGTGTCGAAATGATCACCATTGGTTCCTTAATGTATTTATTAGTGTGCTTGTTGTATTGACAATGTGCACATTTTTTAACGTATTCGTATACATCGTGGCTCATTCTTGGCCAGAAGTAGTATTTTTCCCGATTTCCTTCTGTCGCCTCTCAGGGCCTAATTTTACGATATCCTCTTTTAATTTAATTAATTGGTCGCGTAAGGACTCTAATTCATCTAACATAATTTACTATAAAATTCAACAGAAAAAGGCTAATTAAAATATCTAAGGATCCCTAATTACATGACAAAACAGCAAACATAATAATATAATTATAATTAACTTACATTAATAGCAGGCATTGTACCGCGGTAAGTAGGTCATGTCGACGCTGCATTCTGGTCGGCGCGCGCGGCGGGCGGATGTCGCTTGACGCGGCCGGCAACCTCCATGTGGCACTCGCTATCGCTGTTCCCGATGACGATGCAATGCGGGCCGGGATAACCCTGGACTCCCTCGAACATGGGCCGGGATAACCCTGGACACCTCTTGCTGATGGGCCGGGATAACCCTGGACACCTCTTGACTTGCGAGCCGGGAAACCCTGGACAACCCTCTTCTTCTTTGTAGAATTATATGTAGGACATATTGTGTTTCTTCTTTTCCTTATTTGACGCGGTTTTCAACATCGGACGTGTTCTTCCTTCTTAAATATGGTTTCTTCAATGCCAATCTTCATAACAGTAATGTTGGATCTTCAGTGCGGTTCTTCATAAGGGTAATTTTGAGTCTTCAGCGCCGATCTTCATTAAGGTAATCTTCAATTTTCAGTCTTGAATTGCTTTTCTGTCTTCCGTGGTGATATCCGCCTCCTTGGTTCTACTGGTAAGGGTCGCCATGAGATACTATGAAGTTGGAGGGTCGAGTGGAGGTTAAGTAAAACTGGTCATTATGGATGATATGTTGTATTGTCGATAATCAATACAAGAGAGAGCGAGTAAAACTAAACATACGTTATTTATAGTACATTATTGCTTACATGCTATTTTATTCACTTACGTGCGTCACATGTATGTTGCAGACAGTAACGCGAAGTTACTGTTAAAGTGTTAATTAGGGATATACTACACCGTCAACCAATTTTAAGGTTTGCTCTTCGTTCTGATACACTGTATATATTTTTTTAGTATTTCAATAATATTTAAATAAAAGTTCATCTTACTATTTTAGTAAGGCATATGACATACACTCTCGATAACAAATGCAGCGTCGTGTCTCTTCCCTATTTCTCTTGCCCATACTAATTTTATATTGAATTAGTTACATATTATTTACTTACCTGTGATACGAAACGTTTGAATTTTGTTTATTTACAAAGGACCCCGCACAAAATGCTCGGTAAAAGCCGTTCGGTCGATTTGGCTGAAATTTTGTAAAAATGTAGCCTCTAATACTCTAATTAACTGTGTGTAATGGCAACGTTAAATAATGACTAGTTTTTGAAATACAACAATTTTTATTTTGAATATTTTTACTTACATGTAAATACATACACTACATAACTAATTATTATTAGTTACTACACTTAACAAACTGAGTTATCATTATTTCCGTGGCAATAGCGGAATAAAAAAAAACATCATCCGACGAATGATGTATTTTTTTGCAGTTTGTTTGAACTTCAAACTAACTGCACGCAGTATTTCGTCCAGTTCCGTCCGAGCGTGAGCGTGGAGAAGTAGGTATAATACATGTAATTAGGTACCTTAGGATGCTAAATTGTACAACACTGTTAATGGCAACGTTAATTAATGAACGATAGTTAATGAATTTAAAAACACCTTATTTCCCGAGTTCACATATATCGCCTATTTTCAATGAAGAAGCGAAACTAATTCAAATGAAGAATGGCATAAAAAACTTGTGAAAAATGTCAGTGACAAGCTATCAATCACTAAAGGCTATTTTTTATCCGAGATAATAGTAAAAAAAATTTTTGTCTTATCGTCCTGTACAATGGCTTTTCGAAATAGGACTCCTTGCTATATATGCAATTAGGGTTTGCATTATTCGTCCAATTTTAGTATTCGAATAATACGAATACTTCGATTTTCAATATTCGAATATTCGAATAAAACGAATAAAACGAATATTTTTGAAAAATAAGTCAAAATAATGATTTTAAGTAGTTTAATTGTTAAATATGTAGGTATGCTTTATTTCTTTAACATTGTTACAGGAACAAGAGCGATTGGTTGACTATTCCTAAGGTATCTAAGCTTTTCCCAAAAAAAATCCCGAACACCTAATGCCTCCAGATCTGGACCTTCATGGGCTCATTCAAATCAGAATCACGAGCTGATTCGATCCTGATAATAAAAAAATGACCCTAAATTTCCATATAAAATTTAAGTTTTCATTACGCCATGCTCAAAGTGCATACAAAAATGTGGCGAAATAGAAAGGATTTTTTGTTTGCAAGTTTCAATCAGATCGTGATTCTGATTCGAATGGGCACAAGCGAGTCGAGATCTGGAAGAATCAGGTTTACGGATTTTTTTGTAAAACACTACTCTACAGACTACCCGCAACACTTCAGATCCTTTTCAACCTTAACCTTATCCACATGTTTGAGTTAAGCAAATGAATAAAGTATATTTTTATTTGAATCATTTTTGTATTGATACTTGTTAAGACTGCAAAATATAAAATGGTATGGTAACAAGTAACAATGCCTAGGCGGCTAATTAAATTTTAACTGACGCGGCTTAGCTCAAGTTGACGTAGAATAATTGGTTCACTATAAATCGCTGATATGATATCTCTAAAAGTAATAAAGATATGGTCTGAAGAGAGTGTAAACTCAATCAAAAATTGGTGCATACCGACTGTTCTGTGTAAAACCAAATAGTATTTACCGATTAAGTCAAGTCAATATATACATGTCATTGAAATAAGGCACTGGGTGTATAATTACAGCATGCACGAAAAATTTAAACTAAGAGCAGGATCTATTTCTTATGCAGTGTGCTTACTGCTTACCATGGGTTGTATTCAATTGCGACTGCGGTATTCGACAATCCATCTCGCTCTTGCCAGAGTAGTGGTGCCGCAGTCGCAATCGAAAACAACTCATGGTACGCACACAGGTAATGGTTGGCTTATTGACCTTTTAGGGTTTCTGTTTATTTCAGTATAGATTGTTTCACGAGAGTTGAATTGAATGATTTCACACACAGCTACATAAAGTACTGATTACAAAAAAGTTAATTAATGAAATTTATTATTTAGTCGTATGGCGTACATTCAACAGATACATTCAACTATAAATCTAAATCAACATGAGTCAGCCACGTGATGGCCTCGTCACTGAGGGTGATCAGGTCTTCCGGAGGTCCATCGGCGTAGCGTGTTATGTGAGGCATTCCTCGATAATGTGCTGGATTGTTTGTGCAGCAGCACCACACGTGCAAGCCGGGGGATTCTACCCATCCGCAGCGATGTTTGTAGTAAGCACAGCGACCGTGGCCAGTACGTAGCCTGTTAATCTTGCACCAGTCCCGTCTTGGGAGGTCGGACCCTTTGATTTTGGAACCTGGGATAATTTTGGAGCCCAATTTCCCCGCCATCGCCGAGTTCCAAGACTGCAACCACTCAAGTTTCAGGTCAAAGTTTGAGTCAGCCAGGCTTTTGTATAAACTGTAAGCAGCGTTCCTGGATTTTAAACGGCGATGGGCAGGGTGCAAGAATTCCTCGTAGATTGGTAGGTTCGGGTTTTTCTGAATCTTTCCTGCTTCCCGTATCAAGGCATCTTTCCTTCGCAAGTCAGGTGGGGCGATGCGGGAGAGTACTGGTAGCCAGTGGCAGGGTGTTGATTGTAGCGTGCCAGAGATGAGTCGCATCACCCTATTTAGTTCGACGTCCACTCTAGAGGTGTGGGCACTGCCTAGCCAGACCGGTGCACAGTATTCAGCCGTGGAGTAAACCAAAGACAGCGCGGATGTTCTCAGGACTTCGGCACTAGCTCCCCATGAGGTTCCGCTCAATTTCTGGATGATGTTGATCCGGGTCTGTAGCTTTCGGGCTGTGCTGCTTAGTTGGTGTTTATACGACAAGGAGCGGTCTAGAGTAACGCCTAGGTATTTTGCTTTTTATTAATGAAATGAACGTTAGTGTCAATGAAAATACTACTAGATATATTTTCATTGGTATAAAAACTTTTTAGTCTATTTTACAATTCACTGTATTCACTGTTGCCATCGGTACGAAAAAAGAACAGTGCTTAATTTCAAAATTTCTATCTCATTACAGGACAATGTTGTTGTGTGCTAACTTAACCCTAGTGGGACGACCTATATAACAAATTACGTAGCAAGTAGCCGAATTCTCAATCCTTTTACCAATTATAGTACGATATTTGGGCTGTTTCCACGGAGTTATTAAAGTGAAATACAATTAAAACAGGCATTTTATTACAGGTTTTCGTTCAAAATAATAATTTCTGAATAAAATCTGCACTATTCGAAATATTCGTTTTATTCGAATAATGAGTGTTGTAGTATTCGAATAATATTTATGGCGAATAATTCGAATATTCGAATATTCGAATATTCGAATTGCAAACCCTATATGCAATGCTGCCTTAGTGCCTCGAGCAATGGTGCAATTGCTTAGGGAAGACGGAGACATTTTTGTTGAATTAGAAAAAGAAAGGCGGGATGAAGCTGGTGGATTACCAGCCGTCATTAATGGTGACACTCGTATTTGCAATAATTGTAACTTTTTGATTGTCCGAGACTTACAGACACTGAATGATGACCCCAAAGTTTGCGGTTAAACATTTTACGGCAAACGACTACGCATACTTGTTTTGTATGCAACGGCATTAACAACATTCACAGATTGTCACCGGAGTGTCGGGTTAATATTTTTGCGAAAAGGAACATATATGTGCCGTTTAAGTACGTGTGCTGCAGAGCACACTTCAAAGTGGGTTTTTGCCTGAAGATATTCTAGTGAATCTGAGGTATATAAACAGACCATTTATATTTAATGGAAATGAACTACAAATCTTTTTGAATGCGTTACGTGACGAAATAAATATCAGTGCTCAGCGTCGATACCAAGATGAAAAGGAATTGACAGATGAAGAGTTTAAAGCACTTTCTCCCGTTAATAAAGAAGACTTTATTGATTTATATAATTACTGTGACCGTTTGCCAGTGCATGGTGGACATCGTTATGTGAGCAAGAAAGATCTTTTATGTTTTCTTTGTAAGTTACGGCAAGGTGTTAGTGACGAATTCTTGTGGGTTCTATTCCATTATTCGTCAAGACAAGCGGCAAGCCTAGCTGTTAGTACAGTAAGACAATCTTTAGGGACCCGTTTTATTCGCGAGAATATAGGTTTCGACGCCATAACCAGACAGGACTAACACACGCAACAGATTTTGAGAATCAGTTATATAATCCCGCACCAGACGTTCCAAAAGCTTTAGTGTACAATGACTGTACATATTTAGATATAGAAAAAAGTTGTTGTTTCAAGACTTTGCGATAGTCTTTTTGCACTCACAAAAAGAAGCATTTAGTTAAACCCTCAATGTTGGTTGCCCCTGATGGATATATTTTAGATATTCAAGGGCCTTATTTTTCCAACGCTAACAATAATGATGCCAGAGTTCTCGTGAATGAGTTAGATAATGACTTTGGTGGAATGCGTGAGTGGTTACAGCCACAGGACATCTTCATCGTGGCTACGGAGATGCAATCCCCAGATTACAAGAAGTGGGCATACATACAATAATGCCACCTGTTTTAAGACCTGGTCAAAGTCAATTGACAACTGAAGACGCCAATTATGCACGGATTGTGACAAAAACGCGGTGGATAGTGGAAGCACGTAATGGCCATTAAAAAAAATATGTTTAAATTCTTTGGCTGCGTCATTTCCACATCCCATATTCCGAATTTAAACACATTTCTTTTGATAGCGGGGGCTATAATAAATAAATACTATGGACCTATTACAATGCCAGATGGTAATGTCCAGTTAGCAAATAAAATGCTTCAACGTGTCGAAGATATTAATGTTGTACAGGCAAGTATCGATGCTGAAAATCTTTTACGAAGAAGAGCACGATGGATCCCACTAACTGCGGCACAAATACCGTTGTTTCCACGGTTAGACCTGGCGTATCTGCACTCAGTCACATTTGGGTCATATCAAGTGAAACTGTCTCCAGGATACATTCAAGACAGTACATTGCGTCATATTAACGACTTTGCAGCGGAAGACGAAGACGAGCAAGTTTTTGAAATAGATCAAAACTTCAATGAGCCAGGATTTATCAAAATAAGGGCTACATCAAGATTCCGAAATGCAACATTTTATTATGTGTGGATTGCATTTGATGAAGAGCGACTTATTACAATGAAACAAACAATATGCATAAGTAGCTTTGGGCTTTACCCTTTGTTCGTGAAGTTGAAAGAAGTGACCGCGATGTTTTGTTTTACAAATTCGTGGTATTTTTTTATTTAATCTGGAGTTTAGAATTTTGCTTTCGCATTCATTGTCATTAGTTACTCCTGACATCACAAATCTTCAATTTATAATTCAGCTGTGAATTTAAAGTTATTTTTGTTGATGTTTCGTTATTTTTTGTTTTGTTATTGTTAATGTATGATTAGTGTTACTATTTAACAATGAAGAGAAGTTGGGTTATTTTAGCAACCCGTTTATTAAAGTAGCTATTCAATGTATTTATTATTTGGTTCTTTTCATTTATTACTTACTTAATATTTAAAAGGCCTTACTATTGGAAATAAATTTTAATTCAAAAGTAATGAAACAGAATTAGAGCTATGAATAAAAAACACACGATACATTTTTATTCGTAGCTCTTAGAGACCGCATCGTATCTTCACTCAAGGTCGCGGGCGGACCGAACGGGCGTGTTCTTAAAGTACGTGAAGCCGTGATCACGCCTACACGCATCTACACGGATTCACGTACCCTAATTTCACGTAGCCGAACTTCACGTGCGGAACGGACCAGAAAACCGTAGCAGTGAATCACGAACCCGGGCGTACGGCTACGGGTTCACGAATCACGGACACGACCGCGAGCCCTAATTTAAATATGAATTTATTTACACTGCCTTACGGTAAAACACGTCCGCTCGTTAAGCGCGCGCTTCACAAGTTTTAATTTAATTAAATATTATTTAATTAAATTTAATTTTATTTTATTTTGTTTTATTTTATTTTATTTTACTTTGATATTGATATTGATATTGATATTGATATTGATATTGATATATTTATTTGCATAAAATATGGTATACACGGGTCTTATAAAATATTTGAATCAATCATATTTAACCATGAATGGCATGCAAAATTATACAACTTAAATCTAGAACTACTACTAAAGACCAGTTTTATGTAGAATTTATAATTATCCATCCAACAATCCAATGAATCAAATAAATAAAATAAAAACTAATGTCATATGTCAAATACCCACTACTTCAACATATTATAATCCATTATGTCACTTAAGCCATCCTATGTATAATATAATCATTTTAACAATATAATATAATCATTCCGACAAAAAAAAGGAACGAGAGCCTATGATGGGTTGTGGTTATCCCGGAAGTAGTCATTTAAGGAATAAAAAGTTTTGCTAACGAGCCAGGTGTACAATTTACCCTTAAACTTATTGACTGGTAGACATTTCATGCTCTCTGGTAGATGATTAAATATTTTGACTGACATTGCAAAACAGTTTTTGCCAAATAGTGCTGTTCTTATCCTAGGCAATATTAATCTATCGGGGTGCCTAGTGTTAAAATTACAAATATCTTGCTTTTTGACATAGAAATCAGGATGAGCTTTCACAAAGATACACATTTCCATAATATAAATACATGGGAGCGTTAACAACTTCATCTGCTGAAAGAGAGGCCTGCAGCTAGTTAAATGGTCGACATTACGAATAGCCCGGAGAGATTGTTTTTGCGAGACAAAAGCGTTGTCAAGATATGATGAGTTGCCCCACAGTAACACACCATATCGCAAAGTTGAGGCTACATAAGCATGATAGGCTGTAAGCGCAGTTTTTTCATTCGTTACTTGTGCTAGTCTCCATAAGGCATACCGAAAGCGATCTATTTTAGCACATACTTTGTCTATTTGTGGTTTCCAATTACACTTATCATCTAAAATTATGCCTTAAAATTTCATGTCATTGACTTCATTTAGTATCTCACCGTTATATGTTAGATTTAGATTTGACTTAGTTGCACCTTGATTTATAAATTGCATAAATTTCGTTTTATTAATATTAACAGATAAATTTGTCTTACTTTACTTTATTTTAATAAAAAACGACACTCAAATTTATATGTTGACATTTCAAACCCATCGCATACCAACGGGGGCGATGGTATTTCACATTCGCCACGTTGGATCTTCAAATCGTTGCTTTTTTCGTGATCAGCGACCCGAAAAACCATATAAACGATACCTATGTTGATTTTTTCACTTTTGCACCCCTTTTACCCCTTTCAGGGTTTAAATTCTCAAGAAACCTGAAACACGTGTTTACTCATTTACCTTAAAGAATACTCCGGTGAAGTTTCGGATAATTCTTTAGAACCAGAAAGTTACGTAAAAATTACACTCATATTAATATTTTGGCATTTCAACCCCATCGCATACCAACAGCGGAGATGGTATTCCACATTCGCCACATTGGATCTTCAAATCGTTGCTTTTTTCGTGATCAGCGACCCGAAAAACCATATAAACGATACCCATGTTAATTTTTTCAACTTTTCACCCCTTTTACCCCTTTCAGGGGTTAAATTCTCAAAAAACCTGAAACACGTGTTTACTCATTTACCTTAAAGAATACTCCGGTGAAGTTTCGGATAATTCTTTAGAACCAGAAAGTTACGTAAAAATTACACTCATATTAATATTTTGGCATTTCAACCCCATCGCATACCAACAGCGGAGATGGTATTCCACATTCGCCACATTGTATCTTCAAATCGTTGCTTTTTTCGTGATCAGCGACCCGAAAAACCATATAAACGATACCCATGTTTTTTTCACTTTTGCACCCCTTTTACCCCTTTCAGGGATTAAATTCTCAAGAAACCTGAAACACGTGTTTACTCATTTACCTCAAAGAATACTCCGGTGAAGTTTCGGATAATTCTTTAGAACCAGAAATTTACGTAAAAATGACACTCATATTGATATTTTGGCATTTCAACCCCATCGCATACCAACAGGGGGAGATGGTATTCCACATTCGCCACATTGGATCTTCAAATTGTTGCTTTTTTCGTGATCAGCGATCCGAAAAACCATATAAACGATACCCATGTTAATTTTTTCAACTTTTCACCCCTTTTACCCCTTTCAGGGGTTAAATTCTCAAAAAACCTGAAACACATGTTTACTCGTTTATCTCAAAGAATACTCCTGCGAAGTTTCATATAAAACAGTCTAACTAATCTTGTTTCCCCATACAAACTTTGGACCCCCGTTTCAACCCCTTAGGAGGTGAATTTTGAAAAATCCTTCCTTAGTGCTCGCCTACACCATAAAAGGAACCTACGTGCCAAATTTGAAGTCTATAGGATCAGCCGTTTGGGCTGTGCGTTGATATGTCAGTCAGTCAGTCAGTCAGTCAGCTTCTTCTTTTATATATTTAGATTTTTATCGGCCGACTGGGTATCCAGTTATTTTATCAAATATAGGATAAAGGAACTGGATATATGTCATTTTTCACTCGTCCCGAGTATTGCCAGTTGCCTACGGCTCGCAAGATACCTCGGGACTCATGAAGTAATGACATACTTTCCGCACTAGAAATGTACTATTACAAAGCATGTGCTCGAAAAGTGCATTTTCTGATGGAGCCAAATCGTGCGAAAAGTAGTACTTTGCCGCACTAGTGCGGGAATCGGTTTTCATAGTACTTTTGCCACCCGAACGACGCTTTATATTTATTTACATAGAGGATTACAATAAGGTTGCTTGCTCTTTTGATATATCTAATCATTATTAAATAAACAAGTTTTTCTTGACATCTTTACGACTGTAAAGGTTCGTTTTTAAATGAAAAACACAACATGGTACCTTATACTAAAAACAGTCACAAATTTTAACATAACATAACAGTTACTTTCCTAACTACTCATAACTTTATTTAGAGCTTCGATTCGACTTCCTCGAATATCTATAGATACATCAGTGTTGCGTGGTGCCTGCTTATTGGGTCACCATAAATTGCCATGTGTTCACATAAAAGTTGATTACCTCCTGACCTTGCGAGATTAATGGCTCATCGATCGACAGAAAATACAGTGACGTTTCGAGGGACGAATAGTAATGGCCGATTTAGACTTGTTTCCAAATATGTTCTAGCGCTTCAATTATTTGAGTCACGGTAAATGTACCTATAAAAGTGTGAGTGGCCACCGCCAGAAAAGAGACATTACAAACGGCCAGAAAAGGTACATTATATGGATGTAAGGTACAATATTCTTATCAACAAGCGACAAAGCCGCACCTTTTACTAAAAGCAAGCACATCGTTAAAATGTTTACATTCAATTTAAAGGTTGGTGATGACATTTTAGAAACAAATAAGTTAAGTAAGTTACACTTACTGTATATATTATTTCGAAAATAAATGTTTTATTAAATAAGTTGAAAAGATATATTAAAATCCTTATATCGAGTTACTCACGTCAATAATGTCGAAAAATTCCGTGACATTGTTCATGAGTCATGCGTCTGGCCGCGGCGGCTGCTCTACGCACAGTGCGAGCAGCGCGCGGTGAGGAGAACCCCAGCGCGTGAGCAATGCTGTTTCATTTTCAACGATTTAAAGTGAAATATAACTTAGTATTTTCTTTACAATCGAAGTGAAAAGCAGAGTGTATACCTCAGGCATAAATGCCCATTTTATCCTCGACTACTATATTGATCCTCGTTTGCAATCGTACCAATAAATAGCCTCGGCTAAAATGGGTTACTTTATCGCCTTAATATACAATCTTCTGTTAACAAATAAATAGTGTGACTCATCGGTGTAAATTCACATAAGTTTTCACATAAAATTTAGTAAAATTTGGTAAAAATACACGAACATTAGCCAAGTTTTCTGTTTAGCCAGAAAACTTGGCTAATGTCACTTTTTTACATGAATGAATTATGCATTTACGAGTATAAAGTTTAGTTCTTACTCTATCCAAAAACTATAAAGAGTGCAAACCAATGTATTAGCTTTAAAATAATTATGCGACGTGATGTCACATGATCATACATATAGAATCAGTACTCCACTCACTCTACGATACATATTAAAATACAGGTCTTACATGTAGATACATGTAACATCTGTTTTTTACTTTTGTATGTAATGTAACTATTCTATAGTGAGTAACAGACAGATTAAGTAAGACAACATGGACTAGTTTATTCCTTAGTTACTAGTGCTTATACACATAACGTTCTAAATATAACTGAGTGAGCTATTCTAAATGTAACTATTCTATAGTCAGTAAAAGACAGATTAAGTAAGAGAACATACACTAGTTGATTCCTTAGTTACTAGTGCATAAGCACTAGTAACTAAGGAATCAACTAGTCTATGTCCACTTACTTAATTTGTGTTGTAAAACCTTATGTGTATAAACACATAAGGTTTTAATGTAACTGAGATCGGTGCTTAGTCTAACATCAAGCTATTGCACGCACATAGACAACAGTAGGTAATAATTCTAATAGCAAGGTTAGAATAGATAGAAAGATCATAAAGTTAATCCCGTTAATATTATATTGTAGTGGCGGAGCGTCAAAATATTATTTAGGCAAGCCGGAGCTGATTTGGCCTGTTATATCTTTGAGTCATTTAAAAAAAAATGTGCTAGATTGTCTCGTGCAACGGAAGCCAGCAGGAATCGAGTTCTGTGAACGCCCCGCTACTAATACATAGTTAATATAAAACAATAGCTTGTTTTTTACTTAATTTTGTAGGATAGATCCTGCTTACGTCCCCTGTATCACCGCGGACACCGAAACGAATAGACATAATGTTTTCTCGATGTCAGATAAAGTCAAGACACATGCTTTTCTGAAGAACTGGTCTGATAAATTTTTAATCTCTTCTCTTTTTTTTACACACAGTGCAGTACAGTATATAATCTGGTGTGAGCATTATGCGGTAAATGTAGTTCGTAATAGGGTAAGCGGCAAGTGAGTAAAAGACAGATTACTTAAGAGAACATAGACTCAGTCTTCAGATATACTCACAGGGTGGGCTGGGCGATCTTCCGTCCGTCATTGAGAGCACGAATGCTGACTTGGTACGCATTTCAGACTGGAGTCGCAACTATGGTCTGACAGTGAACCCTTCAAAGACCCAAGCCATTATAATCGGTAGTAACAAATTTATGACGAAAGTTGATTATAATAGTCTCCCTCCGGTTCTCTTTGATGGGATTCTAATACCTTTTTCTAAACAAGTAAGAAACCTGGGTATAATTCTGGATTGTACGTTATCCTGGATTCCCCAAGTGAGCGAGGTGAGCAGGAAGGTGTTCGCTGCAGTAGGATCCCTCAGGCGGCTTCGTAATTTTTTACCTATCGCCACTAAAATTGCGCTTGCTCAAACGTTGCTTCTTCCTATACTGGATTATGCAGACATATCTTATCTTGACCTTACCGAGGAGCAACTAAACAAACTTGAGCGTATTCAAAATCTTTGCATAAGGTTCATTTTTGGGTTACGCAAATATGACCATGTTTCTTGTTTTCGTTCTCAACTCAAGTGGCTCCCTATCCGCTATCGTCGTAACTCCCATATTCTTTCACTTCTCTATAGCATTCTTTTCAACCCTGCAACCCCCTGCTATCTCAAGCAGCGTTTTAGTTATCTCAATTCTCTTCGTTCCTCTCAAAACATGCTTCTGACTGTGCCATCCTCCTCTTCCAAATTTTATAATACTTCTTTCACTTTTCAAGCAACCCGGCTGTGGAACTCTCTCCCTCTTGATATAAGGCGTGCTGAATCTGTTGCTTCTTTCAAATCTCTCCTTAAAAATCACTATTTATCACTTCCTTAGTTCCTGTTCATGTAACTATTGTTTTCCTTTAATTTGACTGTGTAATCTCAGTAATCTGCTATCATCATTTCGCTTAATTAGTTTGTATTTGTATATATGTATTTATATATTTATGTATTTTGGTATGAACATATATATATATATATGTATGTATATGTAATTGTGTGTGTGTGTTTTCTTTTTTTTTGTAGATTTGTTTTTTCTGTTTATGTCATATATTTTGGTTCCCACATAATACTTTTTCCAGTTTTGCACCACCTACTGTATGTATACTTTTCTTAGTGTAGTGTCTCCTCTACCCAAAGGTTGTCTGGAAGAGATCGCTCTTTAGCGATAAGACCGCCTGTTGTTTGCCTCTTTTTCATGTGTAATCTATACCAGTTTGTGTTATTTTTGTTGTTTTGAGGTGCAATAAAGAGTTATTGTATTGTATTGTGTATTGTATTGTATAGACTTATTTATAGTGCTTTTGTACACATAACGTTTTCAATGTAACTGAGTGAGCTATTCTGAATGTAACTTTTCTATAGTGAGTAGCAGACAGATTAAGTAAGACAATATGGACTAGTTTATTCCTTAGTTACAAGTGCTTATACACATAACATTCTAAATGTTACTGAGTGAGCTATTCTGAATGTAACTATTCTATAGTCAGTAAAAGACAGATTAAGTAAGAGAACATACACTAGTTTATTCCTTAGTTACTAGTGCTTATACACATAACGTTATTAATGTAACTGAGATCGGTGCTTAGTCTAACATCAAGCTATTGCATAGTATTTTGTGTCCACAGTGAGATCACTGTGGACACAAAATACCATAACAAAAGTTAAATCCTAAAAATAAAACTAAAAATAACACACAAGCTAACAACTATCATAAACTAATTATACCCCACTCCGGCTCTCACCCCGTCCAAACGTGCCAAATATGCTCGCGGCATTGCCGCGCTGGATGGCAAGCGATATTTGTTGAACAAGGTAGGAGCCGGATCGGGGATCGCCACCTCTGTCACGCAAACGCCGCCCCAGGTCTTTGACGAGCCTTTTAGCCTCCGCACACCACGGCCCAGCAGTTTCCACGGCAACAGCAACAAAATCGTACGGCGGTTCCAAGTTGGCGTATTTGGCATGTTTAACCCTGGCCGCATTCTCCGAGGCCCCACCTGCTATTCTACCGGTGAAAGGGAGATGGGATGGCGCATAAGTACTCACGCAGGTAGCATCCCATAGCAGGCAACGACCTTTCGCCCAAGGAACCAGCGTCAAGCCATCCGGTCGCTTCCCGTCCGAACGGCTTAAGCCCTGAGGCTCCAATATGCAAGGCACATTCGCCGAGACCATTAACCCGCCGAGTTAAATTGCAACGGTTAACACTCACGTATTTTTATCACAATAGGCGTGACATGTGAGAGACATAGGAGTGTTAAAGTTTTTAAAGGGTCGGCAACGCGCATGTAACACCCCTGGAGTTGCAGGCGTCCATAGGCTACGGTGACCGCTTACCATCAGGCGGGCCGTATGCTTGTTTGTCACCGTCGTAGTATTAAAAAAAATGTTTCGACTGCATCGGACAGTCATCGTCGGACAGACAGAGTGGTGTTGTCACTTTCGCGTTGCAATTTAATATCAGTATGACTCACGAAAGTTTAAATTATATTACAAAAGTTATTTAAACACTTTGACAATATTTACAACGATTAGAGACTGAGAGTACAGAGGAAGGTGTAAGAAGTAGTGGATATCTAAATGTTGGGAGGCTGAGTGAGTAGCCCCTTGAATAATAGTCCTTTAGTATGCCTATGTATTAAGATAGGGTGAAAATGTTGTATTTTCGCGCGTTAGTGTACAAAAGTCATATCTCGCACGTCTTTAAACCTATACCGGACTCTTAAACATCTGTCTAATTGCTTGCTTGAATCGACTCAGTGAGTAATAATGACTACAGATACAGATACAGATACAGATATTTATTGGTAAAAACACATTTTACAAGTCAGTTAATAACTATCTAATAACATAATGGAGTTGGCGATTAATGCTTGTACGAGTATAAAAATAGATTCTATAATCTAGTAAAATCATGTTGAGTGTTTATTTTTTATAAACCTAGCCTATATTTACGGAATTGATTATTATTTATTGCTAAAGTTACAATACTAGTCAAGTAAGTACTTACCTTTTAAGTTCCCACGGGACTGGGTACTTACTCAATTTAAAGCAGCATCGTAGTTAAATCTTACTATTAGACATGTTTTTTCACTAACCATCGAATGCATTGAACGCTAGTTGCGTTCAATGCATTGGCCTCAAAGTCAGAGGAATATTAAAGTCCTTGTTAAATTGAGTCAAATGAGCGACCGTAACCGCAATTCAGTCGCGACAGCATGACTGTCGCGATCTTACATAAGTGTCAACATATCACAATATTGCAACATGCCTCAATAAGGACCGGCAATATCGTCAGGTATAAAGTTACGTTAACTCTCTTGTTTGCTTGTTAAATGATAATGCATTGTCTGAATTGACACAAAAAAAGTCATTTCCCAACAATCCTTTCCCTGTGGTACCGAAAGAAACTAATTTCCTCGGACAATGAAGCGAGCCGGTTATTTACGGTAACAATGGCTGGAGTCCTGGTAAAAATACGAATTCCAATCTCATTTCTGTTTGTTTACTTATTGTGCCTTCGCTTCTATTCCGTTCTGCCAATAAGGTAATATTTTAATTAATTTTGCACTAACATTATTAAATTGTTAAATTACTGACTGCGGTTACTACTGACTGAGTTCAAAACAGTTACAGTTTACAACGCGTTGGATTGGAGCCTGGCCTTCAGATCTGTTTGATTTCTTTTCTAATAATTAAATTATTTACGAAACCTTTTGATCATATTGAAGAAAATTAGATACAACTTATTGTTAAGGGATTCCATTTTTTGGTAGGTAAGGAAAATAGCTCCGTAGAAATAAAGGGAAATAATGGGGAAGAAGGAATTGGAATTAAGTTGCACAAGCTGATTACACTTTTCAAAATGTACGTGATACCACCTCGAGACGCAGCGAATATAATGTCGTGGCCAGATACTTAGGGACGAGATTTTTTTTCTCAAACAAATGCCTACAAATAGGTAGGACTTTGCGAATTTGATGATAATTCAAAAAGTAATAGACCATTTTTTTAATAACAATACAATTTATCCATTAGATAAGTTATACTTGAATGCATTGCAAAACTCCTTAAAATACCTCATTTTAAAAATATGGATGAACAAACTTAATTAGGAGCAAATGTATGAATATGTTCCTAAGTAAGTTGAAGTATTATAATTATTTGATCGTCCTTATTTTTAAAATAACTATGATATTGATCAAACTAGAAAGAGCTCAGAGACCCATGTTAAAGGTCATGACTTGCAGACCATATAGAAATCCAACGAGAATTATGCGAACAATCTCAACTGCTCTCTGTCAGGCTATTATATATAACTAGCTGTTGCCCGCGACTTTGTGCGCATAGAGTCAAATTTTGTTTGCAATTATTTTAACACCTAATAAAATACTTATTTAGAGTACTATAAAAATCCTGTTGCTTTTAATATTGTGTTAATTATACGTTTATTTTCAACCTTTTTTGCCCGTTAGGGGATGAATATCAATAAACGCTGAAATGTGTTTTCTCGTTACACAATAAGCCGTTAATAAACAAAGTATCAAGATTCTCACTTAAAAAACCACACAAGCTCCTTACAGTCTTTCATCCCGTTTTAACCCATTTAAGTGATGCATTTCGGAACTCTATGAAATCGCTTTTCATGTATTTTAATAAGAAATCTGAACACAAAGTTTTAAGTCGCTAATATAAATTTAACGCCATCCCTCATACAAATATTACACTTTCTTGACTTTGCTGTAATACAAATTTTCAACCCCTTTTGGGAAGTATATTAATAAACGCTGAAATAAGAGTCTGGAAGGGTCGAGTAAATATGATTTATATGCGTATATTTTTGCTTAAAGGAAGTACGAGCAACGCTGAAATTAGTTTTCTTATTACACAATATGCAGTCAAAAGATGAATTTTCAAGACTCTTACATTTAAGTAGGTACGCAATCTTAGTCTTATGAACCCTTTAGGGGATGAATTTTCCAAAAATGTTTCTTAATTAGTGTGCTCATTTATTTATTTAAACTTTATTGCAAAATGTACAAATGACGGACTTAATGCCCAATAACATTCTCTACCAGTCAACCATAGGGCTAAACAGAGACGTGAATAAAATGGTGCAAAGGGAAAATTAAGGTAATAATATCGAAATAATTGCAAAGCCAACTGAAGAACATTATATACTGGGTGTTTTCTGTAACAGGAGCAATAAATTTAATCGTAGGCAGTACTCCCTAAACTGAACAACGTTTGTTCAGCGACTTTTAAAAATACCGTTTTATTTGATTTTTATTACACTTTAAAGTTTGTTAGAAGACGCAATGTACTGCGAATTTTGTTAATTTTGAACTATGACAAGAGACGTCAATTAGGCTGATATCAACGTACATTGAAAATACTATTTAGTTTGTATGAAAAAGTGAAAACCTACTGAATACATAATTTTTAAAAGTCTTGAACAAAAGTTGTTAGGTTTGAGGAGTACTGCCTAAGATTAAATTTATTGCTCCTGTTACAGGAAACAACCTGTATATTATCTATATATATATTACGCGAGCCCGATATTTGTAGATGCCATCAGATCCACAGTTATGGTCCGATGTTGATAAATTATAGGTCATTAGATTCGTCTTATCGTGGAGAGTTGCAATAAGCTCTTGGTTTTTTCATTTTTCTTACGAAAGATGCCTAAAAATCAATTTTAAGGTAATACCTTGCGCTAGGCAACCAGTACCAGCCTAGCATGACCTCCAGTCAAGATGACATAACAAAATAACATTAATTCAAATTAAACCTGTAGCAAGTTGTTAAGCATGAGAAAATATTAATTTTGAGTCGGCTATATAATCCATAACACTTAAAATAGTTACTAAAATACACGAAATGTACATTTACCAATTTGTTTACAAAAAAATGACAACGTCATTATTGGATGAGTCAACGTCTGACTTACTTTTTATTGGGGCATATTAAATAGTTTTCATATATAAACTCTTGCGTAGGATTATAGCATAGACTTGAGGGCGTAGACGTAATACATATCAAGGCGGTTTAATTTGAACTTCACTATCATTTCTCTTACTCTTTTGTCAGTTACTATTCGAATGAGACGGAAAACACGGAATTTAAAATCTGGAATATTGTGGTAGGTCGTTATTCCGAATTATTTTCTTTAATTTTAGGACTTTTTTTTTAAGTTTACCTTTACCTTTTTTTAAATATAGTAAGTGCTGGTTTTTTTATAACCAGAACCACGAGTACTATCGATTTGAAAAAAGAAAAATGGCATCCCGTTTATTTGGTCAGGTTCGTCACGCATTTTTTCATATATTTGGTTAGGACCATGACGAAACTGAACCATTTTTTTGTATGGAAAATTGAGGCCCATTATCTCGAAAAAAGGTACACTTTTGAAAAAATTGCCCTTAAATAAAATAAAAATACTTGGTCCTATTTTCAATTAAAAAAAACAATTTATCGATTCCAATTATCATACCATTGTCAATGATATGTCAGTCTATTTTTGATGTGTTGATGTGGTTATTTGTTGCCTGCTTATTTATGTGTAATGCCTAAAATAACGAAAGAAGCAGACTTTGGTAAGCATTGCCATATTTAACTGCAGTGCGTGGATGCTTTGGCGAGCTCTACGAAAAGAGTGTAAGTATCTATTTTTTGTTATTGAAATAAATAAAATTGTTTTTAACCGATTTCAAAAAAAATGGTTTGTCATTTCGTTGGAATGGAACCAGATTTTTGCGTATTCACCGATTACCTACTCCTTTAATCGGGAACCGATTTTCAAAATTATGATTATTCGGAGGTGGTGACATTGTCACCAAATCGAGGGAACTCCAAAACTTTTAAAGGCATTCCTATAGTGATTTCAGTATTTTTAAAATTTCCATACCAGTTCTTCTATTCCGCGACAACCATCACTCGATCTGCACCTATAGCATAACATACGTTCTCGCGCGCGAGTCCATACTCCATACATCGTGAGGGTCAGAGTGGCGGGTGAATCTAAACAAATATAAGAAAGTATTATACCAAAATTTAGTACCTAATTGCTACTATTTAGTACCTCCGTTAAAATAATTAGTACCCCCGCGTAATTAAAGTTATTACGAAGATCAGTTATAACCGCCAATCTGACAGTCAGGGTGGCGGGTGTATTTTAGTTTGCAATGATCCCATGGATTTTTAGTGGATGTTATCAACTTAAAATTTAGTAACTAATTGCTACTTTCATAATCAAAAAGAATATCTGCATTTTCATTTGTGGTTTCCGAGTTTTTACATTTTAAAACATGTAAACTCTACAGATGCCGTACGGCGAACAGGTATTAACAGACGATCAAACCTGCATCTTACCAGAACAAGGTCACGGTTTGGTACGGACGTATGTTGGGCTTATACGTTTTCTCTAGGGACAAAATGTAAAAAACTCAGAAACCACAACTGAAAACATAGATATACATTATGAAGGTACCAATTAGGTACTAAATTTTTAATTGATAACATCCTCTAAAAACCCAAGGGATCATTGCAAACTAAAATACACGAGACAACACAACAGATTTTCGTAATAAGTTTAATTACGTGGAGGTAATAATAGTTTTAACAGAGGTACTAAATAGTTGCAATTAGGTACTAAATTTTGGTATATTACTTTCATATATTTATTTAGATACACCCGCCATTCTGACTCTCACCATACATCGGTCGTGGCTTAATGTATGGCGTTGTTGTTTTTGTAAACAACCCTTCAATTGCGATTATAAATGATCAGTTAACAGAGTTGGCGATAGTAAAGTCGAGGGTCTATCAGATAATCGGAGTAAACGAGGAGGCCAATCATATCTGATGGTGACATTGGTGACTGTCAGATATTGATAACAGATTTTTAACTTATCTTTTCTTGATGCAGCGCAGGTTGTGATATAACATTTGAGCAATAAACTCTACTTGTAAAAGTACCGTAAAATGGGGTGAGTTGGGACGAATTCGAAGTTCAAGCGTCATTTTTTTTTTATTTTTGTACCTATATGGCACATTAATATACACATTTAGATAAACATAAACTTATCCGGCTATTGGAAATTGTTTTTTTTAATTACCTATTGTTACATTTGATAATTTTGACGATATTTACAAAATTCCATCTCATCCCGTGGTAAAAGCACTTTGGGGAGATTTGACAATTGCTAAGATTGGCACAAAAAAGTTCCATTGTAACAAATTGACAACTCTAGCCTAGAATGAGAATGACATTTTTATTGGTAAAATTTACAAATTTCACAAGTCGTTTCTTATATATATGTACATGTACTTAATGGAGATTAAAGCCTTTTTTAAGTAACATTATTATTATATTTATATTATTACATAATTTATAATTGCACATTCATTGGATTTATGGTAAAAATCCGTCCTCAGCCCTTTGCCATCTCTCTTCTCCCCATTCATAACCCAACTGCCCTCGCAAATTCTACTCACCCCATTTACGGTAGCGAACCAAATTTTAAATGCTTTATTTTGTATTCTGGCATGTGAATAAACGACTATGACTATGTCTATTTAATAAAGCAAGCATATATTATAATATACGATACCCGCAGCAGCCTTAGCAGTAATCAATCGCATATTTCGGGATATTACGATAAATGAAGATAGACGACGATAACTATTTACAGGAAAAGGCAAGTGAGACTTTATTTTAGGATATTTATGACAGGGAAAGGAAGCGATTTTTAAGGCATGATTCCAATAAAAGCTGTTTTTTTTAAAGGTAAATTTACAATATAGGAAAAACTTCTTATCGATAAAACGGTTCCTTTTCTGTTTCTCTGTGATTATTACCATATTCTAGCGGCGTCTTGACGCCGCAACGGGTCTCTAGTTATATATAATACACAGATAAAATAATATAATATACTACTTACTACATATTTCCAACATGCACACTATACAATAATGATGGACACTATGGAAACTCTGCTTTCAGCAGGTTCTTGCGCAGCATCCGCTTAAACGCACTCTTACTTGAGGCTTGTCTTATATGTATAAAGAGGAAGCGAATTCCAATAACGACTTGCCTGGATGGCGTAGGAACTACCCATGAAACCAGTACGGTGAGCAGGAATCTTAAGTTAGTAAGTACGCAGCTCACACCCTGGCCGAGGCAGGGGTTTCAAACATGAACATACTTTTTAGGTATCCAGGAGTAGAAGGTTCAAACAGAATAGAAAAAAGAGTGCTTACAATCCTGAGGACTCTCCGGCGACGGGTGGAAATCCAGTTAAGTTGAGGCCGGTAAAAGGAAACGTGATCGTATTTACGGAGCCCGAAGATGAATCTTATGCCATTGTTGTGCAGACGTTGAGCAGGTGTTGTAGCCAAATGTAATTGACCACATAAATTATTTTTCTTATATGTTGATAAGAAATCTAAATACAATACTATTCTCTCACTAAATATTTTACGCCATCCCTTTACAAACTTTCAACAACGTTTTTAACCCTTTACGGGTTGAATTTTCTAAAACTGATTCTTATTAAATCGTGCTCGTTATTTAAATACCCTGATGTGCAAATTTCAACTTTCTAGCATCACTTGTTTTGACTCTACGTTATTACTACTTAAATATCAACCCATTTTTATCTCCTTTGGGGATGAATATCAGTGCTGTAATGAACCCATTTTGATCCGCTTTAAGGGATGAATTTCTCAAACCCTGAAATTACTTTTCTTGTACCTATTTTATTAGGTATAGTAAGTATAGACAAAGTTTCAAGTCACTAACTTAAAATTTGACGCCATTCCCATACAAACGTTCAACCCCCTTTATAACCCTTTAGGGGTTGAATTTTTCAAAATCGTTTGTTATTACTTGTACGCACTATAAATGTAACCTCATGTGCAAATTTCAACCTTCTAACTTCAGAAGATTCGGCTCTGCGTTGATTAGTCAGTAAGTGAGTGATCATTCAGGATACCCGCATTTATATGTCGGAGAGATGCCATCTATCGGAGGGCATGGTATAACTAGTGGCACCACCTAGAGGCGTGCTAGCACACTATTACGTTGAGTAATTGATTAGTTTCGATTGCGAGTAAAGAAACGTCAGGTAATACCTGGGTGAAATCAGAGATGGCGTTACGGGCCTTCCAACTTGACAGCTACTGGTTAGGAAGGGCGGGAGTAGGTCGGACGAGCGGCCATTACGGTTGAGACGGTTGAGCAGAGCCGTTGTGTGCGTGACGTCATCTCTGGGATCACCACGTTTCCTTGTTATTTCTTTGTATCCGTTTAAATCAGAGCGATCACGTGTTATTTTGAAGTTAAATCATTGTAACTAATTAAAACCGATTATCAGCTATTACGACGCGTTGTCATTTAATCGCCCCGTGCGAATTTCATCCAAATGAACCTCGATGTGAACATACCTTCGGAAAAAGACCGTGCCGTTAGCCCCGTGCTGCCATCAAGCCGGAGCAAGTTTGTTTACATCTTTGTCATCAGAAGTTGGATAAAGACTTCACAACCCACACGAGTGTCGCGAGGTGAAACGTACCACGTGCTTTATTTTTGGTGAGGTTGAATCATTGTTTTTATTGTTATTGTGGTTATTTCTGAGTTTGGTTACATTCCATAGCATTGTATTGAGTTGACTCCTGAAATCCTGAGATTATAAACTTTGTTTACATTAGTTTTGCTTGCTAAAAGTTACATTTGGATTATTTTACCTTAAGTTGTCATTTTTGCACAAAAAGAAAATGAATCAGTTGTTAGTTGTTGCCTAGCCTGATTACGTACTTTGTGTAGAAAGGATTACATCAAAACTTTGGTAGACAAACCATTGTCACAGAAAACCAATCATTGTGTTCTTACGGTGTATAGATTATAAACGTGTTCTGTGCTGGTGAAATTTACGTTACAGTTGGTGGGATACAGCACCACAACTGACAGTATGCGGTAAATGCGGCCGTTGTTGTGCTATTGCGTTGGAAGGTGCTGGCCATGGCTGTCGAGCAGACCTGCTAGGATTGAAGATGCTAGCAGGAGAACAAAGGAAATAAAAGGACAGGTTTCGTTCCATGAATTGTTTTATTGAAAAAAATAAGAGATGGTTAACAATAGTACAAAATATTGCAGAGTTTGGTTTCGTATGTCACTAAAGTTGTTCTATTTCAAGATTAGTTTGCTGATGAAACAAGCTGTTGTTTGTTTTTTTTTTTTTTTTTTTTGTTGAAAGTATCAAATTTAATCAAAGATAAAGATATTGATTATTTAATTGGAAGGTAGTTACTCCGCAGCTGAACGTATTTGATACAGTGAATAAACGAGTGGGGACACTCTCAAAATATTTTAGTGGTGAAACTGATGCAATACAATTCGATGATTTCAGTCGGCTATGATGAACTTCGAACGACTTCGAGCTCCCAGCCTGCTGCTGGATTTCACCTTCGTGTCCCATTAGCGCAACGTAAGCTGAGGCGACTGAGAGCAATGCTGAATCGTTGCTGCACATACGGCAACAACCCACACTGTGCGTCCACAATCACAGTTGTTTATCTGGTGAGCAGTTCACGTTTTATTGGGATGTTGTGGAGCACTGGTGTGATCACGTACTTAGAGAATCTGTTTCTTTGAGTTTGACAGAGAGAATGGTCTAGTTCGTTTCTGTTGTATTTTTCTGTGAGTCGTGTTGATAGTTTCATTTGGGTTTGAAACGACTGTTAAAAAACACCGATGGTTTTACGTGATCATCATTGACAACCAAAACATGTTTAAAAGTTAAAAGAAGTTTAGTTTGAGATGGCAGTTCAATTGTTTTGATTCACTTGCAAGAAGTTGAAGCTATTGTCTCACTTTCAATAATTTGAAGGTAGGTTGTTGAAATTGACTGCATACTATTCAAATAGGTAGTTTAAGTGGGTAGCAGTTTTAAACGAGAAGTAAGGGCCTTGGTAGAAGTTAATTTGTTTACAAAGAAGTGTAGGACAAAATTGGTAATTTCACAGATTTGAGATTTTTTTATCGTGAACGTAATTATCTTGTAAATGGTCTCAGAGTAGCCGGAGCATGATGTGAGAGATGCAATTTGACTGCTTTTTATGTGCAGTATACTCTGCGACGAGGAACATCCATGTGGCTGAGATGGCAAGTACCTCTGTCGATTAGTTAAGGAAAATGCCGGAGGATCACGTACCATTTGAATTAAAAGTAAACGAGTGTAATATTGACATAGAGGTTCTCAGTTCGGCTGGTCAGACCGTACCAGAGGCTTCACCGTAGCTGTAGCTCGTTAAAAGTCTGTATCTGCTAGCTGCAGTCGTTGCGGTAACGTAGTCCGTGGGTAAGTGGTGCGAGGGAAGCTCTGGCGGGGGATCCCGTGGGGATGCGCGTAAGAGTGATTATGTGATAACCGTTATACCTAGGCCATGAATGAGATTCCTTGTGTTTGTACGATTTGATGTTTTTAATATCTTATATAGTGAACGATAGTTAAATATTGGTACTTGGTTGTTTTTGGATTCTAGAACTAAATACTATGAATCAGGAGAATAAAGTTTTGAACTTTAATGAAATTAAAACTTTGAATAACGAAGTTTCTTTGAGATGAAGTCAGGTATGATCGAGCGGTGTACTTTGCTTTGTTTTTATTGTTGCAGAGTAGAACACACGAGGCGGTGTCGGAGACAGGAGTCATTCGTACGAGACTTCGATTGACTACGAAACGCTAGCGTTGCGGTGGCCGTGTGGCGAACTACTTTGACAGCGTTTATTAATTTCATTAACGGAAACGGAAACTTCAAGTAGTTAACTTGGGTGTGGTCGGTGTGAGGTTGGCAGCACTGTTGTTAAGTTGGTAGACCTATCAGTTGAACTGACTTCCGATTGTGAATTCCCGTGGTGGGAGGTAAAAAGCAGCGCGCAAGCGGAGCGCGAATCGGTACTGATTATTCTTTATTCGACCGTCTTAGAGAACGGACTAACCTCGCACAGACAACACCACGTTTCCTTAGTTTGGTTATAAAATAAATCCGTCTAGATCGTTGCAATCTTAGTGCTTTTAGATTACTAGTAGGTGCGAATAACTGAATACAATGCCTTAGGTTGTAATCTGTAATGATTGTGTTATAATCTAAAGTGATACGTGTGCTTTGTTCGTAATTTAATCTACCCGAGTAATAATAGAGTATTTTAATCGAATGTGCCATGCTGTTAACTGTATTACATGATGGTGGTGTAATCTGAGTATTCCATTACTTTTGGAGGTAAAGAGCAGATGATCTGCGGATTCTTAGAAACTATTTTAAAATTGCCTTTTTTTAAATCCATAAGTAATGAAGGTTGCTGAAAAGCGAGTGGTATTCCATTACCTGGGAAGTAATGATGTGAGTTCCTACAAGCCTGATTAAGGTTGTAGACGGTTGAAGTGTTCCTACAGTTATACTGTAGAAGGAGTTCCTACAGTTACACTGTAGAAGGAGTTCCTACAGTTACACTGTAGAAGGAGTTCCTACAAGCCAAAATTAGGTTGTAGACGTTTAGAGTGTGCCTATAGATGATTGTGAGCTCACAATGGTGTGTTAAATGTATCGTGTGATTATTTGAATAACATTATATTTTCTGTAACTGATTGTTATCCCCAATACCATCTGAGGTAGAAGAATTCAATGAGTCTGATCCCGAGTAATAATAATACAATGTTCTGCTAAAATTGTGTATGTAAGTTGTGTGATGATATGAGTATTCCATTACGTTTGGAAAGTAAGGATGAGCACATAATGTGCTATGACTTGTTGATTAGCCTGTTCATATCAATGTAAGTCATGTTGAAGTATGGCCTGACTAGTCCCAAAGTAATGATGGTTGCTATAAATCATGTGGTGTTCCATTACTATATTGGTAATGATGGATAATCGAGTGCCTACAGTGAAACTGTAGAAGGTGTTCCTACGAGTCTATATAGGCTGTAGACGGTGAAAGCGCGCCTATAGATGTTTGTAAACTATCGATAGTGTGTTATAACTGTGTTGTATGATGATTAAAATAAAATGTGGTTTCTGTCCTTTCATTAAGGTCAGAATGGGCCGAGCGTTCAGATTTGCTTTGTGTCCTTCTGTGTAGGCAAGTCACCCGAGGACGTGTGACGAGCAGGATGGCCGTGTCGGAGAGATGCCATCTATCGGAGGGCATGGTATAACTAGTGGCACCACCTAGAGGCGTGCTAGCACACTATTACGTTGAGTAATTGATTAGTTTCGATTGCGAGTAAAGAAACGTCAGGTAATACCTGGGTGAAATCAGAGATGGCGTTACGGGCCTTCCAACTTGACAGCTACTGGTTAGGAAGGGCGGGAGTAGGTCGGACGAGCGGCCATTACGGTTGAGACGGTTGAGCAGAGCCGTTGTGTGCGTGACGTCATCTCTGGGATCACCACGTTTCCTTGTTATTTCTTTGTATCCGTTTAAATCAGAGCGATCACGTGTTATTTTGAAGTTAAATCATTGTAACTAATTAAAACCGATTATCAGCTATTACGACGCGTTGTCATTTAATCGCCCCGTGCGAATTTCATCCAAATGAACCTCGATGTGAACATACCTTCGGAAAAAGACCGTGCCGTTAGCCCCGTGCTGCCATCAAGCCGGAGCAAGTTTGTTTACATCTTTGTCATATATAATATATAGATAGTTAATGTTAAGCAGCACAAGTTGACCTCTTATGATCAAAATAAAATCACAAGTAAGCGTTCAATGACAAATGTATGTGCTCCATGTAAATGCAGACTAAAATAATACAGGTTTTTACCTTGCTCAGACGTCAGGGGCTTCAACAATTATTTTGATGATACTTGTGTTTCTGGAATATATATTTATATACTGGGTACCCACCCAGTATAAAATTAATATAATTATATTAATAAAAGTAAAAAATTTGACACTGACAGTTGTCAACGAATGTTTAACGCGAGTGTGTTTGCATTACATTGCGGGCCGAATTATTTTCTATGGATAAAATTTTAATTGCAATTCCATTTAAAAGTTACCTAATTACATTTCTTATGTCCTATCAGTCCTATACTAACCCCTGTTAAGAGATTCGCCCGTATTTGATTTACACACTGTATATTTTTTCAGCTCAATGCCTAAGAAAGGTTATATTTTTACGCCATTTGACGTAACGTTATGCGGTGTATGATTCATCTTCGTTGTTCGAGTACCATAGGACATAAAAAAGTTGCTAGCGAAGCCTGCCCGCCGCCGGGTTTATCAATTTCCTTATTAGGACATTAAGGAGGATAGCCCACTTTTTTGTCTACTTCAGTCTTGCCTACATTATTAATAATGTATCTGGTTGCAGTAATGTTTATTGAATATGAAAGTTTTACTAGTCAGATTCTTCACTCTCATGACATTATACAATTTACATACAACATATTTCAGACTGAGCGAGTACTCGATCTACCATGAAGATCTTAACGAACATGCAGTTCCTGAACAAAGTAACGTTGGAACGTACTCGTAAGTGAGAACACTAGAACTTTCAAGCTTGCACCAGTTCTGTAGATATGCTCGAGATTTACATGAAAATTAAATTGAAGAAACCAAGCACCTAAGTTATACAGACGGGGGTCTGATTACAAGTAATGATAACGTCATTTCTGTCACCACTAACTTCGCCTTGGTTTCCTTTCCTATGACCTAGTTTCGACAGAGAGTAAGAGGTGAATTCCAACTGTGCCGGTGGCTTTGCCTGCCATCGATTTTAGGAATATCAAATCAAAAGTCAAAGTAACATTGGGTTAAAAATCGTGTTCAGTTTTAAGTTTGACATAATTTAGTTACTATTTATGGCGAGTTTGTAAAAAAACAATCCCTATTTGGAAGTCTAATACAGATTTAATAAGTAAAATCGTTTTCATATGTTATACTCTGAAAGTGGGTCATTGTTAACCTATGAAGCGGATGGAAAATAACTCTTTTATGAGGGTCCGAGAGGTTCATTTTATAAATATAAGGTGGAAATTGTGAGAAATGGCCGCCATCTTGAATTTCTTCATTTTTGATCCGATCCCGACAAAAATCGATATCTGCGGATCCTAGAGGTTATTTATAACGTTATAATCTGAGGTCAAAATTGCGAAAAACGGCCGCCATCTTTAATCTATTCAGTTTTAGTGTTGGGTACTTAGGTATTCTCAATGTCTATTTGAGCATTGAATAACTGCTCTAAAGTGTAGACGGTTTTAATGTACCTATTAGACATTTCAGTAAAATAAGCTAAATGCCTATGCTATGCCTTCATGTGTATTTGATTTGAACGTACGAGTATATATACCTACGCTAGAAGACTCTCAGTCGCCGTTGTTAGGGTTCGGTAGCCAAAATGACAAAAACAGCACCTTTGTAGAAATCGAAATACCGTCATAATTCTATTCTAACAACTCTTTTAGATTTTAAAATCAGGTTCATAAAAACGTGTCCTTTTAATCCAGACATAAACAGCACCTTTGTAGAAACCGAAATACCGTCATAATTATATTCTAACAACTCTTTTACATTTTAAAATCAGGTTCATAAAAACGTGTCCTTTTAATCCAGACATACCTAGTTGTTGTAAGACGCTGCATATGAACGATAATGTAAAATTTAAACATGAGCGGACCAAAAATAAGGATAAGTACCTAATCATCTCGCGATTTTTATCACAATCGGATGAAAACTGAAGAAATTAAAGATGACGGACATTTCTTGCAATTTTGACCTGATTCTATATAAAGAACCTCTAGGATCCTCAGATATCGATTTTTATTACGATCGGATGAAAACTGAAGAAATTCAAGATGGCGGCCGTTTTACGCAATTATGTCCTCAGATTCGTTATAAAGAACCTCTTGGATCTTCAGATATCGATTTTTGTTAGGATCGGATCAAAAATGAATAAATTCAAGATGGCGGCCATTTCTCGCAATTTTTACCTCATATTTATTATAATGAACCTGTCGGACCCTCAGATATCAATTATCATCACGATAGGATGAAAACTGAAGATATTCAAGATGGCGGCAAGTTTCTGGCAATTTGAACCTTAGATTCGTTATAAAGAACCTGTTGTATCCCTAGATACCGATTTTT
Organism: Lathronympha strigana; assembly: GCA_949128165.1. NCBI lineage: Eukaryota > Metazoa > Arthropoda > Insecta > Lepidoptera > Tortricidae > Lathronympha > Lathronympha strigana. The sequence continues at coordinate 26,828,127 of OX421901.1, read as the reverse complement.
TTCAAGATCGGATCAAAACTGAAGTAATTCAAGATGATGGCCGTATCTCGCAATTTTGACCTTAGGTTCATCATAAAGAACCTGTCGGATCCTCAAATATCGATTTTTACCACAATCGGCTGAACACTGAAGAAATTCCAGATGGTGGTCGTTTCTGGCAATTTGGACTTCAGGTTCATTGTGAAGAACTGGAAAGATTAATAGGCTATATGCACTTGAAATAGATAAGGCTTATATTTTTTTCTCAGAAACTATGTTGGTTCAGCATTATATCCCTATCAAAATTTCTTAATTTTATTTTATTTTAGCTGTGAAAATAATTATTGAAAAGTGCAAAAAAAATTGTGAAATTACAAACGGTTAAAACGCTGTCACGTCGAGTGTGACGTCATTGGATAGGTGCGTCTGTACACCAAACATTCGAGAAGCCAAGAACGCGAATGAACAGAGCGCCGCTCTGTAATCTCGCGTCTCGGTTTCTCAAATGTTTGGTGTACAGCCGGCACAGAAGCACTAGTATCCAGATCATTAAAAAAAAGCGTGCGAATCGTGAATCGTCTGTGTCAAATTGTATACATGTCGTCGTATGGAATTTCCTTCATAAGAAATCTAGTGTTTCTCGTTCTGCTACTCATATTTTTGCATTTTGGCACAATCCAATACATATCCCATCTTTAAAGCGGTTTTATGACTTGTAGTTGTATGTCGTTTTCCACTGTAAATGTAAACACAATTGGCTGAACAATACAAGACTAATTAAATAATAAACAATTTTTAGGTTATGTTGGCCGGTCAAACACGTTCATAAATCATAATCTTAATTCACATCAATTGATCTGAGAAATGTATTATATCTGAAAAAATCAGGATACGTGTAAGCAATATCTAAATTGTACGTAATTTTATGCATTATTAATTCACAATATGAATTACAATTATGCATCGTAATCTGATTCAGACTGTGTGCCGGCCTTAGATGAACAATGACGTCACAGCTCAGCTTGTCGGAATGGCGGGCGTTTCAAACGCCCGTTTTTATTTGGAGTTTTTGAAAGAAGATTTATCTATTAAATTTTAGTTATTATGCGCTGAAAATTATTTTACAGTATTTTTATGATAAAAGCTATCATCCAACAGTATTTAAAAAAATAGTGAATATTCCCTATTGTGTTGGGGAAATAAGCCGGCGTTTGCGGGAGAGAGGTGGTGATCGTCGCTCTGGGTGGTACTTGGTTCAACAGGTCTCCATAGCAGTTCAGCGAGGGAATGCTGCAGGCATTATGGGGACCTTTGAGCCGGGTACGATGCAAGGTAGGTTATTTTAGGCTTAGGATTATTTTTACCATAGACAACGTTGAAGAACTTCTCGGGTCTTCAGATATTGCTTTTTATCACGAGCGGATCAAAACTAAAGAAATTCAAGATGGCGGCCTTTTCTAACATAAACAGTAAATATACATATGTTGAAATCAGATCCAACGTTTCCTTTTGTGACCCCCGGGTCAAATCACCAAATTGGTAAAAAAATACTAAATATCTTCCGCATTGTTTTTGACAACCCTGAGCCTCAAGCGCGATTACCTAGCCGAGCCGCTGGCCGTGTAGGTTGTATGAAGTTAACCCACTGTATAGAATACATGCCTACGCTATGACATTAGTAAACCATACGTTTACCACGTACTTTATGATTATGACTTATGGTCACCCTAAGTAGAAAGAGATGTAACATATACTACGTAAGTAACATATACTACATATACTATGACGACCGGTTGGCGCAGTTGGTAGTGACCCTGCCTGCTAAGCCGATGGTCCTGGGTTCGAATCCCGGTATGGGCATTTATTTGTGTGATGAACACAGATATTTGTTCCTGAGTCATGGATGTTTTCTATGTATTTATGTATTTGTATATTACATATATCGTTGTCTGAGTACCCGTAACACAAGCCTTCTTGAGCTTACTGCGGGACTTAGTCAATTTGTGTAAGAATGTCCTATAATATTTATTTTTTTATTTTTTTAAGTCTTACTATTTCATGTGGACGGGCATTTTCAAAAAAAGGGAAATGGAAATGGTTGAATTTTCCCTTTTTTTAACATGGAAAGTTTTGGGTCTTTTACCAGAATCACGAGTACCTACTATTGATTTAAAAAAAGAGTGTCCCTTGTTTTTGGTCAGTCTCGTAACGCATTTTTTCATACATTTTCTATAGGCCGTTACGAAACTGACAATTTTTTAAATGGAAAATCGTGGACGCATTTTCTTTAAAATGATGCTTTTTTTTTCTGAAAACGCCCGGACACTTTTGTAGTCCTATTGCTCAATTAATCCGAATTAGTTCAGATCCGTGATTATAATATAACATTGAGGTGGAATCTGGGCTGCGTATGTATGAGCCTAGCTACCACCTTGATGTATAAGGGTGAAAAAATGAGAAAATGCTTAATATTAATTTATTTGAGTCGGGGTTGATTACGGTGTATACAGGAAAAGTCGCACGGCGATTTATAGAATTTGATTTATTATCGCAATAAGAGGCCTAACTACGAGTTCACGATTCCGTCTAAAGGTAGCTTTAGGATCTAGGACAAACCTCAAAACCTAGATCGAACCGGGCCTAGCTTGAATCTCTTGAACTAAGCTAGCTTCTAAGATACGATAACCATTATTAGTCAATACAACTTAATAAATAGAATTTCCAAGACAATATACAGATGTTTGTGGGGAACACACAATCTAAAATAAATGTATTGGCAGATGTCATGTTATGAGCAATACATTGTTTCAAATTAAATTAAATGATTTGTTTTTATTCTTATTTCATAAATCTGGGAATTGAACCCATAACAAAGAGCAAAGTTTCACTTCTGTTACATACAACGAGAGTCGAACTCGTTTAAGTTATTCTACAATTAAACATGTGTTTAATTGTAGCTTCATCCAAAATTTACAAGACAGATTTCACACAGAGAAACACTATTTACAGGTGTCGTCAAAAATAACAGAACTCACTCGTCAACGTGTGAGATTACAACAGAGTTCAACTAAAGAGGGATAGTGAAATATTCAAATTTCATTAATGAGGGGCACAAGAATTAACAGCACTCGTAATATTCTTCACAAACTTAATAATACCTGATTATGGGGTTTATTCAGGGCACGGGAGTTGAACCCGTGTTCTACATTTAATAACAAAGTACTTAACTGGATCAAGCTGCTGGACTCTGGCACTGACTTTAATATATTCTTTATTTAGTTTAAACAATAAAATGCAAACTGACAATCGTAATCTTCCCGTCGTTGCGCCGCCTTCCCCGTCCTCGATCGAACCCAGTGTTTTTCGCTTTACCGTCGCTACTCCTCAAACCTTCATATAACTGCATTTTATTTTTACTTAAAGCTAATATAGACTTTATTACAATAATTATAAAGAACATCTTCATCGGGCCGCGCGTTGCGTTCGTGTTGTCAATTTCCATCCCTTCTTCAAGCCAATGCGGTGGATGTCGTGAGGCTATCTCCCTCCTATGCACGACAGGATCTGCTAGCTGCTGTTGCCCTCTCTCTCTCTCCCGAAGGGTCATCGTAGCGCCCATAGCCAGACGCAATGGAGGACGCATGAGGTCCAAGTGGTCCAACATGTGGCCTGCAACTATGTGTGAGCCTTCTGGAATGTGATAACAACACAAAGCAGTCTCTTTGTTTTATAGTGGCTTTTCAAGCCTGAAGGATAAGGTCCAAGTTCAGTTAACAAATGTTTTGTGCGCTAGCCAAGTTAATTTGTCTTTGTTACTTTCTAAACTACTGTAGATTTACGATACCATTTCTTAATAACTGGCCCTAAACAGAAAATATGCTCAAACTTATTTTAACGCTCTTTTGTTTAATTGTTACCTTTGAACAATTCTTAAAATATCCGACCCATCAAATTTTAACACTCTTTGTCTAGGTGTTTTTGAATTTAGCGAGTATGTACATTATGGATGCGCTGCTCAATTACACCTCTCTCGTATGTGGAATTGAGTTGCCATCTCAACATGCATCACAATTCGATAAACGTATACGTTTAGTAAGATCTCTCTTATCTGAATCTTGGGATAAGCGCATTCTACCTCATACAACATACATCGAATCGTTAGTATGGCAATAAAGCAGATATTACCTTGGCTTCACTATTAAACTAACCTAATTGGCAGTCAACCTTCGTCTTACAGATAACATCGCATTGATATCCCGAGCCAGCTCCGACAGCCGAAGATTCCCGATGGGAGACGGAATAACCGATAAAATTGGGTAGGTAGATACCTACTCAGTGTTGGAAAACAATAAATTCTTATTGAACCTACGATATATGTTTATGGTCACAGTTACTCAATTAACAAAACCATCGTTTTTATCATCGTTATACTCATAAAGTACAATTTATAAAAGGCAAGTGCTCAACCTGTAGACACTTTCCACAAGTTGACCTTAAATCAATTAAAAAAAAAACACCATGCTATCAATGAATTCCTTATTTTTTTTAATCACAATTTCAATCTTCAAATTTACTCGCGGTCATTTCGCTAGCTATCTGTTGTTTACATATATTATCATGTTTTTAGAAACACTCCTTTTGTTTACAATGAAAAAGATCATCAATTAATTGTAATTATCCTTTCATCTGAAATATACATTGTGTTTCTATAAGTTGCAATAGTTTTGACATAATTCTTAGGTACCAGTACAGTTATTAGACTTCTACAGAAATATCTGAATTTTTCTTTGGCACTTAAAATTTATAAGCAAAACGCGTTTACTTTATTAAAAATAACCAACAAATAATTCTTATATATTTATTTATTCAAACTTTATTGCACAGTAAATAATGTACAAAAGGCGAACTTAATGCCAGAAGGCATTCTCTACCAGTTAATCTTTGGGCCAAACAGAGATCAAAATTGATAGGTGCGAGTTATTATGAAACACGAGAAAGATATATGCTTATAAATCTTTTGCTTTTCGCGTGATATACATATACCTATATACTTAACTATTTTACAGACTTGGTAATTGAACATTCCTGACTTTGTATTTTTCTTGCATCGTTCGTATCTAACTGATAACTTCTCAAATAGCTACAATTAGAATGTCGGAGCATATTTTCTCTCGTTTTTTTTAAATTTTTCCAACTGAGACAACTATAATAAATAAAAAAATGGATTAAAATGTTACTGTCCACGGGTACAATTTATGGATTTCTTACTTTGAATTTACACTGGTCACTGTTAATGTTGCCAGCGAATAACAAAAACTTGATAAAATACCTTTTCCACAACCATATAACTATCATAGAAAAATCACCCGTAACATTTACAGATGTTACATAAAACATGCTTAAAAATAACGTAAAAACTAACTTTTTGCCACAAAAACTTTTAGCAGTCACAAAATACACAGTTTTTGTCATCAACAAAGAAAGCGACTAACTAGTGTTGCCATGCGTAAAAAAATACTTTTCAAATATGTAAATGACATTAGTCTATGGTTATTCGTTTTTTCTGTATATGTAGTGTCCAAAAGTACAACTATCCACTTGCCCTTACTTTTATGTGACGACCTAGATTAGGGACCATATGCTTCTTTTAGATGTTTCGTTGTGGAAAAAAAGTTTCGCCATTTCGAAAATGTCATTACTACCGAGGGACACGACAAAAACTGCTACCTGTGCTGCTTTAAAAATGTAAAATAATTACATTATCCTTAGTTATTAGTATTAACCCCCTTATTTATTAATAGACGTTTTAGTTATACCGGGTGTGGCCTACAATAGGAGCAATAAATTTAATCGTAGGTTGTACTCCTCATACTGAACAACATTTGTTCAGCGAGTTTTAAAAATAACGTGGATTTAGATTTTTATTACACTGTAAAGTTTTTTAGGAGACGCAATGTACTGCAAAGTTTGAAGTATTTGTACTATGACAAGAGACGTCAATTAGACTGATGTTAACGTACATTGAAAATATTATTTAATTTGTGAATAATGAAAAAGTAAATACCTACAAATTACACAATTTTCAAAAGTTGTTGAATAAAAGTTGTTCAGTTTGAGGTGTGGAACCTACGATTAAATTTATTGCTCCTATTGTAGGCCACACCCAGTATTTAGTGATCGTTATCAATGTGCACTTTTCGTAGCAAAGGGTATGGTTTGCAGAAAAAAAACAAATCCATTTAAATAGTCACTCTTCGGTCGAGTCGGGTTTATTGTCCACAAGAACCTCATCAACAATGTTATTTGTGTGGACAGTGTGTCGTCGAGGATGGCTTACCTTAGAATTGCCAATCGTTATTCCCTGAAGGTAATTAAGGTATACGCGCCAACTTCGACACATCCTGATAAAGAAGTGGAGACTATGTACGAAGACATCTCCAAAAGCATGCGTAGCACTTCCAAAACCCACTATACGGTGTTGATGGGGGACTTCAATGCAAAGCTAGGCAAACGAAACGACGATTAGCAGAGAGTGGAGAACTTTGGTGCCGGAACAGGGAATCCTAAGGGACAATAGCTGGTTGATTTCATAGAGAGAGAATGACTCTACGCGATGAACTCTTTTTTCAAGAAGAAACCCCACAGGAAGTGGACCTGGATCAGTCCCGACGGTTATGTGAAAAATGAAATCGACTTCATCATTTCGAATAAAAAACAGATATTCAACAATTTATCCGTGATTAACCACACCACAGGATGGTACGAGGCACGTTGAATCTAATCACTGATTTCTGAGGTTCACGCTCCGCTCGGGCCTTGCTGATATCCAAAACGACAAAAGTGTCCAACTCGAAAATCGATTTGAATGCATTATAGTGTACTATATTAATAAGCGAAATATAACTTAGCTCCGGCAGCAAGGGCTGGTGGAAACTGGCCATGCCGTCGGAGGTAAGTTTTGCAAGCCCCGACTCACAAATAGGACCAAAAAGATCTCCAACGACACTCTTAAACTCATGGAAAGAAGAAATGATATTCCTGTCTCCAGCTGATATGTCCGATTACAGGCAGCTAAATAGACAGATCTCGAAATCTCTCCGGCGTGACACGAAGCATTTTAACACAACGTGTTTCAAAAACGCCATCGAGCGGAACAAAGGCTCCAAAATGTTCGCAAAAAATCTGTCACAAAAGCCAGTTGACTAAGCTGAAAACTGATAGTGGCCATATTGTTTCCACTGACTAAACGTGAGATTTTGATAGAGATCGAAAATTTCTACGGACGGTCATCACAAAAGCTCGTTAACAGTCTCGAGGTTGACCCAAGATCGAAACTAACCTGATACTTTTACGTTACCTTATACATGGACTGTGCTTTGGGAATAACCGGGCGTTTTTCACTTTCGGTAAATTACCGAAACACGATTTCTGTAACCGGTTAACTGGTAAATTACCAGCTATGAGTTTATAATATAAAAAGTTCGATAATTTTGCATTATTATGAATTGTGTCCTTATTAACATCGATAAATCTTAAAAGTTATGAAAATAACGTTACAGAAACATAAACCAAATTATAAATTCATGTATTAACATCAAGCGAGATACCTAGATTCATTAATAATAACAGAATTAAAACATTTATCATTTCAAAGCGAAATGAACTATATGCTAATGTAGACTTAATTTACCTTTTTTATATCGCAGTGACCAAAGGATAACTAAAAATTATAATATACGTATACGTGTTTCAGACTTTTAAAATGCTCGCTTGGCATGACGTCAGAGTCTAAGGAAACTAACAAGTGACGGCGCACAATGAAAAATAAATAATAGAGACATGTTGATATAGAAATTACAGATGTAATGCTGATGCAAAATATTTTCTAAAATAAAAATAATAACCTTTTTAGTTTCAATTGCATATTAATCAAGGAAATTTCTATTGAAGCCGCAAAGCTACAAAAACAACGCTGGAGTCGTCCCCCACCCCGGTATACTGTGGATTGTGCTACTCGACTACGCACACTCACACAAGGCGTAGTAAATCATCGTATGAAACATGTGCGTAAAGATGATTTCCGACTCTGGACGTGGACTTGCACTTGTTTCATAAATAGCTGTGTAAGGGTATGTAACCTACATGTAAAGTAGGAGGTGTTTTTTTTTCTTTTCAACCCTCAAGTGTGATGCCGTAATCAATCCTTTTCAGGTTGTGAAATGTATGAGCTAACGTAACTATTGGTCAAACATTAAAACTCGTCCAAATTTAATACCGAGCTTACCTACGAAAATTTGGTATTAAATTTGTGACAAAACATGGCTTCCAACTTACAACTCCCATGATACGAGTATCATAAGATTCATAAAAGTGTGAGTGTGCGTAAAACAAGCAAAATAATTAGCAGTGTAAGTTGACTGATTAGGGATTCATTGAAATTAAACACTTTAGAACGGATTAATCGCGTTTATTAACACCATGATCCTACGTTTCGAGCCCTTTACAGCACTCGTTTTCACAGGGTTAAGATGATGACTGAGAGAAACTCAGTCTCAGTCATCATCTTAACCCTGTCAAAACGAGTGCTGTAAAGGGCTCGAAACGTAGGATCATGGTGTTAATAAACGCGATTAATCCGTTCTAAAGTGTTTAATTTCAATGAATAACAATCGCGGTAACAGAAGACAATATTATGATTAGGGATTATTAAGACATTTGTATAAATATCAAACAGATAAGGACAAACAATAATTTTAGGTATACTGAGTTTGATGTGTTATGAATAACGCCATAAGCATTCATACATTGGTATCGCAGTTATTAACATATTCTACGTTAAATGTCTACACTGTAAAAATAATGAAAAATAGGTTATTACTGAGAGTGAGGGACACAATCAAAAGGGGTTGGGGTTAAACGTTAAAGTGAATATGCCCTATTTTCACTTTTTCGTAAAAGGCCCCGCCCCTTGAATGGCTCTGCTATCGCGTGTACATTTCAGCACAGCAAACACAGCTTCCTCATAAATATGCGAAGTCGCCGAGGTGGGACCAGGGACCGGAAAACCCCTCTTTAGGCTTAAGCCTATCGAGTTGGTTACCTAATCATATCTGTTACACAATGATACTGTAACAGCAACATTCAGTAACCGAATACAAAAGGTAAGCGAAATGTTGCTGTAACAGTAACCATAACCCGGTTAACTGCAAAACCCAATCCCGATAGGGTTTTTGTTTGGGGTTTTCTTTAGGTTACTGTTAACCTTATTATAACAAACGAGTATACTCTTTACGTGTAAGTAAATTAGATTCAATATCTAATAACAGTAGAGGCTGGCATCGGCAAAGACAATTCCGTGTCAACAGTGAACGATAGAAATGTCGTAAAGGACATATAAAAACCTCGTACTTAGGACATTTGTATCTTGCACTGTTTTTTGGGTCCAACAGGTAGAATAACCCAGGTTTGTTTCATAGTTGTCACTTCAATCAATTTTGAACTATAAGCCGTTACACTAGAGTTGTATTAATAATAACAAGCGGTTTCTACGTCTTACATTTTCAAATTAAAGCGAAGACGGCAACGCGACGGCACGTGTTAATAATTTCTTATTTTTCTTCAAATACACAACAACCCGTTAGATTGAACTAGCTTATTTCATCAAATAAAATGTCATCATACCTTACAACTTCAATTCACGTTATAATAAATAAAAATACTTCTATTAATTACGTGAATTTCTTAAGCTTTCGAAAATTAAAAGTGTAGTACTAAACAAAATTGCAATTAATGAAACTGCAACATCATTACGTTTGCTTGCATGTTGTGATTTAAAGTTATTCGTAGTGTTTATTTTGACGGATTTAACTTGTTCAACGAATTTAGTGAATATCTCTTACGAGTCTTACGACTAACGTCGGTAGGTGATATTTTGTTAAGTTATTTAATCAAAACATTCAAAACCATTGTAGTAGGAACGAATAGGAATAAATCGTCTAATACCGCACGTGCAATGATAATTAAACAACTTAGGTAGCCAAGTTTACAAGTCGGGCTCGCGTGTAATTTAGATCCGAGTATCCGTGGTACTCGTAGAAACAGATCTTAAATACACGCGGACCTAACCCATCCTTATCCGTTACCATAACGTTTTAGGGCATTTTCAAAAATAGGGTACCATTTTCATTTCTTTTTGAATATAGGAAGTTTTGGGTTTTTTGTAACCAGAATCACGAGTACTATTGGAAACAAGAAAAATAGTGTCCCGTTTTTTTTGTCAGCTTTGTAACGCATTTTTTTCATACATTTCGTATCGGCCGTTACAAACCTGACAAAAAATTTTTTTTATGGATAATTGAGGACCCATTTTCATTAAAAGGATGCACTTTTTTCTGAAAATGCCCTTTAACGCAATTCAGTTAAGGTTCAGGTTCAGGTAAGGAACCTGTATTGAGTTGTATGGCAGCGACTCAGTTTAGGCCCTAAACTGAATCACGTTAAGACGTCATGGTAAGGCCCCTTGGCGTGTAAAGTAACAGTGCATGATAATTAAAATAAAAAGTAGGGATACAAACAAAAAATTAGACATACTCGTAGTACATATTATGATCAATGTGAACAACAATCAAAATACAAAATATTCAGCAAAAACAATTCTACAACGATAGTAAAAAATAATATCACACTTTTGTCTTAAATCTTCATAATAGGTAGGTCTTCCCATCACGGAACAATTGTGTTCCGGACCTTTGGGAGGCGTACGCGGAGCCGAAGCCAACACGCTGAGCCCTTTCGACAATTTAATGAAATGTAAGGGGTACACCGAGCGAATGATGCACCTGCCCGAGTTATGGGATGCAGAGGCAGCACCGCCAGGGTGTATAGACTATTGAGATTTAATGGAAACTAAAATATACTGGTCTATTAGGTGAAGGTGGTTGACTAAATACTGTATTATAGAGAATAAAATCAGACGTCTGCCTAACAAAATGGTAATAAATTTAATTTACGGCAAACGGTGACTCGCCCACATAAGATGGGCCCCCACAAAAAGCGACATCTAAGAGAGCTCGAGAGCAACACCAGTATGAGGGCTGGGGGTAGAGAGGTGTCACTAAACTTTGAACATATAGCCAACTCGCCACTTAAGTTTCCACTAGGGCTCGCGGTCGTGTCCGTGATTCGTGAACCCGTAGCCGTACGCCCGTGTTCGTGATTCACTGCTACGGTTTTCTGGTCCGTTCCGCACGTGACGTTCGGCTACGTGAAATTAGGGTACGTGAATCCGTGTAGATGCGTGTAGGCGTGATCACGGCTTCACGTTCTTTAAGAACACGCCCGTTCGGTCCGCCCGCGACCTTGAGTGAAGATACGATGCGGTCTCTAAGAGCTACGAATAAAAATGTATCGTGTGTTTTTTATTCATAGCTCTAATTCCGTTTCATTACTTTTGAATTAAAATTTATTTCTAATAGTAAGGCCTTTTAAATATTAAGTAAGTAATAAATGAAAAGAACCAAATAATAAATACATTGAATAGCTACTTTAATAAACGGGTTGCTAAAATAACCCAACTTCTCTTCATTGTTAAATAGTAACACTAATCATACATTAACAATAACAAACAAAAAATAACGAAACATCAACAAAAATAACTTTAAATTCACAGCTGAATTATAAATTGAAGATTTGTGATGTCAGGAGTAACTAATGACAATGAATGCGAAAGCAAAATTCTAAACTCCAGATTAAATAAAAAAATACCACGAATTTGTGAAACAAAACATCGCGGTCACTTCTTTCAACTTCACGAACAAAGGGTAAAGCCCAAAGCTACTTATGCATATTGTTTGTTTCATTGTAATAAGTCGCTTGCAAATCTTATTATCTTTGTCTGCACGTGCAACTGCACTTTTTATCTACAAAAAAACCCCGGTAGGTTGGCTTAGCTTGTTAGTCATACAATAAAACACTCTAATAATAGTACCTATGCCATTATTACCTTCAATCTAGAAATAAATAGTACTCTTTAATGTGCCGAAATAGTCCAGAAGGCCTAGTATAAAAGTTGTACGACATTAACTCCTCGACCGCGTTAGCGTATCGAGGGGTCAAAATATGAAAGTTGCCGGATGATTTAAATAAACGACAAACATAATTTGAACTCTCGATACGCTAACGCGATCGAGAAGTAAGTGTCGTACAACTTTTATACTAGGCCTTCTGCAGCGCTGGCTATATGAGCCCTGGCTATAGGAGCCCTAAGCTTAACGAATATTCATGTTAATTCTTTTTCGCCTATGAATACTTGGTTAACATGTAAATCTGACATTTTGTTTTGTGTCACAGATATAATTTGCTTTTTGAGTAATTAGATAATTTGTGGTAAATATTTTCATTTTGGATTGTTTTGAAGAAAAGAATATTCGAGACTAAACGCATAACTGTGTTGTATTTAGAATAGTATTTTTAGTGTGGAAACGTTGTTTGTGTCACTTCCGTCCTCTGTAATCCTATGCAATGTCATAGTATTCCAAATCACTCAAATAGTACATTGTGATACACGTGTGCTATGATGGTCATTATACACGAGTCGATATTGTGCGCGCGAGCTAAAAGCGAGTGCGCAATAAGGAAGCCGATGTGTACACCATGCACACACGTTTCATACGACATTTTTCAACACACTTGTAAGTAAAAATCAAAATTTTATTCGTGTTTATTAACTTTTGTTAAATACGTTAACTTAATTGTCAGAATTACGTCAGAATTATAAATGGCATATGAGTTTGACTGACCTTTATAGACTACATGAAGCTTCTTGCGATGCCTTTTCGACGTCGGTTGATGACAATACTTTATATTTTCAACCAATAGATCCACTTAAGGCCCAAACATCGCAAATAAGTAGGTATATTTATCACTACATCAACTAGATTTTCATGGTAACACTCGCGTTTTGCGGTTCCAGAGATTTCATCCACATATTGTTATAGTTTTACTTCTAATTCTCTTTTTGTTGCATTTTATCATAATAATTAAGCGAGAAGACGGTCACAAATGTTTTATGTAAACAATTTACCGCGGCGCGCCATTGGAGCGCATTTTTTTCGAATCGCGTTACGCGCGCATATTTGAAGGAAAGGCCCGCCAAACAGCCAAAATAAAAAATGTTGTAATTTATGTTTAAAGCACTAATTATTGTAAATAATGAATAATTTAATAAAATTGTACATATATCAAATAATTCTGAAAGTTTTAATCCATGTATTCAACTAAATACGGAGATATTGCTTTTTAGCGCATAAGCTATTATGCGACTAAAAATAGTGTAAGTACTTGTTTGAAAAAAAACCTTTTTAATCCGACATAATTTGAATGTATTGTTTGCGTACGTAACTTAGTCTTGTAGGGTACAAACTGAATTTGATGGGTTTATCTCATTACCACACTAGTTCAATAATTATAATGAGAAAGTACGCGTGTTTAATATCTTGGATTATGAGCCTAAAAGTGGTACGATAAGAACCTCGTTACGAGCAAGTGTGTTGAAAAGATTATTCGAGTTAAAAAGAATACCTAAATTACCACTAAATACCTAACATGACACAAATTATTGTTATTAGGACTGAGAAATGGTTTAGAAACTATATGTTAAATAAGCAACATGAATATTCTTAAAAACTTGAAAAGTTATCGCTGTGACTAAAAGTCCGAAACTGATAAGAACTGCAGCTGTGTACTTTTTTTTCTGTGGCCCCGTACATGTTTTTGTTGAATTTGTTTACCTGTATTACCTTTATCATACCTACCGATGATTTGCAGAATTTTACCCTTTTGTTTCTTAGGATTAGGGTTGCCTTCTTTATATTTAGGCTTCGTTATATTATTTGATAGTACAAAGGTTTTACTAGTACGTTTCATTCATTACATTAATACTTAACAGAAAAAAAGTCTCTTGATTTAATAATAACAACCAGTAGCACAGTGTTGCTTAAGTTCATAATTATAATGATACGTACTAGGGAGTTTTACACCTTATATTTATATAAGTGCAATTCAACGGGCAGGTCGCTAGTTTTGACGAAAATCAATAGCTGGTTATACATAAAACAGAATATCCCCATAAATTACTTAGATATAACTATTATATTCATGCAAAAAATAAAATCTAAGTTTAATTCACAAGTAAATGTTTGTCCGTTCGTCCCGTATTCAATATACTACGTGGTAACTCAATTCAATAATACCTTAGTCCTTATTTATATTTCTCCCGGGCGTGTCGAACCTACGAGACGTGCGATAAGTAAGTTCCCAATGGAACCGAGCCCGAAGCTCTGCGCACGAACGCAGGTACGGGCTACGTATCATGGCGTGTCACGGCGTGTCACGTGAATCCGTACGCGAACGCAGGTACGAGGTACGTACCTTGGCGTGTTCGTGAAATTCGTGATCTTAGTACCGCCGGGCTTAAGAACACGTAGCTACGGATCGGCGTACATCACGGATATCAGGAGCCCTAGTTTCCACATCTAGTAGGTAGGTAATTATTAGGATTAGCTTTTGGAGCCGACGTGCTCATATTAACAAAGGCTCGTTTATAAAACAAAAAAATGGCCTTGCACGTGCAGACTACGGATAGGTATGAGTTGTTGGTAAGGGTATCGTTATAAAAATTATGGCAATTTAAAATGATAATATTGAAAGCAGCTCTAGAAATTCCTGCTTCAAAAACTTTACTTGCATTGTTTTTACTAATTACTCTCATGAGACAATGACATTTAAGTGCACAAAGATGAATACCGACCGAGTGCAGGCTTATTGTTATTGCCCTTATCGGTTCCACATAAACAATGAATCTCGGCAATGTCTAAGCCGCGATGCGTTATATTATCTTGGTCTGGTATTTTACATTAATATTCTTACAATTTACGTAATCCAGTCAAATTATTATTACACATATTTTGAGTTGATACTTTGTATCCCGATACCTATACCTACTAATTGGTGTCACGGTAAACACTTCCGCTTTTCTATGTTTTCTGTGTGTATGTACACGAATGCATAGAATGAGCAGAAATCTAGATCCTGGATGGCTTTATGGATCTAGGGTGCCATGAAACATTGCTATTAAAGTAATATAAATAGTTAAATACAGTATAAGAGGGCAAGCGTACTGTTGGCTAAAAAGCTATCTCAATGGGCAGCGACAATGTGTAGAAGTTACAAAAATAGTTAAAAACCTTAACAAAACGTATAATTCGCCGTTCATCATTAACACATGCGGCGTGCCATCGGGTAGTATACTAGGGCCGTATTTGTTTTTACTTTACATCACCGATTTACCTGGCGCCACACAAAATGACACTATACTATTTGCAGATGACACAACCATAGTAATTAAAGAAAATACAGATGGTTCTCTAAGAAATATTATTACATGTACCTACATTAACAAATGTAACAAATTGGTTAGAAAATAATAATCTCAAAGTTAACTTAACCAAAACACAACTGGTTTAATTTCAAACTTATAATAGCAAAACCAATTAGATTATCTGCCGATTTTAATGGCGTAAGTACAACTTAATGAAACGGAAAGTGCAGTTTTTCTAGGAATTAAGAATGATAAGTTTTGTAATTGGAAAGCCCATATTAATACCCTTTGTAATAAGCTACATCGATTTAATTATATTTTGTATCGTCTGCGAGCAACCGTCTCTGAGGCGGCAGCAACGGCAGCCTATAACGGTTATGTATCGTCGCAAATCTGTTACGGAATAATAATATGGGGCAACTCATCAGATGCTGATAAGGTTTTCTTAGCCCAAAGAAAGTGTTTACGAGTAAGATCTTTGTGTGGAGCATATTACCTAGATAGTTGCAAGCCATTATTTAAAAAAGTATACTACCCTTGCCATCCTTATATGTATTTGTTATGTGTATATTCGTAAAACATAATATAGAATTGTATAAAATGAAAGGAAGGGAAAAACGATATAAATACGATCTAAATACCGACACATCAGACATTAAAACTATTTCAAAAAATACGTGTGGCACTCGGGGACTGCCGCGGTAAAGCTATTGCATATCATTTTGTATCAACTTATGCAATTATAATTATTTATTTATTTTATTCATGCAGTATTTCTTTTTCTTTGATATTAATTCAAGTTACACTTTTTGAGCGTGGTGACCGATAAGAAAACAAATTTTTCTATTATTTAATAAATAAAAAGTTAATATTGTTTAAAATGTTTTTATTATTTTACAATACATGTGGGTTTTATTATCTTACAGTAGCTGTTGGTTATTCAGGAATATTTATCATTAAAACTATAGGTTTATGATAACTGAAATAAGAAACATAAGTTTGCGACTTAATATCCTCTAAATACCTAGAAAATACCGCGTCAATGGTGGTCCCATATTTTGTTGTAGACTCTTGTGGATCATTATTCATTTTCAAATTCAATGTTTTTGATAGAAAAGTTGTCAACATTATTTTACAATACATGTGGGTTTTATTATCTTACAGTAGCTGTTGGTTATTCAGGAATATTTATCATTGAAACTATAGGTTTATGATAACTGAAATAAGAAACATAAGTTTGCGACTAACATATTTGATTTTGGCGGGACTAAAATAATAGTGTTTATTTTGACGTTTGACATCGCCGTATCTCTGGTAATAAAAGCTACTGTCCTCAATATTTTGTATAGAATATGACACTTAGCGACATTCGTTTGGAGATATATCCTTTCCCCGATAAAGAACTTTGTAACAAAGTGAATAAAGTCGGTTTCGGTCCGTCGGAGGTCGGAGTGGGGAGCGTCAGGTTTTTTTTCGTTACGGAATTTCTGGATTCAGTCCCCGCGCTCAAGGCCCGCGATAGAAGCTATGCAATAGCTTAAAAAAAAATTCTAACTCTATGGCCATCAAATTATATTATAATTATTCTTCCTGTTACATATGAGAGTTCTTAAAGGAAATAAAATCAGTAGAAAACTCTTTTTCATTGTTAGATTTTGTATATAATTAGATATTGTTATTATAATTTTAGTATTATAAATTTACGAAAACGGGGCTTAATCGTGTATAAACTTTGAAAACAAACCTCCGACGTTTCAAGGGCGACATTGCCCCCGTGGTCCCGGAGAAAGACTGTAATTTTAGTAGTATTTCCGTGAATATACCTACTTAAAAAAGTTATACCCAGAGTATCTCGAGATGCGATATTGTAATGTAATAAAATAAATTATAGTTATGTTTAATTACTCATTTATTGTCGGTACATTTTCAAATTAATTTAAACACATTACAGAAGCGTCTTGTCACACACGATACCGGTTTTCTGCTCTGTTTGGAACATGCCATTAGGCCACGTGTAATTAAGACACGACTCGTGTACACGGAGCCACGTGTCAGCGTGTACTCTTGTAATCGGGAGCCCTAATCTCAAACTCGTACGATTATACAAATTTTGCTCATTACTACGATAATACGAGATACGAAAAAATAATATAATAATAAGTATCCAATATCAAAGTATGTCATAATCATTTGGAGCACCGCTTGCTGCACTTGCTTACAATTAACTCAAATACATACTTTTGTTTTGCCAATGGTAGCAAATAGCGGTCTCAAGTGAAAACACGTCAGACGTCAGCGTGCGTAGCCAAGATGCCAATCGCTCACGCTTAACCCTTTGACCGCCGTTGTCACCTATACTAGACAACGATAGTACGATACACTAACGCCGTCGTCTTGTATACAAGACAAAGTTTCAACCGCTTACTAAATGGTAAAATAATAGAATTTAAAAATTATTTTGTACTCGTGTCAACTTGTTGACCCTTTGTTTTTTCATACATTTACTTTTTAAGCAGGTATATGAATCCATTGTTTCATAATAAAGGATTTAAAAAATATGCTTATAATTTCTACATTTTTCCGTGTCACTGTCGCCGTAGGCATGTATAAAAGACAACTAGGGATGGGAAAGTTCAATCGATGTGCAAGTTTTTAAAATGAATATGTTTTCACGAATCTGGTTTTATTTAAGCGTTCAAACATTTAATTGCCAATTATTGTCATTGTTGGTAACTACTCGTAGTAAGTAGGTATATGTCGAAAAAAAGGTATAATAATGGATAAAGTTTAGGCAGCTTCTTCAGTAAATTGACCATTGCGGTTTATTTGCCGAATAAATTATTGACCGCAGTGACAGCGGAGGTCTACATTTTAACTCGATATATATATACTTAACTGATATATACAGTATGTATCACTACGAAGAGCAAACCTTAAAACTGGTTCACGGGGAACTCGAGTACAATGTAATGACGTGCATTTCACGTGCCTAAATACATGTTTTATGGCATAAAATTACTAAATAAATTACTCGAAGACCATATTTTTGCAGTCGGTTAATGGTTTTTGTAACACCTATAGGGTTTGTTTACGTTTTTGATTTTTGACAGTGCATGCGTATTGCGTACTGTTGATATGTAGCTAGGGGCAACTAATCAACATTAACGTTGTTATGTCAAACATAAATCATGCACATGCGCTTTGAGTTCTGTTTATAAGTAACCTAGGTAATTATTTTAATAATGGCTGTAGTCATAGGCAACGCGCAAGCGCTTTGTTAACTATTTGTTTGTAACTAGGTAAAAATCCAAACTTCAACAAGGTTTGACGCCTGTCTGTCAGTTGGTAATTTAAGAAATGTCATTTATAAGATTGTAAACAAATAATACAGGGGAGTGCAAAACAATAATAATAAATGTATATTTTATACCTCACGTAAAACCTGTCGTATTTTTGATGAATTAGGTAAGTACCATGCTCATATTTATGATCTAAACATTAACGGGTTTCTTTTTTTGCCTTTCGTTCTGATACATACTGTATATATATATATATATATTATTAAATCCACCTGTTAGTTTTCTCCGAAAACCCTCCGGTAAGTAAGTATGTAAATTTATCGAGACACGATGCGCGTCCCTAATCTTATGGTTTATAAAGTTTACGTACCGACAAGCGCTTATGCCGTTGACTCAGACGCTATTATTACTTAACTCGCGCGTAAACAGTATTTGTCAGTCGGAACTAAAGACGAGCCGTGCGCGCCGTTGACATGTATAGAAGACTACTCGTACAGACTAGTGCGGTGATATTACTTCATGATTCGATAATGTTTAGTTGTTGTTTTTCATGATAAAGTCCTTTATTTTCAACATTTTCTTATATAGTAAATCTGTTTAGTTTAGAAATTTTGAGAGAAATCTAAGATGGAAATAAAAAAAGCCAAATTGTGAAGAATTCCACCTTTAATTATGAATATCGATATCACTATTTGCAATCCCTAAACTTTTTATTAGTTGTTTACTTAAAATTTGCTCTGGCGTGTGAGTGAGCGTCTTGGCGGACAGGGTCCGGCGGCCAAAAGGTTAATAATGTATCGTAGCTACCTCTCTCTATCTCTCTTTCTTATTAGCGTGACAATGACAGTTGCATTTCATTAGCGAGTGAGCGTGAGCGGTTGGCATCTTGGCTACGCACCCAGGTAATAAAAGAAAGTAATTGCCGGCAAAATCGTATTAAGATTGGTAATAAACAAGACTTTTATTGTCGCATTATCACTCTTGACGCATATATGAGAAATTAAGGAAAGACAAAAACTATTCACCGTTTTATAATGTAAACAGTTTGAAATCACGATTTCCACTTGAAACTTATCTGCTATGAATAGCATTGTAGTGTCTTTTGTTAAACCCAATCGCTAATTACCTGCAGAAAATGAAATGCAGTAATACAAAAACCTGTAATATAAATTACAAATTTATTGTCTTAAGAATAAGGGTCAAATTGGAATAGGACGCATTTCACATAAAACCTTTTAGAAATGAAATATGATCTGACCACCTGGGGACAATTGTATAATTTATTTTGTAACTTAAAATATTAGCGGAACTCTCTTTCTAATAAAAGGGATTGAAAAGAGACTTCCGCTAATATTACAAGCTACAACTGATTATGCAATAGGCCTCCGGTAGCGTGTTTTGCAAGTCTTAGTTAGAGGGTGGTATTTATTATATTATTTTTGCTGTAGTTGAGTAGTGTATGAACTAAGCATGGATTAAAAATTCAAGAATCCAAATGCATTAAAAATCCAAAAAGTAGGCCAGTTGTCGATTGTAAGAAATATCGGGAATAGAATACAGTGTAGCTAACGTTGCCGGTACTTGGTAGCGTAGCGACTGAAGCTTGCACAATATCCTCAAATCGATAAGAAATCTGTTCCCACTTTTTTTAATATCTACCTACGTAAGTTGCAAAATTTAACACAAGCTACAATAATCAAATCAACTTTTAATTATGAAAAATAAACAGACACCTGGTTGACCACGCCTCGGTTCTTAATTTCAAAAGGTTATACGTTGAGTGCATGCTATAACAATTTGAACTTTATTGCCAAAGGAATACTGTTGTTATTAATAAAATATCTCTTGTTCTTTATGGTACTATTTCGTGCAGGTAATTAGCTGTTGGTTTTACAAAGGATAACAATGTCGAGATTTTAAAAAGTTTTAACTTTACCGACAGCCGTCACAAGATGTACTCACAAAATAGCACTATTTGCTGAATTTTATCGCTTCGTAATCTGAGACTAATAGTTATGTTTTGTTTTTAAATAATATCAGAATAATTGCGCTAAGTTACCCATGTATGATGATTATTTATGACTCTACCTATATTTGACTGATTAACTACAAGAAAAATAAATAAACTTGAGCATAGTAGAAACAAACGCTCACGCCGCTTTCATTTCTATGTATGATAATAAAAATGTTAGGCCTAAAATGTTAGGTTATAGTAAGGAAATAAAGAAACGATGCGGGATGCCACACTAAGAGCAAAACAAACCTGGTTCCACAGCGAGCGACAACGTCCTAACTCCTAGCCATGGTCATTCAATATTAAGTCTAATTCCTGGGCGTATAAAGATTACTTTCGTTTGAACTGTTCAAAACAGAATAAAACACTAACAGAATTCATTGGGGTTAGTTACTGGTTAGAGGTTAATTGGGGTTAACTGGACCGATAAGGTTTCCGAATGATTAAGGTTTCCGTATCATGAGTTAACCGAATTGGAGGTGTTTTGAAAACAACCTTTAAAATAACCTTATGAAAAACCCGGGTTATGGTAACCGGTTCCGGTCCCTGGGTGGGACACATATCGGGGCTTGTGAATAAAATCTCAAAGCCTTTCACGCTCCATGAAGTTTCACTTATTCGCCATGCAATTTTATAAGCTTTTGTGCCGAACAAGATACTGGGTACTTGTGCACACATTTCGTCTTTGATAAAAAATAAGGGATCCCTAATCGATCTCCTGACTTTATTAGGGTTCTGTTTTGTGCAATCGAGACCATATTTCAAAGGCCTAGCCCGTCTGATCATTCGTTTGTTGCGTCTATTGTGGCGGCTCTAGCTAATGCCGGTATAAAGCCTTACGCTATCAGTACTGGTTACGTTTACACACATTTGAAGGTGTCAACATGATAATATACACAGCATGTGAGGGCTCGTGCAATAATCCCCATAGTGATCCTTTTTATAACCTAGTTAGTCCTAATCTTTTTACATAAATATATAAATATCGTCACGTTTTCATTCAATTTCAAGAGTACCTGCTTCGTACGATATCCATAATTATAATGCTTTTTTCTGTCCAATATAAATTCAAATCAATAGTTCGATAATTCTACTATAAAACTATGTTACTATCTTAGTGCCAAACAAGTAAATTAAGGATTTATTACAAATTATTACCTTGAGTCGTGTAGCCGCACGCGCAAAGTCCGCCATCTTGCGAGCTTCAATCAAATTATGCTGCTAGAGTGCCAAAATATATATTTTTGGTATAAAGTTTATATACTATGTATACCATAATTTCAAACCAAACAGACAGTTGAAAACGAAGGATATTACTAGAAATATTTTTTCAAAGAGACATTATATCACTAATTCTTATAATATACTTATAGGTATATTCATTATATACAGTAGGTACACGTTATAAAAAACATATTGTATATTAATTGACTAAACTAAGGTAGAAATAATAGTGCTCGACGCTGTACTAGTACCTATTCGACATGGGCACTTTATGCCAAAGGCATATAAGTAGGTTAAATTTGAACAACAAAGATTTTTCGATAATCGAATTTAAACCTTGTCATTTGACATAAAGTGCCCATTTCGAATACTAGTGGAGCGTCGAGCACTAGTACTTTTACTTTATTCCAAGAATAGTACATTTCTGCAGAGGCCGTGTAGTGAGATTGCAGGACGAGTTTGTGGTAGAATAAAACAAGTCCTGCAATCTCTCTACCGGCCGAGGCTTGTAGGTATAGTGCTTTTCTCAAACACTGTGAGGAAATATTAAAATTAAAATAACTACTAGGTAAATAGTTAATCAGGAAATAAATATAACATTTAAAACTTTCGCGATTTGAACACATATTTAAACATAATTACCCTAAACTTGGCAGCGTAAAAAGTGTTCAATATTCATTGTTTTGTTTAGTTAATTTTGCTCATTAGTGATATTTGTACATAAAAAAAATAGAAAAAAAAATATTTTGTGTATATTTTTTGGATTTATAGCATGTATCTTATCAGATACATTGCCAAGAGTTCCATATTTTAGTTAAAAATAATTACGTATCTTTAAGGATACATTGCCTGCTGGTGAGAGATAAAAATACATATTTAATGTTTGCGATTAATCCGTTCTAAAGTGTTTAATTTCAATGAATAACAATCGCGGTAACAAAAGACAATATTAATAAATATGTACTTACAAAAATAAGACATAAAAAAAACACACACACAAATCAATCTAAAAGAAACAACACATACAAAACATACGAAAAAATAAATAAATAAACACACACACAGGAACTAAACCAAGACGTCCCCCAAGTCAGCTTCCCGCGGGAGGGTTCCCATAACACTGGCTACATTCCCCCGCTGGATGGCAATGCCTAACCTTTGGCCGAGTAACGAGCCAGCTTTACGATCACCCGTGGACTCGAAAAGTCTTTTCTTTAATTCCTTGAAGAGTTTGAGGGCGTCAGGACCCCATAGTCCCAGAGTTTCCACCGCAAATGCTGTAAACTCGTGGCTGTTGGAAAGGCCAGCATACCTCCGCCGCTTAAAGGCCTCTGCAGCCAAAGCCGCCCCGCCCGCCCTGGCCGAAGTAGAGGCCAGATGCGACGGCGCAAGGGTATCGACGCACGTGGCATCCCAAATTAGCGGCCTCTTGCCATCGTCCCAAGCGAAACCAGGAGGCTCCAATGCAGCTGGCACGCCCACGCTAGCAAAAACCCGACGGATCACATCATTAAGACTAGCGTGGCGGGATATACGACCAGCGCTCCTCCGAAAGGAGAGCCCGTGGCTACCCCGGGAGTCCACCTGAATACCTCAAGAGCAATAGTGGGGGACAACTATATCCGCACCCAAACGAAGCCCAACAGCCACAATTCTTAGAAGGAAATGCATGCAGCCAAATCCCAGATTCCCTCTCCGACGTAGCAAGCAGACGGGCTTTTTCGGCTGCGGAGGTGGCGGAGTTTAGCAGCCCGACCTGTGCCTTACCACACAGTGGCACGTTCCATGCTCTCTGCACGTCCCGCCCTAAAGGAAATTCATCGCCCGGACAGGCCAAACTCCAAACATCCAAATCCTCCGGCAAGTACGCTACCTCGAAATCACACAGTGATGGAGTGAGGATACTTCCAACGAGGGAAAGAGTACTGTGCACAGACGATAGATAGGCGGAAAGAGCGACACTCGAGACCCGACGCCAGCCCAGGCCACCAAACCGAATGGGATGTGTTGCTTGGATAAACTGCTTCTCCTCAAGACTAACGTTCAAATTTTTTTGGATGTTAACATATATTAAATTATCCATCCTCTCACACAGCTGCGGAAACTTCCAAAAAGGACTGCATTGCATCGCATACGTTAACTTTAGAATCAGGAAACAGAATCGGAGAATGAAAAAGCCATGTGTGAGCAGACTTTGAGCAGGTTGTCTGAGTACTGTGAGAAACGCTGAATTTGGCAGTCAACATTAATGTACACGATAATAATAAATAATAAATATGCATAATCTGGCAATGTATCTAAAAGTGCACATGACCAAAGTACCGTCACTATATGCGTAACCTGGCAATGTGCATTTTTAGATACACCGAGAAAGACGCTTACATTTGACTGACAAAATATGTTTTTTTCGGTCCAATATAAATTCAAATCAATAGTTCGTTTTTTCAACTATATAGTTATGTATACTATCTAAGTGCCATAGAAGTAATTTAAGGATTTATTATAAATTATTACCTGGAGTCGTGTAGCCGCATGCGCACGGTCCGCTATCTTGCGAGCTACTATCAAATAGTGTTGCCAGACTGCTAAAATATATTTTTTGGTAGAAAGTTTATACACTATACTATCATTTCAAACTAAACAAAAAGTTGAAATCGAAGGATATTACTAGCAATATTTTTTCAAATAAAATGTGCATAATTAGATACGCTGCCAAGTTTAGGGTTAAACGGGTCTAACGCGAATTAACTTGTTTACCTTATTTACCGACGTTTCGACACAGGTTTCACTGGTCATGGTCGCGGCTGACTGATGTCCCAGCAAAATGTCAAAACAGAGATTTGTGTAACTACCCAACGAAAAGTCTATGTAGAAATTTGGGGTAAACACACAATTTTTAAACTACCCACAAAACATATGTTAATTATTGTCAATAGTCCGACACACGACACTCACAATATCCCCCCGCACATCCGAAGATATATCCCGTGGCTGCAACTTTTGGATCACTGGTCCCCAAGTTGGTGATAAGTTAAAACCATCCTCCCTATTAAAATTTCTAGGGTGTTTCTTGATTTCAATTGCCTCTCGAACTACTCGAGGATAATAATGGCGTTCAGTGGAGACAATTTTTGGTTTATGGAGTTCAATCCAGTGATCTACGCCAGATGTAAGAAGATGTTCGGCGATCGCGGATTTGTGTACTTGGCGGTTTTTAACTGCCGCTATGTGCTCCTTCACCCTCTCTTGCACGCTCCGTTTAGTTTGGCCAATGTACACACTTCCGCAACTGCATTCTATTTTGTACATGCCCGGGTTTTGGTATGGAATGACATCTTTTGGACTGTGTAAAAGATCTGCTACTTTGAATAACGGCTTGTATACAGTCTTGATGGAGAATTTCTTAAGTACTGTTCCAATTTTGTCCGTTACTCCTTTCACATACGGTAAGAACGCTGGCTGTCTGTTGACCTCTGGATGTCTTTCCGTTCTCTGCGGCCTGCGATTCATCCTCCCACGGTATCCATTCCTCTCTAACACACATCGGACATGGGCTAGTTCACCGTCCAAGTGTTCATCGTCACATAAGTCATGTGCCCTGTTCACCAAGGACGTGACCACGGATTGTAGGTGATGGTGATGATGAGAGGATGCTTGCAAGTACCTATCGGTATGCGCAGGCTTTCTGTACACCGAGTGCGCCAAAGTGCCGTCCGATCTCACCATTAGCTTGACATCCAGAAAAGGTAAGGTCCTGTCACTTTCTGTTTCATATGTGACCTTAAACCACCAACCAACCAGTGAAACCTGTGTCGAAACGTCGGTAAATAAGGTAAACAAGTTAATTCGCGTTAGACCCGTTTAATAATTATGTTTAAATACAGGAAATAATAGTTTAATTTGCCACCTTTTTTATTTTTTAAAGATGCCATTTGAACGAGCTATTCAAGCACCATGTTTAACCGCACATAAATATACATAGAACCATAGAATTTGTTTTTTTAATGTCGCAAGTATCTAGTGGTCGCAGGCTGTATGTAATTTTACCTTTGTTAGTTTAGTGTTACTACGCAAATTTAAAAAGTTAGAGTAGAGTAGCGGACAATAATTTTTCGTTCATACTTACGCCATACATTACTTCACGGTCTAAGGCCAAGAAGTAAATGTGGGGATGGGGAGCCATAAACAAGAAACTTCATGTCTTCATTTCGTGACAATAATGCAAACATTTCCGAGTATGTTTGAGAAAATTATATTTTCACAATCGGAAATGTTATATTTTCTCAAACATGATATCTA
This sequence comes from Lathronympha strigana, assembly GCA_949128165.1. NCBI lineage: Eukaryota > Metazoa > Arthropoda > Insecta > Lepidoptera > Tortricidae > Lathronympha > Lathronympha strigana. The sequence goes on along the minus strand of OX421901.1, from coordinate 26,801,936 downwards.
CTGGGTACTATATCGGAAAATAATTTATTTTCAAAATAGATACAGTAAGTGTAACTCAAACTCAAAAGCATTTATTGAAGTTGGCCAATATTCAGAACTTTCCAACGTTAGATTGATTAAAAATAAAAATAATATACAAAAGTAACACTAGCAAACATGTCAAAATATAAAAAATAAAATCGAAAATTAAATATATTAATGTTAGCCGAAATTTAAATAACAACATACAGTAAAATAACAAATTAATAAGTAAGTCAATTGGAACATTATAATATAAGACATTCATTCACTCGTTCATTTTCCGTTCGTTCATTCCCATCCATCTACTCTCTAGTAACAGTTAAAAATACAAACTGCTCCATTCATTTTTCCCACTGTCGTCCCCCTCACTATTAGTGACCCACTAAAATACATAAAAAACACAGAATAAACATCCAACAAAGCTATAAGGACAAACCTTCACTATGGCCTGATTTGTCCTATGAGTTGTCTTAAGGTCAGAAAAAAGTCGCTTTCGTAGTCGGGTTAGGTTGCCTAGTTCATTCCAGGCCTCCTTAGTGAGCCATTGCAAAGAAGGGGTATAAGTAACTTTTACTTTAATATGGTGAGTATTAATTTTTTTTATCTTCTTAGGCCTTGGTCGTTCTGACTCGCCGCCCGCGGCTTGCGGCGGCCCGTCGCCCGCGGCGTCTGAATGGTGTGTTCGGGAATGTTGTGTGCGGCGTCCACCCGCCACCCGCGACTGCCGCCCGCTGTTCGCCGCGTTTTTAGTTATTTTGGACGGGCGGGTGGACGCTAGCGCGCGCCAGGCAGCGATAGCAAATATGGACTATATGGAGATATGTTGCAAAGGATTTTACTAATTATTAATTGATTTCATCGAATGCATCTTCATAACGATAGAAAAAATTAAAGTAAAGCAGTATGGAGTACACATCAGTTGTTTAGAAAAGGTTCAAAATGAGTTCTTGAAGTCTTTGGATTATCGCACTGGAAATATGTTTGATAGTTACCTATTCAAATTCAGCTACACGGCATCGCATTGCCCCCCTGGTAAAACGTAGGATTTATATTGACTCAATGTTTTTATTTAAAATTTTAAATCCCATTATTGCCCAGCATTATTAGAAAAGATTAATCTTCTATGTAATCGTACCTCTTTACGTTCTAAGCCATACACAAAGTAGGTACCTATGCTAGAAACTTTTATTAGGAGTGCAATGCGTAACCACAATATATTTTTCAATGATAAAGACATTTTTTCTGTGATTTAAAACAGCTTTAAAAACAGATAGCGAGCAGATTGTTTAAAGTATTAAGTTTACCGTTTACTTTATAAAATTTCTTTATGTTGTTGAGCTAATTAATGTTATAATCGAGTATGTTCATAGTACTTACCAATTGTCATTACGGTTCTTTATTACTAAAAAATAATTTGTTACTATTAAGGAAACTCCAGGTTTAGACCGCTTGTAATGAACACTTTTGTAGCTTAGGTATATAAAAATAAAATAGATATTTCTTTTGTTTTAGTGTATCATCATTAATATAACTTTTTTATCAATAAATATGCTAGTTTTCTTATTTTTTTTCGCACAGGGATCTCCCTTAGCAAACCCAAACCCTCGGAAACTCCGGTCGTCTCGCCCGCCGCGGTCACATTTTAGAACAACCAAACGCCCGCTGCCCGCTGCGTGCGGCGACCATCGCCAGCCGGACGCGGCGCACAGCGGCTGGTCAGAACGACCGAGGCCTAGAGGCAATTTTGACGATGACGATTGAAATAGGTTTTTACGCTAGAAACTAAATACCTATCAGTAAACTTTATCAGTAAGTTGTAGATGCTTCTGCAGTTGGCCTATCTCATTCAATTAAGATTCGCGTTCCGAACTCAACAAAACTTAATCTCCCTAGTTTACACCAGATAAAACTTGTTCTATAAACTCGACAGGGAGGAGTTACACGAATTCGTTCTGCGGAAAGTTGGGTGGCGCCGTTAATTTCATTGTTTCACTGTGTATTGTGGCAATGAATTGTGACGTAGTTATGGAAATTAGTAGATTTGTGCAATTGATTGCGGTTTGTTTAGCAAATCAAGCAACGATTTACAATTTGATCGTTATTTTCTTCATCCTAGTGTTTTTTTCGGCCTATGCCACGACTAAGGGAGCCTGGGGTCCACTTAGGCATCTAATCCCAGGATTTGACGTAGCCGCTACCCGTAACCCAGAGGGTAAACTAGGCCTTATTTGGTAGGTAGTAGTCCGGTTTTCTCACGATCTTTGGATGACTGGAAATATCCAATTATATTTCGTACACTAGTTTGTAAAAGCTCATTGGTACGAGCCGGGGTTTGAACCCGCGACATTGAAAGATGCACGCTCTTACCGCTGGATCACCGACGCTGTTGATTTTGCTACAAAATTTTGGAGAGTTACTTGCGTATTCGTAGTTAAAAATAAATAAGTACTTTTGGTCCCTATTTTGTTTTTATCAAAAGAAGATATTTTACTTAAGATACTTACCACCCATATCCCCATCAATTTAGTTAGTTCTTAATTAAGAAGCGCAGGTGGTTTTTTCTCAAAACGTTATAATAATAATAAAAGGAGGAAATCATATTATTTATTTTAGAAGTTATGGCCGTTTGAAATTCAGGTGATCGACATCATGACCGAAAAGAAGAGCGAGACGACCTGAAGGCGTTCTGCGCAGATTGGTGGGAAACAGCTAAGAATACGGCCGAATGGAGAAGAGCCTCCCCTCTTCTCCTCCTCCACCTTTGCCTAGCAGTGGGACACCTAAATAGGCTATAAAAAAAGTGATATAATGTCTCGTAAGATGTAATCGTAATTATTTCTCTGCTCTTCTTTTTGTTTCCTTATAATGAAGAAATGTCGGTCGCAGTATTAGGATCGTAGTACTATCTAACTAACACGCCTCTTTGCTTCGCTCGTCGTCGTACCTAAAGGAGACCTGTTTTAAGGTTTAATAGGTAGGCTGTTACAATAGTAACAGTTATATCACACATAGGTACGTTATACAATATGAGTGTTAGATAAATAGTTGTTATATACAAGTTCAGTATACCTATTGATAGTTATATTATAACAGAATATACCAAATATTGTTATACCAGAAGTGCATTATATCCCTTAATCGTTATATCGACAATAATACATCAAAAGTTGTTATAGCAACCGTTACCTAATTCACATGATGTGTAATTTGTCGGTACACACTACACAATCAGGCATTCCTTTAATTAACTAAATAGGTACGTGCAGAAATGCCAATTTACAGCGCATAAGGTATAACTACGGTTTTTTTTTTAAACACATTATTGTTTTGCCAAAACCTTGGCAAAAGATTTGCCCGCTAAACTTGACCTTGACTGTGAATTCCCGTCGTCGTCCACGTCAATTAACTCATCGCGTGGCGCAAAGTAAAGATATCCTTAACGCTAGGTTCAATGTTGGAACTATAATTTACTAAATTTATAACATTTTGTTTAATTAAAAAAAAAATATATTATTAAAAAAAGTCTAACGCAAATAATTTTTATAAACAATTAATCTCGCGTTGTAAATGACATTTACAACGCAAGATATATTTTTTTTAACTTTCGTAGTAATATATTACTATGCAAGTTATACGTATACAAACAATACATTTGTCCAGTAGGTTGTAGGTTAAGATTTTCATGCAGTAGTTTTATGGTGATTTAATCACGATTCAGGTTATTAAAATTGTTAAGAAAAGAAGAGGTTCTCAATTATTGTGTTTTTAGGGTTCTGTACCTCAAAAGGAAAGAAACGGAACGCCTTTAGGGTCACTTTGTTGTCCGTTTGTTCGTACGTCTGTCTGTGAAGACTCTTTATCTCGGGAACGCGTAAGTATAAGTAGCTAGTTGAAATTAATACCACTTACATAGGTCGGCGGTTCCTTAAAGCTGTGAAAAAATCAAACCTCTGCGTCAACGCAATCAAAAGATATGGCAGTTTATATCTCATTTCCTAAACATTTTTACGCACACATTCGACATTTCTTCCCATTTTTTTTTCCTTCACCACCTAACAAGACGGAGCCCCGCCAAGGAGGAACTCCTGTTTCCGGGCGATTTGCCCTTCGGGCATCTGAAGTTACCTAACCAACCTAATCTAACTTTTTATATACTTAGTATGACTATCGTGAAAGTATAGCTTTTTTACCTAAATTATATCTAGGTAATGTTTTCACGATAGTCACACTAAGTCAATTGGTAGGTAGGTTAGATTTGTTAGTTAGCTTTAGATGCCCGAAAGGCAAATCGCCCGGAAATAGGAGTCCCGCCTTTGCGGGGGCTCCGTCCTGTTAGCTTGTTAAGGAAAAAAAGAGAAAGGAATAAATATGAAAACACAAACGAAATTTCGCTGAAACTAAATTACTTGCTTACGAAATTCATTACTTACTTACTGGCGCACCGACCCAAAGCGGGTCTTGATCTTGACCTCCGACACGAGTGGTATGCCCGTTTAGCACCCCGATCCTCCTTCATCCTCTCAATGTGACCAAGCCAGCGGAGACGATGGTTATGCGACCTGAGATAATAACCTAATGGTTACACAATCGCGTAGGAAAATAAAAAAATGGGGGAAAACGCGAATGGAACAGAAAATATTGGGGAACATATTTTGGGTAGCCGATCTGTACACTCCTCTAGGTTTTTACCCTAAAACTGTTCCACTTTGATGCCAAATATCTCAGAGACAATGAATTTTGAAGTAATTAAGGGATACGATTTTGCTTAAAGGTGTTTCTGTTAATATGATAACCTTCATAAAACCAAAGGATTCAGACTGAAGGTCATTGGCGTTGGGTATCCCCTCAAAATAACACTTTAAATTTTGACAGTTAATTTGCTCCGAACGGATAACGTGGTTTGACTCTTCTAGAGGCAAAAAGTCGTCTGTAGAAATTCCGTCAAAGCGTAAATAAGTCGAGTAGGAATCACCGACTTCGACAGTTACATTAGGAAGGACTACAATAACATTATATATATTTATTATATATATATATATATTTTGCTTGTATAGAACATTATACTATCCGAGATGACAAGCCCACAAAACATCCTACAACAGGCGAGTGCTTCATGAAATCATTTTATTTTATAATAATCCCCATGGATATTAATGAAGTCCTGAACACAACGATCATTCTTAGCAGCGTTACCTTCAAAATTATGCTACTTAAACGCTGAATCAAGGAAAATATTTCAAAACCGTAGCTGTATTCAATACACGATTTGAAGAAATCGCCTTGATAAGAAATAATTGCCAATTACGTCTTAAATGGTCTTTAATCGGGATTGTATTAAAATGTATAAATTTTCAGAATTCGCGCCACGGTCAACTGCTATCGGTCCACAGTGGTTCTCTTTCAGTTCCGTTCAAAATGACAGTTACGTAGTCTACCTATTAATTACTTGTGAAATTTAGGAACATTTCATCTTTATTTAGCTTTGTTCTAATAAAATAACATGTATTTCGAATAGTAGCTAATTTGTTTATTTTAGGAATTGTTATGATCCGTAACTAGTAACTAATAATGCGAATATCGGAATAAAACATTATTTTAATGAAAGCCACCTTTTCTGTGTTCAAATTAATAAACCTAACGTTTCAGCTAACCATTCTTGCTTGAAAAAGAGCTGGAAGCGTTTTCACGAAAAGTTGTAATTGCTTAATTATGTTTTGATGTACTTCGCATGAGTGTCGGTATGTTTGATAATTACCGGTCTCGTTGCGTAAAACACGATCCTCACCTATGTAGTGTACAAGGCTTTAATTAATGGGGACGCCTACAAATTGGCACGATAATTACAGTTTACTTATGGTGTTGTTTTAGTCAATTTATATCACACACAACTCATCGAAATATACAGGGCGTCCCAAACTTATGGGACATGAAGGGGAAGTACCTTAAATATCGTAGATAGTGAATTTTGCTCAAAGAAGACTTTATGTTATTTTTAAAAGTTAGTAATTCTGCATTCATAGATTTTCTAAAAATTACTTGCTTCGTCTGGGAATCGAACCGACTAAAATGTGAAAAAAAATCACCCTTTTTTTATGATGCCAATCGAAAGAACAGCTAAAAAATAGTAACTCTGCTTAAGTAACATAGTATTTTAAAAGAAAGGAACACCATAAAATGATTGAGTCAAATTTCAAGAAAGTTATTTATTGCCGAAGACGACGTTCGAAAAGTAGCGATATTATCATTCTAAAGATAGCATTGATTATTCGTAAATAAGTACCCACTTCATAAAATAGGTACTGGCATAAGTTTTCCTTATTATAAGTGCACGTGTGGATAAAATGATAATTTGATAAAACTTAGTATTTCAATACGTCCTCTGTAAGCTAGACAGAAGGCAAATTTAAAACAAAAATAAATAATTGTTAAATTTGAAAATGGAACAGTTTATGACAGCGTTTGTTTGAATGCATACTTTTTAAGATATTTTAAAAAGAAGTGATATTTTTAAATGTTGTTCTTAAATTTGAAAATGGAACAGTCTGTGCAAGCGTTAGTTTTTCGGATATTGATCTGTTTAGTCTTAATTCACTTACACAAGTGTTATTGTGTTAATTTATTGCGAACATGGCATATCAAGTAAGTTTTGATCTAATAGAAGCATATTTTTTGAACGATAAAGATATCTCTAGAAGTTTGCGGTGGTATGGCGTAAAATATCCTGATAGACAAATACCGTCTCGTAAAGTTTTGAAAAGGCTTGTGAACAATTTGAAAACTCTGGGACGTTTCGATAAACGCCCAAGAGAACCACAGCAAGAAAACCATACGATCAACGACGAAGAACTTGGTATTTTAATTTACTTTTCGGCTTTTCCGAAAGCATCGGTGAGAGAAGGAGAACAGGAAATTGGAGTTTCAAAAAGTAAAATACACCGTGTATTAAAAAAACACGGTTTTAAGAGTTATGTTGAAGGACGATTGGTTCAAAAGTTACTTCCGGGCGATACAGAAAGGAGAAAAAATTTCTGTCTTGATATCCAGGCACGCTTGCTCGAAGATCCAAATTTTTTGGATAATATTATTTGGACAGACGAATCTAACTTTAGCAATAACGGTATGTATAACCGCAACAATAATCGTATTTGGTCTAAAGAAAATCCCCTACGAGTCACTGAAACTAATAACCAAGTGCGTTTTTCACTTAACTGTTGGTGCGGACTTTTAAAAAACCGGGTTTTCTTAATCCATTTTTACCAAGGAACCTTGAACACAGAAAAGTATTTAGGAATACTTCAAATTTTAAGGGATAAGATAAGAAACCTTTCCGCGGCGGAGCAAGAAAACTTAATTTTCCAACAAGATGGAGCTCCGGCTCATAATAGTCGGAGAGCAGCAGATTTTCTAAATGAATGTTTTCCTACATGGATTGGTACAAATGGACCGATTAGATGGCCGGCCAGATCCCCGGACCTCACACCATTAGATTTCTTCTTTTGGGGATACGTGAAAGATATGCTATACAAAAAGCGATACGAGAACGTAGGCGAGTTGCAAACAGAATTGTGCCATATCACATCGAGTGTTCACCATAAAATGATAAGAAAATCAACAGGCAGCGGGCTTATTACAAGATTGGCGATTTGCGTAAGACAAGAGGGATCACATTTTGAGCATTTAATTAATTAATTTACAAAAAAATACCTACTTAACTAATTGACTACGGCAGTTTCATGTATGTTTTTTATTTGATTAAAATGATTAATTTCACGTTGTTCCTTTCTTTTAAAATACTATGTTACTTAAGCAGAGTTATTATTTTTTAGCTGTTCTTTCGATTGGCATCATAAAAAAAGGGTGATTTTTTTTTTCACATTTTAGTCGGTTCGATTCCCAGACGAAGCAAGTAATTTTTAGAAAATCTATGAATGCAGAATTACTAACTTTTAAAAATAACATAAAGTCTTCTTTGAGCAAAATTCACTATCTACGATATTTAAGGTACTTCCCCTTCATGTCCCATAAGTTTGGGACGCCCTGTACACGCTCAAATCTGGAGCAGAGCACATCTGGGGAAGTACCTCCACCTTACAGAAAACCGCAGTTTAATAACACTAGACCCTACTCATAGCGTTGTGTTTCTATATAATGCAAATAGTGAGCATTTTAGTTGTGTTTGAATAATGAGTTGATTCGAAATAATTTGTTACAGATAGGTACTTAATTTATTAGCAGGATAAAAAATGACTCACACTACAACGGTGCGGGATGTGACCGGGCCGGGCCGATCTGCCAGTTTATATAGAAAACGTCATGTGACCTCCGAGGGCTCCGACCTATCACGTGATTCTTTCTATAGAAAACGTCATGTGACCTCCGAGGGCTCCGACCTATCACGTGATTCTTTCTATAGAAAACGTGATGTGACCTCCGAGGGCTCCGACCTATCACGTGATTCTTTCTATAGAAAACGTCATGTGACCTCCGAGGGCTCCGACCTATCACGTGATTTTTTCTATAAAAAACGTCATGTGACCTCCGAGGGCTCCGACCTATCACGTGATTCTTTCTATAGAAAACGTCATGTGACCTCCGAGGGCTCCGACCTATCACGTGATTCTTTCTATAAAAAACGTCATGTGACCTCCGAGGGCTCCGACCTATCACGTGATTCTTTATATAGAAAACGTCATGTGACCTCCGAGGGCTCCGACCTATCACGTGATTCTTTCTATGGAAATTGACAAATCGTCCGTCCCGCCCCGTGCAGTCCCGTTATAGTGAGAGTCATCCGTTATCCTTTTTTATTATTTGGACTGTTAGAAATTTCGTATTTATATACAAGATACGTAATGTTTTATACGGGTTATCAAGTGCCAATGATTTTGAAATCGACCATAGCCAAACAGTACCTACTTTTAAATCAAAACTAGTCGCTTTGGTGAAGCAAGAACAATATGCTTATTTTATGGATTATATATATTTAAAGCTACCTTATATAAATACTTGTTGAACAAAAGTTACTACTCCTTGCAAGAGTTTTTTGAAGATGTTTCTATACGAACCTTTAATATCTATAATATTACCTAGAGCTATCAATATTTGACCTGTAATTTGTAACAATATCTGAAGTGTCTTGCCAAAAATAAATATTAATTGAATATTGTAGGTAATTTACTATAAGTTACAAGTTACACTTAGGTACCTAAGTACTTAATTAATTAGCTATAAGTAAATTTTAATTTTACTTACTTGTTTAGTTTTTAAGACTTGTTTGTAATTGTTTGCTGTGCCCTTACTGGGTTCATATTGTTTAAAATATGAGTGCAATAAACGTATCTTATCTTATCTTATTACCCACTATTCAGTACACTATCTAAAGGACACAAAGGCTAAATAAAACACAACAAAACGGTACGTCGAGTCTTAATGAAACACTTTTAAGTGATTGCACAATTTGCAAGGAAATGCACGATTTGCAAACGAAATATGTTGCACATTTTTTTACATAGGTGATATTTAACTTATGTGTCCTTCCTTTACTATTGAGGTTAAACATAAGTAATAATAAGTTAGAACAGATTATGTGGCAATGAGATGAGTGACCATAAATGAACTAAGCAACTCAGTCATAATGCATAGAATCCTTGTGTTAGGGGGGCACTTTGTTTGATTGTTTTAGTAAAAGGTACCCCTTTGTCCCTTGCCGATAAAAAATAATTTAGAAATTAACCATATCAACGATCGACAAGGTACCTTTTCCTAAACCATCCACATTTGGTAAAGTAGAACTAAGGAATATCATGTAAAAATGGCAGATTGTTTTGTAAAGTTATTATATTAACTATTATTTTTTTCACTGGAATATTGATATCCCGAAAGTACTGACTAAATACTCGTATCCTATTTATTCCTTTGCGGATCACATCACATCACTCTTTGAAAAGATATGTCCCTTGAGCTGAAGATCAACAAAGGCAAGAAAACTTTGTTATAAGTGAATTGTTATCAGGACGCCGATCTCTTTGTAAAGACACGCTAGGGACTGGCACTGGCTATCTGTAATTACACGCCGTATTGGAAGAAAAAGAAGCATTTTAAAAGGTGGAAGAGCAAACAAAGTTCGCTGTGCTAAAACAAATTATGTGGCCACCGTACCATCAAACAGTAAACAGTTGTGCCTCCTGTGTGCTTATTATGTGGCCATATTCGATAGCGCCTGCGGCGTTCGGGGGTATATCCGTCTCGATCCTGTCAGAGTAATGGTAGGAGCGAGACGGACATTCTTTGGAGCGCCGCAGTTGCTATCGAATACAGTTGCGTGCAACTCATGGTAAGCACGCAGTATTAACTGGTTTCATATTATACTTCGTATCCAAATCGAAGATTACATATATTTACTAGCAGCAGTACACGGTTATGTGCTGTCCTTGTCACACATTTAGAGTTATAATATTATTCAAAAAAACTGTTCTCGCTCTCGCCCGCCGGGTAATTAGGAACGGCAGCGCTCCCAGCGGCGTGGTTTATCATTACATGTTTTTGTGTATGTCCGAGTCACACGTATTTTCTCGCAAAAATAGTGTTTTAGTGTATATCTATTTCAGATTGAAGGATTAGGGTGAGTGATTTTACACATCTTCAGAACGATGAATTCAAATTACAGAATAAAACCGCGGCCTAGTTGCCGTTTAACGAATCTTCTTTCGGAAAGTGATTTTGTCCAAATGTTTGATTTTGCTTTCAATATATGTGTGGTAGATTACAATTTAAAAACGAATGTTAGTGTGGTGTATTAATCATATAATAACTAAAAGAATAGATCAAGGAATATTTACTTTGTTCGAAATAATGCTTTTACATCTACCTTCTTTTTTCTAAGTAATATAAGTAAAGTACATGTTAAAGGCACGGGTTGTTGTTCGTAGATTAACATACAAATTTAAACCTAATTAAGAGAACTTTAAGGTTCATTATGTATTTACGCGTTGTAGTATTTACGCGTTATAATTCGTATCAGGTTTGTGTACCAGACCGTATACTAAAAATTGCGCCACACGCCATACTCGAGGGTTAGACACTTACTTCTAACCCTGGTATTTAACGAAAACAAATGTAATCTCATCTACGCAATGATTTCATCTACCTTTCCAGAGTTCTGAGATAATTATAGTAATAAGTATTGAAGTATGCAATGCTAAAAAATTATGAAAGTCGACATGAATTTCACAAATTGTAGTAAATTCGGTTAACAAAATGGCATCCAAAAGTAATTTAAAGTAAAATAGCCAAAGAGGTTCCCTCATTTATCTATAGTTTTGTTAATAAAAGCTAGCTTATGATCCGGATGTTGCCGTTTCGAATATCGTCGAGCCTTCGGGACAATATAGGTATTTTAGAGGTTCCCCATTTTATCCCTAAAAGGGAGGTATGACCTCTTCAATTCTTCATGTTTGTCTTGTATTATTCGTGAAAGACAGCCTCGATTTGTCAGCTAAGAAGTACACATACTTATAGCGCTTCTTGTACGTCGTCTACCTACTTCATTTATATGAACTGTCATAAAAATATACTCGCTTATAAAGAATCATGAGCTCGCTGAAATAAGTAACAATGACTACAATCAATAATTATCATCATAATGTTGTTGCAGAGAAAAATTGTAAAATAAAAATAAGATAGGTTTCTTATAAACTACGTTCCTATTTACGAGTAAGCCTATTTCAGGTTCTATCAAGGAAATACTACTTTAATGAGTCGGAATATATAATCTTGATCATGTTTTAATGAAGTCAAAATACTATGATATTGCGATTTTGAGTCAGTTAAGGCTCTAAACTAAAGGGAAGTGTAACCGCAGCGGCAGTGCCGTATTACCCTGTTCCGCTAAATAGCGCGAATGCTTGCTGTAGCCGCTGCAGGGGTTTAATTTGCGACCTAGTGTCTATACGATTAAAGAAGGATAATTTATGTTCAGAGGTGTATTGTTTGAGTATAGGTAAGTTATTTAAGGTAAAGAATAACTTTTTTGTCTTGTTCAGACTCGAAAGAGGTTATTATTTTTTTCCCTCATATTTTAGATACCGTAAACCGTTCAATATACAACGATATAACCAGGTCAAAAATATGATATTTTGGTTTATGTAAAAATTTACAAAATACAATACCTACATAATATGCGGACATTACAGGTTAGTATATTATGATTGGTGGTTCTTTAACAAATTGCACACCTAAAAGGTGTTCAATCGCTTTCCTGCATGCTCGAAGCATGAGCGAATAACGAGAAAACTGGTTAAAGACACAAAATAGTTAAAGTTTTTTGTGGTTTTTTGCATAACAATAATACCTATACTTACTGATTTTCTTTATCAACTTTACGTATCCCCATCACGAAACAAGGATAGTTTGGTTCCGGAATTTGAACCAATATCTGACGGCGCAGTCTTGCGAATTGTTGCGGTTAGTAAAAACGAATTACAATGCAATGCAATGCATGAAATTATATAAATCATATGATTTTTACATATACATATTATAATAGAAGTATTGTAATTTGTATATGTAGGTAGTGAATGTTGTGGATCACATTTTTATGATACCTACATATAAAATTGTAGATGATATCTTTACGATAATAGGACTCAACACGACTTAATTAAAATTAAGTCGGATATTAATATGGTCGTACGTACCTACTATTAAAACCTCACCGTTTAGGAAGGTGGTAACCAAAACGGAATAATTTTACGAAGCTGAGTGAGTTTGCTAACAAAAACCTCATTGGAGAGTAAATGGTTTTAACCCAATTGAATTATCACGAAACTAATATTCCTGTTTATTGAAAGCATGAACCGATATATACTGAAGTAATACAAACAACGACTTAAATTTTGATTTATAGTTTCCTAGAGAAACTTCATATCATATATATATATATACGAAACGAAAATATTTTTTTTTTTCGTAGGCTATATCGATGAAATAGGCTTAATCTTATTAAATACCCTACGCTGCTCCGCTTCAACAGCGCCGAGTTACGTGACATAAATCGCGTGTAAATTTGTATAATTTTGCTCCGTTTCAACAATTATGCCACAAAAATTGTGTCAAATAAGCTTGCTTTAACAGCGTTGAGCTTTAACACATTAATTATGTCAAGGATCGTCCGCTTTAGCAGCGTTGAGGTACTCCACATTAATTGTGTCGAGGATTCCAGAACTTTGCTCCGCTTTAACAGCGTTGAGGTACTCCACATTAATTGTGTCGAGGATTCTAGAACTTTGCTCCGCTTTAACAGCGTTGAGGTACTCCACATTAATTGTGTCGAGGATTCTAGAACTTTGCTCCGCTTTAACAGCGTTGAGGTACTCCACATTAATTGTGTCGAGGATTCTAGAACTTTGCTCCGCTTTAACAGCGTTGAGGTGCTCCACATTAATTGTGTCGAGGATTCTAGAACTTTGCTCCGCTTTAACAGCGTTGAGGTACTCCACATTAATTGTGTCGAGGATTCTAGAACTTTGCTCCGCTTTAACAGCGTTGAGGTGCTCCACATTAATTGTGTCGAGGATTCTAGAACTTTGCTCCGCTTTAACAGCGTTGAGGTACTCCACATTAATTGTGTAGAGGATTCTAGAACTTTGCTCCGCTTTAACAGCGTTGAGGTACTCCACATTAATTGTGTCGAGGATTCTAGAACTTTGCTCCGCTTTAACAGCGTTGAGGTGCTCCACATTAATTGTGTCGAGGATTCTAGAACTTTGCTCCGCTTTAACAGCGTTGAGGTACTCCACATTAATTGTGTCGAGGATTCTAGAACTTTGCTCCGCTTTAACAGCGTTGAGGTACTCCACATTAATTGTGTCGAGGATTCTAGAACTTTGCTCCGCTTTAACAGCGTTGAGGTACTTCACATTAATTGTGTCGAGGATTCTAGAACTTTGCTCCGCTTTAACAGCGTTGAGGTACTCCACATTAATTGTGTCGAGGATTCTAGAACTTTGCTCCGCTTTAACAGCGTTGAGGTACTCCACATTAATTGTGTCGAGGATTCTAGAACTTTGCTCCGCTTTAACAGCGTTGAGGTACTCCACATTAATTGTGTCGAGGATTGTAGAACTTGCTCCGCTTTAACAGCGTTGAGTCTCTCCACATTCATTGTGTCGAGGATTGTAGAACTTTGTTCCGCTTTAACAGCGTTGAGTTTCTCCACATTAATTGTGTCGAGGATTGTAGATCTTTGCTCCGCTTCAACAGCGTTGAGTTACTCTACGTCAATTTTGTTGATGATTGTACAACATTGCTTCGCATTAACAGCGTTGAGTTTCTTCACATTAATAAAATCGTGTTGAGGATCGTACAACTTTGCTCCGCATTAACGGCGTCTCGTATTACATATTCTACAGGAATTGTGTAGAATGTAATAAAATTTTACTCCATCAGGTTGTTTTTACCATGATGAGACTTCTTTTCAATAGTAGCATTCCGATTATCAAGATATAAAACACTCCACGTGTCTGTTCTTTATTATAACAATTATTTACAAAAATAGTAATTCTCTTGCTGCTGTAGCGTACTGGTCAATATTTCGTTATCCTACAGTAGAATCGAAGACACCTGCCACTTTTTTATTACAACGTTCTACTCAAAAAGGAAAAACTTACCGTATTAACCATTACCAACCACTTGAATTATTGTTTGGTCTCAGTATAAATCTGTATGTATATTTTATAACAAGATTTCTTTAGTACTAATCTTGCAATGAAGAAACTACTGATAGCTTGTTTTACTAATTATACAACTTGTTTTTGTCTTCCTTTTTTTACTTCGATATGAAATACAGGCATATCTATAGTATACAATCACTATGCAGGGATTCGTCAGTAGAGTTCAATTAAATGAACGGAGTATAATTTAAAGCAGGTATATTCAAGTAATGTTAAAATTATATCGACGATAATACACACTCCAGTGTTTTGTTTCACCTAAAAGGTTATTGAAAGTAATTTCATTCTTTATTAATGTCGTTCCTCACTTGGACACGCACAGCATGTCATGCATAAGTCCAATCTAATAAAAATATTCATATAATATTTACATAATAGTACCGTTTTATTTTATTAGGCACTCATGTATGAAGCTAATTATCAGGAACCCATAGGAGCGTACGGATTTGACTTCGATATTTTATTTTATTTTTCCTACTTATATGTAGTATTACAATTCTCTAAACATCTGCTAGTAAATATATGTAATCTTCGATTTGGATACGAAGTATAATTAATAATCAAACGAACTTACCTGTGAAGTTTGATTGGAATTATACGAGTATCCAAATCGAAGATTACATACTCCCACCCTCCCAGACCCTAAAAATTAAAATAAAATCGTCTCTGGTCCTAACACAAAAATATCTATGTGCTCTAAAATAATGATAAACCACGCCGCTGGGAGCGCTGCCGTTCCTAATTACCCGGCGGGCGAGAGCGAGAACAGTTTTTTTGAATAATATTATAACTCTAAATGTGTGACAAGGACAGCACATAACCGTGTACTGCTGCTAGTAAATATATGTAATCTTCGATTTGGATACTCGTATAATTCCAATCAAACTTCACAGGTAAGTTCGTTTGATTATTAAATATCGTGCCTATGTACGCACTGTAACATACAATCATTTAATGCAAACCACTACTAATTTTATTCCTTGCAATAATTTGGTAGGATGTTAATCCGAACAAAACATGTCTTCAATTGCTGTGACATGTATGAAAATTCGAATTTTTGACTTGTTACGAAACGTTCAAATTACATATATTTAGTTTTTGAGCCTATTTTCGTTACATTTTATTATCAATAAAAATCACTGTATTAATTTCAAATCAATTTTAATTTCATGTTAAAACCAATATTATAATTAATTCAAATCGTATTGCATATATTTTAATAATATATTCAATAAAAATAAAATAATATAAAATATTTTTTTTTGAAAACGTACCGTGGTTCACCGATTCTTAACGACTATAACACTTTTACTTTTCTGTTGTACTGTTCATCATTTGACTATTTTTATTTGTGAGGAAACCGAAACATTGCTAGTCGGGCCTCCACTACCTTTCCAGGTTTGGAAGGTTAGGTGATACTTTTCGTAAAAAAACTTGTACTTGCGCCAAATCTTGTGATAAAGTATAGCAAGTACTCGGAATACGAATAAGAAAGGTAAAAGCCCGTCTTATTACATATTCATGTGGTGGGCTATTAATTTACTTCATATTTACAATTAAGGCACATAAGTACATTACCATGGTGATAATAAATTTACTAAAACGGGGCTTAATCGTGTATAAACTTTGAAAACAAACCTCCGACGTTTCAAGGGCGACATTGTCCCCGTGGTCCCGGAGAAAGACTGGCTGAGGTTGACATCAACATCTTCTAGCTGCGCGGGTTTTACGAACTACCCGCACTTGGTCTTGATTATCAACTTGAACATTTTGCGCACTAGGGATGTGACTCTGTCGACACACTACACTCACGATGTCCGATTTTTGAGCAGGTGATATTCGATTACGCTTACATTTATCAATGACTGGATTCCATGTAGACGAGATTCTAAAACCGTCATCCCGATTGAAATTGGGGTATTTCTTGATTTCAATGGCTTCCCGTACTTTCCTACTATGGAAACGACGATCTGTTGAAAGGATTTTAGGGTTATGCAATTCAATCCAATGGTTTGGTCCAGAATCTAACAAATGTTCGGCAACCGCAGACTTGTGTACCTGGCGATTTCTGACAGCTGCGATATGTTCCTTCACTCGCATGATATGTTCTTCGCTTGTATCGGACATCGTGAGTGTAGTGTGTCGACAGAGTCACATCCCTAGTGCGCAAAATGTTCAAGTTGATAATCAAGACCAAGTGCGGGTAGTTCGTAAAACCCGCGCAGCTAGAAGATGTTGATGTCAACCTCAGCCAGTCTTTCTCCGGGACCACGGGGGCAATGTCGCCCTTGAAACGTCGGAGGTTTGGTTTCAAAGTTTATACACGATTAAGCCCCGTTTTAGTAAATTTATAATGTGTGAAAATCGTGAAAGTTTAAATAAGTGTCATGGTGATAATGTTCACCAAAGTAAATAATTAGTTTGGACACCTTACATTATGTCATATACCTTACATTAGGCCCTAATTTAATAAGTAGCTAAAATTGAGAGTAATAGTTTCATTATTGGCTTAGAGACTTTAACTATCTGCAAGAAGGGTGGAATATCTTAGAGGCGACCGATTTTATGTCGTTAATAGTAGTTTATGCAACAGTGATATAATAAGGGTTCTTAAAACTTGAGGGTCGCCGTTACAAAACGAGGCGAAGCCGAGTTTTGTAATAATAGACCCGAGAGTTTAAGAACCAATTATGAGCTGTTGCATACCCTAGTTTTTCTACGACAGCTAAAATAGCGTAAAAAGCAAATTATAGAAACGTGGCAGAATAGGGAAGATGTTGTGCCCACTATGGAAATTAAAAAAAAACAACAACAGTGCTAATATAAATGTATGAAAATTCATAGGAGCAGTGTTCTTATGGAATACCACAGACAACGTTATAATGGTTACTTTTTAAATATCGCTGTCAGTCATCTAATTGACACATAGAAGTGCTGGAGTAGAAAAACATAGTAAAACTACCTACATACTTAGTTATAATGATACTACCTATACTTACTACATATTATGTACCTAGCTTTAAATATGACATATAAAATTCTTGTATTTTATCAATAAATGATCTTATCTTATCTTATCTTAAAGCCATCTTGACGGAAGGGCATTCGATAAAAAAACCACCATCGGCTCACCCTTGGTTCACCGGCTCGATAGCTACAACAACACGGATTCACACTTTTAAGTTTATACGTTTGAAACAACAACCTGTGCCTTGCTGAAGAGCTGGTATGGTTGCCATTTTATCGATTATCACGCTATGCGTCACTTTCGCACTTACAAACGTGTTAGAACGTGACAGCCTTAGTAATAATCCTACCATATTAGACTATGTTCGCATTCCAGAGAGAAGAAGGGGAGATCACGTATTACTTACAACTTACAATACCTTCTCTTCTTCCTAGCGTTTTCCCGGCTTATGACACGGCTCAGGGAGCCTGGGGCCCGCTTTGGCAATAAATCCCAAGATTTAACGTAGGCACTAGTTTTATGAAAGAGACTGCCATCTGACCTTTAAGGCCTAGTTGACCGAGAGGGTAAACTAGGCCTTATTGGGATTAGTCCGGTTTCCTCACGATATTTTCCTTCACCGAAAAGCCATTGGTAAATATCAGATGATACTTCGTACATAAGTTCCGAAAAACTCATTGGTACCTGCGAGCCAGGATTTGAACCCGAGACCTTCGGATTGAAAGTCTGAACCATCGATGCTCCTGCAACTTACAATATCCAAATTTCTAAAATACTGTTGTGTATGTGTGTGTGGCTGCGCCCACCCTTACCTATACGTCTACAATAAAACAGTGCGATAAGAGCAGCCCGTGGTTTCACTCGTGTCCTCATACGCATCACTGGCGACGATCCGGTTTTATTCCACGTGTAAAAAACATGGCCGCTGCTAATTTCGGCGTATTGGATACATTTGACCATAATGTCCAAAGTTGGAACAGTTATAAAGGCCGGTTACAGCAGTATTTCATCGCGAACGATATAGACAACACCAAGGACGCGACAGGAATAAAAAGACGGGCGATTTTGCTAACGGCACTCAAAGAAGAAACCTACAAGCTCGCAGCTGATTTAGTTTTGCCGAAGCAACTGGACAGCGTGCCCTATGAAGATATCGTGAAACTATTAGACGATCACTTTACGCCTAAGCGGGTTGGATTCAGCGAGCGACACAAATTCTACGCCGCGGTGCAGCAGGCCGGCGAAACACACACTCAATGGGCCGCAAGGCTGCGCGGCCTCACTGCTTATTGTAGTTTTAGCAATGTTGAAGAGGCACTCCGCGATCGGTTTATTATGGGTTTGTTGCCGGGCCTTGAAAAAGAAAAATTGTATGCGCAAAAAATCTCGGAGCTGACGCTAGCAAAAGCCGTGGAGTTTGTCGAAAATATTCGTTGTGCGACTAGTAAATTACAAAATTAATGGGCTCCCAGCCCTGCTCACTGGGTCTTGGTCACTTTTTCTGTAGTAGGTATATGACATATCTTTCAATTTATAATTTACTACTTGCGACTACTTAAAAAAAAACATGAATCAAAATATTTATTACAAATAAAAAATGATTTGATTCGTGCTTTGCAATTTTGTACTAGTAAATTCTTTATATTTTCTAAACAAATTAAGACCGGGATTCTTTTGTTATTAATAACTTGGCAAGACATTTTCATTACCCACAGTTGTAAATATGTTGACGTAAAAACAAGGTCTTTATTATTTTTATATCCTATCAGCCTGCGTAATTCCATTTCTATGAGTGAATTATTATAAAATAGAATTATTAGAAACTATAGTTACAGGAGTATTTTCTTGGTCAGATCCATTAGTCAAGTTACACAGACCATTTAATTGCTTGTCCAAAACAGTCCCAACTTTAATGTTCAAAACCGTAAAGGAATCATTTATTTGCCTAATCAAAACCAATCCTATTAATTACGGGAAGTGGGACCGGGAGCCGTGGGCCAACTTTTGGCGTTCAAGAAATTATTACCAAAGTTTCCATCGATATAGCGTTATTTAATTTAGTATATAACTCAGTTTTATAAATTGGCAAACTTTTCGACTCTTGGCAAGGTCGCGGTGGGTTGAGACTTTTCCTTGGAAGTCAGTATTTAGTCATCCTATTTCTTTACAAGACTTGCTCGGGAGTTATGGACAATTTTATAATAAAATTACGGATAACACTCACGTGTTTTAGATGCTATGCGCAACATATTTCGTACATCTTAGGATGCCATTATCAAGCGTCAACGACGGTGCGCGACGACTCGGTGGGCGGACTGAGTTTCGTCATGCCTCGCGCGGGGCTCTCGATGACAGAACCGTTTGAAAGTTAACACATAACTTAAGATCGTATGATTCGATTTCGGGGATTTTTTTAAATAATGACAAGCTGACGTGATGCTCCATTTAGTGGTGTTCCCAACTTCAGTCTGCTCTTGTTGCTCCGACTGACAAGTCGTGTAATATGTGCGATTAAGTAAAAATGTACCCAAAAAATATTTTTTTGCTCTATACGAAATTACCTTTTGCCAGTTTTTTTGGATATAACTGGTAAATTTATGGACGTTTTTAACTTTTTACAGACTGCATTTTTTTAAAGAGTGTGATAAATCTGTATAATTTAATTTAGGATAAGACACCTGTAGACGAAGATCCGGTCTTACTCCAAGTGGTTAAAGATCAGACGCTAATCGTCCGATGGTAAATGCTCAGAAATGCTCAAACTTTTGCGACTTTTGCGAGTCCCAAACGTATAAGTACAGCAACAACATGTGTTAGCGGCATGCGTGCATTTATGTGAACGACATATACCTAATACGGAATATAATAATAACGAAGACGGATTTAAAAAGCATGTATCTATTTTGTATCCTTTGGCCTCTTACCCCTTTCCACAAATTTCAACCCCTTTAATACCACTAAAATGATTGAGAACCACAATTTCTTCGATTTTGTGTATATCGAACGAAACGGACGAAAAAGTGATAAAATTTAAACCGTGTCGGAAATGAAACTCCTTTGTACTGAAGGACCAATTCTGATATAAATTAGTCATAGGGCAAAAACTACTATTTTCCAATAGTAACCTCTTTGCTACCCGTAATAGGAACTTATAGGCTCTTCTAACTTATAGGCTCTTCTGTTCTTACCATCAGGTAAAAAATTCTTGTCAATTTTCTTTTACTTCCAAAATTTTGGTGTTATATAATATTTTAGTATAATCATCTACTTATTTGAATCATGTCCGTACCTTACACACAAGCTGAAAAAAAAAACAACATCATCTCATCCCAGCCATAATCGTCGAAAACTTTATCGAACGCACCTTATTTATGTGTTTGTAATTAATCATATACAGGATCGTGTTTAAGTCATGGAGCACGAGTGAATAGGGTACTGAGAAGGGTCACACTGAGCAACTTTCACAATAAGAACCACGAAATCGTAAAAAAAAATCTTCTAATTATAAGTTAATTTATGGTAAGGTATCAATTAGCTCTTAATTAGGAGAGTATTTTTTGCGATTTCGGGGTTGTCCCCATATAAGGGAGGTGTCACTCCGCGTTTTACGTCGACACAAAATCTTCTACCTTAAGGTGAAATAAACTGTCAGGATTCGCGCAACGCGCATTACCTCACGGGTACGATCAGCTATATTTATATTTCAAACAACGCATATTAATTGATACAAATATTCTCTTTGCCTTGTGGGCTCTCCTATATTTGAAGAATCTTTTCCCGACTATATATTCATGATGACAAGAGACCCGATGGGGTGTCCAATGGTTCCTTGGAGTTTGGGTCGGATGCTAGTTTGGGATGCTGTAGCTACGTAGACACGCTGGCAGCGTTCCACCTCCAACGTACTAATGTAAAAGTGGGCGGAGCGGCTGACTTCAACGAAATTTTAAAACGTAACTGATATAGGAGCCTGGGCAGAGAGTACTATTTTGTACCATTTGAGGTCGAAACCAGCGCATGCAAATTTTTTGTAGTTAGTTGCAAAACGTCTGGTTGATGAAACTGGTGAACAAAGAGCTGGTGGCTTCCTCGCACAAAGTATCAGCATTGCGATACAACGGAATCTATTTTAGATTTAAGGTAAGAGGTAGGTAAGTTAAACTTGGTGTATATATTTTGAAAATAAATGATCTATTATTTATTCTTAGACAAAAATAATACCAATAATTTATAATGAACAAAAAGGTATTCTTATAATTACAAATAATGTTCCGATATATATTTTGTTACTATTACTTATTCTGTGCGCATAATGAAAGTTGCTCAGTGTGGCCCTCCCCAGTACCCTGTTTACTCCTGCTCCATGACCCAAAAATTAACCTGTATCACCTTCTAGTTCACACAACAAACGCCCTATTTAGCTTACTTACGGTGTAGGAAATGCAATCTCGAACCAAAATTGACGACTCGAGATCTTGTGCGATTTTTTTTTAACTTAATGATTCGAGATCTTGTATGTTTGTCAGTCTAGATCAATCGTCGAGGTTAATCCTCGACGAAATCGAGATTTGATAAGAAATACTTAAAATTAATTTATAATTTCAAAAATTACCTAAATTCCTTAATATTGATATTATTTTTGAGTAGTTATAGTTTTACAGAATTTGTACTGAGCAGAGGAAATATCGAAAGAAATTAGCGATCGCAAAGACTCACTTGAGTTTCATTTGAATTGGCATTGGCAAGCTATTTTTAAATACTTTATAAAATCGGTGCTGCTAAGCTTCCAAATACATTTAAAAAATTCAGCTTGTAGACTACACCTGCTATCCTAACAATAATACAATAATAATACAGCGCAGCCAGACCGAAATCGTTGTGCAGTTGCAAAAAAAGTAACGTAAATGAGCAAAAATCCATTGAAAAATGATCTGAATCCTGTACTCGACACTTGAAAGTCACCGAATATAAACTGAGCACACAAGGGTTTTGATTTACGAAAATGAACAACAAATAATTCATATACCGGGTGTGGCCTACAATAGGAGAAATAAATTTAATCGTAGGTTGTACTCCTTCATACTGAACAACATTTGTTCAGCGACTTTTAAAAATAACGTGGATTTAGATTTTTATTTCACTTTAAAGTTTTTTAGAAGACGCAATGTAATGCAAAGTTTGACCTATTTGTACTATGACAAGAGACGTCAATTAGACTGATGTTAACGTACATTGAAAATAAGTTTTAATTTGTATGAAAAAGTAAGTACCTACAAATTACACAATTTTTAAAAGTTGTTGAATAAAAGTTGTTCAGATTGAGGAGTGGAACCTACGATTAAATTTATTGCTCCTATTGTAGACCACATCCGGTATAATAAGGTGAATTACGTCTCGGAATCTTGAAAATATAAAATATTGAGAATCGAGATTCTCTGCCGACATCTCGTGGTTTCAAGATCTTGCGAGATCGAAATTGCTTTCGCTACTACTGTGGGACTGGTCAATTTGTGTAAGATTCTCTCAAAATTTGGGCGTATTTATAAAAACAATCCCGAAAACCTGATTCTTCCAGATCAGGACTTGCTCGAGCTCATTCGAATCAAAATTAAGAGCTAATTCGATCCTAATAATTTAAATAAATTAGCTCGAAAAATTCCTTTCCGTCATCCGTCAATAACTTACGGCATGACGTAATGAAGACTTAAATTTTAAATGGAAAGTTTCGGTAATTTTTAGGGTTCCGTACCTCAAAAGGAAAAAAGGAACCCTTATCTAAACTATATTATATAAACGGATCACTTTGTTGTCCGTCCGTCCGTCTGTCCGTCAAGACCCTTTATCTCGGGAGGGCGTGGAGGTATCGAGTTAAATTAAAACTATATACTAAGGTCTACGGTCCCTTGAAACAGTTTTCTGCGTTTTCCGAAATTCAACCCCTAAAGGATAAAAAAAGGGGATTGAAAGTCCGTCAAGACCCTTTATCTCGGGAGTGCGTAGAGGTATCGAGTTGAAATTTAAACTATATACTAAGGTCTACGGTCCCTTGAAACCGTATTCCGCGTTTTCCGAAATTCATCCCCTAAGGGATAAAAAAGGGGGTTGAGTTTGTATGAGATGTGAATCATTATTCAGGCTGCAGACTTAAAACTTCGTTTATAGACTCTTTGATACTACACAAGAAAAACATACATAGCGTTTTTCGAAATTCATCCCCAGACCTAAGGGATAAAAAGGGGGTTGAAAGTTTGTATGAGATGTGAATCATTATTTAGGTTGCAGATTTAAAACTTCGTTTAGAGACTCTTTGATACTTTTACACAAGAAAAGTATATTTAGCGTTGCTGAAAGTTTATATGAGGTGTGAATAATTTTTCAGGTTGCAGACTTGGAAACTTCGTTTATAGACTTTCTGATAATATATAAGAAAATGGTATTCCGTGATTTCCGAAATTCATCCCCTAAGGGATAAAAAATGGAGATAGGGGGGGATTTTTAATCATTTTTATGATGTACGGAAAACCTTCAGTGGGCGAGTCCGACTCGCACTTGGCCGGTCTTTTTCTTAGTATCGTGATTCTGATTCGAATGATCCCAAGCAAGTCCAGATCTTGTTAAAGATACTGTTTTTTTTTTAAAGATAGAGACTTGAAACTTCGTGAAAAGATTTCTTATTAAAATACAAAAGAGGGTTGTAAGCTTTTGAAAAAAAAACGTATTAGAATTTAATAAAAGTAATTTCAGCGATTTGGAAAATTCCATCCCCAAGTTACTTAAATTTTACAGTTCGTCTAAGTCCTCCCTAGATGGCGTTAGTAGAAGCGACTATGGGAAAATATTTTCTTCATTTTTATTGCAAATAATCCTAAAATATTTTTGAAAATATTGGGAATAACGTGTGTATAATATCTTACATTAAAAATAGCTATTTGTTGATTTTATAATTAAAATAATTAGTTGGCTAACTATCCACAAGATATCACTTTACTCTCGGCGTAATATCCTACTCTGCGCTGTTAAGATTTTTCTTGATTTTATATAGGGCCAAAGGAACTATACTTATACTATATATAAAGTAGTTGTTGGGTGTTATTATACGAAGTATAAAAGTATACAGTGTGTTTTCCTGGACTTCCTCCAGCCAATCTTCTCATGAAAAGATTATTGGTGCCGTTCAACGTTCAATACACTATTTTACAGACAAACAAAAACATACTTATTTTTAACATTTACATTTAAAGTGCTGCCCAACAAGAGCACAACAAAGATGTTGATTATTTTTTATTAGATTAAAATAGCATTAACAGGTTATGTTAGCATAAATTACTCTACTGCATGATGAGTCGCTTGCGTCTTGGTTAATTAGTTTTTTTTGTTAGGTTAGTGCTATCAATTTACTTCTAATAATTTCAATTTGGTAGAGGTTGTCTCTGATGAAACTGAACAATTATACATTGAAATTAAACACTTTAGAACGGATAACCTGGGAGACCTCAGTTTGGACTTTGTTTTAAAAAGATTGAAAACTGATGAAAGAGGCAAAATGTGGTAGTTTTCTTGTCGCTTCTTTCTGCCCCATAAGCCAGTTAGGGAAGCGTTCGTAAGTTGTATGTACGTTATTCCTCACAGGGTTTTTTATAATTTCTAAAGTGTTTAATTTCAATGAATAACAATCATATCGTAATAGAAGACAATATTATGAATAATTATAAAAAAAGCAATAATAAGAAGGAGGGTGGCAGGGGACGGAAGGAGGGTGGCAGGGGACTTATTGATATTTCGAATCTCCATAACAAACAGATAACAACATTGAGAGCGTACTTTCATCAGAAATCTAATTCTTCCTCCATCCACAATGCCATTGAACAGAATGACAAGAAATTTACACCTATGGGATAGAACCACCCAAAAATCCGAAGAAATTACTGACAACAAAACCAAAATAGCCGAATGGAGTAAAAAATCCCTACATGGAAGGCATCTTCACGATTTAAGCCAACCTAATGTCGACAGAGTGGCGTCGAACGCTTGGCTGAACCGAGGCGAGCTCTTCCCTGAGGGGACTGAGGGGTTTATAATGGCTATACAGGACCAATTTATGGAGACTCGACATTATCAAAAAATTATAATGAAAAATAGAGTCATGCAGGATTCGTGCAGGAAATGCAATAGTTCAGGAGAAACTATACAACACATCACCGGAGCATGCAGAGCCATAGTTCAGACAGATTATAAGCATAGGCATGACCAAGTAGCCAACATAGTTCACCAAAAACTTGCAATAAAATATAGCTTAATACCTCAACCAGTCGTTCTTTACTATAAATATACCCCCAACAATGTATTAGAAAACCAATCTCACAAAATGTATTTCGATAGAGCTATCCTAACAGACCGAACCATACATTATAATAGACATCACTGTAGTAGACAAAACAAACAAAACAGCCCTTTTAATTGAGATAGCAATCCCAAACACCCACAACGTACAAAATATACCGATTTGAAAGACGAAATAGCCCGAATATGGAAGTTAAATAAAGTTAGCATAGTACCTATAGTTTTGTCTACTACAGGTGTCATCCCGCAAGTTACACACATCAATAAAGACCTTATCATTGCCACCATCATCATACTTAGTCATGCAGAAAGCGGTAATTTTAAATACATGCCGAATAGTCAGAAAGATTCTACAGAACGATTTACAGCCCCCTAACACAAATACTCATCCAGAACCGGAAAACAACCAAGCTGTTTACAGCCAAAACTCGCTTGGTGACTGATATGGGATGCACTTGGCTTCGGCCCGTGCATTCCATTATACCATTATGCATCGCATAATGAGAAAAACAAAGAAACAAAATAATAATAATAATCGCGGTAAAGGAAATAAAATAATAGTAAAACTAATCTCTTTCAATTAACATTATAGATTACCTTTGTCTTAGCCGAGTTGCAAACAACGTAGCATACCATCATGATTGTCGAAGTGTTGACAATACATGGCATCAGGGTGCCGCACATGATAGTTTCAATTGCAGGAGACGGACCTTGCCTATTTCATTCAATAGCGTACTTCATATATTATATTATTATGCTACTCAAACTATGGCTAGGGAGATTCAGTAAAACAGATCGTGGACTATGTCGTACGAAATTGGAATGAGTTTCATTAGATGACCCGTGTCCCGAATGCTGATAAGCAGATATAAATAGAATATAAATTATTTATTTGATTCACAACATAACTTAATATATTTACATCTTATACTAGATATCTAGATATCATGGTTTTCAGGACACCCATGGGAAAATTATAAGTAATAATTATACGAGTGCTGAATCTTATTACACTAAAATGAGCCAGCGATATACTTTTGGTAGTAATTGCGAAATAGTTGCCGCTGTTTATTTACGTTTCTGGTATTAAACCAGAAGGTTCTCTGAAAGAGAATTGTCGCTTTTTAGTAATAAGACCGCCTGTTGCCAACATCTTGTTAATAATATTAATATGTATAGTTTACTTTTTGAGGAATACAATAAAGATTATATGTATTGTAAATTGTATTTGTACACGTTAAGATGCAAGTAAGGCATGAAACCGTATTAAGTATATGCGGACAAAGTCACGGGCGGGAAGCTAGTGTATGTATAAAAAATCTTGCAATTTATACCGCATTTCATTTATTTACTCATGAAAATTATATTGGTTCAGTAATAATTTTAAATATTCAAATCGATATATCCATTGTGTGCAAATACTGAACGCCTGCTAGTGAGTGATAGCGTTTCATCAATGTTCAACCCTGCTGCATATTGTTTCGAGTACTTCCATAAAAAATAAAATTGCAGTAGGTGGGTACTAAAAGTCAAATGCAGATTATTGTGATGGTAAAAACCATTTAGATTGTTAAGAATAAAAAACGGTAGTTTTATAAATATTCAAAATGGACTTATATTTCTACAGGGTATATAGTTAGGGTTTTTTTTCTGTAATGTTTTGTAAGGTGTGCAATAAAGAGTTATTGTATTGTATAGTAAGTAAGTAAGCTTTTTCAAAAAAAAAAACCCGGAGCCTAATTTTTCTGAAACTTTTTATGAATTTTATATCTGTATGTCTGAACCGAAATCCGTCAAGTTGATTGAAAACGGGTTAAAAGTTATTTGCACTTTTTAACAAAAATGAATCCACGCGTGGCGTAATCGTAATTAGCATTTTAATAAGCCACGCCGGCAGTGCTCTCCATTACAACCCTGTCACTGATAGCTAGCCATTTTGCTCGCGACTGTGTTTTAATGCTTTCGCAACTAAGTAAAAATTCAGATCTTTTGATGAAAAAACATGTATTTTCGAAATATATACAGTAAGTGTAACTTAACTAACGGCCTACCTCTACCTACCTTAAATACAAAATAGGTCCTTGAGGCATTGTAGATCTTTTTATATTTTCCTGAAACTTGATGCTGCTGCTTGCTTGTTATTAATTAATGCTATATTTATAAGAATTATAAGAGTATAATAACATTTTAAATTATATTACAAACTGGACAAATAATTACCATTAAAGCCGTTAACTAGTAATAGGTAGAGTTTGAATTTGCGACATACTCGTACCAGTTGTGTCGGTTGCGAAAAAATGATGAGAATAGCCCTAGGCGGAGCTGCGGTAACGTGCAAGGCACCTCCCCCCCCTCCTTCTGAGACGCTCTTTGTCCCACGCGACTCGATGTTTGTCGCGTTTTTTTTTAAATCATTTTAAAAACCGGGAGTTTATGTCACACAATCACTCAATTCTTCGGTAATACCGCAAAATAATATATGAAATTTGTGTGTGCGTCCCTATTAACTATTATATTTATATATTTAATGAAATAACACAACAATCAATCACACTCATGTCAAAAACGTGAATATTTACATGTGATGTTTAATTTTAAATATTGATATCCCGAATTGAAGGGATTACGCTTTCAGGTATTTAATATCGACACGAGTTTGATTCATGGCGTTTTTAGTTCAGTGGTTTACTGTTTCTGTCATCGGTTCTTGTAAACTCATATTTTATATCAGGAATAACGATTCCAATGCTTTTTCGGATCAAATAAATAAGAAGACCTATTAAGTCGATTAACTACTCGTTAAATATGCTTGATTTATAAAATGAAGATTAACAGTATATTGTTTAGCCAAATTGACACTGAAGTACTATATGTCGTATAAAATATAAATATAGTCCAAATGTTACGTCATATATACGTAACATTAGATAATCTGCCGAATTATTTTTTTGGGTGATTATGTACGTTTGTACATTCTCCCATTGAAACTTCAAATATGAATACATTTCTCTTAGCCTAAAGGTTAATTTTAAACAAGTAATGTTTAGTACCTATATAATAATTGATCCTTCTATTGTTAGAAGTTACATTGCAAAATAAACTAGGACTACGTATGTACCCATATCTTGCATCAATTCAAAAACACGTATATTTTTACTGCGTGTTTGATAACTCCAAATAGGCCTTCGATAATCTGAAGTCGACCCTTTTTACGCAACCGTAAAAAATTTAACCATTTCATAAATATTCTCTCATCACAATCGCGGCAAACTTTACAGAGCCAGCATAGCAGAGGCAGCAGAGGTCAGCAGCTTATGAATATTAAAGGAACGTCATAACTGCCGCAGATTTCTACAAAATACCCGGTAGGTAAAACATAAGTATTAAACTATAATATTACACAACAATTTTATAAGAGTTTATAAGTTAAGATTTAATAAAAAAAACTTTTTACTTACGGCTTAGGTTACTAGTGCGTGTTCTATCTTTCATTTCCAAAACAAATATCATAACATTACCTGAACATAACGCGAACAAATCCTTTTCCTATCCAATGTATATTTCAAATAGACAAAACGTCCCCAGAAAAGGTGTCATCCCATCCATTTCCCTTGGACTACTCTAGTAATCGTCTCATGAGAAAGTCTCAACGTTCTCACTGAATTAGTTTACCTGTCAACGGTAACTATAAGGGCGAGTGATACCTTGTAATGATTATGAAATTATTATTGTTTCAAATTAAACACAGCACCTAATATGTATTCAAAATAAGAAAAAAACGTTTGTTGTGTACTTATAGTACTTACCTAAAGCATAGTTCGGCACAGAATGTAAATACAACATTTGATTCTCATAATGGTTATATTATATTATATATAATTGCTTTAAAAAAATTGTATTCGTTGCTTAAATCATAACATTGTTATTTTGTTCGAGAATTTGGTGAGAAAAAGGTAAGTGATAGTAGACCAGTTGTCGTGAAATATGTCTTTGGGGTCCGACGTGAATGCTTTCAAATCGTCATAAAAAATAATATATCGTTATTACGCGTTATAAATTCGATTATCGTTTGGACGAAATGCCCTTTCGGCTCATTTTTGTTTGGAACTGGGACGAAATTTATAGTACTAAGGAATGAATCAAGTTGTAAATTTTTGTTACTGGTTTTACTTTATTGATTTTACCTACGCAGCTGTTATTACTTATGCGACACACCCGTTATTCGTGTAGGTAAAGCGGCAGCTGCCGTAGCTTACCTTCCCAATTATACAGATATGACCTAGATAAATAATTTTCTAGATCTCTCTTTGAAACTACGCAAAACATAATATGACTAATTGCCTATAAATGGTCTTTCACGACAAAAATGAAATAATTTCCAAACATAATAAATAGGTACGAGTACCTAGTGTATAAATAATGCATGAGCAGGCTTACCATCTATCTGCCTGATAATTGCCCTTACATTACGATGTAAAGATCGAATGAAAATTTCCGTACGCTAAATTACAATAATTTAATTTAAAGGGATTACTAACCAGTAATCTCCATATTCCATTAAGAAAAAAGATAGAGAGAGATTAGATCCATTAAAGCTATGTATTTTCATGGTTCTCGAAATCATATATGTTAAGTAGAAAACTGAATAAAGTCATCATGAATAGTTTACCTGGATGGTTCGTAGCCGCGTTTTGGTAGGTGTAGGAGCAATCGTTTTCAAGGTAGTTATTTGGCTCAAACTGAAACGTGACAAAGGATTTCGGCTAACGAAGTGAAACCCAACATTTTGCTATGAGGGGTTTTTAAATATTTAATTTTAGCAAATATATTTGTTCGTTATTAATTTTGTAATCTACAAGGCTAACTTACATATAATAAACACACGACTATTTTACAATCAGAAACTGAGACCATACTATTCTCATCATCAGCATCATCATCGACCATACTATTATTATTATTATTTTTTTCTACGGAAAACTTACAGCTAAGTTAACAAGAAAGGTAGTGACATAGAAACAGTAAGCCAATTACAAGTTTCCACAGATAGAAACAACTTAAGGTACAAAGCGTGCGCAGCATATGATACTAACAGTGGAGAGAAAATATACTAGTTAACGAAAGATACATAAAACAAAGATACATTAAATTAATACGTACCTTAGGCATAGAACCCGTAGTATGACGCAAAGTACTCGTATCTGTTAAGATACCCTGCTTATCTATATTTAATGTTGGATGCAATGATCATATTCCATGGAGTCTAAATTCAGAAGTGTTTCAACAATTTCCCTCGAGTATTGTGATCAACGCTTTGAAGCAATCCACATCGATGTTTCTCGTAATAAAGGGATCATTAATAATTCCCCTGTTCCACTGAATTCCTCTCTTGCATTTCTTTACATTCGTTGTTTGCAGTTTACCCGGACATTCTGTGATTTTTCTAAAGTTAGAAAGTTAAATTATCCAGATCTAAAGATATCGTACACGATAAAATCTGGGCGTGTATGATCCGGTCTATTTCCAAAGCCACTGTTGATTGTAAAGCCATAATTTTACACCAACATATTGAATATATATACAAACCATCACCATTTATAGCTGTTTTCCATTTAACATAGTCAGTATGATGCTTTACTCCAAGCACTGAATTTTTTTTATATGGAAGGCTATTTTCTGTCCTCCTTCTAATTTCCTTAAAATCTTAAAATAAATTTATACACGGTGAAATTTAATCGGTAATCAGGAACCAACTTTTCTAATTCAGTAATCGATGGCGATCATATTTAGGTGGCACTTACATTGAATTAAGTTTTTTTTATCATACCTAATTTAGGTAACATTAAATTTTAATTGCGGTGTAAATTAAAGAGTTGAAAACCTCTTTGGCAAGTAAGTATGGGTAAAAAAACGAATTGCGGGAATAATTTATTGACGTTTGGTCTGTCAATTTTACCCGCAGTCGCGATGGCACTGACGTACACTAATTCCTTTTAATAAAAGTAGGGTGTCCATGTGCCCAGTGGTTTTTAATTTTAACGATATAATTTACTGTTAATAATTAGATGGTGAAGTAAATTCCATGAGATCTCACGTATTGAATGCTATTTAGGTTAATAATTAATATTTTTCAACTCCTGATTACCGATTAAATTTCACCGTGTATAATAAGAGTAATAGTATAGATTTTGCATTGAACACTATATTATTATCGCTATAAAAACAATAATTAATTATGATAGAAATAAGAAAAAAAACATTTTTTGTGTCGTGTTTTAACATAGTAATTTTAACATAGTAAATTGTAGTGTATTTAACTGTCTATAATTTGATGTATAGAATATTAGGGTCAGATGGCTACAATCCCAGAAAAAAAACAGTCATAATATAGGTAAGTGAACAGTGAACTTAAACTGAAATTCATTGATATTTCAATGAATTAAAAGTACTAAGAAACATTTATTTTCGAAATATATACAGTAAGTGTAACTTACCTAACTACCTACCTCTACCTACCTTATTACTTTTTACGAGATTTTAAACCATTTGACATAAAGTTTTATACATTAGATTAGAGGTAATTTCTTACGCTAAGATAGCCACGTTAAACCACGAAAATATAAAAATAAAAATCTTATTATTAGTTGGTTTTAACGACATAGTGTTTATTACAAAATTTATTGCTTTAGTGCTTAAATCTATATATAAACCTTTAAATAAATAAAAAATACTATTAAGATTGGATGAATAGTTCTCGAGATGCACTTGATTTTATAAAAAAGTTGACATTCGCCATCTTTGATTGACCGCCATTTTTGTTAACTACCAGTTAAAAATAGCAATCGTAGTTTTATGACGTTTTTATAAAATTAGTACCTGCAAAATTTATCCATACTCGACCTGTCATACATCCGCCATCTTGGTTTGCCCGCCATTTCTATAAACTACCACTTTAAGATGGCCATCATGGTTTTTCAACATCCTAATTGACATGTTCAACTGCTGTATAAAGGATATTTGGTACCCCCAAATTATACCATTTTCGAATTTTTGGCCTACTGGCCTACTAATACTAATGACAGGCGTCAGGTGGCGGGTATTACATGCCACTTTGATGCTTTAGCCTTAGATGTCATTAATCATAGTTTGGTATTCAATAATATAGCTAGTTACGGCATCAGGGATGCGGCTTACCGATTGTTTAAATCATTTATGTCGGACTGAAGAGAGTTTCAATTCTCTATTGAATGGTAGAGCACTTACATCTGACACTGGTAGAATCAATTTAAGAATCCCTTAAGGTTCAGCACTGGGAAACACCTTATTATTAACGTTCATTAACGACCTGCTATCCGCTATTTATTAATATGGATTGCCAGTGTTGTTCGCGTATGATATTACCGCCATACCTACGAACAACTGAGCGAGAAAATCAATACAACAGCGAATGTCAGCAAGTCGAATATTATGATTGTTTCAGGACGCCGATTCTCATTTCCAAATAGTATTTCTGACATCCTTACCATGTAGTGTAGGTTTCTTCATTTTATATTTGATGCAAACTTGAACGGTGCAAACAAATTGTGAGGTAAACTCAGTAGCGGCGTCTATGCTACTGTGAAAATTGAAATCCCTTATACCGCAAGTAGTATTAAAATCTGTTTATTTCGCTATAATGTTTCATTCACAAATGTCGTATGGTATGCTTGATGTGAGGAGACTCCACGGATGCGACTCGTGTCTTTAAACAACAAAATAATAGTAAAGCTTATGACTGCGTTTTAAATAATATTTTACTACACAAGCGGTATTCAATAAGTATTAGAGGTTTGGCTAATTATTGGTTCATTACATATCATGTAATCTTACAGGCAGTACCCAATGTGTAGAAATAGAATACCACAACTATAGAACAGGTAGAACATTTTAGTCAGATAACAACTATTTATCTCGGTCAATTCCACAAGGCAGTGGCCACGGCTGTACATTATTTTTAATATAGGATATTAAATTAATTTTAGTGTAGCATGATTCATGAGTCGTGAGCAGGATTAACCTTACGGTTTCAGTGAATGGTAACTTGATAAGCTATTATTTCATACTGGACTTAACGAAATTAACGTTTAATTTAATTTAATCTCCTAACTACAGTTAGGAGATTTTAATTACTCTAATTTAACTTTTATTTCGTTAAGTCTAGTATGAAATAAAAGCTTATTTATCACTGAGATCGTGGGGTTAATCCTACTCGCGTCTCATGAATCAGCCTGTATATATACGTAGTGCGGTCCAAAAGTTACTGGCTGGAGAAATCTGACGGTTCGAAAAAAATGAAAAATATTTCATTGTGATCGTCATTTATTCTGCTCCTTCGTTTATAGTTTTTAGATTTCTATCGCTTGCGGTTTTAATGGGAGCTACCGTATGTTTGCTCACCAGACGGCGCCACTCATTCGTGGGTCCTTGTGTCAAAATGACAGCTTAATTTGGCGCGAGATCAGATATCTTTAAAAAGTGTTAAATGTCGGTTATTCGATAAAATTTCCTGTGGAAATATAATTTATATACAGTGTGTAAGTCTAATACGGGCGAAAAATTTAACCAAACATAGAATTCATTAGTGTTATCAATAATTAAAACATATTTTTAAGTTACACTTAATTATGACCCCATAATTAATTTTTTAATAAAATTTTCAGCAGCAATGTCCTATAAATTATTTGACGCTGACAGTTGTCAACTAATGTTTAACGCGAGTGTGTTTGCATTACATTGCGGGCCGAATTATTTTCTATGGATAAAATTTTAATTGCAATTCCATTTCAAAGTTACCTAATTACATGTCTTATGTCCTATACTAACCACCGTTAAGAGGTTCGCCCGTATTCGATTTAAACATTGTATAGTTAAAAATGCCACAGCTATGTGCAGTCCCGTATTGCTATGAACGGAAAGGAGGGCACATATTTCCAAAAGAAAAATTTATGCTTCAAAAGTACTTCACAGGATTGACTTTACGCCTTCGCGATATTCAAGAGTTTGTAGAAACTACTTCAGTCCGCAAGATTATTTGTTGCCAATGGAACCGACTTGAGATAATCGCACGTATTTATTCATGGTATGCAAAGTATGAAAGTTTTGATTATTGTTAAGATGTTTCAATAAGATGGTGAACATGTTTTAGCTACTCCTTTACTGAAGCTAAATGCTGTACCAAGTGGTTTTGCTTGGAACAGAGAAACTGAAGCAAGACTTAATTTGATGCCAACAAGCAGCGTACAGAAAGAACTCAACGTCGTCAAAACAACCGCGAAATATTAGCAGCAGAGGTAGTGTGCTCAAATACAGTTGAACATGAATCGGAGAGCGATATCGTAAGTAAATTACATACGGACATTTAGTAAAAAAATAATTTGACAACAGATAGGCAGATTTCAGTTTGTGTGATATAATTTTTAATTTGTTAAAGAATCTATAGATTCAAGTTATCATATGACATATGTGCAGCCTGGAAAACATTATCATTATACTTATGTCCATAGAAATAATTGAACTTTGTTTGAGCGTTTGTCTTTCAAATTTGTCGCATTATTTTACTGAAAAACTTGTTTGCCAGTCTATAACAACATAA
Source organism: Lathronympha strigana (assembly GCA_949128165.1). Classification (NCBI taxonomy): domain Eukaryota; kingdom Metazoa; phylum Arthropoda; class Insecta; order Lepidoptera; family Tortricidae; genus Lathronympha; species Lathronympha strigana. The sequence goes on along the minus strand of OX421901.1, from coordinate 26,766,247 downwards.
CCTACAATATTCGTGTAATTGTCATTTATTTGTCATAGAGATATTGTTGTTGTCGATGTCGAGTTATTGTGATTGTTTAAATTAATTAAAATACAGATACATTGTTTATCATCGTACTACGAAATATTATACTTGCCGTGTCTTATCCCATCTTGACATTGGCGTAATGATAAAGGCCTTGATGGAGCTATAAAACGCAAATGATTGATTGAGATACATTGTTTATTTCCAGGCCTCCCAAGAACCAGCACTAGAATTAGAAGCGTTTACTTTGAACCATGGCACATTTTCACCAGAATGGGACTTAGAACAAAAACAAACATTCTTGCTGATCGGGGTTTCAACATACATGATTTAGTTTCACATCTAGATATCACAACAAACATCCCAGACTTTCTAAAAAAAGGAAGTATTCAGTTCGAAGTATGTCAAATTACAAATTTATTTATTTGTCCAACATAGGTGTACATAGGTTGTTACATGTCAATCAGTTTCACTATGTCAGCTAAGGAAATCTAAAATCTAAAAAAGTATCATCTGAGCGGATCCACATCGAGCGTGTCATAGGTTTAGGCAAAACATTCAACATTTTGAGCAACAAATTGGGAATAAATTTGACACCACTAGAAGGTAGGATAATATTTGTGTGCTTCATGCTCTCCAATTTTAGGAAAATTATAATTTAACATCACTAAAACCAATGGGCTAGTCTATTTGATATTAAATTATGTGTAGAAATTATTGTTACATATTTTATTAGAGATAAGTACCTACTGTAGTAGTTATTTTATTTTCGCATTTTGTTTACCCAGGTATTTGCTAATAAATAGTGTATTTTCATGTCACTTTCTTCTTCCTAGCATTTTCCCAGCTTATGACATCGCTTAGGAAGTACCTGGAGCCCGTTTTGGCAACCTAATCGCAAGATTTTCATGTCCTAGCTTTATTAGCTATGCAATGCATACATGTATCATGAATTTTGAACATTTAAAATGTGAAGTCTCCATCTCAATTTAAATCAGCATGAGCACAGTAAGTAGCCTAATTGTAAATATGTAAGCTGATTGTAAAATGTATCTTCCCTAGACGACTTCCACAAGTAAATTAGGTAGCGTAATAGGCAATAGCGTAATAAGCATAACATTAATTATAGCCTCTCTTAACCACCAAGTATAGTAACCAAGATATAAGGTAAATTTACCAGTAAATGAAAACTTATTTTTTTTATTGGAAATATCCTATACTGTGCCGATGAAGAAGCAAGTATTCTAGTTTAGTATTGTTGCTTCGTTCTTGCAGTGAGTATTTATAATATCAAAATAAAGGATATTTTAGAGGGAAAATCACCACCATGGCTTACTCCATTCTTTCACGGTGGAAAAGAAAAGTCGGTTCTGGCGCTGCGCCGGCCGCTGCCGTGGCACGCTCGCTTCGCTCGTTCGGCTCGCGCGCTATTATTAAAAACAAGTTTTTCAAGTAAATGCTACTTATTATGACGCTGCTGCTTATTATACACGTTACAATCATTTTAAATACTGGTGATTCATAAGACGTGAGCAGGACTCAACTTTTCATACTAGACTTAACAAAATTAACTTTAATTTCATTTCATTAAAATCTCCCTAATTGATACTTAACTCTAAATTAATTATCAATTAACTCATAATTAGGAGATTTAAATAAATTTAATTTAACGTAACGTAATTATGGATACTGATAATTATCGAACACATGAGTTTTAGGACTATCGTTACATTATGGATAATAATTGCTAGGGCAATTGATTGTTAGGACTATTACCGGTTAGGATAACATAGTTATGGCAAGAGATTTGAGGACAAACGTTACTAGGGATCGCGATGAATATGCCAAAACACATTAGGATTATTGATGTTATGCCAAAAATGCTTCGGACAAATGAGTTTTAGGGCAACCATTACGTTATGGAAAATAATTGTTATGGCAATAGATTGTTAGAGCTAATGCCCATTAGGACAAATCGGTTAGGGCAAGTGATTTTAGGACAATCGTTGTTAGGAATGTCGAGAACAAAGTGATATTTATGAAAGGGTTCCGTTTTTTTAAACAAGTAATATAAAAGCAGCAAACAATCTTATAATTTAATGAAAGGGTACCTAGAAATTCCATGGCCAAATAATTCAATACATTTTGTAAAATTCTAAAACTGTAAAATTCTAAAGTCAACCCTGTAATCGCTAAAGTTAAGTTCGCGCAAAGCACTACGATAAATTCAACCCTCCTAAGGTTGTTTCGCCATAAAGTGTAGTGGGTCGGTCGGACCCCCGACTGCTATCTAGATTGGTTTTATCGAATATTGCCTATGGAAATGTGTAGTTATTTATATTTTTGTTATATTGGATGCACGTGCCGTAGATAGGTACTCGGGTATAGGTTAATAAATACGTGGTTTGTAGCAGGAATTTGTGTTTATTATGTTTGCAAAATGAAATTTTTACATACGAGTATATGTTATAATTGTAATACCTCTACGTTTGCAAATGTATATTTATGTTTTTTTTTGATAACTTAAGTTAAATGGCGAAGTGTAAGCAGGACATTGCCTGGCAGGACACTCGATCGATGGAAACATTTTCATAATTGTAGGGGCGACACTATGGGTACCCCGATACTTTGGGCGTTTTAAATCTATGTCCACGTATTTGTAGATACAGTATTGTAACCTAAAATGTATACATTAAAGTATTAGATTTTCAGTATTTTAAAGTAAACACATTACGCTACTGGTAAGTACTTAGTTCTTGTAATTAGTTTCCTTGTCTTAAAACGGTAAATACCAAATGGCTCATTATTTTATATATAATGTATTTTTTAAGTATAAGTATAACTTTGACGGCGTTTTTCTTGATTTTGGTATTTTAAAGATACATGATCTTAGTTTCATTTGGTTGGCAATAGTTGCTACACTTGAAAGACAATAGTTATTAGGTATTTAAAATAATAGCGATACAAAGCACCATTACAAAACAATTCTTCAGTATCGCAATTTTTTTTACAATTATAAAAAAAAAAATATGCGATCTCGGTAGCTTGTAGCATTACCTTATGTTTCTTGTAAGCTTCGGATTCATTGAGCGTCTTTCTAGCTCTATTCCTTGCACTTATCTTTCAGTTCATTGTATGTTTATGCTATTTTATAGTTGATTAAGCTGCATTTTGAAGATCTGAAAGAATCCTGTTAACTTCAATACGTAAAACCTTTCACACAATGGTTTGACCTAAAATCTCCTAGCGGCTTACCGGCTTATATGTATAACGTTCTTCCTTTTCAAGGATAACAGCTTATTTTTGTGAAATTTATCATAATTACTCATATTTTCCCGTTTGTTTACACTTTTTGATATATCTATTTATAAGTATCCATGGTTACATACTTTGTCGTAAATTGTCAATTTCTAAATTTCTTACCATGCAGTTTAGGTTTTCTACATTTAAATAAGTTTGTTTGATATTTAATACTGGTACTTTGTAAATATTTAAATTTAAATTTAACAATTCTAAATTCTCGAGCTGGGGTATAAAACCCCGGTAGCCGTCTACAGAATTCAGTCTTTCGTCAGCTCTAGTCTAGAGCAGTTTCGAAAATTGAGGCCTGTGCGGGGTCTAGGCAGGCCCCGCACTCTCAAGCGACCTCCCTTCTTGGCCTTCTTCTTAAAATATTCTCCTGAGAATTAAATCTTCGAGGAAGCTATCCTACTGCTGCTTGTCGGCTTTACTGACTTCTACGAGTATCTTCAATTGACGGCACTCGGCGCAGGCGAATCAACGCCGCCCGAGGTTCTCTACGCCTGACGAACATCGGGCCTGAAGACATCACTTCTGGTGACCCATTTCGGTGCAGGCGTACATACGCCGCCCGAAACTACCTTCACCTGCTAGTACTATTCCTGGTTACCTGTCTTGGGACTCACGCCATCCGGAACTACTTCGCCCGCTGCTGACTGACTCTTCTTCTACATCCTCTGGCCGAATCTGCTCCAGCTTAACGCCGTACTTACCGCCATAGTGACCTTCTGTTTATCGGCTGAAAATAAAGAACCCTAACCCTAACTTTCTTTCTTTTTCTTCCTTTCCTTACTCTAAGTTACGTATCCTCCTTAACGTCAGTTACGGGAGGATACGTAACGTGACAAGCTCAAAAATTCTGCCTATATTACTTGGATTAATAGACGTACTTAGCGTTTTATCATGTCTGTGTGTCAATGTTATTAAGTAACGAACCTCTGAAACCTCTTTACGACGTATCAAACACATAATAGTCGAAGCCACGTACCTACGGGTGCGATTCTAGAATCTCACCAAGTGACTGGTTTTCCCCGCAATGAGTGATTCCCGAAATTTTCCATGTTTGAAACTCATCGGTGACTATAATTATTTTACCCATGATATTGATTTACGATTGCCCCCACTCACACTCGTAATTGACTGTTAATGTTTGTGACATCTGCCGGGAATATCTTTCAAAACTTTAGTTTCTTTTACATGATACAGACTGATACATTACGTTTAACATTTCATTGATTGGTTAATCAATTAGGGTTTCGTTGTCAACCCTAGGAACCCTTATAGTTTCGCCATGTCTGTCTGTCTGTCCGTCCGCTCGTCCGTCTCCGTACTATAAAGATGTAATTTAGAATGAATATACTTATCAATAATGCTGACAAAGTAATAAAATAAAAAGTCGAAACACGTAATAGACACCATACACGTAAAGTGGGAGGTGATATTTTTTCGTTTCGACCCTAAAATGTGGGGCATCGTTGAATAGGTATTTGACAAACAATAGGGCTAAAAAATTTTTTGATGAGTGAATATTTTCCAGATTAATCGCTACGGAAAATAAAACTAAAGGTATCCCCCCCTCTAAAACTAAGAAAAATTATCAAAATAGAGCTTTATAGAGACTTTCGAGAAAGATATTTTTAACGTGACCAGTTAAGCCATTTTTGATTTTTTGCAAAACCAAAACGTATGTTTTCTTGTTAACAGGGCGTATAAAGTCGTAAGAGCTGCGAAGATAATCCTGTTAACGTGTTTTTTTGTTATGAGCATGGTTTATTAGAACCCTTTTTAAGTTCGCCTATTGTGTCGGACGGTAACCTCCTGGTATGCTCCTGGCCGGTTTAAAAAAATGTAAAGGAGGATTGTCCATGACAGAAACTGTAAAATATCTGCTTGTGATGTTCAATGTCACCGGTGAGATTTAAAAATCGCATCCGTTCGACATTCGCTTGGTGATGTGACGGTTCTACTGCATTTTTTTTTTAAATATTGATGTTTGAAGTTGGCCGTTTTCATGTAAATTGTCAATTTTGTCCCATTCCATTGTCTTATGTTACTGCGATTGTTATTCATTGAAATTAAACACTTTAGAACGGATTAATCGCGTTTTTGAATTTGAATTTGAATTAACACCATGACCCTACGTTTTGAGCCCTTTACAACACCCCGTTTTTCACAGGGTTAAGATGATGACTGAGAGAATGAGAATTCTCCCCGTCAATCAACAAAGTTACTTGTGCAAACTACCTAAATACAAAAATAATTAAAAACAAAAACAAAGGTTGGTCTACAATGCCCAGAGGGGCTTATAAAGCTAGTAATACATTGCCTGAAGGGCAAACTATAATTAAAATTAAAAAAATATAAAAACTATAATCATGAAAACGAGTGTTGTAATGGGCTCGAAACGTATGTTCATGGTGTTAATAAACGCGATTAATCCGTTCTAAAGTGTTTAATTTCAATTTGACCCATTCTCTTATAAAGCATAAAATTGTATGATACACGGTTCAAATTTTCATACAGTATTTTTAAATTTCTGTAACAATTGTACCTAAGTTATTGAAAACTTAAAAATTTCATAAGCTTATGTGAAATGATAGAATAAAGTCCTAGTTTTAATCCAAATCTATATGTAATTTATGACTATAATGTGTTCGTAGATCTTGGTACCTATATATTAAATAGTAATAAATATTAATTTAAAGTAGAGAAAGCAATTTCCTACGACCTATCTCGTTAAAACTTTTGTCGCTTTGACTCAACACGACGTTTTGCTAATATCTACAAAGTTGCTTTGCTTTCATGTCTAAAATGAAATGAAGTATTAGCGAGTACCTATTACCATCCGACCTCGCATTTTAATAGGTAATTAGTTTAACGAACAAATAATCGATTCGTCTATGGCACAAATACATTATTTTTTAGGATTCCGTAATCAACTAGGAACCCTTACAGTTTCGCTATATCTGTCTGTCCGTCCGTTCATCTGCGGCTTAGATCAGTGACTGTTAGTAAGTAGCTAACGTAGTAAAAGCTGGAATTAAGTAAATATAGGTACATATAAATCATACCGACAAAGTGATATACCGATAAAGGGGGGGGAATGTTTTTTGAAAAAGTGATCCGCTGCTTTCTTTAGAACTGCAAGTCCAAAAATTATGAATTAATGAACGAACATGAATGTAGAACTTTACTTTCAAATAAAATTATTTTGAGTCATATTTTCTTAATAAAATAATCGAGTGAGTCGAGAGTGTCTATTAGTCGTAGTGCTGCGAAGATACTCCCTTTTGCTAGTTATGGTTGCATGATATCTACTAAAACCCCTTTTAGATTCGCTAATAGTGATGGACGGTTAACTACGGAACCCTACTCTGAGCGTGGCTCGACATGCTCTTAGTCGGTTTTTTTGCTTATTTTTAATCTACGGTACAAGATCTACGCGGAATACATTATTTTGGTCTACCAAGCATGACGCCTTTAGAAGCTCGAAGAATACAAATTAGAAGGCAAATCTCGTTGTCTAAATTAAGTATATTTCAGACTCTATAAGGTTAATATTAAGGTCTAAAATAATCTGTGCATGGACTACATATATTTGGAAGGAAGTCATCATCGTTAAAACGTAATCGGGCACAGGACCTCATTATGCAAAGCTCGACATCTCCATTAAAAATACCTACGCTATACCCGTTTTAGTTTGAACAAGCTAACTTTTGGTATGATTATAAAACTATCGAGTCATTGAATGACTTGACAAAAAAAATGTTTTCTAAAAGTTTGTTTACACCGACCACGCATATAAGGCCATCATTTCGTATATCTAAAATTTCAATAAAATTTGCATAAAAAAAACAACAAAGTAAAAGTCTGGTCGTATTGCCAAGTTAATTTATTATGCGTTCAATAAGCATTTTTTTAATACTTTTATTATGAAGGTGGCATGGTTTATTACCTGTGATTTTCATCATATGTAAGTTGTTAGTGTCAAAAAGTCTCAAATACTGCATAGCAAGTTACTGCTAGGAGTGACAAGCAAATTGGTATGATTGGTAAACACTACCCTAGCTCACTCTACATCTGAAGTTGCCATTAAAAATGAAGAATCCGAGCCTTTCGAAGTAGGTATATTCTGGAGTCAAACAGGGAGATGAACTTTCTTCCACAGTATTTAATACCATTCCACAGTATTATTAGGTATCAATGGCCTGATCGATTATGACACCACACAAATAGCGGCGAATGCGGGTGATATTATTATCACCAACAGGTCCAAAATCAAAATTACCAATCACGGTGCATGGGTCTCGAAGCAGAATCGAATCATTTTGATCTGCATATAAATGCAGACAAAACGAAACACATGTCCTCAACGCGCCAATCGGGCCCATTGCTAAACATCTCTCTCGGGACTTACACCGTTAAGGAAGTTGCCAGCTTCAAGTAGTTACCTAGCATCCATACTTACCTCACAGAGCAAAAATGAAGAGGATATAACCCAACAAGCAATTTTTTCTTACGAATATGCTACTATAAGAGCTATGGTGCTCGTGAACAAGTATTTAAAATAATGGAAATAATTTAAAAGAAGTAGAGCATATAGATACAAAGTAACCATTGACATTGAGCCTATGATGGAGCCTGTAAATGATTAAATGGTTCCGTATAAAAACAAGACATTGAATTGATAAATTTCCACCAAGACCTTGGTAGATTCTAGGCGTAATTCTGATGCTGACAGATGTGAAACAGATAAAAATGATTATGTAAAAAATACACATTTCGAAGAAGTACGAGTATGCATGTATTCTAATTATATATTTTAGATAGAAAAAAATAAAGTATTATTATAACACTTCTTAGAGTAACGTTTGAGACCTAAAAATAGATAGGTGCCTACTTTATTGTATGCACGGCGCGACGGCCGCGGCGCGATTCTTGTTACCCTTATATTTGTCCCCATGTCTCCCATGTCTGTCTATCCGTCTGTCCGTCCGTCTGCGGCTTAGCTCAGTGACCGTTAGTACTAGAAAGCTGTAATTTGGTATGAAAGTGGTAAAATAAAAAGCCGAAAAACCCAACCCAAAACCTAACCCAAAACCCAACCTATAACCCAACCCAAAACCCAACCCAAAACCCAAACCGAAACCGAAACCGAAATACACGTAAAGTGGGATGATTTTTTTCCCGTTTCACCCCTAAACTGTAGTATCGTTGGATAGGTATTTGAAAAAAAGTAGGGGCTTCTTACAAACATTTTTTGATAATGTAATTATTTTCGGAAATATTCGCTCTGGAAGGTAAAAAAACATGTGTTGAACTCTAACTTTTTAAAGTCCAAATAATATGAAAAACTTCATGAAAATAGAGCTTTACGAGTATAAAGACTTTTAAGGAAAAATATTTTGAACATGGTCAGTTAAGCCTAAGAACTAAGATCAAAATTCGTCTTTTACCGAACGTAGTACTTGGCTACTCACATCATCAGACGTGTGTAGCCAAGACGTCAATTGTTCACGTTCCGTAGCGTATTGTAGTAATCTCTCTCTCACTCTTCACGAGTGGGCGTTAGCGATTGGCATATTGGCTACGCTCGCAGTTGTAACATAAACGTACGCATTCGAAAACTGGGCTTTGGCGCAGAATATACTCGTAGAACAAAAACTAGCCGAAAAAGCGCTGAGGAAAATCTACGAACCAGAAGGCTTAGTATACATTTTTACTTATTGTAGGTTTAGTGGCATTTACTCCTCAATCGCGTTAGCGTATCGGGAGTTAAAATTATATAATTTGAACTTTCGTGAGTCATACTGACATAAAGTTGCAATGGTTAAAACTCACTTATTTTTATTTTTATCACAATACAAGTTTCGACTGCATCGGGCAACACTGCCCGAGACCGGCGTAGGTGACGGGTCGCGCGCGCCGAAGCAGGCGGATTCGGGCAATCCGGCGTCGTCGTTGCGGGAGTCTGAATCGTCGGACCGTCTGACTGGATCAACAATAAGCACACCGAACTAACAGTGTCCACTAAATCGTCACCACACACATTCACGTTCAGTCTAGGAAGCACCACGCCGGCGGCAGAGTCCAACCTCCGTCGCGGTTGAAGTTAGGGTGACGTCCGATTTCAATGGCCTCGCGGATCTTGCGTCGCGTACCTTCACTTTATGAAACCGAATGAAATGCGTTGCGTCAGTACCGCAAGTATGTTCCGCCACCGCCGTATTTCTTACGTCCTGAGTTTTCACACTTCATGTGCTTTGACAATCTCGTAGACACGTTCCGCCCCGTTTCTCTGCAGTCGCAGGGTATTTCATACACCCCTGGATTGCCTAGGGTCCTGATTCTTAGGAGAACGCAGTAGGTGCCTAACCTTAGTATGTGGATGAAAAACAGACCTAATGCTGTACCTACGGCATGATAGGCGACCAATTTTGTCTATTATCCCCTTGATAAACGGCAAGGCAAGGTGTGCAGGCGCTCTCTCTACAGTATGTGAACACTGTATACTGCTGGTACTCGCTGCGCGCTGACTCTGCCTCAAACCATACCCATTATTTTCCAGCACCTGTCTCCCGTAAAGTATTCTGTACTCGTATGTACTGCGGGTCGCACAGCCGCAGCGCCCAGTTGATAAGTGCACGCGGCACAGAAGACAGTTACGAAAATGGAAGTGGGCGGGACATGTAGCCAGGATGCACGCGGAGAGGTGGACAAAAATCGCCACCATGTGGACAGGCCCAAGCGGCAAGAGGAGAATTGGCAGACCCACCGCAAGATGGTCAGACGACCTGTGCAAAACAGCCACCGACTGGCCAAATGTGGCAAAAACCAGAGACAAATGGCTAGAGCTGGAGGAGGCCTTTACCCGAGAGGGGTCCAAACCAAAGTAGTTTTTAAGTATTTAAAATTTAAGATTTACTGAACTTCAAATTACTAAAACTGCATATTTAAGATTAACCTTTTTTTCAATGTAATTTTTTATTGGTTTCGGAATAAACAGGCTTTTTATTTTATTTTTTATTTTATTTATTATTATTTATGATAATCATTTAACGTTATATATAGCTTGTGACACTTCACGATGACTCGCACCAATCCGATCCGATTCGATCCGGGACGATCCGGCAATTTGTATAGAAAGAATCACGTGATAGCTCGGAGCCCTCGGAGGACACGTGACGTTTTCTATAGAAATTGAAAGATCGTCCCGGATCAGATCGCATCGGATCGGATGGCTTTGAGTCATCCTTTATGTTATAAAAAATAAAAATATAAAAACATTTTCTGGGAAACGATGACAACATTTTAAAGGATGAGAAGGCTCCTAACTTGTGCCTAACTTATCAAATTTTAAATGTGCAACGCTTTGCTGCCGGGCCCAAAGAATTTTTAACTAGGCTGAGAATCAGGGCTACACTTTAAATTAAATTTTACGGCGAGATTCAAAAGTTTCTTCGTATATTTAGCTGGTACGGGTTTAAAATTACAACTGTTGGCCAAGCACAAAATATATTTCCATAATAATCGATTAAGGGACGTTGAAATATTTAGAGTGCCGCCCTTTTTATTAGGTGCGTTCTTTGTTTCAAACACAAATTTGATACGGATGCCTTTTTTTATAAAACAGACGCTTGAATGTAAACTGTTTACATTCACTGTTGAGATAATGTTTACTGCGATTTAACTTACAATACTCTTCTAAATAACTCTACAGGTTCAGATCACGCGAGGCTTTTGGCGGTCGGATCCCAGGAAGCTGGCTTCATGCACATCCTACGCCTAATACTGGTACTTTCTTGGTTCCGGCCTCCCTTTCTCTGGCGACTGGTTTGCGACTGGGTGTTTCGGTGTGTGCGCCATACTTATATCCTTGTGGCACAGATGTGACTGGGACACCACGGATTGTCCTTTGTAAAAAAAGTGCAGGCCGTTTTTCGAGACATGCGTCGCTTAATGACATTAAATAATTCGTCAGTCTCTTGCCACCATAAATCGACGTGCCTGCTCTCCTTGAGCCGGCTGGCATTTTCAGGGATGATAGCAAGAGACCCGATGGTGTGTTCTTGGTTCCGTGGAGTTTGGGTCGGATTTTACCTAATGTAAAAGCGGGCGGAGCGGCAGAATACGCCGAAATTCTAAAACCTAATAAATATATAAGAGCCTGGGTAGAGAGTACCATTTTGCACCTTTTGGGGTCAAAACTTTAGGTCCATGGTGTCCCAGCGCACGTAAGATTTTTTGTAAAAATCGCGAAACGTTTGGTTGATGTAATTGCATGGTGACCGAAGAGTTGGTGGCTTTCTCGCACAACGTATCAGCATTGATATACAACAAGGAAATGCCGCCAGCATCCTTAGATATAATGCCTCCAGGACCTATTTCAGGTTTAAGGTAGGTAGAGGTAGGTATTAGGTAGGTAAGTTACACTTACTGTATATATTTTGTTAGTTATATATTATGTAAATATCCTTCACGTCACGTGACATCCGAGGGCTCCGTCCTATTACGTGATTCTTCCTATAAAAATTGATAGATTTTTCCGGCCCGCCCCGTGCCGTCCTGTCCCATCCCGTGCTAGTGTGAGTCATCCTCAGATAAAAGCTATGCTATTGACTATTTGATTGCAGTGGATTGCTAAACTGTTCACACAGTACTACAGTAATTTCAGTTTGTAAATTTAAACTACCGTAAAATTGTGTAAATCAGGTCAGAGGGTTACTATAAACAGTCATTTTTCGTTATGAATGTGTGAAGCTATTAGAAAGATCGACATTACGATATGTAGTTTCAGATTAAGATTAAGATTTGTTCTGATACACATTGTATATTGTATTGTGTATTTTTTTAGAACTTCAATAATATTTGAATAAAAATTCATCTTACTATTTTTGTAAGGCATATGACATACCTACACTATCGATAACAAATGCAGCGTCGTGTCTCTTCCCTATTTCTCATGCCCGTACTAATTTTATATTGAATTAATTACATATTATTTAATTACCTATGATACGAAACGTTTGAATTTTGTTTATTTACAAATTTGCTTTGGTTGCGGCACCCGATTATTGAGCAATGTGGCATTTTTGAAGTGTTTTCATTTTATTATTACTCCATGACGGCCCAAGGGGTACTGACTGCTACTGACTGTCACGTATGCGCCGGGCGCATATGCGACACACGAGTTTTGGCTCTCAAGCCGTCTCTCTATAGGCGCGTGGCCCTACGACTTCCAATCTCTTTGATCTTCATCATACTGTAGTTTGTTTGAGTTATCTATTTTTCTTAACACGTGAATCTATAGCAAAGTGTGTTTTATGCCTTTAGCATATAGTGCAATAATAATTTGTGTAAGTAATTATTGATAGGTATATGGATGGCCACTATTTCTTGTCACAAATTGCCATGCTTGAAATCACAGAATACATGATTATTTGTTAGTTTTAAAATCCCTTTCCATTTACCATTTATGTTAGTAGAACGTATTTCCACGTTTCATTTTTTTTGTCCCCTGGCTGATAGGACAAAATAATAACAAAGAATAATTGGTTCACCCGTCTTGACTCTAAAAGAATCGATACTTGCGTTGGAAAAAAGATGTCACATTTTCGTTCAATTCCCTCTATATCAACATATGTTGATATTATCAACATATGTAAACTTTTTACAACAGTTAGCGCTGAGAGCTGTAGTTAGTCACTTATTAACTCGAAGGCTGGCGTCAAGTGGCACTGCAATAAATTTAACATGTGCAATTTACCTGCGGAGGTGAGGTTTTGTCTGGATTTAGTAGCTCGTTTGTCTTGCAAATGCATTAAAGCGAGAGTGCCGTAATCTCGATTAAAAAATGTTTAAACGAGAATACGACTGCCAGTTAATAGTTTTTGTACCGGAAATACTTATGTAGATCGTATGCAGAACTAAAACAAACGTAAATGCGCTATTACTGAATTAATGAGCACCACCAAGTAACATAAATAAACTCGAAAAGCATAACCCTAGTTTGGCAGTCGGGTGAAAAGCGCACCAAGGATCCCAATCTTCTCCTAAATCTTCCGGAAATTAAATGATGCAGCGCAGCATGTACTCACAAAATCTAAACTAGGACTCGGAATCGGTATTTTATAAAAACCTCGAATGAGCCCAATATTATATAGTATTAAAGAGTATTTTCTCCAATATGCTCGGAAATGTTCACATTAATGTAGCAAAATTGGTACGAAAAGAACCTTATGTACCGACTCAAATTAAATAAAAACGAATTCATTATTTTACGGTTTTAGCGTCCAGGAAGTTGTACTAAAATCCATTACTGTATTGTTTTTTACTGGATTCTTCTGGATTCGTATGTAATTGTCGTATGTAAAACTACTCATCCACGAAATTCGGTTTCCCGGCCTCTGCAATAATGTACTATTATTTAGAACCCAATTTGTTATTAAGGCAACAACTTCGTATTACTTAACTACTAGATTAATGGGGCATTAAAATGGATTAGTAAGCTCAAGAACGAAATAACTATCGGTATATTTTATTTCGGTACAGAGCTACAGTATATGATAGTCTTTAAATAACGCCAGTAAAATTGCAGGGTTAGAAATGAATTTTTCTAAAACCATGCTAATGGCAAACAGTGCCAAGGTATCGATACATGTGGACTGTGAACCTCTTTCTTAAATACACTGACCAGTACATCTACCTTGGTAAATGAATAAGCTTCGATGGATCAAGTAACTACCAGGAAGTAGAGCGAAGGGCACAACTAACTTGGAACAAATACTGGAGCCTAAAAGAAATATTTAAGAGCACGATGCCTATTAAGCTGAAAACCAAAGTGATGAACTCCTGCCTCATACCATGCCTGACCTATTCTTGCCAGACTTGGAAATTTAACAAAAATGTCCAAGACAAAATAATAACATGCCAACGTGGGATGGAGAGAAGTATGTTAAGTATCAAAAAAATACAAAAAATACGACATAAGAAAATTAGAAATACCACTAAAGCAACAGATGGCCTGGCACATGCTCTATCACTGAAATGGAAGTGGGCTGGACACGTGGCGCGCCTTCAAGACCAGAGATGGACAAAAAGTGTTACAACATGGAGAGGCCCGCCAGGTAAAAGGAGAAAAGGAAGACCCCGCAAAAGATGGGAGGACGAAATTATACATACAGCTGGACCAAACTGGACGCAGACTGCAAACTCGAGAGACGACTGGCACAATTTGGAGGAGGCCTTTACCTGCAAAAGGGTTCTTGCAGACTAAATCTAAGAAAAATAAAACTAACACTAAATAGTATATATAAATAGTGAGATAAGTAATTTAAAAAAAAAGTACTACCTACTCAAAAATGTAATATCAATTAGGTAAATATGTAATTAGTACTCAAATGTTCTGCGAGAAATACAGGCTATTTTATTTTTATTTTTACTTATTGTATTTTTGTATGGATAACATAGCGGTATCCGACCCCCGAACTAGGTGTATGCCATTGCCATATATTGCATGACCAATAAAGACAAAAACTTTATAGAAATAACTCTACCATTAGGGATGGCTCTTCACCTCTTCTTTATTGATAGTGGCGTGATAAGGGTTGCTCTCGACTCATGACCGCAGTTAGAGTTACTAAACCGATTAGTAACTTGGAGCCTACACTTACTAATAACTTAAGTGCACACTGCCTTCGTAGCAAACCAACTGGGGTTTGCTCCAAGGCGATTAAATTCTGCGAACATGCATGTGTGGCTATTTAATTAAATACTATATTGGTTACTTCCTGTTGAACTGAATCCATATGCCAACTACACATATGTCTACTTAACTAAACTTATTTTATCTACCTATTGCGCTATTTTGACTTATTAGACTGATGACATTCGGTAGGTATAAGCATTGTAATTTCCTTTCTAGACCTCTCGGCAGCTCGAACCGCTGTATGTCTGCCACCTGCATTGATACGCTGGGTCCATCCCACGTGAAAGACCTTATCAGCTGTTGAAGTATAAGTACCTATATGTTAAAATGTTTGTTATTTGTATTTTTCTTATTATCATAGTTTTGTGTAAATATACTAATTACAAGCTAATAAATACCTTTTTCATAATGATATATAAACAAAATTTTGAAAACTAGCCATAATTTATCTGGATTTGAAACTGGATAAACTCATTGGGTAGGTACTTACAACAAATCAATATTCAAGCTTGCGATTGTTTACCGACAAAACACATCCCCTCAATTCGGCCTATATTTAGTTGTCGGACGCAGTTTGGCCAACTGTAGAGAATACGACAAATTATTCGCTTTGATGCAATTCGCTCAATCCAAATCCTGTGTGATCCACATCCTATATTATGGTCTGGTAAAGCTTTTACGTACATTCCCTGTGCAAGGCTGTGCTTGAACCACAGCTCACACATACACTGCAAGGTAGAAATAGTTATTTATTATACAAGGGGGCAAAGTTGTTAAGGTGCCGTAAGATCAGCGAAAAATACCGTGTCAGGGGGTAAGGTTGGCAGCGGGCGCGGAGAGCGCCCCGCTCGTCTCCCCCCGTGCGCGAGTATTGTAAGATAGCGCAGTAGTGGTGTAAACAGTACTACATCGAATCGGAATGTAGAATGTATTTTATTAGGAAACCAAATGCTTTTAGCAGTCAGGTGCCTATGTCCACCACTAGCGTTCTTAAATATAAACATCGGCCAAGGGCATGTCAGAAACAGCGTGATAAAGGTTTCCGTTACATAACATTTTGACATTCTTCAATATCATATTAAGTTATATATGCAATCTCAGGGGGGTTGATTTATCTTAATTATATTAATTTTTTATATGCCCAAATAAATAATTTATTTGAAACCCTTTTGTACCTATAGCGGTTCATAAAGCAGGGACGTACATAATGTACACACGCCGCAATATACACTTATTTAAACGTATAAATATTCCCGGCAGAATAACCCGCCAGACAGGCCGATTACAATCCGTGCCGCGGCGCCTCGCGCTTCTCGACAAAAACCCGCGCGTAGTGGGTCCGGCGTTCTATGAACGTCTACCCGCCACTCTCAAAAACGAACCATCGGATGATGTATTTGGACGCCGGCTAAAGAACTTTTTAACATTAAAAACACTGCTGGGTCGACAGAGGCGCCCTCTGACGTAGTCAAGGCGCCTGAGACCATAGCTCCAGCGCAACCTCCTTCCCCCCACGCGAGGGATGAGGAAGAACTGCTGCGTGACCCTCCGGAGAGTGAAGGGGAATGCGCGCAGGAGCTACGCAAGCTGGCCATTGACACGGAGGACGAGGAGGACAAGATGTCGGTCGGGGATGTAGATCTCGATGGCGGCGTCCCCTTCCTCGAAATGTAGCTTCTTACAAGCCAACCTCCACCACAGCGAGACCGCAACGGCTCAGGTCCGGAAATGGCTGGAGGTCAATAGTACAGCCGTAGTACTGATCCAGGAGCCGTGGGTCAGGAAAGGCTCTGTCTGCGGACTCCGCAACTTAGGAGGTAAGCTAACAGCATACACAGGGCCGGAAAACCCCCGAGCCTGCATATACATAACAAATAACATACATGCAGAACCATTAACAAGCTTCTGTTCCAGAGACATGAGCGCCATGAAAATTCGTGGTGCACAATACTCCGGCCTGCAGGAGGTGGTCGTGGCATCAGTCTACATGGCAGAGGCGGACGACCCACCACCGCACGACATGACAAGGCTGGTCAAATACTGCGAAGAGGCGGGGCTGGAACTGATCGTGGCCACCGATTCGAACGCACACCACGCCCTATGGGGCATGAGAACGGGTAACGACAGAGGTAAGAAATTAGTCGAGTACCTATTTACAACTAACCTTAATATACTAAACACAGGTTCAGAACCGACATTTGTCAACAAGCGCAGCAAAACGATCATTGACTTAACGCTAGCAACGCCAGAAGCATCGGAACACATCTCAAACTGGCACGTCTCAAACGAACTTTCGTGCTCAGACCACAGATGGATCCGTTTCGACCTCCTGGTAATTACACTTACGGCGGTGCCGAGACGTAACCCACGCAAAACAGACCGAGCTCAATACAACCGACATCTGAGCTCGGCCTTAGGAGCGATGGAGAGTCCATGCCGAATAAAAGGCACCGCGGAGATAGAAAAACAGGTAGGTATTCTCACAGACACTATCATAGAATGCTACCACCATGCATGTCCCCTATCTACACCCACAGCCGAAAGCGGCAGGAACACCAGCTGGTGGGGCCCTGAGCTGGAGAGACTAAGATGAGGAGACAATTTAACAGAGCGATGAATACTGGCAGCGACCTAGACTGGGACAACTATAAAAACACCAAGTCTAAGTACAAGAAACGTCTCAGGTACAGAAGAACGAACTCGTGGCGCAGCTTCTGCACCAACATTGAGACCACAATACAGGCCAATAGGGTAAGGAAGATTCTCTCTAACAACTCAACCATATCCCTAGGATCCATACGTAAACCCGATGACACCCTCTCCACCTCAAGGGAAGAGGCAGAAAGTATTCTGGTACAAACGCACTTCCCGGACTGCGAGATACTGAACGCGGTAAGTTGGAGAGAGGTAGATACCGCTCCTACGGAGGATGAGTGGCAACAGACATGCGAGGTTATCACCCCGCAGCGCACGCACTGGGCAATAAACAGCTTTGACTCGTACAAATCGCCGGGCCCGGACGGGATCTTCCCAGCACTACTGAAGTGGGGGCAGGAGGATCTCGCCCTCAGGCTCAACAACGTCTTGCGCGCCTGTCTGGCCCACAGATATGTGCCTAGACGCTGGAGAGAAGTCAAGGTTATCTTCATACCAAAACCAGGTAAAAGTGACTACTCGGACCCCAAATCTTTCAGACCCATCAGCCTGACCTCCTTCTTGTTAAAAACACTAGAAAGGATGTGCGATAGGTACCTGAGAGAGAAGGTGTTAACCGAGGTACCCCTACACCCGAACCAACATGCCTACAGCCCCGGCAAATCAACGGAATCAGCACTTCACGCAGTTGTAAGTAAGATTGAAGTAGCGATCAAAAGCAGGTCTATGTGCCTGGGCACCTTCATAGACATCGAGGGAGCCTTCGACAAGACCAGGTTCACCAGCATAACTGCAGCACTGACAAAGCATGGGGTAAGTGCAGTTATGGTTAAATGGATAAATAACATGTTGAGCCAGAGAGTTATCAGACTCGGGACCGACGAAAAACAACAGGCGCTGGTGGCGAAAGGTTGCCCGCAGGGGGGAGTCCTATCGCCACTGCTATGGAACTTAGTGGTGAATGACCTGATCACCAAGCTGAACAACAATCACCATTACACGATCGGCTATGCTGACGATATAGTGATACTTACGAGCGGCAATCACACAGGTACGATATGCGATGTCACCCGCTCTGCACTAGCCATCGTGGAACGCTGGTGCACCGCAAACGAGCTTACAGTTAATCCCAGGAAGACTGAACTAGTACTGTTCACCAACAAACGACAACTGGGCAACTTTCGGCTGCCCAAACTGTTCAATACAGAACTCCAACTAGCAACTGAAGTAAAATACCTGGGAGTACTACTTGACAGTAAGTTGAATTGGAGCAATCATGTTAACAACAAAATTGAAAAAGCTACAATCGCATTCTGGCAGTGTCGTAGAATGGTAGGTAAGACCTGGGGACTTTCCCCGAAAATCACTCTATGGCTATACCAGGCGGTAATAAGGCCTATAATAAGCTATGGTGCGATAGTCTGGTGGCCACGAACCAGGCTGTCCACGGTGGAGGCCAAACTACAAAGACTGCAGAGATTGGCCTGTATGGCGGCCACGGGATGCATGCGGACAACACCCACCGCTGCCCTGGAAGCCCTACTGTGCCTCCCGCCGCTACACCTCCTTATACAACAGGAGGCACTAGCCGCGGCGGTACGTCTTAAGAAGATGAATCTCTGGAGACTGCCTCGGGTACCCCACACCGAAATCCTCTACGAGGCTATAGGTAAGGAGCCGCTCATAGAGGCAGCAACTGATAAGATACCCAGGCAATACATATTCGATAAGAAATACAAGATACAATTACATGAAGACCCCCGGGAAGGCCTCAACCCAAGGGAGCTGAGAATCTTCACGGACGGATCAAAGACAAGGTCGGGCACTGGCTCAGGAGTATTCTCTGAGGACCTAAATATACACATCTCTACACCACTGGGTGCACATAACACTGTCTTCCAGGCGGAGTGTTTGGGCATTATACTGGCAGCACACGCAATCGTCGCAAGGAAGGTAACGGATTTCCCAATCCGCATACTCTCTGACAGTCGATCAGTACTACAGGCCCTACAAGGCTACACTTTAACCTCGGGACTAGTCCACGAGTGCCACACAATCCTGTCGGAGGTATGTAAGAACAATCACGTAACTCTACAATGGATCAAGGGGCACAGCAACTCGCGAGGGAACGATGCAGCAGACATATTGGCGAGGGAAGGTTTGGAGACGGTCGTGATAGGACCAGAACCGATCATACCCCTGCCACTCGCCTGGCTGCGGAGCACTCTCCGACAAGACACCAGGGTAAAACACCAACTTTACTGGTCTAACATAGGAACCTGCAGGCAAACAAGGTTAGCCCTCCCGACAATCACCCCCGGGCTGTCGCGGAGGCTGAGACAGCTGAAAAGGCCCCAGCTCCGTCTCCTGACCGGCGCCATAACAGGTCATGCCTTATTCAACAAACACTTGCATACTTTGCGTGTTACAGACAGCGCACTCTGCAGGGCCTGCTTGGAGGCAGAAGAAACAGCCGCCCACGTCATCATCGAATGCACTGGGGTGGCAAACTACCGGGCACAATACCTCGGTACACCGAGGTCTCTCCCGGAAGTCGTCGGCAACATTAAGGGTCTGCTAGGCTTCCTGGAAGAGCTGGGTTGGCAGGAGTAGTGCCGGCAACCCACCACGCAAAATAGGCGCATCATTTGACGTCGAGTTGCGGAAATTAGCCCGCGTATACCTATACCTATAACATTAAAAACCTTTTATTCTGTAAAACAATACACAGAATCAAGAATGTATAATTAGATTATTATTTTATTTTTATTCAGACTTGGGATATTTTGGACATTTTATATAATTCATATCATGGATTTTATTTTTATTTAAGTTATAATTTGACATTTTTGACATTTTCTAGGTTGTCCTAGCTGTTTATTATGCTGTCTTATTTTGATTATTCTTTTTTTACTCTAATGTTTTCACTGTAATTGTTATATGAAAATGATATTGTTATTATTATTACTCTTATTATATGAATATGTGACGATCTTTTTGTGAATGCATTCTATTTTATCTGACGTGTAAAATGCAATGTTAATTTTCAATAAGAAATAAATAAATCAAATCGAATCAAATCAAATCAAGTATGAATGAAACATTTAGTCCGCTGCTCTAACTTTTTAAATTTGCGTACTAACACTAAACTGACAAAGGAAAAATTACATACAGCCAACGACCACTAGATACTTGCGACATTAAAAAAAAACAAATTCTATGGTTCTATGTATATTTATGTGCGGTTAAACATGGTGCTTGAATAGCTCATTCAAATGGCATCTTTAAAAAAATTAAAAAGGTGGCAAATTAAACAATTTTTTTTCTTGTTAACTATTTACCTGGTAGTTATTTTTATTTCAATATTTCCTCACAACGTTTGAGAAAAGCACTAAACAAGCCTCGGCCGGAAGAGAGATTGCGGGACTTGTTTTATCCTCGTCTACGACTCGGCCTTCTACCACAAACTCGTCCTGCAATCCCTTACTTCACGGCCTCTGCAGTACTATTATAGTTATAAATTTGGTTATGAAGGACTAAAAACTAGATATGTGCAACTGACCTTGCGTTTGATAATAACAACTGCTGTTAACTATATTGCTGATTGATTGATTGAGGGAATTATATCAACTAATTCTTGAGTTCCTGTGTCACCTCTCTGTTCCATCATCAATGTGCCTGGTGACTCACAAAAACAGCGAGCCGCGCTCTGCTGTAAATACCTAATCTGTGCGAGCGGCATAAAGATGGAAAGTCATAATTTGTAATGAGTTTCAAATCACAAAATATATATTTTTCACTTCTCTTGCTCGAAAAGTTCGCCTTTGTGTCGTGGCTAGGCGACACAAAATCGCTTTTCATGCACTAGGGCATAAAGTAAGATCGCAGGTGGAACGCGCGAATATGGATGTTGCATTTTCAACGATTTAAAGTGATATAAAACAAAATATTTTCCTTACAATCGAAGTGAAAAGCAGAGTGTATACCTCGGGCATAAGTACCCATTTTATCCTCGACTACTATATTGGTCCTCGTGGCACTCGGACCAATAAATAGCCTCGTCTAAAATGGGTTACTTTATGCCCTTGATATACAATCTACTACTACTATACGGTCAAACGAGTTATCTTTTTTTATTTTAAAATCCGAATAAGTACAAGTAAGTACACCTACCTACTGATAAAGACTTGAATGACCTTAATTGTAAACTCGAATGCTTTCGGATATGTCTAACTAAGCTAATATGCCGCCAGTATCCTATCCTAGGTCCTCAAGGACCTATTTTAGATTTAAGGTAGGTAGCTAGGTAAGTTACACTTACTGTATATATTTTGATAATTTTAAAGAAAAAAAAACCGACTTCAATTGGACTTCCCGGTATAAGTTAAAGTAAGCGAATTATTGCTAATTTATGTTTTTATTTTGTTAATATACCTTACATCGTATTTAAAACTTACATACACATTACTACCAGGGTTCAGCATCAGCTCCATCTTGTGAACTGCTCTTTTAATTACTCGTTAATATGAATCGAATCATGAAAACAGCACTCGCCTATGTTGCACCAAACCTGAGTTCCATTAGGTACTGCCACCAGCTT
The DNA here is from genome assembly GCA_949128165.1 of Lathronympha strigana. Classification (NCBI taxonomy): domain Eukaryota; kingdom Metazoa; phylum Arthropoda; class Insecta; order Lepidoptera; family Tortricidae; genus Lathronympha; species Lathronympha strigana. Next base: position 26,743,961 of record OX421901.1, on the reverse strand, counting down.
GGTCTTGTGAATTTCTCTCCTAATTGCTCGTTAACACGAGTCGAATGACGTAAACAGAAGTCGCGTATGTTGGACCAAACTTGAGTTCCACTAGTTACTGCCAGGGTTCAGCATCAGCTCCATCTTGAGAACTGTTCCCCTAATTGCTCGTTAAAACGAGTTGAATGACTAAAACAGAACTCTCGTAAGTTTTACCAAACCTGAGTTCCATAAGGTACTGCCAGGGTTCAGCATCAGCCATTAATTCCTCATGATATCCATCATCAAAATATAATTAAAATCAAATAGGACTACCTCGAAGGCATTTCATAACAAACAAAAGATGAATGTCTCAAATCAGAAGAAACAGCTGAGGCCCGCAAATTATAGAGCAGTTCCTCTTTGACATACCAACGTAAGCTAAATGGGAGTGAAAGTGTAACACTGTATTTCTTTTACTGCGTCATTAGTCATTAGCAGTTCGTACTCACCGGATGGCATTAGTTCGTCTTGCATTGGCCCTGCCTATCATCAAATGATTAAATCTCTTCCGTCTTCTCTTATTTTTTTTATTTCCCATGGTGGATAACTTTAAAATTCACAAAAGTTGCACTTGGCAGCGCGGAGCGGCAGCGACACAGGTCCGGCCTCAAACGCAGCTCAACGAGCACTGAGCGGTCGGCCGGGTGCGATCGGGGTATTTATTCAGTTTCGGTTTTAAAAAAGTATTTTTCTTAGTTTTTTTTATTTTCAAAAAGTGATCGATAAGTTCCATCAAGCATAAAAATACGCTAAATTAGATATAATTCCCCTGTTTGTAGCTAAATTGGATATTTTTTTTTGGCATGCCAACCTATATTTTTTTAAGGTACCTTGCAGTGGTAGAGAATTTTTTAGTAGCAGAGATATTTTAACAAATATATTAAGAATACTGCACCTACCTGCATAAAGTACTAAAAATATACCTATATCTATTCGTATCAGACGCCATTCATTTATTTAGTTACCTGCAAAGCTGGCAATTATAAACGTTGCCTCATAAATTTAGCACTAGAGGCGAGTTTATGCATTACGTACACGTGTCCTAATTTATTGCGAGGCTTTCTTGTCTGTTGCTGTACCTACGAGTATATGGATACGTTTGCAGGCAAAAGAGAATAAATGATTTGTGACTGCTAACGATAACTTAAAATTAGTAACTTCAGAAGGCCTAGTATAAAACTGTACGACACTTACTTCTCGATCGCGTTAGCGTATCGAGAGTTCAAATTATGTTTGCCGTTTATTTAAATCATACGGCATCTTTCATATTTTGACCCCTTGATACGCTAACGCAGTCGAGAAGTTAATGTCGTACAATTTTATACTAGATCTTCAGCTATTTAGTTATTTACTTCAGTTATTCAGCTTGTTTATGTAAAGTTCTTGTAATTCGAATTTTCAGGGGAAAAATTAACACGCCGCGCTGCTGTTTTCTGACTTTAACTTGGCCAATTTTTCACGTTAATTGGGTAATTACCAAACGCATCATTGTGCTGCATGCTGGTAACAAATATAATCGCGAGTCCTGTAAAAATTGCGCAATATCCCACTCACTACTCTGTCGTGCAAGTATACTATTTCGGTGTTTTAATTAATTTGTATATACGTACACTATTAGGTCACTACGCTTCACTTAGATAGAAACCGTCTATCTATGTAAGTGAAGCTCTGGTTAAGTCCGTTTTGTTTCAAGCTGGTTTGCTCTGTGTGACTCAATTAAGCGATCTGTTCCGCATTTTCTTTGGCGTTTCTATGCAATGGTAAGTACCTTTGCAAGGTAAATCGGGCGATGGATTAATCGGCTCACTTTCGAAAAAACACTTCACTTACTAAGTGCAATACATTATTTTTCGTTCTCAGTATATACCTAGGTATTTACACCACTCAAGTCTAACTGCGAGTAGTGTTTTGTTTTAGTTGTAGTCGCCGGATATTCTGGTATTGTTAAGCATCATTAATAAGCGGCAAAAGTTTATAAAAAAATGTTGTACATCCCGTAAGTCTTTTAACCAACAAACTATATTACTTAAATGATTTCAGTACAATAATCTTTCGTTAATTGGAACAAGAACATCTCGATGTAGACAACACAAGTTTTTATAAGTTGACGAAGTTCATATGACTGAGGAAATTCGAAAACTCTGTGGTTCTGGAAACTAAATATCAACAAGAGAACCCGCGAACTCTGAAACAAACATACGAGTACAGCGTGCAGTATCTGCTTAACTCCAAGTGGAATCTATATTTGTAAGGCAAATATGCGAAGCCATTTGCTGAGTTTCCATGTGGTTGCGTTCCATTTAGGTCGCAAGTTTAATACGAGGGTGATTCCATCTATCTGCTAATATTTGAAATTGAAATGTCGAGATCGTGTTGCATTCAAGCTTTTCTAGTGTCTAGATGTGAGCCCGAGGATTCCTCAGAATTATGTGATTCGGTAAATTGTTTATATTTGAGTTCCAACCTATTATTATTTTAGTTAGTTAGTTAGTTTTCCTGGGCTTTTTCCGCAAATCGACATCCATTGTGCCTATTTTGCGTGATAGCGAGGTAGCACTACTCTAACCACCCTAGTTCGTCTATGAAACCTATCATCGTTTTAAGGTTGCAAGTTGCCTCCTTTAGTGTGCTGGGAGTTCCTAAGTATTTGCTCCTGTATACTTCTATCTGTTTACATTCTAGGAGAACATGTTTTGTTGTTTCTTCCTTATCCATACATGCTCTGCACATCGGGCTGTCCGTGATGCCCATTCTGTGTAAGTGTTTGTTTAGTGTGTTATGTCCTGTTAGTAGTCCTACTATTTTCCGTAGTTGTTCTCGGGGGGTCCTCAGTAGAGTTTTTGTGAGCTTGTAGTTTAGCTCTGGCAGGACTTCCTTGGTTTGTCTACATGTATCAAGATCATCCCAGTATTTGTTGTGTAGTTGTCTGTGATGTTGGTTTAGAAGGTTTTGAATGTATGATAAAGGCAGTGGAACGATGGGTTCTGGACCGTATGCCGGTGTCTCTGACCCTCTTCTTGCCAGTTCATCCGCTGCATCGTTTCCCCTTGATTAGATTAGATTTATTTATTTCACGAAAAACATTACATTATAAATTTGCGTTACATGTCAAAATTATACGAATATTTATCATGATCGTCACAATGAAAATAAGAATAGTAATAATATTAACAAATCATTATATAATTCAGTCTCCCAATAAGGATCGTCATTTTAATAACAGGTAAAAACAAAATAAAAGTATAAGTAAGTATGTAGATACTTACAGATCAAACATAATTAATTAATTCAAATACAAATGTCAATACATGATTTAAAAAAACAATGAGACAAGTTAGAAATAAAAATAAGCAATCATTATCTCCCAATAAGAATCGTCAACAAGTAAAGAAACAATACATTCAGATTATATCTCCCAATAAGGATTGTCAATATAATAACAACACAGACAATAATCAAAATACAAAAATAAAAACAATAATACATAATCAAAGTTGTAATTCCGTGTACTCTTTTATTGAGTACAATGGATTATTCAATAAAAGGTTTCTCAATTGGCGCCTGAATGTTTCGTCACATGGCTCGTTTCTTAGTTCGGCTGGCAGGTGCTCGAAATAAGTTGGTCCTATGACACGTGGATTCCTTTTTGAAAGTGCCATGCGACGAGGGACTGTTCTAAGGCGCCCCGTTGAGCGTAGCAGTTTTCCAGGGCAGTCTACTCGCGAAAATTGCGACATGTTAGATCTGACAAACATTATTACGTCAAACAGGTGCTGTGAGTAGTGCGTCAGTATGCGCTGCGAAATGAAAAGTTCTCTGCATGGGTGACGTCGTTTCACTCCAACAAGTGTACGTATTGCTCTCTTCTGCACAATTAATACTCTTTTAGCGTCTGTGGAACTACCCCAAATGAGAGTGCCGTATGCCATTATGGAATGGAAGTGAGCAAAGTACACCTGTTTAAGTGCTTCATTCGAGATAAGCGGTTTCAATTTTCGCAACGCGAAGACGGCACTACCCAACCTGTCACAAACGCTGTCAACATGGCACTTCCAATTTAGATTAGAGTCAATTATAAACCCAAGGAACCTACTTACGTCACACAGTGGCATCGGACAGCTGGCCACACATGTTGGTAATGGAACTCTACGACCAGAGAATAGAATAATATTTGATTTGGTGCTGTTAAGTAATAGGCCATTTGCTATGAACCACGAATTTAACTGGTTACATGCATCACCAATATTTACACTCAGCTGGTCGTAAGATTCCGCACTTACCAACACAGTTGTGTCGTCCGCAAATAATACGGATGAACCAGCTGCAACGTTCGTCGGCAGGTCGTTAATAAACAGCAAAAATAGGGTATTTCCGAGGGAAGAACCCTGTGGAATACCAGTGTTGACGCTGCCTGCGTCAGATTTCAGCTGTTTACCATCCGTAAGTATTTTTACTACTTGTTTTCGGCCAGATAAGAAGGACGAAAACAATAGGTGGGCTTTGCTTTGGACTCCATAGAGGTTTAACTTATTTAAAAGTAAACTATGGTTAATAACGTCAAATGCCTTCGACAAGTCGCACAATATTCCAGCCATCTTTTTCCTGTCGTCCAACCCAGACACAATGCAATCGAACATCCTGTACGCCGCGGTGGTTGTGGACATTTTCAGTCGGTACGCGAATTGGTTGTTTGTGAGCAGGTTGTTCGATTCCAGGTGACCCATAAGATGGGACGACAAGACAGATTCGACTATTTTGGATATGGTCGGGACAATTGTGATAGGCCTGTAGTTATTTACGTCATACCTGTCACCCTTCCCTTTAAAAACCGGACATACCCTGGCGTTTTTTAAAACATCAGGATATGTACCAGTTTCGAACATCTGGTTTATGAGCACGACAAGTACATCGCTCACAACTGGCCATATCCAAGAAAGAACATTCGGCGAAATGTCGAAGGCATCCACAGTATTCCGTTTCTTTAGCATTGGGCAAAAAGCCTTGTCCAAGATATCGCGAGTGATGACCGGCAGAGAGAAAGTGGGAGCGTCCGACGAACCTAAATGTTTATGTAGGTACTCAGTGGATTTCAACTGATTAATTTCTATGATATACTTAGACGGTACACCAATAAAATGCGCATTAAATGTGTTAGGTATATCCTTTTTTATTATTAGTTGCTTCGACACAGGGTCACGTAAGGAAATACTTTGCGACTTCGATTTTACACCAACTTCCTCATTAACTATTTTCCAAATTTCTTTAGTTTTGTTTTCGCTGTCGGCCAATCTTTTTTCAATGAAATCTTGTCGTGATTTTAATGTTGCTGATTTTATCAAGTTGGAGTAGTGGTCGATACATGTGGAGAGTATTTGGTTATTAGGGTATTGGCGTCTCATTTCGTGAAGATCGGCGTGTTTGCTAATCAACTCCGCCAGTTCATCGCTCAGCCAAGGCACCTTAGATTTATTTTTGCTCTGCAGTTTTTGAAATGGAAAGTGAATGTCAATATAGTATATTAGTATGTTAAATAGTTTATTAAATTTATAGTCAATGTCAAGAGTATTATTATATATAAAATTAAAATCATAATTAAAAATGTCAGAATAAAATAATAGAATTGATTCTTCCTTAAATAAGCGACGCTCAACTATCCCGCGATCTTTGTTTTGGGTAGTGTGTTCTAAAACGAATTCGTAACGCTGCGCACTGTGATCGCTTATCGCGGTATCGATTGGTGTTACTGAGAGCACGTCGCTCGCGCAATTCGATATGCCGCAGTCAATGGACGACGCACAGTCCGCAGTCTCGCGAGTGGGAAATGATACTTTATTTTGACATCCATAACATGCTAACACATCATTAGTACGCCGTTTCATGCTGTTATCAGTTAAATAATCCACGTTATGGTCGCCCATAATGAGAAACCTTTTATTTTCGTCACTAATCTTTTTTAACACTAATTCTAGATTGTCCAAGTAAATATCAAAATTTCCGTTTCCGGTCCTATATAAAACGATTATAATTAATTTTAAACAAGTAATTTCAATTGCTGCATATTCAAAATGAAACTGTACAACAAAAGAAAGAAGATCATTTCGCACCCGATAATCTATACCTTGAAGTACGTATAGTGCAGTGCCGCCGTGAGCGACGGTAGATCGGCAATAATAATCGGCGAGCGAGTACCCTCTTAATTTCACTCGTGCAATCTCATTTTTACGGCACCAAGTCTCACTAAATCCAATAACGTGCGGTTTTTCGGTGTTTGTTAATAGATCTATGAGTGATGTTTTACCATTAATAGATCTCGCGTTCTGGTGTATAATTACAAATTTGGTTTCTAATTGGTTTTCATCGCGTGATGTTTTGGTGGCCAGTTTTTTGCCCGCACAACGTTAAACAAACGAACCGACACGCCAGTCGGCCAATTTTTTATATCACGTACTATTTTCTGCGTTTCGGCTGGTACATCAAGGCGGAACGAACAGTATTTGCCCATTGTGACCACCAGCTGCTCGCACACAGGCGTCGCGACGCCCATCCGCTGCACATGTTGAATCACGTCATCGGTTGTGGTGCCCTCACTGAGATTAAATACGTGCAGGCTCGTAATCCTTGGACCAGCTGCACGTAGACCTGACGCGCAAGTGTCGCGGGAGGGTTGCAAAGCCGATGCTGCAGCCATCAGAGGTGGTGCCGCAGGACGCGGCTGTGCTGTTTGTGGGTCAGATTCCATGGGGGTGGGTGCCGGCACTGCTGCCGCTAAAGCACCAGCCGACCGGGATGGTTGTTTCCTCGGCATGATACACTGGGGAGCCAGAGCCATATCTTCGGCCGCAAGCAGACCACTTTGCTGCTGCTGCTGGGTCGTGTCGTTGGCTGCACGACGATGTCGAGGACGGCGGACTTTGGGCTCTGGTTCAGGTGGCCCCGCTGCTTGACGAATAGAATGAAGCGGCGTGACTGCGGGCGGCGGTGTAACAGTCGTTTTGTCGTGCCCCTCATCAGTCAAAAATAGAAAGCCCTCAGGTCCAGACTCGTTTAACGAGAGGTGTCGTGTAGCTTGAACTGATTGTGGCAGTGCTGGTGAATTAATTGTGCCCGTGAGCGCCCTAAGGATGGTCTGGATACTCTCGTTCTGGCTGGTAAGTTGTGATTGCTGCTTCAGTATTATAGTATGGCATCTATCCAATTTGTCCCTCATGCTAGTAATTTCATTTGAGAGATTCAGTACCGTGTCCACCAACCTGTTAACAGCCGCCGTAGTTGTAGTCGCTTTGCTCTTGACTTGTGGCATTTTTCTTGTCGTTTATTGATTATTACGTACAATTATATGTCAAAATGGTTTAATTAACGTTAAATGTCACTTAAAATTGTAATTAAATAATAAAAACAAATATTAATACGGAGAACAATTTAAATTTAGACCGTTGACATTGACAGCTGTCTCTGCCTTGAGCCACTATGTCCTTTTATCCATTGTATAGTTACTTTGTTTCCTTCCTCGCTCATCTTTGTGAGGCCATTATGACATTCGAGTATAAGTTGTGATTTAAGTTTGTCGCTGCGTAGCGCTTGCAGTACCGATTTGCTGTCTGACAGTATTAGTATGTTTTCATTTTGTGTTTGTCGTCTTTTTGCTGCATTGCAGGCTTCTATTATTCCCACACATTCCGTTTGGAATACTGTGTTGTGTACCCCTAGGGGTTTTGAGATGTGTATGTTGAGATCTTCTGAGAAGACACCACATCCTGTCCCTTCGTTTGTTTTTGAGCCATCTGTAAATATTCTAAGGTTTGTCTGATTTAGTCCTTCCTTTGGATCTTCTGTCAGTGATATAGCATAGTCCTTCCGGAAGATCATAGTTTTTGGTATTTGATCAATCGGTGCTTCCAGTATTGGCATATCAGAGATCATATTTTCATAGATCTTTTTGTGTATCGATCTAAGTGTTGACCATAGGTTGAGATTTTTCAGCCGTAAAGCTGTGGCGGCTGCCTCTTTCTGTATGTGTATGTGTAGTGGTAGGAGTCCTAGCTAGTATTATTATTTTTTAAACATTGCTTTATTTTAAAATCTTCATCTAGATCCTGTTACTTAATTAGATTCACTTCACTCCGTAAGAAGATAACGAAATATTTATTATGTCAAAATACATGTGACGTATAACACGTCAATAATGTTAAGTATTGTAAGACGTCTATTTTTCTCCTCAAATACAAATAATTTGCACACCAGCCCAGGCGGGCTAGCATAATGTTACGTTCTCGCGCGCGAGTCCATACATCGGCCGCGACTTAATGTAGGTATGGAGTGACAGGCGACAGTGTAAGTTGTGCTAAGCATACAGATCTCTCTGCACTCGGTCACACTCGTCACTCTTGGGCTAAAACCTACATAATGAAATACATAGAATAACCAAAGTAAAAACTGCTTACAAACCTCCGTGAGATTCAGGCATTTTAATTAACTAATTACGTTCGACCTGGATTTTAAATAAACGATTACGATACAGCAAAATAAAATAAGGAATTAAAAAACAATAACCGACTTCAAAAAGTATAAAATAAAATGTATTTATTTTTATTTGCTTTAAGGTTCAGAAAGGGTGAGTAATAAAACAAATGGCGGTGACACCACATAGCCCCTCTATCACTGGATTGAGGATGTTGGTATCCATTTGCGAGCGGTATGCAGCATTGCATGGCCTTAAGTACAATGTTAAAAAGTCTGAGATAATGGTATTCAAGTCTGGAAAGGGACCTGATAAGGTTCCGCCTGTGAGACTGAATGTAACTGAATTAAAAATTGTAAGTAGTTTTAAGTATCTCGGCCATGTATTGACAGACAGACTGAAAGACGACGATGACCTTGAGAGACAGCGAAGGGCCATCGCTATGCGAAGCAACATGCTGGCGCGCCGTTTCGCTCACTGCTCGGTTCAAGTCAAAATAACTCTGTTTGGAGCTTACTGCCAGGCGTTCTACACCAGTTAATTGTGGTACCATTACACGAAATGGTCGTTCAACAGACTCAGGGTCCAGTACAACAACGCGTTTCGTGCGATGTTACGACTACCGTGGCGGTGTAGCGCGTCTGGTATGTTCACTGTGAACAGAGTGGACGACTTCTGCGCTTTAATGCGTAAAAGGCACTGGTCCTTTGTCAGAAGAGTGAGCGAATCGACAAACAGCATCGTCAAAGAAATTTTCACGAATTGTTATGCAAGGAGTAAGGTGTCCCTGATTGCCTACTAGTGGTATTGGTAAATGAATGGATATTGAATTGTTTATAATTAGTTTTAATGTTAGTTTTAATTTTTGTGTGTAGTTTGAATGTAGAGGATGGGTCAATACCTAAATAAAGAACTATTTTATTTATTTATTTATTTATAGCGCTACCAACTAATACGTTTTTAAGTCAGTGCAGGCACGCTATTCAATGCAGAATGTGTTAAGTTTTTTTCTATTTTCTACAATAGGTGTATGTCGGAACGATCTGTCAGTTTTCTATAGAAATAATCACGTAACTTCTCGGATACCTTGGAGGTCACGTGACGTTTTCTATAGGAACTGACAGATCGTCCCGTATCGGATCGGATGCAATCGGATTTCTGTGAGTCATCCTTAAAGTACCGATGTTTTTAATTGTTAGCGCGATTGATTGAACTAAAAAAAAGCGACACTTTTCTGATCATCTCATCCTGGGCTCACTCGCAACTTTTGACGAACGAGACTTACTAAAAAGGTCGTACTCCTGTTGGCCCTGTAAGTCAAAGAGTAAAGTAAGTATAAATAGTGCTCTCATGGAGTGGTGGCGCATTTCGATAATTTTATGAAATGTAAGGGGTCCGCCGAGCGGATGTTGCACCTGCCCAAGTCATGGGACGTACGCAGAGGCAGGGTGTATGAACTATTGAGATTTAATGGAATCTAGAATATACTGGACTATTAGGTGAAAGTGGTGGACTATATACCGGGTTACGGAGAATACAATCGGACGTCTGCCTAACAAAATGGTAAGCAATTTTATTTCCGGCAGACGGTGACTCGCCCATATAAGATGGGCCCCCACAAAAAGCGACATCTAAGATGGCTTAAGGGCAACACTGGTATGAGGGCTGGGGGTGGAGAGGTGTCATTGGACTTTAAACATATAGCCAACTCGCCACTTAGGTCACATCACATTACATCTACTCTCGAGAACACAGCTCTCGCGACCCCACTCTGGACGGCAGTTAAGACAAGCCAGAGGCGGAGGACTTGGTCGGACAACGGAGTCCCCCAGGAGCGCTCAGGTACGTGGGGTCGCTACTCCCCAACAGGTCGCCACATGCTGCTCTGCGTTGACTGATTGCACCGGTCAAAACCAGTGGGCGATGGGGCCATCACATCCCTACGCCGCTACGCCCTTTATTATTATTATATCTCTTTATTCATTTTCCTTCTTAAGCTAGGTTTTTACAATATGTCTATAAAAGTAAAATATAAAACCACATATAAAACATAAACACATTATAAAAAAAACCTAGACTAGAGTGCCGCCGGCAACGGAGCAGGGCCCAGGCTGCCGGTGGTTAGAGGGCCGCAGAGCAAGGAACCGCTGGACTTTACACGCCGTGTCCAGGATTACCGCCTTCTGCATCTGACTTATTATTATTATTTATACTTATTACAATCGCAGGTTACATACAGTATGTATCAGAACGAAAGGCAAAGAAAGATATCCATTAATGTTTAGACCATAAATATGATTATGGTACCGGGTGTATGCAAATTTAGCATCTTTTAATGGTAGTGAAAAAATAAAAAAAATAAACAATTATTTTATTACCTCCTGTATTATTTATTTACAGTGTTATCAATGACAACAAATAAAATGACGTAAATGACATAAATGTTAGCTGATAACGTTAGACAGCTAAAGTTGGGTGAAAACTCACGTATTAAATGCGACGCAGTTCGATATGTGCCGGCCGCCGGTACGTAAACATCTGAGCAAGCGACGACGATTGTTTTCGTGTACTTTTCGCCGCAAATTCGGATTTTGCCGGACACGGTGTCTAATTTTATCAAATGCTTGAATTATCCGTGCTTGTAATTCATGCCTAAAACGCGTCTGAAAATGGTCTAGTACATGTTCTTCCTCTCTCACGTGTAATTGTTGAGCCCCTCCTCGGTTGATCGGCACCGGCGGGTTGCTATTTCGCAGTCGGATAAGCGTATTGACGATCACACGGCCGTTGTTAGGTTGCCTTCGTGCGGGAAACCTCTCCGCGTACAGACGAAGAGCGGCGTTCCCGTTTCCCCTTACACTCTCCGTAAAGAAGGATCATATCCACAAGTTCCTCTGCAGAAAAATTTAATGGCATTATCTTTAATTTCGTTTAAATTTCTATTTATTAGATTTTCTTTTTATCTGGCAAACGAACGTCAGACCACGTCAGACTCGGACTTGAAGTTTAAATTTAAGAGAAAAAAGGCCAATTAATTGATTTAACCTCTTTCAAAATAAAAATAACAAGGTGACAAATCTAATGGGATGTCATAATTAATGTCAAAGTGAAAATGCAATAATATGCAAAATGATCGCTGTTGTAAATAATAATGAAATAATAACAAAAAATAGTCCTTAAATGATAATTTCAAGAAGTGGTTAGTGTTTCGTATTTATTAGCCTTATTAGTATCTGGTCATATTTGAAATTGCAGTAATCTGATATGATGTGAATTGGTTTTAATTAGTTTGTTTACGTTTGTAAACTCACGTCTTACTGTTTCTACAGGATGTCACAAGAATTTTTAACCGACTGCAAATAAGAGGACCCAAAGTCATGTTGAGATTGAGCAAAGTTAAAAAAAGCAAATAAAAGTTATTAGTAAGTATTATGTTAGAACATACTCCACTGTACCATCAACCAGGCTTCAGCTTTGCCTTTCGTTCGGATACATACTGTATACTGTGTTATTTATATGCTCCACAAAACTAAACATTTAGTTTGACTGTGAAGTCAGGGGTCAGTCTAACATTATGAACATTATTATGCATATACAGTGTGTAAGTTTAATACGGGCGATAAATTTAACCAAACATAGAATTCATTAGTGTTATCAATAATCAAAACATATTTTTAAGTTACACTTAATTATGACCCCATACTTAATTTTATAATAAAATTTTCAGCAGCAATGTACTATAAAACACTTGACGCTGACAGTTGTCAACGAATGTTAAACGCGAGTGTGTTTGCATTACATTGCGGGCCGAATTATTTTCTATGGATAAAATTTTAATTGCAATTCCATTTAAAAGTTACCTAATTACATTTCTTATGTCCTATACTAACCACCGTTAAGAGGTTCGCCCGTATTAGATTTACACACTGTATACTATTAGACTTAATTAAGTACCTAACCTACGAGTAGAAGTCTTCTTTTTCCTAGAAGTAAGATGTTAAAGAAGATTCCGTCCACGCAGCAACCCCGTCAAACGGGACAAAACTGGAAACCCGAGTAAGCAACGGGTGACGTAGTGCTCATTGCTGGCCAGAATTTATCCAGGAAGTCCGGGACGCGTGTTCCCGTTGCTGTGAGCTTCCCTGGTAGAGATAGTGTAGTCGGGGTGGTGAACGTAGCCATAAGTGATTATGTATTTATTTATTTTATTTCAAACAACAGTTTACAGCATAACAGTCAAAACCAAAGTACTATGGTATGGTATGGTATGGTAGTATTATGGTCTCCTTAGTCGATATTCTAAGAATCTTCTGGTCGGTGCTGCGGGCCTACCTGGCCAGGCTATTTCTGTGTACTTTCCCTCACAATATTTAACACACATACATCATTTTAAACAAGTTTATTATTATTCGTTTTTATAATTTTAAGTTAGTCTTAACATTTATGACTCACTTCTCAGCGAAGGACTCGGAGAAGCTTGTAGTTGTTGGGAAAGTTTTAGACGTACGCGACCTTCAGCAATAAAGTCAACGACTAAGTAGAGACTTCAAAAGTCACTTATAACTGTGACGCTGATACGCATCGTAGGAAGTATATGATGTTGTGTAAAAATACGCAGTTGCGGTTATAGGCCGATAGTTCGCCTTAGACCTAACTTTAAGCGGCCCATATACGTACATATTTGTCCGGCAGATGCACCTCAGATCGGATCCGCCATTCCACCACACACGACGGGCACAGCAGTTGTCATCTAGACTTTACTATAAACACACAGATCCGGCTAGTATCTGGCGAACGGGCCTGACAACTTATGGCACTAATTAGATACTGATATATGGCTGCCGGATACCTGCCCGTGGACTGCCCGCATAAAGCCATACACGTACAGTATTATCCGTCAAATGTATCTGCCATGCCAGACATCCGGCGGGCATAAATCCGTCAGTCTGTGGCGATATTAAGCCTCTGATGTTTCTGCGGGTTGTCCGACCTCTGCCCGTGCTCAAAACGAACAGATCCGTTACCAAAACTACGTATTTGTCCGCCAAACTAATGCCCTAATGTCAAACCATTTTGAGATTGACGTTTTAAGGTTTTCGTTTCACCGACGCTTGTCATTATAATGCACTTCGGTCATTTAGATCTCGCGTCCAATAATTTTGTTGTAGCCTAGTTGGTAGTGGGTAGTGGTTCGCTCGTCTAGCTGCGTCTTTATCACACGAATAAGCAAGTGCCATAGAGAGGGATGTACAAATTAACGAACGTTCGATTTTCACGGTAGTAGCCCGGATCTGCTATCCGAGCCTCGGAACAATTATAATTGAGAAATAAGTAATATTTATATTCATCTCTTTTTGACACTTTTATTATTTGGTAAGTAAATTAAGGACGGGTATATCTTTGACAGTAAATTTTCATTACTCCCATGACGTTACTCTATTAGGAGCGCGGTCGCTATTATTACCGTGTCACAGTGTAGGTATGTCACTTTTTAACTTTTTATCTTGTTAGAAAGTGATATGAATAGTTCCTAAAGTGACCCTAGTAGGGTCAAACCACGTTATCTCTTCTAAGCAAATGAACTGTCAAACTTTAAAGTGTTATTTTAAACGTCAAACTTGTATGAAATTATGACGTTTACTTAACCCTTTCACAGTCTGTGCTATCAAAAGCTAGGAAAATCGCGCAAAACGCTGACAAGTGCAACCATCATTAAGAATATTTGTCAGTGTCGCCCTCAGCCGGGCAAACGGCGGATTGCGTAACATACGGTCCGTGACTTAGAACATAGACTACTGGAGTAAGCTTATCTTACATTTAGTATACAATTTTTTTCGGTAGAGGGAAAATTGTATTGAAAGTCTACTCCTAATGTCTACACTCTAAAGTCCGTAACCTTCAAGAACATGGTAAAGTAAGACAGCAGTTTCGTCGCGTGTTTCTGCAGAAACCATATCGTTCGTTCTCCTAAAATATACGAAAAGTGAATTGAATATTTCTTATCATACATTTTCTCAGTCTTCAATTTACCGCGTGGTCCCAGTGACAATTAGTGCAGTATTTCGCGATTTCATCTGTTTTAAAGTGTTCAATTTAAAGTTTACATGAATCGCGGTTACCAGAGACAATATTTTGCAAAATCGGAGTAAAAAAACCTTGGTTAGATGGTACCTGTCCACCGCGCTTGCGATTTCTGCTGTAGACTGCAGTACCGCTCATCGTACATATATTAGAGATACAACAACAATAGCTACAAAAAAAAGATCATTAAAGTAATGCATTACTGTATGCTTAGCACAACTTACACTGTCGCCTGTCACTTCATACATTTAGTCGCGGCCGAAGTATGGACTCGCGCGCGAGAACGTAACATATGCTAGCCCGCCTGATTTAAGCTTTCCACCGATACAACAGCGAATGAAATTGACAGATTGTGTTGCCCTCAAAAATTGGCTAGGTACAATTTTCTGGATGTGGAGCAGCTCTTTGCCTATTTGGAACGCATCTGAGATGTCATCTGGCGAACAATCTGGCAAACGTACCCACACACGGGCAAATCCGAGCTTACTTTGCCCAGCCCGTGCCCGGCCTGTGGGCCCGTTGCTTTTAGCCTTTGTCTGCCGGACATCTGGCGGACATGGATCCTTGTCAAATTTCTACCATACATTGACGGATTCGTGTCCGCCGGTCGCCCGCCAGACATATCTGGCGAGCAAATCTGTACAGTATATGGGCGGCTTTAGGAATAACCAAACAATTTTTACTTCTTTGATTATTTTGAGTAATCAGCCGGGCTGGTAACGTATTTCATTTTCTATACAAAGACTTCAGTAGACTTACTGATTTTGTGGCAAGGGTTGGGGGAGGAGGATTCAAATGTATAGCTATTAGTAACTAACTTACAAATATCTATGTCAGATAAATGCCACTCCATACAATGAGTATGATTGTTTGTCATATGCATTCGGCAGAGGGGTGTGCCTATCAATTGCTACTTCGTTTGGTTTATTACTCAATTTAATCCTCCATTTCGGCTCTAACTTCCCTATCTTCCATAGCTGCATGTTTATATTCAAGTTTAAACATTTAATGAACGGAAATTAATGCTGCCATTCACTCTACCTACTGTCGAGTGTGATGTAGTTACTGTAAAAGAGACGGGCACTATTTACATAATAATATTTCAATAATACAAAATAATACAAAGGTTGATCTCGTGGCTAGGAGGCTAAATCGGCTTAGTTTGACCTAACAATCAATCGTGCCAAGCGGCGTCGCCTGAGACAAAAGTGCAGGCTCACTGCAACTACTTCCCCTACTATATACCTACGTTAAGAATATGCAGTGTAAAAACTGTAGTTACATTAATTCGTGTTAAACTCAATGAAATTGAAATCGTGGAGATTTCACTATATTCCCTAGCGAAACAATGTCCTCGGTGTAGCGTTGAAATGTTTTCACAATAAATTAAGAACGTGTGTCGCTCGCTTATGCATGGAACAACTCGCACGCATGAATTCGCTGCTATTGCTTTATACAAAATATTTTGTATCCGCGGGAGATTAAACCCGAGGGAATATTCAACGCGGAAGTTTAATATTCTAAATTCAGTAATATTTCTCGAATTCATTGATATTTGCATTTAGATATCAAATAAGTACCTGACTTCACAATTAGTTAGATATACAAATATACAGGGTGTATATTCAAAACTACAGAAACCCCAACCTTTTTTTTAACCTTATCTAGAGTATTCATCTTTTAATCCGATGTTTCTTTTTTATTGGTTGTTTGATTTTCTGTACAGCTCTACTCGACTTTTAACTCTACACTCAATAAAATAATTGCTAGTTACCATCATAAACCTTAAAACTATTTATATGTGTACGTTACTGCAACGACATAAGGTTTACCAATAGACAGCTATGTCACTGTAAAACACTTTTCCCCTCACTAGCTCGGAAAGCGCTGTTTTGTCCTTTAAAACTAGCGTGGAAAAACGCATTTTATCCACATGTGGGGCAAAGTAATCTAATTCCTATCACTTACCACCAGTCCAGTATAAGTGAGTCCTATATGCCCATAGTAAATATGCGCAATAGGAGGTCACACCTTAAATTGGTCATGTCATCATGTCTTACCCCGCACTTGGTAAGCTGTTGGCAATATCTAAACTCGCTACGCTCGTGGCTCAATTTTGGAATCTTTCGCTTGCTCGGGTCTCAATATAAGCCCGAGAGTTAAACAACAACTTTGTCCCCTTGTATAATAAGTAACTATTAAAGCTTTGTCACAGTAAACTTCAAATTGGACAGGTAATCGCAGTAAGCAAACTTAACCCAACATTCAAAATGACAAGGTTGTAATTACACTATTTACGATAAGAGCGTAACCAGTAAAAACTAAAAAAATAAAGAGATTGATTATGTTGAATACTATAATATGAGAGTGTTATAATTAAACATGCATGCTTTATTTTAATAAGGCGTCCAGTCTCCTGAGTTGTCACTTATGGCTTGGCATCTTTGAGGCATGCTTTTGACCAAATTTTCGGCATAACTACGAGGTAAAGACCTATACACTGACTTGTAGTTAAACCGAAGACCAGCTTGTCGTGTGCTAGCCATCGGATTAACGGGAAAATACTCTAAGACGGCCTTCTCGAAAGCAGGTTTCACTTCAAACTGCCTTTCTCTGGCTATAGGCGGTCGAAAAGAACCGTAGTCCCGAAGCCGTTGAGTAGCTGCGGCCATGGTGGCATTCGACACGACGACACCAAACTCCTCATGATAACGCCATACCGATGTTGAGATTGTCATTGCAGCGTGCTAGCGTTCTTACCATTTTACAATATTGCACATTCGTATATCTAAACGCCATTATAATTGAAATATGAACGCAATGAAAATTAAATTTAAAATGAAACTGACAACCAACGTCAAACTCGTAGCAAAAAAAATAATCGTCCAAGTAACTGAAAAAGGTATACAACCTCTAGCAACGCGATATGCACAATGTTGTATTACGAATTTGTAGACTGGGCACGCAAAAAATAACTTATAATACAAAAATAATTTTTAAGAAAAAAAAACCGACTTCATTTGGTTCCCGGTAAAAGTGAAATTAAGAATTTGTTTGAGTTAGCCAGTTTACTTTTCAAATATCCAATACACCGCACGTGTACGATTGAAAATTGAGGAGCTTTCTTAATGTCCTAGGGCTTCCATCATTACATTTGAAGTATAATCAAACGGAACTCCCTTGTAGACCTTTAAACAAACAAAATAACAATGTGTTAAATTGGATGACAGACTGTAAATTAACGAGCATATTCATTATGCCATCCCTGGTTATCAACATCAGGTCCACTCCAGCAAAATGATGGCCACAGTAAGAAAATGCCTAAGCTAATTATGAACACCCTCTAATCACAATTAACCTGCCGTTCAAATTTGAAGAGTTCTCTGAATTCTTCTAGAACTCCATCATCAGAATATAAATCAAATCAAAAAGATGAATGTCACAACTAGGATAATAAGTAGAGCTAGGTTTATTAACCAGTTCCACTTTGCGATCCCTGGTCTTCATCATCAGATCAAGTTCATCAAAATTTTGGCTCCGCCAAAACACTGTTTTAGTTACTTAAGGAAACCCTCAAATCAGAATGCATGTGCCGTTAAAATTTGAGGAGTTCTCTCAATCCCTCATGAAGCCCATCATCAAAATAGAACTATAATCAAATAGGACTATCTTGAAGGTATTTCTTTACAAAGAAAAGATGAATGTCTCAAATCGGATGATAGAGCTGGGAATTAACAAGCAGTTCCACTTTGCCATCCCTGGTCTTCATCATCAGGTCCACTCCACCAAATTGATGATGTTCGTAAAGAAATGCTCGAGTGTCTTAAGAAACTACCCAAATCATCATGCATGTGCCTTTCAAATTTGAGGAGTTCCCTCAGTTCCTCATGGATCCCATCATCAGAAATTGATTTTGAAAAAAACGGAACAAATCTGGAACCATCTATTTTCAGAAAAAAAATATTTTTTAAAATCGGACTATAGTCCTGGGAATTACCAAGCAGTTCCACTTTGACATCCCTGGTCTTCATCATCAGGTCCACTCCACCAAATTGATGATGTTCGTAAAGAAATGCTCGAGTGTCTTAAGAAACTACCCAAATCATCATGCATGTGCCTTTCAAATTTGAGGAGTTCCCTCAGTTCCTCATGGATCCCATCATCAGAAATTGATTTTGAAAAAAACGGGACAATCCTGAAACCATCTATATACAGACAAAAAAATATTTTTTAAAATCGGATCATAGTCCTGAGAATTACGAAGCAGTTCCACTTTGCCATCCCTGGTCTTCATCATCAGGTCCACTCCACCAAATTGATGATTTTCGTAAAGAAATGCTCGAGTTTCTTAAGAAATCACCCAAATCAGCATGCATGTGCCTTTCAAATTTGAGGAGTTCCCTCAGTTCCTCATGGATCCCATCATCAGAAATGGATTTTGAAAAAAACGGGACCAACCAGGAACCGTCTACTTTTAGAAAACAAAAAAAAAATTCAAATCGGTTCAGTAATGACGGAGTTATGAGTGAACATCCATTAAAAAAAAAAATAAAAAAAAAAATTCAGTCGAATTGAGAACCTCCTCCTTTTGAAATATTGAAGTCGGTTGAAAAACAAGATATAGCTCAATCGATTTTACTCTCGATTCTAGACAAACGGTTTTCAGGTTTTTAGTGTTATGTGAAACACCGTGTATAGTGTGGAGTGTTTTAATATAGCTATATTACGTGACCGTGTTGTTGTACACTTTTTCGCCAACCTGTTAACACAAAGTTACAAAAGTAACCTTGTGGACACATATGGAAATAAACGTACAAGATGCTTTGGATTCCCCACCTCTGGTATAAAATTATTACCATGAAACTGTGCATTAATAGTAGATTACATACCAAGGCCGTTTTAGTGGGAAACGCCTCGGATGCCATGTAATAGTCGGCCGAGGCGAAGCCGAGGTCGACTAACATGGGATCCGAGGCTTTCCCATTTAACGGCCGAGGTTTGTATACTATTTTTCTGCCCGACGGAGCCGGCAGGCGGCAATTTAGTTTTGCGTAAAGTGGCGCTTACCGGCCGGAGGACTGAAAAGTATTTTTTTAACTCTTCCGTAGTCTTATAATGTGTCACACTTGGTGGTCTCTTAACCGTGTATCAGAAGAACACAAGGCTACTAAAGTGGAGCGAAACAAAAGAAAGTTAAAATAATAAAAAAAAGTCTTAACAGTTTGTATTGTCATGTTAAGTAATACGAGTATGAGGCAACCTTTTCTCTAATATTCCGGTACTTACTTAGTTAATTGTTACGGATTAGACTTGGACATAGGGCCTCCTGCGAAAATCAAATTTTATTATCTACTGTCTGTATCACTCGAATATGCAAGTGCGATCGGAAAGCAGATACCGAAATTTTGACGCTGAATGGAATATGACCGTTTTAATTAGCCGACTATATGTTAAGCCATTACGATGTCGGCGGCGCACGTCATAACCTAGTGCACAATATCTTAATTTTGCGCATAGGCACCTGTCATAGACAGCTGCATATTTACGGAATTGATGAACAGTAGAAAGGCGTAGATACGTTTATTCGAGTTAATCTCGACTCAGATTCTCACAGGTTCAATTTTGAACAGTCTTTTCTTCACATATTTCTTTGGATTTCTATTCGAACTTATGATAACTACGAATCCAAAATTTATTCAGTCGTTTCGGAAACTCGTCGAACCGACGCTGAATATATTTTTACCTATTTCTAAAACTGTCTTCGGAGCTCAGCCGGTGACACGTAAAACTCTCATATTAAAATTCAACGATAAAGTTTCAAAGAAATTCTTCGGCGCTTGTCCAACCATATAATGAAAGATAGAAGGCAGTAGAGACATTTTACAGCAAAATATATTATGTTCTAAAACAGCACAGATTTATATCTAAGCTTGCATCTGCGAAAGTTATGCATAACGTATACGTGCGTGAACTACAGTAACCCTATTATGCCTCAATTTTTTTATGTAGGAAATAGTACCTACATGTACAATTAAAGCTTTTAACAAGAATAAAATGCTATTAATCATCACACTTGCGAGGATTTTAAGGTCAAAAATGATAAATTCTGATGTTTTGTCAATTCATAAAGTTGTGTTTCCTCGCACAACGTATCAGCATTGCGATACAACGAGGAAATGCCGCCAGCATCCTAGGTACAATGCCTCAAGGACCTATTTTAGATTTGAGGTAGGTAGAGCGGCAAGAAAGACATAGATGCGGATGAAGTAAGCCAAAGCGGCGAAGACTGGGGGGCGGCAATGGAGGTACTAGAGGAGGAGAAAGTAGAGTGGGCGATAAACTCCTTCTCACCCTTCAAGGCCGCAGGACCGGATGGGGTGCTGCCAATACTTCTTCAAAAAGTATATCAAATAATAAAGAGAAACCTAACGATATATATCTGTGGTACGGCCGCTAGGAAGGAGCTAGTCCGTAACGCCCTGTTTATTTTCAATTTATAATTATAATTACTTATTAAATACTTACTCAGTT
Organism: Lathronympha strigana; assembly: GCA_949128165.1. Taxonomy (NCBI): domain Eukaryota; kingdom Metazoa; phylum Arthropoda; class Insecta; order Lepidoptera; family Tortricidae; genus Lathronympha; species Lathronympha strigana. The sequence goes on along the minus strand of OX421901.1, from coordinate 26,722,870 downwards.
TATAAATATCAAACTAGAACACCCATAACTACCAGAAAAATAGTGAAAATGCCTCCCAAAAAAGAAAAATGCAAGGACAAGGACAACCCAAACAGTGACAGGTAAGTGGACGTTATTTTGAAATTAGAGGAAATAGTATTGGAAATGAAAGACAAAAATTAAACAAAACACATGATATAATAGAAAACCAACAAAAAGAAATCATGAAGCAGAAGGAAATTACTGTGAATATATTCAACCTACTTAAATTAAAAACAACTGACCGTAACTTAGAGGAGTTATGTCCTAATAATAATGCTACACCACTATATCTGCACTCACACAAAACACTTCATAACATCTCACAAAATGACTCTGATTCGGAAAGCCCTGCTTTTATTGACAATAACCAAGTACCACCATCGCAAGGGTTGTCTACTCCCACACGCTCTTCAGCAACATTGCCAATCGAAAAGGCGCAGCTTCGGTCCCGTCCTCGTCGCAAACTGCAATCCAAGGCTGTGACAGCAGAATTACTGCCATCACCAGATGCTGTCCCCCCGGGACCAGTCCATCCAAAAGGTCAGCCTCAAATACTGCCAGTAGCAAAGGCACCACCACCCTTGCCATGTCAAACTGTTGAGTCGCTAATGCCGGCTGCTCCCATTCTACGCAACCCACTGCCTCCGAATCCTCCGATGAAGATCCGGCCTCAAATGGAGCGACGAGAAGGTTTGACAGCGACGGCGCCTCGTTTCGTCAGTCTACATGTTTTTAATTTGAGCGAAGAAACCACTCCTGCCGACTTGACTGATCATATCAAGTCCACCACGGGCGTCCAGATTGACAGGTGTGAACAGTTGACGGTAACGAGAGAACACTACTCATCGTTCAGGATTGATGTACCAGCTAATAAAGTAGGATTAGTCCGTAACCGTAAACACTGGCCGGAAGGTGTGTCCGTTAGGATCTTCAACATTGTGGAGCCAAAAAACTTCAAAGTGAGCAGCGGCGACCATCCAGCACGCTAGCGAATTCCTCGGTCTTTAAAGTAATACACCAAAACGTTAGATCCATATGTGGCAAAACCGCTTTGTTGGATATTATTAATAATAATAATATTGACATTAACAATAAATTTAGCAAATTATTACGTATCTTGACTTATTATATAGACATTAATTTCCCTATAAAACGATTATGAATAAAAAACAATCCAAACCTTCCATGGATGACCGACGAAATCTCGAATTATATCAAATATTTACCTCTAGATGATCTTTCCCACTTCAGACAGCAATATCCAGGTGACATTAGTATATATTCAAGTATAAAGCACTACTCGGACTTGATTAAGCGTAAAATATTAGAAGCCAGGCAAGAATACACTACAAAAAGGTTGAAAGATAGTCGTAATCCATCAAAAGAAATATGGAAAATAATTAAGGATGAAACTTCGTCATTGCAAGACAGAAAAGACATCACCTTAAAACACAACTTAGTTTCTGTTCCTAAAATAGATGTACCTGACCACCTAAATCGCCATTTTCTAAGTGTCGCATCAAACTACAACATAGGGGTAGATGAACAACTCGCGATGCGTTATCTGAACGTCCACATTCAGACCGCTGATGTCCCTTCCTTCGAGATACCTCCTGTTACACACGCTGACCTTGACCGCACTCTTAAAACAATGCTCAAAAGTGGAAACACACTGGACATATATGACATATCAATCAACCTACTTTTGTCGATTTGGCCAATACTTACAGGTATCCTAGTTACACTTATAAATGAAATGTTCTTAAAAGGTGTGTATCCCGATATACTTAAGAGCATACGAGTCTGCCCTGTTTACAAGAGTAAGGGTGATGAAACGTCTGTTGACCACTGTAGGCCGATTTCAATAGTACCGAACATCTCCAAAATCATCGAGTCTATACTATCCCAACATTTAATAAAACATTTCGAAAATGACTTACTGACCGACAGACAATTCGCTTACCGTAAAAACATGTGTCCACTACTACTGCAGCATATCACATGATTGACAGCATAACGACAGGTATTGATGACAGGCACAAAATAGCTAGTATTTTTTGTGACCTGTCCAAAGCTTTTGATGTCATAAGTCACGACCTACTTATTAAAAAGCTCTCGTGTTATGGGCTGTTGGAGGGACGTAGCGAAAGCAACCTACTAAAATCTTTTCTACAAAATCGTACCCAGACAGTTGAAGTCATGGCGGATGGGAAAAGAATGCGGTCGAGGATAGGCACTGTGACGACAGGAATTCCTCAAGGTTCCGCCTTAGGAAATACTCTGTTTCTCGCATTCATGAATGACCTACCATCTGCTATTTCCGACGGCGAAATCATTCTGTTTGCCGATACCACAACAGTAGTAATTAGCGCATGCACATACGAGGAACTAAATAACAAAGCCATCACTGTATGCGACCAGCTTAATAGATGGTTTACGGCAAACGGATTGATCCTGAACGTCAATAAATCTAACGTCATGCAATTCTCGGGCAGGGGTATTCCTAGAGTAAGCATCCAGTGCCCGATCCCAAAAAGCGATACGTGCAGATTTCTAGGCTTTACAATAGACCCCACCTTGAGCTGGAAGCCACACGTAAACTTGTTGTGTAATAGACTAGGTACTGCAGTTTTTGCACTGCGCAGACTGAAGCCCTTGGTTTCAAGTACTGCGCTGAGGCAGGCATACTTTGCATACTTCCACTCGCTTATGATTTACGGCGTGATGCTGTGGGGTAACTCGACCGACGCAGACAGGGTGTTGCTCATGCAAAAGAAAGCACTAAAGGCTATGCTCGGTCTAAAACAGAGACAGTCCTGCAAAGCGTTGTTTGTTGAGCACCGAATTATGACCCACTACTCGCAGTACATTTTTGAGGTTATTATGTTTACCAGACAGCATATCTCTCAATTTAGGCGAGTGGAGGTGTTGGGAAAATGTCTCCGCAGTACTGGAAAACTGCGATCTGTTCCACGTCGGACTATGTTTCATGCGAAAAACCCGCGTGTAATAGGACCAACTTACTATGAGCACCTACCCGATGACATAAAAACTGAGGAATGCGACACGACATTCAGGCGTAAACTGGGAGATTATTTATTAAAGAAATCCCTCTACTCGGTAGAAGAATATATAACAATTATAATATAAGTTAAGATAGACAAATTACATGTGGGAATGGAAAGTAAGGAGATAGGGTGAAACGGAACGCAAGCGAGAGTGAGGGACGGAAGGAGTGAGTGAAAGGGACGGGGTTATTTAGAGGCCCATCAATATCCCACATACATATTGTAACGTAAACTGTTTTTATTTGTTTCTTTTTAATTTTTTATACTTCATTTGACATTTTTATTATCTTTGACATTCATTTTCATAACTATTTTAGTTTTTATTTCTATACGGATTTGTTGAATTCTTAATTTTTGAACTAGTAACGTATTTTATTCTGAATGATTTTAAATGTAAAATTGTGAATTTTTATTATTTCTGACATACTTATAATTATTTGATGATTTTGTGTTTTAAACTGTATTTAATGTACTGTATAAATTTATTCTATTTTATATTTCAAATGTACTTTACAATCACTATATGATAAGTAATACCTTGTGTATATTTTTACATTATGTACGAAAATTGTAAAGTCTAATAAATAAACTAAACTAAACTAATAGAGCTATACACAGCAAGTATAGCATTAGGATATATACCGAAGAGCTGGAGAGAGGTGAGAGTGGTATTCCTACCAAAGCCGGGGAAGAAATCGTATCAAGAGGCAAAGTCGTTCAGGAGCATCAGTCTCTCCTCCTTTGTATTCAAAACTTTGGAGAAAATAATAGACAGATCCATAAGGGAGAAGATGGAAGCGGGCAGAAACCCACTGCACGAAAATCAGCACGCGTATATAACGGTAAGGGTAGAGAGAGCCCTAGATACTAAGCAATATGCACTAGGGTGCTTCTTTGATGTGGATGGAGCATTCGATAGGGTCACTCATGCTGCGGTGGAAAAGAGTTTAGACAGGGAAGGAGTACACCCGACGATTGCGAAATGGTTTGGACGAATACTTAGGGGAAGGTCCATAAGGGCAGAATTGTGAGGTGTATCGAAGACAATAAGTCCAAGGAGGGGATTTCCTCAGGGCGGATGTTTATCACCCCTGATGTGGTGTCTACTAATTTGACTCAATGTTGAAAAAAGTAAACGTAGGAGGTGTGTACCTGCAAGCATACTCAGATGATGGGGTGATGCTAGTAAGAGGAACTGTCCTAAGTATAATAAGGGACATAATGGTAAGAGGCCTGAAACAGGTATCAGACTGGTGTAATGAGAGAGGGCTAAAACTAAACCCAAAGAAGACAAAACTCGTACTTTTCACGACCAAGAGGAAAAAAGAGGTAATGAGACCAATTTAATTTAATTGTATGGCGTGGTATGGGTTTAATTTACACATTGTAGGCAATTAATTATAAGTCGACATCCAGGTCGCGCAACCAGTCGATCGCGAACAAAAAACTGGCCACAACACACTGAATAGACATCTAAATATGCACTGCAGGATACCGAACTAAAGGATGTCAAACTCAAAGATGTCCTTCTGTTCTGTAGGAAAACGAGAAGATTTGAGGAAGAATGTAGTATGGGAAGGCAGCCGGGACAGTAACCTGCAGCTCAAAACTCCAGGGAATTGGGCTGAATGAACGCGAGAAGTGTTCGATAGCCCGCCTGTGTCCGGCCGGGCGTCCCTATACTACATCTAAATCTATCTACAAGGTAGGTAGAGGCAGGTAGTTAGGTGAGCTATACTTATGATATTATTCTTAAAGTGAGACAATAGATAGAATTTATTCTAATATAAAGATTTAGAACATTATTTTATTTTTAAGCTACCTACATTATCACTGAGTTTGGGGGGGCTTTTGAAACCCATCTAACGCTATTATTCAGTGCATAGGATAAAAATTATATTGTTTTGCGGAAGCTGAATACTTAGGTACTTATATATTTTATATAACACGAAAAGAGACAAATTATTGCGTTCTTCGTGCAAATTCTAATCAATAAAATGATATAATCAAATGTGTTACGACCGAAGTTTCATAAATTTAGTTTACATATATAACGAACTTAAATGCTGTCTTCCCATGATGAAAAAGGATATTGAGGTTGGAATTTTCTAGTAAGTACCTACAGTATGATATCTAAGAATGTGTGATAATTTGATAATTATACCGCAACGATGAAAAATTCACCGTGAGTCGCCGACTAATAGTATCACCGTGAGTGAATTTCGGGGAACAACGTTATAAAATAATTATAGTGGTTGTTCCTTCGTCCGTGTATAGCTATCTTTGTCACTCGCCTCCCGATTACGCTTAGTAAGTACAATACTCGGGCTAAGTCGACATTACTCGGCTACCGGCGCCGTACAAAGTACAAGGTGCGATGTATTTTGTGTGCTCCTACTAATTAAGTTGCGAATAAAATATGTTTGGGAGGGAAACAAATTTTATTTCGCAACTTTGTAGGCGCACTCAAAATACACCTATAGCTGTAATATCATTATGATATTCTGCTTTAAAGTTACTGAGTAAAAACGGACGGACAGACAGACTGAACAAAAAAATAAGGGTTTCCTTTTTTGCAATTTTGGAAGCCTAAAAAACGAAGGAGACCAAAGTAAAACCATTTTATTTTGGAGATGTGTCTTATAAGATATATGAAGGATATTTGTACTATCAAAAAATTTAACCTACTTAATTGATTTTAACTGACGAAAATTTTTTTCATACAAGCTTTTTAAATATTAAAAATAATTAATGCTTATTTCCTTTGATCACGGCATCACGGATGAAGAGCTAGACCGATCACGCTAATTATTTTTTTCTTGCGTTTGTGATTCTAAGGAGAAATAAAATTTTGGAAAAAATACAATGGAGATGAAGCCGCGGGCCTCAGATTCCATTATAAAAAAATAAAAAAATAATTTAACTAATTTAACTTTAATTAACTTAACCAGGTAATTGGCATGATTAGTAACTGCGAGATTTATATAAATTAATATAACATATTTCTGTAAACGAGGTTTCTTGTTTTCCCATCATTTGCTAACACGTGAAGACTCTGGACTCGAGACTCGTGAACACGCTACGTATAGTTGCCCATGGGAAAAACAGTTTTTTTTTTCAAAATGTACGCCCGTTACTTTCAACGTTTGTCCTTGACCTTTATTTATTGTTATCGCGAAGGCTGCTTTTAGAGAAAACTGGACTCTTTTAAACTGGAATGGTAAATCGGTCGGGATTATTGGAATTCATATCGGTTGGGATTGAGATAACTTCAGTTTGACATTTTGTACTGACTCAGTAAGTATTACATCAGAATAGCTGTAATATTTTGTCTCTGTCACAAACTTATGTCACTAAACAATAAACCGATTTCCACGCGTTTCATCCCTCTCGTTATTTTACCACCTTGTGGGTGATTATTTTTAGAAACTTTAAAAGACATTTTTATTTATACCTAATCGAAAGCCAAGGAAAAAAATTCATCGTCCTAGCTTCAAAAATGCCGAATTTCCATTCAAACTTTCATCTCCTATTTTCATTTTACCCTCTTATGGGTATTTTTTTATAAACTTTGAATGTCACTCATATTTATTCATATCTAATCAACTGCCTAAAAAATAAGTTTTTCTCAAACATGATCGGAAATGTATGCATTTATGTCACGAAATGAAGACATGAAGTTTCTTGTTTACGGCTCCCCCCATTTACTTTTTGGCCGGCGGCCGTGAAGTAATGTATGGCGTAAGTATGAACGAAACATTATTGTTCGCTGCTCTAACTTTTTAATTTGCGTACTAACATTAAACTGACAAAGGAAAAATTACATACAGCCAACGACCACTAGATACTTGCGATATTAAAAAAAAACAAATTCCATGTTTCTATGTATATTTCTGTGCGGTTAAACATGGTGCTCGAATAGCTCATTCAAATGGCATCTTTAAAAAATAAAAAGGTGGCAAATTAAACATTATTTTCCTTATTAACTATTTACCAAGTAGTTATTTTAATATTTCCTCACAATGTTTGAGAAAAGCACTATACAAGCCTCGGCCGGAAGAGAGATTGCAGGACTTGTTTAATCCGGTCTCGTCTACGCCTCGGCCGTCTACCACAAACTCGTACTTCACGGCCTCTGCAGTAATGTACTATTAAGCTTCTAGTTTTAAAAATGGCGATTTAGCTTTAAAAATGACGATATTTTCATACAACATTTCATCCCCCCTTTTAACCCCTTAAAACCCTTTTTTCGCAATTAAAAGTAGCCTATGTCCTTTCTCAGGAGAATCTAGACTGTCTGTGTACCAAATTTAATTTAAATCGGCTCAGTAGTAATAGCGTGAAAGCGAGACCGACAGACAGACAGTAAGAGTTACTTTCGCATTTATAATATTAGTTAGGATTAAATATAAATTTCTTTACAAAGAAAAAAATATTTACAGCTCGCTCCCCGCCGCTCCCAGTGCAAAAATGCCCATAATGCCGGCGGTATTGCCATGTTGTATAATTATATTAATTATGGACAGCCATTTTAAATTATCTTGTTAATTATGACAAATTTGTTGTTATTTTATTAAATCATTAATTAACAACTGTTCTTTGCATCGCTGAACCATAGACAGACGTAGGGTCAGACAGACGGTCGAACAAACGCAAATGGTAAGACTATGAGGGTTTTAGTTAATTACAGAACCCTAGAAATGCAATGGATCCCTCCTCCTACTATTTTATTCATTTGTTGATATATTTTACTTTTGTTCGTACATCCCGTGATAAGAGATATGAGTACTATTTTATTATGAGAGGCAACAAAATGGTCTTCATTAAATATCAAGTAAATTACTTAAAATATTGGAAGGTAATATAACAATTCTAGGCATAAATAACTTTTTGTTTAGCTTTTATAAATCAAAACTAGTTTAATGTCGATGTTATACTCCCCTATTTCGTTAATTTGACAGAAAATAAATATGTATATTCGTCGCGTCAGATTTGTGAACATAATTACGGGACCGACTGTTTTCCATAAAATAGTTTAAAAAAAATCGTGAAATGGCGATAAAATCTTCTGTTTATATACAAATCAATATATTTTTTCAAATGTTTAAATTACATTATCAACACCAAATCCTTAAGTTTTCACTGTCACGCTCATCGGTAACCACGTTCATACTAACTACTGCGCTGCGTGGTTACGGCTGACGCATTCGAAAGTACGTCATGTCTATACAATTTATTAGATTTAATCAAAAACTGTGTTTTGATGGTATTTAAACTGTATAACGAAGTATTGTATTAAATCATGATTTTGCAGATTGTTTCCTTACTTTACGAAAAAAAACAAAATGCCACGGCAAAATTTAGGTACTATCCTGGAATACTGTAATTTTACCTTATTAATGATAAAGTAGACACTAGTTTCCGGAACAGACGAACCTAACAATAATTGCAAAATGTTATCAATCACCAATCTTAGTTTCCTGACAGTCAATCGTGGTTGCAGTGTCAAAAATCCAGAAATAAACATACTAGAGGTATATACCACGGTGGTGTTCATAGAACACATCTGCTAATCCTCCGGCTATTCCCAATTTCCCGGCCTTTGTAGGGATTGCACTATTTGGTGAGTATTGAAAAGTCAGCGGCCCAATACGAACACACCTACTCGTAAGTCCGTGACTTGTTGGTGCTCTCTTGCAAAAAATAAGGGCGCTGGGGTGTGATCATGGGCACCTGGAGAAAAAAGATTTTCGGGAATATCTCACTTCAGCCTCGCAAGTCAAGCACCTAAACGTATTTTTATTGCCAAGTAATTTCGTTTGTTTTTACGACTTTTTTATGGATTTCTTATTAGATTCCTGCGTATTCCATAATAGAATCTCGGCGAAATCGTTTTTGTTTTATGCTTCTATTACTGTTTATTATTTTGTCTTTTAATCAAGAATGAGTGTAGTCTATATTTTAGTAGGTAGCAGCGGTAGTCACAACATGCGGCAGCTTTATAGGTTCACGTCAACTGAACTTATTTCAAATAAGCATATCAAGAAGACCCTAATCTTGTTACACAACTATTATTTACTCTTCAGGCAATGTATCACTAGCTTTATAAGCCCTCTCTGAAAAAAAACGAAGGTTGCCCCTTCGTTTTTTTTCCTTTATAGGTAGTTTGCACAAGTAACTTAACACAACTTTTTTAATTTCTGTAGTTTAGTATTTTTTTAAATGCATATATGTATATTACTTATGGATCTGAACTAAAAAGATAACAAAATCCCTATTTGGATTTACTTAATACTAAAATAAAATAACTTTTTTTTTCTTTTTTAGAGGTAGAGAGTGGATGAGACTGACCAAGTGGATGACTTATTGCTGTTTATTTAAAAAAATAAAGATATCGGTATTAACATATCCAAAAACAGACAGCTCCTGACATTTGCGAATTATGTTCAAAATCTTCCATCGATTCAATAAAAAATGTACTATTTTAGAGACAGTTTCCGAAACTAGGTGTTTTTAGTGAATCTGTTAAGAACTTGTAGTGTGAAAGCCAAGATCATAACCACAATTATGTGTATTATTAGTAATTAATTATTGAAACTGTTAGATAAATTATTAAACCATTGATATTGCGTGTTTTTATCTAATTATTTTGATTAAATTACTATTTTGGAGGCTGGATGGCGGGTAGACGGATTTTGCCTGTCATTCACTGGTACAATTTTAGAGGTAGCAGAAAACTGAAATAGTTAGACAATGGTATAAAGGATATAATATATTACAAACTTAGGTACAACATAGTGGTTTGTTAATATTGTTATTTCCACGGTTTTTTTTTTCTAAAGCAATTCCATTTACTTATTTCCTTTATATTTGTGTTATTTACAAAATTTATTGAGATTCTAAAATAATCTTATTACATACTTAAGCGCAAGTTCATTGTGAACTGCTCTCTATGTCTGTACATTAGTGCCATTAGTAACAACGGAAAACAATAAATAGTTGTGCACCGTGAACGTTATGTTGCACGAGCTAGTGTCTCGTTATAAGTTTGCTAAAATCATGCACAGAACAATCAACAGAAGAGAGCGAATATTTATTTTCAAAGAGCTCAAAATAATCATCGGCAGTGATTTTTATTTTTACAGTACACATGGTACTACTTTACCGCCCTAGGGCAAGAATGAGCACTTAACGTGCTGCGTCGAATATTCAAAGGGCCATATTACGAGTATGTACTGTAAAACGTCGTACAATACACGTGCAAAGTTCCTCTTTTTCGCCCTGGCCTTGTATCGTAATGTACTATTACATATTTTATTGTGTTCCACAGGTTCCACTATGCATGGCGGTTGGAAATAAGTTATTAAGATCGACTGCAAAAAAAGTGTTAAGTTGCAAACGCAGGTGGTACGGAAGGTAACTGACAACCTTTCATATTTTAAGTGTTTTTTTTAAATGTGTGGTTCTAAAGAATGGACACCAATTAATGTTACTCTTTTTTTTTACGTACATAACTATCATATAGAAAAGCATATATTTTAGTAGTAGTAGTAGAAAAGGCGTAACTTGCAAAAACAAGACGGATTTAGCGCCTTTTTTTATTTTGTTAGAACAATTATTTTATGGTTCGAAAGGAGTCACGTCCAAGTTTGTGACATACTCCCACAGCAATTTGGTGCTGATCTAATGATGGGATCTATAAGAAATTAAGGGAACTCCTCGATTTTCAATGGTACATGTATGGTGATTTCGGTGTTTTCTTAAGTAGGTAAAGTAGGCAATTTCTTGCAAAAACCATAAATTTGGTAAGACAGACCTGATAATGCAGACCAGGGGTGGCATATGGAACTTCAGATACATAAGCCGATAATTCCGAGCTCCATCATCCATGAGAAATTATTTTTAGTTAGAAAGGAGTCAGCCTCAAGTTGGTCCTATGAAAATTTGGTTCTGATCTGATGATGGGATCCATGAGGAATTTAGGGAACTCCTCAAATTTCAAAAGCCTTCTTCTTAAGTGACCTAAGCATTTTCTCCCGGAGAACCATAATCTTGGTGAAGTAGATCTGGTGACGAAGACCAGGGGTGGCATAATGGAACTTCACATACTTAAGCTAATAATTCCGAAATCCGCCATCTTTTATTTATTTATTTAATTCAAAAAACAGTATACAGCATTACAGTAACAACCAAAGGACTGCAACCAACAAACAAAATCACTTAGAATTTAGAACTAGGCGACGTAATAGCGTGGCTCCGTTGCGCCGTCTGAACCAGCGGCGTGGGATTCGGCAGGTTGCCCCGGAACCGCCGAAACACGACGCCCTTCGGCCAGAAGTCTGCGCTCGCGATGGTGTCCTGCAGCGGCCACGGTACGCGCACCACAACAAACGAGCTGAAGTGCACGTAGTGGCGCGACTGCGACTGTGATCTTATTTCTTTAACTCTTTTTTTTGAGTAGTACGAGTATACTCTTACTACTCAAAGTAACTCATAGTAATTACTCAACTAAAAATAGAAAATTTTTACCTTTTTAACAAAGAATAAAACTGGCTTCAAAAAGTTATAAGTAAAATTTATTTATTTTTAGTTGCTGTAAGGTTCAGAAAGGATGAGTAATCAAATACATGGACGTGACATCGCAAAGCACTACCAACTGATACGTTTGAAGTCTGTGCCAAGCCAAATAGATACATTGCCGGTCAATGATAAACCTCACTGTTCTCTGCGATAATGCGAGGTTAAAGTAATGCGTGCTTGCATCAAATTTTATCTAACTATTAAATAAATGTGAAAGTAATTCCTTATTTGTCTATACATTTTCAAAGGAACGTTAAGTAAAAACTGCAACCCTAACTTATAAAGAAGAAGAACTGCAAGAATTGGCTTGGGCTACTGTAAGAACTGTAACATCCTACATCAACGAATGGCAATATGTGACTTGATAACTGTATGTCACATAGTGTAGAGAATTCAGAAAAAAACTGGGATGAGCATTCTTAACAGATTCTGCATTGGACAGCGTTTTGGCTTGGCACCGACTTCAAACGTATCAGTTATGATTAGGTACTGTAATCATTAAGGTCAAAGCCATTTGTTGAAAACACTTTTGCGGATGTTGTCTTGCTCTCGCGTATTTTTAATGTTAGGTTAGGTTTCATAATTTTGAGGGTCTCTACTTTAGTAGGGGGAAACACTACCATGCGATTAACCTACATCGGACATCGTAAATCGAATTTTTGTTTTCTCTATCGCTCGAACGATAAAGAAGCAAACGACACAGTTATTGACTCGACGGCCTCCACTAAGTTATGTCGTTCTGTCACACTTGTAATTTCGTACGCAAGTCGCCAAGCTTCGTTCGCTAACCACAATGAGCCCTTCAATGTACAACTAACTTCAAGTTTTTCTATGTTAAATACCTACAACTTATGGAACCATGTACCTAATGTGACATGCATATGCGGTAAGTTATTTTAGTGTTTGAGGAATTATTTAAGTAGATTCCTCGCCGCTGGTGTTTTTACCCTTCTTGCTGATCAGCCACCTTACACCACCAGCGGTTTACGTGAGGCACTTAAGTATGGATGCCGCTGGTCACAAGGTTGCTTCCCAATCAACCAGTAGTAAGTAACATATTTACTGTAATCATTTTGGCTCTGTGTTGATTATAGTCGGTCAGGTCAAAACGTAAACATTTATAAACTTATTCATGCGCGTGCCTTTTTTGCATGAAACTGACCTGCTGTGTTGGAAAGTTTAAATTATATTTTAACATTTCCTTATTAGTGATTCTATTCGTAAAATAGGGCATGATATATTATAGAATTGTGTAAGTCGCCAATTTTCCCAACTTTAGGCCAACTCCCTAATGTGGTCGCGTTCTCAAATTGCGAGATCCCGTGTTTGGTCGCAGTTAGCCGCTTGGCCTTATGCCAGTCCTTCTCTACGATTCCTTGCATTCCTGCGGCATACATAAATCAACAGCTCGTTTCAACTATTAATATCCAGACAGCCGATTTAAAGGCAGTAAAGCTATTCATTCTGCCCCAACTTGCCACTAAGTCGAATTAATATCTCATGAAGGTTTCTTAACCATACTAGGTATGGTTAAGAACTCTGTCTAATCAAATAAACATAGAACATTTTATATATATAAATGAAACGCATCACGGAGTTATTATAACATAACCAACAGATCATCCACCAAGTCCATCAATACTAACTTCTTGCGAATTGCTATAAGATACAATTTTAAACTTCTTAGCGCCACTGACACCACTCAGGGTTAACCACCTAACTCGGCCAACCTTGGTACGAGTAGAATCCGACTACGCTAAGTTTGCATAGATTTTGATACATAATACATACTGCGAAAGTGTTAAGTAAACGTCATAAGTTAATAGAAGATAACGTGGTCTGACTTTAGGCGCAACTCTGATCCAAAACTTCCTGCTGTGAAATATATAGAGTAAAACATTTATTGTCAAAATATATACAGTAAGTGTAACTTCAAGTGTAAGTGCAGCAGAACCAAAGTAACCGATACAGCTCTCCGAATCGCTAAACTTAAGTGGCAGTGGGCGGGGCACACTGCACGTAGAACCGATGGCCGTTTGGGCGAAAAGGTTATTGAGTGGCGACCGCGTGCCGGAAGGCGCAGCGTGGGTTGGCCCCCCACAAGGTGGACAGATGACCTGGTGAAGATCGCAGGAGTCCGCTGGATGCGGGTGGTGCAGGACCGGTCATTGTGGAAATCTTTGGGGGAGGCCTATGTCCAGCAGTGGACGCCTTTCGGCTGAAATGATGAAGTGTAACTTACCTAAAAACCTACCTCTACCTATCAGTGGACAGGGTGAAATAGTCGGTGTCACTTCCCAGTATGGAGCTTACACAGACTGGCAAGCTAAAGAAGGCTGGTTTGTTCATCCCAGTGACCCACTTCCCATGCAGCATGCAATCCACACAGAATTATAATGACAATTCAACAGTCTTACTAACTTTTTTTAGCAGTCATGACAAAATGTCAATGTTTTGTTAGCTACGTATACTTTGAGCTTTTCATGGGTTTGTCCTGTTCATATGCACATTTTTCTTACTTGTAGCATTTTTTCTAGTTTAAACAATTATCAACCTACCTTAAATATAAAATAGGTCCTTGAGACATTGTTCCTAAGATGCTGCATTTCCTCGTTGTATCGCAATGCTGATACGTTGTGCGAAGAAGGCACCAGCTCTTGTTACGCCCAGTGTACAGGTAAAAGGTATACTTATTAGAAGAAGGAAATAGAAGATTCATCAAACTTAATAACAACAAATATTGATCTCCAGTGTGGCGTTACACAGTACATAAAGTAAACTATTGTAATTCACAGCAGGATATGCTGATTCAAGCAAAACAAATTATTCATGAATCTGCTGAGAAACTGGCGCAACATGCGCGCTCGACAGTTCCCACGATCCCGGAGGACGCTGAAGATTTAAATGTTTGTTAATACTTTATGCTGTTTCAGTGCCTTACTAGTCGACCGATTACTACCTATAATTACTTAGGGATGCAAGCGGCGTGAGTAGATAATCGATTGGGCCAATCCATTTTTGTTTAATTGAAAGAGAGTAAACTTTACAGAGGTTTGCTAAGTTTTAACTAAAAGGTTAGGAGTAGGTACCTCATAGCTAAGGAGTAAGGGTAAGGAGTGCTATGTGGTTGGGACTGACGCGGTGACAGCTAGCCTTGTTCTTCCATTATAAATAGATTTATTCGGCCGCTCAAAAAAAGATAATATGGGTAGAATATTTTCTGTTTACTCTTTCTGTGTACTAAGTTTAGATGTGTCACTAATCTGTAATACCCTAATTATAATATGTATCCCTAAGAAATATATTAGTCATCTTATTAATAAAAACTGTCTCTAAATATGAATCTTCGGATTAATGTAAATATGTATTTGTTATTATAGTTTGATCACTTTTTTCTACAGCCTGAATGGGTCCATATTGGGTGGCATACATTTTTAAGTCATATCGTTGCTGCGCATAACCACTTGTTTCATAATCATCATTGCGCATGCAATCAGAAAGTTATATTATTTTGTGTCATACATTTTTAGTCATAAAAATTTTGATCATACTCAGTAGTGGTCATATATTTTTTACGCATATAAATTTAAATTAAAATAAATTAAATGTCATAACCACTAAGAGCATAATTGTCAATAACTATAACGTTAACTGAGAAGACGTCTGAGAGCGTTGCAGTTCTAACTTAACCTAATCCACTTTTCTGGTAACAGTTCATGTCTGTGGGGATCGCAGTTCAAACCTAACCTAACCCACTTTTCTGGTTACAGTTCGCATCTGTGGGGGTCGCAGTTCTAACCTAACCCACTTTTCTGGTAACAGTTTGTATCTGTGGGGGTCACAGTTCTAACCTAACCTAACCCACTTTTCTGGTAACAGTTCATGTTTGTGAGGGTCGTGGTTCCAACCTAACCTGACTCACTTTCCTGGTAACAGTTTGTGTCTGTGGGGGTCGCAGTTCTAACCTAACCTAACCCACTTGTCTGGTTACAGCTTTATATTTTTTATGAATAAAATATGTTATGAGCCTTAAATATATGACTTTAAATTTTTATGAAATATTAATAAGATGCGTTGCAATACTTGCAATACTTATAACTAAAGACAATTATGATCATCAAACATATGATTAACAATATGATGCCAAATAAAAGTATAATTATAAAAAATATGCTTTAGATCATTTATGACAAAAAACGTAGTATGCTCAAAAATAATTATGACAAAAAATAATTATGACAAACGAATATGTGCGAAAAGTGTTATGACAATCAAAAATATGACAATAGTTTGTATGCGCCTAGAGGGAGACCCAGCCTGAATATAAGATCAGTCCTCTAAAAAGTAAGTCACGACTATTTTACAAAAATATATAGATTAAGGCAGGTCGGTGTAGGTAACACGACGAGCGAAGCGAGGAGGAGTGTTTGTAGAACTGCGACCTAACAGCGAACCTACTTTTTTACATAACACTCTTTACAAACTACAACTTTCTATTAAGGTTTGGACATTCATTCAAAAATTTGAAAACTTATCATGTGAAAATTACATACCTATAAAAATAAATATTTAGGTAAACATTTTTATATTGTTTGGTGATTCAATTTTAGTGACACTTATATTATTTTGAACAAAAATTTTAACAAAGATGCTAACATTGAGTTATAAGGATCACCGGGGGACTTCGTTCTGCCATATTCTGTGATATTACGCTATAACAAGAAGTTTAACTTAAGTAGAACATCCATTAGATATGAGTAATTACGAAGCCTGCCAATCTACCTCACTGAAAAATACCTTAAAAAAACATTATTTCATATAAAATAAAATAAAGGAAAATAAAAAATGATCTTACTACGTTTCCGCTTTTTGCCATCGATATAAAGTTGATGAAAATACGCATTACTGAATTATATAAATTTACCATAAGCACACAAACTTTGTGAAAACATGTAAACGGGTGTCCTGAAAACCAGCACCATGGCTAAGTATCTCGTATCCTATCTATCTGCATAATATATGCTGAGTGGCATCCATTTTGGTTCTTTCTGATATTTTGTACAAGATGTAAATAGATAAAGTTATTTTTTGTGTGGATGAAATAAATAATTTCTATTTCTATTAAAGGCAATTTTTTTAATATTTTTTGTACCAAATTTTATGTGTTTTATATTCTGGATCGCGAGCTCTTTCGATCCTGGAAGTAGAAAAAAAATGTCCCAGGATTTGTTTTCCATTTCGAAACTATTTTTCACAGATTAAGTATAGCGGTAGGTAGCGCAATGGAAAGTTTGAAAAATGTATGGAAATTTTAGGACACTTTTTTTCTCCTATTAGGATTGAAAGAGCTCTCGATTCTGAGTTGAACAAGTTAGATCGTTTACTTAATAACTGCATTCGGTTTATTTTTTGCCTCCGTAAATATGACCATGTCTCCTCTTTTCGCTCCAAACTCGGCTGGTTTCCTATTCGAGTTCGTCGCAACATTCGCATGCTTTGTTCTCTTTTTTCTTTTTCTATCCTTAATGATCCTCAATCTCCTGAGTATTTGAAAGCTTTCTTTAACTTCTATGGTGTTTGTCGTGTCCGTCAACTTCGCTCTACTGGCAACCTTTCTCTCGCTATACCTTGTCACCACACAGGCTACATGTCCAATTCATTCTCTGTTCAAGTCGCTCGCCTTTGGAATAGTCTCCCAGTTAAAATTAGACAGTGTCCAAACAAACTTGCTTTTAAAAAATCCTTAAGTGATTACTTTGCTTGCAGAATGGTAAATTCTTAGTTTTTCTATTTTACAAGTTTCATCAGATTTATTATATTTATGTGTATGTATGTATATTTAAAAATGTACGAGTATGTATTTTACCTATATATTATTTATATTGAACCCTATATGTATAATTGTTTTGAATTGTGTAATTGATGTACTTAATTTGTTTTGTAAAACCACAGTTGATCTTGCACCGCCAACAAAATGATCTGTTTTGTCCAAAGGTTGACTGGTAGAGAATGCCTTATAGCATTAAGTCCGCCTGTTGTACGTTTGTATTTCCTTTTGTGCAATAAAGATTAAAATAAATAAATAATTGTAAATGAGTTAAATATATTTGGATTATATGTCGACGTAATAACTATATTTATGTTACGTCCGTTACGCCGAAAAAATCAGCTATTATGAATTATTTCCTGTCTGCCATACTAGCGGTTCGTAAAATGACTGAATTAACTGCAATTATGCCACCACCTGAGATGAGTTCATCGAGAGATACGCTCGTCCAAACAATTTACGGCAGCCCTCGTCGAATACATTTTCCCGATTACACAGGCGTATGTTTGTCACTGGCAATGTACGAGGCACCCGAGCTGATGTCGGCCGCCCGCGAAGTCAGGCGCGGCGAACTAGCTGATGAAATGTGGTACCAACACGACGGCTCCTCGACTCGACAGCCCTTACTTCGCCATCGCCGTGAGACAGCATCTGAATGCGGAGTTCGGCGCTCGCTGGATCGGACGTGGAGGCCCCAGGGCTTGGCCCCCGCAATCGCCCGATCTGACGCCTTTTTATCTCTGGGGTGCGATTAAGGAGCAGGTGTTTCGTACACAGTGCAACACAAAGGAAAAAAATGCGGGCCAGAGTCATCGCGGCATTCGACCTTGTGAAGGCAAACCCCGCTGTCTCGCATCGAGTTCGCCGTAACCCGTTGAAATGCGTCGAAGTAGGCGGCAGTGTTATTAAAAATAATCTCCGACTCGATTAACCAATGGAGGGATAATTGCAGTTTGGTTTACCTAGGTAAATAAAGTTCATTTTTAAAGCCCTTTTAAGGGCTGGCTAGGTCCTTTTAAGGGCTAAATTAATTCATGTTTCGTGTTTAATGCAATCGATCGTGAACGCTCGATACAAGATGGCGATGGCGCCATCGGCGGAAAGGCCGGTAAGAAGCGCGGGGGGCGGTGCGCGGCGGCTGACTTTAAAGGACGGGAGCGACTTGCGCTGACTTACGCCATCGAGCTGCCATAAAATAGGGGTATTGGTTACAGCCTGTAGACGCATGTCTTTATAAAAAAACCGGCCAAGTGCGAGTCGGACACGCACACCGAGGGTTCCGTACAAACTGAATGTTGCAACTTCACCTACAAATAGAAATTTGACGTCAGCCACGTGTATCAACAGATTGGGTCACTCGTTTGCACGGCGGATAATGAGCACTGGCCACTTGAAAAAAAAAAATTAAAAACTATTGATTCCTTTGGCGCCGGTTATTAACTATTACCTACTTATTGCCATTTCTAAAACATTAAACTTAACTATTACTTATTGACTTAAAGTTTTTCCGATAAATATTTGAAGTTTATGTGAATAACCGGCGCCAAAGGAATCAATACTTTTTAATTTTTTTTTTCAAGTGGCCAGTGCTTATTATAAACATACAAGTTTCTCTAAAGAGTTTTTAATCGATTAATTTTAATAATGAGCGGATAAAGAAAATGTACGGTGATGAATTCAATTAAAAAAAACACCCCGTTATACCCCTGGTAAAATTATGTAATACATTCATTTTGTAGCTTATTAAAGAGGCTAGCTTTAGTGAAAAACTTGGAGGTGTCGCTGACGTAAAAGTACAAAAGAAAGTATTTTTGTTTTTGTATTTTTTTATTTTTTTTGTAAGGCAATGTGTCCTATAATTAATGTCGCATAATCACCTTTACTGTATGCTCAATATATTAGATGCACGTCAAAATCGGCTTGGTAGAAAAACAGATATTGAAGAAAGATCATATATATATATATTTTTTTACCAAAATCTGTAACATTTCGGGGGCTGATATTTTGCATACTTGCTACTAATACAAAGCTACATCATCAAAAAAAATTACAAACCAAAACTCGCTGGGGGCAGATTCTCTTAGCTTATCCTGGCATGGCCTTTCAAATCTAGCTTAAGTACTCGTAGTTCTTGACATATTTAACGATGTGACAGACAGACAGACAGGCAGACTGAGACGCACCATAAGGGTTCCTTTTTTACCATTTTGTTACGGAACCCTAAAAAGACATAAAACCGTTTAATGATTAATTTAAGATGCAATTGTTTTCTATCGAACCGATTTTGTTAACTTAGACCTGAATAATTATTAGGTACATATATTTTTGCAGTATTTTCTTAAAGAACATGAATTTGGTCAGCACCTTAAACCATTTCTTTTCGCGAATCCTAATTATGTAACATTGCTTGCTTTAAAGTAATAATGTGAATGTTAAAACACTTATGCGGCATTCAAACGCTCTTTAATTGATACGAAATAATTCCCAGAAACAAAGTAAATATAGTTTAAAGGAGTGAATCGTTCTGTCGTCGCTACCGAAAATTTGTAGTATCCTACTAAGTTTCATAGCTCCCTGTTGACGTTGATCAACTGAAGATCAGAGATGAAATAAGTGCCACTTGCCCGAATGAATACACGTTTATAATACAATCTAAACATCCACTGTTTAAAATACGCTTACGGAAGTACTTTAATGACTTTTGACTTTCCTTTAATGTGATGTATGCCAAAGTCTAATGGCGGAATCTCATCAGCAACACTAGATTTTCCGATCCGCCCAAAGGATTTTATTTTCGTTTCAAATGAGAGGCTATTTCATTCAGCGCTTTTTTACCCTCGGGAGCGTTCGTTCCGTCTCTTAATTAAAACCGAGCGTCTCTCTCCTACTGCTTTCTAAATTGACTCTTTAAAACTTGTAATTACGAAATCATTTTTCTTCAAAATAACTTCTCGAAACTTTTTTAGTCAACTTCGACTAGGTACAATGAACGATGTTAGTAATATGAAGAAGACAAAAGAGCTATATCTCTTCATTTTGCTCAATTTGCTCCTTACTAATAATGTAATCGAATAGGACAACGACCTTATTATTGTATTGATGAATATTTTGCTGATGCGTTAAATTAGTTTGATTATTATTTCTAACATGTCTGATTTGAATTTTTGTATAATATATATATTAAAATATATTGTTAAATGTGGTAAATTTGTAAATATTTTGATGTATATTGTATTTGCATGCATGTCAATGTGTTAAAAGCAAATAAAAAAATAATAATAATAATAATAACGAAATTTAACATTAACGTACACTAGCTGTCCTTCTTGGCCAATTTATATCTTTCATTGAACAAAGTTGGCAATTGCAATTTTAGATTTAATCACATATAAACTTTTCGTTAAATTTCACGTTTGGTACTTAGAAATCGGCACTCTAAGTATGGTAGACCCTTAAAACCAAAAATTGAATCCATTGGCCTCGATTAAATTTTTAATACATTTTGATTTTTCCGAAGATGCCGTTAGAGTGAAACCAGGTTATCTCTTCCAAGCAAATGAAATGTCAAACTTTAATATGTATATAATAATTTGGGTGTTTTCTTAAGTTATTCGAGCATTTCTTTAGAAAAACTATCATTTAGGTGAAGACCAGGGATCGCATAGTGGAACTGCTCGATTATTGACAACTGTACTGTTCCTAAACCGTGAAATGGAATTAGAGATCAAAAATGTAAACAAATGTGTTGCCACTGAAATAAAATCAACTGCGAAAATGGGAAACTTACAACTCGTTAAATGCTTGTGATGAAAAATAATACAACTAATTTATATGGAGAATAATGCATTGAAAACATTCGTAAACATTTAAATTAGGAAAATAAATACGTATTTATTTTATATTTATAAATATGTGCAGTTAACATTTATGCCACTGGTAATAGTCAGAAATTTTAAACCTTTGGTTTGCAGTTTAATCGATGGACCCGGTTATTCCTATTCCTTATTATTAATTGCTTAGAAACTGACAGCTTTATTATCTCTGTCCTGAGGCGGCCATTTTGTAAAAGAGGCATTCGTTTTCTGACATTTGTCGTGATCGAATGCTTTCCTATCCGCTTACGAGATCTCTTGTTGAGTGAGTTATTGTATAGCATCCGCCCTACTCATAATTAGATATATGTATAATAATACTACATGCTTCAATTCCTTGGTTTTGGTGGCCTAAGATAACAATTGTTGGCATTGACTGTATCTCGTGCGCACAGCCTATCGTCACTTAGTTCTTGATAAATTGATAATCCGTATATCATACCTAATGCTGTTCAAAGACGAAATGTAGCAAGTAACTATTCATACCAAGTTATGACATTTAAATTGTGGAAGTAACGATAAAGATTGATTTTAAAGTAGTGACGATATCGATATATTCATTAATTAGTTAAAACAAAAGCCTGTTTGATCTCTAGGTATTTTTAGGGGCTATTAAATCACTTGTCATATTTTGGCCTACCGATTGCTCTCCGTCCTTTCACATTAATTTCTAATAATCCGACCCATTCTTTTCACTCCACACATCCATCTCAACATTCTCATTTCTACTGCGTGCACTCTTCTTTCATCCATCACTTTCATCGCCCAACATTCTGATCCATACAATACGACAGGTCTCATGATTTTAAACGACTGTAAATTTTCCCCTTAAGTTTAAGGGTCGTGGATCGCAAGTTGTTCCGGGGACCTGTCGCCATTTCAGCCATCCCGCATTTATTATATTTTTCACGTCACGGTCGATACTGCCGTCACTTTGAATCAATACTCATACTCATACTCATTAACCCAATAACCCAAGGTACCAGAAATCGGAACACACTTGTATGAAAACATCTAAGGCAATAATGAAAAAACCGAATTCATGGACCACCGAAGTCGCAGAACAGATGCTCCGTTTTGGTTCTGCTTGTTTTCAGTCCCACACTTTCCAATTTCGCCTGCCATTTTCCTAGTCTGTTATGGACCTCGAGTGCATTATCCCCGACAAGACAGCAACACTAACGTCGGCAAATGTCAGAGCATCCATAATCAGAAGGAACACATACGGGCTTAAAGCCGGCCCCTCATGTAAACCTACAGTCACATGTACTTGTCAGTGACTCCAGCTTCTGACCGGACGTGAGTATTTGCTCTTTCATACATAGCTTGTACGGTACTGAAACGTGGTCGCTTACAATGGGCCTCATAAGAAGGCTCAAAGTCACCCAATGGGCAATGGAGACGGCTATGCTAGGAGTCTCTCTGCGAAATCGTATCAGAAATGAGACCATCCGCAGCAGAACCAAAGTAACCGATATAGCTCTCCGAATCGCTAAACTTAAGTGGCAGTGGGCGGGGCACATTGCACGTCCTATTATCTATATTATTAGTGAATTAATAGTAAGTAGTGACTAGAACTGCACAGTAAACTCACATCCACAAGTATGGCTACGAAACCTAAACACAGTTCACAATAATATAACAAAAAAATGCCATGATAATATTCCTTTGTTTCGACATAGTGGATGTTCAACGACCGCTCTAAGCTTATAAACGCTATCTATCATTGTCGAGAGATCGTAAGGGGGCATGTTTTATTTATTGGCCCCATTAAGGCTGCCATCGAAATGTACGGCCGCACAATGGATCAACATTCGGTGAGAATCGGAGATTTAACTTGATTTTATAGAAGTCGTTTCTCTTAATTTGTTACTCTTAGGAGAATTAAGCCTCTAAAATGATTAGATCGACAAAGGCACTCAGTAGTGGTCACTCGAGTTTATAATGCCTGCCAAGAGCCCTGACCTTAACCCAATTGAAAATGTATGGGATAAAATGGTGCAGGAGTGGAACGGAGAAGTGTAAGAGTGTCGCACAAAGGACGCTTCAAGGCGTCACGCTTTTGGCGTCTGGGAGTCGTTCAGAGGACGTACCATAATATGTGAGAATTTGGCGGGGTCAATGCGAAGACGATTGCAGGCTGTCTTAAACGCAGAAGGGGGGTATACGAAATACTAATATAATGTAATTAAGGAAAATACATTTTTTTGTTGTGAAGTATGTTGTTACATTTTTGCATATTGTGAAGCATATAACTCTATGTTATTTTACACTTTCGCAGTCCAGTGCCTCAAGTATGGATCACGACTACACATTTAGAGTGGTTTTCAAAAATAAAGAATAAACAATTATATTTTACGTTTGAATTCACCTTCCTCATAATGCTTACTATGTGTACCTTACTACGTGCTTACCATGAGTTCCAACTTTCCAAGTAACGTTCTCGACAGCGAGCGCGTTAATGCTATCGTGTTTACGCATATCGAAAGCATTACGTGGAACTCATGTGTGCTTACCACGAGTTGCATAAACGATATTTCGTTATCTACAGTTGCATCTCGCTCGCACCTTCAAGTGAGTTGCCGTAAACTCTAGCGAGTTCTACAGTAAACTTCAAACCCGTGGTAAGCACAATGGTAAGTACACTATAAAGTCAATATGACCGTCAATGTAGAAAATTGACTTAATTTCTTGGTCTGATTAGAATATTAAGGAAAGAAAGTTGACGCAAAATTTATTCGCGTTTTCTTCTAATCAGACCACGATACTGATTACCCCCTAAATCGGATCACCAGCTTTTTTAACGCTATGTATACAATCGTAATCGTATACAAAGATTGACAATCTTCTATATTTACCTACAAAAACTGTGTCGATAGAGATACGTTTCAGGATCAATTCTTGGCCAAATTTGTTTTTAGTCATAAAACTCGTTTTCAAACTTGTGGGCAATATGTTTTTTATTTTCATTTTGTTAACATTTTTATAACTAGTTTTGACTCTAAATTAGATTATTGTACAATTTTTAAAGCACCATCGACCATTCGATCATTTAAGTGATCGGGAAGCTCAGTGGTTAGGGCGTCTGCCGCGAAAGCAGGAGGTCGCTGGTTCGATCCCAGCCCTGCTCACCGGGGACCTTGGTCACTTTTTCTTTAGTATATGACATCTCTTTCAATTTATAATTTAGATTATTGTATTAGGACTTGCTTTATCGAGAAAGTACGATATATAATATGTGAAAAAAATTACAACAGTAAAGTTGTAATTTCATCAACGAAAACGTGCTTAAATTACTAACAAAAAGTAAAAAAAAGGTATGCTGGCCAAGATTTGAACCCGGACTACTAAGCTTTGCTACATTTTCTTATGATCAAGTATAAATTAATTTGGCTATTTCAACATCTCCATGAGCTGCCGAAAATTTAATACCCATACGTATAACGAGTTCACCTGTTAATGCTCTCAAGTTCAAATTCTGTTTTATGGGACATTTGGGTAATCGAACGACACGAGCTGGCAACGTCCTTGAAAAGGGACACACATATCGTTTGACGTTTCAGTACTCTTCTCGTGGATTGTCAAATTTAAAAGTTCGAGTTTGCCATTGTGACTGTAATGACATTGAATTTAACTTTAAGGTAACGGCGTAAGGTATATTTTTCTTCAATGTTCAGATATTTGTGACCACTTCTCTTGCTTAGACCTTTGACGATTTAAACGTTCAGATTGTGAGGGTAAAAATTGCCCTTATATATAAAGGATAGCAAAGCAGATAAACACAGTAAAAAAGCACTAACGGAATATATTCGATGTTTATATGAGCACTGTTTTGATTCAACTGACTTAAGAAAAGTAAATAAACAATGCCTAGAACGGTAACTATGCAAATACAAATTTGTTATAGTTTCTTCTATTGCCAGTACTATTCAACACAATAATCAATAAGTATCAATCACATTAATCTATTTCAATACAGATATTTTTTCCTCGCTGTGTGTTCAGAACTTATTGAAAAATTGCTGCTCATATATTTATGAAAAAATTGAGTGCTCAGATGTTATTGGCGGATCTATTGTAAAGAATTTATTGAAATTTAACCCTGCTCAGAAGTATTTGAGGACCTCGCCCGCTACGATATATCTGATGGCGACTGAACAGCGTATTTATTTATAACATCATACGTGTATATGTACCTATATGATTATGATGATATTATGATGTTATATGGTTTAAGAACTTCAAAAATATGTACATTATTCACTGACTTCATCTTGCGTACACACAATAAAATATCTATAAGAAACGTATATGTAGTTAAAAAAAATACGCCATTTTGATGTCTAATTTTAAAACAGAGTTTAGAATAATGTAAGAAATAAGAATATTAAAATAACTTTATTTCATGTAATTGTCTTCTGTTTTCGCGATTGCTGTTCATTGAAATTAAACACTTTAGAACGGATTAAACGCGTTTTTAACACCCTACGTTTCGAGCCCTTTACAGCACTCGCTTTCACAGGGTCAAGATGATGACTGACAGAATGTGAATTCTCCCCGTCAATCAAAAAAGTTACTTTAATGTTTGGTGAAATAACTATCTGCTTCTAAAATATCGACCCATATCACAACACTATGAACAGCATGTTTGGCAGTTTTGACAATAACATGTCAAAATAACCTGACACGGTCGATTTCTAAGAAAATCAAAGCCAAAGGCGCCCCCTAAAAAGGTCCGTATCATAGTTACTTCATATCAGTGAACTCATATAAAACATGGAAGCATTATTTCCGCTATATTATGGCGCAACGAAAACGCTGCCGCGGTAGGCGGTCCTTATCAACGATGCCGCGCGCGATTTAAGTTTGACCGCCATGTCAGTACACTTACTGACATGGCGGACTGACTGACGGATGTCTAAAACTATTTACCAGCACAACGTATTTTGCAATGAAACATGCCTTTATGTGTGGTGAAGTGGTGCATAAACCATTTAGACAATTATTCCAAGGACAGTGGAATCACTTTTCACAGATGTAAACAGACAAACTCAATGGAATCTAAAAGGCAAAGGTTCAGTTTAAGCATCTAAAGGCATCTAAAGGTTTAGTTTAAGTTAGTTTTATTTAGTTTAGTTTTAGGTTTATTATTTTTTTACTTAATTTTTAAGACATCATGTACGTACCTAATATTATTCTTTAATTAATAAATAATTTATTTGAAACATCTAAAAGAATATGCTGACATTTTCTCTATAGTAACATCATTGTTATTGTAATATTTTTAAAAGACTCTTACATACAAATCTAGACTTATGCGTACTATTTTCTTATGCGGACAGGCAGATAATTATTTCAATTTCATACCTTATCATAATTAAAATTAATCTAATTATGTGATTGTTAGTTCTAATTTTAATTTTAATATTAATAATTAAATTAGTACCTGACATATTTCTATTTTTGTATATAATTCGTGTGATTTTTACTGTAATTAACTTTTGACATGTGTTTAGTATCAATATAATATATTAAATTGCCTTATCATAATTATTATATTTTTTTTATTTTGTATGTTTTCCTTTCCATTCAGATTCCCGCGTGACCCTAACCGTCGTAAACGATGGGAAGCAGCTGTACAATTGGAGGGAAACGAAACGAAACAGATTTAGTCTAAGATCCGGCCCTACATCGACCTTCGCCGAGGTGATTAATGAACAAAACATGTTTCAAATTAAATTTAATGCACTAAAAAATAAATAAAAAATAGGTTGGCTGAAAAAATCCTGGACAGGCTATATTAAATAATAAATTAAAAAATGATTTTTAATTAAAAATTGTACCGGCAACATTAATAAAAAAATCTCATACCAACAGAAAGTATGAAACCTATAGAATGTGCAAATGATAGGTTGGCGATTTTTTACCTGGACAGACTACTAGGTTGGCAGGTATAAACAGGTATATTGACGTTAGGTTCTTACACTTTTAATGATTAATATTATAAATAATTTTTATATCAACATGAGCGCTGTTTTATTGCGAACACGTTAATATAGGGTTGGCTGCAAGAATATTGGTCCTAATAGCGGTTGGCGATTTTTGAAAATTTAAATTTTTGCCTAACTGGGAACAGAGCGACAAAGAGGTCTAATCTAAGTATCCGATGCGACAGACAAGGATGTTACACGGCAGCTGCGCGCGACGCGACACTCGAACTAAAGTGAGTGCGCATGTGATAGAGAGTGAGAGCGATATATTATACTGAAAAACCTAATTAGAGTAATAAGATTCCAATATATGTATGTCAAAAAAGTGTTGCCATTAAAATTACATATTTGGTGGATGGGCAAATATTCATATCTGTAAATGATATACGTAGCTATTTACTTTAATTATAATATTAAAGATAACATTTATTTCAATTTCTTAAATAAACAATTTTATTAAAACACCAGTCGCAAATTACGGCCATGGAGTGACGTTATTATACTCGTACTCGTCGAAGCTAACTTCACGTTGACTCTTATACAAGTGAAGCTCGTTAAGTAACCTCTGCTGTGACATTGACAGACAACGAGTAACGGAACAATTTATATGTCTATAACAATTGGACTTTGAAAAATGTTGTTTTCCTGCATAGTGACGTCATACCACAGATAATCTATGAACTACCATGGCTGACATCTTTTTCGCCGGATTACGTAAAGGTAAACATTAAAAACATCTTTTGCAGTTTTCCAGGTCATAAAAAAATATGGATTTTTTTTCTCCAAATTCGTCATTAATTAATAATAAAAGACCAATAACAGCTTGTGGCGAGCTGTTTGAGAGTAGCGACCCCACGTACCTGAGCGCTCTTGGGGGACTCCGTCGTCCGACCAAGTCTTCCGCCTCTGGCTTGCCTTAACCGGCCGTCCAGAGTGGGGTCGCGAGAGCTGTGTTCTCGAGGGTAGATGTGGAAACCTAAGTGGCGAGTTGGCTATATGTTTAAAGTCCAGTGACACCTCTCTACCCCCAGCCCTCATACCGGTGTTGCCCTCGAGCCATCTTAGATGTCGCTTTTTGTGGGGGGGCCATCTTATGTGGGCGAGTCACCGTCTGCCGGAAATAAAATTGATTACCGTTTTGTTAGGCAGACGTCCGATTTTATTCTCCATAACCTAGTATTTAGTCCACCACTTTCACCTAATAGTCCAGTATATTTTACATTCCATTAAATCTCAATAGTCTATACACCCTGGCGGGTGCTGCCTCTGTGTGCGTCCCATGACTCGGGCAGGTGCAACATCCGCTCGGTGTACCCCTTACATTTCATTAAATTGTCGAAAGGGTCTCTGCGTGTTGGCTTCGGCTCCGCGTACGCCTCCCAATGGTCCGGAACACCATTGTTCCGTGATGGGAAAGAAAGACCAATAATATGTTTATATGTATTTTGTATTGTTTTTGTATGTGTTTTTGTATTTTATAGTTAGTTTTAGTTTTTTTTTATAGGTACATAATATTAATTTTGTATTTTACTTTTATAATCATATTATATAGCCTGCCTAATAAATAAAGTGAAAAATAATAAAGACCAACTTCAAAAAAGGGTCAAACGAGTAGCCCATAATTCCGGTTTCTTGTCTGTGTCTATATTAGCTGATTTAAGCATATTCATCATAATCAGTCGGGATACCGGGATGTCTATACATAACTATAAGTGAGCGTGTTTAGATTGGTCTATGATTGCATTACAAAAACACGATTTTAGAACCGAGATATAGTTATGTGTTAAACATAGCCTTCTAAAACAATATATGGACCAGGTTATTTTGAACCCACGTACTGGCAGATAAGTAAAAATCAGGTTAATTAAACGATGCTTTCTACCTGAGGACAAAAGAAGCGATCAGTCAGCCCCATCTCACCGCCCAATAAAAGAACTGCGAATCGGCAGCTTTTAATTAAACCTTCCGACCTTCACTCCTGTCCCTGTGGGCGCTGACAATGGATCGTTCGCCGATTGTGAGCCCGGACTAATGATTGATCACCTCATATAACCTACACGCAAAGTTAACACCGATAAAAAGCTTTATTGAGCCGTGAAAAGTTACATAGAGGAGCCCCATACGATTTATGAGTAATTTGATTACCACGACTAAAATCCTTATTATATACCTGTAGCAACCTACTAAACGCTATTTGGGTCTTGTGGCGTGGTGTAGTTGTGACAGTAATAAGTGCAAAGGTTGTGTGGTAGTTACCAGCCCTTGCCGCTTGACACGACGATTCTTTGGTGTTCATTGTGTCTATTAGTAAGTTTCTTGCGAGAAGTTACTGATTGCATTCACTTTGCTACTGAAGTGGAATCTGGGCTGCGTATGTATGAGCCTAAATACCAGCTTTATGTATAAGGGTGAAAAAATGAGAAAATGTTTAATATTAATTTATTTGAGTCCGGGTTGATTAGGGTGTATACAGGAAAAGTCGCACGGCGATTTATAGAATTTGATTTATTATCGCAATAAGAGGCCTAACTGCGAGTTCACGATTCCGTCTAAAGGTAGCTTTAGGATCTAGGACAAACCTCAAAACCTAGATCGAACCAGGCCTAGCTTGAATCTCTTGAACTAAGCTAGCTTCTAAGATATGATAACCATTATTAGTCAATACAACTTAATAAATAGAATTTCCAAGACAATTGAAAACACAAAACAGATGTTGTGGGGAACACACAATCCAAAATAAATGTATTAGCAGATGTCATGTTATGAGCAATAGTGTTTCAAATTAAATTAAATGATTTGTTTTTATTCTTATTTTATAAATCTGGGAATCGAACCCATAACAACAAGCAAGGTTTCGCTCCTGTTACATACAACGAGAGTCGAACTCGTTTACATTTAAACATTTGTTTAATTGTAGTTTAATCCAACAATTACAAGACAGATTTCACGCAGTGAAACACTATTTACAAGCGTCGTCAAAAATAACAGAACTCGTCAACACAATGCACTCTTATGTTGTATAAGAGTTCAACTAAAGAGGGGCAGCGAAATATTTAAGTTTCATAAATGAGGGGCACACAAATTAATATAACTCGTAATATTCTTCACAAACTTAATAATACCAGATTATAGGGTTTATTCAGGGCACGGGAGTCGAACCCGTGTTCTACATTTAATAACAAAGTACTTAGCTGGATCAAGCTGCTTGACTCTGGCACTGACTCTAATATATTATTTATTTAGTTTAACAATAAAATGCAAACTGACAATCGTCGTAGTCTTCCCGTCGTTGTCGCTGCCTTCCCGTCCTCGAACCAAGTGCCTCGCTACTCCTCAAACTCCATATAACTGCATCTTATTTTTACTTAAAGCTATTATAGACTTTATTACAATAATTATAAAGAACATTTTATCAGGCAGGACTAACTTTTACAAGTCTTAATTACTACAACTTTAATTTTACATGTTTCTTAGACTTAAATACAACGTCGCAGAAGTCATTTTCGTTCATCGCTCCCAGGTCTCTCCGTTGTCTTTCCAGCATCCCCCACAATGCGTGTAGCTCCGTCTCGCTCTCCACCCCGTCATGGCTCGTGCTGTCTCGCTTGGCGTCGTGTAGCTCCGTGCCGTACCACGGCGCGCGCGCTTCGAGAAAATCCCAGTTGGTTCACACGTGTTGAGGTCCAGCCTGTAAATATTTTTAAGGAGCGAGAGTAGTATCTGTATTGCATTAGAGCTCGTAATCCCCGGTTGTAGAGCTGATTTTAGTATACAATCGCTGATAAACAGTTCTTGCACAATGCACTTATGACACTCAATTCCTTGAACTGCCTATTCATAATCCTTGAGAATATCAACAACTTTCGAAACAGTGACCATAACCATAAATTCTAACATTTTATTTTGTAAGTATTTTAGTTTTTGCCTCTTTTACTTTAACTCAATGTTTTTAACAGGATATCTTTAAATTTATTGCTTGCCAGCCGTCTATTTAGTTAGAATACTTGTGACATCTGAAAGAGTACTATATTTATTTATTTTTATTTACATGTGGAATTGAGTTGCCATCTCACTACTAAGTCAAATAGGTTCTTATAGTAGTAGATAGATAGCTTCTGCTACTAATAAATATTCGCACCCTACCGGTTCCGTAGTCAAAATGAAATAATGCAATAGTAGGAATTCCTTACTTTTTAAACTCGAGTACCTAAATGTTGGTTTACAGTCCAACGGTAAGGAGTAGAAATGTATCAAGAACTTTAACATATACGACACATAACCGCCTAGTTTAACCTCTTTCTTACAAACGCAAATGTCAAGCTAACAGATAAGGGCAAACAACAAATTAGCTAATGAAGGTTTTGATAGAAGTTGATGAATAATGGTAGGGTGGATCTATGGTGGGTGGGTAGGACCATGTTGAGTGGGTGGGTAGGGCCATGTTGAGCAGGTGGATAAGTTGGGCAATCGAAATATCTTCAAAATTATGCACGCGGCGCGGGAACACCTGATGGCGGAAAGTATGCTTTGTGCTTACCATGAGTTGTACGTAACCGTAGGTCTTAGCTAATGCGCGTTTCTAAAGTATGTCCGTCTCGCTCCTACCATTACTCTGGCAGGAGCGAGACAAACATAACCCCGAACGCCGCAGTCGCTATCGAATACGGCCACGGCCACGTACATACGCGTTCAAAAGTGCGTGGGCAATTTATGAATGAATTCATTTGTAAACTGCTTATGCAATTTTGAACGCGATAGTACATCTCATGATAAGTGTGCTTGCTTACCACGAGTTGTACGTAACCTAAGGCATTTAGCGACTGCGCGTTTCTAAAGTATATCCGTCTCGCTCCTGCTTTCTAGCACCGCAGTCGTTATCGAAATACAGCTGCGTGCATTTCATGGTAAGCACACAGGTGAGGGGAATCTGTATCAACGTGTATTTAATTTTAGTCACACTTAAGCTGGCTGGGGGTGCAGACATGTTTTGTGGCGGGCCAAACAGGTCCCTAAAACTTCGGTGGAATATTAGCTTGGACAAATACTACAAAAAAATACGGTATGCGAACAAAGCGATGTTATAGGGAAAAAAATCGTACTATGCAAACCGCAACGACACATGATTTGTAAAGCGAAACATCTGGTCATAGTGTAATCATATTATTTTTGCTAAATATAAGAATATGAATCTGTGTTATGGCGGCCGTTTAGAGAATATATATAGAATGTTACTAACGCCCCTCTGACTTTAATATCGAATATATCTATCTATCATATAGCATTTCTATCGACCTGCTCTAGCGACGGTTCGACGCCATGAATGTTGCCATGGCTTTGGTTTTTAGCTAATTCTATTATCTGCGTCCCTCATCCCTCTTGCATCAAAAGTCCATAATGTTGCTCAAAAACTAGTGTTTTGCATAAATATAAAATCACCACATATATTTTGTGGATGCTTAATCGGGCAATCAAGAAAACGACTCATAGATGTTTTGGCAGCATATCAATCTTTTTTTTCTTTAAATCGGACCCAGGAGTCATTACAATAGTCTCAAATTGAGATCGATACGCTTGTCCAAGATACTTTTGTTAGATAATATTGAAGTCCCTAAAATTAATAAAATGTAAAACCGCTTTCTATCAGATATCATTACCCTCCGATCATACCCTAAGAACGAAGTAATACAAAATAGTACATATGTAAACAGTTACACCAAGTTTTATCTGTTTCCATAATTAACTATACGGTCCTTAGACTAGGAAAGTACCATAATATGTCGGTATACGTATTTTGGCGGGAAGAGATCCAAAATAAAAATTTTTTGAAGTAGGGAATTTAATGTTTTTCCTACTCAGACTAACCTCTATCTAGGAGAAAAAACTACGAAAAAAAAGGTCTCAAAATTTTAAAACGGTGAACCTACTTACTCTCCATTTTGTAACCGCTTTACAAAGTGTTTGAAAATAGTAAAGAAAAGAAATTGTGATTCTTTCTTTTTCTCCTTGTAGGATCGAAAGAGTGGAAAAAACATTACATTTACCTGTTTTAGAAAAAAAAGTTTATGGATCTCTTCTCGTGAAAATGCCCTTATACGCAATCTTAGCAAGTTAGCATGTTATACCTACCTATTACTTTTGTAATTATGGTCCCATCTCATGGGTAAATGGCAAAATCGTAACATTGCCCAGTACATTTTTACCCTTAGGGACAACCCTAAGGGTTACTAGCATGTTATGATTGACTTACGGCGACGCATTTTCATACATTACATAAGTATAAGCGGTTTATTTGCCAATTAACCCCATTACGTACCTTAATTTATGAACAAATAAACCATCGTTTATCCAAAACCACCAGATTATCTTTACACTACACTTTCTTAAGTCGTAGTCGGTAAAAAAAAAAAACATTAACAACCCTATCATTTTTAGAATGTGTATGGAGATTTTTTTTATTTTTTTCATGACTTTGTTATTTGACATTGACCTTAGTTTTAAGGTAGAATGTTTTAGTTTAATGATTTACAAAAACGATAAAACTATGCCATATCTATGCTACATTTTAGCCTTTAAGAGTCATGATCATAAAGTTGATAATCCTGATGTTAAGAGAATGTTTGCAAAAGTTGGCAATTTTATTTATATAATTTATTTTTGGATAGCCGGTTTGAGACCGATTTTCTAGACTACAGTAACGTATTTTTTAGTATAGTTTTGCGCACTCACACAAAAAAAGGTAAGTATGCCAAATGCCAACTTGCCATTGCCATATATAAGTTATGTAATATGGACCAGTAACCTCTAAAAGAAACGAAAAATCGCAAAAAGCGGGCAAAGTTGTATGTCTCTAGGTGTACTTACTTGCGTAGTTTTTGCATGCAATTAATTTTCCCATTCTCCAGCCGCAATAAATAAATATAACAAACCACCACCAATAATACAAAACTTGACACTTGCTTCGCCTCTCTACAAGGCATCCCGAGGAGTTGCAAGAGATGTTAGTTGCGGGTCTGACGTCCGATAAGTAAAACTCACTTGTCACTTGTTGTTCCCATTTCTGTGCCATGACTAATGAATCTTGATTCTGAAAAATAAGAAATTTATGTTCTCTGTGGTTACAATGTATTTATTTCGAGCCTTCATATTTTGCTCTTTCAAAACACTTTTTTAAACATTTTGGTAAACAAGAGTACCAAACGTGTACGAAATGTTCTCAACCAAACTTCACATGTATCTTTAACGTACCTAGTATGTTGACTGTACATACACAATAATATATCGAATGAAAATAGGTAACAAGTGAATAAACAGCCGATATAATTGATTAAATCAATAACGGCACAAAATTATTCAATGCAAAGTTTTAGACAGGTATTATGTAATAAAAAAGGAAAAAGGAAGCCAGGTCGACCCCGCACCACCTGGAGGCGTACGGTTGACAAGGAGGCTGCGTCTACTGGCCTGGACTGGAAGGAGTTTAAAGACGCTGCGCGGGATCGAGCCAAATGGAAACTTCTTAGAGCCTTATTTCCCTGATGAGGGATAAGAGGACATCATCATCATCATTATCATCATTATGTAATAATGAATTATCACTGATGATCCGAAATTAATTAATTAATTTAATTCCTAAGCCAATTAAGTTAAAATTATAACCGAATTTACTAAAACATGGATATGGCATACTAGCATTATACAAACTACAAACTGCTTTTATTTATACATTCAAAATAAAATAAGCTAAGGCATTAAGAGAGTTCCGTGTTTCTTTTACATAATATCTATATTATAAGACATTCGCGTTAAATATATATTGACAGGCTACCACCCACCACAAGATACCGTTTAAGGTAGAACGTTGAGATTCAAAAGTCAGTGCGTAGCCAAGATGCCAATCGCTCACGCTCAGTCGCTAACGAAACGCAACTGTCATTATCACACTTATAAGGAAGAGTGTTAGAGAGAAGTAGCTACGATACGTTATTAAGCGTGAACGATTGGCATCTTGGCTACGCACGCTGCAGCTCCGCTAAAACATATTTTTTTAATAATTTAACCCATATATTAAATGGGTAAAAATGAAATTTAACGTTTCGTTTCATGTATGCAAACGGAGTCACAGGCAAAAATAAAACAGGACAATGTTTTTTTTTTAATGAGATACTACCTGACGATGCGTCCATATTATATTACCCATTGCCACTTTTTACGCAGTGTGCTACGTGGGCGAACGAGGGCGACGGCGACGCGGCGCAGTGCGGGTTTCATATCAAACCTTTGATATCTATGAAAGTGTCCGGCGTGGGTGATTTTTCCGCGAAAGAAATTCGGCGCGACGCGGTCGGAAAAAAGGCGCAGTAGACATATTAATGTTTTCACATTAACTTCAGTAATTTCGATCTTTTTGGAGAGAAATATCGGAAAACGCTAAAATAAGATTTTTTGGCTTTCAATAAGTAAACTACAAACCCCTCATTCAAGTTTTTTTATTTAAAATCACCACCTCCGAACAAATCTCCGTTGCATCCCCGTTTTAATTAACTTTCTTAAGGGATGAATAAAAAAAAACCGGAATACATTTTCTCGTATTTTAATAAGTAGTCGTTTCTCATTTCCTTAGATTTTAGGGTTCCGTACCAAAACAGTAAAAAAAGAACCACCCTATGGTGTGACTTTGTCTGTCTGTCACATCAGTACTCTTGTTTTCCGAAATTAAAAAAAAAGTACTAACTGGTATGAAGCAGCAAAGTATGAAATAACAACATTTTAATCGTAACGAACATAAATAAAATGATAAATATTTAAAAACATCAAATTATTATAATAACAAAGGGCCAAAAACTAAAAGTTTAGTTGCTGGGTCGTGTGGGGTATCATTTAAAAGGGCTTGATTTGCACATTCTAAAACAATTTTTATATTTTTTTAACTGTGAAAAAATTGTGATTTAGGTATAAACAAAAGTGTAAAAATAAATACGTACCATGCATTCGCCCAATTGTCTCCGTAGTTTACAAAGGAAAAAAATATATCTACAAAATGTATAAAATATATGGTAAGTGTATAGGAGAAATCTTTAAAGAGAAGTAAGACAAAGAGAAGCATGTTAAAGATCAGCTCAAAAACCTACATATTACTTTTAAGTAGAAACGTCTGCGAAAGATACCACTCAGAAAGAAAGGAAAGTGAAAAAAATCATGAGCTCGGGCAGGACTCGAACCCGCGACTCTGAGATAAGAGCCAGCTCTTGACATAGTCCTACAGTGGCCTAGGGTTCAAATTGGTGACTAAGGGCTCATCTATAAATCATCTGATCATATTTTGGTTTTACTTTTTGGCCCTCGTCCTGATCTTTGGTGATATTTTCGTGACCCTCTACGTAAGGCCAATCACGTCAAATTTTTTCGGGCTGAAGATTTCAAACTATATAAATCAACGCCGCAGCCGGCCAAAGCCTAGCGCGCTATAAAGGATGATCATGAGCTCGGGCGGGACTCGAACCCGCGACTCTGAGATACGAGTATCTCAGAGTGGCGGGTTCGGGTCCCGCCCGAGGTGTTGAATTTTTCCACTTTTCCTTTCTTTTTAACAATTTTAGCTCAAGGTAGTTTGATATTTTTGTATAGATTTTGGTTCTTCTTTTAGGCTTCCGTTTCGTATGTAAAGTGGCCTATCATACGTGTCATTCCTATATGTATAATGACAAATGCTACGAACCAAATTATCAATTCCGTGCGTAGCTAGTTATTTCATTACAATTATCCAATATTTAATTTTAATTGAATCAATCCCGGTTGATTGTGTTCAGTGGTTTATCACAAATATCACAAATATGCCGTTTATAAAGTACAATCCGCTCATTACGCGACGTAGATAAATTCGTAACTAATTTGCGGTACCGCTCACTGACACTGATTAATGCGGAACGGCTCTGCGCGAGACATTTCTAATGTATTTATTGTATGAAGCCAGCCGCGCGTGTAGGCATTACTTAACATGTATGACTACCAGTGTACGTTCGGTACCTTGAAATATTTTTGTATACAAAAACGTATTTTTTATCGCTAGGTATATACTTACATTTATACCCTTCCTTACATTTTATATATTAAATCAACGTACCAACAGTAACCAAACGCTTATTATCTTCATCTTCACGTGTTCTTATTATACTAATATGTTTGTGAGAGCGTTATGGGACAGATATTGTCACTTTATGCCGTAAATTATTTTATTTTATTGCAGAAACAAACCATCCATATCGAAACTCGTCAAAATGTGTACAAAAAAATATTTTTTCTAAATTTATTTCGACTACCGTCAACTGCTGCAACTTTGCACGGAAATTCATGTTTTTTTTAAATAACTCCTAAAGTATACGTTATCTATGTTCTTGCTTGCATTGCTAAGTTAATCTAGATCTAAAGACACATATATTAAGGTTCCAAGTACGCCAAATACTCATAGTTTTGCCTGTGGAGCCTTTCAAAGTTGCAGTCAAAGTTGTAGCCAAAAGCTGCAACATTGCCTAGTGGATTATCTATGGTAATATATGGAGTATTTAAAAATGGAAAGCCTTATTAAAGTGATAGCAGTAATATCAAAGCACAGGTGTCAGTTGAAAATACTAAATAACTACTTAAGTCTTTTTTCACGACATAGGCAAAGTTGTGACATGTTCTGCAGCATTTCCATACATCGCTTCAAGCGTAGCTAGGGTTGTGCCAAACAAAATAGACAAAGTATTTTGACGACTTTATAGAAAATTGCATAATTTTAAATCTTGTGTATTGAAACAACTGCAAATAGCAGATAGGTATGGTAGTGGATATTAATAAAACTGTTTCTTTTTTATACATGGGTATTTTTAATATTTTAAATTTAATTAACATATTAACGATAAATAGGAATAACAAAACATATATAACATATGTAATGTGTTTAGCTAATTCTTACGTAAAAAAAAACCAAAATTTTCTAAACAGATCTGCTTATGAGAGTACCTGCTTTATGTTGACAAGAAAGAACTACTTAATAGTGACAACCCTAGACCAGGCAATTTTGGGGCATCTACATTCTAAGAAACCTCACCCAATATATATAGCCCCTCGTCTTTCTGGCCTTAAATGAGTATATTTACATGAAAAACTATGTAAAGCATCGAGAAGAGCATTATTACTTCCCATATGAGTACTCCACAAGCAGCTATAAGAAGTATTTTCGCAGTTATAACAAAAGTTTTGAGCACACCGAAAAAACACGTGGTCGCTTTCCAAACGTTGACACCGACTGAGTTCGAAACTACCTGTATTGCCCTGAAAAAATATATTGAAATGGGTTGCCAGATAAATCCTACCACTTTTACCATTTTTGGAAGTAAAAAATAGATAAAGGTTTGGTAGAAAAGTAAGTTTTTTCAAAACAGGCAAACTTGTAGCCGGTTGGCAAAGTTGCAGCAGTTGACGGTATTCACATATGAAAACTTTAAAGCATTCAAAATCGTCATTTTCGCGTAGTATTTAAACACGAAATAAAATCTAGGTTTAGCTCTTTTCCTGCCTTAAGACCAGAGTGTAAGTATATTTTACAATTGATTATAATTACCTAAACTTTCGACATAATGTAAGTTAAAGTATTGTTTAAGGCGTAAGGCTTCTTAACCCTTAAATGCATGATGATGTATTATGATACCAAAACGAGACAAGTGACAATCAAATTCTCGTCGTAAGTTCTTAATTTAAAATAAATTTGCTTGTCACTTGGGATGTTTTAGAATCAAACATTTTATTCGCCATCTTTCGTCTAGAAGGTCGCATGGCATGATCATATTGATCATGCCTCCAAATGAGAAGAGAGTCGCTAGGGTGTAGGTAGAGTAGCTAAGAGGTAAGCAAGTGTTAATCTTAAGAAATATTTTTTATTGTTGGGAAGCTAGTTTTAAGCTAGTGTGTCAATTATTAAGGGACATAGATACCTATAGAATAAAATAACCGGATACCCAATCAGCCGAAAAATAATACGCCATATGAGTAGCATAACTTTTTCATATAGTCGTGTTTGAAACGTGACGCTTCGTTTAGTACCGACAGCCCAAAAATTTTTAACAGTGTGGGTAGTTCTGTGTATAAAACTTAATCTTTACTTGCTGAGTCTGTCTTGGGCGGTGGGACCATAAAATTTACAACTGAGGAAGTGGAGTTAGTTATTAAGCAGATGGTCAGAGGAAAATCGCCGGGCCATGACGGGCTCAGCATTGAACATCTCAAGTATGCCGGGGTGCATATGCCGCGCATTCTTGCTATGTTCTTCACGTTATGTATGAGACACGCTTACCTGCCTGAGCAACTCACAAGAACAATAGTGGTTCCTTTGGTTAAAAATAAAACAGGTGATCTGTCAGATCCAGGGAACTACAGGCCTATCTCGCTCGCAACAGTGTTAGCCAAAGTCCTTGACAGTTTGCTTAATACACAACTTTGTAAACATATTAAGTTGCATGATGCACAATTCGGATTTAGGCCAGGTCTATCAACCGATAGCGCAATTTTGTGCCTTAAGCAAGCTGTCAGGTACTATAGGGACAGAAATACACCAATTTATGCGTGCTTCCTGGACCTATCGAAAGCTTTTGATCTGGTTGCGTACGACATACTTTGGGGCAAACTGGAAAAATCAGGTGTGCCGAACGAATGTATTGCGTTACTAAAGTACTGGTACAGCAACCAGATTAATCGAGTCAGATGGGCAGGTGTGGAGTCGGATGACTATAAGCTGCTATGCGGTGTGAGACAGGGAGGGCTATCTTCCCCTGTCCTGTTCAATTTATATGTAGATGAGTTAATCGGGAGGCTCAGTAGCATGCGTGTTGGTTGTCACATTGGACAGACGTCTTTTAATAATATTAGTTACGCGGACGACATGGTGCTGCTGGGCCCTTCGGTGGACTCCATCAGGAAACTTGTCGCTGCATGTGAGGCCTAATGCGGGGCGGCATGGTCTTAGGTACAACGCGGGAAAAAGTGAGGTAATGGTCTTTAAAGCTCGAAAATATAACCCGACCACTGTGCCTAGGATCGTGCTGGGAGGCGTGTCTCTCAATATAGTAGATAGGTTCAAATATCTGGGTCATGTAATTGACAATGAATTAAGGGACGACTTAGATATTGAAAGGGAGAGAAGGGCAATGTCCATAAGGGGCAATATGCTTGCCCGCAGATTCGCACGATGTAATACGCAAGTGAAGCTGACACTATTTAGAGCATACTGTCAGTCGTTCTACACGTGCGGTCTGTGGGTAAGTTTTACACAAAGGGCCTACAACACATTGCGTGTGCAGTACAATAACATCCTTAGAATGCTGTTAAGGCTGCCGAAGCACTGTAGTGCGTCCGGAATGTTCGCTGAAGCGCGAATTGATGACTTTTATGCCATCAGACGAAAACGAGTGGCATCAATGTTAAGACGTGTTCGCGGCAGCAGTAACAGCATGCTAAGGGCGTTGGATGAGCGCCTCGACTGCCCGCTCATTAGGTACTGGGTAGAAGTAGTTATAGGTAGATGTAAGTAATATAGCTATTACTAATATAGATTATAAGCCTTAAAACCTTTTTGTTTTTTTTGTTTTTTGTTACTAACACAATATGGATCAATTGGTCTGAATTAAAGTATTTTTATTTTTTATTTTATTTTATTTACGTCAGTAAGCTCTTTTTTGTACGAAACATGTATCGTTTTTTTTTTTTTTTTTTTTATAATAAAAATCATTTATTCTCGAAATATATACAGTAAGTGTAAATTACCTAACTACCTACCTCTACCTACCTTAAATCTAAAGTAGGTCCTTGAGGCATAATATAATGTATAATCATCAATGCGAAATTGTTCGCTAAAGTCATTCTGACCCACATTTTTTGACGTTTTTGTTCTGCTTTGTGTGTCTATTTCATTTAATAAGTCAATGTTTAGGTATTGCCAAGCTTCTCAGTCAGCTGTAGAGCATGTTTTCTGTGCTTACCATAGTAAAATCGGATTCCACCAGAGAAGTAATTAGTAAAATTCTATTAAATGATAGTTTTAAAACTTACATTGAATACGTACCTTAATGAAAATTATAAGTGGTTAGGAAAACCATAAAATTATCAACGTCATTATGAATGTACCTAAGTTATGATGATTTTTCTTCATTTTTGTTGTTGTAATGTAGTATATACTCTAAAAAGTAACCGTTATTTACTAGCTAACATCTATTTTTCTGCTACCTGATACCAGGAAAGGCAGATTGAATATTGAATGAGACTCTACAGTAAGATATTCAAAGTACCCGTGGATAAGCCCTCAAGGATTTAACGAAGCCCGGGAAAAATATTAAAGACGGGCGGCATCCCAATATAAAATTTACACGGGTACCTACCTACCTGCTAAAACAAACACTTTGAGCTGTGATTCTTTATCGTCTTTGTTAAAGTATACTGCTCATTGTTAATCCTATAACATAAATCTTGCAGTCGTATCACACTTTCTTTTGACATTTGCCGCATGTGTGTGTGTATTTCGCGTTGGTTTTTGTTTACTCATTCTAATATGGCAGAAATGTAAATGTCACTTATTGAAATCTATCAGCGAAAAAAGATGCAGAATAGATGTGGATTATTTATCAAATAAATTAGATCAAAATACCTAAGCTGGCCAGCAGATGTAGGTACAATCAGCATTGCGATACAGCGTGAATTTAGGATTTTAATGTATTCTGTAAAGGATACTACACCGGGCCTATTTCTATAGACAGTGATATCACATGATATTTTCCATATAAATTGACAAATTGGATCGGTCCGTCCCGATCCAGTGTAGCGTAAGTCTTCCTTTATTGTATTTATTGTGTTTTTTTTTAATCATTTCTTCAAAGTGTAGGCGCGGATAAAAAATAAAAAGAAGGAACCAGCGCAATTTCAAGGATTGTTCGCTATCCATGTGCCTATATCGTCCATCGCTTTGGTAATGAGTGCTTCGTGGGATGTTGATAACCACACCCTATTACTACTTAGTACATCATACACACAAATAAAAAAAAACCAGTATTCACTTATTTGATGCAAGGCAACATCCCTTTTATATTAAGATTTGCATTTATTAGTAAACCAAATTATTTAATTTCACATGTGCAATTTGATCTTGGACCTAGAAAGTCATTTTGAACGTTAATAACTATAAATTTTAAAACTATATTCTTGCCAGTTTCCTCACGGGTAAACAAAATGATGAAATGGAGTAATGACATCTACTCGCTATATTAAGACGATGTATTTTTCATTTAAAGGACTTTTACCAATACCGGCCTGGGTAAGGGCTGACTCTTAAATCTGTCCTATTGCCCCGCGTGAGCTCGACTGCTGCCTCTTCCATAATAAAATATGAATCAGTTTTTTCTTCAATTTCGCATAACTAGTAAACGGTTCTCTAAATTATCGCCAAAAATAATATGCGCCGGATATCACTTCCCAACCAACTTATCGCAGAATTTCATTTCGCGAAAAGATCTGCGTGCGTAGCCAAGATGCCAATCGCTCACGATTATTAACGTATCGTAGCTACCTCTCTCTATCACTCTTCCTTATTAGTGTGACAATGACAGTTGCGTTTTGTTAGCGACTGAGCGTGAGCGATTGGCACCTTGGCTACGCACGCAGTGATGTTTCGCAGGCGTACCTATCTTTCGCATATTATCATAATCCAACCTAACCTAATCCTAGTTGGCAAATGAAAGTTCGGCCAAATGAAATGATATGATAGCAAATAATAATTTGGTAGATGTTGATATACCAAGTGAATAATCGGCGAAAAGTTGGTTGGCAAGTGATATTCGGCAATATGAAATTCGGAGAAGAGGCAGCTAGGATACCCTAGTAAACAAACAAAATAAATTGGATAGGTTTTGTTACTATACGGAATACGGCCTTAATAGGAAGTTTTTTGGTTTCTTTTAGTTAAGGGGAATAGGTTTAAGTATTTTTAGCGTTTCGTACCAAAATGGTAAAAAAGGAACTGTTATAGTGCTGCTCTGTCTATATGTCTGTCTGTCTGTCACTGAGGACTACTTATGTGAAATTTGGAATAGTTAGAAAGAAGGCTAATAGAAATATAAAAAGTAAAATTATTAAACATAAGTATTTTAATCGTATATTTTTTTTTGGAAAAATTATATTTTTTCTATCTTTAAATTTATAAATCATGCTGAGAATGATAATCTTCTTTTTCTCAAACATGCAATGAAATGTTGTTATAACGTTCGCTATATTAGGCTTCAAAGTACCACGTTTCAGGTGGGGCAACTGGAGAGACCTGTAATGGAATTTCATACAAAATTGAAGGGCTAGGCCGGGTAGTAATATTTTTTAAATTTATTTCACATAAATGTGTGACACAGCAACTTGGCTTTTAGCCATTATAACAGTTTCATTACTATGGTTCATGACGACATTCTGCCAGTACGCCTATTTAAAAAAAAAAACAATAAATTATATTTTGCAGTTTTATTAATATAAGTGGATTCTTAATTGATATCGACATGAACATAACAATTAACACATTATAAATTTAAACATTAGCGGTAAAAGTGTCTACTTAAACCGTGCCGTTTTGTTTC
Source organism: Lathronympha strigana (assembly GCA_949128165.1). Classification (NCBI taxonomy): domain Eukaryota; kingdom Metazoa; phylum Arthropoda; class Insecta; order Lepidoptera; family Tortricidae; genus Lathronympha; species Lathronympha strigana. Next base: position 26,678,872 of record OX421901.1, on the reverse strand, counting down.
ATGGTAACATTCTGCCACTACGCCTATTAAAAATAAAAATAGGAAATGACTTTGAAGTTTTATTTATATAAAATGCACATTGACATGAACTTATTTAGTAACTACACGTAATCCAAATTTACTTACACAAATATAGGTACATTTCAAATATTGTAAATTTAAACCGAAAAGCGTCTACTCAAACCGCGTGTGAAAAAGGCCTAGGTAGTTTTTTAATAATTTTGGAAGTTAAGTTAAATAACTTTGATTCTTTGATTCTATTTCAATGGTTTTATTGTTTATAATAATAATGTGGTCGTCGAATTTTGACGAAGAAATTACTATTCATTGAGCCCCACCAGAATTAAGTGCGAAATGAGAAAGTAAAATTGAATATAAGAAGTTTTTATTGGGATTTTTCAATCAACATAATCTTTCGCAAAGTCCGTTAAATAATAATTAGTTATTTTAATTTCATTTCATTTTAAAACTATTTGTTCAAGGTAAAATACGGTCAAATTGTTATCATTCAGGCGTCTAAATCTCAATATTGATAACAACTAGGTATCAATATCAAAATTCAAAAGTCACACGAATCGTTTACTCGAAATTAGCCCTCATTATGCTCTTGTGATTCTTAAATTCTGTCTTTTTGTCCCTAAATTTACATATGTGCTCCGATGCTGTCCTTTTTGGAAATATCTAAATTTACTATCACCCATAGATGATTTGATCAAAATTAGTTTAGAGATGATTCTAAACATTCAGCTCAATGAGCCTTCCTGGTCTCAGGCGTCCCTCCCTATTCGGTTCGGGGGTTTAGGAATTCGCAAAATTTCCAGTGTGGCATCCCCAGCCTTTTTAGCATCCACTCATAGCACAGCCGGTCTCATAGGAAATATTTTAAGGGCTTTGCCCACAAACCATGAGATCGCAAGCTTTGAGGATGCTAAAAATGCTTTTAAAATTGCCTGCCCGGGCAAAGACTTTCCAGACAACCCAAAATCACAAAGGAGTTGGGATAATGTTTACTGCGATTTAACTTACAATACTCTTTTAAATAACTCTACAGGTCCAGATCGCGCGAGGCTTTTGGCGGTCGGATCCCGGGAAGCTGGTTACTGGCTTCATGCCCATCCTTCGCCCAATACTGGTACTTTCTTGGATCCGGCCTCCCTTAGACTGGCGACTGGTTTGCGACTGGGGGTTTCGGTGTGTGCGCCACACTCATGTCCTTGTGGCACAGACGTGGACCGACTAGGACACCATGGATTGTGTTGTAAAAAAAGTGCAGGCCGTTTTTCGAGACATGCATCTCTTAATGACATAATCCGTCGGTCTCTTGCCACCATCAACGTGCCTGCTCTCCTTGAGCCGACTGGCATTTTCAGGGATGATGGCAAGAGACCTGATGGGGTGTCCTTGGTTCCTTGGAGTTTGGGACGGATGCTAGTGTGGGATGCTACCTGTGTAGACACGCTGGCGCCGTCCCATCTCCAACGAACTAATGTAAAAGCGGGCGGAGCGGCTGAATGCGCCGAAATTTTAAAACGTAATAAATATAAGAGCCTGGGCAGAGAGTACCTTTTTGTACCATTCGGGGTCGAAACTCTTGGTCCATGGGGTCCCAGCGCACGCAAATTTTTCGTAGAAATCGCGAAACGTCTGGTTGATGTTACTGGTGACCGAAGAGCTGGTGGCTTCCTCGCACAACGTATCAGCATTGCGATACAACGAGGAAATGCCGCCAGCATCCTAGGTACAATGCCTCAAGGACCTACTTTAGATTTAAGGTAGGTAGAGGTAGGTAGTTAGGTAATTTACACTTACTGTATATATTTCGAGAATAAATGATTAAAGTGTAGTACCAAACAAAATTGCAATACTAGGTATCTAATTTTTTTTTCGAATTAAAAGAATTTAATTATAAATCATAATCATAATTGAATTGGCTCTAAATTAATTGATGGCGCAAATCACAAACGAGATGTCAGAAGGCATATGGCTACCCAAAATGCATGCGTGTTTAGTTAATATAACGATAACTGTTTAAACTAAATTGGTTTCTTGTTTAAGTGAAAACTGTGTCTGTCTATCTAAGGATAAGTATAAGTAGGAGTTACAAAAATTTGTAAAGAGGTTATAATTTTCATTGTCACAGAATAACAAGGCTGTTCGTGTTTGGTACATTTTACATTGCGACATATTTATACATCATGAATAGAAATATTTATGGATCATCTGTTTTTTTTGTATGTCTTTCCCATCACGGAACAATGGTTTAATTTAATATTTCTGTTTTATTGTTATAGACTAAATTCGTGTTGGAATCACCATGAACTAAATAGCAATATTTGTGTTAGATATATTAATTCGTCAAGTTAACTAAAATAAAACTATCATATTTTTGGAGATTTTTTTACTTATTTCATTGCATGTTTGAGAAAAGCACATGCCTTGCCGTGAAAAGGGCTTTAACGGCTTCGTATGGTTATCCGGCCTCGCTAACGCTCGGCTCGTCAATATACATGCTCACCCGTTAAGCCCTTCTTTCCCGGCGTCTGCAGTAATGTACTATTAAATAATTTAAAAAATCGGTTTACTTGATATGTGAAGAATTATCGACGAAAAACAAACTCACATAGATACCTAGGTACTAACTCTATGCCGTGCAAACTGTCGATACATGGGGCTGATGTCAAACATTCTACTTCGAGATGCAGTTTATTTCATATTTTTTATTGATGAATCCGATAACTAAATGTTTGTGCGGAACTCTCGATGTGCGATTTAGACTCGTACTTGACCTTGACCGGTTATCAAATTAGGAAATTAAATAGGCAAATCAGCTAATAAAGCATAAAAGCAGCGGTTTTCCTTTCCGGTATTTATAAACACACTATGAGGGTGAATTCAATTTTCGATTGGAAATATATAATTTCTCTGGCGTAATTTTTATATTTTATTTACATCAAGGCTGGATTTGACCAAAGTTTTTAACCAAGAGTAACGCTTACTCTTGGATACTAATGTCAAAATCCCATAGTAATTTGACGTTACTATCTGAGAGTAAGCGTTATTCTCGGAATAAAAGTTTGGTAAAACGCAGCCTAAATGACATAACATGCATTGTTAAGGGCCTGAATTCACTTAGTTTTATGTATTTCTGCCACTCGTAGCCCTACGATTTTTTTACTTTTAGCACTTTAAAATTTCTGTACCAAAGTAAATCTATATATATAAAAGAAAGTCGTGTTAGTTACACTATTTATAACTCAAGAACGGCTGAACTGATTTGGCTGAAAATTGATGGGGAGGTAGCTTAGAACCAGGAGAAGGACATAGGATAGTTTTTATCACGTTCCCGCGGGAAAAGTCGTGTTAGTTACACTATTTATAACTCAAGAGCGGCTGAACTGATTTGGCTGAAAATTGGTGGGGAGGTAGCTTAGAACCAGGAGAAGGACATAGGATAGTTTTTATCACGTTCCCGTGGGACGTAACAGCAAACGTGTTATAACAAAACGCAATGGATATGGAATAACAAAACGCAACTGAAAGCAATTTATCAGTAAAAAAACAGTCTTGCCCTTCATTAAAAAAAATGGTATAAGAAAACAAAACGCAACTTACAGCTAAACGTAATGTAGTCTATGGTTAATTATAGTCAAATTTTGAAATTGACCCTGGTTAACCAGGAATGCGTGACCCATCAAATAACGACATGCACTAAAATACATGGCCAATAAAAAATTATTAAAATACTTCCTTTTTAATTTACGTTAATTATCCAAATAAAAAATTTACCTTGATAAAATCAAAACTCTGCTCATTTATTCCCTCTAAGGCGGAACAAAGTTCGCCGGGTCAGCTAGTAGGAAATAAGACAGATAAATTAGAACTATGTCCAATTTTAAATAAGTTTTTAAGGTCATGCATCACAAAAATGCTTCAGATTATAGTAAAATGTTATTACTAAATATATGTGTATATGTATATATATAGGTCTCGGCGGCGAATACAACTTTGTTCCGTTCGGCGTCGAGATCCTTGGCCCATGGGGTTCGAGCGCCCACGCCCTCTTTAAGGATATTTCAAAGAGGCTTGTGGGCGCTACCGGCGACCGTAGAGCTGGCAGCTTCCTCGCCCAACGCATTAGTATTGCAATACAGCGAGGAAACGCTGCCAGCGTGCAGCGTCTATGGTACCATGCCGAGGGGGGAATATTTTATTTAACTTTTATTTTATTTTAGTATTAAGTGTTTTACTTGTTATAGAAATAAATAAATAAAATTTATACATTGTTTGTAACTCGAAAATTGCTCTAAAGTCACAAAATTATTGAAAAAATTAAACATTTTTTCGTTTCATTTATAGTTTTTGTGGAAACAAGTATAAATTTAAAGTTACTCATAATCAAAATAATAATAATAATAAATAAATATTGTGGGACAATCTTACACAAATCGACCTAGTCCCACGGTAAGCTCAATAAGGCTTGTGGTGTGGGTACTAGACGACGATATATATAATATATAGATACATATAAATACTTAAATACGTAGAAAACATCCATAACTCAGAAACAAATATTCGTGATAAACACACAAATAAATGCCCTGACCAGGATTCGAACCCGGGACCTCCTGCTTCGTAGGCAGGGTCACTACCAACTAGGCTAGGAGGCAATCCAACCAAAATATATATTTTCCTTTCACAAATAGACAATTCAATATTTTTTTTGGTTAAATCAGATATCACTGTAGCTCAAAGCCAAAACAAATCCGAAAAAAATAGTGCCAAAGAAATTAGAAAAGCTCATGAAACATTATTTTTCTCCTCGATGATATTGTCTATGAATTCTTGTCACAATTTATAAATACGATATCTTTGCATAATAACAATACAAAAATTAAAAAATATGTCTTATCATTTAGCTTATAGGAAAAAATATATAATTTTACTCACGTCTAATTAAACATTTATTCATATCAAAAAATATACTTTAAAAATTATTTTTAAACTAACAATAGAAATTTAAGCCGATTAAAAAACAAATATAGGTTGATGACGCGCCAAAGAGCTTAGATTATTGAGTTTTGAGATTTTATTAAATATTTTTCCAAAGAGAAACTGTTAGTTTTATGAATGAAAATGGCGCTTCTTAGACTCAACTAGATCAACTAGCATAAAAATCATTTTCACTTTCAGTAAAATACATTTGAAGTAGACGTGCCCAAAATATTAAAATTAAATAGAGTGTCATATGTACTTTAACAATAGCAGATCAATGGACTTAAGTGCTCATTCGGAACATGAATGTTTTATGCCATACATAAATCAATCGAGTTATGTCTCTTGCCAATCTGCAAATAGCCTTCGTTTAATCAAAACATCAACTGTGATTACAATGGATATTTCTCGGAAAGTTACTGTTTTATTGCACATGAAAGATTTTGCTCATAATTTATGCGTAGTTGGGAAAATAAAATAGTAAGCTGTGTAGTAACTATTAATATTAGTTGCAAAATTTTCACTAAGACGACTTAAAACGGCGCAGTAGGTTGACTACAATAAGAGAATATCTAAGTTTGCGTACCCATAGGTAAATATTACCTATCCCTTCGTTGCTGGTACAAATGTTACAAGAATTCTGAAGATATTTGGTTTGGTAAACTGGAACGGGAACGTTCAAAGTGTACTTACCTACCCCTACCCCTATTCATTAAATGTTATTTAAAACTAAAAGTACAGTTTAAAACAATCAACCTAATTTTTTAAAGTCTTGTTTGTTATTCAAATTGAGAAATCTACAACTTTGAAAAATACGCGTTATTTCAGTCTTCCGGCCTTCCAAAACTTATTTACCTCGGAAAATTGCGAGCACAGCGCGTTCCCGACAACCACAATGGAAGCTAAACGAGAGCATAACACTCAGAGAAAATATTTTTTCCCCTTACAACCTTTTTACCGGCCGCTGTTACTGCTATCCCATTGTTGAAAATCTCTTGTTATCTTGTGTTATTTTATTTTTATTGTGGGGCTTCTTTATACGGTCTAGCTCGGTTGCATATTTGTCTACTTAATTGAAGACATTTTAGAAACTTCCTGCGCTCATTTTGTTTCTCATGTTTTGCCATATTCTAGTTACTTCTACCCCCAATTGGACTACTTTACCATTAATGTTGTTCAAGTATGGTTCGTAACTTCTGAAAGTTGCTGATTTCGACTTATTTTTTTACATAGCAGGCCGCATCACTCTTGAGACACAAGAATTTAGTATAAAACATTGATGAAAAAAAATCTGACGCAGCTGTTGGCGCGCCGTAGACGGAAACGGGCCGTGGGTTGGGTGGCCTGAAAATAAATAAATGATTTGATTTGATTTGTTGAAGACCCTTGCTCTAGGTCTTAATCCCAGAGTGTAGTGAAAGGCTGAAAATCGAAATTCTGGGCGTTATGCAAGAGGATTAAGTAATTATGCTGGAAAGCCAATCATAATGTAAATAACATCTCACCAACTTTAAAAATATCTTTTTAATACCGTTGCTCAAAAAGTGCCCTTTTCTTGGCTGTTTTGCGTGCGCAAAGTTTGTTTTTGCGAACTAGTGCTTTTTACTTTTCAATTTTTTTTAAATGTAGATGTGTTCCAATTCATGACTGCTTACCGAAGAGTATTATTGTTCGTTAACTTTACCGAGGCGTAAAAAAACTAAACACCTACTATTAACGCCAAAATATGAAAGATATTGATATTTCATATTTCAATATTTACTTCTTCATCATAATAATGATCATTCATTAAAAATATTAACATTGAAAACAGTTCTTATAAATCTGTGTGTATGAAACGGAACAGTGTCAACGAAACGTCAGTCAAAGTAGAGGCGTTTTTCAGTCAGGTAAAGATGTTCGAAGGCCCTATTAGACATGACGATACGATTTGTCACATGCGATTTATTATTTTGCATATGAGAAATAATGATTATGAGATTGAAAATGAGAAAGTAAAGAGGATAAGATATACATTTTAAAGATGTTCTTAGTGTATCCACTATATTACAAATTCGTTCTTGTGTATTTTAATTTTTTTCGCATCTGTATTGAAAAACGTCGTTCGATTCACGTGCGGATATGTCATTTTTCACTTGTCCCGAGTATTGCAAGATACCTCGGGACTCGTGAAGTAATGACATACTTTCCGCACTAGCATCGAAATGTACTATTTTAATACAGTTGCGCAAATAGTGCCCTTTTTTGGCTGTTTTCGTGCGCAAAGTTCGTTTTTCCGGACTAGTGCTTTTTACTTTTCCAATTTAATTTTCCAATTTTTATTTAAGATTTGTTCGGTTTCATGGCTGCTTACCGACGTTTATTATTAGATAACTTTACCGAGACGTAATAAAACTAAAAACCTACTATTAACGCAAAATATTAATGATATAGAACTAAACACATAACAGAATACATAACTAATATAGGATACATATTAGTTATGTATTCTGTAGCATTAGATCTAAGACTGTTAACTTAACAGTCTGATGACTTGTGGTATTTATATCATAAATATATTATATTTTGACGTTTGGAGGCCTTTACACCTCCAAATCCTATTAGTATTATTTTTTGACGATGGGGACCGTTTACATCTCCAGTCTTTATTTTGACACTTGGGGAGCCTTTACATCTCCAAATTTTATTCGTATTTTATTTTGACGTGGGGGGACCTTTTCAACCGACTTCAATATGTCTAAAGGAGGAGGTTCTCAATTCGTCTGAATTTTTTTTTTTTTTTTTTTTTTAATGGATGTTCCCTCATAACTCCGTCATTACTGAAACGATTTGAATTTTTTTTTTGTTTTCTGAAAGTTATAGTTCCAGGTTGGTCCCGTTTTTTTCAAAATCCATTTTTGATGATGGGATCCATGAGGAACTGAGGGAACTCCTCAAATTTGAAAGGCACATGCATGCTGATTTGGGTGATTTCTTAAGAAACTTGAGCATTTCTTTACGAAAATCATCAATTTGGTGGAGTGGATCTGATAATGAAGACCAGGGATGGCAAAGTGGAACTGCTTCGTAATTCTCAGGACTATGATCCGATTTAAAAAAATATTTTTTTGTCTGTATATAGATGGTTTCAGGTTTGTCCCGTTTTTTTCAAAATCAATTTCTGATGATGGGATCCATGAGGAACTGAGGGAACTCCTCAAATTTGAAAGGCACATGCATGCTGATTTGGTTGATTTCTTAAGAAACTCGAGCATTTCTTTACGAAAATCATCAATTTGGTGGAGTGGATCTGATAATGAAGACCAGGGATGGCAAAGTGGAACTGCTTCGTAATTTTCAGGACTATGATCCGATTTAAAAAAATATTTTTTTGTCTGTATAAAGATGGTTTCAGGTTTGTCCCGTTTTTTTCAAAATCAATTTCTGATGATGGGATTCATGAGGAACTGAGGGAACTCCTCAAATTTGAAAGGCACATGCATGATGATTTGGGTAGTTTCTTAAGACACTCGAGCATTTCTTTACGAACATCATCAATTTGGTCGAGTGGACCTGATGATGAAGACCAGAGATGGCAAAGTGGAACTGCTTGTTAATTCCCAGCTCTATCATCCGATTTGAGACATTCATCTTTTCTTTGTAAAGAAATACCTTCAAGATAGTCCTATTTGATTATAGTTCTATTTTGATGATGGGCTTCATGAGGGATTGAGAGAACTCCTCAAATTTTAACGGCACATGCATTCTGATTTGAGGGTTTCCTTAAGTAACTAAAACATTGTTTTGGGGGAGCCAACATTTTGATTAAGTGGATCTGATGATGAAGACCAGGGATCGCAAAGTGGAACTCGTTAATAAACCTAGCTCTACTTATTATCCTAGTTGTGACATTCATCTTTTTGATTTGATTTATATTCTGATGATGGAGTTCTAGAAGAATTCAGAGAACTCCTCAAATTTGAAAGGCAGGTTAATTGTGATTAGAGGGTGTTCATAATTAGCTTAGGCATTTTCTTACTGTGGCCATCATTTTGCTGGAGTGGACCTGATGTTGATAATCAGGGATGGCATAATGAATATGCTCGATAATTTACAGTCTGTCATCCAATTTAACACATTGTTATTTTGTTTGTTTAAAGGTCTACAAGGGAGTTCCGTTTGATTATACTTCACATGTAATGATGGAAGCCCTAGGAAATTAAGAAAGCTCCTCAATTTTCAATCGTACACGTGCGTTGTATTGGATATTTGTGAAGTAAACTGGCTAACTCAAACAAATTCTAAATTTCACTTTTACCGGGAACCAAATGAAGTCGGTTTTTTTTTCTTAAAAATTATACATCTCCCACACTTAATTTATTTTTAACTATAGAGACTATACATCTCTTGCACATATTACACATTTATTTTAATATTCTTTACCCAGGTTTTGGCTGTTGTATTATCAACATTTAGATTATAATTTTACTTCTATATATTATAAATGTTTGTACATACAAATGCTTTACTGTAATGCTTATTGAGGCCTACTTGCAGAATAAATTTTTGAATTTTGAATTGAATTTAGATTTTTTTTTTCACATTTCACTTTTTACCTCTTTATCATAGTAATGATCATTTATTAAAAATATGTGTGTATGAAACGGAACAGAGCCTACGAAACGTCTGTCAAAGTCAGGCGTTTTTCAATCACAAACATGTTCGAAGACTATATAGACATGACGATATTGACGATACGATTTGCAATACCAAGTGTGCCATTTATAATTTCTTGTTAACGAGAACTAAAGAAAATAAGATAAAAAAAATTAAGATGTTCTTAATTGTTCAACTGTACAATATAACACTAGTATTATAGAAATATTTAAAAATAACCTATAACTTTACAATTGTAAAGCATGAATTAAATCATTTATTAAATATAATAAATGTTTAGATTCATGTTTTTAAGTAGTCACGCTACTATATATAAATTATAAATTGAAAGCCATACACAACAGAAAACAACGATGTATGTTAGGTATATGGCATTAAAAGCGATTGATGATGCTGAGATCCTCTTTTGCATAGTGAATCCTTAAAAACCCATAAAGCATGTAAGGGGGGGGGAGTCCCTTTATGTCAAAATTTTATGTCAAAATATCGAGTGTTCCCAAGTCAAAAAGGAGCCTCCATCCATGCAAAAGGGTTTTTCTTGTTCGTCGTTTTCCGTATCATAAAGTCTAGATCGATGACTAACAAATTAAGTATTAAATGCAATTTAAGCTACCGTATTGTCGCTCACCAGGTGGCGCCACTCATGCGTGGGTCCTGTATCAATATGAGAGAATTGTCACGGCGTTTGAAATGTTCCCGCAGGACCCACGTTCCACGCGGAAAATCGACTCGCGGTAATCCTCATTGATTCAATTTTCTTGGCCTATTTTCTATCATTTCATTTTTGCAGCGTTAAGCAATGCGACCATACTTTAGTTATGTTGTTGTCTTACCGTCAACGTTAGTTACTCAAATTGCCTTTGATGCTAGTTCTAGTAAGAAAATCCAGTGCCATTCGCCGGTAGAGTCACGTTCAGTATGTTTTTTTTGTGGTATAAATTAAAATATTTATGTTACCTACCTGTCGTAGCTGTCTTAGCATCACCAATTAGGACTTACCAGGACCAGCGTTGGTATTTAAGCCAGTATTATGCTGAGTATGGTCCATTTGGTAAAAGTACACTATGTTAAGAGCTTTCTTTTCTTTAATGTTTTTATTGTATTTTCTCTGTACGTCATGAATCGTATTATCGTGTACCTTATCATAAACCTATGTAATTTGATGAAAACAATTATACAGCGTGGGTATTTGATACGGGCGAATATTTTAATGACGATTACTATTGGACCTAGGGAACCTATTTTCATTAATTTCTTTATGAAATTAAGATGTTTTTTTTTGCATACATAAAAATTCAGCACGCAATGTATTGCATCCACATAAATTAACGTAGCTATGTAAACGTCATACGAGTATCATGTCAGTGTCATTTATCATGTCAAACAAAGTTGGACGAGATACATTGCAGCTCTGTCGCACCTTAGAAAAATCATTACACCTAATTAAACGTTTTATTTCAGTGTTTTAGGTTTTAAGTTATTTTTATACAAATTTTACTTTATTATACTTTTAATTGTAATTTTATGGGATTCTTGCCTGCCAAATAAAGAATTTATTTATTTAATAATACAATTTAACGCAATTATTATCCCATACGATTCATATGAACAGGTACTATAGCTGGATTAATTATTCGCCCGTATCAAATACCCACGCTGTATAAGACTGTACACTTTCACTGTAACTTTCAGTAAACATTCCCTTTAGTAATATTTTTTCATCAGTTTAAGGGTAATTATGAGTATAGAGTAAATTGAAGAAGAAAGATGACGTACATTTATTTTATAAATTCCATCTTCCGAAAGATCAACGAGTATTACACTGCTATAAATAATGCATCTACGATTGGGTCAGATATAAAATATATCACGTGAATACCTAAGTAAATGCCTTCGTATATTCGTGCTCTCAATTCTGGCGTCTCTAATTATGCCAAGAGAACAGCTGAGCTGCTGATCAATTATTGACATTTCATCATTGAGATAACACCCGTCAACGGAACTATGACAGGTTGATAGATGTACTGGTTAATTAATTTAGTTGGTTTAGGCGGCTGGTCTATGAACGATGGGGACAGGCTCTTACGTCTTTCGGCGTCTCCCAGCTCAAGATTACGGGATAACATCATACTATTCAATAAGCAGTACACCTTCCATAAGACAAAGTACTTATAATTTCTTTGTCTAAAAATTGTTATGTTTTATATTTGTAAATGAGTAAAGGTCAGACAAAACAGAACAGAGATTCTCTATACGATGAATTAAATAATAAGTGAAAAAATGTTTGTGTAGGACGATAAGGATACGGTTTACTTTCGTTTGGTCTAACAACTTCTTGCCTAATTTCGGTTCGACAAATTTTAGTTCACCTAACATTACTTCGCGTACTTATTCGTTTCATCTAACTTTCATTTCGTATGGTATTCATTATTTATATATAAAATATATCTCATGAAAATAAACATGCAAACATAAAATTTTTTTTATACCTAATTAATGTGAATGAAAAAAAATAAGGTGGTATAAAAAATATTAATAAAAAATCAAGTTACAATAACATCACACAAGTGTTGTAATGCCTAATCTTGTATAGTTTCATACACTAGGTACTACATATACTCGTATGTACACACACTTCATAAGTGTTTTAAAATGGGTTCAGGAACCGTAGGGAAATGACCTGCATTGTTACTAGTGCTACATGTAAAGTATTATGTAAGTATAGATACTAGTGGCTCCGTGAGCTATAGACTTCGCGGAATGATACTGGTTCTGGCACAAAGCACCTTTGTGCTTATTCCCGCTATTTCGAAAATTTCCAAAAACTGATCACCAAAAAAAGTAATTAACGAATATGCTTACAAAATTTCACAATAATTAATGCGACGTGTAGAGGAGAACGGACAGACAGACAGACGGTCACACGAAATCTTTGTTCCCAAGCTGAAACGGAGACGCTCCGCTTGGTTCAGTCAGTACAAAAATTGCAAAAATAGTGAAATGTTGAGATTAATGTAACTTGTCTTATTATAGTTACACAAGTAACACAAGATTACCGAAGCGATCTTATTTACAGAGAACCGGGCTCATATATTTAACTCATTCAGTGGCTTCTTAAACTTAAAAAAAGGCTTTTGAGTTAGTATTGCATCAAGTAGCTTAAAAAAATCTGATCCAGATGTAATAATCCGATTTGACATATTTAAATAAAAATGAGAGAAGAGTGAGAGAGAAGTGTGTCCCCTATTAGTGAATTTGTACTTTTGTAGACGCGTTTTGTTCACACGCATTTCTTCATGTTATCGGCTACGACCGTAGCGCGTAGCACGCGCTGGTATAGAAAGTTTTCATTTAAAACTCGTAGCGTTATATTGCAAAAATTAAAATTGCAGGAGACTACTACGAATGAGGTATATGTCATCATGGAAACTAATAATAATTGATTACTTGCCATTGAATTAATATATTTAATTACGAGTAATGTATTCTGCAAATAGCAAATAACAAGCTATTAAGTTTGAGTAGCTATCTACATATCTTCAACATTTTCCTGGGCTGTCTCTGTCTACTGCTATATGTTAACAGTCCAGAGACACCTCTCTACCCCCAGCCCTCATACTGGTGTTGCCCTCGAGCCATCTTAGATATTGTCGCTTTTTGTGGGGGCCCAGCTTATGTGGGCGAGTCACCGTCTGCCGGAAATAAAATTGATTACCATTTTGTTAGCCAGACGTCCGATTTTAATCTCCATAACCCAGTATTTAGTCCACCACTTTCACCTAATAGTCCACTATATTTTAGATTCTGTTAAATCTCAATAGTCTATACACCCTGGCGGGTGCTGCCTCTGCGTGCGTCCCATTGACTCGGGCAGATGCAACATCCGCTCGGTGTACCCCTTACATTTCATTAAATTGTCGAAAGGACTCTGCGTGTTGGCTTCGGCTCCGCGTACGCCTCCCAAAGGTCCGGAACACCTTTGTTCCGTGATGGGAAAGACATAAAAATAATATAAAGACATACAAATAATAATAATAACTCCATGGCGGATTCGGACACGGTGAACGCTGTCAACTCCGTTGCTGTCTTTGGTGTGCCCGCATGAGTACTTGTAGTGCAAACAGGCTGATCTACCGCTGCTGTGGAACAACTGATCGCTTGATTTGATGTAGGGTAGCTTTGCTTGTGCATTTGTCGCTTCAATTAGGAATAGCTCTTATACTCACGAGTCTTTTGACCCACTGCCGTGTCACGGGCAATTCCGTTAGCTGATGTAACATGAGTTACATGAGATAAGTGTAACAAGTCTTAACCGCTTAAACTCTTAAAACCTACGAGACGCTTACTTAAATAAAAAATACACAAAAACCGGCTAAGTGTGGGTCTGACTCGCCCACCGAGGGTTCCGCACAAAGGTTCTTCCACTTGGCCATGGAAGCTTTATCATCAATCCAGATCGTGCGTCTAACCGTTTCCACTGTAACTCATAGGTATTCCACAAAATAGTCATTTGAGTCAACTTCAATCTTTGATCTTTGTGGTTTGGGCACTGTTAAGTGTTTTTCGAAACAAATAATAAGAAAATTTAATCAATTTTGATTCCCTTTGCAAATGTATGGGAAAAGCGAGAAAAACGAAAGTATTTTTTTATTGTGTTGACGTAAAGAATTGAAGAGAAGTACTCGTATGTGGTATTAAACTGAACTTGTCACCTTTACGCGTTCCCAAGATAAACAACTTTCTCAGTGCGCTGCAATTATACGGCTTTCAGAAGGCCTTACTATGACGTCTTAACGCGATTCAATTGACGACCTAAACTGAGTCCCTTCCGTACAACTGAGCCTAAACTGAACCTTAACTGTATCGCGATAAGACTGCATGGTAAGGCCCCAGATGTTTTCTTATAGGTACCTACTTATGCTACAAGGTTATGCGTTTTGCCAAATTTCGTGATTCTACGTCAACGGAAAGTACCCTATATATTTTGATTCCTTTTCCAAATGTATCATATAATGTGACATAAACGGCCGTATATTATCGTAAGCATTCGTTTTATTTTTAACTTCAAGGGACCGCAGACCTGTGTATGTGTTATTAATTTCAACTTGCTACCTCTAGTAGCAAGTTGAAATCTATCCCGAAATAAAGGGTCTTGACCGACGGATGGACGGACGGACTTTTGAGATACGGAGCCCTAAACATGTAGTGACGTTAATAATTGTTTGTATGACATGAGACGAAATTTCGTTTTTAATTTGAGTGCTAACACAAAAGCATGTTCGCCTGTGGGGAGGTTCCACCGCCGTTCCGGCTACCACCCGTGGGGGTCTTCCCCTCTTTTCGAGGTGATGAGGTAAAACAATTACTGAGAAATTATTTACTGAGAATTATTTACTGAGAAAAATCGTTAGACTTAGTCGTTCATTTAGTGCTACAACGCAACTAACTTAACTTTTCATATGTGTAAAGACTTCATGTCAAAATTCGTTTACGTGGATAAATCACAGGGTGCAGTACCAAAGCTGCAGTACTTACCTACAAATATTTTTTTAAAGACCTTTAATCACTACTTGTAGGTCGTGATTACCACTTTACATTATCCGTAGGTATCTGATATTAGTAACATTTATACGGCTTTTCAGAATTCATTTTGCCAAGTTCTTAGCATTAAATTATTCAATGTTTCCGTGTGAAATGCCCCTGCATCCTGTCCTGCAGTATTCACGTGGACATAAATAATCTAGAAGGTCTGGAATAGCTGGAGCTTTGTATTAGATAAATTGATAAATTGATAAAGATAAATTGTATTGTACGTTTTATAAAAATGCATGTTAATATTTTATAAAACTAAAATTTTATTTTATAGCATAAAACATTTCATACATAAACTCAAGCCTGTATTTCCAAAAAGGGCAGGAAGAGCACAAGAAACTTTTTACTACCTAAATTAATAAAGCTATAGGATTGATGGACAAGTTATTGTGCTGTTCATATAAATCAAACCATTGTTCAATTCTTTTGTTCAAGATTAAGAGCGATTTTCTAACATTATGTAAGGTATAAAATATTCTGTAAGTCAGTATTTATATATTTGGGTCGTAAAAATTATATAATAGTAGACAATAAAAAAACAATCGTGAGACCCGGTGTCTCAACCAAATAAAGACATGGCCACTTTCTCCATTGCTTTAATTAGGTTAGGTACCAACTCAAATAGGGGATCTACAACGGGAAACCTCAAGTGCCAGGGCTCTTCTCATTCTACTGGATCCGATTGATCCGAGAAAAAGGGAAGGGTTCCTGGACGGTGCTTCCTGGGGGCAACGGTAAGCGATCTCTTGGAGGACTCCGAGGATTTCTTACCGGTGCTGCAAATATCCTGTCAGGGTGGGTTGGGGGGTTCCGCACAGGAAGTACTCTCATTGAGGGAGAGAACTTCCGAGTGACTTGGCTAGAGGGTGCCTTCGGGCCTGGTGCTTGCCGCCAAGGTACAGGAATGCCGCTGTCTTGGCTGTCGCAGCAGGCATTGTTTGCGGTTGCATGTCTAGGGCGATCCCGTGTTCACCGTCACCTACGCTGCAAGATGGGCATACCGTGGATGGTTTAGTAGGTAGTGCGGGCCCGGGCCTTGCAAGTCCCACATACCAATCCTAGTTCCCCGGCTAGGCGGGATGCCGAATGCATTCCTCCGCGTTAAAAAAAAGGTTCCAACTTAAACATTGCATAAATTCTATGTAATTCTATGTAATGTTGGAAATAAGAAAAAGATCAAAAATCGAAAATGTATATTTAAGAAAAAAGATATATTTACTCGTATGTCCCACTCTTTAAAACTAGGTAAAAGGAATGATTTTGAGAGTCAAAACTATTTAACTGGCTACTATCATATAATTGTATTTCTACTGTGTACCTATCTAAATATCCAGTGACTGTAATGCCATACGATAAATAAAATAAATACTAAGTAAAGGCTTACTACATGTGAAATTTATTTAGCCAAATGTTACAGTTACGCTGTAAAATGGTTATGAAACGACAAAACAAAACTTGCAATCACGGGGTGGAGTGTGAAGACCATGGTTTACTGAAGCTTTTCAGAATGTTGTGGAGTATATTTTGTGAGTAGCTTATCCCTTTATAACACCCAATTTCCAAGCGTTTTAATAAGCCAATAGCTGGCACTGAAATTTTAATTTTCAATACTACCGCTACGCTACACGGAATTTACACTGAGTTCCACTTTGCGTTACCAAAGTTTTAAATGTTACCTAGTTGCGTAAATATAACTTCCAACCAACAACTCTCATTGGACATTTCCGCAAAACTGTCGTGAAAACCACTGTGTTACGTCGAAATTAACAAAAGTTCAGTTATGGGCCGGCTGGTATAAAATGCCTCAACAAACATAACAACAATAAATGACATTTAAAAATCAGATTGCATTTGTTTCTTAATAATACATGATTAATCAGCTTCATCAGATTGCATTTATTACTTTGCATTTATTTCTATTACTCTTACACAATTGAATGAGTTTTTGAATTACATTTGCGGTTGTTACGCTTGGTGCGGCAGTAAAGACCAGCTGCAGGTTGGCAAATCCATATTTTCAGTAAGAGAAAAGTTGAAAACTAAAATTATTTGATAAGTAATGAATAGCGTTAAGAAATACAATGTCATACACCCAGTCCCAAGCGGCCCCAAGTAAAACGAAAATAACAAATTATAGGAGTTTGGTCTGCGATTATAATATTTTAATATTAAATACATTTTAATAAACAATGTTAATAATTTAAATTTATTGTGATACATCCAGCAGTAAAGTGTACCGACAGGCGAGCGCAGGGATATACATGGCTTCGCCGCGCGCCATCGCCAGCGCAGCGACTTGCCAGCTCTTACTCGGCTGCTCAGCGAACCGTTAATTATTATCCGAACATACGGCGACCTCTCCTGTGTCGCGGACATCTGTATGTAACAAGTTTCGCTTAATAATTGTACACATGGTAAACGTAGTGTTCCCTAAATACGAACACGGCTTGTATCTGAATAAAACGACATGGAATGATTAAATCGCACTTTCAAAAAGCGTTTTCATTACTGCCCGATATTTATATCTAACTATGTTAACCTATTATTAACCCTTGACGGAAAAGAAGGGGTTTTAAGTTTCGCATGTGTGTCTGTGTATATAAAATGCACCGATTTGAGTGCGATTTTTATTAATCAAATAATTGCTATGCTTGGCGGACATACCTAGAAGCATCCTTCTCCAATATATTTATCTCAAACTGGAACTAGTTTTTTTATTATTATAATAATATATTTCATTATCAATCATACGACAAAATTACATCACAGACTGTCCTGCATCACAGCCCTGCAAAACTGTTTAACAATTTGACTGCAGGAAGAATTTATACTCTAAGTAAATATATACTTAATTTTATACCACTACAACAAAATATATCTATCTATACTTTATTGTTTAATTTTCTTTTAAAAGGCCGCAGGTTTTGTTCATGGCGGATGTCCGCAGGTAGACTGATGAGTACGTACGGCAATCGCTTCTTTAAGGTTCTATCTCCGTAATAGTTTTTGACTCTAGGCACCTCAAATTCACCTTCAGACACTGAATTTAAAGAATTTATATGATTATCTACTGGCTCTATACAGGTCATGCTCATGGTTGCCATAGTTACGAGTATTAATAGCTAATAGATACTTATGCTTGCTGACTGGAACAACATTACAAATATTAGATAGAGTTTGGTAATAGCTTTTTTTTAATTTAATTTTTTTTGGGCCATACATGTTATAAATATTAAACCTAATTTGCAGTATCAATCACAAGAACGGATTAAACGCGTTTATTAACACTATGACCCTACGTTTCGAGCCATTTACAGCACTGCACTCGTTTTCACAGGGTTAAGATTATGACTGACCATCATTGTGTTAATAAACGCGATTAATCCGTTCTAAAGTTCAATTATCTAGGTATGTTTTAAATGTTAAACCATAGCTATCAAGAGCATATCCTCGCATATCCTAGACACAGCATTTCAGGAAATAATAAAGCTAACTTGTATTCCACTACTGTCGGAAAGATTTTTAATTTATACTTGTTGCAATTGTTAACCATTGTTACGCCGGTCATGTGAACAAAAACTTTAAATGTGATTTTTCATGCCTTAGAAGCGTTTTCAGCAGGCTGAAAAGTGTTTTCAGGCCGTTTTAGAGGTGCCTCTTTCACATACTAGAAGATTCAAAATTTACCCCAGTTGCCGTTGTTTTCAGGCGCCTGAAACATGTTTTCAGTTCGTTTCAGGCCACCCTCTACCAGATGGCACAATAACCTGAAAACCCGTTTTCAGGCGTTTTCAGGACCCCTTATGGGCCCCTGAAGTACAAATCAGTATATGGCGAAATTTCTCGAAGGAGTGAAAGAGACAGCACTCTTAGAAAGAGATAGCTATACAGAACATTCGAGAACTGTGTGAAAGAGACCACCCTTGGAAAGAGATACGGAACATTCGAGAAGGGTGTGAAAGAGAAGTATAGAAAGAGACGGCAAGAGTCGAGAATGTTCTCGAATACTCGCGGATACACCTGCCTAGTACCCAGCCGCGTCTAGAAGCATCGCGAGAAGTACTTAGGTACCTACTCGCGAACTTACTAGAATCGAAGCCGACCTGTCGAGGCGAGATTTGGCTGGAACATTCTGGAACCATCAGGAGTACCGCCGACGGGTATATATAGCGGCAGCCTGCAGCCACAGGGTAGTTCAATTCTGAATGCGATACAGTGCGGATCAAGAGCGAATCGGAGTGAAGTAAAAGTGACGAGTGCGTTAAATTAGTGTGTGATAGTTGTGTTCAAGTACTGTGTTTAGTGTCTTGTAAGTAGCAATAAAGCCTCAGTTTTAATTAGTGGTTAATTAGTGGGTCAATTTCAACAGTACTAGTTTTTTGTGTCATTCCGGTGTAATTCTTTATTTACGCTTCTTCGATGTTTCTTTTAATGTCAATCGACACCTCAGACTGTTCTTTGATAAGCCTCTTACAGAGCACTTGATATCTTAAGCCTTTTGAGAATTATCGGAGATTTAAAAAATTGACTCGCACGTGAATGATAAGTATACACAGGAATGATATAACACTCCACCTGAATGACATTTTTCCCAACGGAATGAAAAAAATAAACACAGGAATGATATCTATACACTAAAATGAGAAAAATGCTAAGAAGTGCCAAAAAATCAGCCAAGTTCAATAATTAACCGAAAATTTTTTTCGAATGGCCATGTTCAATCTAGCATATCGAGTATTTCTTTCAAAAGTGCCACTTTTACTAAATTATAAGGACAATTTATGGTACTTCTACTCGAGATAACAAGCTCTTTCAATTTAAAAACGAAAAAATTGTCCCACAAATTTAATAGGTAAAATTTTAGAATTTCCATTTGAGTTACCGCAATACAAAGCCTATAGAAATAAGCAATACAGTAGAAAAGAACTAAGGACATTTTTGTTGGAAATTAAAAAAAGCTCGTTATTTCGATTTGAAATACATAACATAAAAATTATGTACCCAAAATATATATTTCATAAAAGTGAAATTTTATTAATAATATTAATACAAGCTGTGCCTGAGCTACCATCAAAGCTTAACCGTCGAGCCTGACGGACGCTAGTAATTTAAAGAGTTACCCTTAAATACTAAGCTTGAGTTGGTAGTCTAGCTTTATTTATTTAATAGATGGCGGGAACGCGCATCTCTATCCGAATTACAGTTAAAAGTACAAGTTGGTAAAGCTTATGTAATTTGAAAAAAAACAGTTGAAGTTAATTTGTATGTAATTTTTTCACTAAGTTGTTCAAAGCTCTGCTCGCACGCGACAAGCAAATTGTTCTATCTATATTTGTACGATGGAAATTTTACAGAAATTCGGGGATTTTACGAGTAGTTAAAGATAGGCTGGAAAGTAATTGAACGACACAGGCTATCATACCAATAATGCGAAGAATAAACTTATGTCCGCTATTTCCTGCCGCTTTGGAAGTGGTGTTTTTTTTACAAATAGCGAAATAGCTCGAGGAACTGAAAGGAGATTTTGTTTGGAAACTGTTGATGTAAACTCCTAAAGTGAACGGACAAGTGTCAGCGCTTAAGTCGTTCTTATTCACGACAATTAGTCTAATAGTTAGTCGTCTTTATTGTAAGTACCTATATTATTTTATAGCAAGTTCAGTCCCCTACTAAATAAGTATAATTTTTAAACCGGGACAATTTGCTTAGTGGCCGGGACGCCGGGACACCATGCTTTAAACAGGGACATGTCCCGGCGTTCCGGGACGTATGGCAACCCTACCATAGAGCCGTGACAAAAGCGAGTTGAGATAAAAAAAGGAAATTTACCAATTTAAGAACAGCATTGTATGTCCGTAACAACAAAATCAACAACGCGTACAAATAAAAATATTTTTAACTTATAAAAAATATAACTCAACAGTCACTTATTATTTTTATAATATTTACCCAATTTAAGAACAGTTAACAACAAAATCAATAACGCGTACAAATAAAAAATATATCAAACAACTACTAACTAGTACCTACTACTAGTTATCACTTATTTACCATGTTTAAATAAAGTAACATTTGAAGGCTGGGGGAGCAAGGGTATTGACGTTGGTGGAAGGCGATTAACAAATCTCCGTTTCACCGACGACATAGTCTTCTTCTCGTCCTCACCTGCGGAGCTCGGCATCATGCTAGAAGACCTGAGCAGGGCAATCCTTGAGGTAGGATTAATGATGAACATGTCAAAGACCAAGCTCATGAAGTCATGACTAACTCCTCGAAAACAACAGAGTGGTAGTAGATGGTGAAGCAATGTTATGTGTCGATGAGTCGAGATATATACCTGGGCCTGGGAAAATGCCTGGAGGAGCTATTGGTCTATGAATGATCAGATGAAGGGTGACCTTCCCATATCTTTAAAAAAGAAACTCTTGGACATATGCATTCTTCTCATCATGACCTACGGAGCACAGACTTGGTCTTTGACAAAAGTTAAGAAATCCACCCTCAAGGTTTGCCAGCGAGCCATGGAGCGAAGTATTCTTGGCGTGAAGTTAACTGATCGCATCAGATGTACGGTACTACGCTCCAAGACCCGAATAGCCGACGCAGCAGAAACAGCCGCCAAACTGAAATGGGACTGGGCTGGACATGTTTGCCGTATGCCCGATGAGTTGTGGGCTAAAACAGTAACCAAGTGGGTACCACATAATAGAACACGGGACTGCGGCAAACCTCAGCGGCGATGCCGAGACGACCTGGATGCTTTTAGTAGGAACTGGTGGGAGATGGGGCAAGACAGAAATACGTGGAAGGAGAGGAGGGAGGCCTTTGCCCAGCAGTGGGACACTCTAGGCTCATATAAATAAATATAAAAACATTTGAAAAAAAAAGAATGGTACTATACACATCACTGAAGTGTTTTTCGAAAAATAGTTATGATTAATAATTACCTACTTGGAGTAATTTTGTCAAAATTTGCCAAATACAGGTGTTTACCAGTTTACCGAGAAACACCCAATGGATGTCAATGCCTATTTTTTAACCACAAATTCAGGGGTCTAGCTTTACCCATCATAAAACGACATGAGGTTTGATGGCTTGTAGAAAAATATGATACAGCCGGAATCTTATTTTGTCGGACTTGGCGGGGGCATGGCAGTGCCCCCAAATAAAACTAAACACAAAAGTGAAGCTACTTTTGATATCATTCCGGTGTTATTTTCATTCTGGTGGGTATTAAAGCCATTTTACTACACCGAAATCACCGGAATGAAATTGGTGGAATGATAAACCGAGGTGAAATAAAATTATAAAAAAATAACTAAATCCCACATTCTTTAACTATCGCGACATTTAAACTCACAAGTACAAAATACACGATCTGTAAATATTTGAAAAATAACAAATATGAAACAAAAAACATATAGCAAACTCCGGAATGATATTTTTTTTGTCCCCGTTAATCGAAATGACATGACTCGCGTGTGTAGCGGATCTATTCAGCATCACGTCGACATCTTCTTGCGGTGAGATCCACTGCACAACTGACTCCTCAAAGTGCTCAGGAGACGGGGGGTGTACGAAGTCAAACTTAGCCAATAAACGTCGATGAAATTTGTCCGCGGTAATCAGGATTATTTTGCCGGACAAATTTCTTTACGCATAATAAGGGGGTTTATTAAAGAGTTAGTAAGGAAGTAATATTTTAAAGGGTTCTTTATTGATATGGTATTATAATGAACTAAAAACTAATTTGATATCTGGTACAGTTTTCGAGTTATGCGGCATTAAACACGAATAACTGGGTCCCGGACAACCCACCTGAATGAAAAAATGGGCCTTTATTATTTTTTTTCAATTATTAAATTATTTAATATTTTAATATTAGTTATTGCCCGAGGTCGATAGCTAATAGATGTTTCCAAAAAAAAATAGTATATGACTATTTTGACTTTGTGCACCAGCGTTTTCAGTCTTGCCATCAAATTTTAGTGCTTGGGATATTCACCCTAGTGCATTTTTTATAAAGTACCCACCCCTCAAACGTAACACCATCAAGTGTTATAAATTGAAAGAGATATCCTATACACTGTACTACAGAAAAAGCGACCTTCCGATAAACCGTACCTACCCATATCGTTTAGCTAGTTCTAACTTTATAGCAACCTTACTTCTAGTATTACGAAGGTAGATTCTGTAGCTACACTTTACACTGTATTTCGGTTTTATTTTATTCTTCAACGCAATGATTACAGAACATTAAACTTTCTAAAACAGAGCCAACAATGAAACCTTTTAATAAATCATGATGTAAAAAGTGGAAGCGTTCTTTTGTCTCCAGACTTGCCCGCTCGGGATTCACCGCCGCCGAGAGCAGTCATTTGGAAAACGGCTCTGCCTGACGTCGCACTGAACGTTTTTCCAACTGCCACAAACTTAACTTCATGATTTACCAAAGCATATTACAACGTGGCTTGAGACCGGTTTATATATGTAACATGTGTGTCGCTTCATACCGGTATAAAGGTGATTTTTAGGGTTCTATACCCCTAGAGTGCCGAAGGGACCCTATTACTGAGCTTATACCTGTTGTTCGGCCTTCAATCCAACCTTTTAAAAACTGGGTTATAAACATAACAGGCGGTAAAGAAATTGACACGATATATAAGTATATAGTAAAAACAGAATAGAAATATATATTTTCATAGACACGCACATACACAGGACACAATACAATTATCCAAAAAAACAAAAGTGCCAGAAAATAAAATAACAATTATGCATTATTTCAAAGCTTATCTTGTTTGTCTGCCTCAGGGATCTATTTAAACCCGTAAAAGACAGCTTAAATTCACGCAACATATTTATATATATTTATAACCGTTAAAATTGAAAAAATGGCTAAGTATAAGTCAGTGGCACTTAAGGAACAAATTCTATTTTATTTGAAACTGTCATTAGTACTCATTGAAGTGAAACACCTAAAATCAATTTAATCCGCCTTAAAGGAAACGAAACATTTTAATTAAAAATATTGGACAAAATTGTGTAATAAATAGAAGGTGCCTTTGAAACCCTTTGGTTTGAGTGAGACTTGCTCTATTCTGTTTTTTTTTAATCTTAAAATTTTATAAATAAATAGAATATCCGAAAAATAAATAGCTAATAAATAGATAGGTGACAGAAAACAAACGACAGGGTCTACTATACGTAGGTACATAGGCAAAAAAACGGGAAGCGTGCGTCCAATAGTGGGACACCAACAGGCTAAAAAAAGAGCAATACTTACCGCCGTCGTGACATTTCAATATTAGAATTGAATCAATTTATCCTACAATATTGAGTTATTGACCTCGGTGTCTCGTCTGACCCTGTCGTGACTTCGGACATGCCGTTCGGTCGGTGTCAAAGTTTCAACAACAATATTGCGGGATTAATCTGAGTTAACACGGATCGCTATCTTGTCTTTACAAATTTCTGTTGACTACGGGTTTAGTAATACTATTTAAGTATTTATGCCATTTAACGAATAAGCAAAAAATTCGGAAAAATTAAAAGGTAGGTAGACCTACCTTCTTATTAATTAAGTTCCTGGTTCAACAAATTCGTATGATGCGTTCTATTATAGTTATATAGGTAGTTTTTTTAATAGTTTATTTATTTAATTGTTTTCATAAAGTGGAGATACATTTCAAGTCGTACAAGACCAACATCTAAACAAACACACAAAAAAATAACTTAAGACTAAGCTTAAGCCTAGTCAAAAAGTCCCCCACGAGTCGTCCCTGGCGCAAAAGTGCCCATCACACTAGCCGCGTTACCACGCTGAATGGCGACGGACAACCTTTGCACCAGATACGAACCCGCGCAGGCGTCAGCCGTCCTCTGACTAATCCGACGTCCCACCTCCCTTACAAAGGCAATAGCCTCAGACCCCCAGCACCCAGGAGACTCGACCGCGATGGGTACAAAATAATACCTAGTACCCAAGGCCCCATATTTGTCCCGTTTTTTAGCGGCAGCAAAATCCGCAGCAGCACCAGCTGTCCGCACTGTCCGACTGAGATGTGAGGCGGCGAAAGTACTGACGCACGTGGCATCCCAGAGTAAGCACTTGCCTTTCTGCCACGGCACCAAAGTCAAACCATCCGGCCTTTTGCCGTCGGAACGACAAAGTCCTGGAGGCTCCAGTACACAGGGGATGTTGGCCGATACCAAAGCCCTTCGCACGATGTCATTTAGGGCGTGGTGACGAGGAAACCTTCCCGAGCAACGACAACAACTCAACGCGTGATGGCCATTTGCCTCCACCATGGAGCCACAGATACACAAACAACAACACACTATGACAACAACAACAACACTATGAGGTACACAAACATCGCAGTCCAGGCGGCGAGCAACTGCCACCCGCAATGAGTTGTTGTCCAGGAGTGTTCCCAGGTGAGGAGCAGGCAAAGCCTGCAACCACGCTCCAGCTTCGACACATGGCACCGACTTTAGTCTGGCCAAATCAACCCCCGTGGCCGCACTCATAAGCCGTGCCAGCGCGTCCTTCAACCCCACATCCTCCCAAACACGCTGTACTGGTGGGGCGTCGGGCAGCTGTGCGGTTGGGTAACGAGCGGTCCACCTAGCAAGGGCATCCTCCACAAATGGAATGGTAACCCTGTCTCCATTATAATTTAAAATTTTAGAGACTAGGCCACCCACTCCGTGTGCCGACGCTAGAAAGGCCGGCAAACCAACATCCCCCGCACACCGCAAACCAAGGCCACCATGACGTATTGGCAAAGACGCTTGTATCCATTGGTCTTCCGACATAGAAACATTTAAAATAGTCTCTGCCGTATCCCTTAACGCAGCATCAAACAAGGACACGTCAACCGGACACAACCATGTAGGAGCGGTGATTTGATAAAATTGAACATATCATTTTGATATTTAACTCAATTCATTAACTCAGAAATATACGTAAGCCAAAACTTACTTTGCCCGCTATTAAAATGATTTTGCTATTGTTCTTTTTTAATTTCCGTTAAATACGACAGATTGCTCCGTACGTTAAATAGGAACTGCCTGGTCGCTTTTTATCGAAATCGAAAAATTTTAGTATTTTATACAATCGAGTACCGTATTTAGGCCACGAAGCGTGCTTAGATTGAAAAACTTAATTATGTTTTTATCTATGTCGATAAACTTAGTCGATTTTTAATTAATCACTAGCACTGGTACATTTTTGCCCCCGTCCATCTGGAGTATGATTTCATGTATCATCACGGTGCAAAAGAAAAATCTATATTGGCATGGTGGGCTCCCGAACTATGAATTATAGCATAGACAACAAAAAAGTCTAGGTCATGGTCACGTGGTAACGTATGGGATGTGAAGTGGATATGCAAATTCGTCAAATTAGCGGTTCCATTAGGAGATGATACGAGTATCAAGCTTTAACATACGTTCGTGTAGTGTTTTCAATTCATGAATAAAACCAGTTCTCCCATTGTAATGTTCTTTTATTTGAAATCTATAATAAATTGCATTTTTTACAAAACTAGTTTTAAGCACTAATTAGCGTTTACGTCCTCTAACATTCCCCTCTTACAACCTTCTACTTCACTCACTCGTTATTTCCGCTCTCAAACACTCCCGCTCACTCGCACTCATATCACTCAGTCTCTACATTCTTGTAATGCCGCAATTAAGAAAGATGGGAAAATAACCAATACATTAGAATTCATAATTCTGCTGAAGCCTAAAGTTTCATCCTCAGATTATTGGATGAAACGGAAAGTCTCACGGGAGGGACCCGTTGGAAGGGACTTTTGTTCTCGGTTTATTGTGCTCTGCTTGTGAAGTTCCGCAATATTTTATTACTTACATAAGTAAGATGAATAATCTTTTTCGATTTGTGTATCGATTACGGAAAAGGAAACTTTACAAGCCCAATTTAACAAAAATCTTAAAGAAATATTGCAAGGTTTTGTTTTTCCTACGAATTGTTAACACAGTTAAACGTATTTTTATGTAGATATATTTGATTCTTTATGTAGATGAATTGAAGGCATTCATAAATTACCTTCTTGTCCATTTAACGTCGACTGGGTACGTAATAGTAACTAAATACCAACTATTAACGCAATAATATGAGAGATATTGATATTTCATATTTCACTATTTACCTCTTCATCATAATAATGATCATTCATGAAAAATAATCAACAGATAACAGTTCTTATAAATCTGTGTGTTTGAAACGGAACAGCCAACGAAACGTCTAAGTAGAGGCATTTTTCAATCAGATGTCTTTAAGCTGGAGATAAACGGCCCGTAAAAACCACGGGCCAGGCCGCGCCGCGCCGAGCCTCACGTCCGGCGCGGCCTGGGGTCTGGCCCGCGAACCGGATACACGGCGCGTAGACATGGCGCGCCGCAGGCCGGGCCGCGCCGAGGGACGGATGTCAGGACGGACGCCAGGCCACGACGCGCGCCGGGCGTTTGCATTGACGGGCGTGCAGAACACTTCATCGCATTGCAAGTGTTGTTACTGCACTTACTAATGCCACTTAAGTAAAACCGGCCAAAAGCATATCGGGCCATGCTCAGTGTAGGGTTCTATAGTTACCCGTCCGTGACAACACAATAGGCGAACTTAAAAAGGGTTTCAATAGATACCATGTTTATAAAAAAAAGGAATATGCCCTTTTAGCTGAGAAGATATGTTTTTTTACAAACAAAATAGGATATAATATCATTACGTAAGAAACTTTGATGAATAGTGAGCATTTTAGTGAATTTATTTTTTATCTGTTGAAATTGAATGAATGTCCATATCCAGCAGTCGATAACAAACACTTCTCAATTTGAAAAGTTTGGAAGAGTTAAACACAATAGACAAATTTTACCTAAAAATAAAATTTATATTCTGTTAATAACCTTGATCCAAATTTTATTTCATTGCTGCCTGCTGGGATTTGCTTAAATTTAATTTTGTACCTTACATTATTTTTCAGCAAAAAAAGAAGATTCTTTTATTTCAGCAGTATGGTATGAATTAAGCTTATATTTTTAGCAATATCAATGAAATATTTTACTGTATCTATACATATTTACCTACCTACAGCCTAATGCTGTTTCAAAACATTACCACCTGCCTACCTGCAGTGGCTACACCGCCACCTGTCTAATTACAGTGGCTGTTTACCGTCCATTTATCATTATTGGACGGTAGATCATAATCAAATTGAGCATCCGATGACCTGAGCAATGGCGCGCAGCCTGCCAGCTAGATAAAATAAAGGGTACGTAGGTATAGAAAAAGAAAAAACAACACACAACAGTCCCTTTGACCATTTCCACGGAAGTTCGCATCAAAATGTCACTTGAACACGTACAAATAGGTCTTCAGATGTAATGATGGAAGCCATGAGACATTAAGAAAGTTCCTCAATTTTCAAAGGTTGTATGTATGGTGAATTAGATATTTTTGAAAATGACATTTTGCCAAATAGCCAAATGAACTCGTTTTTTTTTCTTAGAAACAAATGCAGTGTTCTTTTCTTCAAAGTTCCTCCTTACTGATCCAGTAAGTTGGCTTATTCTGTAGGTATTATAACCTAGTCCAAAAGTCTCCACGTACTGCCAAAATAAACGGCAAACAACGCTGCAGATAACAGTTAAGATTACCTTTATGGTGTAAAAGTACTGTCACAAGTAATTGTTCTCGAGAATATGACTAATTTGTATTCAGAAATTGGAGAGATAGTCAGCAGTAACGGCAGTAGCCACAGTAGCGCTTAATTTCTCTTAACCGAATACCTGCTTACAGCAAAAGGGCGTTGCGGCAAGAAATCAATTTTGAATTTCGAGAACATTCCGCCGCTAAATTACGCCTCTACGACAGCCGACCGATGGCTTACGAGCTGCGTTTAGTAGGGCCGACGAGTTTCACTTAGGTTACTTCAAATTAGGTTTAATGAATAAATATACTCAACAGCCATGAAAAGGGATAATTTTCCATTAAAATGTTCTTACAAATTCAGCTCTTTTCATTGATCATGAGTGCATTAAATATGCGTACGAGGCTTTCAAAAGTCAACCTCAACCTTTAGAATGGTGAAATAGTAGTTTATACGACTGTACATTATGAAGGGCATTACAACACAAGTGTTTCATGCCTAATTATGTATATGTACATACACTACTTTATCTACATAATCATAAGTGCTCTAAGATGGGTTCAGCAACCGTAGGGAATAGACCTGCATTGTTACTAGTGCTAGTAAAATATCTATAGACTACAGATATTAAAATAATGCAATAAAATATAAATTGAACTCATACAGAAACAATTTTTTTACGATTTTTCACTCGTAATCAGTAAAAAGCCAACAAACAAATGATAGTTCAGAATTGCGGCGTTTTGAATCAAGAATAGACAATCACTTCAATTGACAGCTGTTCGAAATTTATACTACCTACCGTTTTCAGGAGGTAATGTTAAAATTACAGCGTGCGTAGCCAAGATGCCAGTCGCTCACGCTTATTAACGTATCGTAGCTACCTCTCTATCACTCTTCCGTATTAGTATGACAATGACAGTTGCGTTTCGTTAGCGACTGAGCGTGAGCGATTGGCATCTTGGCTAAGCACCCTGTTCCGTAATATCCTGCTGGTTGGTAATGCTGGTCATTTTCTGTGGTTTCTGAACGCATTTTATAATAATATTATATAAAGTTAAATTTGCTGTACTAAATTATGTGTTCGTACGTTTTTTGCTTTAATATAGTCTTTTATAATTAGTTGATATGTATAATATATAATTTTCGTAATTATATTTGCCAGTCTGAGAATCTTCATTTATAACCAGCTTAACTAAGAAAATAAATGTACCCCACCTGAGAGAAAACAACTAGCAACCAAAATCTCCTAATCGCTTCTCGGTCAGTTCACATTTATGAGCATCGCAACGGATTGCTCTAATAGAGAGTACTCGGGTTTTTACTTTTAACTAGCGCTTTGTTTCTAAATACTAATAACCATATCGCTTCGTTTCTGAACATAATTAGTAATTCCATTCTCCGCGCCTTATAGATGACTGGCTGAACCGCCGGCAAAGCAGTTTAGTTATGTTTTTGAGCCTTTCACCACGCATTGGCAACTAGGTATTTAATACGCCCTCTTTGAGTAAACATGCTCATGCATAAAGCGCGTCATCACCCATTTCCAATATCAGCCTTGTTTACAGTTAGTTTCAGAACAAATAACAAGATTTCATATTTAAGTAGGTACTTACTAAAATCTGTATTTCTCGTTTCATACTAGGAAGACTTCACTGATCACGACGACACCAGCCATTGGTCAAATTAACATTGTTATTTAAAGCCTTTTTCCAAATTGGTGTATTTAGTAATCATTTCTAGTCATTAATTACTAATTTTTCTCTCAAATTGTGAAAGATCCCTTCTGTAACTATAACAAATCCTAGAAATTTAACATTGTGCTAACGCAAAAATATTAAACACAATTGAACGTTAAAAGTATTTAATCCACAGTTGCACTATAACGTAGATGACACTAAATCATTGATGCACTGGAGTCTAACTTATCATTCCAAAACATTTATCAAAACGATATGGTAGAGATTTTTGAATTGACAAGTTACGACAAAGTATGTAATCATGGATACTTATAAATAAATGTATCAAAAAGTGTAAACAAATGGTGAAAAGTATGAGTAATTATGATAAATTTACAAAAACAAGCTGTTATCCTTGAAATGGAAGAACGATATACATGGAAGCTGGTAGGAGATTTTAGGTCTATATTAACTATTATTGTGTGGAAGGTTTGACGTACTTATTGAAGTGAATACCAGGATTCTTTCAGATCATGAAAGTGCAGTTTAATCAACTGTTGGAGATAGAGTAAAACTTCACAAAATTTATTATACTGATTTTATTCGCTTTTGACAAACATTTATCTTTTAAATAAATACTTCGGCCTATTTCTACTTCCCGTCTAGACACTTCGGCTGTTGCCAACGGAATGGCCCACCGACCGTTGGTTCCGTCATTTTATTACCTCTCGATAACCGCGAAGCAACTTGTAGAGGGCGCCACATGATAGTAGTCAACTAACAACCGTACTAATGACTTCTTGGTTGCTGAGAGATTATAAAGTGACTAGAGTTTACTTAATCATAAAGCAT
Organism: Lathronympha strigana; assembly: GCA_949128165.1. NCBI lineage: Eukaryota > Metazoa > Arthropoda > Insecta > Lepidoptera > Tortricidae > Lathronympha > Lathronympha strigana. Next base: position 26,647,425 of record OX421901.1, on the reverse strand, counting down.
AATCAATCTTATAATACTAATATACAGGGTGGAAAGACACGACGATCCTTCTCGCAAAGGGGGGTTAGTTTAAGTGAAGGAGAATCGATTAGTAATGTTTATATTTTTGTTACGAACAATCAGTAAAAATATTAACATTAATTAATGTTCTTCTTAGTGACAACCCTGCTATTACTATGTACTATACCTACATGTAACTGTAATGTGACACTTTATGTTTACAAAAATTTGCTCGACATACCGCAGCACTCGCTCTTCAAACCTTGGTGCAATGTGAACTACACCTCCTCCCCGTTGGTCGTTTTGGCCCGTTTGTGGTACTATGGGCTGATTATTTGCCACGCGATCAAAGGCCCGTAAAATTGACATACGGCTAGTTGGGTGTGGTGGAGGATATCTTTGTCGATAGCGTCGTAACGTCTCGGCGGCATTATAATTACACTCCCCGTATAACATAAGCAAATTTAGGTAATCGCGGGCTCCCAAGGGCATTTTGAAAATAGGTTTTATCACGTAATTTGCAATTTATTTGCGTCACTGTTTTATCACGGGTAAGACTGAGTAAAAATTAATATTTTTCCCAAACAAAATAATACAATAGTGCAAACTACCCACTTACAAAAATCTAACTTAACCATAGAGAAATTGAGACTAAGGGCAGTTACAATAAATAGGTTCATAAAGCCCATAATACACCGCCAGAAGAGCATACTAGGCGGGGTGCGTGGAAGCTAGAAAATGCTGTTGGTTAACCGATTTGTATGGAAATAAATGCAAAAGTAACATGTTTATTTGAATTATAAAAATAAAGGCTTCAGAAGATATTATTTTCAATTCTACGATTCTGCATGTATAACTGCCCTTAGTCTTAATTTATCTATGGTTAGTTAGATTATTGTAAGTGGGTAGTTCACACAATTGTAATATTGACTGGGAAATATTATGGGGTAGAAATGTTGTTTTGGTAAATGTCACTGACCTTTGTGTTATTGTTAAATGTTATTGAACCTAATGAGGGTTGTCACTTGCAGTATTTTGCATCAAAAGTTAACTGCCTATAACTTAAAAACGCTTACGAATATGAGCCTAGTTCCTTTAGAGGAAATACAGTACTAAATCTAAACAATCCCCCTTTTGCGGAAAGGATCGTCGAGCCGTTCCACCCGGTATTTTAATAAGCTAACAGCTCGGCCATCCTGTTTGTAGCGAGTCCCATTGCTACTTGTACACATTGCAAATTCCAGAAAACAGAAATGTCGTAATTGAGTTGAATACAGAAATAACATGCAAAAAAGATAAACAACAATCATGTTTTTTTTTCATATTTAACAAAATATTTTTTTTTATAAACAGAGCATATTAACCTGTCTTTGATTTGATTTGTTCATTGAAAGATAGATTTAAAATTACTAGCACAATAATTACAAAGTTACTTAATAAATAAAATTAATTTAAGATGTAGAATTGATTATACATTATTCTCCCTGATCACTACTAGAACATTAGTTATCAGTATCACTGTCGAGTTCTCGATCGAAATTTAACCAGGGTTGAATTTTATCAATTGCAACCACATTTTCGTATCGGCGGCCTCTTTTTTTTGTTAAAGGGGTATCTCCTATGAGGTAGCGTTCATTAGGAAGTAGTTTTAGTATACGATATGGCCCTTGGTACTTACTAACAAGTTTTTGGGATTTCCCATCATGTGCCACTTGTCTCTCTACACGTACCAAATCACCTTCCTTGTAATTGGTACCGGGTTTTCGTGTTTTGTTGAATCTCAATGCATCCTTCTTTTGTTGCTCCTTTATTTTCTCGTTTGCTTCTGCTCTGACGTTATCTAAATCGTCACTACTTACAACATTTAGCGTGTCGCTTATGACGGAGTTAAGAATTCCTTGCGAGTTACTTGTGATATTGAATCCAAATAGCAGTTCAGATGGAGTTTTGTGAGTAGTCTTATGAGTAGTCGTGTTGAGACCTACCTGTATATCGGCAAGATATTCGTCCCAATTTTTCTCGTCGTCACCATGAGCGGAGGTTGACAGGGCGTTAAGAATTGTCCTATTGAACCTCTCGACCTGTCCATTGGCCCGGGGTGTAGCTACGGCGTTCTCGATGTGTTTGATGCCATAGGAGAAGACGAAGTCCTTGAACGTCTTGCTTGTGAAGCTGGATCCTTTATCTGTAATCAAACGGGACGGGACCCCAAAATAACTTATATGCTCCTTAATGACTTTAATAGTTGTAGCAGACTTTGTGTTCTTGACGGGAGTTATGTTGGCATATTTTGTGAAACCGTCTATTATAACAAGAAGGTAACAGTGTCCCTTCTTACTCTTCACAAAAGGACCTAAATGATCGGCGTGTATCGTATGGAAAGGGATGCTGACCTTTTCTATGGGATGTAGTTCGCCTTCGCGTTTACCTCCAGGCTTTTTGTGGTGTGCACACTCTAAACATGATGCAACATACTTTTTTACGAAGCGTCGCATCTTGGCAAACCAGTAGTGTCTCTGAATTCGCTCAAGCATCTTCTCAAACCCACAATATCTAACATCATCGTGGTTCTTCTGAACTATTTGCCAGCGTACACTCCTAGGAACCAACCATTTTAATTCGTCACCGACTATGCGATAAACCCGATCATTCTTGAGTTTATAGTTACTAAGAAAGTCTACTACTTGTTCGGAGTTTGGATCGCTGAGTGTCTCTTTTATTTTCTTAATCTCTGCGTCAGCGCTTTGGACGGTTGCGATCCAATCCTGATCGATTTCTGTCGTAGTATGTAATACATCGAGGACGTGCGTCTCTTGCGAGTCATCGTCAACAGGATTGCGACTGAGAGCGTCTGCATGTAACATGCGTGCGCCAGGGCGATACTCGATGGAGCAATCATATTCTTGTATCTGCACCCACCATCTGGCCACGCGTGGGATGACATCACGTTTGGTAAGCGTGTATCTGAGAGCATTACAATCCGTGAAGATTTTAAATGGTATACCTACTAGGTACACTCTGAACCGACTCAGTGATGCGACGACAGCGAGGGTTTCCTGCTCGTACGAGTGGAGCTTACGCTCTTCGGGAGTAGTCTTGCGGCTAAAGTATGAAACCGGTTGGTAAATCCCGTTTGTATTAGCTTGAAGTTAGATCCCTGCAACACCCTCTTTGCTGGCATCTGTATGCAGCTGCGTGTCAGCTTTCGGGTCATACAGAGCTAATAGTGGCCTCTGAGTTAGTAGTAGTTTGATGGTTTCAAAAGCTTTTATTTGCGATTCTCCCCATACCCACGAAGAACCCTTCCGTAGTAGGTCTGTCAACGGGGATGCCACAAGGGCATAGCCCTTAATGAAACGTCTGAAAAATCCTGACAGCCCGAGAAACTGTCTTACCTCGTGCTGATTACCCGGTGTGGGAAATTTCGAAACCGCGTCAGTTTTCCTAGATCCGGGGCGAATACCGTCAGCGCTTACCTCGAAGCCCAGGAACTCGACCTGACTTTGAAAGAAGTGGCACTTACTCAGTTTCAGCGTTAAACCTCCCTCCTTGAGTAGTTTGAGGACTTCTTCCAGCCGTTGTAATCCCTCACTGACATTTTTTGACGGGATTAAAATGTCGTCCATATAAACGATGGCATACTTAATTTTAGCTTCTGACAAGATTCTGTTGATTGTTCTCTGAAACACTGAGGGTGCGTTAACTAACCCGAAAGGCATTCTATTACATTCATATTGTCCGTCGGGGGTCACGAAAGCTGTTTTATGGCGTGATTCCTCTGAAATCGGTATCTGGTAATACCCAGACGCCAGGTCCAGGGACGTAAATAACGTGTTTCCTGAGAGCTGATCCAGCTGGTCTTCAACTCTGGGAAGTGGATAATGATCCTTCTTAGTTTTGCGATTCAGGGCCCTATAGTCCACGCACAGCCGTTTCTCCCCGGTTTTTTTTTGGACCAATACTATGGGGCTTGCATATGGCGAGGACGACTCTCTGACAATCCCATTGTCGAGCATATCCTGAACCATATTCCTTACCAGCGACCTTTCAGCATATGACATGCGGTAAGGACGATATACCACCGGTGTTGTATCCTCTAGCTCGATGACCATTTCAGATGCTTTTGTGAAGCCTAGATCATAGAGACCTTTTGAAAAACAATCACCATATTTAGACAGGAGTTGCTGAAGATTCAAACGTTCTTCCTCACTCACCTCTTGACCGCAGTTTACCGTCTCGTCCGCTTCTTTTTCGTTGAATGTTACACTACAGCAGTCGTATGCAGCGTCGTCGATGGGTTTGAACTCAGCACGCGTCAAAAGGCAACATCTGTCCAAAGAGATTACATCAGGCGGTGCATTCAGTACTAGTATTGTGCTGGCACCGGAAGTGATGTCATATTGTCCCGGAAGTAAGAAGTATTCTTTTCCTTTGGCTCCTCTTAGAGTCCCATTAACGACAATGGTGCCTGTTATGATAGATGTAGACTGTACCTGAACTGGTGTCAATACATTGCACGGCAAGTTGACCTGCTTCGTGACCTTCTGATGAATCCTACCATTCGGGGGTTGAAGGAAGAAAACTTTCTTTGGAGTCTTTATTATTGTGATATCCGGCCTTTCTGTAAAGTTGTGGCCAAGTAACTGATAAATAAAACTATATTTAACGGGAATCCGCTAAGGATTGCTTTAATTTAGTTTTATAATAACATAAATAAGACTCGTTGATAGCTATGTCACGGAGTAGACAGAATGAGTAAGTTTGACATTAGATCTGCCAGTAGGCAGACGGTTGAAAAAGGCGAGATATCCGAAATTAAAATAAGTATTCAACACTCCCCTTGGATTCGAGCCTTTTCACAACAAAAAAAAACATAAAAAAAAATGACAGCTCGGTCAAGATAAAACATAAGGAGATTACAAAGATCCAAGCGAACACATTCCAAGTTTGGATCTTAGAGTTTTAAATCTGTCTTTCGACAAAGCTTTAGTAAAAATATCTGCATACTGGTCTTCACTAGTAACATATTTTAAGGCAATAATCTTTTGCTGATATTTTTCCTTGATAAAGTGATATCTCACTTCAATGTGTTTGCATCTTTTATGAAAGTTCACATTTTTGATAACACTAATAGCACTTTGATTGTCTAAGTGAAGACACAGTGTATCTTGTTTAAATTCGCCAATATCACTGAGCAGCTGTTTGATCCACATTGCTTCTTTAGTGGCTGCACAGGCGGCCATAAATTCAGCCTCAGTAGTCGAGAGTGCCACTGTTTGTTGTCTTTGACTGGACCAAGTAATCGCTGCTTCGCTATTTGTGAACACGTAACCAGTCACTGAGCGACGCGAGTCCGGATCATTGGCATAGTCAGCATCACTATACCCAGACACAACTGAGGGTTGTCCGCTTTTCGTATAACATAGGCCATATTCTTTTGTGTCTTTCAAGTATTTGAAAATTCTTTTCACAGCATTCCAATGCGTTTGATTGTAACAATTAAGAAATCGACTCACCAAATTGACAGCAAACATTATATCTGGTCGACTCACAACTGCCAGGTGCATGAGAGATCCCACTGCTTCTCTATAAGGCAGGTTCCTCTCTGGCTCCCCTTCTCCTTTTTGTATCTTCATGTGTGGGTCGACAGGAACACTGTTCGGATTAGCATCATTCATATTAAACCTATTTAACATTTGTTGTATGTATTTAGTCTGGTGAATAAATATACGGTCACAAAATCTTTCAATTTGCATCCCAACAAAGTTGCTAGGTTTCTCCATAACTTTAATTTCAAACACTTTATTCAATTCCTGGGTTATGGTTTTCAAAGCAGACTCGTCAGTCGAAAATAATAGCCCATCATCAACATACAGACATAGATAGCATTTCTTGTTGTTGACTTGACCGACATAGACACATTGGTCAGCTTTACTGTTGACAAAGCCAAACTTTTTCAACACTGAATCAAATTTACTATTCCAACACCTAGGTGCCTGCTTTAAACCATATAATGACTTGTTAAGTTTACATACCATGTTTTCTCCATGAGGAAGTCCTTCTGGTGGGGTCATATATATGGTCTCTTCGAGCTCACCATATAGGAATGCTGTCTTGACATCTAGTTGGACCATCTTGAGATTTTGTTGAATGGCCACAGAGAGTAATAACCGAATTGAATCATACCTTACAGTCGGTGCGAAGGTGTCTTGATAGTCAATACCTGCTGTCTGTGCGAATCCTTTGGCACACAGACGAGACATAACGCTGACCGGTTGGCTCTTCTTTTATTCGAAACACCCATTTGCATCCTATCACTTTGGCATTTGTGGGTTTTTCAACCAATGTCCAGGTGTTATTTTTATCATGAGCATCTAATTCCTCATTTATAGATTTCCTCCACTTTTCTTCATCATTTGAGCTTATAGCTTGTTTGTATGTCAAAGGAATATTCGTAGAGGGTTCTTCGGGATGACACAAGTGAGAATTCTCTTCAGGGTTGTCTATATTAACACCAGGTTTCTTTCTAGGTCTCAGCTCCATCTCCATCCTTTCAGCAGACATATCCAAAGTGGTTTCAGGAACATAGTCACTGTCTGAATTGTACTTATTTTCACATACCGTATCATCCGTATCATATGAGCTGTCTGAACCTGTCTCATCTGCTGTGTAAGTATCATCTTCATCAGGTTCCTTCTGGACATCAATATTATCTGCCAGGTCATTTGAAGACATTTCCATAGGAACGTAGTCTCTCTTCACTGTGGATTCTAAGAAAGTAGCATCTCTACTTTTTATCACCCTCCTGGTCTGTGGTATTATAAACCGGTACCCCTTGGTATGATCGCAATATCCAATGAAGATCATCTTCTGTGCTTTAGGATCCCATTTCTTACGTTTCTCTTTAGGCAAGTGGACCATGGCTTCACATCCAAATATGCGCATGTGTTTCACACTTGGCTTTTGTCCAGACCATATTTCTTCAGGGGTTTTGAATGATAAGGACTTGGTCGGAGAGCGGTTGATAACATATGCCGCAGTGTGTACTGCATCTGCCCAAAAGTGTTTTGGTAAATTGGCATTCTGTAACATACATTTTGCTCGTTCTACAAGGCTTCTATTCATTCTCTCAGATAATCCGTTGCTTTCAGGACTATACGGTGTGGTTGTTTGATGTATGATGCCTGCGCCCTTAAGGTAGTTAGAGAAACTATTGTTTACATACTCAGATCCCCCGTCGGTACGAATAACCTTGATCTTTGTGTTCAGCTGATTCTCAACTTCATTTCTAAATTCTTTAAATCTTTCCAGAGCATCTGACTTGTTTCGAAGAAAGTACACATACACTTTCTTTGAATAGTCATCAATAAATGTAATGAAATACTTTGCTCCACCGAGCGACTGAGTTTCCATAGGACCACATAAGTCTGAGTGGACTATTTCAAGTAAACTTTTAGCTCTGGAGCCATCGCCTTTAAAGGGAAGTCTGGTCTGTTTGCCTTCTTTGCACGTTATGCATATCAGATTTTCTGTTTCTTCTGAGAAAATTATATGATCAGTGTTTTCTTTCATTTTCTTTAGACTCTGAAAGTTAAGATGTCCCATTCTCTGGTGCCACAGAAAGGTATCCTCTTCATCTACATCAGTTACGCATGCATGGCCTTTTCCAGGTATATCCAGCTGATACATATTATTGACATGAGTGCCTGTTGCTACTATCTTGCCAACTTTGTTTTTAATAGTACAGCCTTCATTGTTAAAATATACTTCGCCACCATTTCTTGCAATCTGACTGACTGACAGGAGATTATAACCCAGATCGGGGACATATTCCACATTAGCAAACAGTACCTTGTTTTCTTTACCTTTATCATCATACGTGTCTAAAGTTACTTGCCCCAAGCTTTGCACATTTAATACTTCTTTGTTAGCAACCCTAATGTTCTTTTTCGTTGCAAGGGTTGTTTCAGTTAAGCCTAGAAATGTAGGCAGTGCAAAACTCTTAGTGTAAAAGTGCGAAGAAGTGTAAGCAAAATTGACTTTGAAAAAATCTGTGACTAAAATGAGTAATACTACTCTAGTAACACCGCTAGTTTAATCACATAGTCTTCGACTGCATATAGGTCAATTACTTCTTTTATACCTTGAACTTCCACGCTGCTTGATACTATGCCCAGGGGCGTGACCTGGTGATTTCCTATGGCGTTCAACACGGGAAGCTCCTTGGATGTGTCAACCTCTAGGTTCAACTGTTTGGCTGTACTTATCTTTATCAGCGAGCACTCGGCTCCAAGATCGACATAGCTTTTAATCAACGACCCATTGAGTTCAATATCCATTTTAAACTTATTATTTGTGTCGTTTACGAGTACCGCCGCTACCTGTTTTTCCTTCCGCTCCTTGCCTCGCGTCTCCTCTTTTACTTTTGCATCATTCGTCTCGCGCAATCGCTTATAACAATGCACCGCCAGATGGTTCATCTTCTCGCAGTACGTACATTTCACGGCAGGCTTTTTACATTGACTGGCACGGTGGCCGGTCTCGCTACAATTAAAGCATAGTGTGTCGTTATTAGCGCTGTCTTTCGATGTGTTGGGACGAGCTAATCTGTTCCTTTGATCATAACGACGCGACTTTTGAGGCTAATCTTGAATATCTTTATCTTTACTCGGCCCCACTTTCACAGTTCTAAAATACTTGTAACTGTATTTCATCTGTGTGAGGTGTGCAATAAAGAGTATTGTATTGTATTATATACTTTAGGACCTGTTCGGGTTCTGAAAATTGCGCCGCTTGGGCACCTACCTTCACCGCACGATCTTCCACACCGTATAGAATACAATCAACGGCTTGTCTCCCGTATATTTTGCATCTGTTAAGTAGAGTTATTTTCGCATAGAAGTATTGTTCCAGTGACTCACCATATCGAGCTCTTTTTGACAGCATTTCCGTAAGCATTTCGGCATAATCTTCGCGACAGGGAAACGATTCAATAAGTTTCCTCTTCCATTCAGGCCATGTAAATAAAACACTTGATAGGCCTTGGTACCACGTCTTTGCAACGCCTGTGAGTTTTGGGAGGGCATAATGAATAATATTTAAAACGGGTCACTCACGTAATTTAGTCGATTTTCGCTCGACATGTTTCGTTCTTTACGAAGAACGTCATCAGGAGCGACCACCCGCGACAGAGGCAAGTCGTACACTGCGGGCTAATGCCCTATCTGCTCTGGTACTTGCAGCTGGCGGTGGTAGCGGCGCGGGGGGCGACACGGCGCACGGTCTACCCTCGTTCTCATTATCGCTTTCGCGAACCGGGTTGCAAACAACACTCACTACGTCACTCGCTAAGGGCACGTTCACACAGTCCACTGACGCGGTACCCAAAACCGTTTTCCAACTGGGGGGCACTGACCAACCACAATCACGGTTGAAGTTCGGATGACGACTTATTTCAATAGCCTCCCGTATTTTCCGCTGAACAACGAATTTTTCTCTAGCCAACACGGTTACCCCTGAACCGACCTGAATCGTTCTGGGTCATAGTGATATGATGAACGGTCGCGTTGATGTATGCCGCCGGCGTTATACCTTCCCGAATTACCGTTGTTATGGTAGTAATTGTCACCTGTTGTCCGGTATACTTCTAGGTCGCCGTGGTGAGGTGAACGGATCTGCGGCTTCTATGATACCTTACGTAATCATGTTGCTCTTCATCACGACTTTCCGATCTAAGCGCCTTTGAATTGTCGTAATATGTTGAATGGTGCCGTGATCCTGATCGCACTCTGCCGTTGTCGTTGTAGTCTGCGCCCTGTGACCTGGGCTCTCGTGGGCTGTCATATCGTGAACCCCGGCCCTGTGACCTGGGCGCTCTTGGGCTGTAGTACCGTAGACCCTGGCCCTGTGACCTGGGCACTCCTGGGCCGTGGTATTGTGAGCCCTGGCCCTGTGACCTGGGCGCTTGTGGACTATCGTGGCATGAACCCTGGCCCTGTGACCTGGGCACTCCTGGGCCGTGGTATTGTGAGTCCTGTCCTGGCCCTGTGACCTGGGCGCTCGTGGACTATCGTGGCATGAACCCTGGCCCTGTGACCTGGGCACTCCTGGGCCGTGGTATTGTGAGTCCTGGCCCTGTGACCTGGGCGCTCGTGGACTATCGTGGCTGAACCCTGGCCTTTTGACCTAGGCGCTCGTGGGCTGCTGTGGCGCGAACTCTGGCTGTGTAATCCGGGCGATCCCGGATCAAATGCGTGATAGGAGTTTATTTCTCCTAATCTCGAATCTCCTTGTTCGTCCATATCTGGAACTTAGAGTAACAGGGTTATAGACTCTTATATCGACTCTACATATCGACTCTACATATCGACTCTACATATCGACTCTACATATCGACTCTACATATCGACTCTACATATCGACTCTACATATCGACTCTACATATCGACTCTACATATCGACTCTACATATCGACTCTACATATCGACTCTACATATCGACTCTACATATCGACTCTACATATCGACTCTACATATCGACTCTACATATCGACTCTACATATCGACTCTACATATCGACTCTACATATCGACTCTACATATCGACTCTACATATCGACTCTACATATCGACTCTACATATCGACTCTACATATCGACTCTACATATCGACTCTACATATCGACTCTACATATCGACTCTACATATCGACTCTACATATCGACTCTACATATCGACTCTACATATCGGACTCTACATATCGGACTCTACATATCGGACTCTACATATCGACTCTACATATCGACTCTACATATCGACTCTACATATCGACTCTACATATCGACTCTACATATCGACTCTACATATCGACTCTACATATCGACTCTACATATCGACTCTACATATCGTCTCTACATATCGACTCTACATATCGACTCTACATATCTACTCTACATATCGACTCTACATATCGACTCTACATATCGACTCTACATATCGACTCTACATATCGACTCTACATATCGACTCTACATATCGACCCTACATATCGACTCTAATAATCGAGTGTGATTAACCATATTAACCTCCGGACTTACTCCGTTACGGAAAATATAGTTTATGTAGTAAAAACAACTAGCTAAACCGAATACCGTCACACGTGTCTATAGAATAGATATCCGGGGAGTAAAATTATTAAAAAACTACATAGGCGTTTTTTCACACGCGGTTTGAGTAGACGCTTTTACGTTTAAATTTATTTTAATATTTGGAATGTACCTAAATTAGTGTGAGTAAATTTGCAATAACGTGTTGTTACTTTTTATGTTCATGTCGATGTCCATTTTATATAAATAAAACTTTAAAATATCATTACTTATTTTTATTTTTAATAGGCACTGTGGCAGAATATTATCATTAAACAAAACGGCACGGTTTGAGTAGACACTTTTACCGCTAATGTTTAAATTTATAATGTGTTATTTGTTATGTTCATGTCCATATCGATTAAGTATCGACTTAATATATTCGAATATATAATTTATTGTTTTTTTTAATAGGCGTACTGGCATAACTGGCAGAATGTCATCATGAACCATAGTAATGAAACTGTTATAATGGCTAAAAACTATGTTGCTGTGTCACACATTTATGTGGAATAAAATTAAAAAAATAGTACTTCCCGGCCTAGGCCTTCAATTTTGTATGAAATTTCATTACGTGTCTCTCCAGTTGCCCCGCCTGAAACGTGGTACTTTGAAGCCTATTATAACGAACGTTATAACAACATTTCATTGCATGTTTGAGAAAAATATAGTTTCTGTAGTAAAAACAGCTAACTAAACCGAATACCGTCACATCACACGTGTCTATATCCGGGGAGTTGCCCAGAAATAAACAAGTGTGATTAACCATATTAACCTCCGGACTGACTCCGTTACGGAATAGTACATTACATACCAAGGCCGAGGTTTGTATACTATTTTCCTGTCCGACGGAGCCGGCAGGCGGCAATTTAGTTTTGCGTAAAGTGGCGCTTACCGGCCGGAGGACTGAAAAATATAGTTTATGTATCTAGTAAAAACAGCTAGCTAAACCGAATACCGTCACACGTGTCTATATCCGGGGAGTTGCCCAGAAATAAACAAGTGTGATTAACCATATTAACCTCCGGACTGACTCCGTTACGGAAAATATAGTTTATGTAGTAAAAAAAACTAGCTAAACCGAATAGATATAATATGCACTTCAAAAGTACTTACGTTAGTGCGGCGTGGCTAAAAAAAAATCTTTATTGATTTCTCTTATCCCTTCTTCTGAAAGTTGTTGGAGATAGAGTAAAACTTCACAAAATTTATTATACTGATTTTATTCGCTTTTGACAAACATTTATCTTTTAAATAAATACTTCGGCCTATTTCTACTACGCGTCTAGACACTTCGGCTGTTGCCAACGGAATGGCCCACCGACCGTTGGTTCCGTCATTTTATTACCTCTCGATAACCGCGAAGCAACTTGTAGAGGGCGCCACATGATAGTAGTCAACTAACAACCGTACTAATGACTTCTTGGTTGCTGAGAGATTATAAAGTGACTAGAGTTTACTTAATCATAAAGCATAATCAATCTTATAATACTACTATATTTTAATAAGCTAACACAACTATAAAAGATCATGAATATACCTACCATGAAATTAAAGAACTACCAGGACTAGAGTTTGTAAAATGCTAAATGAATCCGAAGTACAAAAGGTAATACTACAAAATAAACGTAACATCTCATGGCCTAAATACCAGTTTTCTTGAGTTTTTATACCGCTTTACTTAAGGTGAGTGCGAGAACCAAATCTATTTTTGATTTTTTTATTTCTTTAACCCTTAAATTGGCAAGAGTAAAGATTTATAAAAACTAGCAATAGTAACTAGTATCATGCCATTATTTATTACCTTCGAAGGGTCTTCAGAAAATATCTAGCATAATTGGTTTTTTGGAAAATCTATGTACACCACAATGTATGTTGCCAATTCTTTTACAAAAAAGTTACATTATTGCATGTAGGTACACGCTGGTTACCGCTGCCAAGACGGCAGTAAAATATTATTTTCATATTAATGTAAATTATTATGAGAAAACATTATTTAGTGTAAAAATTTTGAAAGCTAATTAGTTTTTTAGTTTCATCGGCGAAGAAATAAAGGGGCATATTGCATTTGATGCAATAAACATTCGACCTTTCGGGTCTTCAATGATGTTGGACAAAATGTAATACGCATGTCAGCTAAGTCCACGCTACCCAATACGTTTATTGTGCAACTTCACTTTCTGGGGCCATACAACATAAACTCTGGTTTTAGTATCCTTTGAATACATTTTCATGATTTCCATATGGTGGAAATCCACACTAAACGTCGGTAACCACAGTGTACATTGCCAACATATCGATGATTTGCTCGTGTTTTGAATGTAACCTTTTTACGTGTAATTTTTTATTGAAAATATGTTTATATAGTACTATATTTTCGTTTTATTGAATGTGTTCAATACACAATCAATCACACCAAATCTTGGCTTTAATTCCCGTAATAAATGTATTTTCTGATTCGAATGTAATTTAGTCGTTAAGTTGGCAACGTACACGGCGGTTACTGTTGTTGAATGTAAGTACTTCTTTACAAAGTAGGTAACGGTAACCGTGGTACATTGCAATTTACCCGTGAATATTGCTTTTATTATGACTTATACACACAAAACAACCAAGTATTTGTACAGTTTACTATTTTCTTAAAACATACAAAAACATATTTAGCATAACTTGCATACAAATAACTTTTATATTTTTATTAGAACTTACTTGAGGTACCGCTAAGTGCCCCCGCGTAGAACATATTTCTGTCTGTGACATTAATTTGAGTTTTTCGCCATGTCCCTTATTTTTTATACTATTCATAACAAAACTCTTTATTAGTTTCTGGCAATCAAAGTGTAAGAAAATAGATATATTGATGACAGGGTTTTTTATTAACTAATGTGAACTCTGTGATGTACTCCTAATGTTATTACGTTATTAGAAGCGCATAGTAATACTCGTCGCCGCGGTAATACTTATTTTAACATTTATTTTATTTTAATGTGTTTTTTTGTTATTTAAATCAAGTAATTGATTTCAGGTGAAAATTCATTTGACAATTTAATGCCAACTATAATATTTACCAAACCGTTAGCTTCGCAACGAGCAGCTGTCATTTAAAGTTGCCAAAGTAATGTTGAGATCTTTCGCCGACGGAAGTACCTAAGCAGGGGTCCGGTGATCGGAATAACAGACGGATTTAGCACTGACATTTTCCGGCTTCTATTTGGCCATGGCAGACAAATATAGGATACACCGACTTCGCGGAATTACGTATTATAACATTTTACATTTAAAATAACTAATGTTGATATTAATAGTAATTTTAAACTAAATTTCAACATTCCCTTCATAGGTAGTATTTGTAAATGATATTTAAAAAAAAAAACACAAATAAACAGAGAAATGCGGCCGCCCTTTTATTTCACCTCGGTGACAAGTGTGACAATTGTCTGCATCATTGTAATGTTATTAATGTTGCAGGCGTCGATGGGCTACGGGTTTTGCTTACTTTGTGAGGGTTGTATGCTTTTATGCCATGAACATGTCATTAATAAATAGAAACAATATTATGATCACAAAAAACGAATACATTTGTGAAACGAATATTCTTGACAATTGCTACAAGAAACACAGGAAGATTCTCATGTGAAAAACCACCAAAAATTCTTCAAAACATAACTAGTTCTCGTCTCGTGACATTTGTCATAAAATCTTCACCACTACATTTCTTAATTATGGGCAATACACAATGATTTTCGTAATAAATCAATGTGCTGGTAAACAAGCAAACAGCTCGCTAGATGGTAAGCGGTTTCCATAGCCAATGGACGCCAGAAACGCCAGTAATTCAGTCATTTTAGGAATTGCCATATTTGTCAGCGTGATGAAACAGGGTGGCGTCAAAGCTCCAGGTGACTATAGAATTGTACACGAACAAGAAACCTATCATATGCGCCTTAATCTACGCCTTAAATTATTGACCGAGCGAGTGAAGCGATAAAAACGTTTCTGTTTTAGCTTGGGCAAAAATGCTTTCGTGTGTCGGGCTGTCCGTCTGTCCATTTATTTTCCTCTACATGTCGCATTTATTAACCAATTCTTGTGAAAATTTGTAAGCATGTTCGTTAATTACATTTTCTTTTCGATTTAGTTTTTAAGATTTTTTAAAATGGCGGGAATACGCACAAAGGTCCAAAGCGCCATAGACTCCAACGATGCTTAGGACCTTTGTGCCAATGCCAGTAACACCTCGCGAGGTGTACAGTTTATAGAGAAGCTAGTCTTTAATATGTATGTTTAATTCTTATGGGATTTCCTAGTCCCATCCCCAAAAGGTAATTCTATAACAAAAGCAGTACACGACCTGAAACAAAAGCGAAGTCCGCAAACTTGTCGGCCAAGGTGTCGATCGGAAAACCACGCTTCCACACTAATTGATTTGGGTCTGAGCTGCGCAAATATCGGTAGCCTTTTCAATGTGGAACAAGTCATAAGATAGAGGGCTCAATTCGATCATAGTCAAATAACTTATCTGCTGTGATCATATCTGAAACTATACAAATAGTCATTTATGACAAAGATGATACTTTAAGAATTGCTCTTTTAGTATACGAGTGTGACAACAATAAATTATCTACGTCTATATAAAAGACTATAAAGTAAACCCAAAAATACCCTTAAATTCACCACAGATAATTAATACAGCGCAAAGAATCCATCAGACTGAGTAGAAAAGTGCGATGCAAGATACATTAAAACTTGCGTGAGTGCACAAAATCCACATAAATAACTGCGGGTATGCTACTGGTTGTTCTAACAGCACCCGTCAAACCGTGACGCACATAACAGTACTCATGAATCAACACCATTTAACCTTGCAATCTTCAAATCTCAGTCGAGATTCCGACCGAGATTGAAAGAATAGAGATTCTCTAACGTCGAGATTGAATCTCGAAAAATCGATCGAGATCTCGCGATTTCGAGGTCTCGCGTATTTCAGCATAATACAGTAAGTTACAAGCTACCTACCTTTCCAGGCCCTTAAGGCATTGTACCTAGAATGCTGGCTGCATTTCCTCGTTGGATCGCAATGCTGATACACTGTGCGAGGAAGCCACCAGATCTTCGGTCACCAGTTACTTCAACTAAAAACTATAATATCTAAGAAGTCCCCCGCGGTTTCAGGCCAAAGATGGTGTACCGGTACCATGAATTGCAATCTCTAGCGACTGCGCGATTCGATAGTGTTTGCACACTCGACTAATTACTCAAAACTCAACTACTAACTTAACAAACTAAAACGCTCCGAGAGAAAACTGATAGCTCTCTGGACTCGGAAGGACATCGTTTTTTATCTGCACTGGGGCCCCAGGGCCCAAGGGTGTCTACACTAACTTAATGTCACAAGGTTGCTCCGCAGCTCCCACAGCCCAGCTTAAAGTTCTCGATATATGGGAAGATGTGTCGACGTATGTTGCGTCCCAGACCAGCACCCGTCCTGTCCTATCTTCCACGGGGCCATGTTCATACAGTCCGGCAAGAGAACAAAAGTAGCATATTTTTCCTACGAAGGAGGGAGTGCAGTGGAGGGGAGGAAAAATAGAAACGCCGACAAACTAACACTAGACATTTTGCGCGTACTCAACCACAAGTACACGGATTAAATACAGTTGTACTATTCTAAATTTAATGCCATTCCTTTATTAGACCAGAATAATTGAAACTTATTTATCTTCAAACGGCTTTTCTTATGTTTCACATCAAAACTTTTCTCTGAACCAATTTTAAAAATTAGTTTTTTATTTGAAAGTGGATAGTTCCAGGTTGGCCCAATTTTTTTTTTTCACAATCCATTCCTGATTGAGGGAACTCCTCAAATTTTAACGGCACGTGATAGCGATTTGAGGGTTTTCTTAACTTACTTGAGTATTTTTTACGGAAACCCTTCATTTTGGTGGAAAGGTCCTGATGTTGGATACCAGCGATGGCATAGTGGTACTGCTCGACAATTACAAAATCTGAAAGACACATGCGTGGTGAGTTGGTGTTTTCTCAAGAAACTCGAGTATTTATTTAAGAAAACTATCAATTTTGTACAGTAGACCTGATGATGACGACCAGGGATGGCATAGTGGAACTTCTTGGTAATTTCTATGTAATCCGATTTGAGACTATTTTATTTTTAAGGAAATATGTTCAAGGTTAATAGCCCCATCAGACTAGAATTCTATTCTGAAGTTAGAATTCAAGAATAATTTAGAGAACTTCTCAAATTAGAACGGCACTTGCATAGTGATTTGAGGGTTTTTGAATACTTATTTTTTTATGGAAACCAAAAATTTGGTAGTGTGAACCTGATGTTGATGACAAGGGATGGCACTGCTCGATAATTTCCAGCTCTATCATCTGATTTGAGACATTCATAATAATATAACTCAAACTGAAATGTTTACCGGGAAGGCAATTTTTATAGATTCTTGAAACCTTTCAACTGTCGGGACTATTTACGTTAGCCTAAAAGTGTCCTAAAATCTCCATTTATTTTCAAATTTTTAATTGCGCTACCCCATACAAAATCTGTGGAAAATGGAAATAGAAAACAAATCAGGGAAACTTTGTTTGCTCCTACTAGAATTGAAAGAGCTTGCTATTTCTAAATAAAAAACACATAAAAATTCCCAATTAAGCGAAATATTATTACAACAAAAAATAAAAACGCCCATTCGCTGCTACCTACCTACCTACCTCCCCCATTGTTTCAGTTCTAAACGTTGAATTTAGCCTTAGATACCTAGCTAAATTGTTAAATGCACGTGAAGGATTTAATATCTGTACAAATCGCACAGGGAACTTCATCGACACTCGAGACATATATTATTGGCGATATAACTAATAAACCCATGTTGAGATCTAATGAATCCATCATTGCCACAGCTGAGCAATCAAAGCTTTGAAGCATCGTAGTACTTATGGTAACTTATGTATATTACTTGGCTATAGGCAACTTCGATGAACGAGACTAGGAAATACTAGGATCAATTTACAGTTAACATATTAGAAATAATAATTATTAAAACAAAACACACACACGTTACATTAATAAATCGTGGCAAAAATACTAGTAATATAATAATCATTTATTCATAAAAAGTAATAAAAATAACAAAATAAATAGGTAACAATAATTCACATCTCGGCAATACGAATATGGCATAGTAATAATAATGGTCAGTAAATGAAGTTTAGCTGGTGTTGGGAATGGCTGCTCCGTCGTCCAACCCCAGCAGTTTCGCTGCAGGTTTGAATTTGTGACGTGTGCCTCGTATGCACATGCTGGTGGCTCGAATTATAGCAGTGCATATTCTTGTTCTAAGCCAACCTAGTATCGTGCTCAGCGATTTATTCCAGCGGTCTGCGAGGGCTTCGCCTATGTGTTTGACGAAGGAGTTCATCTGTGGTGCGAATACGCCATCGACGGAAGTCACGAGAGGGGTGAAGGTAGCATGTTTCGCTTCGCATGCAGCAGAGTATTTTCTTTGTTTTTCAGTCTCAGCAGATTTAAGTACAGAAGTGACATCACGTGAAATGTAAGAGGGAGCGTCAGTGTCTACGACACGGATATCAAACAACGCCTCCCTCTGAGCATTCCATACGCCACGGCAAGATAAGTCACCGCGTAATCCAAGGTCTCCTTCTGTGATTATAGGTTCTATTGTGACGTTGTTCCATGCTTGCTGACATAGTTCACCAAATATATTTCGTATTTCGTTGTGCTAGTAATATACTAGTAATAAAATTATCAAGACATCGATAAGAAAAACCGTTATCGAAATAGCTCTTAATATAACGACATCTTGGTATATTCTCAAGTTATTAAATAAAAATAGTGACAAAGTGTTTTAAAGAGTTTTAAAGATGTTATAATATTGTCAGTCTACGAACAAAATATGACACACTTTGGAATAAATAGTAGCTACTACTTAGGTTCACTTATGACACACACCGCTTTCTCTAACCCCGCGTAATTAACGGCAGACTACTAACCGGCCTACAATTTGGACTGACGGACGTTTTTGTGGCAATCGCAAATGTAGCTTCGATACGGATTTAGGGTATTTCATCACAAATACGCAAGCGTACCTAAATATGTTAATGTACATAGGTACTTACTTCGAATTCAGTGACAACGGATATGATATGAACATGATCACAACGCAATTTAAAAACAGTGCATTATCTGTCTAATAAGCTGGCTCGGGGATTTTCTCTCTCGTTACGTTTTTAGTTAAAGAGATACAGCGAAATAAAGTTTCTGGTTTTAAGATTTTCTTTATTTTACGAGGAATAAAGTTTTATATAGCGAGTGAAGCGAGTGAGTTCTCGAAATCTCATTGGATAATCCGTCGTTTGTATGTACATATGTATTAGAGATAGGCCGACTAGTCGGGAACGTCGACTATTCGGCACCTTGTATAGTCGGCAAAAATTACCAAATATTCGGCACTTAACTGCCTACAGGAAAATATAGGACATAAGGAGAAATTATTTTTTCCCCTCACTAGCTCGGAAAGCGCTGTTTTGTCCTTTATAACTAGCGTGGAAAACGCATTTTATCCACATGTGGGGCAAAGTAATCTAATTGCTATCACTTACCACCAGTCCAGTATAAGTGAGTCCTATATGCCCATAGTAAATATGCGCAATCGGAGGTCACACCTTAAATTGGTCATGTGATCATGTCTTATCCCGCACTTGGTAAGCTGTTGGCAATATCTAAGTACCAGGAGCGTACATCCTCTATGACACAAATTTTGAAATTGATTTTTGATGGTTTCTACAAGATACCTAACTTACATGTGGATACGATTTATAATCGTATTTAGTCTGTATTTTCCTCGCAATAGTGAGGGGAAAAATGTTGTATTACACTCGGCGGCAAAGTTTGTTCAACTCTCGGGCTTATATTGAGACCCGAGCAAGCGAATGATTTCAAAATTGAGCCACGAGCGTAGCGAGTGGTTCAATAACTGGAATCTTGAGCTTTACGAGGGTCTCAAGAAACTTCAACTTCAACTTTGCGCCTTTGTATAATAAATAACTATTTTTTTAATTAATATTATCATCTGTTTGCGCGATTGAAATTAAACTCTCCAATGTATGTTTGTTTGTCGATAACCCGAGTATCGTTGGTCGGATGGTCGCGAGGAAATTGGTAGATGAGATAAATTACCTATAATTTTTAAGTTCAAATATGTGTCAAATCGGTTAAGGGGTTGCCGAGATATAGGGGTGGCGAGTTCAAGTTCGGGGCGGATCACTAAATTTGCAGATGGAAATGCATTTGGCGAAAGACAGAAACTAATCTTCAAGAGAATGACACGATGTCCCGATCCTCAGCATTATATAAATAAAATAAATAAACAAGTTATATCGGGTGATTAAATTTACAGTCATAATACAAAATATTTAAATTACTATGTTAGTACTTAAACTAAGATGCTGGGAGGTCCAGTACATAATTAGGGCACTGTCCCATCTCCCAGCCTCAACGGCCAGGAGACTGTGGTGACTGCGGCATTCACTTGAGCATTCAGGGAACGACTGATGATGATGATTAGTTTGTTCCCGTTGAGTTTAAAACCAGACGGAGTAGTAGTAATTGACAGAGTGCCACATGGGTATGGTATGGTATAAGTAGTTTCATACACATTGTATGGACTGACGTCTATCTGACATAGTTAATTGGACGTTACGTACACCCGCGTTCAAAAGTGCATGGACAAATTATGAATTAAATCATTCATAAACTGCCCATGCAATTTTGAACGCGTGTGTACATGTGACAATATAAGTATAAAATTTATGTACAGTCAAGTGCAAAAAAATGGTTCGACATAATCGATTCATAAATATGGTACTACGCTCTTGTTACACCAGCATAAGGTGCCATGGGACATATTTTTGAGTAAGATGTGCACCACCATATTTTTACACTTGACTGTACAAAAAATTGCAGACTTTTTTGTATAGGAAATGACAGACGTCGCCAGTCCGGTTGATTAAAAAGTCAAAGGTTTTTCCTCGCAAATATGTATTTTGTATTTCTATTTGGCGGTAATTGCCATATTATCCTCGGCAACCCCTCCACCAATTTGGCTCATATTCAAACTAAAAATTCTATTTATCTAATTACGTAAGCTGACAAATTTCACGACGATTCGATCAGCGATACTCGAGTTATCGTCTAACAAACATACAAACTTACATAAAAAATACATACATACATACAAAAAACTAATTCTACCTACAAGTCTCTTGCATCGCTCGCTCGTTCATTTAGCTCTAAAGATAATGATGTTACACACCTAAAACAGATACGAGCATACTTATAGGTATAGACTGCTAAAATATAACCCTTCCTTAGTCGGGTAAAAATGAGTTCGCGTGGTGGCTGATCAAATTCTCCTTAAACAAATACGACGCGTATTTATTCAATGTTACGCGTTATTTCTGAAGCAAAGGAAAAAGGAAAAAAGTGCTTTCTTATGAAATTATAGCTTACCATATTCGTATGCCGCGGATGCTATTCAAAATTATTATTTATAGAGCAATTACTTTAGGAAAGCCGTACGAGCGGAACGAAGGCATTATTATGTAATAACGAAACACGTGCCTACATGTATATTTAGAGCAGGGTGGTACTAAACTATGGGCTTTTAATAAATTAACACACAAAACATACTCGTTCCAAACATGAACAAAGGTTAAGATTCTGAGTATAAAGGTAAAGATACTTAAATCAAATGAGTACAAAATAAAGTACGTACTGCATAAGTTTCCCAGTTATTGACTCAAATACCACCACACCACCACCACGTGTCCAGAACATAAATACAATACCTGATAATTATTATGAAGTGTAATTTTTTAATTTTTCATGTAAAGTAGAACACACGTCATATAGAGTAGGAGTAGATTTATCCGAGCAGGTCCCGAGTGTACGGCGCGGTAATCGAGTCTCGAATACGTAATGACCCGGATTTTTAGGCCGACCGGCGTCGCTCACCGTAATCGCGTGCAAACGACGATTCTTTAACTAGGATTATTATGCATGTCATGTGTTCCTGACTTTTATTTAATTATGTTAATACTTAAAGAATATACCGCCAACGCACGTATCCACGAGTTCTCGCAAATTAATAATTTATTTCCGAATAAATTTAATTTAATTTTCGCTAAAGCTACCTTACCGGCCATCGAAATTCTTTTAAAAAAGTATTGGAGCCACTACAGAATAAAATTTCCGAGTGCCACTTTAAAATTTACGCGATATTAGGCAAATTAGAGTTGGCAAACACAAAGAGCCAGAAAAACAACGGCAAAGATGACGACAATACCACACAACCGCAACACAAAGCGAATATGCCGAAGGTGGACGAACTGGGTCCGAAGCCAGCACGAAGAACCCGAACAGCAGGTACGTCACCAGCAGCGACCGTGACAGCAACAGCGCGCGCCGCGCGTGCTATCGCGATAAACATACACGCGCAAGGTCCCTGCCCCTCGGAAGTCTCTCTCACACGCGGGACCCCCGAACGCTGCGCTGCACCCATCACCATCACACCTGCGAGCAAGGCTAGTTCTGCACCCCCGCGAAACCCGTTGCCAAATACCCCCGAGCCCGAGTATTTGCCGCCGAAGAATAACGATACCGGCGATGACGCGCTGACGCCGTGTGTGGCTTGAAATCCAAGGTTCACACCGAACAACGTGTTATGACGCCCTTTGAACTTTCATAAATTGACGTTGGAACATGGATAGAAACGCGACAATGACAAAAACGCAACAACAAAAAAAGAAGAATAAAACAGTAGTAAGGACTCTAACAATAATAATATTATAGGGGCCTGAGACCACGACTGGAAATATAATAAGCTTCCTAAAAGAAAAGGAAGGTTCAGAAGACTACTTTGTAAAAAGCAGACCATTTAAAAAGACAGGCATGCCTCATTCTTAATCGGCTTCCCAGAAAACGTCTGGAATACGTTTAACTCGCCTACTGCGTGGCCCCGCGTGTGCGATTCACTGAGTGGTTTCTTAACCGACCCCGTGGCGCGCAGGAGGTGCGGGGCACCCACTGATGCATATTTTCCGACTAGGGGCCACCGACCAACCCCCATCGCGATTAAAATTCGGGTGACGACTTATCTCGATAGCCTCCCGTACTTTCCTCGGAATGAAAAACTTTTCCCTCGCCAACACGTTTACCTTATCGAATGTGATATAGTGAGAACCCGAATCCATCGCATGATCCGTCGCGGCAGAACCCCGAGTATCCCGATTTTTTATGCTACGTATATGCTCACAAATCCTTGTGGAAATGTTACGGCCAGTCTCTCCTATATAATTTTTCCCACAGGAGCAGGGGATCATATAGATACCAGGGGTACTTAACGGCTCCTTATCCTTTGGGGAGCGCACCAACTGTCGGAGCTGCATATTAGGGCGGAAAATCGTCTTGATACAATATCTACGGCGTAACAAGTGTCCGATTTTATCCGTCACGCCCTTAAGGTAAGGCAAGTACACAGGCAACCTCTCTACTCCAGCCGGCCGAGGACGCGCCGACGCACTGGCAACCCGATTACATTGCCTCCAGTTATACCCGTTGCGCTCCAAGACACCTTTCACGTGAACCAGTTCCCGATCCACGTACCGTAAAACTACACAACTATAGTGCAGGGCCCCAACTGTGGTCCAGCGAACATGTCAAACAAACCTAACCCGATGACGACTAATAGCAATATCTAGTTTATTATTTGAATATTATTCCGTTCATTGATGTCCGTACTGCCTTGTGCAGTACATGATTAACAGGTGGCGCTCTTATTCAACTTAGTTTATCGCCGCTAAGAAATACCGGTCGAAACGTGCTTTTGTGAAGTCCGTAAACTTTTATCCAAAAATATAGGTTAATGTGAAGTCTGCTACTCAGATTTGGATTCATATGGAAGGTAATGATTCTTGCATTCAAATAAAGATTCATTTGCTGTAGAAATGTACTGATTAAAGAAGATAATATTTTTTTATCGTTCTCTTACCCTCAGGTCTCAACTATAGTCCTAAAGTTTTTTTGGACCATAACTAAAACCTAACTTATTTTGTTGTTGGAAATGATGTCAAGGGACAAATTAATGAGAAGAAAAGTTGGGGGGCGGGCATACAAGTGTTATAGTGAATGGCAAATGGAATTTTGCCTTGAAGATATCACAAATAAAACCCTAACTCAACGCGAAGCTGCCAAAAAATATAAAATTCCTAGAAGCTCGATGATTTTGAAGTTGAAAGCTATTCGAATCAACAAAGTTCGAGAACCGGGGCGTCCGCGTATTTTTTCAGATGCCGAAGAAGCGGCATTTATCCGACATGAAACTAAAATGTGTAACTACAAACGTAAACTTACCAAGAAAATGGTCGATTCCTCATCAGAAAGCAATGACGACGTTGAAATTCAGTATGCTTCAGACTCGTCCATGGATCTCTCGAACGAGTTCGCAGATGAACCTGCAGCTGATGTTCCAAATACAGCTGCTAGTACGCTAAATCTTAAGAAGTTTGTTCCCAAGCAAGACGAGTATGTTATAGGATGTTATACGAAGGTGATAAGTGGCCGGGACAAGTTAAAATAGTCGATAGTGATGGGGCGCATGTTAACTGTTTGACACGTTGTGGACTATCTTGGAAATGGCCTGATAAGCAGGACTGTATATTCTATCCAATGCACAAGATTATCTCCGCAATTAAGACCCCGACAAAACTAGGCACGAAGCGGGCATTGTTCCGTTTACCGGAACTTGACTCTATTTGGGGAAAACCAAAAAAATAAATCTATGTTCCTCAATACCTACTAATTCCTAGTTGATTTTTAGTGAGATTTAATTATAATTAAGTACGTTGTGTATTTTTATTTTTTATTTTAGGTTTGTTAAACAATTTAAGAGAATTTGCTTAAATTTAAGGAAACAAGAAAATGACTGTGACTTTTGTGATACATAATTTAATTAATAAATACCTAATCATCTTGATGTGTTTTTCTGATGTATCTAATCCACGATGTTAAAATAAATATCCCAATTATAGTCCTAATGTACCATAATACACGTTTTCAGTACGAATAATAATCTGGTTCATAGTTGGCCACATACCATACAACAATGGTCCAATTTTTATAAAATAAAATAAAAATACAATGATCATGTTTTTTATTCTTATTCATATACATTCATTTAAAATGTCTTACTTTATCAAAAAACATTAACAGGACTTTTATATGTCATTTTATGCACGAGAGGGGCAATCTCAAACTTGAAATCCAAATAATCCGGACTATAGTTGTGTAGTTTTACGGTACTGAGGATCACACAAACTTAAGGCTCGGTTAATCAACGTCCTAGGCACAGAAAACAAGTGACTCGGGTGATGGTGTGAATCCGCCCTAAGGTACCTGTCCGTATGCGTTGGTTTACGATACACTGTTGTAAGCAGTCGCCCACAAGGTCTACGCATAACCAAAACGTCCAGAAACGGCAGCATCATGAATGGACACGGACTGTTCCGAAACATGTCGAGCTATTTTCGACTTTATTGACGTGAGTAACCCGCTATGAGAATTTTAATATGTCTGATACTCACGGGAGTTTTCTAATTAAAATTACTATGAGTTACTTGAGTAATAAAAATGTAGGCACTATCTTTGTTTTGTTAGACATAAGCAAAGACGATTAAATCAGTAACGAAATTACCTCTCATTATTCAGATCACGTCGCAGGGACACTTCCTTTTCATCTTAAGTGTCATCACCTGGCATTTAAGAGCTCCTCATTCTTTGACAGTTAAAAAAATAACTGTTTAATATTAAGATTAAAAAAAACAAATAACGTTTACCTAAGTTTTTTCGCGATGTCTAAAAATCATATGATATTCTCTAAGTGCTAACAGTATTGGCCCACTTTATAATTGGCTCAGGATACTTATTCTAGCATAGCATCAAGTTATTGGCAAAATAAAAACACAAAAAGGCAACGTGATTTATTTATATCTCCTAAAACATCCGCCCAGCCCGACAGTAAGTACGTTCGACAGAGCCTAACGCAACTAGAAACAAAAAATAATCGATGACGATGAACTTTGCATTGCGAACCATTGTCATCAACATCATACAGAAGCTATAAAATATTATCTTATCTTATCTAAGCAAAGTGTAAGTGTTACATACTCCATAATAAGTATAGTTTATTTGTCAACTATCAGCCACATAGTTACATTATGCATTATACTCATTGCAGCCCGCTTGGCTCAAATACTTTCATTAAATTAAAATCTTCATTATTTTAAAAAGTAATCGTAATGTAAGTTTCCGTGATTCTTGTGTAAAAATCAAGTGAAATTTCCACCGAAAAGGCGATTCATAATATTATGTGAAATTTATCGAAACAAAGCTAGTCGTAATGATGGTGGAAAAAAACCGGCCAAGTACGAGTGGGACTCGCCCACCGAGGGTTCCGCGCAAATGATGCTCCCCATACCGATACAGGCGCGGAACTCTCAGTGCGCAGCAATTATACGGTATTCGGATTTTTTTCTGTTCTTGATGTGCTACAAGCGCTCTCCACATTTCGTGATTCTAGGTCAACGAAAAGTACCTTATACATTTTCATTCCCTTTGCAAATGTATGGGAAATGCGACAATAACTAAGGCACGTATCCTTTGATTGCATTGACGTAGAGGTATGGATTTTGACAATGTGTATGTTGTTTTAATTTTAACTTGCCACCTCTACGCCTTCCGAAGATAAAGGGTCTTGGAGGACAGACGGCCCATCAAAGTAATCCCATAGGGGCTGCGTTTTTCCTTTTTGAGGTACGGGACACTAAAAAGTACGTTTGTTGCGTAATTTCCTTTTTCTACTCGTCGATTTTAATCTGTGTTAAGATTTCATAGACTAACCTATCACGTTTCTTTTTTTCATCATCATCATCATCATTTCAGCCTGTAAGCGTCCACTGCTGAACATAGGCCTCTCCAATCGAACTCCAGCGCGACCGGTCTACAGCCACCTGCATCCAACGAGACCCAGCGATCCTCACCAGGTCGTCGGTCCATTGTGTAGGTGGCCGTCCCACACTGCGCTTGCTAGTACGTGGTCTCCATTCAAGGACTTTTTTGCCCCATCGGCCATCCGATCTTCGCGCTATGTGGCCGGCCCATTGCCACTTCAGCTTGCTAATCCTACGGGCTATGTCAGCGACTTTGGTTCTTCTACGGATCTTCTCATTTCTGACTCGATCTCGTAGAGAAATACCTCTCGTAGAGTTTCTTTTTTTAACGTTGGATAGTCTGTCACTTCCAACTCAACTGAAATATTTTGTCATTTTGAAACGAGTTTGACAACTGAAATAATTATTGAACTGCTGACACTGAAATTGTTTTTTAAAACGTTTTAGTCAAATGAAAATCGAAAATAGAACTTCGTATCTTAATAAAAATGCAAAATGGCCATCGATGGCGTTTCGGGACACCGGTGCGGCATTTATCAAAAATCTACCCCTATTTAAGAGTCTTAAGTAGAACTTTTTGATACTATATAGCAGCAACTAACAAGAATCCTGTTAGTTTTTTAGCATATTACGGACGACAGATAATTTAAATCCAAATGGAATGTATGCACTATTTTTTTGTATTTGTTTTTCGATTTTTAATAATGTACAGTCAGCTGCAGAGTTGAGTGACCCCCTGCAATAACTCTGACCGTACCTAAGTCTGAGAACTTTTTCGCGATTTCTGCTCGATAAGGTAAATAGCTTTGAAGCTTTCTGATAATCAAAATGATATGAAACCGGTACGTAAGTTATACATAATATGTTTTAAATAAGTCGTCTAAAGAATGAATGGAACACTTTTTTCCACTTTAATATATATTTTTCGAATAAATGTACACTAAGCTAGCGCAATTTAAAAAAAAAATTCAAGTATGTATATACAATATATTTCAAGAAAATAAGGATGCAAAAATAACCTTCATTTTATGCCTAATTAACGTGTATAAAAAATCAAGTTACAATATTGTATAAATCAATCACCTCGCAAAACAAGCTCTGTGAGAGTTTTTGGATACTAAATAATTGACCGAGCGAGCGAAGCGAGCGAAGCGTCTCTGCTTCAGCTTGGACAAAAATGCTTTTAGGTGTCGGTCCATTTGTTCTCCTCTACAGGTCGCATTTATCAACCAATTCTTGAACAATTTTGTAAACGAGTTCGTTAGTTACATAAATTTTTTTTGTCGATTCAGTTTTTGGAAATTTTAAAAATGGCGGGAATTGGCACAAAGGTCCTAAGCGCCATAGAAATCAAAGGCGCTTAGGACCTTTGCGCCAATACCAGTACCATTGAGAGTTCGTTGTGATAATGAAACGGTAAAAGAAGTAATTCTTATTTTTATTGACCGAGCGAGCAAAGCGAGCGAAGCCTCTCTGCTTCAGCTTGGAGAAAAATGCTTTTAGGTGTCTGTCCATTTGTTCTCCTCTACAGGTCGCATAAATCAACCAATTCTTGTAAAATTTTGAAAACGAGTTCGTTAATTACATAAAATTTTTTTGTTGATTCAGGTTTTGGAAATTTTATAAATGGCGGGAATTGGTACGAAGGTCTTAAGCGCCTTTGGAGTCTATGGCGCTTAGGACCATTGCACGTTCTTTGTGATAATTATAATATATAAAAATTATAATTATAATTATAATTTTTACATATTTCCAAATCTTTCAATCGATTTGAAGCATTGTTATTTTACAATTTTAAAGCACGAATCAAATCATTCATTAAATGTAATAAATATTTTGATTCATGTTTTTGTGTTTTTTAAGTAGTCACACTACTATATATAAATTATAAATTGAAAGATATGTCATATACTAAAGAAAAATGATCGGGTAGCCCAGTGGTTAGGGCGTCTGCCGCGAAAGCAGGAGGTCGCTGGTTCGATCCCAGCCCTGCTCACCGGGGACCTTGGTCACTTTTTCTTTAGTATATGACATCTCATTGTTATTTTGTTTCCTCCAAACTCCAAAGTAGTTTTGTTTCATTTTACTTCAAATCTAATGATGGAATCCATGAGACGGTAAGAAAGATCCTTATACTCAAACTAATTCAAACTTTAACTTTGACCGGGAAGTTGTTTTTTTTTTCATAAAGATTTTATTTATTTAAATTTATAAATAAATTATTTTTTAATGCCTACCTACCAAATCGTTTTGAGGATTCTTAAAGAGTAACTTACATGTTTGTCTGGTAAATATATACCTAATCGCTAAATATGACATGTGACATGCTTTTATGGCTCTTGATTTGACCTAGCATAAGCGAAGGTCTACGTTTCAGCTTAGTCAAAATGCTTTCATATCTCCGGCCGTTCTCCTCTACAGGTCGTTTTTATCTACGAATTCTCGTGAAAGTTGAGCGATCAGATTTTATAGCTTTGTATGATCTTTTTGTCATTTAGTTCTTTGAAAAATATTAGAATTGATGGAAATTGGCACAAAGAGATTAAGCGCCGCACAGGCCTATGGGGCTTAAGAGCAGATGGTCGCGAGGTCTACAGCTCACAGAGCCACTAGTAATATATATATATTTAACATGTTTTTTAATACCAATACTTTTTACTATCTTTTTTCATACTGGTACAAACTTTATTTTACTATCTTATCAATTGCTAAATATGCGTTATGTCAGTATTAACGATTTTCACTTTAATAAGTATACCGGACTCTTAAACTTGCTGGTTTACCCAGGGCATAAACTAAAAAAAACTGCTGTGTCGCTGCACTTTGTGATTGGGTAATGCGTTGCCTATCACAAACAGTTTTGCAACTGACATCGGCGAAAAATTTTTTTGTTTTCAAAGCTGAAAAATAAAATAAAATATTTGGTTTTCATTTAATATATTACTCGTGTATAATGTTATTGCATTGGAATTACGTATTTTAATTAAGTCGTAGAAAACTTATTCAATACAATAGTGTTGGGATCAAGCTTTTCAATCTCGGACCTACTCAATATCGGTACTCGACTGACAAACTTTCTATTATAATAAACTACTATTATGCAACCGTAATTATATAACATAAGGGTTCTTAAAATTCAAGAATCACCGTTCCAAAGTGAGACGTAGTCGAGTTTTGGAATAATAGACCCGAGAACTTTAAGAAACAATTATGAGCTCTGCCACAGCAAAACTAACGAAAAAAGCGAAATCAGGAATGCAAACTATAGAAATTAAAAAAATCAACAATGTCATTATACGAGGGCTGCTCTGAAAGGTTCTCACTGATCCGTCTGTTCTACTAATTCTATTAACTAATTAGTGTTAAGATATTTTTTTTGACTTAAGCTTAAGGTTTCCTTTTATACGATTTTTACCAAGACCTGTTTTGTATGGAGTTTTCAACTTCTTGCATAATTTGAGATTTTTTTAAACAGATAAACTAATTTGGTATATGAATGAAAGAAATTTGAACTTAAATTTTTCCAAGTATAGTTAGTGCTTTAGTTCTGCTTTTTTAATTTACCAACCTACGTATTAATATCGCCCGTAACAAATATAATATGTAATTCATAGAAGAATTAAATACCTACATGGAAGTAGTTAAGTACATACTAGTTTTATAGTGGCCGATGTTTTACGATATTATTTCACTTTATTAACGTAAAATGTAGAATAAACCATATCATACGGCTTATTAATCGTTATTCTTTCTCTGTGTGATGACTTATTAACATAAAAGTTAATATTTAAAATTATTTTGTGTTAAAATCTCATACATTTCATAATTATCGGCGTTTCTAATCGCATACTAAAGTTTTCATCCGATATTCATCCTTATTCATGACTGCTAGGTAATGAAAGAAAAAGTCATATTTCACATTCGTTAAAAGTTTTACGTTAAGGCTTATGCAAATCTCAACATTACTGGCTGTATTTTTAGGGTTCCGTTTTTCCATTTTTTATAACTTTTTACAGTGAGATGTTTTTGATTTTTAAATAAATTGTAAAAAAAATCCCTCCCTTATCTCCCAAGTTTACAAAGGTAGAAATCTGATGTTTTACACAACGTTATCATTAAGTATCATAAATATTATGGGAAAAATATAATACTCTATCTATAGGTACTACTTTTTTATAAAAAAACTTTTTTTTACTAAATTACAAATTTAACAGACTTAGAAGACTTTTTTTTCTTAACATTTATATGATATTATGCTGTAAGTATCGTCTTTAACGTAATGTAAAAAAAAACTGTTTATACGTAAACAGTTTATTTTTTACTTTACGTTA
This sequence comes from Lathronympha strigana, assembly GCA_949128165.1. Classification (NCBI taxonomy): domain Eukaryota; kingdom Metazoa; phylum Arthropoda; class Insecta; order Lepidoptera; family Tortricidae; genus Lathronympha; species Lathronympha strigana. The sequence continues at coordinate 26,615,909 of OX421901.1, read as the reverse complement.
AATTTATTAGGTACGCCTAATAAAAAAAGAAGGAACAATACACAAACTCGCATACTAACTCTATGCCATGCAAACGAGTGACCCAATCTGTCGATAAATGGAACTGACGTCAAATTTCTACTTCTAGGTGCAGTTGCAACTCAAAGCTTGTACGGAATCCTCGTTGCGCGAGTACGACTCGCACTTGGCTGGTTTTATAATTATTTAAACTGATGGCACCAAGTCTTAACCCATTAGTGGGTAACGGCAAGATATTTGCCGTCATACAACCCAGATATTTAATTTTTTTCTCAATGTATGTGATGTTAGTTTATATAAATTTTAGTTCGCATTGAAGAATATACTCGTACAAATCTTCAAAAAAAAAAGGCGAGCCCATAAAAGTTATTAAACCTCTTATAAAATGTTAATTATTTGCCCAGATCTTAGACATTTTGATAATATCTACATTTGAACAAAAATATCTTTAAAAAAATTTTGGACGTGGCTTTCTTGATAATTTGAATTCTTATATTTTAATCGCCAAATTAGTGCTTTTAAACATTGGAATATCTAGCTTTCAAAAAAAATTAAACTTTCCTACAAACTTTCAGTCACAGTATGAAAATGGGTACTTTATGGCTATCAGTGACCGGCAATAGCAAAAATATTGCCGTCTTGTACGAGTAACTTGGAAATGACAAACAAAATAAACTTTTTTTAGCTGGATATTCATTAAAAAAATTACATAAATCGTACGTGCTTTCAAATTTTCAAATTTTTGCTCAGAAAAAAATAATGGTTAAAGGATTAATATGTACTCTTACAACAGTTTTATAAAATATATACATATTTGTTTTACTCGAGTAACTTGAGAAGAAATGATTCTTTTTAGGGTTCCGTATCAAAATGGTAAAAAAGGAACCTTTATGGTGCGACTCTGTCTGTCTGTCTGTCCGTTACATTACATCGTTAAATATCTCGAGAAGTACCCAAGCTACCGATTTTAAATTTTGAATAGTTAATATTGTCTTCTGTTACCGCGATTGTTATTCATTGAAATTAAACAATTTAGAACGGATTAATCGCGTTTATTAACACCATGATCCTACGTTTCGAGCCCTTTACAGCACTCGTTTTCACAGGGTTAAGATGATGACTGAGAGAATGCGAATTCTCCCCGTCAATCAAAAAAGTTACTTGTGCAAACTACCTACATACAAAAATATAAAAAATAATTTAAAAATAAAAACAAAGGTTGGTCGACAATGCCCAGAGGGGCTTATAAAGCTAGTACCTAATACATAGCCTAAAGGGCATTCTATAATTAAAATAAAAAATGTTTAAACCCTGTGAGGATTAACATACATACTCGTACAACTTACAAACGCTTCCCTAACTGGCTTATGGAACAGAAAGAAGCGACAAGAAAACTACCCCATTTTGCCTCTTTTATCCGTTTTCAATCTTTTCAAACAAAGTCCACACTAAGGTCTTCCAGTTCTGTGTCGTGCTTGATCCTTGATGAGATGTAAAACAGGATCCCAAGCTGGTGGTACCGAAAAGCCATCCTCTCTATTGAAATTAGGGACCTTCTTGATTTCAATAGCCTCGCGCAGCATCCTGGGAATGTAGCGCTTCTCCTTGGCGAGGACCAGAGGTTTGTCAAATTTAATTGAATGATTAGGCTTATCAGAGACATGTTCCCAGACTGCAGACCTTAGTCGACGATGCTTGGCATCAGCTATATGTTCCTTCACCCTGGTTGATATGCTACGCTTTGTTTGCCCAACGTATGATAGACCACATTCACAGTCAAGCCTGTAGACCCCAGCATCTTGTAGAGGCAAGTTACACTTTACAGGCCTCAGGAATTGTGACATCTTCTTCAACGGCTTCAAATAGGTCTTGATAGAAGCACGCCTCAAGATGTGGCTGATCCTGTCCGTAACTCCTCTGACAAAAGGCAAAACAGCAGGCCTACGCTCAACTGTTGGTATCTTCACACGAGGGGACTGCTTGACACGAGGTATCTTGAGGTTGTTAGCCCACAGCGCACATTTTGCACGCTGTAGCTCAGCACCAAGATGTTTGTCATCGCAGATCCTTTGGGCTCTCTGAAACAAAGATTTTCCTACTGTAGCAAGCTGTGAGGGATGGTGGTGCGATTTACCATTTAAATACCTATATGTATGTGTAGGTTTCCTGTACACGGTTCGGCCTAAGGAGTTATCAGGATTCCGTACAATGAGAGTATCTAAGAAAGGAAGTGAACAATCTTTTTCCAACTCCATAGTAAATATAATTTTACTATGAATTGAATTAAGATGCTCCAGAAAAGCTGATACACTACTTCTAGGTAATATAGTAAAAGTGTCATCTACGTATCTTTTAAATATCTTCGGCTGGACAGGAGCCACAGCAAGCGCCTTCTCCTTGAAGTCCTCCATGAAGATATCCGCCACGACAGGAGACACAGGGGACCCCATTGCTACACCGTCAACCTGCTTGTAGAATTCATTGTTCCATAGCAAGTAACCCGACGTCAGGCAATGTTCCAGTAGTTCAGTATATTCCAGAGGCATGTTGTGCTCAGCTAACCTCTTCTTAACAATTTCAATGCAGTCTTGCACCGGCAGGCAAGTAAAAAGTGACTGTACATCAAAACTGACCATGGTTTCATCATCAGTTAAATTCAGGTCTTTAATCTCACTGATGAAATGGTATGAATCCTTTGTATATGCCTTAGTTTTGAATAGTTATTAATTTTATTCTCCCAAAAATAAAAAATAAAATATTTCTTTAAAATCGACTCACGCCTAAGTTGTTTTCGTTATTTGTAATCAATGTAAAAGTATACGTAAAAAAGCCTTTATTCTATCATAAATCAATACATAATTTTATGAATATCTAAGTGTTATCGTGTTCTTCGGGCAGATATTTGACCGTTCTAAAAAAACACACAAAGTAATCACGAGATGTAAAATTTTTAGCTAACATGGTCAGTTACATTATATAAAACTACAGCCAAAACAGGATATTTCAATGTATACATTGCGTTGTTGTGACGCTGTGCCTACGCCTACTTTACGCCTAATGCCTACTTTTGCGCCACAAAAATATTTTCTAGATTTATTGATTTTTAAATTTTCCGTTTTAGACTGTAGTTATAAATCGCGAGTAGGTACTGTAAGTTATCTTTTCTTAATCAATATGTAAATTTTGTCTACCTATTACGGGTCTCGAGCTCAGTGATAGTAGCAGATTTTATTGAGCTGTAATGTTACCGAGTTTATTTATGCATGATAATATGGTATGATCACCCACATTTGCAATGATTATTAAGTTGACTGTATCAAATAATAATAGCCATACCCTTGCAGGGTGCCATGTGATCTCATCTATTATTGTAAGAACTGTATATTGTACGTACCATGGTTTGCAATAAAGGATACTATACTATACCTTGGATCATATTTTAATTAAGTTACGCAGATATCGAGTTAAATGCTATAAAAAACACAGTTTCCAAGATTGCTAATAGGTTTGCGGGCGGTTAATGGTGGGGACATGAAATCAAAACATCTAATTGACACACGTAGTTACCAAATTTAAGGAGCGTTCTAGATATTTTGACCACTGTCCTATTTTAACTCTTGTGCATATCGTTAAGAATACTAGTTGTAACTACTGAAAACGATTACGAGAAACGAGTTTTAACAGTGACTCTTAAACCATTTTTTGCACCTACATACCTAGTTACCTACATACAAGAAAACAGGTTTTGGAATAAACTTCATTCTCGAAAAGCTTGAATTCATATTCTCGAATTTAAATTTTCGCTCAGCATGAACATTTATAGTGCTTTCTTTATGCTGGCTTATTCAAAAGAAAGAAGTGTAAATGTGTAGAAAATACATGATTCTTAGATTTGCTTCAAACAAAGATTTCATTTTGTTCCATAAGTATCGTTTCAAGCTTTACTTTTACCATTAAACGTCGTATAGGATAAAGTGTTTATTATTCTTTGTTTGAGAGTAGGTAATACACTAAACTAATTACATGCGTTGCCCAAAACAATATGCTCATACATCATAAATGTGAAAGTAAACTGTACACCAGTTACGGATCTTCGGTATAGCACGCTTACAGAGGGCTAAATGTGACGAGACAGCGGAGCTACAGGCAATTTTAAGGGTTCTGATAGGTTTATGCTTACGAGGATTTCCATGAACAGGCGATAATTTAGTACTATGGATACTTTACGTGAAAACATGAGGTATCTGTGGTCTCCAGGAAATTTCAGCCTCAACTTCAACTAATACAAACGAATAAAGGGTGTTGTCTGTTAATCTACAATATGGGTGTAACGTTTCACGGAAGAGCGATGCCATAAGGAAGTCACAAAGATGTCAGCACGCTATTAAGCAAGTTATTCAAGATATTCTTGGGCGCTGAAAATTTCAGAAACGGAAGTTCGATGCAAATACGAAAAACTAGATAGAAGGTCAACATTTATTTAATACATATTCTGTTTACCGATCCGTGAATCTAGAAGAGATTAAATCGCTGACTAAGAAACACTGTCTCATCGTGCCTTACGACAATTAACTCAAAGATGTCAAAGAATAGTCTGGAGAAACGAGAATAAACAAATAAAACACCATATTTAGCTCCCAAATATAATGTGCACTCGGCGGCACTCGCGTGAGTAAACAACTGGGAATGGCATGTAATATGTCAGTTGTTTGCTTAGGCGACATCTGTCTTAGGTAATCTAAAACTAAACTAGTCGAGGTTATGTTGCCACATGTAAATGCCGGTCATATACATTCGGGCAATCCGTCGGATCTCCACAGTGGGTATGTCCGTCAAGCTTCCGTCAGACAAATTTGCCATACATTTATTGGCAGATCTGGCGGATATGCCCGAACGTATAGAGCCAGCAATTACCTAACTCTATGTTCTTATAAATATTCCTAATTGTTATTATTTATTAGAAAGACTTTTACTGAAACTCACCGAGAAGCTACAAGAATGAAGAATGCAAATCAAACGCAAAACGGCACATAATCCTCATTATAACAACATATCCAAATAAAAATAAAAAACAATGGAAGAGCGTATCTCAAAGGCCGGCAACGCACATACGCACATGTGCGCCCCCCAGGTGTTGTAAGTATTCATCGATGGCAATAATCGCTTACCATCAGGCGATACGTCTGCTCGTTTGTCTTCTATTTCAGAAAAAAAAACATACAGACGAACATACATATAACCTCCATCGATTTTTTGGAAATCTGTTACAAACTACATATTTGTAGCCCGTGGAACAGCCAAGAAATCGGTATAACTTAGCGGTAAATTAAACACTTTGGAACGGATTAATCGCGTGAAATTTTGCGCAGCCATCAACTGTCTTTAATTTGATGTATAAGAAACCCTATAAAAATATTTTCGTTAAAATATGGGTAAATATATTGTCACTAAGTGAACGTGGATTTAAACTGTAATTCATTCAAATATTTTTTTTACGGGATATTATTGATTGGCAGCCATTGCTATTTCAGATCACTTTGAGATGACGATCATGGTTTTTTTAAACCCTAATTATAATACATAATATTAAAAATATGTTTAATTCTTATAATTTTCCATAAGCGTCCGAGTCCTATAGGCACTTTAACTGCCGATATTAACATAAAATTACCCAGATGTTGATTTTGATGAGGTTAAAGTAACAAAGAAGTATATTTAATTGTAAAAATAGCGCGAAGTATTTAACTGTTTTATCAAGTTTTATCACACAAGATTTATGCCTCTCTAATTATCGAAAACACATATACATTACTGAAAAATAGTTAGAAACTAATGAACCTCTTACATGTAAATTAATGAAAAATAATCAATGCTTATATTGGTTTCGCTCCATACAAACTCATACTAATGGCGCTTGACAAAGACCCCAAAGACCAAAAATACAGTAGTACTCAATTGTTATACTGTACGAGTAAATAATCATAACATAATTAATTTGGCTGCTACTAAAATAAAACGGTGTTTTTTTGTACATGAAGATGCAGTATTTTGTTTCATAACAATACATAATAATATAATTTAAACTTTCGTGAGTCATACGAGTCATCATCATCATCATTTCAGCCGAAAGACGTCCACTGCTGGACATAGGCCTCCCCCAAATATTTCCACAATGACCGGTCCTGCGCCACCCGCATCCAGCGGACTCCTGCGACCTTCACCAGGTCATCAGTCCACCTTGTGGGGGGCCTACCCACGCTGCGCCTTCCGGTACGCGGTCGTCATACGAGTACTGATATTAAATTGCAACGGTTAACACTCACGTATTTTTATCACAATAGGCGGGACATGTAGATTGCTCGAATCAGCCCGCTTCGTCGCGCGCAACCCGTTACCTACGCCGGTCTCGAGTGATGCCCCCGCCGCGAAGGTGACAACACCACTCTGTCTGTCCGACGATGACTGCCCGATGCAGTCGAAACATGTCACGCCTATTTTGATAAAAATACGTGAGTGTTAAACGTTGCAATTTAATACATATTAGTCACGCCTATTGTGATAAAAATACGTGAGTGTTAAACGTTGCAATTTAATACATAATAAAGAGCAAAACAAAAATCTAGCACGTTGACCGCATGAATATCATAGTATATGCATTGGAACCATTCCAAATTACAAATATATCACGTTATTTCAACTAAATAATATGCACATTTTGGAGTATTAAAGTCATAAGAACATTGTATTTGATTGTTGTTCCTACTCTAATTGAATGGATTCTAATGACACATTATAGTTACTTTCAGTGGTTCAATACATTCAGATTAAACTAACAACCGGAAAGCGCTGTTTTCTTTACTAAGCACCAGTAGGCGTCGAAGCACATGACATTATCTTCTGAGGGCATTTTACAACTACCTCCCTCTAATGCTCCCCGGGCAAGCAATAAAAGTAAATTATGAGTCGTCCTCGTCTCGAATCTGGTCTTTTGTCGTACCAGATTTATATGTAACATTAGCCGAAGACGTAGGTACTTGCCAGATAAAACTTTTTTTATGTGGATAGCCGACTTTACGTCCGACCGACTGTTTTTACAGATTTCTCTGGATTAATATGCCACCAATAATAAAAATTAATGAATAAATTAATTTTATTTCTCCTTGAGTAATAGTTAGTGACTGTGTCCAAATTTTATATAAATAATATTGTGACCTAAAGATATTATTCAGGGATGATGGCAAGAGACCCGATGGGGTGTCCTTGGTTCCTTGGAGTTTGGGACGGAAGCTAGTGTGGGATGCTACCAGCGTAATAGATACGCTGGCACCGTCCCATCTCCAACGAACTACAAAGCTAGCGGGCTAAAGCGGGCGGAGCGGCTGAAAGCGCCGAAATTTTAAAACGTAATAAATATAAGATTCTGGGCAGCGAGCACCTTTTTGTACCATTCGGGGTCGAAACTCTTGGTCCATGGGGTCCCAGCGCACGCAAGTTTTTCGTAGAAATCGCGAAACGTCTGGTTGATGTTACTAGTGACACAGTGACAAGAGCTGGTGGCTTCTTCGCACAACGTATCAGCATTGCGATACAACGAGGAAACGCCGCCAGCATCCTAGGTACAATGCCTCAAGGATCTATTTTAGATTTAAGGTAGGTAGAGGTATGTAGTTAGGTATGTTACACTTACTGTTTATATTTTGAAAATAAATGTTAACAATCCGCAATCGTTAAATTTTCGTGGTATAGGCCCTGTTAAGCCTACCAGCACACCGCATGTAGCTCAGACCATGGTGTCCGTTAGCTTCTACTGTTGCGCCACAGGCACACAGGTGAAGTTCGTACACCGCACAACCAAGTCTGAGTCAGTGCTACTCCTATACGTAAAGAGTCATTATCTAAGAGCGTGCCAAGGTTTGACGATGGCAGAGCGTGCAACCATGCTACAGATTCTGCTACGGCAGCTTTCAAGCGTGCCTGTTCGGCTTCAACTGCCGTATTTAGACGACCATTGTACGTTATTTTACTTAAGATGTCATCCCAAGATCTTTATGAACTTAAATTGTCTGGTCTTGCATCGCTCGGGCAAAATTGGAACTCTATCATTTCCACCGTCTATGGACAAAATGCGAAATGTAGTGAAAAATCCTTTTCTATTCGTATTTTCTCGGAAATGTTCGTATTTGTATTACTACTTCACTCGCACTCAGTACAGTCAAGTGTTAAAAATATGGTGGTACACATCTTACTCAAAAATATGTCCCATAGCACCTTATGCAGGTGTAATAAGAGCGTACCATATTAATTATGAGTCGATTATGTCGAACCATGTTTTTGCACTTGCCTGTACCCATCAAGACAACGTAGGGGACGGTCGCATTGCGAGACGAAGTATCGATATAGAGTGGTTAATACCAGAGGATTATTTTGTTAATATTTAAGTTAGTATTACTAACTTAAATATTAAGACGAGGGAAACGTTTAGATCGGCAAGCATGTGAAATTATTTTCAATATTTATTTATATTTCTTAACTGAAAATGACAAATTCAAAGATACCAACAATACTGATTACTTTTGTAAAGTCCAAAAACGAGTTTCGGAGGCCAGAGGAATTTCTCAACAAACAGTAAGTAAAATATTGCAAAAATAATCGAAAATCAATCTACCTCCAATAGTCCGAAAATGGCAAAGTTGGGTAGACCAAATAAATTATTTTGTCTAGGTCTTGACGATTTCAACTACAACGTTATACGCAGATTAGTGTATATATTTTCCATTTGATACACAAACAAGTACCTACCAAACCTAAACCTAAACCTAAACCTACAATTAACGCCCTAAAGTCCAAGTTATCCGAAGCTATTAATTTTAAGGGATGTGTTTTTCTAAGAAAATCCTTCGAAAAATGGGTTTTCGTTTTAAAAAAGTTGAGAACAACAGAAAATTACCTATCGAGAAAGATGACGTTCGTTTAAAAAGAGTAAAGTTTTTGGCCGCGATAAAAAAGTACGGACAAAGGAGAGACACTGTCTATATGGATGAAACATATATCCATACCTCGCGAACTCGTCTGACTCGTCAGAAAACGGAGTGAAACAGTTAATTTCTAAAGGCCAACGCCTCATTATAGTGCATGCTGGTAGTAGAAAGGGGTTATACCAGGAGCATTGTTAATGTATCAGTCCACTGATAAAACTGGTGACTATCACAATGCGATGAACAATGAAAACTATTAAAAGAGAAATAGTTCCGATTCTGACTGTCATATGGAAGTTGGAAATACTGTTTTGCATCACACTGTCCACCCCTTTCCCCCTCCCGGATAAAAATCGCGCTGTCACAATCGAAGTCGTCCATCCAACCAGAAGATCATATTTATTTATATTAATTTCACTGCTGGTTTTCTTGTTTTGTTTTATGTTGAGGTTTCTTTTTTGTTACGTTATAGTATTTTTACTTTACAATCATTTGAAGTGTTATAGAGAAGGTCTGCAAAGTTCTACTGTAGTTTTGACTTATAGGTATAGACTTATAGTTTGGGGTCCCAATCCTTATAGAATTATTAGAAACAGCCATGATTAACACAAATCCGCCACCTCCATCTACCGCCCGGTTTAGATGACAGAGCATCATCCAAACCGGAATTGTAGTTTTTATCAGTGCGTTTATTTAAATGAAATGTTTATAAAGGTAAGGGTAGCAAAAAAGAACTAAAGATCTACAGACCAATATCATTAGTACCAGCAATTTCCAAAATATTTGAGACGGGCATATGTAATAGGCTAGTTAGCTTCTTTACTGCGAATGAATCGCTATGCCTGCAGCAGTATGCCTATCAGGCGGGTCGATCAACAATAGGAGCAGCGCGGGAGATGGTGGAAAATGTTCTCAGTAAACTCGAATCCAAAAAACGAGTTGCTGCAATATTTTTCGACCTATCTCGTGCTTTTGACCTCGTTGATCACAAATTGATAGCCTCTAAGCTTGAGCACTATGGAGTACGCGGGCTAGCACTAGACTTTGTTATTTCGTTCCTCAGTAACCGATCCCAGGTAACAGAAGTCTGTGGTGATACCTCGAATCCCGGATTTATTGGTGAGCGATCAGTACCCCAGGGATCTAACGTCGGTAATACAATCTTCGTATTGCTTATGAATGACTTGCCATTCGTATCTCCTCATACAGATGTTACCATGTATGCAGACGACATTTGTGCCGTGGTCAGTGGAGATTGTGATGATGAGCTCCGTGCAGGTGTTGAGGCTGTGATAAGGCGACTCTTGCACTGGTTTTCGGCAAATGGTATGCAACTCAATCTGGAGAAAACGCACTTCCTGGAATTCTCATTGGCAACAAAAAATAAGCCTGATTCACTTCCTATAGCAGTAAATGGCACCAATGTAGAAAATGTCAGTAGTGCAAAATTTGTGGGCTTTACCCTAGATGGAAAACTGCAATGGCAGGAGCATATCAATTCCCTTTGCGCCCGACTGAACTCAGCGTACTATGCCATAAACAGACTTAAGGGTTCCCTGTCACAGCACAATCTGTTGTCGGCTTATTACGCATATTTCCACTCACACCTTGTCTACGGGATTGATCTTTGGGGTTTAGCTGCAGACCGAGATCGTCCTTTCATTATGCAGAAGAAAGTTGTACGGTCTATATGCCGGGTACCGCCGGATGAACCAGCGAGAAAACTGTTTATAGAACTGCGTATCCTAACAGTCCCGTGCCTCTTTATATTCGAAGTAGGAAAACTAATCCGACGCGTCAGGCATCAGTTCGCCTATGGTACAACGCGTGAAACGTCCAGGCGGACACCGGTTTTAGTTATCCCTAAACATAGACTGGCGAAAAGCGGTAACTATTTTCAAATTATTGGTCCGCGTATTTATAATAAGCTCCCGTCTGAAATAAAGGATCCCACCTCGGATCTCATTTATATAAATAAACTGAAACGTTTCCTCATCGTGGCGTTCTATTCAGTAAACGAATTTTTAGAGGTGTAATTTTTACTAGTTTTTTATTTATTTATTTGATTTACCCCACGTATTGGAACTCGACAATTTGCCAATATTTAATTGTATTAATTATTTTAATTTTTGAAATGAAAATGTACATATATGTAAATATGACAATGTATGATCAATACAAATAAAGAATATGAATATGAATATGAATGAATATCCACGGTAACTAGTTATATTTTTGTTTACCTAACGAATTCTTTATATGATAGAATCGTGGTGGTTTTATTTAACATCCCAGTGTGATATACTTCAAACGGGAAGTTTGATATTTGACATTGATAAATAAAGTACGTAATTTATTTTATTTGATACCTACACGTCACTTAATAATACAGTAATTCGTAGACACATCGGCAGGCGGCTTGGAAGTTTCAGATTCAGATCAGATTCTTTATTTGCTTTCGTAAGATACAAGTATCATGCAAAATTGTGTAGGTACAATAATACTCTTAAGCCTAAACCATGCAAGAACCATTGTAGGTATTTTCATAACAACATTTCAAAATAAAAATGCAAATGTCCAGAGAGCGCTATAAATAGGATGTCTTAATTATGATTTTACATTTTTGAGATGAGTTTTAGAAATATTACAATATTTATATATAGATTCAGCATAATGGAACCAGTCAAATATTATTTAAAATTACAGATACATGTTAATGTTACACTAAATTGTCCAAGATAATAATCTTCTTTAAATTTATAATTTATATATACCTTTTAGCGTGACTACTTAAAAACATGAATCAAAACAGTTATTTATATTAAATTGCAACGGTTAACACGTATTTTTATCACACTAGGTGTGACATGTTTCGTCTGCGTCGGGCAGACCTCGTCGGACAGACAGAGTGGTGTTATCACCTTCGCGGCTAGGACATCACTGCCGTTGCAATTTAATATCAATATGTCTCACGAAAGTTTAAATTATAAAACATTTATTATAATTAATAAATGATTTAATTCCTGCTTTACAATTGTATAATAATATTACCTAGTCAAACAGTTTCCCAAAGTACTCATCAAGACTGTAAAAGGGCCTTGTGGCTAAATATGTTTTAAGGCAGTTCGAGAATGTTTTCAAGTCTTCAGCATCTTTAATATCATCTGGTAAATGATTATATATTTGGAGTGCCACGTAGCTACTCGTAATACTTTTTTTGAACCGTATAAAATTTGGTCGGGGTAGTGCAAGATCAGGATCTCGTCTTAATATGTAGTTTTGATTTTGGTTCATTAATCTATATGAGGTTTTATTTTTGTAAATATACAAGGCTATGTGGTAGATATAAATTCCAATGACGGTAGTAATTCCATGTTGTGTGAAAAACGGCCTATGTGTTATAGGAAAACACTTCTCTATGATTCTGATGCACTTTTTTTGTATCAGGAGAATTTTACTTACATTTGAACTGTTTCCCCACACTTCGATGGCATATTTGATGAGACTTTCTACATATGAGAAATAAATCATTTTGAGAGTATTGACATCAACAACTTTTGCCATAGTTTTTAGAGAGTAACATGCGTTTGCCAGTTTTTTGGAAATATAGTCTATGTGATTATGCCACTTTAGATGTGAATCTAACTCTATTCCTAAACAAGTGCGAGTCGGGCTCGCGCACAAAGGGTTCCGTAGCAGCAAATATAATAAACTTATTATGTCAATTTATACACCTGGTGAATGGAGCCTAAACTCTCCCGATATTTTGCCTTGTACTTTTATGTATGAATATTAATTTTAACTTAACCAAAATTACAGTTAAATCAACCTATCTCAAAAACTATAAGAGATATTTTGATCAAACCAAAAATCGTTGAAAGAGTTAATTAGCATGCATCACCTCTATTTTTTTTAGAATTTTATACCCCGTAGTTATAAAAATAGAGGGGGGGGGACATACTTTTTACGACTTTGAGAGCTGATATCTCAAAAACCGTTCACTTTAAGAAAAATGTTTTTTAGAAAACTTTATATCATTTTAAAAGACCTTTCCATTGATACCCCACACGGGTATGTACATCGAAAAAAAAATTTTCATCCCTCAGTTACATGTATGGGGGGCCCCACCCCCAATTCTTTTTTTTACTATTTAGTGTCATAATTTTGTAGCGGTTCATACAACACATATTCCCATCAAATTTCATCACTGTAGTACTTATAGTTTCCGAGTAAATCGGCTGTGACAGACGGACAGACGGACAGACGGACAGACGGACAGACGGACATGACGAAACTATAAGGGTTCCGTTTTTGCCATTTTGGCTACGGAACCCTAAAAACGAGTGGAACTTGTCTTGTGTATTGGCAAATCCAAGATAGCATCATCAGAATTTACGGCTCGTCTAAAAATCATATAAAAACTTTTCTCACAATTTATCTTTAAACCATTCGCATCAAACCAATTACATAAATTATTCCAACTACGTTCTGTCAAATCCTGTAATAAATCGTATGATTGAGCTTTGAATATTATGCTAGTATCATCAGCATATAGGTATGGAGTTCCAAAGGACAAACATTCTGGTAGATCATTAATAAAAATAATAAATAACAGTGGCCCGAGTACAGATCCCTGTGGAACTCCACATCTAATGACGCTTTCAGTAGAGTTTGTGATAATTTCATTTCCATCATCATCATTGATCTTAAGTTCCACATATTGTCGCCGATTATTCAAATAAGAAGACAACAGCGAATGTACAGGTCCCCGTACACCGTAGTACTCTAGTTTACGCAATAATATTTCATGGTCAACACAATCGAAAGCCTTACTAAGGTCACAAAAAATACCAGCACACTTCATGCCTTCATTTAGACTATTCATCACCTCAGAGACCAGCCCGGTAATAGCTAAAGTTGTGTTCTTATTTCTACGAAATCCAAACTGATGAGTGCTTAAATAGTTTCGTTCTTTAAAGTACTTTTCTAATCTTACTCCTATACATTTTTCAAAGACTTTGGCTATGACAGATATTAATGAGATGGGTCTGTAATTGTTCATGACCATCGTACTCCCCTTTTTGTGAATGGGTATTACTTTAGCGTGTTTGAGTATGTTAGGAAAAACTCCAGCTTTTATATGCTCATTAAATATATGACATAATGGTATACACAGTATATATCAATATTACTTTTTAAAATAGCTGTATTTATGTCATCAGGTTTTTTTTTTTTTTTTTTTTTTTTTTTTTTTTTTATACTACGACGGTGACAAACAAGCATACGGCCCGCCTGATGGTAAGCGGTCACCGTAGCCTATGGACGCCTGCAACTCCAGGGGTGTTACATGCGCGTTGCCGACCCTTTAAAAACTTTAACACTCCTTTTTTGAAGAACCCCATATTGTAGTCCTTTGGGAAAACAGTGGCAGGGAGCTCATTCCACAGCCGGAGCGTCCGCGGGAGGAAGTTCCTCTTAAACCGCACGGTACGAGACCATTTAGGCTCCAGGGTATGCGGGTGAACACCCTGCCGACGGCGAGCGGTGCGGTGGTAGAATGCAGCCGTTGGCATCATATCAAACAATTCCTCAGAGCACAATCCATTGTACAAGCGATAGAACACACATAAGGAGGCGAAGTCTCTCCTTAGACTTAAGGGTTCGATATCGCTCGTGAGTTTGGGATCGTTGACAATTCGGACAGCACGTCTTTGGATCGAGTCAAAGGGGCCCAGCTGGTATCCAGGTGCTCCCGCCCAAAGATGGCAGCAATACTCCATATGGGGCCTGACTTGAGACTTGTATAATAACAGTCTTTGCCCCGGAGAGAAGTACTGCTTAGCTCTATTGAGCACACCGAGCTTTTTGGATGCCAGCTTGGCCTTCCCTTCCAGGTAGCTACGGAATTGGACGTCACTGGAAATGTCAACACCCAGGATCCCAATACTCTCTGACATGGTAAGGACTGTGTCTTGGAATTGTGGGACCACAGTAAATGGGGTTTTTTTAGCGGTGAACGCGCAAACTTGTGTCTTAGTGGGGTTAAATCGGACAAGATTTTCCTGGCCCCACAGTGAGATATCAGAGAGAGCACTCTCGATGTCTGACACAAGCTTTTCACGACTCTCTAACACAACGGGACGAGGGATGTTAGCACGGCCTGTGTAATAGGCATCCCCAGTACTGTCGTCTGCATAACAATGAATATCGCCAATGGACAACATGTCATTGATATGCAGCAAAAACAGCGTTGGGGATAGCACAGAGCCTTGTGGGACACCAGCATTTATGTCCATGCTATCGGAGCAACTTCCGTCGACAACGGCTCGTATGCATCTGCCGGACAAAAAGCTGGCAATCCATTCGCATAATCCCCCGGGCAGTCCGTAAGATGGTAACTTCGATAGAAGACCCCTATGCCAAACCCGATCGAACGCCTTCGCTATATCCAGGCTGACTGCCAATGCCTCACCTTGACTCTCAATAGCTGAAGCCCAGCGGTGGGTGAGATACACTAGAAGATCACCAGTGGAGTGACCATGGCGAAAGCCATACTGTCGGTCACTGATCAGATCGTGATCCTCTAGGTATCCCAGGAGCTTTGCGTTGATTATGCGCTCCATCACCTTGGAGAGAAGGGAGGTTATAGCGATTGGCCTGTAATTCGACGGGTCTGATCTGTCACCCTTTTTAGGCACAGGGTGCACAAGGGCGGTCTTCCACGAAGACGGCACCTGCCGTTTGTGATATGAGAGCGTGAAAAGGCGCGTGAGCACTGGACACAACTCGGGAGCACACCGCTTGAGCACCACTGCTGGTATGCCGTCTGGCCCGCTCGACTTGTGGACGTCTAATGACAGCAGCTCCCGCCGGACATCAGTTTGCCTGAATATAATACCGGGCATGGAGAAACCGCACCGCGGGACGGTAGGCGGTGCGGTGCTGCCATCATCGTCCATGGTCGAGTTCGAGGCAAAGAGATTGCCCAAGAGATCAGCTTTCTCCTTTGCACTGTGGACCAGATCACCATCAGCATTTCGCAGTGGTGGTAAGGACGACCGACAAAAATTTCCCTCGGCAGCTTTGGCGAGCGACCAGAAGGCACGACTCCCTGAGGGATAGCCCACGAGCTTCTCACCAATTCTGCCGACGAAGTCGAATTTAGCTCTGGCAATGGCTCTTTTACTGGACCTCGAAGCAGCATTTAATTTGCGTTTCACATCAGAAGCGTTAGGATCCTTATCAGTAACGGCCTTGGTCCAAGCCCTGTAGGCAGCTTGCTTATGAATTGTCGCCTCTTTACAGGGCCGGTTAAACCAAGGTCGTTTCTTAGCTCCTGCAGCTATTACTGAGTTGGGAATGAAGCAATCCATTCCCATTAAGATAGTCTCAGCAACCTCAGCTGCACAGGAGTCAGGATCATCTGATGTGAAACACAGCCGCTTCCACGGGTACGATGCATAGAACTCACGCAATCCATCCCAATCTGCTGACCTATAGTGCCATACGCGTCGCGAGCTAGTAGGCCGAGGTGGATCAGGCCGCGCGCAAGGTGGCAATCAGGTCCACATGCGTTACTGTTTTTCAAGTTTTGAACTGTATTTATGATTTCATATTCTGATATTGGAGACAGGAACATAGATTTTTCATTGTCGACTTTTTTCTTTTGGAGATATACATTGAAGTCTATATTTGGATGGTGTTTATTAACCTGTCCAGTATTTACGAAGAAGTTGTTAAATTGGTTACTTACAGTCTTAGGGTCACTGACAATGTCAGTGACCCTAGTCAATGACAATGACATTACCTATTTTTATTTTCCATTTATTTTCCTTATTTGAAACTAGTTTACCGGTATTTTCTTTCACTAGAGTCCAGACTGCTTTTGACTTATATCTTGCATTTCTAATTCTTGTTCTAGAATAAATCATTTTTGCTGTCACAAGGGTTTCCTCCAGAGTTTTTTGATATAAATTATAGTACGCGTGCAATTTATCATCATGCTTACGTCTCAGATTTATGAGCATTCGTCTTTTATTTCTACAAGACTTTTTGATGCCTTTAGTGATCCATTTCTTGCTGTTATCTTCTTTGATAAGAGTGATTTTAATTGGATAGAACTTATTTATGAGTTCGTTAATGAAAAAGTAAAAATTATTGATTTGTTGTTCATAGTCTAGGTTATAAAATACTTTACCCCAATTGATAAATTCTAAAGCATATCTAAATTTTATATTTGCTGTTTTTGTGTAACGTCTTTTTTTAACTATCTTGGTACCTTTGTTACTTAAATTATGAACCTCCAAAAATATAATCTGTGCATCATGATCGGAAAATGAGCATGGGATTATCACCGTACTGGTGTAATTGTTTAAGTCTGTAAATATATTGTCTATAGTTGTGGCAGTAGTCTGCGTACTTCGTGTCGGTCCCATAATAGTAGGCTTTAGATTATGTTCGAGAAAAGTTTGTAGAAACTCTTTAAAATTTTGAGACGAAGTGTCTGCTATATTGATATTAAAGTCACCACAGATTAAGACATTATGTTTATCAAATTTGTATAGAAAATATTCAACTTGTTTGATGAAAGATTTAAGTAGTCGTATGTTCCGTGTTTTAACGATCGGAAAGGATTATTCACTATATCTGTAACTAGTTTCATTGAAGCGTGAGCGGAGCCAATCAATGCAGCAAGACCGACATCATGAACGCGTCGAATCCCGAGTCCACCAAAACGGATTGGCAGTGCAGATTGAGACCACTGTAATTCGTTTAAGCTAACGTTCAGGATTAATTCAAGACCATATCGTACAGACCGTACAGTTTGGTCGAAATCAATAACCTTAATAACACTTAGGTACCACGAGTGAGCCGCCGCACATATTAATTTAAAAAAATCTAGCACTGCCTATGGTCAAGACACCACCCATGTTCGAATTTTAAACATTTAAACTCTATTGTTACAAGGGAGCCAGAAAAGCCTTCTCGGACATTCCAGGACAAATATAGTGCTACAGAGAAAGGTATAATTTTTTTAATTTATACCTTTTTCTGTAGCACTATATTTGTAAAGTGGCAACATCGTAGTGTCATCCCTTTCAAACCTATATATGTAAGGAAACGGAACGACACTACAATGTTGCCACTTTTAATGTCTACCTTTTTCTACTCGTATCGCACTACAGTACACAGTCAGTTACATTTGGACTGTCTTTCACAAGAGGATATTTCGCCGTGGATTAAAGACTAATGGCGTTATTCATAAACACACTTCAACAACAGTTTAGCTAAATGATTGTTTGTCCTTATCTGTCACTTTGACAATCGCGTTTGTCAGATTGGGAGAAAACTTAATTTAACTAAAGCTTCTGTTATCTTTTTTATGAATAAGGCGGTAAGGCATCGGCGTCTTAACCATGGAAATCCGTGGTAATTAACTGTAAATAAATATTGTTAACGAAACACGTTAAAACTTTACAATTATTTGCGCAGATATTTATACTGTCGTTGTTGCTGTCATTAAATGTTTACATTAGAAGATAACGAATTTAGTATTTAATTATTTGAAGTATTTATACTTAAAATAATTAATCGTTGATCTGGTACCTGCGAGCACTTTTAGTTGTAACAGGCCTACGGGGCTCTTCGCGGGAACTCGAATTGATTGCTATTTTCCTCTTAAATTATTAACGGGTTACCAAGTTACCATACAGCCCGCAAGCCGCCGCCAGTATTGCGTAATTTGACATTGCCTGAATATGTAAAATACTGCTATAGACCGGTTTTTTTAGGGTTCAGTAACAAAATTGTACCTTTCGTACTTATGGTATGACTCAGTCTGTCTGTCTGTCTGTAACATTGTTAAATATCCCGAGAACTCCTAAAGCAGCCGATTTGAAATTTGGAATACTTACAGACAAGATTAACCCAGACACGTTGAGAGAGGATTTATTTTATATTTTAATTTATTTTCTATGAAAAATACCTGATAAAAGAGGGGGCAACATTTTTGAGTTTAGTTACAGGGTCTTGTGGGGTATTAATTGAAAGGACTTGATTTACACATAACGCAACGTTCACATTATCATAAATATCACAGAAAAAATATAATAAAGTCCCTATTTTTATAATTTTTTATTTTACTCAATAAAAAGAAAACTTAATCCAAGATACCTAGATATTTTTTCGTGCTTGTATATAAATATATGTTTAATAGAAATGGAAACTATAGGTCTAGATTAAGAGAAGAAACGTTTCTTTTATATCTAAAAAAAAACTAGACGAAGGTTTGTTTCGCGCCACCGCCAACGCCACTCGCGTTGCTTGAGTGAAATTTCATGTTTCCAACTTCACTGCCATTCACTGTTCAGTTCCCGCTGTTCTTGGCTATGCAGCGTGAAGTTGTCGTTGTTGTCGCTTGACCTTGAAACGATTTGCTCTGGATTTAAAACATTTCAATCCCTTTTCTTCTATATGAGGACACAGTTAAAACATCGCGTCGTCAGGAACCGCATTTGGATCTTTTCTTTGTCAAATTTCTCTTTTTGCTTCTTTGTTTCTCGATTTGAGCCTGACGTCTTTTCTTTTAACTGCTCATATATTTTAAACTTTTCCTTCTAATCACTTTAGGTTGTAACATCGTACAGCATAATCTTATTTATTTCTTGATCTCGAATGCCTTCCACTATATACTTGATCGCCATTTAGTCGGGTATCCTGCTTCGCTCCCCCATTTCCTTCATGACGAACATGTACTCAAGGAAATATTCGTCGTGTTTCTTGTATCTAGCACTCATAAGCTCGTGAATAGCTTTAGCATCTATGCTGTCGGGAAACTCCCTCAGTATATCCGTCTTGAACTTCTCCAAGGTCTTGAATATCCGCTCCGCACGCAAGCCATCAGCAGCTGTTGCAGCGGCTTCCACTTACACAGCTCCGCATTTTCCTCCACGTCTTGCACCCATCAGGTCGCAAGACACGTCTTGTCCTGGCCATTAAACTTGAGGACAAGGCCTTCTGTAAGGTGCCACATACCTGCGCCCCGTGATGACACAGCAGTTGAAACCTCCTTGTCCTAATTTTCTTGCCGACTAGCCTTCCTGCCCTTCTTTGGCGACATCGTCCTTAATGCGCTGGTACTGCCAATTGTCCTGTATCACCTTCAAACCATAAAGTCCTTGTGAAGGTCACGTCTTCAGAGGGTGAATTTCTTTGTAACTCGTCGTATTTCGTCTCCGTTTCTTGAAATTATCCGATTCCACTGCAGACAATAAAACTGTGGGTAAACTATATGTCTAGATAAAAACAAAATAAATTACACCAGCTCGTCTTAACCGCAAAAATCAATCTGCCATTTTGCGTTCTGCTGCGTTCATTCCTTACGTTCCAATCCGCGCATCCTACATATATATTCCTCAATGTTTGCGTATATTCCTAGTTACTAAGTACTTTTTTTTGGGTTTTAACGACTCCTATTGGCGAAGTTGTACATATAAGCAATCAATAATGTAATAGTAGACTACACAGCGTAACTTGGAGGAATTCGTAGCGAGGTCGCTACATGTACTGAAAGTAATCTGAAACATTGAAAGGTAATAAAACTAAAAGATATATCTCAGAGGCAAGTTTTTGGCTCGCTGCCTCTTGGGGCAGGAAGTCATATGCGGCAAGGATTCAGCTTAGAGCATTGCAAATAAATACACAAATGTTTTTTTTTTCAACCCTCTTGTTCGGATTTTTTAAATAGGGTAAGCTAAATTTTCTATAAGGTAAGCTAAACTTTCATAAAGTAGAAAATTTAACGTAAGGTAAGTTGTAAGCTCTTTCTGAGGTAAATTGTTATAAAAATCTAACAGCGATCAACTTTCATAATATTTTTGCCATTCATATTTTTACAATTAAAGCAAAAGTCGCAAAGCGAAATTGAGGTCTGTTTAAAATTCTTATTCCCATAGATAGTTTTTATAAAATTTCCATCAGTAGATGGTTTCTCGCGTTTCGTTAATTAAGTGTACCACGCGATAACTGGTGTGAGTGATTGCCGTTTGATTTTTGAACACACTTTTTTTTAAACTTCGCTGAGACTCAAGGACTCTTTTCAAGAACGAAAAGTGAATTGAACAAGATTCTATAACAATTATCAGTAATAACAATTATTTCAATGGAATCAATCTAAGTAACAACGTCGGGTATCAAGTTACGTCGGGCAGCCCGACGAAATACCAATAGCAATACAATCAATTGAAAACCCCAAAATATTTAAAGCTACCTTATATAAATACTTGTTGAACAAAAGTTACTACTCCTTGCAAGAGTTTTTTGAAGATGTTTCTATACGAACCTTTAACGTCAATAATATTACCTAGAGTTATCAATATTTGACCTGTAATTTGTAACAATATCTGTAGTGTCTTGCCAAAAATAAATATTAATTGAATATTGTAGGTAATTTACTATAAGTTCAAGTTACACTTAGGTACCTAAGTACTTAATTAATTAGCTATAAGTAAATTTTAATTTTACTTGTTTTGTTTTTAAGCCTTGTTTGTAATTGTTTGCTGTGCCCTTACTGGGTTCATATTGTTTAAAATATGAGTGCAATAAACGTATCTTATCTTATCTTACAGTTACATTTGGACTGTCTTTCACAAGAGGATATTTCGCCGTGGATTAAAGACTAATGGCGTTATTCATAAACACACTTCAACAACAGTTTAGCTAAATGATTGTTTGTCCTTATCTGTCACTTTGACAATCGCGTTTGTCAGATTGGGAGAAAACTTAATTTAACTAAAGCTTCTGTTATCTTTTTTATGAATAAGGCGGTAAGGCATCGGCGTCTTAACCATGGAAATCCGTGGTAATTAACTGTAAATAAATATTGTTAACGAAACACTAATTTACTATAAGTTCAAGTTACACTTAGGTACCTAAGTACTTAATTAATTAGCTATAAGTAAATTTTAATTTTACTTGTTTTGTTTTTAAGCCTTGTTTGTAATTGTTTGCTGTGCCCTTACTGGGTTCATATTGTTTAAAATATGAGTGCAATAAACGTATCTTATCTTATCTTATCCTAAAAAAGCATGTTTATCTTGCCCCTACGAATACACTCTTCTCGTAGAACATTTTATAATTTTTAGTTTATAGTTCATCAACCGTATTTGAGTCGCTTAACATCAAACTCGGGTAAATCCATGTGTCAGATTATGCGATTTTAGTATTAAGAAAAGGTAATAAGGTAGATATTTGCAGAAAGGGTTGAATGGATTTACCCGAGTTTGAAGTTAAGCGACTCATTTCTAACTGTTTATATCAGCTTAATATTAGCCCACGCATGCCTCGATATGTGCCCCGCGTCCGTCCTTTTCTTCAACGTAACCCATCTTAGTCAAGGCTAGCTTTCTTTATTTAGAAAAATATAAGACTAGCATTACGTAAACTAAATTGTCAAGAAGACTTTTTTTCTTGCAATTTAAGCAAGCTGCATTCTTTTGACATAATATTGCGGAAATAAATCAAATAGATCTGTAAAGCAAGAACCCGTTTAAAGCAATCAAAGCAAAAGTAAAACATCAACTAGGTTCTTCCACAAATAAACCAATTTTCTTTTTAAGTCAATACCTGTAGGAGGAAATTGAAATTTGTTAGGTCTCCGAGTGACGATGTTGCAGAATTATGCCGCTCGCTTATGAACTAAATAGGATTCCTGAATGCCACGGATAGAATTAACTTTTTCAATCCAAGCTTAGACGTACCAGTCTGGAATTAAAATTAATAGCAAACTATAGAAAAACGAATAAGCGCATGACAAATACCTCTCTATAATTAATGTGATTATGCAAGCACCCAAAGCTTGTATTGCCAAACACAAAAGTTAAGAAATTAATAAATTTAAAAATAAACAAAAAACAATAAAAAACTTAAAAAACCGACCAAGTGCATGTTGGGCAATGCTCAGTGTAGGGACCCGTAGTTAAACGTCCATCACAACAAGTGAACCTAAAAGGGGTTTTAATAAATACCATGATAATATCATAACTACTCGTAGCAAAAAGGATTAGGTATCTTCCGCAGCACTTACTTATACGACTCATATACGCCCTTTTACTAAGAGGATATGACATTTTTCAACAAAAACAAAAATGGCTTTGCTGACAATGTTCAAAAACTGTAATCTTGATCTTGACGAGGGCCTCAAGACACGAGAGTTGAACAAACTTTGCCGATCCTCAGATCATAGAAAGAAACAGATATATTATAGCAAAAGGGCGAGACTCGTGTCGCCTCGACATGATATAATTGAGCATAAAGGCTCACACCGCTCCTATTGCTGACCGACTATGATTGCTGTCACGTCAGCAAAGAAAACTTCAAGTCATGTAGAATAACATACAGGCTGGCCAATTAAGAGGTACCTATACATTTTATTTTTCAAATCAAAAATATTGGAGGGAGAAGTTAGGGTATGGTTTTGGTAGGTATGCCAAGAAACTATCTGCTGCGTTCGTAGTGGAACACCGTATTATTCGCAGAACCCTAGCCAGTCCGCGTCATCCACGTCCCCGCTGTCCCCTCTAGGAACTACTGCAACCGCGCCGCTGCGCGACCGCTACCTCTGTTTTGCAGCTGAGCTGAGGATGCAGAGCAAAAGGCGAATCTTCTGCGCCTCAAAATGATTAATAATGTCAAAAATCTTATTTTACATTAATTTTGTGCCGATCTCCTTAAGCGCCACTTGCACCACCCGGGGTTAGGCAACTAATCCGAAGTCAGGCGATTTTTAAGTATGGAGTTTGACAGAAAACTCCGGGTTAGTTGGCGAACCCCGGGTGGTGCAAGTGGCTCTAAACGTTTAATCGACATCACTATACTTTAAATGTTGAAAAGATAACGGTACATTTTATGGTAACCAACAAAAGCGCAAAAAATATAATAACCAAGAAAGATTATTTACCTTGTGCCGAATAAAGTACTCGATGAAACGTACAAAACGAGAAATTATTCATCGAGAATTGGTAATTCCTAAAACAACAGTGTTGAGCAATAAAATAAATAAAATGGAGAAAAAAAGTCTTCACCGGATTACTTCACATGCATGACACCAGTGCCAGTATAACAAATTGTATTCCTTGGTGTGGTGTTAAAGATAAAAATAAATTATAGGTTTCACTAATCTTTTCGGTTTTAGAAGTACAGACACAGAAAGAGATTTTTTTGATCATAACTGATAGGCAGGAATAGATTTTTCCCCTCACTAGCTCGGAAAGCGCTGTTTTGTCCTTTAAAACTAGCGTGGAAAAACGCATTTTATTCACATGTGGGGCAAAGTAATCTAATTCTTATCACTTACCACCAGTCCAGTATAAGTGAGTCCTATATGCCCATAGTAAATATGCGCAATCGGAGGTCACACTTTAAATTGGTCATGTGATCATGTCTTATCCCGCACTTGGTAAGCTGTTGGTAATATCTAAGTACCAGGAGCGTATCTACTCTATGACAAATTTTGAAATTGATTTTTGATGGTTTCTTCAAGATAACTTACATGTGGATAAGATTTATAATCGTATTTAGTCTGTATTTTCCTCGCAATAGTGAGGGGAAAAATGTTGTATTACACTCGGCGGCAAAGTTTGTTCAACTCTCGTGCCTTGAGACCCTCGTAAAGCTCAAGATTCCAGTTATTGAACCACTCGCTACGCTCGTGGCTCAATTTTGGAATCTTTCGCTTGCTCGGGTCTCAATATAAGCCCGAGAGTTAAACAACAACTTTGCCCCCTTGTATAATAAATAACTATTTATCAAAGTGCAGGCGGAACCAGTCGAATTTCGATCGCCGAACAGTCAAGAAGTAATCCCAGACGGAGACATACGGTGGCATTCATGCGAATTAAATGATGACTGACTCAAATTTACAATAGCTGAAGAAGATGATATTTGTGGTCAACACATATCCAAAGTAAATTGTCAAATTTTGAAAAAATTATAGTGACCATGAACGCTTGCTGATAAATATTTCTTTTATAAAGGATTTCGGTTTAAATTGAACTTTAAAACATGATGTAAGTTTTTAAAATATTTGAGCCGATACTTATTATGATTTTAATAAGTTTTTTGGCGAATAATCTAATTTTTAATACAATTTTTTTATCGCTGACTGTATTTTGCTACTATGGCATTGTATTGTCATCCAATCTACATAGGCTTTTGATCATTCGGCTTATTTGAATAACGGGAAGTTAGCCAAATTCAGCTTGCAAGATTTGACCCTAAAAAACCCATAAACATACATTAAAAGCTTGTAAAGAAAGCTCCGTTTTCAAAGTGATAAATAAATAAATAATAACAATCACATGTTTTATATTTCATGTATGTACGTACAGTCAACCAATTGACACTGTAGTACTATGTCATAGTGACGCCATAAATAAGATTGTAAGATATAATTTACTGTTTGTGTTTGGTTCCAATTGCTTGACTGTACCTAGGTATGTAATTTTTCAATCGGAACGTATATTAAATCTTCATTTCCGACCGAAATACTTGGCCAATTATCGGCAACTAAAACAATTTATCTTTAAAACAGAGATACGTATACCTATATTTAATTTTAAGGTTTAAAATAAATGTAAACATTAGAATTACTAAAGTCATAAATAGAATGATATCAATTAATGTTTGGTTTCGATGGCAAACAACTGAACAATTTCACATTGCGTGAAAATTGTCACACAGTTTCATTAATTGTATGTAAATATTTGCAAACAGCTGCAGTTATCGATAGTTACAGTATCTTTATCCCTAGTACACAATGAAAATGGATATGAAATATATTATATACAGAGTGCACTAAAATATGGCTAAAACTATCTAATTCTAAAGTACTTATAAACATCCTTTCACCATCCTAATGGCTAGCACTGTTATGACCATTATTATCACATGTTAGGAACCGTCTTTTCGGTGGCATTTTCACAAGATGTTTAGTTGTTTACACATTAATTACAACCACTTAGATCACGATTACTTTTGAAAAAACGATGACTACTTACTACAGATTGGAACCACGCGCGGGCCGCAGTGAGAAGTAACAATGTGGCTGACAGTTGACTTGAGGGATAAACTGTAGGTACCTACTGACTATGGAGAGTTTAACCCTAACACTTTGTTTCTGTATGATGCAAGCATGACGACGACGGTACATACCGTTATCATCATACTTGCATCATGAATGTTAAGTCCTTAGATTTTTCATTCTTTAAGCTGGTAAGCTAAACGTTCAGAAAAGATCCACCCGAGAGGCATCGGTTACGTTTGTACATTTAATACGCAAAACAAATTACCTTCTTTGTTTATAATGACTGCTTGTGTAAAATTACGAACCCTTAGTTTCTAAAACCTTATCATGGCAATATTAGCTGGGTTCTCCACAGTATGATAAAAACTCATCGGCTAGTAGTAGCTAGGTTTGACCGATCCACCGTCTAAATTCCGCGGTCTCAGGAGGCAACCAGGGCCAACAAGCATAACAATATTTATAAAACAGCGGTTTGCAACTCATACACCACCTCACCGATTTGCTGACGTCTCACCGGGTTACCCGCCAATGAATCACCCCCTTGAGATGTAATCTGCGTCGACACATTGATTTCGTACTACGTGGAAAGCCCGGGATAGAAACCTGGGACAATCATTAGTAGATCCCAAACAGTAATACGTACGCCGCAAATATTCGTTATGTTAGATCGACTCTAAAACCAGATAACAACAGAAATCATAAATAATAAATGATTTGAAAGCGACCACAGTACGCCTAAATATAAATCAGTATTACTGTCAGCGGCTGCTCTCACAAGCGGGTTAATTTTGTTCGATTTTGGACCTAACCAAATCGATGATTGGGCCCTGACTAAATTTACCTGTCTGATACGAATTTTCTAAGCCGTACAGAGAAAATACATAAATACATATACATAGAAAACATCCATGACTGAGGAACAAATATCTGTGTTCATCACACAAATAAATTCCCTTACCGGGATTCGAACCCAGGACCATCGGCATAGCAGGCAGGGTCACTACCAACTACACCAACCGGTCGTCAAATGAAAGACGTATGAAAAATCTGTTAAAATCAGCGCTAAATTCCGCGCAAATAGAAAATGAACTAGCTTGACTACTTATGTCACTTTCGTAAAGAAATGCTCGAGTTTCTTAAGAAATCACCCAAATCAGCATGCATGTGCCTTTCAAATTTGAGGAGTTCCCTCAGTTCCTCATGGATCCCATCATCAGAAATAGATTTTGATAAAAACGGGACCAACCTGGAATCATCTACTTTAAGAAAACAAAAAAAAAGTTCAAATCGGTTCAGTAATGACGGAGTTCTGAGGTAACATACATTTAAAAAAAAATATATAAAAATAAAAAAGAATTAATAAAAAATTCAGACGAATTGAGAACCTCCTCCTTTAGAAATATTGAAGTCGGTTGAAAAATTACCCACGATACATCCCTGCATTCTTGAGAAAAGGTTCTTAAAAGACGGGCAGGTTTTTTTAATTAAGGATATAATTTTGTCGTCTATGTGCATTAATAGTAGTTTATGCAACAGTGATATAATAAGGGTTCTTAAAACTTGAGGGTCGCCGTTACAAAACGAGGCGAAGCCGAGTTTTGTAATAATAGGCCCGAGAGTTTAAGAACCAACTATGAGCTGTTGCATACCCTAGTTTTTCTACGACAGCTAAAATAGCGTAAAAAGCAAAATCTAGAAACGTGGCAGAATAGGGAAGATGTTGTGCCCACTATAGAAATGAAGAAAAAACAAGAACAGTGCTAATATATGTAAAATCCATAGGAGCAGTGTTCTTATGGAATACCACAGACAACGTTATAATGTATACTTTTTAAATATCGCTGTCAGTCATATAATTGACAGATAGAAGTGCCGGAGTAGAAAAAGGTTTTAGTGTGTACGACAACAATAGGACAGCTTGACCAATATCGTTATTAATGACACAAATTATTCCATTTAAAGAATGGTCAAAATAGTGTATAACACGTTTGTATGAAACTGGAACATTTCGTTAAGTAAAAGTAGGTAAAAAAAATATGGCATTAAAACACGTTCTTGAAGTTTTTATAAAAAAAATCCTGTTTACAGTTATATATTTTTTTATTTCAAAAAAATATATTTTATATAAATGTGTAACACCAAAATAAAACTTTTTTAAATTATCATCAAATTTGAAAAGTCATACTTGTAGGCAATTGTATTGTGTGCGTTCGCACGGGCTCGAAACGTAGGGTCATGATTTCAAACCTTTTTGAAGTGTTTCATTTCAATGTTGCATATTAATTCATTTCAGTTAAATACTATTTATTCTACCTTGTTCTACAAAGTTTTAATTCAAATATGTAATAAAATCGTCCAGCAAAACGAGGTACATATATTATTCATGTAGTGGCATTTCAATATGAAATATATAATATTCAAATGACAGTCGTATTACATATCCTCTATTGAGTATAACTTATTTTGCATAATTCATCGGGCATACAATTAAGCAAGTTGTCAGACTGCGACAATAATAATAGCAAACGTCATACTGAATAATAAATGAGAATATTTAGTAACGAGGACTAGTATAACAATCGACCCATTGATTCTTCTACTGTGTCTGGTAATCGAATTTAAAGTCAATTATGTTTCAAGCTTGTTTTACGTTAATGTCTGGTTTATTGTTTAATGACTTTGTTTTTTTAATTGTGGGTTGCTATAAAAATAAGCACGCAAAAATTTTGAATGAAATTAAGTGTGGATAAGTCGGAGCGCAGGGGCGTGTGATTGCGGAGCCTGCGATGCGGAAAATGAGGAACGCTTTCAGCTGCACTTTTAGCGCACGCGTCCTAACGAAATTAGTTTCACGTTCACCGTGAAATGAACGTCTCCTCCAAGATAGGCACCTCACTTTATTCCAAAAACATTAAACCTTTTGGTTCCGATCATGCGCGCTCTCATTCACTAACTGTGTAGGTACCTACCTATGCTCACGGTTGGAAAATAACTGTCTTCTTCTTTTTCCCGGCTTATGTCATGGATCAGGGAGCCTGGGGTCCGCTTTGGCTCCTAATCCTAAGATTTGGGGTAGGCGCTAGTTTTACGCAAGCGACATCTTACTTTGTTTTTATTTAAGTAGTCACACTACTAAATACAAATTATAAATTGAAAGAGATTGTCACATACTAAAGAAAAAGTGACACAAGAGTCCCGCGATAATATTTCGCGGTCGAGAAAGATTGTTTTTCTAGTCTCGACCGCAAGATACTGTCTCAGCACTGTTGTGCTAGGGCTACTGTTAAAAACGTTCAAGGCGAAGCTGCATTTTGTAAACTCACTCTCAGTGCGTTACAGACTGTTTCTCTGTGCGGTACAAGTCAATGACAGCCTGTATGAGGAGGTTAAGATATTACCTAATATATGTATCATTACTATTCGATTAATCAACCTCATTATTGCCTTCGCCGAAATTGACTCCTGTTAGTTGAGATTTTATAGACGAATTATTTTACAGGTCAAAATTGACTTGTAACCCACAGCCAGCACGGGCACAGGTAAAAGTGATGGGCAATATAAACAAATAAATATATCCAAATAATTGATTACATTTTAACTGAACTTTTTATTGTCATAAAATGTAAACATTATGATTTTTCATCAAACTCATATTTTCGATATTCCAGAGACAATGCAAAAACTTTTTAACTTTTCGTTTATTTCACGGCAAGTCACCGTTCCCAGCAATTTTGCAGTTTTGCCTTTTTTACTATGCTTGCATTTCTGTTAAATTGTTTTCGATTTTGAACGAAGGTAAGTATTGTAAACGATGGCACCAATGACTTAGTGAAGCAAATTCCTTTTTTTGCTAAAATACTACATTGTGTAGGTACAATTCAAGAGTTCACAATAAAATTTCGTAAGAAAATGCTCAATTTTAATTTTGTGTACCATTTTATTCCTCTTTTTGAGGTTGATTAGCATTGCACGTATCGACGTTATCGAACAGTGTGACAACACTTACGTACTCTGCCCTCACCAGTAGTGCTATATGTAACAAAAGTTATAATCTGGTGAGACCAGGTTAGGTACCTATACGTTGCCAAACTTGCAATTTACCACCAAAATGCTTTAAAAAAGTTAAATATAGTTATATACCGGGTGCCATTTAAATCGTTAACCGTAATACCTACATTTTTTTAGCTCCATAAGAAACTAGCAATTGAATGCCCCGGGTCGCAATAAAAAAAGGCAAGATTTATTCTGTTTTGTAACCATTTTTTTCTCTTTCATTTTTCTTTTAACTGAGGTTTTAGGATTTTAAATAGATTTGTTTAAATATTTAGATTAGAAAAATTAATTGCCTCTTGCCACACTATATCGGAATTGCCGCAAACATATTTTTTTACATTCATACCACATAGAAATTTAATCTAATTAATTTAACGGCTCGCATTTCTTAGAAAGCCTTTTAATTATCAGAGTATCACCATTAAAAGAAAATAAATTACAAAAAAAAATAGAAACAGATAAAAAACATATTTTTGCGACCCGGGGAATTCAATGGATAGTTGTTTATGGAGCTAAAAATATGTACCTGTTACTGTTTACGACTTAAATGGCATCCTGTATACATAAACGTCGTGCTTATTAAGTAATCGTACTACAATTATAAACAATATACCTATACGTAATATTGTTTCTCACAAAGGCTTCAAATTAATTCGCAAACGTGTTATAGGGTAACGAAAGGAGTCTCTGACACTATGTCAATCATTGTGGCATTTAGCCATAAGAGCAGATTTAATCAAACTTTTACATGCCGCTTACCACAAATTCTTAGTGTTATTGTTATTACCCAACGTCTTTTATTTGTTCATAATATATGCTTTTTCTACTCGCCGACTTTAATCTGCCAATTAGTTTTGTCTATGTACTCGTTCAATACTCGTAGAAAGT
This sequence comes from Lathronympha strigana, assembly GCA_949128165.1. Lineage (NCBI taxonomy): Eukaryota > Metazoa > Arthropoda > Insecta > Lepidoptera > Tortricidae > Lathronympha > Lathronympha strigana. Next base: position 26,584,895 of record OX421901.1, on the reverse strand, counting down.
ACCCTCCCATACACGTAAAGTGGGAAGTGATTTTTTTTTTTCATTTCCACCCTAGTTTGTGACAAATCATTGGATAGATATTTGAAAAGTAATTAGGGTTTTCTAAAACAACTTTTGATAAAGTTAATATATTACGGAAATAATCTCTCCAGAAGTTTAAAAAAAGTGCCCCCCCCCCCCCCCCCCACGCCTCTAACTTTTGAACTATGGGTTCAAAAAATTAGAAAAAAATTACAAAAGTAGAACTTAATAAGAGCTTTATTGGAAAATTATTTTTAACTTGATTGGTTAAACGGTTTTTGAAAAATTGTACAATATAATTTCTGAATAAAGTTTGTAATTTAACCGTATATTATGCAAACATTTTTTTATCTTTAGTACTTAATTTATCATCCCGCACGTATCTTCCTTCTAATAAAAAAAAGAATGATTCAAATCGATTCACGCGTTCGAAAGTTACCCCGAAAATCCAACATACATAACCCGTCTAGTTTGTATAAATTAGTAACCCAATTTCCCGAGAGATGGCGCTGTACGTGGTCAACTTCGCGCTGTTAAGATTTTTCGGAGTTGATGGAGTCGGGATGGGTGTGATCGAAAGTATCATCGAATTGTTAATTATTATAAGCATATTGATCATCATCTATCAGCATCTATTAAAACACTTTTTAAGGTTGCCTATTGTGACGGTCGGTAAACTACGGAACCCTGCACTGAGCGTGGACCGACATGCTCTTGGCCGGTTTTTTATAATGATAAATAGTTCGGTTTCAATCCGAATTAAAGATGACACACTAGAATGAGACGGCACGGGGAGGGACGGGAAGGAACGTGACGGGCCGGGACGATCTCGATAATCACGTCCGAGTTCGGAGCCCTCGGAGGTCACGTGACGTTTTCTATAGAAACTGATCGGAATATATAGGTAGTACATGGGTAATACATGGGTGCTACATAGGGTCTACATAGGTAACGACTTGGTTTGCTTACACACACCTGACCTTTCTTCTCGGAAATATAAGCCAAGAGAAAGAATTAGAGTACCTACCGTAAGTTCAGTTGTATGCCACTTGTTATAATAGCAATAATTTATTTTTTAAGTTCTCTCTACTAGTCATTTAAAAAAAAAGTTGCACCCATCAACATTTTATCAACTGACATTACCTATTAGGTACATTTGAACATAATTATCAAGGACGGAGGCATTGCAACTGATGAGGTCAGCGGCAGGAGAGAAAGTTTTTGGTTCTTTACAAGAAGGGCGTATGATCGTAAGTGCTACTAATAGGCCAAGAAACTTAGATCAATAAAAAGCATTTCCAGACATTAATCCCCAGCAAGCTCAATATCGTTTCAATACCTGCATTAGGTTCTAAAGATGTGGCAACCGAGTTTGCATAATTCCACAAGTTGAGCTTGACTTTTGAGAGCCAAGTAAATGTGAAATTTTGGGTCATTTTTCAGATTTTTGCGTCTAGCTCGAAAATGGTACGTCGGACGGAAAAGTCATTAAGGTAGATATTAAACTGGGGTACATTCTACGTCGAATGAATATTTTAAACTTCAAATTTGGTTGATTAGTACAGCTAAAATAAAACAATCCCGCGTCCCACTTTTTAAGACTTACAGAGCCATAATATAAATATTCGACTAATCAAATTCTTGTTCAATAAACCTCAATTTAATTACCATAATTACGAGTACATACCTATATGCCAAAAAAAATACATTTAGTTACATGTACCTATGCCCACCTAAGAATATGGTTTTTCGTTATCATCGTAGAATTGAACCTTCTTTAATACCTACCTTGGGTGGCTTTTCCGTCCGACGAACCATGTTAGAGCTAGACGCAAAAAGAACTGAAAAATTACCCAAAAATTTGACAGTTACTTGACTCTCAAAAGTCAAGTTCAACTCCTGGAATTGTGTGAACTCGGTTGCCACATCTTTAGGACCTAATTAAGGTATTAAAACGATTTCTAAATAGTTTGCTGGGAATAAGTTCGTGGTAATTATCTAATTTTCTTGGCCTATAAAGTCGCCTGTCAGCCTGTTGTGACGGGTGACTAACAACGGAACCCTACAATAAGCGCAGCCGACAAGCTCTCGATCGGTTTTAATAATAAAACATAAAAGAGCGGCACGTCAAAGCGGGCAAAGCGCCCACTGCCAATATAGAAAAAAGATGTTACGACTATATCAATATCAGTCTTTATAACAGAACTACGCAAGAGCGATAGAGATGGAGTTATCCGAACTCGGACACGCACGGACCCTGAAGTTTAAATCAAATCAAATATTAATACAGAAACTGATAGGTATGTAGGTATATTGGAGGGTAGCTTAAGATATTAACCTGTCATGGCAGTCGGAAATATACGTGCAACAAGCCTCAAGCGTTGTTTCATTTCTCATACATATTATTGGCGACGACTGGATAAAAAGTGATTGAAATAGTAAATAACTGATTAATTACGCGTGTGTATCAAGGAAACAGTGGTATTTATCAAAATAACTGTGAAAAATGTCGATTGGCAAGATCAAAGAATTCGATGCGGATAACGGTAACTGGTTATCTTACTGTGATCGAGTGAAAATGTACTTTAAGGCGAATGACATAAAGACGGAACTTCATCTACCAACATTGATTTCTTTAGTGGGTGATCGAACATACGAGTTAATGGTGAATCTGGCTAGTCCTAAAAATGTATCAGAGTATAGTTTTGACCAATTGGTTAACATTGTGGGCAATCATCTGCAGCCGACACCGTCCATAATGGCGGAACGGTACCGGTTCCGGCAGCGGCGACAGCTGGCCGGGGAGAACGTGGCGCGGTACTTGGCGGAGCTCAAGCGATTGTCCAGATATTGTGATTTTGGGGCGGCGCTTGAGGAAAACTTACGCGATCAGCTGGTGTGTGGTATCACGAGTGACGTTATCAGGCAGAGGCTGTTCGCGGAGAAAAATCTTACCTACACGAGAGCGGTGACACTGGCGACTGCTTTAGAAGCTGCGGAAAAAGATGCTGCCTCGGTGGAGCGCAGCGAACACCTCGGCCAGACACAATCGCAGGAGGGATTGAATGCCTTGTATAGTGGCGCCGTCGGTAACTCACGGGGTGCGGAGAGGTGCACTGCGTGTGGTGGTCACGGCCACGTCGCTAAGGACTGCAGGTTCACTTCGTACCAGTGCAGCGGGTGCAAGGCTACAGGGCATTTACGACGGGTGTGTCCTCGCCTGCGTGGAGCTGGGGCCGTAATGAGGAGCTCCAGTAGCCGCGGCCGTGGGCGCCCGGGATCGCATGGGCGAGGCCGCACAGAACATCCGACGCATTTTGTGACTGAATCACGGGCTGAGGAGGAAGAGGAGGACGTATCTTCGGAGGAGGAACCAATGTATCAGATGTCATTACGAAATTATCCCCCGGTAAGCTTCCTTATACGTGTTGATAATAGAGAGTTACCCATGGAAGTGGACACGGGCAGTGCGTGCTCGTGTGTTAGCTTTAGCACTTACAAAAAACTATTTAATAATTTACCCTTGGAATCATGTACACTCGCACTTAGATTGTATGACAAAGCCTTGTGAGACCGTTAGGTATGGTGCGTACAAAGGTTGAGTATAACAATGTCAGTAAAATCTTAGAATTATATGTCATAGACAACGGCAATACGCCAATAGTTGGTCGTCAATGGCTGGCGGAATTGTCAATAAAATTGCCTAGGTATTTAAAAAATAACGTCAGCGAGGTGCAGTCTATAACGGAAGTTAAAAAATCGGAAATTGATTTAGATGTGTGTGCGCTTGTTGACAGATATGCTAAGTTGTTCGACGGAGCGCTGGGCCGGTACACGGGCGGCCGCGCGACGTTGCACGTGCGCGAGGGTGCCGTGCCCGTGTACTGCCGGGCGCGTCCGCTGCCCTACTCACTGCGCGGCCAGGTGGATGCTGAGCTGGACGCTATGCTGCATTCTGGTATTATCGAACCCGTTGAATTTTCAGAATGGGCCACGCCACTAGTACCTATTGCTAAGCCTAATGGTAAAATAAGGGTGTGTGCTGATTTTAAGATTACTCTTAACCCCGTTTTACTGGTGGACAGGTACCCATTGCCAAAAATTGACGACTTATTCTCGAGCCTGAGTGGAGGTGAACATTTTACAAAAATTGACCTGTCGTCCGCTTATAATCAAATCGAGCTCGACGATAATTCCAAAGTATTCACTGTTGTAAACACACACCGAGGACTTTTCCGTTATAATCGCCTAGTTTTTGGGTTGTCATCTAGTCCTGGGATTTTCCAAAGGGTAATGATAAATTTAATGAGGGGTATACCAAATGTATCTGTATTTTGTGATGACTTGTTAATCACGGGACAGGACCGTAAATCTCATCTGGATTCCTTGAAAGCAGTGTTTAATATTTTAGATGCAAATGGCTTAAAATTAAATAAAGATAAATGTATTTTTTTTGCCAGTTGCTTATGCGTCCCGTGCACTGTCTCCCGCCGAACGTCAGTATAGCCAAATACAACGCGAAGCACTTGCTATCATTTTTGGGGTAAAAAAATACCACCAATACCTGTATGGTAGACGGTTTTTGTTACGTACTGACCATAAACCGTTGGTTTCAATTTTTGGCCCTAAGGTGGGCATTCCGTCTATGGCGGCAAGTAGGTTGCAAAGGTGGGCTATCATTTTATCAGCGTATAATTACGATATAGAGTATGTGCGTACGAATGATAACGGAGCGGACGGACTATCGCGGTTACCGTTACCTTTTAATAAAAAACAAGATCCTGAACAGACTTACCTTCATTTTGCTCGCGATGCGTTTTTATTGGATTACAATATTCTAAAAAGCGAAACTAGTAAAGATTCGACATTATGCAGAGTAGTTAGTTTTGTTCGAGACGGTTGGCCGGTTGAGAATGAAATTCGTCAATTGCAACCGTATTTTAATAGGCGCGCTGAGATTTATCTGGAGTTAGGGTGTCTTATGTGGGGGCATCGGGTGATAGTGCCAGAAAAGTGCAGGGATCGTGTGTTAAGGGAACTGCACGAAACCCATATGGGCGTGGTCAAGATGAAAAGTCTAGCGCGTAGTTACGTTTGGTGGGCGGGCATTGATGAGGCCATAGAGGGCATGTGTCGCACATGCGCCACGTGCGCCGCGCACGCATCGGCGCCGCCAGCGCACGCACCTCGGCCGTGGCCGTACTGTGCTAGACCATGGTCGCGGTTGCATGCTGATTTCTTGGGTCCATATGAAGGAATGAAATTTTTCATTGTAGTCGATTCCACTTCCAAATGGATAGAAATTTTTAAAATGAAATCCACAACAGCTGCCGATGTGATTGGCAAATGTCGCCGGCTTTTCTCACAATTCGGTTTACCAACCCAATTTGTTTCGGACAATGGGCCGCCTTTCACGAGGGAATCGTTTAAATCATTTCTAACGAGCAATTACATTGATCAGTGTTTAACGGCACCCTATCACCCTTCGTCTAATGGTGCCGCAGAAGTAGCAGTCCGCATTTGTAAAAATGTTATCAAAAAGGCCTTAAGTGACGGAATTGACGTGGAAACGGCTCTCGACCGGTATTTGCTGTTATACAGAACCACAGAACATTCCACCACGGGTGAGAGCCCCGCCAATGTCTTACAAAATAGGTCGTTGCGAACGCGTCTCGATGCTCTTAAGCCGGATAGGTCTAAAAGGGTAAAGCAAAAACAGCAATCACAGGTGTTGTCAGCGGGAGGTAGTGCTCGAGATTTTTGCTCAGGCGATGAAGTCTATATCAAAGATTTTAGGCGTAATGGTGTGGGGGATTGGGCACCCGGTCAGATTGTCCAGCGGGTTGGGTCAACCAACTACAGAGTTAGAGATAGTTTTGGCAATGAGGGTCACCGTCATATTGACCAATTGAAACGGCGGTCTAGAGTGTCTCTAGCATGTACTGATAGTACAACGGGTTCGGTAGGTACGGGTAATCAAGTCGAAACTGGAACAGCAACTCCAAGCACAGTTTCCAATACTAACGAGAGACCAGAACCGGCTGCGGCATCCACCAGCACAGCAATAAAAGAGCCTCAGTTCCAAACTGAACCCTCAGTTCAGATGACCCCGTTAGCTCCAGTTGGGCCAGTGGGTGACGTCGGTATCGTAGCTGATGATGCTCCTCAGCAAACTGTAGCACATGAACCGCCTTTGTTAGTTCAGAATCGTCCCAAACGTGATAAGCATGTGGTAAAACGTTATGGGTTCGAATTCGATTAAAAATAGTAATAAGCTCCAAAAATGTATGTAATTTATTGGTTAGTGCCCACTGAGTAGTAAAATGTACTAGCATATATGTATAGATAATAAGATCTAAGTTCTAAGGTGTTATATTAATTAAGTGGTGAGGTGATAGGTATGTAGGTATATTGGAGGGTAGCTTAAGATATTAACCTGTCATGGCAGTCGGAAATATACGTGCAACGATACCGTATACCGAAACAGTACGGAAGGAATGTGGCCAACGTTTATACTTACTGACAAGTATGTTCATCAATTCTTCTCCACCTCTGAAGCAGAGTACAATGGGCAAACCTAAATTATTATGTGTTAATAAATAAGTAAGCAATAACCACTTTATTGCACAAATTATTGGTGTAAACTTCCAGTTACCTTTTCGTCTTGAATAGAACTTCGTCTTTATTAAGAATCAATCAATATTATTTGAAATTTTACATTATTTGAAATACGGCACATATATAGACTGCTTAAATCTATTCCCATAGGTATGTTATAAACATAAGATAGTAGGTCTGTGGGCAGCGTGGATCTGATCGCAGCTCGGATCGGAACACGTACAAACTGGTCAAGACACGAAATACGTGCATAATTATTTTTTTTAAGAATATTCAGATTTTTTTAATGCATAAAATAAATTAAAAAATCTGAGAACTCTGTTTAAAAGAAATAATGCACGTATTTCGCAAACTACCAAACTTAATTTGAATCAAAGTAAAATTGCCCAAAAACTAATTTCCGTATGATATCACATGGTCGTGTAATTTGATACATTGATAACCTGCTTAGCAATCTTTTAACAGTTAAGCAGGCGTATTATTTAAGGTATAAGATAAAGGTTACAGAAATAAAAATAGACATTTTGATGTGACGTATGTTATTTAAACGAACATTTATTTTCAAAATATTAACAGTTAGTGTAACTTACCTAAAATCTAAAATAGGTCCTTGAATAAGTGTTACCACCACTATGATGTATTTTGGTACAACAGGAAATGTTTTTTTTTTGTGCTTCTTTCGCATATTCTTCGTTTGTTCTTATTCTATGCCAATAGTATAACATATTATGAACAATATACCGATATAGTAAACAGCAAGATTTGGTATACGTTGTATTTTTAACAATAGATACTATCAAGTAGTCAGGGTATCATCATATCATTCGTGAAAAAAAATAAAAATACAAAGACAAATTGGAATAAAATTTATTCACCAATAGTTTGAGCTATAGCAAAAAATAACCTGTATTTTTCTAAATTTTTATTGAATATTGAATCTGAACACAATTGAACCCCTTCAAATAATAAAGGGTGACTCACACCCGTCCTATCCTATCCGATCCGATCCGGGACGATCTGTCAGTTTCTATAGAAAGAATCACGTGATAGCTCGGAGCCTCGTATCTGATAGTCTCGTATCGGATCGGATCGGACTGGTGTGAGCAATCCTGAACCCAGTCAGAGCTCTATCAAACACTTGATTTTGTGGTTAGATTGTGTTGAAAGCTACCAGATAATAGTACATTTCGATGCTAGTGCGGAAAGTATGTCATTACTTCACGAGTCCCGAGGTATCTTGACACGAGCCGTAGGCGAGTGGCAATACTCGGGATGAGTGAAAAATGACATGTCCGCACGTGTATCGAACGACGTTTTTCAATACAGATGCGAAAAAAAATACATAAGAACGAATTTGAAAGTTTTTTATTATTTCCGTAACACTATTGTAACTAAACTATCAAGAACATCTTCAAAATGTTTATCTTATCTTCTTTACTTTCTCATTTTCAATATCATAATCATTATTTCTCATAAACAAAATAATAAATCGCATGTGACAAATCGTATCGTCATGTCTTAGAGGCCCTTCGAACATGTTTACCTGATTGAAAAACGCCTCTACTTTGACTGACGTTTCGTAGGCTCTGTTCCGTTTCATACACACAGATTTATAAGAACTGTTTTCAATGTTAATATTTTTAATGAATGATCATTAGTATGATGAAGAAGTAATTATTGAAATATGAAATATCAATATCTTTAATATTATTGCGTTAATAGAAGGTATTTAGTTTTATTACGGCTCGGTAAAGTTAACGAACAATAATACTCTTTGGTAAGCAGTCATGAATTGGAACACAACTAAATTTAAAAAGATTGGAAAAGTAAAAAGCACTAGTTCGCAAAAACAAACTTTGCGCACGCAAAACAGCCAAAAAAAGGGCACTTTTTGAGCAACTGTATTGAAAACATTTTTTCAGCAGATTGTTTTGAGTCCGTCTTTGCTAAGTTTCCTCGATTTTGATAGAAGATTGACGTTTAAAATAACACTTTAAAGTTTAACAGTTTATTTGCTTGGAAGAGATAACGTAACTCTATGCAATACATCAAATTATGTATAAATATGTCTTAAAATGAAATCGATGCCTTAGAGTGTAGGTATTGTACCTCGCCTGGTACAATTAAAAGTAATGCAAATGCGAGAATCGCCGCATATTGGTACTTCGGAAACGCTTGAATAGTCAATCGGCTTGTAATTGTATGAGACCATCTTTGTCCGGTGTCGAGCGATGACGGCAATGTACTGGGAGAAATAGCAGCCGATCATACGATCACGTTCGGCTCGTGTGAAGGGGCTTGAAAGGACGGCAGGCTCCATTAATTTCCATTTATTCCCACTGACAGCGGATCGGTAGCGAATAAGGTCTGAGCTATTAGACAGCACTGAAAAACTTCCTTCTCCTGTATTTCAGACAACTTTTAGGAAACAGTAATTAAAAGTTATATAATAGGCCTATAATACCTTTGGTAAGTATTCAACTTATTATGTTCCTTTTATACAATAATAATATGTGCGTTAAATAGAAATTACTACTTAATAGGAATTATTTACTTTGCAAGTAGGCAGGTAATTATTGGCGTACGAATAGGTAGTGGCAATTTAAGCAGAAGGGAAATAGAGTCGTTATTATCTACAAACTTATTACGACTGAATAAATATTATCTCCTAACATTTAATCAATAGGTATACTTCTTAGCCATACACAACTGAAGGCCTAGTATAAAAGTTGTACGACAACAACTTCTAGATCGCGTTAGCGTATCGAGAGTTCAAATTATGTTTGCCGTTTATTTAATCATCCGGCCACTTTCATATTTTGACCCCTCGATAACGCGGTCGAGAAGTTAATGTCGTACAATTTTTATACTAGGCCTTCTGGACAAAACTTAATAAATCATACACGACATTATAATTTGATGTTTGTAAATTTAGGCAACTGTTTGGCTATTGTCGTTGTACAATTTTTTGTTAATAGGTAATTTAGAACAGCACGCCAGCTAAAGTATGAATACCTATAGTCCTATACGTTTAACAATATGAATGACACAGAATCGACAATTTTGAAGTGAATCTTTTATGCCATGAAAACAATGTGCCTGTAATAATATCATGTGAATTTATATCTAACTCAAATGAAAAAAACCGGCCAAGAGCATGTCGGGCCATACCATGCTCAATATGATTATAAAAATTAACAATTCGATGATACTTTCGATCACACCCGTCCTAACCCTATCAACTCCGGAAAAATCTTAACAGCGCGAAGAAGGACGGTACAGCGCCATCTCGGAATATTGGGTTACTAATTTATACAAACTAGACGGGTTATGTATGTTGGGTTTTCGGGGGTAACTTTTGAACGCGTGAATCGATTTGAATGATTTTTTTTTAAAGGAAGATACGTGCGGGATGATAAATTAAGTACTTAAGATTTAAAAAATGTTTGCGGATACGGTTAAATTACAAACTTAAATCAGAAATTATTTTGTAAAATTTTTCAAAAAACGTTTAACGAATCAAGTTCAAAATAATTTTCAAATAAAGTTCTTATTAAGTTCTACTTTTGTATTTTTTTTCATATTTTTTAACTCATAATTCAAAAGTTAGAAGTGGGGGACACATTTTTTTAAACTTCTGGAGCAATTATTTCCGAAAATATTAACTTTATCAGAAACTGTGTTTAGAAAACCCTCATTATTTTCCAATACCTATCCAATGATATGTCACACTCTAGGGTTGAAACGAGAAAAAAAAACAACCCCCCCATTGATATAAGTAAAAGGGGAAGATGTGTGACGCTCATAGTTGTCAACACGGAAAGCTAGGCCAAAACCCACACACTTGCAATTTCTTACACACCACAGTGTGTAATTTTGGCTTAGTTGCGGTCATGTGTGGTTTATGTGTATAATTGATAGCTCTTAACGTTTTAGAGGTTTGACAAAGACCCCGAAGGTTTTTTTATAATTATTTTCGGAGTTATTGTGATTTGCGAGAAAAACCCATAGAAACCATAAAAATGCAATATTTTCTTTCAGGTGCATTATATGCAAATAAATAAAATATGTTCTCATAAAAGAAGTTTCTAGCCATAGCTTTGCAAAAAAACTGCATAAAAAACACCGCTGTAATGTGTATGTGCACAGTGCGCAATAGAGATAAAATAATACGACTTACATGGTTGTGCAAACGAGACTCCCCTATTTTGCGTATTACACACGGAGCGACAGAGATAAACTAAAGCATTCATACATTTGTGCAAACGAGACACCCTTATTTCTTACAATACCTCTATAAATAAGAAGCCGTGTCATTTCCATTTTAAAAAAGAGGACTTCGATTTGATAATAATCTTAGTCCGTCCCTTACGGACCACTATGAAAGCAAGCGAATAGGATCTATATAATAGGAATATTATCAATATCAAATCAAAAAGTTTTACTCCTGGTACTTCGATATTGCACATAGCTTACCAAGTGCGGGATAAGTCTTGAACAATTTAAGATGTGATCTCCGATTGCGCATATTCACAAGTCAAACAGGTCTCACTTTTACTGGACGAGTAGTTGCACTGGTAAGCTGTAGGAATTAGCGCCCTGAGTTGGAAATCTAGGTAGCGTCAGAAAACAAAGTCAATAATTACTTACTTAAACAATTTACTAATTTCATAATGAAACGGAATGAAATAAAAGATCGTATTACAAGTTGGGAATTATGAAGTATGTACATTACAATATTAATAAAATAAGGCATTTTATTAATATTGTAATGTACATACTTCACAGATAATGAAACTAAAAATAACGTTCAATAATAGTCGGTGCTCACCGGAGTACCTACCTGCATAGTAAAATTAAAAATATTAAAATAATATGTTTAGGTACCTTATTTGTATTGACAGTTATATTTAATTTCATTTAACTTAAAGTTCTTACTAAGTTTTAAGAGTAAAATACCCGAAAGTAAGGAATAGCGCCTTTCATTATTCTTCTTCTACCCTTGTTGGTGGTGTAAATATGTTCTGGTTTGAAGTGTATGGAACATATATGTATTCTACTATTTTTGGTAGATATCCACTCTGGATCCCTTTTTTGAACACGAACCACTGTGAGCCACTTATCTCTCTACATTTCATCGGCAGGAAATCTGTATATTAAATTATTATATTACACATATATGTGTGATTGTTTAAGAGTCTTGCAATATCGTAGACACCGGTGATATAAATAAAAGTATTCTAAATGCCCAAAATCATGGGACACTTTTATTCCTTTTAAAAAGACGTCCCACTAATACGTAGAAGTTAAAATATACAAATGACATTATAAACTTATTACCATACCAATTATAATTTTTGTAATTCAACCAAAAAGATGGTGAAAATCAGTGAAAATGGGGTTAAAAGTTGTAAGTATTAGCATCAAATCACAGGAGGTAAGCACGAGTATGTATAGGTATACCCTACGTAGGTATGCATTCAAACATAATTTACCCATATTATTTTTATAAGTGTTACAAAATTAATATCAGATGTGTTTTAAGTAAGAATTTGTTTTGCTGACCCTATCAAGAAAAGTGAAGTGACGTAATGTCAGGCCTGTCCCACTCGCGCGTGTAGGTATCGAACTGTAAGTACCCCTTGCTAGGGGCCAAATCAGTAGGGACTCACGGGCGAGCGGTGACGCACGCGCGAGAGTTGTTCGTCGCATACCTACGTACTGATTCGAACGCCGTCACAGAATTTTATTTATATTAAAATAACTAAAAGGCGGAATTATTCAAGGCCTTTGGGTAGGTTCATCAGGCCTGTTTCAATTAAGGTACCTATCTAAGTAAGTACCTATGCCTAACTAGTTGCACGCAAATTTATTAGAATTAAACCTACATACCACTTAGACATATCTTAGGTTTATTCGAGCTAAAGTAGAGCAATATAAAAAGGTAGTAACTAAGTATTAAGATTATATTAAAAGAAGACAACATTGATATTATCATAAAAGGAACGAGTTACGCGATAGAAAGAGAGCGCACTTTACGTGAATATAATTGTAGGCATTCAGCGTTGCGCGGTCGGAATTTTAACTTAGTATTATCGTAACATGAGTCGTTATTTCTTTAAACGAGTTGTTGGAGAGGGATTTTTGTACTTGTACTAATATGTATTCTGTGCCGTAACGAAGATCGTAAAGTCTATCTCCGTCTCTGTCACTCGAATAGTAAGTGTGACAGAGATGGAGATAGACTTTACGATCTTCGTTACGGTTTGCGGTCACACGCCTGTTATGTTTTCGGTGTTATTTACCTAAGTAGCTGCTAAGTGTAATAATTTATGCATGTAGATATACCACGCGTGCTATTTAATATTTATAATTCGCGTATTCTGTGTGTGTATATTATTGGATCAAGGGTAGGTACAAGATGCGTAGGTGATATGTACATTGAAATATCTTATTGTCGCCGAGGCGGACCGTATGCTTGTTTGCCACCGACGTCGTTCAAAAAAATGACAACCCTATCTTCGGCGAGGTGCGGAGTAATATCGACCTTCGCGCCGGGCAATAGAACTCGATGACAGCGCGGCTCGCGTGCGGTCCGTGCTAATAATAATTAATAGGCACGTAAAAAGGCGGCATTCGTGAACATCAAAACAGAGGGTCTTCTGTACTTGTACTATTATTTATTCTGTGGTAATGTGACAATCGGATAAACGTGTTACTCACGTAGGTATTAGATAATTATGAATCGTGTCATGAAAAGTCAATAACAAAGATTATTTTGAATATTATTTGCTAAAATATAATATTTTCATACTATAAACAGTACTTACGAATGGAAAGTGATACCGTGAGCTTTGTTTTTGTGTCTTGAGCTGTTGAAACACTAAAAAAAGGCGCAACTCGGCATGATTCTTTAATATTCGTGCCAGATGACCACGCTGTTGACACATCGGCCGCCGTCACACGACTATTTCAATATAGGTGCAGTAACCTATATTTCGTGGCACACGAACGTGCGCCTGGTACCATATCTTCCCCTTTTACTTATATCAATGAACCCCTCACTTTACGGGTACGGGAAGTACCCTAAAAAAATTATAACCACTTTTTATTTTACCACTTTGTTGGCGTGACCGATATACATATTCGTACAAAATTACTGCTTTCTAGTACTTACAGTCACTGAGATTATCCGCGGACGGACGGACAGACAGACAGACTTGGCGAAACTATAAGGGTTCCTAGTTGAGGACGGAACCCTAAAAATATAACAGCGAAAAACATATCGACGCAAAAATCACCAAATAAATTGTGGAAACCAAAACATTCCTCGTTTGCGAGTAAATAATACAGAAATGATGAAGTTTTTCGAAAAATATGTTGACAAAAACAGAAAGCAGTAATTTTGAACAATCTACTACCTTGCCAAATTTTAAAGTGCAGTTGTTCGAAAAATAAGAAGTTTTTTATTCCAATTGTATAGCTTCTAGTACACGAAACGCTTGATAATCTTCACAAATGTTACCCCAGTATAAACGTCCCAGTAAATAAAACTAACCTAATTAATAACTAATTGGCAGTTTCTTTGGAAAAATAAGAAAATCGTTATTATTTACTACATAGTATAAAACAAAGTCGCTTCCCGCTGTGTGTATGTATGTATGTATGCTTAAATGATGATTTTGATGCGGTTTTTTAATAGATACATTACACCGTGCGAAGCCGGGGCGGGTCGCTAGTATAATTTTATTCTAAATCAAATATCAATCATCATGTTCGCACGACTTCGCGAATGGCATTCACTTAATGCCATCTGCAAATTGTCTTCGAAAAGTTTTGCCGATTAATGTAGTATTTTTCAATTTGTGTGCAGCATTTTGCAAATTTTGAGTCTCATGTCGCAACACCTCAGAATGACTAGAGGCCGACTATGCTGTTTCATTGATTTTGGTAGCAGATACTGTGAAAGTGTTAAGTAAACGACATAATTTCATAGAAGTTTGACGCTTAAAATATTATGTAAGTGTTGAAAACTTTCAAGTTTGACAGTTCATTTGCTGGGAAGAAGTAACGTGGTTTGACTCTAACTATTCAGACTGTCGAATAGAAATTGCGCGATTGTAAATATGGGAAACTATCAAGGATATTTATTATTCTGCTAAGTACGTGACTCAACAGAATAAATTGAACCCTGGCGGGTGTTAATCCGGGTATTCGGGAGTATGCGTGGCGTGTGCATGTGCGTGAGTAATTTTTATACAGACCCGCTGAGCCGTGGAGTCGTGATTGAACAAATATAAACTAACGATATATATGCATAGTGTTCTACTGATCAAAAGGCCGGAACACGGACGTGACTTTTTATTGGAATGTGAAAAACACTTTTGTCCGAGGTTTTAACACTTTTAACTATGAGGTTTCGAGTTGCAGAGTGTTTTGTGTTATTTGCATGGCGTGGCAACAGTCACGTTCATAACATGCAAAATAAGAATGTTAATCGTATACCTATCACTAAACTTAAAGTAGGCACTAATCCTAAAACATAGCATGGCGTACAATACGTGTAATCGTCCCGCGACGTTTGGAGAGAGACAGAATATTCTAGCGTAAGAAATATACAACAAAATTATCTCTGCATACATTCACGTGACAGCAACCCTTGACCAAACTATGTAAAAAAACTTTATGTAAAAATTAAAATTTTATTTTTCATTTGCGCGTTTATCTGAGCTTTTTCGAATAGAGATAAATATAATATTAGATCGGCGGTCTGTATATAGGTTTTTTTTATAAAACTTAATACGGATGTAGCCAACTTGCTATAAAATTAATAATTAACCCTCGAAGGGGAATGGAGGATGCAAGCCTGTCATTGAATTACAGGATAACAAGCTCAACCCGTCGCCATTAATGTCCTTACGGTGAGACAATTAGGCTCTCCAGATAACTAGTGGCTCGTATTTGTAAATAACCTGCCTTTCGAGTACCTACCTATTTAAGTTCTTGAACAAAACAACGTTATTGTCTGTATGAAACAATACAACAGTTCGTTCAAATGGAGTAATTTGCTACAATCCCGAACAACAATGTGCCAGTTTCAATGCAGTCGAACTCATTGGGATTCATGCAATTAAGTATTGTTTGCGGAAGACAATCCACGCGGCACTTACACCAATACCTCCGTAACTTTCAGACATTGGATGTGACAAAGTCTTGTTTACCTGTTAATTACATACCTACTTCAATTATAAATCTATTACAACCTTGCTAATTAAAGAATACTGTTCCGAATGAGACTCACAGCGACATCTGTTATCGGAGCACCGCAGTTTTACGTATGTCGCGTCATACATATCGCGGCCAATACGGGAGCGCGATATACGCCAACGTCACCCTACGTCACGACATATTGTCCCATATACCCCAACTATCCTCGAATAATGTTACACGTAGACTAAGTTTTGCAATAGAAGAATAAGCACGTTAAAATTTGTATTTTTTATTTCACCAATCCAAGAAAAGTCGAATTCTCTAAATTAATTACGCTAAAAGACGCCTAATCACGAACAATAACAATAACAACAACCTTTATTGATATTTTACTTATATTCGTAATAGTTTTGGTATTGTGTTGTGTACCTTTCACTAAACTCTAGCACATATTATACTTCGTCAGAGTGTGGCAATATGCCTAGCTGAGTCTCTATTAGACCTAGATTTGTTGCTTGTCGCTACATTTTTCCTTATTTACCCATGGTAAAGCTATGGAAAGCAGCTAAGTAAGTTGAATTACATCCACGGTTTTTATTTATTGTTTTTTCGTAGTTACGTCAAGAATAACACTCAGACCCCAGTTATAAAAAAACCTCTTCAACCTCTCTTATCTCGTTGTCAAGTAGTATAACAATATAAACCGTCAACTCAATGTCTGAGTGTTCTGAAAGCTTCATAACATAAACCTGTTCCTACCCTGCGCAAGGTGAATATCTGAAGCCTGCGCAAAATAGGGTACCTACCTAATGTTCTTATTAGAGTATAATATACATAATTATATGTTTGCACTTTATTTAATAGAGAACAAAAGCGGGGGACAATTTATAGATATGTAATTCCAAATCAATCCTATTGTCTTTTTATAAATAGTATGTTACTAACTGAATGACATTAATCAAATCTCAATTTTGCGCCATATATTGCGATAATAATTTTACTGGCGTACTATGTTGAACGGCTAATCATTAAATAAGGATTTGTCGGAATTGCGGTTAGTAGTATGGATTCTTCGGTAAAAAGGAATACAACCATTTTATATCCTAATACTCGTATCAACGTAAGGACTGATTCGAAAGAAAATAGCCAAATTCAAAGTATTTTTACTTTAATTATTTCTTTGCTACTTTAAAATACACCATAGAATTGATCGAAATCACAAAATTATACTCAATAAATCATCAAATAAATGTAAAAACTAAATAAAGTCAGCTGTGAAAATATTACGCCGACAAATTGCTGTCAAAAACTTGATAATTCGTAAAGAAACCTGCATATAATAAATTTCCAACACAACCTGTTAAATAATAAATATTATACCATTACTGAAAGACACTTTCTTTGCAATTACCCTTAAGGTATAAGATTGAAGACGTGCCTCCATATGCCTGGTGTATCAGGGATTTTATCGACGCAGTGTTAGTTATCGAGCATTGGTTACCTTTCGATAGATATATTTTTTTTAACTGTTTACTACATTATTTTATCATTAGTCGGAGATGAACGATAACCAACTATGATAAATATCAACTTCCTCTCGCTCTCGCTAACTCTAAATTCTTGATCCAACAAAGTCCCACAGTATTGATCCGTCGAATGTGTATTCGAGGGCATCAATACTTACGCAAATGAACGGGAAAAAATTGTGAATGGTAATTTACTATTAAATAATACTTTTAAAACAAATCAACAAACTATAATCTTCTCGGGCTGCCTGTGGTGTAGGGATAGAACCGGTAGTAGCTTTTTCACCTCAGCAGCTCGAAAAGGCTTACTTTGATATGCGAAACCAGTGAGCAAAATGCGATTTTGCTGCGAGCGTGAGGAAAATAAACGTCAGATTGACAATGTTCAGTCAAGACATGCAACTTTTTTATTAAATGGCATCCTGGCCCATTCAGCCAGATGAGGCCAAATTTCTAACAATGAGGACTACCGCGAGTGAATTTGCCGCTAGGGGCGCTAGTGGAACGTGGGTCCTATGTAAAGAGGTTATATGTCATTTTCAGTACATTTCTCATTAGTTTTTAATTTAAGTCGTGCTTATTTCGAAAATATGCACTTTTAGAGGAATCATTACATAGAAATATATTAAATACTAAAAAAATATTACTTTTGCTATAAAATAAGCTTTAAATTGAAAGTGTAAAATAACACAGCCCTAATTTAACGTAAATTTAGAGGTTATATAAAATAGTTAGAATTGAATGTACCTCTTTTAACATGGACATTAATGAAAAATAATCAATTCTAATATTGGTTTCGCGCCATACTAACTCATACTAATGGCGCTTGACAAGGACCCACGCAGGAGTGGCGCCGCCTGGTGAGCAAAAATACGGTAGTCCTCATTAGATTATATCGTTCATACAATCACATCAAAGCCAATTTGATTGACCTGTCTGTACGGACATGTCTAGACGGTGCGTTTTGTCGGGCCCGTCCCATCGTACCCTACTATGCAATACAGGAATAGGCAATGTGAGATGAAGGAAGTGCACGAAGGACGATGGCAGTGACGGCTTGCGATAAATCGCCCCGTGTAATATCATGTTTAAACAGAGCCAGAACCACGTTCAAAAACTCGTACGTTTTCATTTTTAAATATCTCTCACTTTAAAATTTTATGATTTTTATTTTATATTTATAAGTATAATATTAAGCATTTGTTGATTCACGTTTCCTCACGTGTAAATCTGTAGTAAAATAATTTCTACAATTTACCATTTACATTGTTGTGAACGATATCTAGTATCCGAACGCGATTAAAAATAATAAAGTGTTTCGGCTGTATGGTCTTAGCCTGTCCGAACCTGGTCCGAACGGACGAATAAAATAAAAAAAAGTGTTTCGGCTGCCTGTCATCCTCAATTTGAAAATTTCCTCAATAGCTTCTCTTTTGAATTGCTTTAAAGATAAAAGTTATCTGAACTGAAAACATGAATGATACTAGTAGTGATAGTGATGAAGCTACGGCAACACCCGAAGAATTGAAAGAAGCGGTCAAAAACGCCGAATTAAGTTTCCTCCCGGCCAAATCGCGGGTAAAGGTAATACTTTTTTTTTTTTTTTTTTTTTTTTTTTTTATTATTATTAATAATTCACAATATAAAACTTATAGCTAATTCAGTTCCCCGCAAAACTGTATGTACAGTTTGTCTGCGGGTGTGAGTCTCTAGATAACAAAAAAAAAATCTTTAATCAAACAAAAATTACATTCTAGGCTAAACAAATATCACCTAAGGGCTTGCAACAGGTGCAGTTTTAAACCACTTTTAAATTTATTTTTATTGGTCTCATGCCGGATATTCTCCGGCAGACTATTTAAGAAGTATGGAATTCTTTTATTTAATGTTCGGTCTCCATAGTAATTAGTTACACGCGGTATTTCAAATTTTCGTGCAGTTGCTGTTCTTGTTGCATGATTGTGTTGGGTCAGTATTGGATTATGCTGTCTATTGCTATGGTTGTTAACTGCTAGGAGGTATTTGTGTTTAAGACTGACAGGAAGAACTTTGCAGATTTTAAATAACTTGAAATAATCACCTTTACAAATGTTTCTTGTTTTCTTATTAACTAATAATTTTAAAAACCGTATTTGTAATGCTTCTAGATTATGTATGTATGTTTTAAATGTAAGGCCGTAGCTATCGAGTGCATAACCCAATACGGACTCAACCATTGCGAAATATAAACATTTTAATAAGGACGCAAATGCCATAAAGATTCATTTGAAATCTAACCTCATGTTCTTAAATTTAGTAAGAGGTAGGTAATATTTTGTATTCTTAAATTAATAAAGTAGTATTCTAAAATTAATAAAGCCTTCCTGTCCGATCATTTTGGTTTTAATTTATTTTTCTTCCTGCTGAGGTGAAAAGTTGAATGTTCAACTCGAGACCAAAGTTATTTGCATCTCGTGCCTTTGAGTCCTTCACTACGCTCAAGATTCTAAATTAGAATCTTTCGCTTGCTCAGGACTCAAAATTGGCACTCAGAACAAATACGAACTTTGCTCTCTTGTTGTACAAATAACTATTTTTTGACGTTCATAAGTGCATTGTAAATTACAATGCACTTACGAACGTCAAAAAAATTACATTACAATTTGTAATGTGCCTAAATTGAAAAATAAAGATATTTATTATTTATTTTATTTATTTATCATTTAATAAAACAAAGTTTGATTAAACCAGTTTCATTTTACCAGTAATAGGGTTTTAAATTAGGCGAATTTGTTTCGAATCAGGGTGCTTAGCCAAGATGCCAATCGCTCACGCTCAGTCGCTAACGAAACGCAACTGTCACTGTCACACTAATAATAAAGAGTGATAGAGAGAGGTAGCTGCGATACGTTATTAATCGTGAGCGATTGGCATCTTGGCTACGCACACAGGCCTTATGTAATTAAATGATCAATAGTTTTTAAATGATCAATGTCAATGCGGCTTACCTACAATAAGTGTAGACACGATATCACTACACTAGTATCTTAAGTACCTACCTACATCTATAAAAGACCTCAGCGTGCGTAGCCAAGATGCCAATCGCTCACGCTTATTAACGTATCGTAGCTACCTCTCTCTAACACTCTTCCTTATTAGTGTGACAATGACAGTTGCGTTTCGTTAGCGACTGAGCGTGAGCGATTGGCATCTTGGCTACGCACCCTGATTTTTGTTTCGCTCGTTGTTTCGATGTCAACCACTAATGGTGATTGGTTTCAGACACTCTACAAAGCTACGCGGAGCCGCGAGGATACATCACTTGTACGTCCGGTTTGTACTTCACGACGACGCGCGACGTCCAGAATGCAATCATTCTAGGCCGAGGCTGATGAAAAATCGGTATGTTTCTCTTTTTATTTTAACTTAATCGAGAAACAGTATTTTATAACTTGAAATGTAATATTGTGTTCAAATACGCCTAGCTAAGAGAAATGGCTGTGATATATGGATAGCACTACGGTCTTACTCAGAAGCTTAAAAAATTGAGGAGAGCATGAGGCAAGAGCCAGCCACCATTGGTATTCACATATGCATACGGGAGAGACAGGCCACATGTCCAAACGCGCTTGGCTTTGTCCACTTTTGTACCTATTTTTAATCCCTTCAACCCTCCTGACGCAGAATGGGCTGAAAAATACCACGGCCCGTTTTTAAAAAACGTAGTCTTGGATTTAATATGATGCTTTCCGTAGCCAATCCTTAATCCGAAAATCGATTTGAATCATTCTTTTTTTATTAGAAGGAAGATACGTGCGGGATGACAAATTAAGTCCCCGAGATAAAAAAATAAGTTTCTTTTTAGTGTTGAAAATTGTTATGAAAAAAATTTATTCGCATTTCCATGAGATGCTAAAACTACACACACCGAATCATACCTACTATTATCATTAACATAAATTTAAGTTCTCATTTTAAGTAAATAATGTATATTCTTATAAGAATAAATGTCTCAGATAATATATGTACAAGTGACCTCGGTCAGTAAACATCCCTCTTCATTTATTTTCTTTCTTATAAAAGTAAAATACTAAACACCATATAAAAAGCAATACAATTTCTCATAGATCCGACTATGGTTTCTCAAACCATTGTACCTACCAATAAAACACGTTTTTCAATTTACGTTTGATTCTAACTTCGAATGGATCCCACGCCTGCAACATTAAACCCCATATAATTTCTCTGGGGTGCAAATCTGGAGATTACAGTGATAATTTTATCAAGTTCAAGCCTTCTTGATCCACTGTCCACGACTGTACGACATTGGAATTGTGGACTGCACCATTATCTTGGATGATAGTTATTGGATCACTACCAAGTACCACTGCAGCTGTTGAAAGAAGCACATTTTGTTGAATAATTTTATATTTAACGGCGATATTGAACAACTTGTATCAGAAGATGATTATTTGTGCAGTGGTAGTTTTCCTCAGTCTGCCAGTAGAAACATGATTCACTATTCTTCCTTCCTCTCCCCATACTTAGTTTTCCGTAATACTAACCGATACATTCAATGGGTTTTATTTAAGATGGGCCAATTTTTCAATCTCGTACCTTACTTAGGCCACTCAGCAAGCTTCTTGGCCTAAACACGGTACTCGACTGAAAAACTATTTATTATGTCACGATTGTATAACATACTATTATGCCCGCCATGCATACCGTTAGTTGCCCCTGGTGACTATGAATAAAGTTTAGGTTAGAATTAGTTAGTCTCTAAGGTTACTTCTTCATCTTTCCTGCTACTGTCCATGTTGAAAATCACTTGACTCGCACAAATGCAAAAAAAATACGTGTGGCACTCGGGGACTGCCGCGGTAAAGCTATTGCATATTATTTTGTATCAACTTATGCAATTACTAGCGCGACTTCGTCTGCGCAGTATTATAATGTTTGGTAGTGTATTTTTATTACCATAAGTATTAAATACCAAATTGACTTGAACTGTAAATTGCTAATTAAATTCCGGGGCCGTATAAAACAAACAACTAACTTGCAACTACAGTAACCTGTTATTCTTTGTTCTCGTTAATAATTCAGGATATACCAAAAATGCTGGTGATCAATATTGTAATCTGATTTGGAAAAAATAGGACTAAATGTTTTTTTGTCAAACATTTTTTGTTTATTTATTCTCCTAACCACAATTCGATACTGATTAGTGATTACACATTTAATCGAATCACCAGCAT
The DNA here is from genome assembly GCA_949128165.1 of Lathronympha strigana. Taxonomy (NCBI): domain Eukaryota; kingdom Metazoa; phylum Arthropoda; class Insecta; order Lepidoptera; family Tortricidae; genus Lathronympha; species Lathronympha strigana. The sequence continues at coordinate 26,562,286 of OX421901.1, read as the reverse complement.
TTTTGTGACAGCTGTATGTATCTTTGACCACATATTAATCTTTCAGTGGCTGGATACGCTGTAGATATGCTAAAAAGTACGTCCAAGTTGACATAAATTATCTTTCAATGAAATAAGTAATCAAGGCCGAGTGTGTTTGATCACGGTTTACAACACTGCCTTAAGCTCACTGAATTTAACCCACAGAATGTCAGTCGGTACCTGATTACAACTAACTTCCCAGTGAAGAAAAACATTGCGAGGATACCAAAATAATTACGTCACGCATATAATAATTATAAACTTTCATTAGGTAGGTAAGTATATATTATGTCTCATCTCAACCAAGGACGATCTTATGATAGGATCGGCAGAGGCCTTTATTCGGGCAATTTATGAAAGAATTCATTCATAAACTGCCCATGCAATTATAGATTTGACTATTTCACTTGCTTCCTTCCCCTTTGCACCTCTATATAGGATGATTTTCATAACAAAAACTATTCTCTCCTTTCCTAGGAATCAAAACATCCCCATGCCAAATTTCACCTTAATCCGTTCAGCGTTTTTAATTTAGTGTGAATTGGTAACAGATAATAGTTCATCAAATTTACAATATTAGCATCGCATGGAAATTTGTCCAAAATGTAATTGAAGAAACCGTGCTGGTTTTGTGACAACATCGCTACGCAAGATCAGTTTGCTAGACAACAAAAATAAAATAGATGCCATTATTAAGTAAAATGTATCTAATGAGACTAATGGCATGCCATGATCTAAGAATGTTTTTGCGCAAAGTTAAAATAATTTTAATCAAATCAATTTAACGGGGATATAGGCGATACCTAGTTCTATTAGTGCCATATAGATAGAACTGTAATAAGTGCCATCCTAATCCATCAAGTTGTGCATATTCAGTAATAAGCCGTTTTAGAAAAGTAATCGTACAAAAAAATCTGAGTTTATTTATAAACTATCCTTGTCCAATATTTAATATAAAAACCGTACTGGCTTTGTGACATTGTTCTTTGCGCAAAGGCAAAATCGTTGCGTTTGGCCATTGTACTCCCCTGGGCCCGCTATGAGGTATGTATGTCATCCGCTTGTACAATGCATGGTGGGTGTTGACAGCCATATATACATTGAGTTGCCGTATTTGTAGTGGTTGGATTCCGCGTCACTAAGACCTCAATGATATTGTCCTGAGGTCTCTTCAGTCAGCGGGTGTTCATTCCGTTCTGGAGCCACTGGGTTTAGCCGCACTGATAGCAAGATGGAGTGACCCTGGTGCTGTGGAAAACGGGGCGGTGTTCAGTGTGGGATGTTACATGCGTTAGCACAATTTCGACCACCCATATTACTCGCACTTCCCACGTAGCAGGAGCCCTCTGCCGAAACTCTAGCGGTGGCGAAGCGGCAAAAGTGTGCGCTCCCTTCTGGGATAAGATCCCAAACGGATAGCGTAACGTAATAAGACAACAGTTTGTCACCTTTGTATGACAATTTCTGATAATTCTATACAGTTACTCACATTTGACAGCAATCACCGTCGCACTATCCATGCAACTTGTCTTTTCATGAACTTATAGCATTATCATTATCAGATGACATTCGTGGATAAGCAACTTAGGTCTATAGGACATGGATACAATACATGTTCATGCCTTTGGTTGTGGAGACAGCGGGCTGCTACAAAGTTACCATTATTAGTGATTTTATTTATTATCAAATTTATCACAGCATTAAACATATCATATTTACATAGATTTAATGGATCCCGGCACATTGGTCACTTTTCAACTCATTTCCTAAAAACAGTTTTGTATTTTTTGTGCACTTTCGTCAGTAGTGACAAATATGTACCTACTTAAGTTTAATTTCTGTTTGTTTATGACACTACTGAACAAAAAAAACTTAAAATAAATTTGGGTACATTTTCGTCTGCAGTGAAAGAGAGCTTTTTTATAGGCGAAAAACATACGGTGATCATCGTCTTCGAACACCACTGTACAGTTCACTACTGTACATATTTTCCGTTTACGTTGCGACCTACTTTAGGCTACCTTTAAACATATTATTCATAAGACAGTATATACCTAACTAGCATACGAGACGCATCAATTGAAGGAAAAGTCAACTAACTTATTAACTTGTAACCAGTATATACGTTTAATAAACTTAACTTAACTTAAACTCCGTGTCTGCAATCATCTCAGCATAACCAACCCTAACAAGCAAGTGTATAGGCTAACTGGCCCATACAACCACAAACAAAATATTTACAGCACGCAGCAATATCACCTTTGTGATTATCACAATAAGGAACAAATCTAATATACCAATAGAAAATATTTGATAAACAAGACAAAGGCATATTTCGATACTCTACTTCTTTGTAGGTACTAATATTTCTTATGCCAATGAAATTTCCACTTTATTCCGTTTTGCACTAACGTGCTAAATTCACAAATTTAAAATGGTACTTAGTACGACTTTGCATTTGCACTAAGGTATCGATTAAAAAAACAAAACGATTCGCAGTCTAAATAAAAAATTAGGCGCCTTTTGCCTTTAATTCGATCCAGCCAGTATATTATGCATCGATTACAAAATCGATTTAACATATTTGATTCTGGCGGGAAAAAATAATAGTGTTTATTTTGACATTTGACATCGCCGTATCTCTGGTAATAAGGGCTACTGTCCTCAATATTTTGTATAGAATATGACACTTAGCGACATTCGTATGGAGATATATCCTTTCCCCGATAAAGAACTTTGTAACAAAGTGAATAAAGTCGGTTTCGGTCCGTCGGAGTGGGGAGCGTCAGGTTTTTTTTCGTTACGGAATTTCTGGATTCGGTCCCCGCGCTCAAGGCCCGCGATAGAAGCTATGCAATAGCTTAAAAATACGAAAATAGTAAAGGAACTCGACTATCTGCAAATTCACCGAGATGATTTTAAGGAGAGTTGATGCTGTAGACGAGCTCCGTTTTTGACCATATGAGACTAACCCTCAAATTGCACATACGAGTGCAATTTGAGGTTGTCCTTTGTTAAATTATTAATGCAATTTGTTTATAAATACTTAATTATTTATACACGACTGTACTTTAGATTTAAATCGGCGTACTAGGTTCAACGTAGCTTGTCAGTAAATAGGAGTTACCTATACAAAATGGTAGTATGGATATGGAAAACGACTCAATTAAAACTACAAATATTCAAAATATTAAATGCTTAAGGTCGACATCATCATCAGCGACGAAGGCTTTTTTCTTAAAGGAAGATTTAAAAAAAATGTTTTCTTGATAGTATATAATTTGGGGTGAGCATAAGGCAACTCATCCATCACTGATATTAACATATGCGTGCGAAAGAGATAGGCCACTTCTCCAAAAGCGTTGAGGCGGACTTACAATCAGCTCCATAATCTCCATATTAAATGGACCTGATGTGATTTCTCCAACTTTATTAGCGATCCGTATGGATAGGAACGACCTACCGTCGAGATCACTTTAACGGAATTTATAAAATCAAATATTCGGGTAAGCTCCAACGGAAATTAAAACACTCGGTGAATATTGATTTATATAGTAAGGCACGCCATAATGTCTAGTGTACGTATATGTACATTGTATTATGTCTACAGGCTAGATTGTTATTTTACTGAAGGTGAAGGTATAGCCGAAACCTTTTAACTTAAAAGCGTTTCCGTATTATATTTCGATGCTGGCTGTTGTTAATTATAAATACATATTAAGAATGAGTATTACAAGCCGGTTTGTTTCATAATTATGAGCCTAGCGTTATTGCTAAGCATTTAAGAGCAGTGCATTTTGTTGAAATTGTTTAATCTGCAGCCTGCGTTAAACACTCAATTTACCACTCGCACCCGTTACGAGTAACTACGAAATGGAACAAAGCCTTTTAATTTTGCTTTAATTAAAGGAATACAATAGTCTCACAATCGGATACGGAGCACCGACTGTAGAAAATCTAGAATTCAACAACATTTGCTACGTTGTTTTTTGTGTAGATACAGCCATGTATTTATCTATGTGCATGCACTCACAAAATACTCCGACATGTATTTATCTATTAAAAAATCGTGCATTTAAAGGATGACTCACGCTAGACCCGGTAATCCCGGTCTATTAGATATCTTAAAGTTCCACTTTAAGACGTATCTAGACGTTCATCATCATCATCATATCAGCCGAAAGACGTCCACTGCTGGACATAGGCCTCCCCCAAAGATTTCCACAATGACCGGTCCTGCGCCACCCGCATCCAGCGGACTCCTGCGACCTTCACCAGGTCATCAGTCCACCTGGCACGAGGCGCCAGGCGCGAGGCCTGGGGCGAGGACACGATAATCCTAAAGTCCGGCAACTTGCTCTATTTCCGGGAGGGCGACCAACAGTCCCAGGGAGGTGTCGGGTTCATCGTCCACAAGTCCCTCGTAAACAACGTGGTGAAGATCGAGAGTGTGTCGACTAGGGTGGCGTACCTTATACTCAGAGTATCCGAGAGGTACTCGTTGAAGGTCATACAGGTGTACGCGCCGACTTCGGCACACTCCGATGACGAGGTGGAGGCTATGTATGAGGATATTTCAAAAGCCATGCATAGCTCCAGAACCTACTTCACCGTTGTTATGTGGGACTTCAACGCGAAACTAGGCAAGAGAGATGGTGACGAGCTGAGAGTGGGGCAATTTGGGGTTGGACGTCGGAACCACCGGGGGCATCTACTGGCTGGTTTCTTGGAGAAAGAGGGACTCTACATGATGAACTCTTTCTTTAAGAAACGCGAGCACAGAAAATGGACCTGGATGAGTCCCGACGGTGCAACTAAAAACGAGATTGACTTCATCATGTCGACGAAGAGACATATATTCAATGATGTTTCTGTGATCAATATGGTCAAAACCGGAAGCGATCACCGTCTGGTAAGAGGCACATTGAATATATGTCCTAAGCTAGAACGCTCTCGACTGATGAAGTCTACGCTCCGTCCTGCACTCCAAACTCAAAACCCCGAGAGCTTTCAGCTGGACCTCCAAAACCGTTTCGATTGCCTAGGCGATGATGTGGACGAGTTCAACGACGGGTTTGTGGAAGCTATCCATAGCGCTGGGTCTAAGTTTTTTAAGGCCCAACGGACAAATAAGACCAAAAGGCTCTCAGACTCCACTCAGAGACTCTTCGATAAGAGGAGTAAAATGGTTCTACAATCTTCAGTTGACGCGACTTTATACCGGCGGCTCAACAAGCAGATCTCTAAGTCCCTCACCCGCGATATGCGCCAATTCAATACTAAGTGTATTGAAGAGGCCATTCAGCGCAATAAGGGCTCCAAAGTTTTTGCAAGGGATCTGTCTGTTGGGCAAAGCCAGCTCGCTAAGTTAAAGACTGAGGATGGTAGAATCATCACATCCAAACCTGAGCTTCTGAGTGAGATAGAGAGCTTTTATGGACAGCTATACACGTCTACTAGCAGACCCGAAGTTGGTCCCGACACTATACCGAAGACATCCCGGACATCAGCCTGTACGAGATTAGTATGGCTCTTAAACAGCTCAAAAACAACAAGGCGCCTGGTGAAGACGGAATTACAGCCGAACTTCTGAAGGCGGGTGGTAAACCGGTTCTTACGGCCCTTCAGAAGTTGTTCAATTCCGTCTTACTAGAAGGGAAAACGCCAAAGGCATGGAGCGGAGGTGTGGTAGTACTGTTCTTCAAAAAAGGCGACAACGCCTTACTGAAGAACTACCGACCCATCTCACTTCTGAGCCATGTCTATAAGCTGTTTTCAAGAGTCATTACGAATCGTCTCGCACGCAAGCTTGATGACTTCCAGCCTCCCGAACAAGCCGGTTTCCGAAGAGGCTTTAGTACCGTAGACCACATTCATACGCTTCGTCAGGTTATACAGAAGACCGAGGAGTATAATCTGCCCCTCTGTTTAGCGTTTGTGGACTACGAGAAAGCCTTTGATTCGATCGAAACCTGGGCGGTACTACAATCTCTCCAATGGTGCCAAGTAGACTACCGCTATATCGAAGTGTTGAAGTGTTTGTACGAGAGCGCCACTATGTCAGTCCGACTCCAAGACCAGAACTCGAAGCCTATTCCGCTGCAGCGGGGAGTCAGGCAGGGAGATGTCATCTCTCCTAAGCTGTTTACCGCTGCACTGGAGGACGTTTTCAAGACTCTGGACTGGAGAAGGCTAGGCATCAATGTAAACGGCGAGTACCTCACTCACCTTCGATTTGCTGACGATATAGTAGTCTTGGCTGAGACCATGGAGGATTTAAGTACGATGCTTGTTAGCCTCAGTAGAGCCTCCGGGCGAGTTGGTCTTAAGATGAACATGGATAAGACGAAAATCATGTCGAATATCCATGTAGCACTTACCCATTACACTCGAAGTTGTAGACGATTATATATACCTTGGACAAACTGTCCAGTTAGGTGTAGGTCCAATTTCGAGAAAGAGGTTAATCGTCGAATCCGACTCGGTTGGGCAGCGTTCGGGAAGCTGCGACACATCTTTTCGTCCAATATTCCGCAGTGCCTGAAGACGAAAGTCTTCGATCAGTGTGTGTTGCCAGTGATGACATACGGTACTGAAACGTGGTCGCTTACAATGGGCCTCATAAGAAGGCTCAAAGTCACCCAAAGGGCAATGGAGAGAGCTATGCTAGGAGTCTCTCTGCGAGATCGTATCAGGAATGAGACCATCCGCAGCAGAACCAAAGTAACCGATATAGCTCTCCGAATCACTAAACTTAAGTGGCAGTGGGCGGGGCACATTGCACGTAGAACCGACGGCCGTTGGGGCGGAAAGGTTCTCGAGTGGCGACCGCGTACCGGAAGGCGCAGCGTGGGTAGGCCCCCCGTATCTAGACGTTAAGCGACATAATATAGTCATTGTTAATTATTTTATTTAAATAAATGTATCTTCTATTAACATAAAATCGCCATTTTATGTTGTAGCTGATAAAGTGAAATTCATAGCTAAAAGAGTCTCAACAGCCAATTTAAATGAGCAGTAAAATTTTGTAGAATAAACTTGTTGTTTTATTGATATTTTTATTATAATTACAATACATTTATTTTGAAAATATATACAGTAAGTGTAACTTACCTAACTATCTACCTCTACCTACCTTAAATCTAAAATAGGTCTTTGAGGCATTGTACCTAGGATGCTGGCAGCGTTTCCTCGTTGTATCGCAATGCTGCTACGTTGTGCGAGGAAGCCACCAGCTCTTCGGTCACCAGTAACATCAACCAGACGTTTCGCGATTTCTACGAAAAACTTGCGTGCGCTGGGACCCCATGGACCAAGAGTTTCGACTCCGAATGGTACAAAAGGGTACTCTCTGCCCAGGCTCTTATATTTATTACGTTTTAAAATTTCGGCGCATTCAGCCGCTCCGCCCGCTTTTACATTGCCAGTGCCAGCGTGTCTACGCAGGTAGCATCCCACACTAACATCCGTCCCAAACTCCAAGGAACCAAGGACACCCCATCGGGTCTCTTGCCATCATCCCTGAAAATGCCAGTCGGCTCAAGGAGAGCAGGCACGTTGATGGTGGCAAGAGACCGACGGATTATGTCATTAAGAGACGCATGTCTCGAAAAACGGCCTGCACTTTTTTAAAGAAGTCGCTACCAAAAATATTTTATTCCGATATGCAGAAAATTGCTAGGTAATATTATATTTTTATTCAAATGTCGGGTTTAATGAAATTAGTTTAAGTACGAGTTCAGTATTGTTTACAAATGCCCCTAAATGTCTCCTAAACTTAGTAAAAATATGTAAATGGAAAGAAAAAATATCTTACATTTATAGTAAATATTTTCCTCGCAAACGATGTGAAAACGAGTCCTCGCTGAGTGCGGACCAACAAATTGCCTCCGATAAAATGGATTAACTACTATGCCTTTTTGTACAATGTACTTTTTCCAATTATTTTCTAGAGCTTTGTTATATGCATGATTTGAAATATTTTAATAATAATACATCTACCTAGGCAACATTCCATTGTAGATTAAGGAAAGACATATCAAGAGCTCAAGAAATAGCGGAGAAAAGAACGGAAAGTCAATTACTTCATCGATAAGAGCTCAGCTATGTAGTTGTCGTTAATTTTATATGAATCCTAAATAAGTAGGTACCTCAGAATATGCAAAGGACGAAACATAATACAGACAACACTCTAAGCGAACAATTAATTCTTATTGTGTTAAAAATCACAGGACCTGCCCAACTAGCAAAATTTGATATTTGAAGTATCCTAAGACCGTGTTTTCGATATTCTTAGTGTACACTTGTTTACGTTGGTAAGTGTCGAATTGGGCGCAGTTTATAAGAGCGATAGCTCTTACTGTTATTGTAGTACGGTCTTATGAAGATCAATTTTAATCTTACAGTACTCTTTCAATTGCTGTTTTAAATCCAAATAGCCTTACAAGTATCTTACACTGGCATGGTGTAAAGGGCAAAAGCTTTTTGTGTAGCCTCAGTAGTGCCGCATTAAGAGCGTATCGCCTTATTTGCCTCTTTGTGATACCAGTGTAAGAGTATCTCATGTCGTCGAAAATTTTAAGAAATCTTGTTGTGCGTTGTGGTAAAAAAACGTTTTAAAAATTTAAGTATCGCAATGTATTATTGTTTTGTTCTTTATTTAAGATAATTTATATATGATATGGTACTCGTGTCTTACTATAGTAATGTAAAACCAAGTGCGGAATACATTTATTCGAATGAATTGTAATAAAAGTAACATTGCGTTCTCGGGCCATTTCTGCGATGCATTTGGAATAGTACATTACTGCAGACGCCGGGAAAGAAGGGCTTAACGGGTGAGTATGTATATACACGAGCCGAGCGTTAGCGAGGCCGGGTAGCCATACGAAGCCGTTAAAGCCCTTTTCACGGCAAGGCATGAATAGTGCTTTTCTCAAACATGCAATGAAATAAATAAAAAAATCTCCAAAAATATGATAGTTTTATTTCTAGAAAGTTGACTTGACCAATTAATATATCTAACACAAATATTGCTATTTAGTTCGTGGTGATTCCAACATGAATTTAGTCTATAACGATAAAACAGATGATCCATAAATATTTCATGATGTATAAATATGTCGCAATGTAAAATGTACCAAACACGAACAGCACTTTTTATTCTGTGACAATGAAAATTATAACCTCTTTACAAATTTTTGTACATAATTCCTACTTATCCTTAGATAGACAGACACAGTTCTCACTTAAACAAGAAACCAATTTAGTCTAAACAGTTATCGTAATATTAACTAAACACGCATGCATTTTGGGTAGCCATATGCCTTCCGACATCTCGTTTGTCATTTGCGCCATCAATTAATTTAGAGCCCATTCAATTTTACTTTCGCATTTCGCACTTAATTCTGGTGGGGCTCAATGAATAGTCAAGTCTGCTTCAAAACTCGACGACAACATTATTATAATAAATAACAATGAGCAATAAAACCATTGAAATAGATTAAAAGAATCAAAGTTATTTAACTTAACCTCCAAAATTATTAAAAAACTACATAGGCGTTTTTTCACACGCGGTTTGAGTAGACGCTTTTACGTTTAAATTTATTTTAATATTTGGAATGTACCTATATTTGTGTGAGTAAATTTGCAATAACGTGTTGTTACTTATGTTATGTTACTTATGGTCATGTGGCACGTCAAGATGCTAGTAGCTTTGAAAAGCTTGTTATGGTTGGCTGCGTCGAAGGAAAGAGAAGCAGGGGGAGGGCACCTGCACGATGGTCAGATGCCATCCGCGACGTCACAGGCGTCAACATCCAGGGAGCTATTCAGTTAGCCCAAGACCGAGGGGCTTGGAAAGCAGTGGTGAGAAACTGGGCTCTTGGTGCTCACGACCCTCAGCCCTGAGGAACCGACGAAGAAGACTTATGTTTATGTAGATGTCCATTTTATATAAATAATACTTCAAAATATCATTATTTATTTTTATTTTTAATAGGCACTGTGGCAGAATGAAACAAAACGGCACGGTTTGAGTAGACACTTTTACCGCTAATGTTTAAATTAATAATGTGATACTGATATTTGTTATGTTCATGTCAATATCGATTAAGTATCGACTTAATATATTCGAATATATAATTTATTGTTTGTTTTAATAGGCGTACTGGCAGAATGTCATCATGAACCATACTAATGAAACTGTTATAATGGCTAAAAACCATGTTGCTGTGTCACACATTTATGTGGAATAGAATTTAAAAAATATTACTTCCCGGCCTAGGCCTTCAATTTTGTATGAAATTCCATTACGTGTCTCTCCAGTTGCCCCGCCTGAAACGTGGTACCTGGAAGCCTATTATAAGGAACATTATAACAACATTTCATTGCATGTTTGAGAAAATAATATTAATTAATAAAATAAGTTATAAAACCATACAAAATTTCGCCATTTTTGCAATGTAAGCCTTCAGTCTCACAGTATTCTACATCAGAGCATTTATAAGCTCATTAATTCTTAGGGAAGTCCACTATAGAGCTTCACTCTTTAATATAATTTTGTCAAGAACAAATACACTTACCTTTGTGTTGCTTTTCTGCAGCCATATAACATGCTTCAGTAAGAGCAGTACCCTTATCCTGTCTTTACCGAAGATACTATAAAGAACAAATGCTCTTGTAAGAAGCCTTTAAAAGAATGACTCTTTGAAGAGTATCCAGTCTTACAAAGTGCATCTGTAAGATATTGACCTTATACATGTTTTACGAGTAGGTATTGTATACATCTTTAGGACAACCTTATAAGTTTATAAGTTCCTATAGTCTAAAATGTCTGTGTGCTTGCCTTTCTAAGGGGTCCTTTCTTAACCAACACCCTTAAATAACTTTTATAATGCTTTTGCTCTTATATATCACAGTGTCCAAGACATTTTTGCTAGTTGGGTGCTGTTCTGAAACTCTTCATCTTCACGTGTAAACTACATATACATGCTAAGAACTTTTAGTTTGTTTCAGGCACGAACAAAATATTTGAAAGTTACAAAGAATAAAGCCCCACACCACACAGTCCTAATCACAAATTTCCATAGAGCCAGGTAATGTCTCGCGTGGAACGTGCAATTATTAAAACCCTCGATTTTAAGGGTATCCCACATCACAATGGCTCTCTCTTCTTGTGTTATACAATCGAATAGCTTTTGTCCTCATTTTCATTCTCTCAAAACGTTGGTTTGTCTCGTTTTAAAGCATAATTAATTATTGGCGCTGACACATATTTCCATTGTAAAGTGAAAAATGTTTATTATACGAAGCGTCTGCAGGTTGTTTGTTCTTAAACAATGTAGGTCGCTCTAGATGTCTACATGCTTAATGCGTAAAATCTACAATCGTGTAAAAGTTTAGGTCTGTTTAGCTACACGTAGTAGGTACTTACAGTACAAAAAATAGACCGGCGGACGATCAATTCAGGCATTTTATGTAGTTAGAGAAAAGTAGATCCTCTTAGTTCGTTTTCAGGATGACTCACGCTAGACCGGACCGGGGCTATACATATATATTCGACGGTCCCAAGTAACACTGTCAGATCTGCAAAATGACTACTTTCCAGGAGAGGCAATAAAAGTTTTTTAAACAGTTTTTTACTCTACAAAATTGTAAAGCTATGGAATTGAGCTATGAAATTTGGTAAAAGTTACAATTTTAAGATACTCCTTAAATGTGCATAAGTAAGTAAAAACCTGTGGAAATATCAGAAAATGGCACATCCGACATTTTTATGTGGATATGCATAAAAGATATGGTCGGAAGTGTCATATACTACTTTTTGTATGGACCAGGTTCATCTAAAATAGTCGTATGTGCCACCAACGACTATAATTACTGGACAATCTACAATAATTTTGGTCGTATGTGTCGTTTATGACAAAATGATTTGGATTATTCGTTACAACTAGTGGTAAAATACGACAGTTGAATTGGATGTTATCTAAAATAACTTATTCGTACGGCGTTTATTCGTACAATATTATGAGTACTGGCACAACTGACCATGTCGTCTCTACCGCGCTCCCGCTAACATTGTTGCAACTTAACATCCAACATTGTTAACCGGACGCTGTGTAAGATATGACATTCTCATCCAGGACCACAAAATTGAATTCCTAAAATGTTGAAATCCCGAAATGTTGACTTTCCCAGAATGTTGGTTTTTTTCAGTTTCGCAAAATGTTGAATTCTTATAACGTTGAAATATTAAAAAGTTGAATTCTCAAAATGTATACTTTCAACATACTGGGAAAGTCAACATTTCGGGATTTCAACATTTTAGGAATTCAGCTTTCTGTTCCTGGACGCTTTTTTAACACGGGTATTTTTTATATGATATCTACTCAGAATAGCGAGCTTTTTCGATCCTAATAGGAGAAAAAAATTGTCCCAAGATTTCCATCCCATTACCGTTTTAGCTATGAAAAAATGGTAACATAATGGAAAACAAATCTTGGGACAGTTCCTTTCTCCTATCAGGATCGAAAGAGCCCGCGATTCTTAGAACAAATCACATTATACAATTACCAAATAAACCAAATACCGTTTAACACTAAAGACCCTGCACCTACTTAATCTTTCTAGTTTAGCCCATTGGTTGACTGGTAGAGAATGTCTCAAAGCATTAAGTCCGCTATTTATACTTCTGTATTGTGCAATAGAGTTTAAATAAATAAAAAAGTGGGGGTGGTAAAAAAAATACCCAATAGGTACTAATTTAAAATGATCCAAGACACTTTCCTCACTTTCACAAAACACTTACAAATGTCACTTTCGGGACTTTTACAAAAGTCCCGAACGATACTTCAACAGCCGACAAGGTCAATACCCCGATTGCTATGGAAGCGGAAAAAAATCGTAACTCATTTTTTTTTACCTTGTATGGAACAGCTGATCGAAAATGCACCTACAATGACTTTTTTTCGAATTACGAAATTTTTCCATTTCCATCGCACTTGGGGTCATTAACCCTATCAGCCGTTGAAGTATCGCTCGGGACCTTTGCTATACCCTGTAGGTACCGCAAATTCAATCTTATGCAAATTCAACATTTTAAGATTCAACATACCGCAAAATCAACTTTCTGCAAATTCAACATTTTAGGATTCAACAAGTTCAACTTTATGCAATTTGGACATAAAGAGAACTCAACATTATGCAAAATACATTTTAATATTCAACATGCTGCAAATTCAACTTTTTGCAAATCCAACATTTTAGGAATTCAACTTTGTGGTCCTGGACGAAATGAATTCCATAGTGATCAGTAAGGTGTCAAATTGTATCGAACGGCGAAATCCCTAGTGGGCATGAGGCGAGGCGTAAACGGGACCTGGCACAGGACCGTATGCTCCACCAATGGGAGGAAGATCTGGGGGCGTCAACATCAGGCCTTACAACGATTGAGGCAATTCGTCCCCATTTAGATCGCTGGGTAAAACGACGCCATGGGTCTCTGACCTTCAGGTTGGTGCAAATGCTCTCCGGCCACGGGTGCTTCGGGGCGTATCTCCACCGCATACAGCGGGAGGAGTCTTCGGAATGCCACGAGTGTGGTGCACAGGTAGACACGGTGCGCCATACACTCGAAGAGTGCCCCGCATGGGAGGTCAACAGAGCCGCATTACGGCAAGCAGTGGGAGCCGACCTTTCGCTTCCACAAATTATAGTTACGATGCTTGACATTGAGAGGCGCTGGAGAGCTGTGACCTCTTTCTGCGAAGATGTCATTTCGCAGAAAGAAGCCTTAGAACGGGAACGTGAAAGTGATCCTGCACAGCACCCGCTCCGTCGTCGTAGGCCGGGAGGTCGGCGCAGACTCTATGCGCACCTGCTACCTCCACCTTAGTAGACCCATGAACGAAGTAGGGGAGCTTCCACAATTAAAAGGGTAATGGTCTGGGGACATTGAAAGAATGCCTTGAGCCTGCAGATCGACACTCCGGGCTACCCGCTGGAGCGGCGCAGCAGAATGCTCACTGCGATCATGCGCCGTCCCGTCAAAAGCGGAGGAGGCAATCGTTGGGTTTTTAGACGGTAGTCGGGGCGCTTGCCCGGTATTTAGTCCGTCATACCCGTCTCGCTCTCCAGGGACGGGATGCATAAAAGCATTTTCCCAACGTAAAAAAAAGGAGTCAAATTGTATGAGATATATTTTCAGAGTTCCCATGATCGATTTTGCAATTTTATATGAACTTTGGCGCATCCTTTTTTCACCCAAAGTTAGTTTGAGGTAGCGCATCATTAGGAGTGAATTCACAATATACTCGTAGCTTGTGACTTTCTTAGCCATTAAGTACAATCTTCTACCGGTAGATGTCGCTAGGCATCGCCCAAGTAGGTACAGTCGCCATCAGATATATAGGAGCGTCCGAAGCGTTCAAAATATCTGAACAAGCACTCTAACGACTTGACGATAGAGGCATGTTCAGATATTTTTGACCACCTCGGACGCTCCGATATATCTGATGGCGACTGTACGAAGGGTATATATATAGTGGAGAAACTCCACTATATATATATAGTGGAGAAACTCCACTATATATATATATACCCTTCGTAGCAATATTCGCAGCTAATAGGTGTGATTCGGTAACTCAGTTGGTAAAGCGATGGGTGTATTGTTTGGGTGCAGCGGCATTTACTTAATGCGTGTAAATTGCAACGGAATGTAGCTTGGCTTAGCTTCGTTAGATTATGATATTTATGTTATGATACACTTTACACGTTACGTAAGGTGGATGTCACTCACTCGATGCGATTCGCACCGCACGCCGGCGTGCATGGGGTATAGCGTTATCTCACTCAGGAACGGTGTGAAATCTGCCTTACATGTACGTTAATACAAAACAATTTGTGGTTCGAACTCGCGAATCCTATATCTCGCCGACCCTTTGGCCGATTTGGCTCATATTAAAACTGTTTATTTTTATCTCATCTAACTACATGTTATCGTCGAACAAACATTCATACTTAGGTACAAACAAACGCCGAATAGTTCCAGTAGAATTGGAGAACTTACTCACTGCCCTCGCCCGTTCAATAAAGGGCTAATAAAATTGCCACATTAATAACGATGTTAGAGAAAGTTTGGACTCACAACTTTCAATTAAACAACTAAATTTTTATTAATGAGTCGGACAGATTTTAACCAACGTTTCTAGGGCCCATTGCGACTCAAAAAGTTCATATAAACATTGCTAGTTAAAGCTAATTTACGAGATACTAAAATATTTAAGTAATTTGCATGCTGAAAAAGTCCATGGTACTTGTAACACGCCTTAATAATGAGGCGTAACCATACGCAGACACACATGCAGATGAAGTTAGAATGCGGTAACAGCAAAATTGTTTCCAATTCGTTATAATTTTGAGTAACTTTTTGTTAAAAGTTAAGTTTTAACAGCAAAGAGTTTTAATTATTGAGGAAAATGTGTTAGGTACATGGCTACCATCTTCTTTCTAGCGTTTTCCCGGCTTATGCCACAGCTCAGGGAGCCTGGGGTCCGCTTTGGCAACTAATCCCAACATTTGATGTAGGCTAGGCGCTAGTTTTACGAAACCGACTGCCAGAAGGCCTAGTATAAAAGTTGTACGACATTAACTCCTCGACCGCGTTAGAGTATCGAGGGGTCAATATATGAAAGTTGCCGGATGATTTAAATAAACGGCAATGTCGTACAATTTTTATACTAGGCCTTCAGAAGGCCTAGTATAAAAATTGTACGACATTAACTCCTCGACCGCGTAAGCGTATCGGGAGTTCAAATTATGTTTGCCGTTTATTTAAATCATCCGGCTACTTTCATATTTTGACCCCTCGATACGCTAACGCGGTCGAGGAGTTAATGTCGTACAACTTTTATACTAGGCCTTCTGAAGGTAAACTAGGCCTTACTGGGATTAGTCGAGATGGCGGCATGAGTTTTTCGGAACTGATGTACGAAATATCATTTGGTATTTATGAATTGCTTTTCGGTGAAGGAAATCATCGTGAGGAAACCGGACTAATTACCAATAACGCCTAGTTTACACTCTGGGTTGGAATGTCAGGCGGCAGTTGCTTTCGTAAAGCTAAGGCCAATCTTGGGATGAGTTGCGAAACTGGACCCCAGGCTCCCTGCATAGAATAAGTCGGTAGCTTGTTCTACGAAACCTTCGCTGTCCTCTGCAGTTACTGATTGATTTACTAGTGAATTTATGTAATTTCTGCAAACACCTTTATATCTAAAAATTACAGACATTATAAATTACAATACTAACATTTCGATTGCGTCTTGGTTTAACTTATTTGCAATTCGGAATTTAATACTTTCCAGGTTCTTTGAGCAGTTCATCGCTCAGCCGTAAAATAGCATTGCTTGACAGTACCATCGCATCAAAACAAGGCGGACTCGAAAGATTTTAGTATATTTTTTCCCTTTTTGTTATACATTTTATTCTATGTTACAAATATGTTCCTTCCATCGAATCTAAGAATTTTTTTCTTGTAAGACCACACCTATGAAAATTGGGTTAGAAACTTTTGCGGCTATTTAGCCCATCAATGGATTGATACCTACTAAACAAAATAACACCACGTACAAGCAGCTATACCTATATACGCTGTTAGAGATACAAAGTTGAATATAATTGTTGCCATATTGAATTAAAAAACACAATAGGTAATAGGTAGTCCAACAAACTGTAGATAACTATGTAAAAACTATTGAGTATATTCACTTTTAAGTTCGCCTGTATCCGTAGCTGTTTTATGTGTCCCCGACAGCGTGTGACAATTTTGTTACAATTTAGTTATTTACAAATTTAGTTTTTTATTGTATGTTTGCAGTCATGTCATTCCAAAATCAAATTGTAAAAGAACATTCTTAACTGTATTTACACAGAAAAGTGACATCACAAAATCAGCATTGTTTCGATGAGGATTGCTGAAGTAGCGCAGTAATTTGTTAATAATGGCGGCGTCCTCACATCCGAGTATATTCCGACGTCCGGTATATATTCCTCGGCCCCGGACCATTGTGCCCGCCGACCGGAAACGGCGTAATCGTGCACCCCGCACCGGAAGTTGCCTCGTTCATTCCCTGCTTTATTGTTTGAGCTGTTTGTTACTGATGCAATGGGCTGCGGGATTGTTTTTCATCAGTTTAAATGGTGAAGTACACATTGACATTATTTTACCCGTAATCTGGCACGACTAAGTGACATGTCAGTTCCCATATTTGGTTTCCGTACCTACGTATGTTTAGCACATTAGTACATTGTGGTACAAGTGTGCTATAATGGTCATTATACACGAGGCGGTATTGTGCGCGCGAGCTGAAAGCGAGTGCGCAATAAGGAAGCCGATGTGTATAATGACCATGCACAATTGCACACACTTGTAAGCTATAGAACATTGTGATACACGTGTGCTGTGATGGTCATTATACACGAGGCGGTATTGTGCGCGCGAGCTGAAAGCGAGTGCGCAATAAGGAAGCCGATGTGTATAATGGCCATGCACACACGTGTCATACGACATTTTTCAACACACTTGTAAGTAAAAATCAAAATTTAATTCGAGGTTATTAACTTTTGTTAAATACGTTAACTTAATTGTCAGAATCATGTCAGAATGCGTATCTACATGGTAATTAGCATATGAGATTCAATAACCTTTATTGACTACTTGAAGCTTCTTGCGATGCCTTTTCGACGTCGGTTGATGACAATATTTTACATTTTCAACTAATAAATCCCGAAGTTAAGGTCCAAACGTCACAAATAAGTAGGTATATTTATCACTACTAAGTACAACTAGATTTTAACAATAGCACCCGCGTTTTGTAGTTTCAGAGGAGCCTAATCCACATATTGTTATAGTTTTACTTCTAATTCTCTTAAAGTTGCATTTTATCATAATAATAAAGCGAGAAAACCATCAAAAATGTTTTACGTAAATAAGTTACCGCGGCGCGCCATCATTGGTGTATTTTTTTCGAATCGCGTTGCGCGCGTAAATTTGAGGCAAAGGCCCGCCAAACAGCCAAAATAAAAAATGAAATTATTTATGTTTGAAGCACAAATTATTGTGAATTTTGAATAATTTAATACAATTTCACGTATATTCAATAATTCAGTAGGTTTTAATCCATGTATTCAACTAAATACGGAAATATTGCTTTTTAAGGCGTAAGTTATTATGTGGCTAAAAACAGTTTACTTTATTTGAAAAAAAAAACTTTCCAATCCGACAAAATTTGAATGTATTATCTGTGTACATAACTTAGTCTCGTAGGGTACAAACTTAATTTGATGGGGTTATCTGATTACAACACTAGTTCAATAATATAATGAAAAAGCACGCGTGTTTAATATCTAGGATTATGAGCCTAAAAGCGGTACGATAAGAACCTCGTTACGAGCAAGTGTGTTGAAAAATACGTTAACTCAATAGGCTATATGCACTTGAAATAGATAAGGCTTATATTTTTTTCTCAGAAACTATGTTGGTTCAGCATTATATCCCTATCAAAATTTCTTAATTTTATTTTATTTTAGCTGTGAAAATAATTATTGAAAAGTGCAAAAAAATGTGTGAAATTACAAACGGTTAAAACGCTGTGACGTCGAGTGTGACGTCATTGGATAGTGGTGTCTGTACACCAAGCCAAAAACGCGAATGAACAGAGAGCCGCTGTATGTAATCTCGCGTCTCGGTTTCTCAAATGTTTGGTGTACAGCCGGCACAGAAGCACTAGTATCCAGATCATTAAAAAAAAGCATGCGAATCGTGAATCGTCTGTGTCAAATTGTATACATGTTCTCGTATGGAATTTCCTTCATAAGATATCTAGTGTTTCTCGTTCTGCTACTCATATTTTAACATTTTGGCACAATCCAATACATATCCCATCTTTAAAGCGGTTTTATGACTTGTATGGCGTTTTCCATTGTAAATGTAAACACAATCGGCTGAACAATACAGGACTAATTAAATAATAAACATTTTTTAGGTTATGTTGGGCCGATCAAACACGTTCATAAATCATAATCTTAATTCACATCAATTGATCTGAGAAATTTATTATATCTGAAAAAATCAGGATACGTGTGAGCAATATCTAAATTGTACGTAATTTTATGCATTATTAATTCACAATATGAATTACAATTACGCATCGTAATCTGCATGCCTACCACGAACATCGAAAATTGGCATTGACGGGAAACCTCTTTGTCACTCTAATATGCAAGTGTGACAGAGACGGAGGTATAAATTCGCAATCGTTCGATTTTCGTGGTATAGGCCCTGATTCAGACTGTGTGCCGGCCTTAGATGAGAAATGACGTCACGGCTCAGCTTGTCGGAATGGCGGGCGTTTCAAACGCCCGTTTTTATTTGGAGTTTTTGAAAGAAGATTTATCTACTAAATTTTAGTTATTATGCGCTGAAATTTATTTTACAGTATTTTTATGATAAAAGCTATCATCCAACAGTATTTAAAAAAATAGTGAATATTCCCTATTGTCAGAGTTTAACTGACCTTTATTGACTACTTGAATCTTCTAGCGATGCCTAAGGCCCACCAAACAGCCAAAATAAATAAAAACAATAATTTATGTTTAAAGTAGGTACTAATTAATTGAAAATGAAAAGTATTGTCATCAACCGACGTCGAAAAGGCATCGCAAGAAGCTTCAAGTAGTCAATAAAGGTCTGTCAAACTCGTTATGCCAATTAACATGTATAGGCATTCTGACATGTTTCTGACAATAACCTTAAAGTACTAACGAAAAAATGTCGTATGAAACGTGTGTGCTTGGTTATTTCATTATACACATCATCGGCTTCCTTATTTCAGACTCGCTTTCATCGTCTCGTGTTTAATTACCATCATAGCACACTTGTATCCCAATGTACTAAGTCAAGTTATTATAAGTTCTGGCACAAAGTTTCGCCTGATACAATTAAATTAAAATTTAGCCACTAGATGAAAGCCTACTTTGTGCTGATTGACGTTTAATATAATAACTTACTTACTTTGTACTTACTGTTTTCCTTTTGTAAATTTTAATTTTTCTGTGTTTTGTACAATAAAGAGTTTACATACATACATACATACATACATACATAATAATAATATTGTCTTCTGTTTCCGCGATTGTTGTTCATTGAAATTAATACATTAGAACTTATTAATACTGACGTAGAGTCATAGGGTTAATCGCGTTCATTAATCATCAATCAGTTCTAAAGTGTTTAACTTCAACGAAAGTGTTCAACTTCCCATTCACTGCTAATGATTTTTCATAGCGCTACGCCGTAGCCGAAAACATGCATTTCGACGACAACGTGTCGTCATTAGCAGTGAATGGGTTAATATCTAAATATATAAAAGAAGAAGCTGACTGACTGACATATCAACGCACAGCCCAAACGGCTGGTCCTATAGACTTCAAATTTGACACGTAGGTTCCTTTTATGGTGTAGGCGAGCACTAAGGAAGGTTTTTTCAAAATTCACCTCCTAAGGGGTTGAAACGGGGGTCCAAAGTTTGTATGGGGAAACAAGATTAGTTAAACTATTTTATCTGAAACTTCACAAGAGTATTCTTTAAGGTAAATGAGTAAACACGTGTTTCAGGTTTTTGATAATTTAACCCCTGAAAGGGGTAAAAGGGGTGCAAAAGTAAAAATCAACATGGGTATCGTTTATATGGTTTTTCGGGTCGCTGATCACGAAAAAAGCAACGATTTGAAGATCCAATGTGTCGAATATGGAATAATACCATCTCCCCTGTTGGTATGCGATGGGTTTGAAATGTCAACATATAAATTTGAGTGTCATTTTTATGTAAATGTCTGGTTCTAAAGAATTATCCGAAACTTCACCGGAGTATTCTTTAAGGTAAACGAGTAAACACGTGTTTCAGGTTTCTTGTGAATTTAACCCCTGAAAGGGGTAAAAGGGGTGCAAAAGGGAAAAAATCCTCAGGGGTATCGTTTATATGGTTTTTCGGGTCGCTGATCACGAAAAAAGCAACGATTTGAAGATCCAATGTGGCGAATGTGGAATACCATCTCCCCTGTTGGTATGAGATGGGTTTGAAATGTCAACATATAAATTTGAGTGTCGTTTTTTTATTAAAATAAAGTAAAGTAAAATAAAGTAAAGTAAAATAAAGTAAAGTAAAGTTAAAGTGAAGTGAAGTGAAATTAAATATATCAAATTTAATTAAATCAGATCAAATCAGATTAGATAAGATTAAATTAAATTAAATTAAATATAATAAATTAAAATAATCTATATATATAAAAGAACTGACTGAATGACTGACTGACTGACTGACTTATCAACGCACAGCCTAAACCCCTGATCCTAGAGATTCCAAATTTGGCACGTAGGTTCCTTATGAAGCCTAGAGGTGCACTTAGAAAGGAATTTTCGAAATTCAACCCCTAAGGGGGTGGTTTGGGGTCCAAAGTTTGTATGGGGAAACAAGATTAGTTGGACTATTCTATTTGAAACTTTACAGGAGTATTTATGAAGATAAATGAGTTAACAGTGGACGGAGGGACTTATTTCAGGTTTTTTGAGTATTCAGCCCCTAAAAGGGGGAAAAGAGGTGAAAAAGTATAAAACACAACATGGGTATCGTTTTTATGGTTTATCGGGTCGCTGATTACGAAAACAACATAGATTTTAAAATCCAACGTGGGGCGCGATGGAGTAGAAATCTAAAAATATCACTACGGGTGTCGTTATATGTTTATTTCTGTTTCTAGAAATTCCAAATTTAACACTTAGGTTTCTTATAAAGCGTAGGGGTGCACAAAGAAAGGAGATTTCAAAATTCATCTCCAAAGGGGGTGAAATGGGGGTAGAAAGTTGGTATGGGGAAGCAAAATTAGTTGGACTATTCTATTTGAAACTTTACAGAAATATTTATAAAGATAAATTAGTTAACACCTGTTTCAGGTATTTTAAAAAAACAACCCCTAAAAGGGGGAAAAGGGGTGAAAAATTAAAAAAAAACAACATGAGTATCGTTTTTATGGTTTGTCGGGTCCTTGGTTACGAAAACAACGTGGATTTCAACATCCAACGTGGCGATTGTGAAATACCATCTCCCCTGTTGGGACGCGATGGGGTCGAAATCTAAAAATATCACTACGGGTGTCGTTACTTATATGTTTAGGTATTTCTGGTTCTAGAGATTTAAAATTTAGCACATTTAGGCTTTTTGAGAAATCAACCCACAAAAGGGGGAAAAGGGATAATATAGTAAATAACCAACATGGGTATGGTTTTTCTGGTTTATTGGGTCGTTAATTTCGAAAACAATAACAATTTCAACATCCAACGAAGCGGACGTGAGATACCATCTTCCCTGATGGGGTGCGATGCGATGGGGTTGAAATCTGAAAATATCAATATGGGTGTTGTTTTTATGTTTATTTCTGGTTCTAAAGATCCAAATCCAAATTTGGTACGTAGGTTTCTTATAAGACGAAGAAGAAAGAGAAGAAGGAGTGCACAAAGAAAGGATTTTTCAAAGTAGGGGTTAAATGATGGTCCAAAGTTTGTAAAAGTGGAAACAAGAATAGTTACGACTATTTTATTTGATATGAGTGTCGTTTATCGGGTCGCAGATTTTCAAATCCAACTTAGTGGACGTGAAACAAATAAATAAAACCTCCTTTTTTGTATGACAGTTGAAAATTACGTTTAGTACGCGGGCGAAGCCGCGGGTTAAAGCTAGTAATTTTATATAAATAGTAGATTACAATTTGTGCAATTCTTGTAAACGTAGATATAGTCGTCAGGTTAAAAACGCCATTTTTGAAAATTTGAGTGTCACATAAGGGTGTCAAAATCACCGTTAAGGATGACTTACACTTATCGCTCGTACTGCTCGTAGCCCTCGGACGTCACATGACACTTTCTGGAGAAATTGACTGATCGAGCACGACCCGTCCCGGCCCGGTGTTCTGTGTGTTATCCTTTAAAGTTGTTAAGGAGTTAACGTTTAGTTTTCTTACAAGCTTTGCTGTTCGTGTTCACATATAACACTCCGAAATCAAGCGTATTTTCAGTTTCGCGCAAAAACGCACACATTTTTATGTCTTAAACGAGCAAACTTTAGAAAACATGTAAGTTGTAGCTGTAGTATTTTGTTGGTTAAATCTACGTCAAATATAACATTTAAATAAAAAAATACGACCGGGCTATCGCGGTATGGAGTATTAAAACATCTTAGAAAGTTAGAAAAGGAACAGGAAAGAAACTAAAATTAAGATCTACTTCAATAGATCGCGTGTTTTTTATGTGTTTTTTATTACGTTTTTCCGAATGTACCGTGGAGCTGTACAAAACCACAACAGTGATTCGTCAAATTATATCTAATGTTAATCACTATAAATAAGCATACAAACCATATATAAGAATAACAGGGAATCGGTGCGTCTTCGTGTTCTAACTGTAAAAAAAAAACCTCTATGACAGAACTTATGACCTGACTAAGTAGGTACTATTATAAAACAAAAAAAATCGTGTTAATAAAAAGAACCCAATAATTGTTTCTCTTTTTTTAAACCACCTTCGGATTTTTATGAGCGGTACTTCTGGAATCAGCGATGATTACATACTTTCTGTTCTACTTTCTTATTACTTCACTTACAAAACGTTTAAAACCGTAAAAACCAAGGAGACAATAAGCATTCATGTAAAACAGACCTTTAATGCAATGCTGGCATCATAATACATGGATGATGAAGTACCGATTTGTCTTTTTGTCATGATATGTACTGTATAGTTTTATGTGATTGTGCACACGCGTTCAGAATTGCATGGACAGTTTATGAATGAATTCGATACGAGTGCGGGTTTGTGTATATATAATAACATCACACGAGTGTTTTAATGCCCAATTATTAGAGGCGAAGTCCAATAGTTCAGTTGGTGGAGTGGGGTATTCCCGAGTCGCAAATTCGAGTCTCGCTAGAGGCGGTCAATTTCCACTTTTCATGCATTATTGTACAATATGGCCAAATAAGGGGTAGGGTAAAGGAACCAATAGTCAGCCATTTAAAAAGTTTTGAGTTCAACCCCTTCCCATTTGTGCTTGCGGTAACCAATTGACAAAAAACAACTTTTTATTCAATCACCACTTATTCTTCTTCTTCTTCTGCCTAGCCTTTATCCCATCTACTTGGGGTCGGCTCTTCTAGTATGGCGTCGCCAGGATATTTCTATCCTGGGTCGTCTGCGTAGAAATTTGGGCGTTTTTCATGTCGCTGTTTATAAGCCCCATCCATGTTCGTTTGGGTCTGCCACGACCTCTGGGCTGCGTACTCATCTCTAGGACTTGTCTGGTCATGTGGTCTAATGGTCGCCGCATGACATGGCCGTACCATCTGAGTCTGGTTTCCGTGAGTTTTTCTTGGATCGGTCTGACTTTGAAAGTGCCTCGTATGTGGGTATTTTTGACGCGGTCCAGCATTGTCACTCCGCCCGCCCATCTGAGCATCCGCATCTCGGCAACATGTAATTTATTTTCTTGGGTCTTTATTAGTGGCCAGCATTCAGATCCGTACAACATGGCAGAACGCACTGCTGCCTTATAGACTTTTCCCTTAATAGGGATCGGCATTCTTTTGTCACAGAGAACTCCGGATAACTCGCGCCATTTAAGCCACCCTGTGTTGATGCGGTTTGTGACGTCTGCGTCAACGGTTCCGTCGTGTTGGATAGTTGAGCCTAGGTATTTAAAACTCGTGACCTCTTTTAGTGCGGTATCCTGTAGTTTTATAGTTCCCTGGTTACTGTTGTCTCCAAAGTTGCAGTGCATTATTTCCGTTTTCTGTCGACTAACTCGCAGCCCGCCGTTCTCCAGTGCTGCTCTCCACGTTTCAAGCATATTCTGCAGATCCTCAACTTCCTCCGAGATCAGAACTATGTCATCTGCGTACAGTATGTTCCACGGCGGAGGGCGTTGTATCTTTACCGTAAGGTGGTCTAATACTATATTGAAGAGTAACGGGCTCATTGCTGAACCCTGGTGGACACCGACTTTCACATGAAATTCTTCACTGGTTCCTCCTGGGCTTCTGATTTTTGTCGTGACATCTTGGTACATATCTACAATTAGGGCAACATAGTACTCTGGTATACCTTTCGCACGTAACGCGTGCCATATGAGCTCTCTGGGTACGCGGTCGAATGCCTTTTCCAAGTCAATGAATGCCAGATGTAGGCTGGTTTTATTGTTTTTATAATTCTCCATTAAGATTCTCAGAGTGTGAAGGGCATCGGTTGTGGACCTGCCTGCTACAAACCCACATTGATTCTCTGATATGGTTGTCAGACCAAGCCTTAGTAGCCTTTTACTGATTATTCGCTCCCATATTTTAAACGTGTGTGGGATAAGCTTAATGGCTCTATAGTTGGTGCATAATCTTCGGTCTCCCTTGTTCTTGTAAAATGGTACCAAGTAGCTCCTTCTCCACGCGTCTGGTATACCCTCTACCAGAACTATGTTGAACAAGTTAGTTAAGAAACTTACACCCGCTGTGCCGAGCTTTTTCCACAGGTCTGCAGGGACCTCGTCCGGTCCGGTAGCTTTATTGTTGGCCATTGCTTTTACTGCCGCGTGGACTTCCTGTGGTGTTATGTAGGGTATCGGCCCTTGTACTGCTGGTAACTGATGGAGATCCTTGCGAGGGAAAGTTTCGTTGAGAAGTTGGGAGTAGTAGCTTTTCCATCTAGCTTGGATGTCGTTATTAGATGTAAGCAGCTGATCGTTTGCGTCCTTTATATATTTAACGATGTTTGTATCCTTCGTATTATTATGCCTTTGTTTGGCTATCTGGAATAGGTCTTTATCGCTAGCTGCTGTTTCCAGTCTTGAATAGAAGTTGTTATTGGCTAATGCGCGAGCCTGGGCGACCGCTCGTTTTGTCAATCACCACTTATTAAACTTTCATAATGAAAAAGAAAAACACTGAATATTTGATTTACTTTTGAGATCAGTAGTCAGCCCCAAACGACCTTTAGTCGGCCGGTCGAGCTTTGGAACCTACTATTGGGTACTGAGGTCAGTACCCATTGTACCCAATAGTCGGCCACACCAATAAAATACATTCCAATGCTGCTGACTACTGGGTTTTTCTTGTATTCGAGTTATACAAGTATTGACTAAATTGATTGATAAAAAATTACGCATCCAAGACTGTGAATTATATTCATAAATAAAAAATAAACAGCCAATATAAAAAGGTAGGACCCTATAGTCGGGCGTCTCAAAATACTCCTTTCGTGGGAAAAAACATCAATTACAGTAGAAAAGTACCTATACTCTTAAACTATATAATAATAAATTCAAAAGAAAACATTTGCAATATAGAATTAAAGGAAGCTGCTTACCACTAATTACTACGACTCGGCGTTAGCGAAAAAATGGCGGACATTGCACAATAGCACAGAGCCTATACCACGAAAATCAAACGATTGCGGATTTGTTTTTCCATCTCTGTCACACCTGCATATTGGAGTGACAGAGGTTTTCCCGTCAATCACGTTACTGCCAATTTTCGATGTTCGTGGTAGGCGTAAAGGCTCGCGAACTACTACGCTGGTATGAACTTGTCTTACGTTCGCCACTTACCCCGCCATGGACAGATCATCCGATTTTTCAACAAATAAGGAGTTGGAGAATACATTCATGTTATTGGATAATTTATAAACTGGCGCTATTTGTGGCAAATAAATAAATATTACAGGACATTCTTACACAAATTGACTAAGTCCCGCAGTAAGCTCAATAAGGCTTGTGTTACGGGTACTCGGGCAACGATATATATAATATACAAATACATAAATACATAGAAACATCCATGACTCAGGAACAAATATCTGTGTTCATCACACAAATAAATGCCCTTACCGGGATTCGAACCCAGGACCATCGGCATAGCAGGCAGGGTCACTACCAACTAAGCCAACCGGTCGTCAAATAAAAGTCCGAAAAGACTGACTGTAGGTTCCTGTCTGACATCTGGTTACTTTAAACTTTAAATTTTACTGTAACTATGTGATTTTGTTATGAAAAAAAAATGTTATTAAGGGATGGAAATTTCACACGAAACAATAAATAAATAAATATTTAGCAAATGTCTATTTGCAACACAATGGGAACTGTGATCATTTTTTGTAAAATTTTCAACGATTTCAGCATTTAGGTTTCTCAATAGCTTTGTCTCAAAACCAGTTTTTAAGTGTCCTTAATGTATCAGTTGGTCGCAAAGATACGCCTCTTTACATAAGTAGGTATTACAAAAGAAAACGAATCCAAAATCAAAATTAAAAAAAAACTGCAAGAAATCCTATCAAAATTTGACTTTGGAGGTTTTTCTTTTTAAATTGTACTTCGTGTGAAATTACTATTCCTCAATATCATGACTTAAAAAATCCTTTTTAATTCTAAGACTTCAAAGAGTAAATTTAAATAAATAAATTATATAGGTACATCTTTAATACCGATTAAAAACAGTCACACGGTAGTGTTGATTAGCAAATTATTGAAAAACCCGTTTAAACTTTGTTGTTGCCTGAGGCTACTCGTATATAAAGAAAATCGTATTGTACCTATACGTATACATATGCAATGTCCGATGATTCAAATATATGCCCCCAGCGTTACCTTACGACAGCATTGATGTGATGACGTACCGTAAAACCACCTAACTATAGTCCAGTACTACAACTATGGTTCAACGTAATTAAACATCAATAGAATCAGTCTATGCTGTTTCCTAAATTTTGATAGCACAGACTGTGAAAGTGTTAAGTAAACGTCATAATTTCATAGAAGTTTGACGTTTAAAATAACACTTTCAAGTTTGACAGTTCATTTGCTGAGAAAATATAACGTGGTTTGACTCTACCAATAAGCTACTTTATATTTTGCGTGAGCTTATTTTACAATTTACTATTGTTTTGCCATAGAACTGAGTCTTTCAAATAACATCAAAACATTGATACTAAGTGATTTTTGGACCATAATTGGGAGGTTTTGGACCATATTTGGGTGGTTTTACGGTACCTACCTATCAACTGAAATCCAACCTGTATCTACTTATCACCACGTCGATAATAAGTTTGTTCAAGTAAACCGCGAATAACTGGTACCTTTATTGAGTGCTGAATAATATTGCTGGCATTGTTTTCAAACTTTCGTAGTTTAACTTTCGCACATTTCCCTGAAGAAACTTATTTGCTGTAGTAATGTTTATTTTATCAGATCTATTTGTGCTGCTGAAGCTGCATATAACTTTTAGTCCCGAATGTCCCGATGGAAGTTTTGCCAAATATCTTACTTTCGGTCTACAGGTTGTTTTTGTATTCGCAAGAAAAGAGAACACTTGAGTCCAAACACGTTATCCGTTCCAAACAAATGAATTGTAAAACTTTAAGGTGTTATTTTAAACGTCATACTTCTATAAAATAGAGGTGCACTAAGAAAGGATTTTTCAAAATTCAACCCCTGAAGGGGTGATTTGGAAGTCCAAAGTTTTTATGGGGAAACAAGATTAGTTGGCCTATTCCATTTGAAACTTTACAAGAGTATTTATAAAGATAAATGAGGTAGTACGTGTTTCAGGTTTTTTGAAAATTCAACCCATATAAGGGGGAAAAGGGGTGAAAAAGAAAAAAAAAACAACATTGGTATCGTTTTATGGTTTATCGGGTCGCTGATTACAAAAACAACGACGATTTTAAAATCTAACGTTTCGATTGTGAAATACCATCTTCCCTGTTGGGGCGCGAGGGGGTCGAACTCTAAAAATATAAATATGGGTGTCGTTTTGTTGTTTATTTCTGGTTTTATAGATTTCAAACTTAACACTTAGGTTCCTTATAAGGCGTAGGGGTGCACAAAGAAAGGAGTTTTCAAAATTCACCTCCAAAGGGGGAGAAATGATGGTACAAACTATGTATGGGGAAACATTATTAATTAAACTATTTTATTCAAAACTTGTTGATGTTGATGATGATGTTGATGTGGACGAGTTCAACGACGGGTTTGTGGAAGCTGTCCATAGCGCTGGGTCTAAGTTTTTTAAGGCCCAACGGACAAATAAGACCAAAAGGCTCTCAGACTCCACTCAGAGACTCTTCGATAAGAGGAGTAAAATGGTTCTACAATCTTCAGTTGACGCGACTTTATACCGGCGGCTCAACAAACAGATCTCTAAGTCCCTCACCCGCGATATGCGCCAATACAATACTAAGTGTATTGAAGAGGCCATTCAGCGAAATAAGGGCTCCAAAGTTTTTGCAAGGGATCTGACTGTTGGGCAAAGCCAGCTCGCTAAGTTAAAAACTGAGGATGGTAGAATCATCACATCCAAACCTGAGCTTCTGAGTGAGATTGAGAGCTTTTATGGACAGCTATACACGTCTACTAGCAGACCCGAAGTTGGTCTGGCGGAAGACCCTAGAGCTAGACTGGCCCGACACTATACCGAAGACATCCCGGACATCAGCCTGTACGAGATTAGTATGGCTCTTAAACAGCTCAAAAACAACAAGGCGCCTGGTGAAGACGGAATTACAGCCGAACTTCTGAAGGCGGGTGGTAAACCGGTCCTTACGGCCCTTCAGAAGTTGTTCAATTCCGTCTTACTAGAAGGGGAAACGCCAAAGGCATGGAGCGGAGGTGTGGTGGTACTGTTCTTCAAAAAAGGCGACAACGCCTTACTGAAGAACTACCGACCCATCTCACTTCTGAGCCATGTCTATAAGCTGTTTTCAAGAGTCATTACGAATCGTCTCGCACGCAGGCTTGATGACTTCCAGCCTCCCGAACAAGCCGGTTTCCGAAGAGGCTTTAGTACCGTAGACCACATTCATACGCTTCGTCAGGTTATACAGAAGACTGAGGAGTATAATCTGCCCCTCTGTTTAGCGTTTGTGGACTACGAGAAAGCCTTTGATTCGATCGAAACCTGGGCGGTACTACAATCTCTCCAACGGTGCCAAGTAGACTACCGCTATATCGAAGTGTTGAAGTGTTTGTACGAGAGCGCCACTATGTCAGTCCGACTCCAAGACCAGAACTCGAAGCCTATTCCGCTGCAGCGGGGAGTCAGGCAGGGAGATGTCATCTCTCCTAAGCTGTTTACCGCTGCACTGGAAGACGTTTTCAAGACTCTGGACTGGAGAAGGCTAGGCATCAATGTAAACGGCGAGTACCTCACTCACCTTCGATTTGCTGACGATATAGTAGTCTTGGCTGAGACCATGGAGGATTTAAGTACGATGCTTGTTAGCCTCAGTAGAGCCTCCGGGCGAGTTGGTCTTAAGATGAACATGGATAAGACGAAAATCATGTCGAATATCCATGTAGCACCAACTCCAGTGACAATCGGAGACTTTACACTCGAAGTTGTTGACGATTATATATACCTTGGACAAACTGTCCAGTTAGGTACGTCCAATTTCGAGAAAGAGGTTAATCGTCGAATCCGACTCGGTTGGGCAGCGTTCGGGAAGCTGCGACACATCTTTTCATCCAATATTCCGCAGTGCCTGAAGACGAAAGTCTTCGATCAGTGTGTGTTGCCAGTGATGACATACGGTACTGAAACGTGGTCGATTACAATGGGCCTCATAAGAAGGCTCAAAGTCACCCAAAGGGCAATGGAGAGAGCTATGCTAGGAGTCTCTCTGCGAGATCGTATCAGAAATGAGACCATCCGCAGCAGAACTAAAGTAACCGATATAGCTCTCCGAATCGCTAAACTTAAGTGGCAGTGGGCGGGGCACATTGCACGTAGAACCGATGGCCGTTGGGGCGGAAAGGTTCTCGAGTGGCGACCGCGTACCGGAAGGCGCAGCGTGGGTAGGCCCCCCGCAAGGTGGACTGATGACCTGGTGAAGGTCGCAGGAGTCCGCTGGATGCGGGTGGCGCAGGACCGGTCATTGTGGAAATCTTTGGGGGAGGCCTATGTCCAGCAGTGGACGTCTTTCGGCTGAAATGATGATGATGATGATGATTCAAAACTTCACAATAGTATTTTTAAAGATAAATGAGTAAAGACGTGTATTTAATTTTTTGAGAATTCAACCCCTAAGAGGGGAAAAAGGG
The DNA here is from genome assembly GCA_949128165.1 of Lathronympha strigana. Lineage (NCBI taxonomy): Eukaryota > Metazoa > Arthropoda > Insecta > Lepidoptera > Tortricidae > Lathronympha > Lathronympha strigana. The sequence goes on along the minus strand of OX421901.1, from coordinate 26,531,084 downwards.
GTAACAAAGTCAAAAAACAACACGATTATCGTTTTTATGGTTTATCGGGTCGCTGAAAACAAAAACCGTTTTAAAATCTAATGAGGTGGACGTAAGATACACCATCTTCTCTGTTGGGGTGCGATGGGGTTGAAATCTCAAAAATCAATAATATGAGTGTCGTTTTGTTGTTTATTTCTGTTTCTAGAATTTCAAATTTGGCACGTAAGTTTCTCATTAAGGTGAAGAAAGGATTTTTCCGAATTCACCTTCTAATCGAGATAAGAAAGAAGATCCGAGAGGTTCTTTACAATGAATCTGGAGCCAAAACTGCAAGAAAAGGCCGCCATCTGAAATTTCTTCAGTTATGATCTGATCGTGATGGAAATCAATATCTGGGAATCCGAAAGGTTCTTTCTAAGGAATCAGAAGTCAAGATTAATCGTAATATGTACTCGGTTGGTACATATCAAAGGGTTCAAGAGGTTCTTTATAACAATTATAACGAATCAAATCCGCCAACTTGATTTTGAAATTACGTTGTGGTGTGGGGTCGTATTAAATAAAAGACACGTACGTTCACTTAACCGTTTGTATTACGACTGTCTCATTAAGGCATCGTGCAAACTTATATCTATATGTTCTTATACTATCTTATATGCTACGTACACCTCAACGTTATGGTTGAACATATTTTGTACGCGGGTGAAGTTGCGGGAAATAGCTAGGATTTTTCAGAATTCTCCTCCTAAAGGGGTGAAGGATTTGATTGTATATCGAGAAACAAGATTTATTAGACTATTTTTATCCACAGGAGTATTCCTAACAAGAAATGAGTAAATAGGAGTACGAAATGGGGTGAAAAAGTCAACATGGGATATATAATACAGTAAGTGTAACTTACCTAAAGACCTACCTCTACCTTTCTTAAATCTAAAATAGGTCCTTGATTAGAATTGCGAAAAGGGGCTCCATCTTGAATTTTTTTAATCTGACCTTGATAATAATCGGTATTTGGGGATCCGAGAGATTTCTCAGTAACGAATCTGTAGTAAAAACTGCGAGATCCGGCCGCCATCTTGAATTATTTTGATTTTGATCCGATCGTGTTAAAATCGATTTCTGAGGATCCGTGAGGTTCTCTTTGTGAATAATCTGAAGTTAAAACTGGGAAAAACGGCAATCGTCTAGAATTTCTTCAGTTATGACCTGATCGTGATGAAAATCGATATCTGAGGATCCGAAAGGTTCCTTCTAACAAACCACCAACGCCACCATCAACGGCCACCATCTTGAATTTCTACCGAGCTTTATCACGAACTCGTGATAAAGCTCGGTAGGCACATATAAAGGGTTCGAGAGGTTCTTTATAACAAATCAGAGGTCAAAATTCAGAAACAACCGCCAACTTGAATTTTTCAGTTTGATCACTTTTCCGACAACCAGCCGTTAAATCCGTTCAACCAAAAACGCAAGATAATAGCGGACAAACATACATATGTACATACAAATATACGGGCCCAACTAAGAACCTCCTTTTTTGTAGACGGTTGAAAATTACGTTTATTACGCGGGCGAAGCCGCGGGTAAAAGCTAGTACTTCTATAAAATTATAACGTTTACTTAACCCTTTCACAGTCTGTGCTATCAACATCTGAGAACTTAGTACAACCAGACTCTATTTTCGAAAATATATTATAAATGATGCCCGAATTATCTTTAAACAAACATAACATACATACCTACAAATATACAAAAATACATACATATACATGCAAAACAAACATAAATACACACAAACAAACATACATACAAACGACGGAGTGTCCAAGTAGATTGGGAGACCTCACTCGCTTCGCTCGTTCGTTCGATAATGGTACGATTTCGCCGAAATTGCGAAAAGTGTAAAAATATTTTTTGCGTCGACTGTAAATTCCCGTTGCAGGACTTTCTTTAGGTTTTAATAAGGGAACCGATGTAGTAATGAAATCCGAAAGAAATCCTCGAAGTACATTATCGGTAGTAGGTACCTTCGTTACAGTAAGTTATTGAACGAGCGAGGGATACGAGCGAAGTTCTCCAACTGTGTTGGAAAAAGCCTGCGTTTGTATATTTGTACGATAACTCGGGTATTATTCATCGGATCGTCGTGAAATTTGGTAGACACAGTCAACCAATTGGATCCCTAGGGCATTGTAGGACTATGTCATAGTGACGCTATGACTCAGATTGTAATAAATCTCTTACTGCTTGTCATTTTAGTAGTCTGAGTAGTCTATGGTTCCAATTGGTTGACTGTACGAAAATAATATCGGTAAACAGAATCAAACTCGAATAGTTACTAAACAGATCGATCAAAGAGTTCCCGAGTTACAGAGTCAAACCACGTTATCTCTTCCAAGCAAATGAACTGTCAAACTTTAGTGTTATTTTAAACTTCCAACTTGTATGAAATTATGGCGTTCACAGTCTGTGCTATCAAATCTAGGAAACTTATGCCCTGATCACACGTACCGAGTAGAGTAGCGAGAGAGTGTCCTCGGCCGAGTACTCGGTTCGTGTGTACTATGTGACGAGTACTCGGCCTAGTACTCGGCCCAGCAAAACGGCGAGCGAGCCACTCGGACCTTGGTTTGTTTACTAGGCCGAGTCCCCACCCCCGCACGCCTCTCAGCCTACCCCGCGCCGGCTCGCTCGCCACTCGGCAGGTATGAACACGTTCACTCGCCAGTAGCGTCGTCCTAGCGAGCGGCCGCGCAACGCACCTCAGCATATTTGTTTTTTCAACGTGCATTTTGTTGTTTATAAATTGAATTGTACCATTATTGCGATAAAATGGCTAAGTGGAATAATGATACAACGATAAAGTTCATACAAATATACAAACAGCATCCGTGTTTATGGAACTTTCGATCCGCGGACCATAAAAATAAACAAATGCGAGATGCGGCGTTTGTGTCCATAGCTCAGGAACTGAATATAGCGGATTTTGGAGTACCTGACGTAAAAAATAAAATAAAAAATTTGAGATCCACCTACAGTCAAGAAGTTAAGAAGATCCAGGAATCAAAAAAGTCTGGATCGGGTCTAGCCAGCGTATATGTATCAAATATAAAATGGTTGAAAGAGATGGAGGAGGTGTTTATGAACGATCTGAAAAGGAAAATATTTGAAGTAAGTATACACAATATTTTACATAAAACTTTTAATGCTGCAAACACTAATAATGTAGGTATTATGAAATCATTCTGTCTTGCCATGAAACAGCACCTATGCCACTGAAGTACTCTGTGTATTTTTCACGAAGTTCTCTTGCTAGGCGTCCTGCGTAGTTTGAATTATTGTCGTAGATAGATGGCAAAGATGCTATGAGTTCTCGCCTCCAAGACCCCTGGGTAATTGTCCCTGAGTCAATGTCTTCCTGGTCAACACATTCTCTTGTTATATAATTGTTGGATCCATTACGCCGCAGCCAATTATGAAGAGCACATGATGTACGTATAATTTTGTCGGTTGTATTTACATCAGTTGGTATGTGTCTTTGAAAAATTCTAAATCGACTCGCTAAAATACCAAATGCATTTTCAACGATTCTACGTGCTCTTGATAGTCGGTAGTTAAATATTTTTTGTTTTTTTGTGAGATTTGAGCCACTGTATGGTTTCATTAAATATGTTTTTAAAGGAAAACCATCATCTCCGACCAAAAAACCTCCTTTTGGTAGCATATTATTCTGTAGATCGTTATAAATTGAGCTATTACGAAAAATTCCCGCATCACAGTTTCTTCCGTTGGCGCCAATATTTACATAGCGAAAACAGTAGTCATGGTCAACAATGGCCATCAATACTATGCTGTTAGAGCCTTTGTAGTTGAAGAATTCGCTTCCACAATTTGGCGGTGCTTCAATCAATACATGTTTGCCATCTATGGCTCCATGACACCCAGGGAAATTCCATCTAGTTCTAAAACCTGTTTCTATTTGTTGCCATTCTTCGGCGTTCTCTGGTACCTGAAACAATGTTTTTTTTTTCAGAATCTACCTAGCAAGCAATCAATTTCGCAAGAAGCTGGTTCTGATGTACCCGACAATAACCCTGATGCTCAAGTAAATAACGTTAATTCCCATGTAAATAATCCTGATTCTCAAGCTCAAGTAAATATCTCTGATGCTCAAGTAAACACAACTGTCACTGCAAGTACTCCAAATTCAACTAAAACTTCAACTACCAGCAAAACTGGAAAATTGCCGCAAGCTACAAAAAGAGCTAAATTAATAACAAATGCTATTTCCGATCTGAGGACATTATATGAAGATGTATCTGCTGAAAGCAATTCTGGAGAAGTAACAGCATTCGATATGTTTGGGAAATATGTAGCTATGCAACTTAAATCAATGTCATTTGAAAATGCTTTGATGGCTCAATCCAGGTTCCAAAATATTTTGACTGAATATGCCATTAAGGATCACAGAGAAAAAACGGCATCTCGTCCTTCGTCCAGTGTGGCTAACGATGGGCAAAATTATTCAGAAATAATGTTAGCCCATTCATCCTTATCAAATTATAGTAGCCAAGGACCAGAAACACCCGAAACACCAGAAACAGAAAGTAATGATGTAATCTACTCCAATCCATCTTCTGCACAAAGTGACTCAATAGCCTGTGAAGCAGTCTCTACTATGTCACCATACGCTGATAGTTACTATCAAAATCCGCAAAGTAATATGAGCTTAACACAACTACGACAGTCGGAATCATATAACAGTTCCGATAATGACATTATAAGAGCAGCAATGAATGCAGCTTTTGAAAACAATTAATACTTTGAATTTCATTAAATAATAATTCTGCAACTAATGTTTGTTTTTCTTTTTTTTCGTTTGCGTTTGTCGCCATACACAATGTATATGTTTAATTTGAACTATACGCTACGCTTTTTTCTAGTTACACTAGTATATAAATAATAACTTACCTTCAAATATTCACTCAAATACGTGTATATTGCATCCAATACATCTGGTATAAATGAAGATATAGCAGCTCGAGATATTCGATAGAATGCTTGCAAGTACCGATAGCTAAGCCCTGTGGCCAAATAGGTTAAAGTTACTTGTAATTTGGTCTCAGCAGGTATGGCTTCTCTCATCACTGTGTTAGCTCTTTGTATGTATGGAGTTATGTTTTCTAGCAATGTATTAAATTGTACTACAGTCATTCTCAGAAGAGACTTGAATTCATTGGGATCTTGAGTCTTCAATTCACTGAAAAGAGTGTTAGTGGCACCAAGCGCAGGTCTTCTCAAAATCCACGGTCTTGTCCATATATATTGCCGTTCGCATTCGCGCACTATCTCCGCTAATTCCTCTATTAACAGTGGTATGAGGAGCTTGATAAAGTTTCTAATTTTTTGCTTTTTATTATTATTCATGTTGACGCGCTACGTATGTCTCGAAAGTGAACTGACTCGCCACTGTCGCCAGGAAAATCAAAATGCGTGTAAACACCTACTCGCCCACCCTACTCTCTCGGCCGAGTTCCAATTTGCTGTCTCGCCACTGTACTCGGTACGTGTGATCAGGGCAGCATAGACGGACTCTAGAGGTGGCGTGATCGGGGCGAACCACTAGTTATAATTTATTATGCAATTGTATAGGGCCCAAGCGGAGATGGCGGAATGATTTAGACACTTTTCTTAACATCTGGACGCAGGAAACACACCAGGACTAATGCCACGGGGAGAGACTTTTGCCCAGCAGTTGGACACTCAAGTAAGTTAATAAAAAAAATGTACCTATGTACATTATTTTCTAGTACATACGTCGGCTTCATAAATATATGCACCAGTATTCAATTTTCAGCCTTCTTTCCCAATAATAAGTAGCGAAGTGTATACATATTTATAGACGTGACTGTACCTACCCGTGATATGAGTCTTACTTGATTTGTGTCCAGGTCTATTTCTGTAAGATTTTCATAAAATATTAAACTGGCATATTACTATAAGACATCATTATACATTGAAATTCATCCTACATATTACCTACAAGTCCTATAACCATTAATAAACCTTCGCTCAGGGACCACAAGTTAAGTAGATGGAATCGAAATATACCTACTAGTTATAACCCAAAAACTCTGTTCAAACAAACTCAAATCGGATAAACGTTAAGCGTTAATAGAGAAGCTGCGAGACCACGAATTCAAATCACGAAGTGTAATTCAATTACCGTTCCTTGTACACGATTACCTATCGGAATCCAAATTCGATGATGCCCATGCTGTATTGCTATTAATATTAAATTATTAGTCCAAAAGTTCTACTGAGCGAATTTAATGGTAATTTCCGATTGAAAAGTTGTTAAATAATAATTACTATTTAAAACGAGATGCATGCGGTGTTTACCCATAAGTGGTTGTGACATACCTCCCTAAATGTATTATTAGCAAGTAAGCTTAAAATGTATTGATGTCAACAACCGTTGGTAAACCTTAAATAAATAAAATAAAAATAAAATTTACCATGTACATTTGTTTTTATGAGCTCCCGATATTTCGGCACTGTTACAAGTGCCATGTTCACGGTGTAACTGATTTGCTGCGAGTTTTTATTTTATTTGTGGTCTACCCACACCCCGTAGCGATCTACCCGCTTACGGGTTCGTTTAATTTGCGCGGTGTCACTACCGCTAGTAGCGTCTACTTTCTCACTTAGAACTCGATCACGTTCACGACACACGACACTTACAGTATCGACTGGTGAATTTCTTACCGAACCAATAACTTTTGGATTTTTGAATTTCCGAATCACTGGATGCCAGACCCTCGACAGTTGAAACCCGTCCTGTCGGTTGAAATTTTTGTATTTTAGGATTTCTATAGCTTCTTTAACCATCCTAGGTATGTAATGCTTTTCTGTCGAGAGTATCTGAGGGTTATGCAACTCAATCTAGTGATTTGTTCCTGCCTCCAAAAGATGTTCAGCGACTGCCGATTTTCTAGGTTCGTTGTTTTTAAACGCTCGTATGTGCTCCTTTATACGGCACGCGATAGTACGCTTAGTTGTTATTCAATGAAATTAGAAATGTTATTCTTGAGCCATTCGTCTCTCTATGTAATCTTAGTCTAAAAAATGGCTGCTTCCCTGACTGTTGGAAATTAGCAATTGTCTCCCCAATTCATAAAACCGGCCCTAAGGACTTACCTACTAACTACAGACCCATTTCTTTATTAAGTGTATTCTCAAAAGTTCTTGAAAAAATCGTGAATATTCGTCTAATGAAATACTTGGAGAAAAACAGACTTTTTTCAGAACAACAATTTGGTTTTAGGTCCGGTAAATCGACAGAAGATGCTGCCCTTTCTCTTACTAATAAAATATCTAACTATCTAGATGCTGGTAGATGCTGCATAGGAGTATTCTTAGACCTGGCTAAGGCCTTTGACACAGTTTCGATTCCCATTCTTCTTAGGAAGTTGGAAGCCTTAGGCATACGCGGTTTAGCTCATAACTGGTTTTCTAGCTATCTAACAAATAGACAACAAATAGTAAAGATTGGAGATTTAACTAGTAGCAAATCGCCCATCTGCTTTGGTGTCCCTCAAGGTAGTATTCTTGGTCCCACGCTCTTTATTACCTACATCAATGACCTTCTTCTAAGGACTATTCCAAATTCTGATATTATCTGTTATGCCGACGACACAGTTGTCCTTTTTAGTGGCAATACATGGGAGGAAACATATCGATCAGCTGAACTTGGGCTAACTAAGGTGTCTAACTGGTTGGATCACAATCTCCTCACTTTAAATGCGAGTAAAAGCTGCCATATTCCTTTCTCAAAAACGTCTGTTTCTTCTGCTCCACACGCATTCCACCTTAAAATTCATTCCTGCGATCTAAATTATATATTATATTTTAAAAAGGGGTTAAATTGATACCATGCTAATTAACAATTCGATGATATTTTCGATCACACCCGTCCCGACCCCATCAACCCCGGAAAAATCTTAACAGCGCGTAGACCACGGTACACCGCCATCTCTCGGGAAATTGGGTTACTAATTTATACTAACTAAACGGGTTATGTATGTTGGGTTTTCGGGGGTAACTTTTGATCGCGTGAATCGATTTGAATTATTCTTTTTTTATTAGAAGGAAGATACGTGCGGAATGATAAATTAAGTACTCAAGATAAAAAAATGTTTCCATTTACGGTTAATTTACAAACTTAATTCTGAAATTATTTTGTACAATTTTTCAAAAACCAATGAAGTTCAAATAATTTTTCAATAAAGTTCTTATTAAGTTCTACTTCTGTAATTTTTCCAGATTTTTTGAACTCATAGTTCAAGTTAGAAGAGGCGTGGTCACTTTTTTTCAACCGACTTCAATATTTCTAAAGGAGGAGGTTCTCAATTCGTCTGTTTTTTTTTAATGTATGTTACCTCAGAACTCCGTCATTACTTAACCGATTTAATATTTTTTTTGTTTTCTGAAAGTAGATGTTTCCAGATTGGTCCCGTTTTTTTTAAATCGATGTCTGATGATGGGATCCATGGGGAACTGAGGGACCTTCTCAAATTTAAAAGGCACATGCATGCTGATTTGGGTGATTTCTTAAGAACCTCGAGCATTTCCTTACGAAAATCATCAATTTGGTGGAGTGGATCTGATAATGAAGACCAGGGATGGCAAAGTGGAACTGCTTGGTAATTCCCAGGACTATCATCCGCCTTTTCGCGGGATGCGGATTAGTGGAAGTGGGTAGTGGCAGTTGGCACCCATCATGGCGATGATTATCAGAGCATCTTATATTAAGCTGTAATACTACCGATTTGCTCACTTTAGATATGCGACCGCAGTACCTAATAAGGCATTTAAGGAATCACTCTCATGAAAACACTTACAATTGTGATCTGAAATGAAATTGTGATTGTGACATGAAATTATACACACTGGTACAAAACCTTACAAATGTGTCCAGTGTAGTTTTGCTAGTAGTCACAAATGTAATTTGCAAATTCATAAAATGATACACACTGGAGACAAACCCTACAAATGTGACCAGTTTAATTTTGCTAGTAGAAACAATTGTCATTTACAAACTCATAAAATGATACACACTGAAGACAAACCATATTAACACATATTATATATATAACTTGTAATACCGACTGATTCTTATATGTGATTCACAGACAAAGTGTCAGGCATTTACAGAATACAATTTAATCTTCCATGATTCATACTGACATGAATATGGAAAAAAACCGTTTAAACTCACGTATTTTAATCACAATTGGCGCGACATATTTCGACTGCTTCAGGCAGTAAACATCGGATAGGGTGATGTCACCTTCGCGGCACAGCCAGCACTTGTTTACAGAATGTCAGGAAATGTTAAAAATATTTATTGTAGATAATTAACGCCTATGCTACGCAGTGTGACGCCTCACCATACAAAATATCAAGATGATACTAAAGTACAAAATAAACCTAAGATCTGTACAGCCGGTTGGTTTACCCTGTTAGAGTTCCATACAATATTGGATTATGTATAAATAAATACAAACAAAACAATACAAATTAATTTATACATATACTGGTATTAACGATTTCCCAAAAAACCCCTTAAATATTACGATTAACAGTCTTCATTATTTACTATTCTTCTACTGATTGGAACTTCTGTCACCACAGATGGCTCGGGTGTCTCAGAATATACGTCCAAAAGAGGTATATTGCTAAATGTCATAAATTTTTGTGTGAAATACGGGCGTAAAGACAACATGTTATTTAGTCGGATTAATCAAGCACGTGGTATTGCTGTTAGAAAAAATAATTAATAATAGATATAATGAGCACGGGTTTTTGATATTAAGTGCTGGTTTTTGCACATGGCACATACCATTAATAGTTACCTAATTATTTTATTTTGTAATAATCGCATAGGTAGCATGTATGGTAATTTCGTACATCCCAAAAACTGTTTAACTGTATATGTATATGTGTATAAAAGCTATCGTGCCATTTGTGTACTGCCACTGTAATCCATACTAATATTATAAATGCCAAATTAACTCTCTGTATGTCTGTTAACTCTTCACGATAATATCGCTGAACGGATCAAGATGGAATTTAGTAGGTCCGGGGATAGTTTTACTTCTAGAAAATGACATAGGGCAGTTTTTGGTATAATTCTACGGAAACGAAGTCGCGGGCAAAAGCTAGCAATATATATTTTAAGCGCCCTGTAATAATACAAAATGTGGTGTTTCAGTGTTTATTATTAATGTATCAGATTTATTTATTTCTAATAGAAAATTAGCTAGTTTGATCACATCAGCTTGTTCGCAAAATATGACGGAAAAAAAAAATTTTTGTATATTATGCATTAATAGCAATCGCTAAGATTAAATATTAAAACGGTGAAGCAAAAAACATTGACATTCAAAGTCGATGACAGCTAGTGTTTAATATTCGCACACACCTAATTACTGCACAGGAGCGAATCTGCTAATTTATATGGTCAGGCGTTAATTTCTACTGTTGCATACCTATGTGTCAAAATTGTAACAGTCACCTTTTTCTCATTACACGTATACTAAGATCGAAAGCCGTATTTAATTTCTACTCCTGGATTACTCCATAACATGGTCCGAGAACGAGCCGGATAGAAGATTTACATTAAATAATTCTGGGCAATTAATAAACGGAGCTGACGAGTGAAGATATATTAAGAAAATTGTCCGACAAGACATTGCGCTTACGTGGAAGGAGAAGTACCTAGCGAGCGATCATCGTGTTGGATTTGAAGACAGTGTTAAGCCTTCATTTATTCTTAATTTTTACCCATCACTCGTTATACAGGTAGTAATTATATTTAAGGATACGGTTTAAAACGGTTAGTATCATTTTTATATTGTTTAATTTAAACAACTTTCCTAACCGCGAGGTTAACCTTTGCCATGTCAGATTGCTAATTCACATCAATTTAATTTCGTATTTAGTTAATTTGTATTAGATAGTTACCTACTGATACTTGCTCTGGCATTTAATTAGCTAACTATTATACGAAAAGTGAACCTAGTTAATCATTATTTTATTGGACAGTAAGGCATAGGTATCAAAGGAAATGATAGGTTGAACGTTCGTTTCAAGCTTAACTGAATAATTGTTAACAAAATTTACATAATTGTTACGCAATTTTCATTATTTAAACTTATAACTAAGTAAATTAAAGTAATGTATACCTAAATAGGCTTTTAGGTATAAAAACAGTTAGGTATCAACTGTAGGTACTTTGTACATTGCTTACCTGTACATTTACGTTAATCTTGCATTGTATAACATTTCAGTTCACTACAATCGCCTCTCAAAATGACCGACGAAAAGGAATTAATCAAAAGACGTGGCAGTTATAAAGGAAGACTAACTATTTTCACAAACTACGTGAATAACTTAATGAGTGGTTCACTTACCTCTGTTTCCGCCAATGAATTGCAGTTGAGAATCAGCAGAATGGAATCCTTATTTAGTGAGTACGATGAAGTCCAGTTAAGTTTAGAATGCTTGGCTACAAGCATTGACCTCCAGCTGGCTGAGCGAACTGAGTTCGAAACACAATACTACAGTGTCATGTCTAAGGCACAAGATTTCCTTAAGTTCGTTTCTAAAAAAGCAAGACGAGCAAGCTAGCGAGCGCGCAAGTAGTTCTAGTGCTAGTAATCACAAGTTAGTTAAACTTCCCGTCATACAGTTCCCCAAATTTTCAGGATCGTATGAAAATTGGAGTTCCACGACACATTCCTAAGCTTGATTCATTCAAGTGATGACATTGATGAAATCAATAAATTTCACTAGTTTCACTATTTCACAGTGGCGCAGCCAAAGGATTTTTAAAACGTTGAAAACGGACATAAAAATAGTAATTGCTAGTAGCATTCAGATAAGTGATTAGTGTAGCTGTAGCGTGACTTTATACTGTGTGTAGTTATAGGGAGTGAGTTTGTGCCGACGCGATAAAATGGAGTCACTGTTACCTCCACCGCCGCCATTTACCTTTTTAAACAATGAACAAAATGTAACATCGGGAAATATTTCAAAAGATTGGGAAAAGTGGAAAAAATCATTTGAAATTTATTCTATTGCGTGTGGACTATCCGCCAAGGACGCTACAGTGCAAATTAACATATTGTTACATGTAATCGGTGAGCAAGGGCGTGAGGTATATGAACAATTTGAGGAAAAGTTTACAGATTTGAAATGTTTAATTAACAAGTTTGATAGCTTCTTCTTGTTACGGAAAAACATCACCGTAGAAAGACATTCATTTTTCACTCGCGAGCAGAAGGATGGTGAATCCATAGAACAATACTCGTTTGAATTGAGAAAGTTAGCTAACAGATGTGAGTTTCAATCCTTATGTGACGAGTTGGTGCGTGACAGATTGATTTGTGGCATTAAAGACAGTGGAATTAGAGAACGGCTACTTCGAGAACCCATTTTGACGCTTCAAAAAGCGATTGACATTTGTAATATAGCACAAATGTCACGCGTGCAGGCAGGCACCCTAAAGAAGGAATCTGCGTCGGCAGAACAAAATGCCTACTACATAGGTAGTAGACGAGACAAGATGGAAGATGTTAACGATGTCTATTTTTTGGACCGTCGTGGAGTATCAGCCAGCAGAGGTCGCGGCCGAGGTGGCTGGCGAGGCGGGCGCTCCTCCTTCGCCCGACCGCCGCCCGCGCGCCGCCCGCCAGCCGCTCGCCCCGCCGGATCAGCTGTTCACCGACCATATGACCAGCGAGATAACGACAATGGAGTACGCTTTGAATGTCAAAAGTGTGGACTGTCCCATGACAGTCAAAGATGTCCAGCATATGGGAAGAGGTGCTTGCGGTGCAATCGGTTAAACCACTTTTCGCGTGTTTGTCGAGTGTATGAGATAAGTGCAGAGGAGGACACCGATCAGGTAATTTACTATTTCAATAATAAGAATGATAGTGGCTGGTCAGTAACGGTGTGTATAAATAATAATGAAGTGTCGCTAAAGATTGACACAGGTGCTGATACGAATGTGTTGCCGTATAGTTACTTTAAAAAAATAGGTTACACAGAACAAGACCTTATACCTACTTTGGCTAGGTTACGTGCGTATTCTGGCGGTGAGATCAAGGTATTAGGTAGATGCAATTTAAAGGTGAAGCACAAAAATGTTGATTACATTTTAAACTTTATTATAGCTGACACAGATTCACCTCCTATTTTAGGACGAGATTCTTGCCAGGAGTTAGATGTGGTGCGTTTAGTACTGTCAGTAGACACGCAAGTAGACGATAGCCTTAAAACAAAAATAATGAAAAAATATCCGGATGTGTTTGAAGGTATTGGTTGTATGCCGGGCGAGTATAGGATAGCGATAGACGAGAGTGTGCGTCCTGTAGTACATGCGCCGCGGAAATTGCCCGTTGCTCTCAAGGACCAGATTAAGTTTAAATTAGATGAGATGGAGAAACAACAAATTATTGCAAAAGTTGAAGGGCCAGCCGACTGGGTAAACAGTATGACGGTGGTTAGGAAACCTAATGGGGACTTACGCATTTGTCTGGATCCGAAAGATCTAAACAAAGCGATCAAGCGAGAACACTATCGATTACCAACAATAGATGAGATAACGGCCAACTTGACAGGTGCAAAATTCTTCAGTACGCTTGATGCAAAAAATGGATTTTGGCAGTTAAAACTTAGTGAGGAAAGTACTAACTTGTGTACATTTAATACAGCCTTTGGTAGGTATAAATTTCTTCGACTACCGTATGGTATCACGTCAGCGTCTGAGGTTTTTCATAAAAAACTTTTTGAATGTTTCGATGACTTAGGATGTGGAGTATGTTTGTTTATTGATGATTTGTTAATATTTGGTCGTACCAAGGAGGAGCATGATACACGCCTTAGGAAAGTACTTGATAGGTGTCGACAAATTAATTTAAAATTAAACTTAAATAAGTGCAAACTCGCATTGCCTGAGATAAAATATCTCGGACATAAAATTACTCCGAATGGAATTTACCCCGACGAATCACATACATCAGCAATAAAAAACATGCCAAGACCACAGAACAACAAAGACCTAGAACGGTTTTTAGGCCTCGTGAATTATGTAGGTAAATTTGTAAAGAATATGTCAGACAAAACATATCATTTAAGGAAATTATTAAAAAAAGATATTGAGTGGCATTGGGACAGTTCTCATCAACAGGCCTTCGACCAGCTCAAGAAATGCTTGGTGGAAGTACCGGTGTTACAGTTCTTTGATGTAAGTAAAGCTGTAGTCATATCGGTAGACTCCAGTAAAAATGGCCTCGGAGCATGTCTCCTTCAAGACAATCATCCCGTCAGCTACGCGTCAAGGTCACTGACAAAGGCCGAGCAGAATTATGCGCAGATAGAGAAAGAACTATTAGCATGTGTCTATGCGTGTGAAAAATACTATTCTTATATATATGGCAAACATGATGTAATAATTGAAACCGACCACAAACCATTAGTAAATATTATAAATAAACCAATCGCTGATGCCCCCGCACGGCTTCAAAGAATGTTACTACGACTACAACTGTACACATTTAAATTAGTTTATAAACCTGGGCGATTTCTGTATATAGCTGATACGTTATCGCGCGCAGTAGACCCCGCAGGCGCAGGCACAAAGCCTGCCACCGCTGCAAACGCCGATTTAGGTACGCAAGCACAAGTGTGTGCTATACTCGCCTGTAACCCGCTTACAGATACACATTTCTTACAGCTGCAAAAGCACACTCAATGCGATAATGAACTAAAATGCATTAAAACATATATAAAAGAAGGTTGGCCTGACAACAAAAATAAATGTGACGACTGTGCTAGGCCATACTGGTGTTATAAGGATGAGCTGTCAGTTTCGTACGACTTAGTGTGGAAAGGCAATCGTGTTGTAGTTCCTAAGGCCATGCGTAATGAGATGCTTAAAAGAGTGCATGTAGGTCATTTAGGGCTCGAAAAGTGCAAGTTACGAGTACGAGAAACAGTGTTTTGGCCGAATCTCAACAGTCAACTAGAAGATTATATCACGAAATGTGCGGTTTGTTTAAATTATAAAAATGAGAACAGGAAAGAAACAATGATTTCTCATAACATACCTAACCGAGCGTGGTCTAAAGTAGGTACGGATTGTTTCCATTTCGGTAACGACAAATATTTGCTTGTAGTTGATTATTACAGCAAGTATATTGAAATTTGTCAGCTAAAAAATCTTACATCGGATGAGATAGTCGATAATTTAAAAACAATTTTTAGTCGACATGGTATCCCTGACATTGTCGTATCTGACAATGGCCCTGAATTCGGATCGATTGTATTTGAACGGTTTGCCCGCGAATGGCATTTTAGTCATGTGACTTCGTCACCCCGGTATCCCCAGTCCAACGGTCAGTCTGAGAGAGCTGTACAGACAGTTAAAAACATGTTAAAGAAAACTAATTTGGCAAAAACGGATTTCAGACTAGCCTTGTTGGAATACCTAAACACGCCAATTAGCAACACTTTAGCGTCACCGTCGGAACTATTAAATAATAGAAAACTACGTAGTATAGTCCCATGTGCACCGCGTTTGCTTAAACCTAAAATACCTAAAAATGTACATACTGAGATCGATAAGCGTCAACAAATGCAAAAGAAAAACTACGACAAAGGCGCTAAGGACATGGCTCCACTGTCCGTCGGGCAGCGGGTCAAAGTCCGCGTTGATAAGCGTTGGGTTAGCGCATACGTAAAGGCCATAGTAGGTATTAGATCATATTCTGTGCAGATTGACGAGGGAGGTACCTTAGTGCGGAACCGCCGTCATTTAATTATTGATAAGTCAGAAAAATCGGACAGTACATGTAATCATCCCCGTAGCTGTTGTTATGATGACATTACCGTTCCGAGTACTCCCACTGCAAATATAGCCCCTGACACACATACCCGTTCATTGCCAGTAAGACCTGACCCTTATGTAACTTCTTCCGGCAGGGTGGTGATTAGACCTGATCGGTGGGGCTTCGATTCCTCGTGATAACATTTAAGTACCTACCGACCTACATCTCCGAAAATGCATGTTACTATTAAACCTAATTTTATTTAAAGGTATGAAATGAATGTATTTAAGGTGTAAAAAAAAAAAAAAAATATTGTCATCACATAACTAATTTTGCATGTATATTCTTAGGTATAATCATTAAACTTAGACAAATTTTAAGTTTATATGCATTATAATAAATTATTATTCTATACAGCTAAATTGTCAACCTACAACTGAACTTATTTAATTAAGCGAGTTAGTAAAAAAAAATTAATGTATACCTACCTAATCTTGCAACTAAATATTATATAAATAATTGTTTTTTGATAAATACTACCGAGATAACCAATAAATAAAAAGCTTTGCATGTATTAAACATACATAATGTTATGTATAAGTCTATTGTTGGTAATTAAGGTAATTAGGTATTACTATGATAGATTTTGTGTCAATATTGAAAAAGGGGAATTGTGGGTAGATCATGAATTGATATAATGTGGGTAATACTGCTTGTGAAATAAATCAGTCTATGTCTCGATCTGGTGTTTGACTTACATGTCCCAATACATACTTTAACACTTGAGATCGTCAATGGAGGGTTCCGCAGCGGTGGTCGTTAAATCTGTCGAATTCTGTGCTAAAAATTATAAAACTGCGTGGAAACTCCTGTGTGACCGTTTCGATAATAAACGCTTATTGCTACAAAATCATGTTTCAGCCATTTTTAACATCGAAACCATCACCAAGGAGTCTTCATTTGCATTGAAACGTATGATCGACCAATTAAATAAGAATCTGCTTGCTTTAGAATCACCTGGTGAACCCGTAAAACAATGGGATACGTTACTTATTTACATTGCATCACACAAGCTCGACACTAAGTCGCATCGGGAATGGGAAGAATACAAAGGTCGCTTAGATAAAGATAAGCCAATTACCTACTCTCGACAAGTTTTTAGCATTCATGCGTAATCGTTCTGATTTATTAGAAACTTTGGAACTGTCCACAAATAACACTACCGGTCGAGTTAACACTTCTCACAAATACACTCATAAACTTAAAACTATGTCAGTACAAGACACAAAACCATGCAATAGGTAGCACTAAATGTCCGAAATGGAGCGGCGAGCATCATCTCATGAATTTTATTGTTCACAATTTCTTGCGCTTAGCAACAACGCACGATTGGAATTATTACCAAGTTTAAAGGTGTGCTACAATTCTTTTCGCGGCGGTCATTATGCTAACCATTGCAAAAAGCCGGGATGCACGTTATGTAAGCGGAAGCATAATACTTTAATACATGTAACCGATCCCAAGTCTAGAGATTGAAATTTAGCAAATTTAGGCTTTTTGAGAAATAAACCCCCGAAAGAGGGAAAAGGGGTAATATAGTAAAAAAAACAACATGGGTATCGTTTTTCTGGTTTATTGGGTCGCTGATTTCGAAAACAATAACAATTTCAACATCCAACGAGGCGGACGTGAGATACCATCTTCCCTGAATGGGGTGCGATGGAGTTGAAATCTTAAAATATCAATATGGGTGTCGTTTTTGTGTTTATTTCTGGTTCTAGAGATTCCAAATTTGGTACGTAGGTTTCTTATAAGGTGAAGGGGTGCACAAAAGATAGAATTTTCAAAGTAGGGGTAAAATGATGGTTCAAAGTTTGTAAAGGGGAAACAAGAATAGTTAACCCTAGCCGCGGGTTAAAGCTAGTAATTACATAGTTGTATTATCTATTAATGTAGTTTTCTCAAACATGCAATTAAATGTTGTTATAACGTTCGCTATAATAGGCTTCAAAGTACCACGTTTTAGGCGGGGCAACTGGAGAGACCTGTAATGGAATTTCATACAAAATTGAAGGCCTAGGCCGGGAAGTAATATTTTTTTAATTTAATCCTCATAAATGTGTGACACAGCAACATGGCATTTAGCCATTATAACAGTTTCATTACTATGGTTCATGATGACATTCTGCCAGTACGCCTATTAAAAAAAAAACAATAAATTATATTTTGCAGTTTTATTAATATAAGTCGATTCTTAATCGATACCGACATGAAAATAACAAATAACACATTATAAATTTAAACATAAGCGGTAAACATGTCTACTCAAACCGTGCCGTTTGGTTTCATGATAACATTCTGCCACTACGCCTATTAAAAATAAAAATAAGAAATGATATTTTGAAGTTTTATTTATATAAAATGGACATTGACATGAGCATAAGTAACAACGCGTTATTTCAAATTTACTTACACAAATATAGGTACATTTCAAATATTAAATTTAAACGTAAAAGCGTCTACTCAAACCGCGTGTGAAAAACGCCTAGGTAGTTTTTTAATAATTTTGGAGGTTAAGTTAAATAACTTTGATTCTTTTATTCTATTTCAATGGTTTTATTGTTAATTGTTATTTATAATAATAATGTTGTAGTCGAGTTTTGACGAAGAAATTACTATTCATTGAGCCCCACCAGAATTAAGTGCGAAAGTAAAATTGAATTGGCTCTAAATTAATTGATGGCGCGAATGACGAACGAGATGTCGGAAGGCATATGGCTACCCAAAATGCATGCGTGTTTAGTTAATATAACGATAACTGTTTAGACTAAATTGGTTTCTTGTTTAAGTGAAAACTGTGTCTGTCTATCTAAGGATAAGTAGGAATTACAAAAAATTGTAAAGAGGTTATACTTTTCATTGTCACAGAATAACAAGTGTTGATCGTGTTTGGTACATTTTACATTGCGACAAATTTAATACTTACATCATGAAATATTTATGAATCATCTGTTTTATCGTTATAGACTAAATTCGTGTTAGAATCACCACGAACTAAATAGCAATATTTGTGTCAGATATATTAATTCGTCAAGTTAACTTTTAGTTTTTCTAGAAATATCATATTTTTGGTGATTTTTTTATTTATTTCATTGCATGTTTGAGAAAAGCACTATACATGCCTTGCCGTGAAAAGGGCTTTAACGGCTTCGTATGGTTATCCGGCCTTTTTTTTTTTTTTTTTTTGACGGAGTGGTGAATGCTTTTCCGCACCGTCCCCCCGACCCCAGGTAAGGTCGTAGTGGGGGGGTGTGTGGGACTCGCCGCTCAGTTCTCCCTCTCAAGTCAGAGGGAAGCAGAGTCGGCCCTACCCACTAAACACCACTCCGGCGTTTCCCTCTTGGCCGTTAATGAGGGCACCGTGGGATCAATAATATTGCACCACGGTGCCCTCCGGCGGCCCCGGCTTTATGCCGGGGCACCCGCACAATGAGAGGGAGGTCAGAAACGCTTTGACCTCCCCCCCGACGACGTGGGGCCGTGCAATGCGGGACCCGATCCCGCTGGCCCCATTAAGGGTCTTGGCGAATGAAGGCCAGACGCCTTCGACCCCGCCGCCTGCGACGGAGCGGGAGAGCGTCAGCTGCATCCTCCCGCTCCCTTTCCGCTGCCTCCTTCTGCGACATAACCTCTTCGCAGAAGGAGGCCACCGCATTCCATTTCCTCTCGCTGCCTAGCATCGCTGTTATGACGCTGTGCAGCGAGAGATCTGCCAGCTCCGTATCATTCTGCATGACCGCCCTTTCCACGGCCCAGCGAACACACTCTGCCAGAGTGTGCTGGGCCGTGTCGTCCGCTTCCCAACACTCCCAGCACCGTGGCACCGGCTCTCTGCCTATCCGGTGCAGGTAGTGCCCAAAACAACCGTGTCCGGACACTACCTGCGTCAGCCTAAACGTGAGGACCCCCTTACGCCTGTCCACCCACTCGTCTAGCGATGGGAGGATAGCCCCGATGGTTCTGACACCGTACTGGCTATCCTCCAGCGACTCCCTCCACTTTTGCCTGAGACACTCCTCAGCCGCGCGTGCTGCCCTCTCCCACTCCTCTGGGTCTGGTGGCTCCCCTCTCCTCCTCGCCTCGACCCGTCGCTGGTGTCTTTCTGCTAGCACTCTCGCGTCCAGCTCCCAGGGTGGGGTGCCGGCGAGGAGGCACACAGCCGCATGGGAGGTCGTTCTGTAGGCCCTCACCATGCGCTGGGCCACCACCCTCTGCGGCCGCCGGAGGATTGCAGTGGTGCGGGCATTCAGCCTCTCAGCCCATATTGGTGCTCCGTAAAGCGCCATGCTCCGCACCAATGGTTATCCGGCCTCGCTAACGCTCGGCTCATCTATTTACATACTCACCCGTTAAGCCCTTCTTTCCCGGCGTCTGCAGTAATGTACTATTTTTGGAACTTAGAAATTTTGGAGTGTCTCACTGAATATAACCACATCTCCATAGGTATTATTTTTGTAGTACATAGACAAGTAACTTAACCTCTGACTATTCTTTTTTGTATATGACTTGTTAAAAAAATTGCATGATCTACGTGTCGTAAGTAAGTAAAATTAATCGATAAGTACACACAGAAAAATAAATCTGCAAATATTCGTTGAATAAAGCAGTACCAACCTTTAAGAAATTGTAAGACGATAAATCTCTGAAAGCTCACACCTATTCAATAAAACATGGGCCGAGGGCTTACAGACTTGTTTTGTGAATACAATTACCCTATATTTTGCTTTTATTTCCTTGTTTAGATCAATGTGTCCATAATTTCGAATACCTATGTACATACGTAACATGCTGGTTTGTAACGTTACTGGTTAGATGCACTCAAGTTTGTTTTAAATGTTATTTTAATTAATATACTTATACAAAGTTTCCAACTAACGATCGCTTAGGATTCCTACGTCTAGTTCTACGAGTATGAAGTCTTATTTCAAAGATTAACACAAGTTAATAAAAACACTGTATTCAAAGGATATTAAATGTCCTGACCTGACTTTGTCGCTTGTTTGAAATTTATTTTAAAAAAAATGTGTTATGTAGACGTATGACCACTTTAGTTATAACGGTCATGTTCCAAGATAAACGATGTCATGGACCTTCAAAAAAGTCGAATAGCTGCGAGCGACACTACAATTTTCATCTACTCTCTCCACTCCATCACGTTTTTTTCCTCATCGGCAAAACACAGCAGCTAGTGACGAACACTCCTCGCTTCACTTGTCATCCTGCGTCATCCATCATGGCATGGCGTGGCGGTAACCGCCAAAATGAAACGTGCTTTGTCCGCGTGCGTAATCACCATAAAGATTCACTCATACTGGTTAACTCTATAACTCTTCGTAAATCACGAGTACCTATAGTACTTTTGCAGGCGGCTTTTTATGTTTCGACCGTAACTATTGCATGATACATTAAACTTACTGTCTGCTGCAGCTTAAGTGCTGAATGTAGGTATTCATCCTGTGTAGTAATAAGGTAGCTTTAGCAAATAAATCTGGCTTACCTACTAGATGCTTGTCACCATCCCCTTGTAGGAAATGGTAATACTTATTCTCTTTAGTCATCCCTATCTCGCAAGTGGCAAGGCTAGTAAAAAATGTTCTTTAGAAACATCCTCTTATTCGCTGAGACTTCTTGGGGGCGAGTTAAAAAATTATCCTCCTTTACATGCGAGTAGAACGGAAAGATACGCGAGAACGGAAAAACGAATTACAGGATCTTATAGGGGTACTTTGTCGGATTACAGGGATCTTAAATTAAGCTGTGGTGGTTCATGCGGCGAATAAGTACGCACCCCTACCAAACGGGGTGATTTAAGGACAATTTGGGACTACTTTGACTCACTAAATTAAGTCATAAAAGCTGTATTATTTTGAATTTACATAATTCATTTTAGTAAAAGTAATATATATATTATTCATTGATTTTTCTGATAACTTCTCATGTCCGTTTTTAGAGCATGTTGGTCTAAAAGTAAAAGCCTACACAGTCTCTATGGCTGAAGGGGTTTAGTTTACCGTTACTTAAATAAAATGATTTTACCTCAGCCAGAAAAACAGCGAACTAAGTTCCTCATGCGATTAATTTACACAGCCTTACCTGCTAAACGTACCATCACTTAATGTACCTACTCATAAGAAGCGTCGTCAGTTCTTAAAAACGATTGGGCTTCGTTGATGGTAATGCCCATTACCGACCACTACCTATGTGAATATATGCTCGTCGTTACGTACATTCACTAACGAGTGTTAACCAAAACGATTTAAGGTTTTGTTTCGGAAAGCAGAGTTTATTATACTCGAACCTTTATGCCGTTGAAATAGAGCCGAAGAGCGGAAAACATTTACCTCGACTGTAGTGCAGATTTTCTTTTGGAACATAAACATACTTTTTGTCAGTCAACAGAATGACGAGGCAAAGTCCCGAATAAGCAGAAATTGTTAACGTATCCCAGCACAGTCGGCGGAAAAGCAAAACATGGTTAATCTTTAGTACAGGTTGTAAGAGATAAGCGTTAAATTATTACAACTTTTTTATACATTTTATCAATACGATTAGAGACTTAAAGCAAGGTTCATAGGCCATATGTAATTTTTTGTCAGATTAGGGCCACTTGCGCCAACCAAACCCGGAGTTAAGCTGTCAAATTCCGTGCAAAAAATGCTGTTTGTTTGTTCGCTAATCCCAGTTGATGGAAGTGGTGCTTAGAGGTGTAAACTAATTTATTAATTGTGATAGGCCTAAAATGTATATTATTTATGATTGTCATTGTACCTCAATTACCTAAAATAACAGTCAGATTGCCTATAGGTACATAAAAAAAAACAAGAATTTCATGTTACACGTGACAATTATGATGATTCATCGGTATGTTTCAAGAAAACATGAAGTAATAATGACATTACTTAAGCTTGTTATATGTAACGTGTAGGTATTCGCTGCTGAGCAATGAATTAAATTCTGCCGCCAGTCGCTACGAAATAGTCCAGGAGGTCCTGCCATTCTCTGTCTTAGCCTGCTTCTGTCTCAGCCAAGCCAGACAGCTAGTGGGGCCCTTAACACCCATGTTCGTCATACCAGTTTTGGAGCGCAGCACGGTGATCTAAACCGATCGATTCTATAGATTCCTGCGTTCCATTACTTTAGTTTTACTTTAGAAATACTAAATAGATATGTAAAACGCTATTTGTTACTATACGAAGTTAAGCAATGGATTCCACTTGGACCACAGAATAATTGTGAAACGGCTGCGAACCTCATATGAAGAAAGTTTGTGGACTTTCCAAAGTTAGCCCCTGAGTGGAACTTGAATGGATCTTTTGCCGGGAAGAGAATTCTTTCCAACATAGTTGTCGTCCGGTAGTATCAAGCAGTAATTTTAATAGAAATAATTCTGGTTACTTTTTACCTACTCACTACGAGTAGTAAGTACCCTGACACGAGTGTTAGGACCCTACCCTAACTTTTACGAAAATATTAATTGCTGAGCCTTGTGATCAGTATTCAATCTATAGAGGTAGGATTAAAAACACAAAAAAATTATATATGTTTTGTAACATTTATGTACTCGTAAAGGGTTTTATTATAACGGGTGTAAATTCGGGGATAATTAAAAATGATCCACAAGATACTACGATTACTTCTTTATTTACTTCGTTTCGTTTACATACCTATGCTTACCTAACTACTTTTAGTTTATGTTTTATATTTTTTGTCCGTTAATACTAAAACATTCCGATAAGTTGATGAGATACGTACTTATTTATGAAACTTGAGCCTTATTATTTTAACACCGGCAAAAGTTCATAAAAATACGAGTATTAAGTTAATGACCACAAAGCCCGCGACAGAATTATAACTGTGCCATCTATCTGCCCCTATAGCTAAGAACCGTCACTGTAGTAGGTAAGTATCAAATAACCTGTATCGATAACCGCAACCAAAACTAAGAAACGGAAGATAAACGGGCACATTCGTTTGGGTCCACAAACAAACAACCGCTCACCAAAATACATATACCGTCCCCGATCCGTCGGCGGAAAAAATGAGGCGCTCGACAGACAATGTTTGTACGTTACATCATAATTTAATAAGAATTAACTAAAAACTACCTGAAAAGGTCCATTGCGAGTCTCACACTCATCATGATTTCAATTGGCGCCTGTGAGTATCTCACGTCTTAAGTCCTGTTTTTTTAATACAAACCGATCTGTGTTTATTTGAGTGGGTACTTAGTATAAAAGTAGGTTGACTTTTAGGGAATGCCTACAACCTACATGTTCCGTTAGCTCTTCTACTCGATCATAAGTGTGATTTCTGCCTGAAACGATATTCCGTACATTCAAATACGGATATTGTAAAAAGCTAGGCTCCGACTTTTAAAAAGTTGGTTTGAATGTTACGTACATACTTACATTCCCCTACGCAGTGCGCGCGTGCTGCAGGCAAATTTAACTTATCCAGGGATTAAGGTGGGCGGCGGCCGCGACAGCGACGTTCATTAACCGCAGCTTTTTAGGAGCAAATTCCAACCTTATTTCCATGCTCCTTTGGTAAACTGTATGTAAATTTAGAATATTAGAATTTCAAAACCATTCTGAACAATTGGAGGACAAATTTGTAATAACACGAATTTATCGTCCTCCAACTAGAGGGGGGGCAAAAAAACAAAAGCGTGTGGTGTTTGCAAAGGTAGGTTCGAGATAGTACTAGTCGGAAATGGATGCCTGCCAGTCAAAACAACGTTATCTCTTCCGCGCAAATGATCTGTCAAAGCTGAAAGTGATATTTTAAATGTCAAACTTCTATGAAATTATTACGTTGAGTTAACACAGTATGTGCTATCAAAATCTAGGAAACTTGGAATAGGTGGAGTCTACGTAAGTGTCGAATATTTAACAACTGGATCATTCCACGGCTGAGCGCGAAAAAAGTGATTTTTTGGATGTCGGTATTTAAAATATCTGTTTATGGGGTAATAAATGTTCTTTGACTATAGACGTTACTTAACCCGATATATTTTTTTTAATTACTTATAGTTACGTATAACTTAATATGACTCGGATTTTTCGAATATGAGCACGCATTTTTCACAGACTCATCATGTGAAAGGTGTACTAATTTAATATCACATAGTGTACGGTCGGCTTCATAAATATATATGCATCTGTATACAATCTGACGTCAAATTTCTACTTCTAGGTATAGTTGCAACAGAAAGTTTGTACGGAACCCTCGGTGCGTGAGTCCGACTCGCACTTGGCCGTTTTTTTATATGAGAAAACCAAATTTAAATGAAATATCTGACTCAAAATATCTTTTTGGCTAGTAAAAATATATCTTTCCCTTATTTATATGAGTAAAGCACAATTAATCATACATTTTTACAGTTCTGTTACTTACCTATTCTTCATAAAACACGCAAAACGCACGCAAGTCATTAAACACGCAAATTTTACATTTCATCAGATGTAACAAAGTAAGTAAATTGAATGATGAAATTGATCCCCCATAGATGATGATGATGATGACTCGTAGAAAAAGTATTGTATACAATCGTAACATAATTAAGTTTTTAATGTCGTACCTACCTTACTTAGGCCACTCAGCAAGCTTAGGGGCCTAAACACGGTACTCGACTGAAAAACTCTTCATTATGTCACGATTGTATAAAATACTATTATGTTATTGTATACCTATATAATGAAAGGCTTTAAAACTCGAGTGTGGGTTTATGTAACGAGGCGTGAGCCGAGTTTCATAATAACATCACACAAGTTTTTTAATGCCTAATTATTTACAATTACATACACTGCTTTGTATACACAGTTACACACATATCATGAGCTCTCCATGATGCGGTCAAAGCGCATATATTACATGTCGACTGGCATTACGACTTTCAGGAATGAAAACTTTTCTGACATTCAAGTTTTGACATTTATATTTTTAAACTCAGAGACAAACTAGAGTTGGCCCCAATTTTCATATCGTTCGATAACAAAATAACGTGCGTCATTGTTTGCAATTGACAATTCGTTTCACACTAAACGTCATCTCGACTGATATTGTGTTGTAAAAAAAAATATGTGTTGAAAAAATATATATCGAAATCGATAATATTATTTAGCTATGTATAGGTAATAAATAACATTGTCACAGATAAGAAATGTGTTGTAATAAAAAAATATATTATTATGAGGGCCTTTATATGCGGTTTTTGAACGCATTATTGAGGGCCTAATGATATGTAAGGGTATAAAGATGTATTTGTACTCTATTCTATTTGCAAGGCGACAAAATTTGTTGGTGAACTGGTTTTCAAGTGCATTTCTAGATGTTTAATTCAAATTCATTTGCTATATTTCAGACTACATTCATGTCCATATAATTAAGAACTAGGAAATAAATTAAATTACCTAAGTGGTATACAACATTTACAACATCTAAATATTATCTACAAATAAAAATATTACATTAAATGAAAATCAAATAAGAATACGAATGAAAAAATTAAAAATATAATAACAATTACGTAAAATTATAAACTATGCCTCTAGAGCCCATATGTACCACATTCCAGTGCCTCCAAAACGCACAAGCAGGGTCCTGCCAGATGAGCTGACGAAAGCTGTTGGGACTGTCTAAGGACCCGGCGCATAAGGGAAGCGGTACGGTTGCGAATTATCGCACTAAAGTCGTCCACTCTAGCCTCTGCAAACATACCCGAGGCGCTACAGTAACGTGACAGACCCATCAGCATACGGAAGCCATTATTGTATTGGACACGCAGGGCATTGAGAGCTTTTTTAGTGTAATTCGTCCACAGACTGCACGCGTAAAACGACTGACAAAAAGCCTTACAAAGGGTCTTCTTGACACTCCCCTCACAGCGCTCAAACTTGCGTGACAGCATATTACATCTAACTGCCAATGCACTGCGTTTCCTCTCAATATCGGCGTCATCCTGGAGGTTCTCAGTGACCCAGTGCCCAAGGTACTTAAAACGTGACACTCTATTTAGAGGCACCCCGTTCAGGCACACTGTCGGCACTGAAGAAAACTCCTTGTTGCCTGCCTTAAAGACGAGTAATTCGCTTTTCCTCGTGTTATACCTTAAGGCCGTCCCCTATCCCAATGACTTCGGCGATTTGAGCTTTCTTCCTCTCCCGCTTCCTTTCCTCACCGGTTGGCGGTTATACAATACGTCAATAAGCATAAGTCGCCACCTAGGAAGAGCTGCTTGTACTAGGACGCAACCCTATACACTACTAGTGCCATCTTACACGACTGGCCCCCGTCGCCCGCGCAGGCATCTCGAGCCGGCGTTTTTGGAAAAATGCGTGTAATAGCTTTTTCTCGAAAAGTACAAAACCTATCCAAAAATCAGTAGATGCGTTTAAAATAAACATAAATATATACTGCTTGTCTTAGTTTCTTGTACTTACGATGCATGATAAGGGAGTAGATACAGATTTAAGGTAGAAAAAAGGGTTTACGGTTATTTTTTTTTCTCTTGATGTATTATGTTTTTCGACAATTTAGCATTTTTCAAGCGTTGTGCTTGGAGCTGAACAAAGCCTATTCACTTTAAAAACAGTGAAATATGCCGGGTTAAGCCATGGGCCACCGCATACTCCTCACAAATACCCAAAAGTTACACTAGAGCACTGATCGCCGGGCTCAGCAGCACCATATCGTCTGCATAATTTATATTATTAACGGTGAACGCTACTTACCGTTCCAACAGTCTTTACGTCGAGCTGTACCATATTTAAATTATGTTGAAAAGCTGTGGATGGTAATAGTCTGATAGAATCATACCTGACGGTTGGTAAGAATGTCTCCTTATAGTCTATACCTTCGGTTTGTGCATACCTACCCTTTAGCACAAAGGCGCGACTTGTATCGGATTTCGGTTGGCTCGTCCTTCAGGCGGAATACCCATTCGCAGCCAATGAATGACTTTTGCATTAGTGATACAGCCATAAGTTATACAGCCATACATTAATTCATACTTATCTACACAAAATATTTATTAGTCATGCTATTAGAATAACCCAATTCTGTCTGTAGAAAAGTGCGGCAAATTTAAAAATAACAAATGAAAGCGAATTAATTTACCCACACAGTTTTAGTGGTAACCGTTTGCCTGCTCTGGAAGAACATGTACAATGTAAGTAAATACATTTGTGAACCTAAAATACACTATGTAGGTACCTATTATTCTAACAGCGACTAGTGTGTGTTTAGTGCCAGGACGTATAATAATATTTACTTCATTCAAAATCAAGATGTTACTATCCAATGCCCTGTAACGATTACACCACTATGTAAACGGGCCGTAAATGTACAATGCATAATTAATACCTTAGTACCCCTAAAACATTACTTATCTTACCCAAAAGTTATTTCAGGTTCGGCAAGGGTGCTGTGTATGCAAATCAACCATACCATAGTTATTAAAATAAACCTGTTTATTTTAAGAACTGCTGTTACGCCAAGTCAAGTGGCTGGTTCAGAGCAAGTTATATGAAAGCATGTTTTTTTAGGGTTCCGTAGCCAAAATGGCAAAAACGGAACCCTTATAGTTTCGTCATGTCCGTCTGTCCGTCTGTCCGTCTGTCCGTCTGTCCGTCTGTCACAGCCGATTTACTCGGAAACTATAAGTACTACAGTGATGAAATTTGATGGGAATATGTGTTGTATGAACCGCTACAAAATTATGACACTAAATAGTAAAAAAAAGAATTGGGGGTGGGGCCCCCCATACATGTAACTGAGGGATGAAAATTTTTTTTTCGATGTACATACCCGTGTGGGGTATCAATGGAAAGGTCTTTTAAAATGATATAAAGTTTTCTAAAAAACATTTTTCTTAAAGTGAACGGTTTTTGAGATATCAGCTCTCAAAGTCGTAAAAAGTATGTCCCCCCCCCTCTATTTTTATAACTACGGGGTATAAAATTCTAAAAAAAATAGAGGTGATGCATGCTAATTAACTCTTTCAACGATTTTTGGTTTGATCAAAGTATCTCTTATAGTTTTTGAGATAGGTTGATTTAACTGTAATTTTGTTTACTAAAATACCATTACTTCTTTCACTTGAAAAAAATTTCCGTTTCCTTGCTTGATGAAAAGCCCAGCATGCAAACACAAATGCTTTTAGTTCAACTAAATCGTATGTAAGCTAGGACAAGTCCGGTTACGGTACCGAAACATAAGGAATCAACGAATATCGAAGGGAATATTTACACATTACGAGTGTAACAAATTGAGACAATTCTACATCTGTGTAAGAAAGAAATTGTGAACCGATTCCTATGGATTTACTATTTAACTTCCTAGCTACTGGGCTTGCCTACTCGTACCTACTGATCTACTAACAATGGATGGTGTATTGATCGGCGTCATTGTTTGCCGGCGATTGGTTGATCAACCTTATCGTATCAATTGATCTCGTATGTTAAATTAAAAGATGCCATTGGTTATTGACTGACCAATTATTCATTCTACGTAGGTAAGTCAATAACTGTTGACTGGAAATATTGGAAATGGAAAATGGCACGGAGTGGGCTGTTTAAGTTTAAGTTAGTGTAAGCAATTTATTCAATTATAAGCTATTTTTGGAATAACATTTCTAAAACCGAAATAGAAAATGTTGAGTAGAGTATTGCAGAGGCCGGGAAACCGAATTTCGTGGATGAGTATTTTTTGTCGGACGAAGCGAAGCTGAGTCCGACAAATTACATACGAATCCACGAAATTCTATTTCCGTCCGAGGCATATATAGTGCTTTTCTCCAAACATGAAAGGAAATAAAATGTATTCTTGCATAAGATTTGAAAGGAAAATAAGGTTCCCGCGTAAACTTTCTTTTAATGCACGGTTGTGTTCATAAAAAAAGTTGAAATGTCTTTAGTTTTATTAAGCCGTATCTACACGACCTTGCACAGTGAGCCGTATGCAACTCGCGATAGAACGAGACAACCAAGCATTTGATCTCCTTCTCTCTAGAACTACTACACTACTACAAAGCCAGCCCAGGCGGGGCATTTTTAAGCACGATATGATCAGATTGATAATTTGATGTCAATCAGATTGTCTCGTCTGTGCAGACCGTTTGGTGGCGGCTAAAGCCCCTCGCACGGCACGCATCCGGCAACGACATTCACGATGCTATATTACGTGCCGGAGGTGCCGGCGGACTGCCGTGAATGACGGGCTTAAAGTATATTTGGCTGTTTGCAATATTGATAGTCCAAATATTTATTTAAAAAGTAAAAAACAATACAGTAATGGATTTTAGTACAACTTCCTGGCCGCTAAAACCGTAAAATAATGAATTCGATTTTTTTAAATTTGAGTCGGTACATAAGGAGGTTCTTTTCGTACCAATTTTGCTACATTAATGTGAACATTTCCGAGCATATTGGAGAAAAATAACTTAATAATGTACCTATGGGACTTCGAAATAACAACAGGTTTTGAAAAAAATGTTAACGTCGACTTCTGTACAGTTACCTACATACATGATTGCGTCTATACACTTGTGCACCTTACCTTTTATTAACGGGAGATTTTACTCTATAATGGATTAAGACATCAAACGCACATGATGCAGCGCATGTGGCATGACAAACCTCTGACTCGAATGTTTTTTTTTTGTAAAATCATAGATAAGCGAATTAAGCCTTTATTTTTTTTATTTGTATTCGAGCATATGATATATGATAATGACCTACCGAACCACCTGCCACAACTAGAAGGAGCACCTAATTTATCGAATTTAATCAGAAAAAAACAGGTCTCACTCAATACGAACAAGGATACTGGGTCGGACAAAATAAGTCCAATACTTATTAAAAACACAGCTAAAGCTCTTACAAATCCAGTGCATATTATAGTTAATCACTGTTTGAGTGAGTGGAAAATGTCTCATGTTACACTGATTTATAAAACTGGCTCACGCGCTGATATTACAAAATATTGACGCATATCGCAGTCTTGTATCCCTAAAACTTTTGAGAGTTCAGTACACGACCAACTGTTTCCCTCTTTAGGAAATGTTATACCTAGTTAATACCAGAAAAGCATGGTTTTATGAAGAGTAAAATGAAAAATAAACAGTTACTAATCACACACTTTACACAAACTACTTATTTGAACCAATTGATAAAAGAGAGCAGGTTGATGCGAGATTCACTGATTTAAGAAAAGCATTTGGCCAGGCCGACGATTTACTCCTTCTGAAAAAAACACCAGCATACAGCGGCATTCGGGATAACCTCTTGCGAATTTTAACTGTAATCCGGAGGCATATTTTGGGCGTTTTTATTATTTGTTGTAGAAAAATCATTTTTTGAAAATTTGAAGTTTTAATTGTTTTCTATTCAGAATCGCGAGCTCTTTCAATCGCAGTAGGAGAAAAAAAGTGTCCCAAGATTTGTTTTCTATTTCGCCACCATCATTTCATAGATTCAGTATGGCGGTAGCACATTAGAAAGTTTGAAAAATGTATGGAAAATTTAGGACACTTTTTTTCTCCTACTAGGATTGAAAGAGCTGCGATTCTGAGTAGAATAAATATAAAAATATCTAATTTAGCAAAAAGTGATTTTTCTACAACAAATAATAAAAACGCCCAAAATATGCCTCCGGATTACAGTTAAAATTACAAAACGTTTAAATAAAATTATTTAATTACACGTCCCTTTTTTCATCTTATCGGCTTTGTAACCTTCAATATAATATCACCACCCCAAAGTAGAATTCAGTTTGAGTTTAAATTTTGAAAAAAAAAACAAAACTTTTTAGTAGTTGAATTCCATTTTTTTGTCAAATATCTACTTGTGGCACATCATCTGATAGGTCCTTAGAAATAAGTTAAAGGTCTCTTGAACAAAAAAATGGTTGATCCAGTATCGGGAGGTCCAAAAAACCGGCCAAGATCGAGTCGGACTTGCCCACCGAGGGCTCCGCACAAAAGTGGCATGGAACTCTCAGTGTACGGCAGTTTCAGATTTGGATTGCGTTGATGTAGAAGTTTGGTTTTTTTGCAGCTTCAAGGGACCGCAAACCTGTTTATATGGTATTAATTTTAACTTGCAACCTTTACTCGTTCCCGAGATAAAGGGTCTGGACAGACAGACGGACGGACGGACGGACGGACGGATAACAAAGTGATCCTATAAGGGTTCCGTTTTTTTCTTTTGAAGTACGGAACCCTAAAAATGTGAAAGCTTTAGGAAGTTAGGATATAAGACAACCTTACCACGAAACTTATTTTGAACGAATTTGTTCAAAATAAGTTTCGTGGTAAGGTTGTCTAGCCGTTTTTGCCAAAAACTATTAATTGCTAACATACAGTTAAGTCCCTTGATATTTTGAAGACACTTATGCCTTTTTGCTTGCACAATATTTATGTCGTATAACGCTACAAAACCCTCAATTATGCTTGGTCCGACACGCTTTTGGCCGGTTTTATTCCGGATTTTGCTCATATAGCAATATGATTATCCCTGACTAGGGCGGTGGCACCAGTAATGGACAAGGAACCAGTAACGTACAGTCACTTTTATTATGAGGAAATAAGTTTCATGCATTTATTTTGTGTCAACCAATTGACAATCATATGACATTTTAATTAAGAATATAGTGTCCATCACTCCTGTCTATCAGCTTAAAGTGTTCATAATGGGTACCGTCATCCTAATACACCTAACATTTCTCCATACTGTCCGTCTTAATAAACACTCTGTATTACTGAAAGTATCTAGAAGGGTTGGTTGCGGTACAATCACATTCGATAAAATCATTTCAAATTTTTATTTCAAACAGGTCTATAATATCAAAAATGTAAAATGCTTATCTCAGTGGTTGGTCGCGGTCTATTCACTTTTCCAAACGCTTCCAGCACTTACTCGTGCAACAAAACAAGCAAATTGTATAGTCCACACAGAACAACACAGGCCCTACCTCTACAAGCGCGCGCGCGGTACTGAGGACTAGGCTAGCGCGG
Organism: Lathronympha strigana; assembly: GCA_949128165.1. Taxonomy (NCBI): domain Eukaryota; kingdom Metazoa; phylum Arthropoda; class Insecta; order Lepidoptera; family Tortricidae; genus Lathronympha; species Lathronympha strigana. The sequence continues at coordinate 26,498,129 of OX421901.1, read as the reverse complement.
ATTGGATTTTATACACCATTTGAATATTTAAAAAAAAATACGGAATTTAAACAAAAAGTGTTTTTTTCGATTTCAGCATGTTCTTAAAAGAATAAACTTTAATGTTGTATACAAATCATCCCAATATTTTGTCAAAATAACTGCGAAAATCCCTGCGTTTGCAGTGTATTTTTATCGAAAAATGTGCATATTCAAAGTCGAACTAGATAGCTATCTGTGTAAATTATTGGAAATATGAGGCCTATAAGTTAAATAAAACCATGTTGCAATATTATATCAACCTAGAAAAACATGTGTTTTCATGTATCATGTTAACAATACACGAAGTCAAACTTCTGTCTCCGTGCGCTTTTCAGAAAACAACTGCCAATAATTGTATAGTAAAAGTTAAAACATTGAGTTTTACTCAAATAAGAAGCTTACAAGTTAAACACTAGGAAATAAGCTATCAAACATAGTTAACAACTTTAACAAACAGCTCACAGTTTCTTTGTATTACAACGTCAAAAAACAGCTTTTGTTGCTTTTCCGTATAAACCGTATTGATGGCCTCTTAAGTAACGTAAAACGTCACGTACGTACGTCAAACTGACAGGTCGTCCCGTACCCCACCGGCTTGTCCCGTTCTAGTGTGAGTCATCCTTAATGGTAGGTGTATGAATATCTTATGTGACGTTAAACGGCTTGTTGTTATGGTGTAAACAGTGGGTTTATCCTGCACGCAATATATATTTTTTACTTTGTGGTCAGACGAATGGATGTACAAACGGGGGTTCGGATATTTACGAACTCGGCCACGTGCAATGACGATCTTAAACACGATTCATTTTTCAAGTGAACGCGCAAAAGGGTTAACGTGTTACTGGATCGCCATTGATTACCCATGGATGATAACACCCGCACGTTTTGATCGGCTCCAATCCGACTTATTGATCCGAGCGAGGTTCGTTGCGTGACAGAGGGAATATTACGATCTACCTGTAACTCTACGGTTATCCTTGCTCACCGGTTTACATTTTCATTGTTAGTATACGTATATTTAAGTATGAAAATACATGATTTTTTAAGGTAAACCTTATCTTGCTCTACGTCTATACGTCAGGGGCGTACACAAAATGCCAATCATTACACAAATAAGGAAGAGTGATAGGGAGAGATAACTATGCTACGATACGGAGCGCGAGCGATTGTCATCTTGACTACGCACGCTGGTATATATACTATATATTAGTATTGTAAACGATGAAAATAGAAAATTTGCTTTTCGACTCATAAATGTGGCAACTCTTATGTAACAATCTACATATATCGACGGTCCCAAGTAACACTGTCGGATCTCCAAAATCGTCTTTTTCGTTTTATTGCACTAATAGCCTTAAAATATGTGAATTTATAATATGAAATTTTCAGAATGTATATTTTTTTGTATTTACCGAAATTTTCTGTCCCAAGAATGTCCGTCCAGGACCACAAAGTTGAATTCCTAAAATGTTGGATTTGCAAAAAGTTGAATTTGCAGCATGTTGAATGTTAAAATGTTGAATTTGCATAATGTTGAGTTCTCTTTATGTCCAAATTGCATAAAGTTGAATTTGCAGCTTGTTGAATCCTAAAATGTTGAATTTGCAGAAAGTTGATTTTGCGGTATGTTGAATCTTAAAATGTTGAATTTGCATAAGATTGAATTTGCGGTACCTACAGGGTATAGCAAAGGTCCCGAGCGATACTTCAACGGCTGATAGGGTTAATGAATGAATGAATGAAGTTATTTATTCAAGACAACATAAGGTCCACATATTGTTAGTTCAGTGTCTATGTCTATGTTAGTAAATTAATAATAGATACACAATAAAGATTTTGTCCTCTGACCCATTTTCCACATTAGAGGACAATCAAGCTTGTTAGCTATCATGCTTAGGATACTGTTGCTACTCCCGCGCACTCTGTCTAAAAGCGAGGCAGTTTTCTTCCGCCAGACGGCATCAAAGCCGTCTGTGCGCGCCTGGGCGAACATTGACGACGCGCTGCAGAAACGCGGCAGTCTCAACAGTACCCTAATACAGAACCCACAGACTTGATGTGTACAGAGACGAACAATAAGCCTTAAAAAGTGTAATTTTGACTTCATCTGTACACCGAGCAAATCTGCGGGCCAGCATGTTTGCTCGAACCGACAACGCCCTGCGCTCTCTCTCCATATCTGCATCGTCTCTAAGGTCGTCAGTCAACAAATGTCCTAAATACCTAACTTGAGTCACTCTTGTCAGAGGGACACCGTTCAGAATTACAGGTGGAATAAAGAAAGGACATTTAGTTCCCGCCTTGAAGACCATGTAGTTAGTCTTAACAACATTATAGGTTAACCCATGAGATGCCGCGTAGTTTTCACAAACAGCGATTAGTTGACGCAATGCACTGATTGAGGGCGCCAGCAGCACCATGTCGTCTGCGTAACTCAGGTTATTGACACAAACACCGTCAACAAAGCAGCCAACTTGAGTGCCACTGAGCTCCTCAATCAATGCATTAATGTATAGACTAAAGAGCAAAGGCGAGGTCAACCCCCCCCCCCCCTCAAGTGCGATGGAAATGGAAAAATTTCGTAATTCGAAAAAAAGTCATTGTAGGTGCATTTTCGATCAGCTGTTCCATACAAGGTAAAACAAAATTAGTTACGATTTTTTTCCGCTTCCATAGCAATCGGGGTATTGACCTTGTCGGCTGTTGAAGTATCGTTCGGGACTTTTGTAAAAGTCCCGAAAGTGACATTTGTAAGTGTTTTGTGAAAGTGAGGAAAGTGTCTTGGATCATTTTAAATTAGTACCTATTGGGTATTTTTTTTACCACCCCCACTTTTTTATTTATTTAAACTCTATTGCACAATACAGAAGTATAAATAGCGGACTTAATGCTTTGAGACATTCTCTACCAGTCAACCAATGGGCTAAACTAGAAAGATTAAGTAGGTGCAGGGTCTTTAGTGTTAAACGGTATTTGGTTTATTTGGTAATTGTATAATGTGATTTGTTCTAAGAATCGCGGGCTCTTTCGATCCTGATAGGAGAAAGGAACTGTCCCAAGATTTGTTTTCCATTATGTTACCATTTTTTCATAGCTAAAACGGTAATGGGATGGACAATCCGAAAAATATATGGAAATCTTGGGACAATTTTTTTCTCCTATTAGGATCGAAAAAGCTCGCTATTCTGAGTAGATATCATATAAAAAATACCCGTGTTAAAAAAGCGTCCAGGAACAGAAAGCTGAATTCCTAAAATGTTGAAATCCCGAAATGTTGACTTTCCCAGTATGTTGAAAGTATACATTTTGAGAATTCAACTTTTTAATATTTCAACGTTATAAGAATTCAACATTTTGCGAAACTGAAAAAAACCAACATTCTGGGAAAGTCAACATTTCGGGATTTCAACATTTTAGGAATTCAACTTTGTGGTCCTGGATGATTCATTTAAGTCTATAATCAATGGAACTCCGAATTCACTAAATTCATAATCCGTCGTCTTTGTCCGTCATCCTCACTGATCCGTTAAGAGGCCATCAATACGATTTGTACGGAAAAGCAACAAAAGCTGATTTTTGACGTTGTACTACGAAGAAACGGTGAACTGTATGTGAAAGTTGCTAACTATGTTTGATAGCTCATTGCCTAGTATTAAAAATTTCAGCTTCTAATGTAAGTAAAACTCAGTGTTTTAACTTTTACTATACAATTACTGGCAGTTGTTTTCAGAAAAGCGCGCGGAGACAAAAGTTTGACTTCAATCTCTTTTAACACGATACATGAAAACACATGTTTTTTCGGGTTGATATAGTATTGTAACATGGTTTTATTTAAACTTTCGGTCCCATATTTCCAATTATTTACACAGATATCCAACTACTTCGATTTTGAATATGCACATTTTTCGATAAAAATACACTGCAAACACAGGGATTCTCGCAGTAATTTTGACAAAATATTGGGATGATTTGTATACAACATTAAAGTTTATTCTTTTAAGCTCATGTTGAAGTCGAAAAATACATATTTTTTTGAATTTCCGTATTATTTTTTTAAATATTCAAATGGTATATAAATTCCGATGCGCGCGGGCTGAGTCCTCAGTACCGCGCGTGCGCTCGTAGAGGTAGGACCTGTGCTGTTCTCTGTGGACTGTACAATATGTTTGTTTTGTTGCGCTAGGAAGTGCTGGAAGCGTTTGGGAAAGTAAATAGACCGCGACCAACCACTGACGAAAGTATTTTACAGTTTTGATTATATTATAGACCTGTATGAAATAAAAAAATCTAATAATTTTATCGAATGTCATTGTACCACAACCAACCCTTCTTGATACTTTAACAATCCTTCGTAACCCACGCCCACGAATTACCGGGCTGTCATATACTTTGATGATCTTTGATCCCCAATAAGTACCTCCTTCCAGCCCTTCCTACATTAGAGCCCGCGAATTATGGGGCGTGGGAACAAAGTGTTTCAATTTTTCAACTGACGAGTGAGTAGCAAGAGTTAAGAGGGACAGTATGGAGAAATGTTATTAGGGTGACGGTACCCATTATGAACACTTTAAGCTGACAGACACGAGTTATGGACACTTCATTCTTAATTCAAATATCATCATATGCTTGTCAATTGGTTGACACAAAATAAATGTATGAACCTTATTTCCTCATAATAAAAGTGATTGTTCGTTACTGGTTTCTTGACCATTACTGGTGCCACCACCCTAGTCAGGGATAACCATATTGCTATATGAGCAAAATCCGGAAATAAACCCGCCAAGTGCTTGTCGGACCACGCATAATTGAAGGCTGTGTACCGTTATACGATGAAAATATTGTGCAAGAATAAAGGCATAAGTGCCTTCACATATCAAGGCACTTAACTGTATTTTTGTAATTATAGTTTTTGGCAAAAAAGGCTTAACCAAATTTGTTCAAAATAAAATAATTTTCCTAACTTCCTGAAGTTTTCACATTTTTAGGGTTCGGTACATCAAAGAGAAAATACGGAACCCTTATAGGATTACTTTGTTGTCCGTCCGCCCGTCTGTCTGTCCAGTCCAGACCGTTTATCTCGGGAACAAGTAAAGGTTGCAAGTTAAAATTAATACCACATACTGCACATACACAGGTCTGCAGTCTCTTGAAGCTGCAAAAAAACTAAACCTTTACATCAACGCAATCAAAAGATACGGTCATTCCCATACAATTGCAGTGGGAATCAAAATGTATAGGGTACTTCCCGTTAACATAGAATCACGAAATTTGACAACAAGCAAGAACTTCTAGCAAAAATACAGGAAAAAATCCGAAAACCGTATAACTGCCGCACACTGAGAGTTCCATGCCACTTTTGTGCGGAGCCCTCGGCGGGCAAGTCCGACTCGCACTTGGCCGGTTTTTTAGACCTCCCGATACTCGATTAACCAAATTTTTGTTCAAGAAGCCTTTAAGTTATTTCTAAGGTCCTATCAGATGATGTGCCAGAAGTAGATATTTGACAAAAAAAACTGGAACTCAAAAAAATATAGTGCTTTTAAAAATAAAGTTGATTAAAGTGAGTCAGAAGCATTTTTTACTTATTACCATTTGTTTCTAGCGAAATAACACATCTATCACCCACGCCGTACATTTTGTAAGTATTACCGTTTTACGTCTATAAGTTTTCTTCGGTTTTGCTTTTAACACATAGAAGACAAATATGTCGTCATGTTCACAAACAAGAAAAGTATTTACTACCGTAAATTCATAGCTGGGCATTAACTCGTTAATCCGTTAATCGTTAATTAACGAAGTTAACATTTTCATTAACGGATTAACTTTTAAGTTAACTTTAGAATATGTTAACGGAATCATTAACTTTCGTTAAGTTTTCCCAAGTCCGTTAATCGTTAATCCAGTTCCAAAATACTTACCAAAAAGATACCGCACATACCGCGCCACGCGGCAAAATACCTGTTTCCGCCCGACTACAAATTTTCAAAAAGAAGAATTTCTCAATTCATGTGATTTTTTTATTATTATTCTTTATTTTTATTTTATGTTTATGTTAACAGCGAGGCAACGCCGCCAGCATATTTGGCACATTCGCGCCGGGTACTGTCGCTCCGGGCATTAGTATTTAAATGTATTTTAGATTAATTTTAATGTCATCTTCTTATATTTATGTTAGTTTATTTTCTGGTTTTACCTGTACTATGTTAAAATAGTTTGCTACTGAATAAATATAATTATACAAATGTTTATGTTTGTTACGTCAGAACTCCGTCAATACTGAACCGATTTTAAATTATCCATGGGGGTCGCAGATTAGTCCCATGTTTTTCAAAATTCATTTCTGATGATGGGATCCATGAGAAATTGAGGGAACTCTTCAAATTTAATAGGCTAATGCATGATGGTTTGGGTCTTTTCTTAAGAAACTCGAGAATTTTTCTTTACGAAACCCATCAAATTGGTGGAGTGGAGCTGATGATAGAGCACAGGGATGGCAAAGTGGAAGTGTCTGTTAATTCCCATCCTATTTGAGACATTCATATTTTGAATGCATGGAATTCGTGAAGAAATTAAAGAACTCCTCAAATTTTTACGGCACATGCATTATGATTTGAGGGTTTTCTTATAAACATGAAATTTTTTTGGGGGGCTACCAACATTTTGGTGGAGTGTACCACCTGATGATGAAGACCAGGGATGGCAAAGTGGAATTGGTCGGTAAACACAGACATTCATCTTTTTGATTTGATTTATATTCTGATTATGGAGTTCTTGAGAAATTCAGACAACCTTCAAATTTGAACGGCACTTCCAACGTGATCGGAGGGTTTTCATAATTAGTTGGGGTATTTTCTTAATCAAGCCATCAATTTTCTGCAGTGGATCTGATTTTGAACACCAGGGATGGCATATTGAAACTGCTCGATAATTTCTAGCTCTGTCCTCCAACTTAAGACATTGTTATTTATTTTGTCTGTGACCTCGGAGGTCTACAAGATAGTTGCATTTGATTTTACTTAAGATCAAATGATGGAAGCCATGAGACATAAAGAAAACTCCTGAATTTTCAAAGGTACTCGGATGGTAAATTGGATATTTTTGAAGGAAACTGATTAACTATAAGTTGTAGATCACTAACTCAAAGATGCCCTTTTTACCACGTGTTAACGGATTAACGATTAACGTTAACTTCCGTTAAGTCTTCCGAAAAGTAGCGCTTTAACTATTAACGAAGTTAACTTTTTTTGTAACGGATTAGCGATTAACGAAGTTAACTATTTGATTAACGGTGCCCAGCTCTGCGTAAATTTCAAAAATCGACTTAGTTAAGTTTTATTTTTTACTTTCTACCTACTTCCGGAAGAAAAGTTTTTAGGACTTTTGCATATATTATCTATAAATATCCCATTCGAACGTAATTTGAAAATATTAGGCTATTATAATTTAATGTCTGTGAAAAGAAAACCGTATCTTTCCTGGGTTAGTTTTCAAGATTCGTCGATCGAGTTCTTACGCCCTTGACAGATAGCAACAAGCAATGCCAAGTTTGTTTCCTTTTATTCGAATAAACAGTACAATATTTGTATATTTCGGGTTTTTTTTATGTACTTACTCTAACACCCGCATCCGCATCCCTATCCGTGAATGTGTGCCTTTTGATATCCGCATCCGCGGATGTCACAAATCCAGTATCCGTAACATCCCTGTCTAAAATATATCCAAATCACCATCACCCACCAAAATCAATCACCAATACCTATTAGTAAATAGGTATGCTTAGAAATGTACCACTAACAAATTCCTATTCCAAAATAACATCGGATACTATTTAGAGAAATTTCGTAGCCTTTGTGCACTAACTTATATGATTTAAATTTTACTATAATACAATTTTATTTAAAGAAGATTAAGTAACATTTAGATTAGTTTTAATAAAATTTCGAAAATAACAGTTTGCTACGATTGGTTCCGACTTTTAACCATATGCTACATTTATAGTTAGAATTTTATATGGTTTTTGTTTCTTTTTTTGTGTTAATGTAAGTACCGGATTTGGAAATTTTATACATGGAAATGACAATTTAACGAATAAATAGAAGGTAAATATCGTGGAAATATGTAAAAGTAAAGACGAATTGATTGTGTTGGCATAGGGATATGCATGGTTTGTTTAACATTTGATTTTATGGTTAGCAGTTTTGTAATAATTTATTTACTTAGTTTGAAATTGAAGTTTGTTGTTGGTTAGAAATGGTGTTAAGGTAAAATAATAATTAAGATGGGTTTTCGAGTGGTATTTAAATGTAAAATGGATTTGTTTGATGACAGGATAACAGTGATGGCGAAACTGAAACAGATACGTTTTTTAGGAACGATTAGCTTGATCACCTAAGAGTTGTTGAAATTCGTATATGTTGAAGTTTTCATGGCATGATGCAATATTTGATTGAATTTTGAATGGTTTTCGGTAATGATGGGGAAATATACAGAAATAATGTGATTGTAAAAAAATATGCCTATCGCATCTTCGGTGGCCCGCGAGGCGGCCTTGAGCGATACGGTGTAGCAAGGGTATATCAGGACACAAGACAGGCAGGAGAATCCTTGGAGATCGGATCATGGTTCGGTCGAGAACCAACCGTGACGACCCTTGGACACATGGAAGGTTATGATGTATGGAAGTGTTAAAAGAACTGCCTGTGTTAATAAATAAAATGTATGTATGAGCGCTCGAAATAAATAATTATCTTGTGTCCTGAGCAAATAAATAAAATGTATATTAAGGTCGGCCGGCCATGAATGTATGCGTTATATACCCTTGCCATAGAGTTGCACGCTTAGATGCACAATTTATATGTTAAAAATTATATGAATTCATAAATAATAATAATGAGAAGAATGACGTCATACAAAAAGAAAGAAATGTGAATTAATATAAATGGATAAAGACTTGCAAGTAACGATACCGAAATGTTGAGAGTTATTTAAAGGTACCTACCAAAAAGAAAGGAAATGAAAAAAAAAATGTTTTTATTTTTTTATATACAGACTCCGGAAATGTAACAACGGATAGAATTGTATATGAATGTTAGAATAATAATATAACTTAATAAGATAATAAGTTTACCTATGACTTTTTTTATCGAAGCAAGTAGTTAAGTACTCAGTTTTAATTCATTTAATAATGTAATTTAATTAATTAAGTTTTAAAATATTGTTTGTAACGTTCGTCATCAAAACGGCATAAATTAGCAATAAGATTGTTTTATATAGTGATGCTATTAAATGGTTCTTAAAAAAAAAACATTGTTTGCGTAAAAATACAAAAAAAAAGCTTTATAACTGTTAGTATGTAGGTCTGTGTTTTATGGTATGTGTCTTAATTTTTTTATACAGTGTTTTCTTTTATTTTTAAATATAACTGTGCTAAGATTTATTGAAAAAAGATTAATTTTATTATCATTTATATTATTTTATATTAATCTTTTTTTTCTTCAAGGGGGGAGGTGTAGTGAGTGTACTACGCCTCACCCACACACTAGTATAGCTGCATTATATAAGCGCATGTTAGTGTTATTTTAGATAGAATAAACCTATACTCCAGCCAACGTGTTTCCATTTACGTCCCACATCAACATTTGACGTTCGAATAAAAATATTTTTAATCTTATGAAGTTATGATGATACAAATTAAATTTTTTAACACTACACCACGTACGCGAAGTAATAGTTGATGTTCGGACGCAAGTATCAATAATGTTTGGTCCGCGCGTCAAGCTAAAGGCCTTGCGAGTTGCGACGGTGCTACATACTATGAAATCTATGAATGAATGCTCGCTCCCGTTCGCACTAACCGCACCTGCTATGCTGTTCGAATAGGATGGCGATAATAAGTTTGTATTCCTGATTGTAGTGTGTGTCCGCACACAGATGCGTGTCGGCCGGCGCGCAACTGGCGGTAATAATATTGAAATGCGAGCGAGCGGATTTTGTTATAGGACTCTTAAGCCATATTCAATGCCACTACTCACTAATGAATTAGGTTAGGTTAGGTTAGTATGCCGACCAGGCGCGAATCGGCTGGAATACGCGGAATAGGACCTCTCCCAGAAAGTGGCGTCCTCAGAAAGTGGCATCTTCCGAACATGACCTATCTCGAAAGTCACTTTTTAAGAAAATGACATACTTCACCCAAACGGATAACTTTGTATAGGAACTGCGGTAAAGCTAATTACAGCACTCACTAATACGTAATACTCACGAAGCTTAAATCTTAATAATAAAAGGTTACAGAATGGTATTGTAAATAGGTTTTTACTAAAAACCTATTTACAATTTAATTTTTAGATAAGTATGGAGTAACGTTTCTTTCTCTAAGTTTAGTTGTTACGGTTTCTTATTCTTTTAAAAAGCTTATAAAATTAGTTTATTTTATTAGAGTGATTTAGTCTAATATTTTCTCTCATTTACTATCTTAAACAGAGCTACAATTTTTATAATTCAGCGAATTACTATTATATTTTAATCGGAAAACAAACAGCATAATCGAAAAATAACGTTTCCCATACAATTAGTATAAATGGAAAAAAAAACACTTTTTACATGCTCTTTTGTCATGCCAATCGATCCCATCATAAAGGAATTATGATATATTATATGTAGTCTGTGATGCGATACATGTGCTGTATTGTATCAATAGTTTCTTGTGAGTCAACTTCGGGCAATGTACCGAGCAGCAGCAAAATGCAAAAAGTGACGAAATCAGAATGTGACAAACTCCGAAAATTACGAACTCGGAAAGTGGTGATTCAAGAAAGTGACGTACTCAGAACGTGACGCTCTCAGATAGTGTCGCCCTCAGAAAGTGGCTTCTTGAGAACATGGCATATCTCGAAAGCGACATTCTAAGAAAATGACGTACTGCGCCTAAAGAAAGATATTTTGTGAGTAAAGGATGACTCGTACTAGAACGAGACGAGATGGGGCGGGAAGATATTGACAGATCGTCCCGTCCCGCCCCGTCTCGCCCCGTCCCGTCCCGTTCTAGTACGAGTCATCCTTTACTCACGTACAAACTTTCTATAGAAACAGACAGATCGTCCCGAATCAGATCGGATCGGATCGGATTGGTGTGAGTCATCCTTAAAAATATAAAGCATGATTTGTTTCCAAACTTGTTATTTTCTCTTGTAAACCAGTTAAACAAATCACAGTAACGTAGATTGAGTTGGAGTACTTATACTATTCTCGGCAATTATTGCAAGCTGTGATTTTGTTTCATTACTTTCGCTGACGATGTTTAGGAAAATAAAAGAGATTGTTTCAATGAATTGTATTTTTAAAAAGGTAATAGCGAGACAGTTAATATCAATGGGTATAATTGTATGAGTGTGTGTGACCAAATGAACATGCATAAACGCACACAATACGACACGACAAAGATTGCGCTGCAAGCTGCAATCTTTGGGATTATAAATTCCGTGCCTGAATTTAAGGTTTCAAAATGAATAAAAAAAAACTGTGCCTTGTTTATGTAGTATGATTTGGTTGTCATTTGATCACAGCTGCAGAATAGATTAAACTAGGATTTGTGATTGGTCCCATGGCGAAAGACAGTAGTAAGCTATATTATCGCTGGGTATTTAAAATTGCCAAATACCTTACGTAGTTGTTGTACACGCTCCTACCTACGTTTATGTAGTAATATAGCGTGGATATATACCTACTCTACATAGGTATGCTATGTGGAAGTACAGCACAAATCCCAATGCAGAGAAACAAGACATTTCGATTGGACATAATTGCATGTCGCTGGATACAAGTAGGTATCTAAGTACATATATGTAGAGGCGCCTCTAGCTGTACACTGTGTATGAAGCGGTCGCCTAACTATAATATCTAATGGAAATTGGAGCACACGATGCTTACTTTCAAATCAATTCAACTTTAAATTGCGAATTTTCCGAATGAATTAAAATGTCGGAATTGGGGTACGTATTTCTACTTAAGTGGAATACTTAATTTATTTATTAGCAAGAACGGTTTTACACCAATAACACTTATTATTCTACAACACTAGTTATTGTTACAGTTTGTTAGGTACATAAGATGAGTAATAATTGTAATTAGGTACACATTCACCCAAATTATTAATTGATACTCTCTCGCAGTAAGCAAGGCACCTGGATGTAAGTTTAGACCAACAGTCTGTGAATATGTCCACATCTATGTCATTACGCAGAAGCAGGCCTGTCCCACTCGCGCGTGTAGGTATCGAACTGTAAGTACCCCTTGCTAGGGGCCAAATCAGTAGGGACTCACGGGCGAGCGGTGACGCACGCGCGAGAGTTGTTCGTCGCATACCTACGTACTGATTCGAACGCCGTCACAGAATTTTATTTATATTAAAATAACTAAAAGGCGGAATTATTCAAGGCCTTTGGGTAGGTTCATCAGGCCTGTTTCAATTAAGGTACCTATCTAAGTAAGTACCTATGCCTAACTAGTTGCACGCAAATTTATTAGAATTAAACCTACATACCACTTAGACATATCTTAGGTTTATTCGAGCTAAAGTAGAGCAATATAAAAAGGTAGTAACTAAGTATTAAGATTATATTAAAAGAAGACAACATTGATATTATCATAAAAGGAACGAGTTACGCGATAGAAAGAGAGCGCACTTTACGTGAATATAATTGTAGGCATTCAGCGTTGCGCGGTCGGAATTTTAACTTAGTATTATCGTAACATGAGTCGTTATTTCTTTAAACGAGTTGTTGGAGAGGGATTTTTGTACTTGTACTAATATGTATTCTGTGCCGTAACGAAGATCGTAAAGTCTATCTCCGTCTCTGTCACTCGAATAGTAAGTGTGACAGAGATGGAGATAGACTTTACGATCTTCGTTACGGTTTGCGGTCACACGCCTGTTATGTTTTCGGTGTTATTTACCTAAGTAGCTGCTAAGTGTAATAATTTATGCATGTAGATATACCACGCGTGCTATTTAATATTTATAATTCGCGTATTCTGTGTGTGTATATTATTGGATCAAGGGTAGGTACAAGATGCGTAGGTGATATGTACATTGAAATATCTTATTGTCGCCGAGGCGGACCGTATGCTTGTTTGCCACCGACGTCGTTCAAAAAAATGACAACCCTATCTTCGGCGAGGTGCGGAGTAATATCGACCTTCGCGCCTGGCAATAGAACTCAATGACAGCGCGGCTCGCGTGCGGTCCGTGCTAATAATAATTAATAGGCACGTAAAAAGGCGGCATTCGTGAACATCAAAACAGAGGGTCTTCTGTACTTGTACTATTATTTATTCTGTGGCAGAAGCCCATTCATCAAGTTGAGCATATCACATAGTGGAGAGTGGCGGCGAGCTGAGGTCGCGCGTGGCCCGGATCCATCTGACAGTTGTAGGTACGGGCGCCGGCGTGACTTGTTCGGAGGAACAATGATGTTGTTGAGGGCGTTGTGCAGTTCTATGCTATTGATTTTATTTCGTAGCACCTTACACGTCGTCATCATCCGCTCATTGCTCCTTCGCACTTCGAGAGAATTAAACCCTAGGCAGCCAAGTAGAAACTGGGTTGGGTACATAAAAGGATAGTATTCATAAAGTTTTTTATATAAAAAGCGCAAAAATGCTTTTTGCACCTTTTCAAGCATAAGTTTGTACTTGGCTTCGCTAGGGCTCCAAACAGAAGCACTCGTTTTAAGTTTACTCCTAACCAGCGCGGTATAGAGCAGTTTGATGGTGCCAGGATTGCGAAAGTCCTTGACATTTCTCGTCATAAATCCAAGTCTTCGATACGACTCCTTTGCGAGGGTAATTATATGGTCGTGGAAGGTCAACTCGAGATCAAACTTTACTCCAAGGTCTTTGACTGTGGCTACACGATTTATGGGTAGTCCTTCCATCGTGTAGCTATAGTTAATGGGACATAGTCGTCTCGTATATGTCATTACTTGACATTTGCTGCTATTGAAGTGGAGTTTGTTCACGATGCTCCAACGATGTACCCGGTCTAAGTGCTAGGGAATCGGATTCCCTCTCTATACCCATTACCAGTTTCAGGTCATCTGCGTAGAGTAGGCATTTTGCGTGCTGAAGGTCTTTTACTAGGTCGTTGACCATGATCAAGAACAGCAATGGCCACAAGCTAGATCCCTGACTAACCCCTGAACGGGTGTGATAGGTAGAGGAAATAAAAGACCCGAATTTAACAAACCTTGCAAACCTTCCTATCCTTGAGGTAGTTGGCAAAAAAATTCAGTAATTCTGAGTTAAAACCTAGGTCACTCCACTCAGCTTGAGTAAGAGCACGTCATTGTCAACGGTGTCGAACGCTTTACGGAAGTCAAAATAGATGACATCGGTTTGGATGCCGCTGTCTAAACATTTACTTATACAGTGCGTAAGTCTAATACGGGCGATAAATTTAACCAAACATAGAATTCATTAGTGTTATCAATAATTAAAATATATTTTTAAGTTAAACTTAATAATGACCCCATAATTAATTTTTTAATAAAATTTTCAGCAGCAATGTACTATAATTTTTTTACGCTGACTGTTGTCAACGAATGTTTAACGCGAGTGTGTTTGCATTACATTGCGGGCCGAATTATTTTCTATGGATAAAATTTTAATTGCAATTCCATTTAAAAGTTACCTAATTACATTTCTTATGTGTTATACTAACCACCGTTAACCCATTCAGAGCCCATGACAACGCGTTGTCGTCATGCCTCTACGCACCATTTTCGCTACAAAGCGGGAAATGCATGTTATCGGCTACGGCGTAGCGCTACAAGAAATCGTTGGCCGTGAATGAGTTAAGAGGTTCGCCCGTATTAGATTTACACACTGTATAGTCAACATAGATGAGTAAATTAGTGTTGGCTGATCTACCAGATCTAAAAGCATGCTGGGCGTCACTAATGTAAGGCTCAATCTGACGATATATTTCTTTATGAAGGACGCTTTCAAATGTTTTGGCCGCAGAGTTAAGCACAGCAATTGGACGGTATCTATCTACTTTGAATTTATCGTCGCTTTTAGGAATTGGTGTGACACGGGAATGTATCCATAGAGTTGGATAAGTATTGTTTTTAAGAGCGAGATTAAATATATGACACAGAGGTTTGGCAAAGATACCATTACAAGCTCGCAACACATAGGGCGGTACTCCGTCTGGACCTACAGCACTGTTAGGTTTTAGAGATTTCAGGCCGTGACGAACATCTTTTATGTTAATTAATATATAATATAATAGTACATTTCGGTTGTCATTTTGTGCAATCTGGAATCCGCGTAAAGAGTTAATATTATCTACATTAAGAAGAAAAACTGATAAAAAAGTCAGCAAAAGCATTTGCTGCCTCTATGCCGCTATAGGTTTGGCTTTGATATGAGACCGACTGTACAAGGCCGCCCTTTGATTTTAAACTTGAAATATTTTGCCAAAAACCTCGTGGGTTAACTTGTATGTTTTGCGGCAGTTATTCGTACCTTTAGTTCGTTTCGCAAAGCGTTGTACGACTTACCGGTATCTATCCTCGTTTTTGGTGCGTTTCCATTGCCTGTGCAGCTCAGTTTTTCGGCGCAGGTCCGAAATGCCCGTGAACGATACAGGGTATATTTTGCAGGGCCCTCTAGTGCGTCGTTTTTTAGGTATACATTGATTAAAATGAGAATATAGAGTTTTATAAAAAAAACAGTAGCGGTATTATTAACACAATCACTCTCAGTCAGTACGTTATGCCACTTTTCAGTATTTAACAATTCGTATAAACGCGAGTATATATTAGGGCAATAACCAATGTAGCCATTGCACCCGTCGCTGCTTTTCCTCGTTGTTTCCATGCATTTTGAAGTTAACGGTCAAACTAATTTAAAAAGGGTTAAATTGCAACGGTTAACACTCACGTATTTTTATCACAATAGGCGTGACATGTTTCGTCTGCGTCGGGCAGACCTCGTCGGACAGACAGAGTGGTGTTATCACTTTCGCGGCTAGGACATCACTGCCCCAGTCCGCCGTAGGTACCGGCTCGCGCGCGACGAAACGGGAGCGGGGTGATCCGTGCAATCCGGCGCCGTTGTTGCGGGAGTCTGAATTGTCGGATCGTCTGACGGGATCAACGACAAGCACACCGAACTAACCGTGTCCACTAAATCGTCACCAAACACATTCACGTTCCCTCTAGGAAGCACTGGTTTCCAAGCCGGTGGCAGAGTCCAACCTCCATCGCGGTTGAAATTAGGGCGACGTCCGATTTCAATGGCCTCACGGATCTTGCGTGGCACATAACATTTTTCCCGTGCCAACACCTTCACTTTATCGAACCGAATGAAATGCGTCGCGTCCGTACCGCAAGTATGTTCCGCCACCGCCGAATTCCTTACGTCCTGATTTTTCACGCTACGAATATGCTCTGATAATCTCGTAGACACGTTCCGTCCCGTTTCCCCCACATACGACCTACCGCAGTCGCAAGGGATTTCATACACCCCCGGGTTGCCAAGAGGGTCCTGGTCCTGGGTTGCAATTTAATATCAATATGTCTCACGAAAGTTTAAATTATATTAAAAAGGGTTGTTAGTTTTTTAGTTATTTAAAAAAAAAATACTTTTTCTTAATTGCCAATAAATATATATTTATTTAAAAAGTAGTTCCTGTTCCATTTTTAAAGTTGTAAGTGTGAAGCGTTCAAGCATATGAAGATAGGTAGGTACAACGTTTTGACATAGGTAGACGTGGATGGAGTGTAGCTACGCTATTGATATTAATATAGGTAGGTTATCTTATGGGCGACATTGTGTTTCATTATAGGAGAAAGCAATCATTAACATAGCATTACATATAGCAGCATACATATATGTAGTATATATAGGAAATAATATAGCCGGATTATATATACGAGTATGCCTGCTTAAATAACACAAGAGCGCGCGCGAGTAATGTCGCCGCCGCGCCGGGAATGACTCCCGTCATTGTTTAATCCAAGCAGTTAGAAAATATGCTCAAGTACGCATAATATGTACCTTCTACTTACATATACGAGTAAGTTACGCTTTGACTGGAACTGTTTAAGGCCTTATGTTTTTTATGAATTCCAAAACGCACAGTGATTCCACCCGCAGGCCATAAATCCAAAAATGTCATGGGCGTATCCCGTTCTAAAAGGTAAGTCAAATGATTTACTAATAGACAATCTATCCAATACTATACAAAATACATACTACTGGCTCTCTGAGGTTTAGACCTCGCGAGAATAGAAATGGAATGGTAATGGTATTGGCATAAAGGTCCTAAGTGCCTCTGGAATTGTGGCGCTTAGGACCTTTGTACCAATTCCCGCCATTTTCAACCGAATTCAATATTTCTAAAGGAGGAGGTTCTCAATTCGTCTGATTTTTTTTTTAATGTATGTTACCTCAGAACTCCGTCATTACTAAACCGATTTAATTTTTTTCTTTGTTTTCTGAAAGTAGATGGTTCCAGATTGGTCCCATTTTTTTAAAAATCGTATTCTGATGATGGGATCCATGAGGAACTGAAAGAACTCCTCAAATTTGAAAGGCACATGCATGCTGATTTGGGTGATTTCTTAAGAGACTCGAGCATTTCTTTACGAAAATCATCAATTTGGTGGAGTGGATCTGATAATGAAGACCAGGGATGGCAAAGTGGAACTGCTTGGTAATTCCCAACACTATGATCCGATTAAAAAAAAATTGTCTGAAAATAGATGGTTCCAGGTTTGTCCCGTTTTTTTTCAAAATCAATTTCTGATGATGGGATCCATGAGGATCTGAGGGAACTCCTCAAATTTGAACGGCACGTTCATTGTGATTAGAGGATGTTCATAATTAGCTTAGGCATTTTCTTACTGTGGCCATCATTTTGCTGGAGTGGACCTGATGTTGATAATCAGGGATGGCATAATGAAACTGCTCGATAATTTACAATCTGTCATCCAATTAAACACATTGTTATTTTGTTTGTTTTAAAGGTCGACAAGGGAGTTTCGTTTGATTATACTTCACATGTAATGATGGAAGCCCTGGGAAATTAAGAAAGCTCCTCAATTTTCAATCGTAACGTAGATACACGTGGTAAAATTATAATACAAAAATTGGTTGATACATGCTACCAGTAGAGGACAACAAATGGACCGACACACGAAAAATTTTTTGCCCAAGCTGAAACAGAGACGCTTCGCTCACTCGGTCATTAAATCTCGATAATAAATTGCAAACAGTGCGAAAGTGATAACATCTCAACACTCATTAGCTGTGCACTTATGACGCCGAAAGTTTGTTATCGTGAATTATTATTACTATTGGATCTTTAACACGTACCTAGTGAAAACACGGAAATCCAAGAATAAAGTAAGTAGGCACTTTATTTTCTAATATGTAGGTATGTTTGAACTTTATACACATTTTCTACGGAAGGTGTCTTATGGTTTTTACTATTCTAGTTAAAGGGGTGTCAACGAATAAGTGTCACCAGGAAACCTATTCGAACGTGTTTAAGTGACATTTCGATGCGAACTGCCATGGAAATGTTCAATATGATAGTGACGTGATGTAGGGAATAAGAAGTGGATATGTCAAATGTCAGTTTAGCTCGTTCGAATAGGTCTCCAGTTATTATCTCATGAACCGTGATAGTAAGACTGTAGTAAGACAGTTGAAATTTTCACGGATGATCTATAGGCTGATAAGCAATCGAGCGCAGTAACAGTAGGTAAGAGAGCATCATACTTACTGTCTTTTTCTTGCGGTAGTAATATCACCCCGAAAAAAGGAATGGATATAGTTTGTTTGTCCTACTGTTACTGCGATCGTTGGCTTGTCAGACTATATTTCTGTTTCCGCTATAACATCAAATACTGAAAAACTGAATGAAATAAATATTTAAGGGGGCTCCCACAAGTCCCATCCCACATAACAAACGTGATTTTTTTGAACGGCCGCTAGGCGCTTGAAATATTCACAATATATTCACAAATATTTCCATCCCTTGCTTTTTTCGTGCCGTTTTTTATAAATAACTGCACGGAACGCTTCGTGCGCGAGTCCGACTCGCACTTGGCCGGTTTTATTCCTGTATTTCGTAGTAAAAGTATTTATGGCCGCCATTGTATGGGAGCGGCATCACTGTGAGACGTCACAAATGTAGATCTTTGTGGCGTCAGTATCCAGTAGGTACTAAAACACAACTACATATGCACGTGCAGGCACATACGAGTAATAGGTACCACATTTTTCAACTCACTGAAACTGCGACGAAAATACAAGCTGCAAAAAATATCAAATCTGATATGAATATGAATATTATGGAATAGTTATACGTATTTATCATTAAAAATCATTGCTGTCAATCTTATCAGCTAATGTTTAAGGATGACTCACACTAGAACGGGACGGGACGGGACGGGACGGGAAAATCCGTCAATTTCCATAGAAAGCGTCACGTGACATCAGAGGGCTCCGAGCTATCACGTGATTCTTTCTATAGAAATTGACAGATTTTCCCGTCCCGGTCCATCCCGTCCCGTCCCGTCCCGTGCTAGTGTGAGTCATCCTTTAAGGAAACAAATCGAATTTTGCAATATTGCTTTCTTATAGACGTATTATTAAATGCCACTTTGCTTTGATATCAACAACAAAGAGAACCTTTCTGAGCAAGAGGTGAAGAAAAAAAATACCATTCTTGTTTCATTTTAAGCCAAATCCAGATTTCTTTGTTTCATGAGGATCCGAGCAACTAAATACAGTACAGGAATGACAAAACCTTATGGCCGCTCGGGATGGCAGTATGGCGTAACCTCTCTTACTCATAACTGCGTCCCTTATCATCGCCCATCATGGCCCATTGTGAGGAGCGGCCATTAACTTTCCAGCTCGCCTGTAGAAGTGCATAAATCCTTATTTTACTGCCTCCAAAATATTTATGCTGCCGGTATTATTCTTTAATATAAGTCTCGATGTTATATGTGTGTCTCGGAACTCAAGTAACATTCAAACAGAGGTGTAAGAACGTAGAAATAAGTAATAAAACGTTCCGCCCAAATCAGTTAGCGGTCAAGCGGTCACATTAGGCACAGATTTACGAGGACCCGTCGGACGGGGCCCCTGCCACCTTCAATCAACTCGTATACACCATGTTATATAAATAGCTAGGGAATTATGACCTATACTTAATACTCAAACCATCGCTAAGCCTTATTTGATACATCAACAACTTACAAACTTTCTTCAAATTGATAATAATGTGGAAATGAGTACACTCAACCTATCTATTTTCCTAGATTTTTCCCGGATTTTGAAGCGCGGCTTGGTATCACAATGTTTTTACTTGCCACGACAACGAATTCCGAAAACAAATGACGAACGAAATGATAATAGTTATACCTAATGAGAATGACTGTATGTACAATTTTTTTTAAACACTATTACCAATTTTCAGTCTGGGGTGCCCTAATCTGGCAGAAATACACTTCGCATAACTTAAATTGTATCGCAGCAAAACTTTAGCAGGAAATACTTTCGCAGAAATATATATATACTTGCCATAATAGTTATTTGGCATAATATTAATTTGACAGAATGCAAAAAGTGGTTTAGGTCAGGGGTTTCTGCCACAAAAAATTAATTAATTCTGCAAATCAATAGTATGCGAAAAGCAGTATGCGGAAGGTGATTCTGCCAAACGTTACCTCTGCCATAAATTATTCTGCGAATCGAATTTATGACATAAAATAAAAAATTCTACAAGACAATAGTGAACCTTTCTGTCTAGATGCGCCTATTTCCTTCGTTGAACTTTTGTATAGTTTGTTTGCTACCGTGGTGCCGGATAATAATATAGTACCACCCCATCTCCTCCCGTGGGTGTCGTAAGGTAAGAGGCGACAGTGGGATAAACGGACGGTTGAGCAGCAGCGTCTGTCGAGAACTTATTACGAAATGTACTGCGATAACCAACCGGCTTGCCAAGCGTGGCGATTATGGCATTTACGAGTACCTCCCATGCAAGACACAACCAAAAAACGGCCTGAGGTCCCGGCGACCCCCGGTGCCTTAACTATGGTAACGGTCAGGGTACTGGCGGGGTCAGGTGTGCGAAGAATCTCCGGTGAAGACCCGACTACCACCACCGACAATCTTTGGCCCTGGCAACATTTAACTGCCGTATTTTTTATGCCGTTATTATATAAAGAAAACATACAAAAAATTTAAACTGCTAAAAGTAAAAAGGTCGTAGAGCTGTAGCAAGAGGCAGAATAACATATTATTAAGTAAAGTCAGACCCTTAACAATGTACCTTTTTTATATCATTTAATGAATGTAAATAAATAAATATGTTACGTCGTAGAAATTAAAATTTTCCGATCAAAAATTGAGAACCCGCATACGCGATTGGAGTTCGCCGCTTGGTTAAAAAGTTGCTGTCTGTAAATCAATACCTACAGAACCTCGATTGTAGTTCCACGCTTATTAATTAGTAAAATATTGCTGTTTCTAAATCAGTAGTAAAGAACGTGACTGATATCGCCTAGATTCAACAATAATGCGTCTAACTCTTTCGATAACCGGTTGCCGTTTAATCTGCTCACCTCCACATGCTGATGCTCCAGCTGTCTCTTGTCCTGGTACCTACTAGTTCTTGAATTAGTATTTTTTTGGGTTCCGTTCCGCACAATATGAGGAGCTGCTCTATAGATTCCAGGGTCTTTTATTTTCAGAATCAAGGGTTTTTTAATTGGTGCTTTATCATAGTGTTCTGAGCAGAAGTCTCCTTGCCTTGTTTTTTTTTTAAGTATTTGAAGTTACGAAGTTCCCGGCTAATATTGGAGTATTAAGTTCAGATAATGTGTTAAATTTACTTGTTGTACTATTTGTTGTTTCGCTTTTTAAATAATAATAATAACGCAGGGCAGCTTGTGACGAGCTGTTGGGGAGTAGCGACCCCTGGGCGCTGAGCGCGCCTGGGGAACTCCGCCATCTTAGATGTCGCTTTATGTGGCCATCCTGTGTAGGCGAGTCACCGTCTGCCGGAAATAAAATTGCTTACCATTTTGTTATCAGACGTCCGATTATTCTCCATAACCCATAATTTAGTCCACCACTTTCATCTAATGGTCCAGTATATTTTAGATTCCATTAATCACAATAGTCCATACACCCTGGCGGGTGTTGCCTCGGACTCGGGCAGGTGCACCATCCGCTGCGAAGTCCTTCTGCGAGAACGTCTTGCAGCAGAAGGAACTGGCGGAACGGGCAAGGGAGATCGACCCAATGGCCGATCAACGGCGCCGCAAGCGTGCTGGACGCAGACGGGTCGCAAACGACCGCCGCCTGCCTCCGTAATTGACCAAAGGATGACAGGCATGGGCCTGCCATCCTTTTTTAAGTCAATGAGAGGGCAACAGCACAAAGGTGCTATAATAAAGGTTACACGAGACAAATTGGGTCTCCGGGGGCGGCGCTCAAACGAGTGGTGCCGGTGGTGCTGTAGATGTCAAGCGCGAGCGTTCCTGCAGCCCACCGCTAAGGCACAAAGGCGGCAACAGAGGGGTTTTTAGTGGGTAGACTCGGGGTCTCATCAGCCTACAACGAGGAGTCCCACATAACCACCCGGGTCCGTCCCCACACCCGGGTGGTATGCGCAACGCATTTTCCCCTCTTAAAAAAAAAAACCGGCCAAGTGCGAGTCGGGCTCGCGCACAAAGGGTTCCGTAGCAGCAAATATAATAAACTTATTATGTCAATTTATACACCTGGTGAATGGAGCCTAAACTTATAAGGTTCAGCCATCGTTTTCAGTGTAAGCACAATAACTTAACCAAAATTACAGTTAAATCAACCTATCTCAAAAACTATAAGAGATACTTTGATCAAACCAAAAATCGTTGAAAGAGTTAATTAGCATGCATCACCTCTATTTTTTTTAGAATTTTATACCCCGTAGTTATAAAAATAGAGGGGGGGGGACATACTTTTTACGACTTTGAGAGCTGATATCTCAAAAACCGTTCACTTTAAGAAAAATGTTTTTTAGAAAACTTTATATCATTTTAAAAGACCTTTCCATTGATACCCCACACGGGTATGTACATCGAAAAAAAAATTTTCATCCCTCAGTTACATGTATGGGGGGCCCCACCCCCAATTCTTTTTTTTACTATTTAGTGTCATAATTTTGTAGCGGTTCATACAACACATATTCCCATCAAATTTCATCACTGTAGTACTTATAGTTTCCGAGTAAATCGGCTGTGACAGACGGACAGACGGACAGACGGACAGACGGACAGACGGACATGACGAAACTATAAGGGTTCCGTTTTTGCCATTTTGGCTACGGAACCCTAAAAAGGTGCACCATCCGCTCGGTGTACCCCTTACATTTCATTAAATCGTCGGAAGGGTCTCTGCGTGTTGGCTTCGGTTCCGCGTACGCCTCGCAAAGGATTGGAACACCATTGTTCCGTGATGGGAAAGACATATGTACATAATAATAAAAAAATTAAAAGAATTGGTTAACGACGGAGTTTGGGTGAAGGTGACGAGAAACGGGGGGTGGAAATTAATTCAGAAAGTGACTTATTTTATTTGACATAAATAAAATTGTATTGTAATTAAAGGTTTAAATATTATACATAGGTACACGGTGTACGTGTAAACAACATTGTATTGCAAACAGAGCATTAACAGTCAGTCAATTCTAAAAAAGTTAACGAAGATTGATATATTTCCATAAAGTAAGTAAGTACGTAGTTACTATGACAATTATTCACCCCCGGCTAGCCCGCGCCGTCCCCAGCTAGGCGGCCGCTTAACGAAAACATTTATTAATTCCTTCTTTAACAGTCTCTGGAGTCGGCGCCGAGTGCCACTAAACAGGGCCTAAACAAACTGAATGAGAAAATATCCAATGCGTTTAAGCTGCCGTCTCCAGTAGAATCGATTATCCCGTTTTCTTAAAAACCTGTTAACGGGACAAATTGACAAGCGCATACAAATCGTAATCATTATAAACAGGGTAGGTAGGTTTAAGTCATTTATATTTTACATTAGTACGCAAAACTTGGCCTGCATAATCCAATACTCAGACTCATTGACCTTACTGCACAATAGTAGATTGTTAACCAAGGGCCGAAAGGCACCCATTTCTGACGAGGTATCACGAAACCTCGTCAGAAATGGGTGCCTTTTACCCGAGTTAATCACTCTACTTTTCATTTCGAATGAGAGGAAAGTAAAAAAACAAATATAAAACTAAGACTACTCCTTTAACTTATTAAACAAATTCTTGAAGGAAGCATTACAAAAGTGTAGAATATTTAACAAAACAACGGAATAATATAGGTATTTTGTTTTATTGAAAACAAACATAGGTAACTCTTTGTTTCACTGTTTACTATCATTTCTTCTTCTTATCTATCATTTATTCAGGTTAATTTTCTATTGTACTTGAAAAGTGGTCAGAATAAATTCAAAACATTCTACAGCAATTGCCTTGAGCGGGTGATAAACTCACAATTGGTTTTCTTGGACTCCATTAAGTACCTTTTTCCCAATTTATCATGTAATTGAATACAGAAATACCTGGAGAAAGAATTTCATTCGATATTCATGTATCAATGTTTGCAGTACAAAACTTTGAAAACCTAAAACCTAACCTCAAAATATCCCGAAACAAACATCACATATTATCAAATAATGTTAAATACTCAATACAATACTTGGTATTGTATTGAGTATTGGCTGCTATATTCCTTGAGGTAATTACATTGTTGAATGTTGATATCAGATATTACTTTAGATATCGAAAAGTAAAATTTGTAAACAACAATAACAAGCAAACTTTTTAACTTACGTGCCACAAAAAAAACTTATATTAGATATACCTATTATACCTAATTATACACAATTTTCGAATAACTTATTCAAATATAGTGTTGCTAACCACGATAGTTTAAATTTTCCGCGCTTTTCTACAAACAGAGGGTTGTTCTAATAGTATGACTAATATTTTGTATTTTGCATAAATAAGTTAGTATCAATTAATGTGTGGCTGTATCACTTGAATATATGAAAGTTAAAAAAAATTAGGTTTATTCCTTCTTGTCACCGCTAAATAGAACCAATGAGACAGTTACATTTAATCCGAAAAATTAAAATTAATTCACGAATTCACATCCTTACGTATGATAATCGTTACTATAAATTCCAATATTTTGAGCGAAAGAACTATACCCGTGGATTTGTTTCTGGGGTGAGTAAATAAGAATATTGTTCACACTTTGTTCTGCTTGGTGCGTACAAGTCGAGAACCAAGAGGAATATATTAGTTTGCGACCCTAGGGCCGCCATGCATCGTTTTCCACCCGCTTCATAGATAAACAACAACCCACTTTCAGAGCGTGAGAAATGAAAAATATATTAGACCTTGCGCGTGCTATACGTAAACCTACAAGCAACAAAAATAAATCCAATACACGATATTTACCTTCGTACTAGTTTCAGTAGCGTGGTTTATTCTCTGGTGGTAAAGTAGAACCTCCATAACTTGAGTCTCAAGGGGAGAACAAAACTGATCGGGTTATCGAGTTTTCGGAATACAGAGGGTACGAAAATAAAGGCTTTACGACAAAATGTTTCAGTTCAGGACTCAACTATCCAAAAAAAACACTTCATTGAACCATTATAAAAATTTGTATTTTTATAATATAAAGGGGCGACTTTATTCCGACAAATAAAAAACATGTGCAATTAAATAACTGAGGGCAGATTCAAAAGTGATGATAACGAACTACTTCCTATATGATTATCGTTAAAAATAATAAAGATGCTGCTACAATAGAAAAATAAAATATATATTTAAAAAATCCACACTTTTGCCACAGAGTTTCAGTACCTAGTTTGTTCAAAAGCTATCGGAAAATCGTTGAAAAAAAAATGGGAGGCAATGGAAGCGATACTCGTACGAGTAGTGGTTAGTAAAGGTCAGTTTGGCAAAGGCTGTCTTTTGTAATCCAGGGTTGGGATTTGTGTAACTCCATATTCGCCAGACCGTTCATTTCACTATTTAGCTTCTTTTTATCTTTTTCGGCGGCTGATAGATAATCCTGTAAGCAGCATTTATTTCTCTTAATACTGAGACAGTGGTAATACTTTCGATACATTTTGGAAAGGTTTGAATACCAACTGCTGCAAAGACATCGAGCAATAGTCTTTGGTGATTTTAACTTAAACTTGCTAACACCTGATAAATCCACAGAGAGGTACACAGATATGTTGCAAGAATCTGGATACATACTCGTAACCCTTAATAATATACATGACGACTACTCAACACGCAACACATCTACCACCAGTAGCATCCTCGATCATATCCATACCAACATAACAGAACTTGATTTTACCCTTGATATGCTAGACTCCTCACTCTCAGATCATGCACAGATATTTTTAGCAATTAGTAATCACAAATCTACTACTCGGCAGAGTTACCAGTATGAGGCAGTTGACTACGAAAACCTATATAAATTCTTTGAGAACAGTCTACTTGAAAATATAGCTTACACTGAGTTGAGTACAGAGGTCAAACGTGGAATTGCAAGTAATACTGTTGTCTTGGCCAGTTTTTTAGTTAGGGTTTGTCAAGCGGAGGGTGAGTCACCGCCTGCCGGAGATAAAAATGCTTACCTATTTTAATTGCTTACCTGTTTTATTAGACAGGCATCCAATTTTACCATAGCATAGCATACCTTTCACCCAATAGCCTAGTTCCTTTTGGTTTTCACTGTTTTGTTTTCACACAATGGCGGGTACTGCCTCTGCTTGTTTCCGGCCCGGTGCAGATGCAATGTCCGCGCGGTTTACCCCTCGAAGGGCGTGTTGAGCTGATTCCAATCATTCCGTTGGCGGCCGGATGGTATGCAGTATACAGTGGTGCGTAAGTGGTGTGCTGCAACCATCGGCCTCGGCAGTCAGCAGTTCGAGAGTCAACTCTTCACTCTCGAACTGCCGACCTAAAAAAGGCTCAGGTTACAGCAAAAAAAAAAAAAAAAAAAATGTTTGGTAAGGCCTGTTGTTAAATTGCCTATCTACCTATACAATATTTATAAAGCTCATTGGTCTACAAAGTTAATTAGGGTTACCTAATGGGTTACGGGAAAATTAATGTTTAGCTATCTAGCACAACACAAATCTTTGTGTTTCTAATTCCTCTTTTTAAAATTAGGAATTTCTTGCGTTGTGTTCTTTGATTTCTAGAAAAGTGGCTATTAGCTATATTATTGTTAGCTATAGTGTTTTTATATTGAGTTGTTCAAAAATATTTTTTTGCTATATTGGAAATTTGTATTGGTTTTCTACTAAGAATCGCGAGCTCTTTCAATCCTAGTAGGAAAGAAAAAAAAATTACCCACCTGATATTTTCTATTGCATATTTTAACTAATTAACGTTTTAGATTATTAATAAGTATAATTCTAATACCTACAAAACGTTTAGCTTTATCCGACGACTCTGACGATGACGCGTAGGTAAGTAGGTTGACTAATCTGATATAGATCGCCTTCATTCATTAAGTGCTCCATTTGTAGGTAGGTAATTTATACTTAGGTAGGTATATTGTGCAATAAAGTTTAAATACGCAAACATGATGTCCACAAACTCATCCTGGGCCGGTATCGGTATGTAGGTATACCTACGCCCAGTAGGTATGACCAAATGAATTGGAATGCATGGCGTCGTTATTACTTTCCCTCTGACATTCAGGACAACCCAAGAAGAAATCACATGATGTCAAAGGGAAAATATTTAATTAAATCCATCATTTTCGTACCACTTTTCACAGATAGGTACCTACATACAACTTACCTAATCGCACTTAAAAAGGAAAACCAAACTCAATAATTTATTTATTACTTACTCCGCATATTTGTATTTATGTACTTCTATAGATAATGCTGGCTTGACATTGTAAAGTAGTACGTACTTAAACTCCCAAACGTCGGTGGCACAGCGGTATGAGCGTGCGATTTTCAATCCGAAAGTCGCGGGCTCAAATCCTGGCGCCTCGTAACAACGAGTTTTTCGAAACTTACGTACGAAATATCATTTGATATTTGCCAATCGCTTTTCGGCGAAGGAAAACATCGTGAGGAAACCGGACTAATCCCAATAAGGCCTAGTTTACCCTCTGGGTTGGAAGGTCAGATGGCAGTCGCTTTCGTAAAACTAGTGTCTACGCCAAATCATGGGATTAGTTGCCAAAGGGGACACCAGGATCTCTAAATGAGCCGTGGCATAAGTCTGAAAAACGCTAGGAAGAAGATAAGACTTTAGGTCCCAATCAAAAATTACTAACATTTACCTACTAAGTAGGTGGTAAAAGGTAAAAACCAGCCAGACAACGCATTTGAAGGCTAAAATGGGTATTACAGGGCCGGGCCTCGCCCGGGTAATAGACCAAAGGGAACTAGGCAGTCGAGGGAGGAGGGAGTGGCATGGGCAGGCGATAATCGGCCTCCGCTGAACGCTCCGTGTAATACCCGTTTAAAACGCATAAAAACAAGTAGTAACTACTGCGCTGAATTGCTTGTCAAAGTATGTAAACAGAGTTAATTTTTATTGTAAGTTTTCAGTAACTGGCCACCTCATTAAAAAATGAATTATATTTTTGTGTAAGGTTGCCAGTTACTGGCGATTTACCCCATTTAAATACCTATCCAACGACACCTCACACGCTGTACGATTGTACGATTTAGTGCAAGAAAATAACACTACCCGTGTTACGTGTACGGGAGGTATGTAAGTACCTATTACCATAAAAAAGTACATTTTATTTTTATTTTACCACTCTGCGTCATTGATATACCTACATTGTGATTTATTGACCGAGTGAGCGAAGCGTCTCCGTTTCAGCTTAGCACAGAATAAATAATAGGCAAAAATGCTTTCGTGTGTCTGTCCATTTGTTCTCATCTACAGGTCGCATTTATCAACCAATTCTTTGGTTTGGTTTTTTCTTTAATTTTGATAGCTGGTTCGTTATAACATTTTTATTTTTTTGACGATTCAGTTTTTGGATATTTTCTAAATGGCAGGAATTTGTACCAAGGGCACTTAGAACCTTTATGCCAATACCACTGCCATCTCGCGAGGTCTACGCTCAAATTGCCACTAGTGTGTCTATAAGTATTACGCATACCATTACTTCAGACAGATATGGCGAAAGTATAAGGGTTTAAAGTAATTATTTTGATAGGTACCTGGCAGCTCTGAATTGGACATTCAACATCTATATTTTGTGACTCATCTCGAGACAATAATAATATTATATTATACGTAACTACATCATAACGAAATTCCGACTGGGTGTAATAAACTTCTTGCTATCATAAATTTGGCATCAGTGCCATCTCGACAAAGCGTTGCGAATGCGAACGACTAGCGAAAAGAGCTACAGTAGGAGCTTGAAATAACCTGATGTAGGTTAGCACAGTTTCTAACAGATGTCGCTATTTTCTTAAAACACTACCATTACCTTACGAGCATTATAAATTAATAAAAGGTAAATATAAAAATAAAAATAACCCTCAATTTATATGCACTTAGTTTATGATCTAAACATTTAATTGTTTAACATTCTAATACGGTCTGGCAACATTCCTCATTGCCATTATTGTTCCGAGAGGGGGAAAAGCATAGAAAGAAATCTCACGGTCACGTCGACACCGGTAATGCTGGCGACACACGTAACGGATACACAGACAACATACCACTGTCTGATTGATTGGTCACTGTGTGATTTAAATGCACTCATTTAAATCACACGTGCTGCTGTCGGCTGACGCCATCAGTTCACTCATCAGTTGTTTGAAGAAGATGCGAAAGAATAATGCGTCATCGCATTAGGAGGGCAGAAAAACGATATTCTGACCTTTCATTGTCAAATATCGCTTGGTTAGCGACTTGTAAATTTTGTGACAGAAGAAATTTATTCAATATTTAAAGCACGAATCAAATTATTTATTAAATGTAATAAATGTTTTGATTCGTGTTTTAGTGTTTTTTTAAGTAGTCACACTACTATATATACTCCAGCCCTGCTCACCGGGGACCTTGGTCACTTTTTCTTTAGTATATGACATCTCTTTCAATTTATGAAATTTATTCAGTCATCATTTACAAATATATGTACAGTTTGGCAAAATATTGGCAGTTTGGAAATTAAAAAGTAGCAACATTATATTGTCGTCCCGCTGTCATACATTTATATTGATATGAAAAAATAATATAGGTATATGCATCCAACGTAAAATTGTTTTACAAGTAAACAGTTTTACGGAGATTGTAAACTACGTAGGTAATTTTTATAACTGAACCCAGCTGTTCACAACTTTACTCATAATTTTTCAATAGTAAACAGTACAATAAATAAGAGTTATTATTCCTATAGTTTATTATATATAAATTTTAGTGGTGCCCCAGGGGCAAATTGGCCAGAAAAGGGGCAGATTTAGAGTCAGTCTATGCTAAGTTTACTAGATTTTGATAGCGCAGACTGTTAAAGTGTTAAGTCAACGACATAATTTCATAGAAGTTTGACGTTTAAAATAACACTTTCAAGTCTGACAGTTCATTTCCTGAGAAAAAATAACGTGGTTTGACTCTAGGAGCCCCGTGCAGCGAAGCTCCGTTAAGTTATTAATCTGTGACAGTACAGTACCTATTTAATATATGTAATTAAATTAAACTTATTGGAAATAAAATGAGGCAGCAACGCCAAACGCCATATGATAAATCTACATGAAAAGTTCGGATCAGTTTACAATTTTCCGACAGTTTACAATCTCCCAAGATTCCACTAGCAAGATTAAACTAGCGACATTTTTTTTTTATATGGGAGGTACATATAGTCTGACAATTGACAAGCAAACGATATCGAACGCAGTAACAGTAGGACAAAAAACACTAAATCAATCCCTTTTTTGGGGTGGTAATACTAGCGAAAGAAAATACTGTATAATGATCTCTAACCTACTGTTACTGCGCTTGTTTGCTTGTCAGACTATATATCAGACTATACCATCTAAACGGCAAATGTTGACCGAGTTTTCCAATTTAGGTGATGAAGCCAAATGTAAGTAGGTACCTAATTAAAAAACTATTCGGTCGGTGCCCTCGTCGGTAACTATTTGTGTCGGTAAATAATGTATTTTTTAAACTTAATCTGACTGTCAATAACAACATGAACAACAATATTAGAGCCAAACCACGTTATCTCTTCGAATTAGATGGACTGTCAAACTTCTATAAGAGTCGCTTCGCTATATACGTGGGAAACAGAGTATGAATTCATATTATAAATTCCGTCTCTGGGAGTCTGGGCTAGTACCACCAAAATCGAACGATTGCGGATTTCTATATCCATCTCTGTCACACTTGCATATTAGAGTGCCAAAAAGGTGGCAGAAGGCGTGCAGATCCTGGTTTGCCTGCCATACGCAGCCAAAATCAGTTCAATCTGACAGATTCGTAATCTGAAAATAATCATAACGTGTGTGTTCATAGCTAAATTGTATGTAATTCCGTGCGTTATGAATTCATAATATGAATTAAGATTATAAAAATTCATAATCTGATTCCGGATGTGTGTGGCGACCCTAAAATCAAGAAGTTTAGTTACTCACTGGTACTGTTATACATGCTCATTACTAGCATGCTTATTAACAAGTGGGGAAGTGGGAGGGGCCCCGCTCCGAACCCCTCTTACAATTAAGCATGCTAATAAGCACGATGCATGCTATTAATGAGTATGTATAACAGTACCTTTACACCTACTTAACACTTCCACAGTCTATGCTATTAAAATCTAGGAAACTTAGCATCGTTAGCATTTAATAGTCGGTCGGTACCATAAATGTCTACAACGGAAAATATATGGAACACGATATCGATATATGTAATTATATACCTACATAAATTAGAAACCCAAATTCTTTTGAAGTCGAGTAAAAAACTGTGCAGTAAAAAAAATCTGCTAGGTACAATTTGTCAAGGTATACTAAAAATCGTTTAGGTGTGTAGCCAGCATAAATGGAGGGAGGTGGAAGAAGCCGGCTCGTTTGGTTTCAGTTTTTCTAGTCTGTCCTCCTATGGCTCCTATTATATCTGTCATTTGCACGCCGACTTCCGAAGCGGATATTCTGCGACTTGTTTGGAGTCTTCTAGTATATTTTCCACATTCACAAGTGAGTTATATCTAATAAATTTTATTACATATTTTTTGCCTATGCCTTGCTTCACAAGATTATTAGTCCGTGTGTTTTTTTTAAACAAAGTAATTTTACAATATTCTTAAGTCCATTGTTTAAGATACATCTAGAAAAACGTTGCGAACCGTTAAAGTAATCCCACGGTGTGAGTAACGATGCAACCTTGAGTCGAGCATCTCTGTTATTTCTATCATCATAATTGTTGAATCTTGCGGTTGGAGTATTTCTAGATGTACCCTGATGCGACAAATTTTGTTAACCCATGAGCCTACTTTACGTTAGCCATTTGAATTTATTTACATCGCCATATTACAACTCTTTTTTGATTTTGAAAAGGACATGATGCCCTCAATATCTAATGATAGGAAAAGACAGCGCAGTGAATCCGACATGGAAGACAGTAGCAATGTGGCAAAAAAAATTATGACTTTAAGGTAGGATACTGTTGTGGTATCGGGGGTAGCATGCTATAAAGTATATATATCTGCTTTTTACTTGAACAATATTATTTATGACTTACATGAACCACTTGAAAATCTAATAATCAATATTATTATAAGTACTTTATACAAAATTGCAAAATGGGAAGTATTCCATATCACTTGACTTGTCACACTTTTATTGATTTAATCTATTTATGGCAAAAATATACCTTCTTTTCCTTTTGCATAATTGGGTCAAAATAGTTTTGGTTGTCTTGTTCTTTGTCTTCGAAATGAAAGATATTTTTGTATAAATAGTGAAACCGTGCTAAGTGAACTATGATTTAGACGTATCAGCATCAGCTGCCTGTCTAAAATGAAATAATAAAAATAATAATAAAATAAAATAAATAGATAACTTTCCTTGTAGTAAGCGTAAATAGCTAAGAGAAATTTGTACATTATTAGTTAAAGTGCAAACAGAAGTTGGATAAAATAAGTGTACGCTGGGAACTTATTTTCGATACAAAACCATGACCATATCCAGGAAACCTTGGTACTCATCGCTCAAAATCAGTACTGGGAGCATTCCATAGTAATAAACAAGACAATGATATTAAATTACCAATTTATGTACCTATATTTTACTGTTTCTACATTTAACATGTTTTCCAGTAAACAATCCAGTTCCTAAACTTTATGCTTCAATTAACTAATTGCGTGTATTCAGAATTTTTGTATGGTGGCTTAGGGTTAAGGTTTCCATGGTGAATATGATTGGTTTTAATGCCTGGCAATTTATATTTCAATGCCTGGATGTATTAACTGGTCTGATTGCAGTGATTATATTTTAATTAAATTTTAAACATGCATGATGTTCACTTTTTAATTAATTTTTAGTTTTTAATACTGAGCCTATATGCTTGTCCAAATATTATTTTTTAGAATGATTCATGGATTCTTACATTTCAATTTGGTTTAATTCATTAAGTGTGGTTTTCTATTTCCATATTGTGAGGATTTTTCTAGGTATGGGAAAAAATAATTTAAACCCACTTGTACAAAACTATTACAATGTATTTAAAAAAACCCATATATATGCTTGAATTTTATATTGATTCTGCATACACTGACCAATTTGAGATTTTCATAGTATATACAGGTACCTACTTACTTATTTCAGTCACAGATAATAATGAATAGGTATGTTCAATATAAATGGATGAGACTCAATAAGTGGAATCTCATTTTTTTTTAACCTATATGTTTTTAGTGCATAGGAAATGTTAGTACTTAGTGATGTCAGTATCATATTGATAATTTTACTACAATGCTGTTTTTAACTTAGTTTAAAATGTTACAGTTTACAATTAAAGAAGTGGTAGCAGCCAAGATGTCTTTGGATCATAAATGTTTCTGTCGGGGTGATGAGATCTCTAGCTTAGAGCTGAACAGGCCGGAGCATCTCATGCCCATGATGAGGCCTTTTTCTATGAGGTTCCCTTTTACAATCAATAATTATTAGTTATTTTATGTCCATTATGTCCCAATACTTGTAGAATATTACATAGGTAGATAATAGTTTCATTTTCATAACATACAATACACACCTAAAATCTCAGTGTCCAGTGTATTTATTAATATTTAACAAGTAATAAAATAGTAAAGTAGCTATTATATTATAGTAACTCTAATATGTTATATATATATCATGCGATTAAGAGAACAAAGATGTTGATCTCGCAAGACACAAAACTTTCAATTATTATGAATGCAGAATGCAGAAGTAAGTTCAGTTTGCCCATACCTACGTAGTTATTAAGAGATTAAGTAGGGTAGAAATCTAGTATAGTATGGTATGTAGCACCTCCTGTGTCACACATCACACATTAGAAGGATTCATTCGAGTTTAATGAGTAATAAGTATTTTGTTTTACTTATAGAATTTTGAAAATTATAAATACTTAACAATTTTATTATTTAGAAGTAAAATAATGCTGACCACATGAGGGAGTTGTACTGTTGCTTAGTTTAGCTACGTAGAGATAATATTACATTAATACCCACCTACCTTGTATTGTAAAAGTACAATGTGTATTAAGGGCGGTAAACAAGAAATTACGAACGAGTGTGAATTTTAGTCCGAGTCGAAGTCGAGGACTTAATTTTAGCACGAGTTCGTAATTCTTGTACCGCCCGTGATACATACAATGTTTTTCATCACATTTGCGAGGAAATAAATAAACTTTCTAGGCAGATGAAGAAATAATAATTATTAGCGGTAGTGTAGTATCATAGTCCACAGTACTCCGGAATGAGCGGCGACTACTTGCGGCGAACGCGTGGGGGTATGTCCTCGGGGAGCTCCGGGCGGGCGGTAAAGTAGTATGAGAATACATTATGACCATGGGCTTAACACAGCTCATGCCCAGTCTAAGTATGCTTGCATATAATATCAGCATTTATGAGCAGGTGTGATGAAAAAAATAAAAACGTGTATGTGGTAAATGTTTTAGTGCGAAATTGCACGACTTATGTACGTCATTGAAACATTAATTTTATATTGCTGCCTTTGTAAAGCGGTGCCTAGTCAAGTAATCGGTTTGTATTGATTTTCTATGCATAGGTATGTGGGTACTTCCTAGCGTAGGTGTAGTAGGCGTGTAGTAGTAGGGTTAGGTAGCATGCAGTAGGTAGGTATCAAGCCTGCAGTTAAACTTGGTAGGTGCGACTTAGGCACACAGGTTAAGTGTCGTGAATAATGTAGGTATATTTTTTTTAAATTGTAATTAGCCGCGTACTCACTGAGCGAGGATCCTCGCGAGGCAGCCTCGCGAGGAAAATCCTCGGTCAGTCAGGACGTGCCTCGCTCGAGGCGAGCGCAAGCGCGGCCTCGGCCGAGCGCGCCTCGGCCCGAGCCGCGCGTGGTCGGTTTTTGTCCATGCTCAAAGGCGCCTCGGCCCGCTTGCCGCGCTCACTCAAGACGGTTGTTTTGCCTCGCTCGTTCGTCGCGCGTTAGCGTCATGGATAAAGAACAGTGCCTCAAATTAATACAGCTATATGGTGGATATAGACCATTATGGGATGCAAAATGTCACGATTATACTAATAAAGGACTAACAGACGATGCGTGGAGAAATATAAGCCAGGAAATGAACTGAGCGCATGCTCAGCCTCACCGCGGCTCGGCAATTTGCCGCGCGAAGCATTCTAAATGCAAATCCTACGACCAAGCATGCCTCGCGCGGCAAATGGCGCGCGGCAAACGTCCGAGGCTGCCTCGCGAGGATCCTCGCTCAGTGAATACGCGGCTAATCGACTAATAATTTTGAATAATAACATTAAGTCCGCTGCTTCAGCTCGAGTCTCTATAAAGTTTATTATTTTCACTATGATCTGAAATGCATGCAGTGTTAGTTGACAGTAGGAAGAGATAGTGAATCTTATCAGCCCGGGCAACTTGTGAGCTTACGAGTCGCGTTTGCTACCTACCTACACCATCGTTCCAACTATGTAGGTACAGTCAAGAAACTTAATTTGCGACCCATTTATATACGTATATGCAGCGGGACCCCATGTAATTATGGTTTAGGCCCTAAATAATCGAGTTGGTATATATTTCTACCTGTCGATTTATGTACTTTAAAATTTCTACCTTTGTAAATTAATGAAAAAAAATGATTCTGTGCCAGCGGGGCCCTTTGTTAATTGTAAGTTTACAGACTAAATGAATTACTATTCGGAGCCTCTTATTTCTTACCTTCCAAATAACTTTTCACTACATCCTAGATATAAACAGTTTTTGAGAAATACGCGTTCGAAAATTTTGTCCTTCTTAATACCTACATAAATCGACAGGTAGAAATATATACCAACTCGTTTATTTAGGACCTAAACCATTATTACATGGGGTCCCGCTGCGTATACGTATATGACCCATTTCGCAAACATTTCCTTTGTACTTCTATATAGTTTGACAGGATATAGTCTGTCAACCTTAAGTGGGTCACAAATTAAATTCCTTGACTGTACCTACATGTAGTTGTAGGCAGTATGCGGGCATTTCGTTAAGTGTGTCTATCCGTGTAGGGTTCCGTATTTAAAGTGACCGAGTGAATGAGTGAGTTCTACGTAATCTTGCATACCAAGGTTAAAAAATATAGTTTTTTTTACACTTTTCCTAAACTATCTTATCACCTATACCGTTAACTTTTAACAGTTAACCTCCACAGTTTCAATGTACCTACCTACCTGGTTGCATTGTCAAACGCCCTTCATTCCCAGGGTCAATAAACTCGAAGCGATCTTGACTAACATGCTAACGTGCGGGATCCTCACCGAGCACTTGTATCGCGGCGATGGAAGTTTACTCGCCCAGTTATGGAAGACTTCTAGAACGTTACACGAAGTGTACATTGTGCCCCCAGAACATTACCTACTACTCTTCGAACCAATACATGTTGGGTTCGTTTTCCACCGGATTACTTAGTTATTCATTCATTATGTACCTCCTATCTCCTAAACTTTTTAGATTATTGTGCATCACTATTTTATACTATGGTTTAAGTATTTGGTCCGCGGCTTCACTTACAACTGGATATACCGAATGCCGGCCTAATTCCTATTTAGTACGTAGGTACTTACGGTGTTTTTACTATTTTTTAGGACTTGTGGTAGTTGTGGTTGAGTGCTTGCAGTGCGGCCAGATTTTTAATTGAATAAGCTGCTAAAGTTGTGTCTTTACTAATGTGAATTCCAACCGGTTTTGGCGGTTTAAATTTTACTCACATTATTAAATTGCTTATTTGGCACTCACCCACTAAAAAGCAATCATTTTGTATCAAAATTTGATTTGAATGCTTTATTAGCTTTTCGGTTACCTACCGTTTTACCGCAAGTGTACTATAGCGTTCAGAATTGCATGGGCAATTTAGCAATTCATTCATAAACTGCCCATGCAATTCTGAACGCGTGTGTACCTACGGACCCTACGGTGTAGGTACGGTGTGTCTGTGATATGCAACAGCGGTAGCGGTGCGAACCAGGTGCTACATAGGTACCTAAACAAATCAGAAGAACACAATCGTACTGAGCATTTTGCTGACGATTTGTTCTTGTACGATTTGTCGGTACTCTGTAGGTACCTATGTGCGCAATCGTCAGCCAAGGATTTGATACATATTGATGGCAGGATATAATAATGTCACAGCTACGCAAATAAAGCCAATGAAGTGGGTGCCTGAATGATCACGTTAATTTGTTAAGTAGTTATACATTACACTCATTTTTGATCGAAATGGGTAAAGCCCATGAAGTACCTAACCGAAATGTAATACTTATATAAATAATTTAGTCATCGATCAGAATGTACTGAATCACATGTGGTAAGTACCTTCATGGATTCATCACGCGTGTTACTCAACATTGAATAGTATTGTGCAATAGGTACCTACTTAGGTACTATTTAATTAGTTTTGTAGTTACGACAGGTATGTAAGTAGAAGAGTAGAATAGTCATTCGCTTTTTATATACATAAAATGAAATTAAGAATAAGTAAAAGAAAGTAGATTCTTAGACGAAGGAACATATTTCTGAATTTCTGTGCTTGTAGTTAAATAGGTATAACAGCAATTACCTATATATGTATACCTAATGCAAACATTTGTTAGTACCTAGTTAAAAACTGTAAGTAGGTATTTATATTTTACAAGATATTTCACGAAATCTTCTTGAAGGCCAAAAACAGTCCGATTTTATGAGAATAATGTTATGCGGTATGAAAAAACGGTTGTTTAACATGATAAGATTATCAAGTACATAAACTGTAAAAACCGCTGATAAATAGCCTTACATCAATTACTAATTACACACTAATATATGTTTTTGTGTCGCAGCTTCAACAAGATGCCTCTCCAGCTCACCAAGCCCGCCCCGCAGTTCAAGACCACCGCCGTTGTCAACGGCGAGTTCAAGGACATCGCGTTATCCGACTACAAGGGCAAATACGTCGTCCTCTTCTTCTACCCCCTAGATTTGTAAGTACTATGTTTATTTTCTCATTGTTCCTGATCTCTTTTAGAGCACTATTTTTCATTTTAATATCTAGCAGAGGGGCGTCACCTGCCAGGCTGCCACGCCACCTACCTAAATGCCCAATTAAAAATGTGTGACCTGCACGCCTACCACGAACATCGAAAATTGGCATTGACGGGAAAACCTCTTTATCACTCCAATATGCAAGTGTGATAGAGATGGAGAATATGGAGATACAAATTCGCAATCATTCGATTTTCGTGGTATAGGCCCTGTGATCCTAGTGACCTAGTAGAGCATCTTTGACATCATTTTACTACCCAATGGTTGACTGGTTGCTTGTTAGCAACTAATACAATACAATGTAAAACAAGCATCATGGTGGTATTATGTTTCGTTGATATTATTAAGTAGGTACCTACATGAAAACCTCTACTAGCGACGTAACAAATATTCATATTCGCGAATATTCGCATGTTTTTAAATATTCGCATTCGTATTCGCAAAACTATATGCGAATCTTGCGAATTATTTAAATTTATTTATAAATGTTTGACAAAAAGTACTTCTTTCTCTGTTTCCCTAAAATCTAGCTAGGTAGCAAAAATGTCTATCACTGCTACATACTTGTTTAGCCAAAGATATTGACGTTAAATCACATAATGGTATTTGCTTGCCTGTGTAATATTTTTACATTCTGAACAACATTTTGTGCAGGTATAGTAGCGAAATGCGGGGAAACCAATATTCACAATCGCGAATATTATTAGCAAATATTCGTATTCGCATTCCTGAATATCCTAAAGCTGATTTTCGTTACATCCCCAATACGTACACATTACATAAATAGGTACCTTATAGTAGTACACCTTTAGAGAGGTACAATCGTGGTGAATTTATTCGGATATTTCCCTGTGACATGGTGGTACGGCTTTTTAGTTTTCCTTAAAATGAGTCTGCGGTAAAATATAGTGACGCAATGCACTTATGTACGTAGGTACCTACTTGCTCAGGGCTTGGGCAGGGTTTATCGACCATGTAGTTTATTTTATTAAGGTTGTTTAGTTGCTCAAAGGCCTACAACTTGACAGCTAGTTGAATATGTTTATACTAAAATCTACAATATACTTCAGTTTATCAATATAAAACACCTAGTTTTAACGTATAATCATAATTGTCTTCGTATTATTAAAGTGTGTAGATACTCTACATGAATTGAGTTTAAAAATGTAAAAAAAAACGCCATTGTTTTGACATCTATAAACTAATTTTATATGGCGGAAAGGTTAAATGTCATAAGAGTATCGTTAGTAGATAATTACAGTACACGCATAAGATAATGTCTACACATAATGTATCAACACTTGAAGCTTTGGTAAATAGAATTTTATAATGGACAGTAAAGTAGTTAGGTACATTATTGTACTGAAGTACATTTTCCACAAGTGGTCAATTATTAAATACTGACGATTTAATACATATTATAATCATTACCTTCCCTGCCTGCCTTGATTCCACGTTACGTGGGGTCGACACAACATATCTTCCTCCTTCATTCTGCTCTGTCTTATCATCATCGTCGTCCATCTTCATTTTTTAATTAGGAAATATTAATATATATATACTAACCTACTTAACGTTATCCTTTTAGCACTTTCGTGTGCCCTACTGAGATCATCGCGTTCTCCGAGCACGCTGATGACTTCCGCAAAATCGGCTGCGAAGTCATCGCCGCTTCCACCGACTCTCACTTCACACATTTGGCTTGGATCAACACACCACGCAAGCAGGGTATGGTTTATTTATTATAATATAGTTATGTGACAAATACAGCCAACACGTCGTCTACTGCCACGTTGGTTTGTGAATCTGTTTACAAACAAGGACTTTTGTCTCCATATCCCCGAAAATTTTGGAATTACGTTACGTCTAAAACTTGGAATCTCTCACAAAACAATTGGATGTCAGGTTGTCACCTAATACAGGTACCTACGAGTACAACCAGTATAGCTGGCCAGGGTCACTCCATAAGTGCCCCAGTGCCGTTTAAACTTATTGTCTAATTATGGCTTAGGTTTTATTATTTGGATACCTAAAGGTATCTTTAACATATTGTGTTGTGATCAGGTACGGTAAAACCGGCCTTAAGTCTATTAAACATTAAATTTATATAAAAACGATCGTTTGAATAAAATTATAATCTTAAAAATCTCGTGCATAAAATAATCACCATGTTCAGTGTCACTGACACAATAGTACTACTTTTAGTGAGTATAATTTGTAATAAATTTAATTATCCTTTATTGATTTTCTATATAGGTTAGGTTATTTATAATATATTTATAAAAATAAAATACAAGATACAATATAATAGGTACATAACACATTATAAAAAACCTAACCTAGAGTGCCTTTATTAAATTACATAATTATTAAGGTATTAATAATTTTTAATAAATAGTTACTCCAATAATTGAAACACCTAAAATTAGATAAGCAGTTAGTTTTCATCTGAAATGGCTAAATTAAGTCACAAATTTAAAAGAATACAACCAGTTATTTTTCTAATCCTAATAGACGAGGTAGATTATGTCAAGGTGGAAGGTAAAATATGAATGAGATCTGTACGAGGCGTATGTATATTCACAAGACAAGAATAACGTGTATACTACGTCAGCTAAAGGTTAAACGAATAGCTTTATCGCTATTGAAGTAATAACTAACTGGAGGCATACATTATCATTTATAATTTAATGAAAAATAAACATTCAATGAATTGTCCAAACTTACAGGAGGTCTCGGACCCATGAACATCCCGATCATCAGCGACAAGTCACACCGCATCTCGCGCGACTACGGCGTGCTGAATGAGGAAACCGGCATCCCGTTCCGCGGGCTCTTCATCATTGATGACCGCCAGAACCTGCGCCAGATTACTGTCAACGACCTGCCTGTAGGACGGTGCGTGTTTTTTTCGATAAACCGAAAGCTCCAGTATCGATTTCCATACTTTCAACATAGATATAAAATATTATAATATTTTGCATTGTCGCAAACACTGCATTTTTATGTGGAAATTGACCGGAGAACATACAAGCGATAAGGCGTCACCTTCTGTACTGTACTCTGTACTTTAAACAGAAACGCCTGTTTACTTTATTACTAAAGGTGTCAAACCCGCAATTTTACAATAAATAACCGAATCACTACGTGCGTGCGTACGTGCATGATATAAAATAGAAAAACTTTAAGGGAAGATTCTTTAGGTTAAATCGAGTTAATTTCTCTAAGAAACTAGTCTCTGAACTATTAGTGTTATAGATATTCAAGAAGTGAGTTTATTAGCTGAACCGGTGTAGCATCTACAACTAAGCTGTGTTTTGGCATGTGCTGTCATGTCTAAAGTTTCAAGGTTGTCATACTTGACACTTAGTTTAATTTCGTGTAACGTGGACGTTATTTGTATGAAAGATGAAAAATAAAATATTTGTCGAATTCGATAAAGAACGATTTATCAAGCAGCTTCTATAAACGTACAAAGCAACGTGTCGGTGTATATATAGGTACTTACCTCCAGTCGTAACTATCATAATCAGATTCCTTAGTTTTAATCATTTTAGTCATTGTACGTTAGCTCCAATAGGCTTGCCATTCCCTCGCGTGCTCCGCGACAGCAGCACTGCATGGCACTTGTAAATCGAAACCTCTCTGGGATAATTAACATCCTTTTGACAAGTTACGGAAACCAGTTATAGTATGTAAACACAAGCATGACAGTAGATTTTTTTAAATTAGTATGCCTTTTTTAGGATGAAAAAGGAGGCATGTAAATTAAAAAAAAACTACATAGGTACTGTTAGGCTATCGATCTTATTATGTACGGTAGGTAACAAAGTTATATTCGCTATGGCAGCTTATCTGCAACCATCTGTATATTTGTAACAGCCCTTGCCCTTGATGTATCTAGAGAAACGCTAACGTATAATTTAAACTTTCGTGAGTCATACTGACATTAAATTGTAACGGTTAACACTCACGAATTTTAAGCACAATAGGCGTGACATGTTTCGACTGCATCGAGCAGTAATCGTCGGATAGACAGTCACTCTGACTATATGACATCTACCTATTTCAGCTTTTAATACTTATTATACTTAAACAAGGGTTCCGTACTAACTTTTAGTTGCAACTGCACCTCGAAGTAAGAATTTGACGTCGTCAGCCCCATGTAGAGTTAGTATACGAGTATGTTTTTCCATCACGTGTTATTTTAACTTTATTTAAAAGACGGTACTTACACCATGATATTATATAAATTTAAACAAATAAAAACAATCTTATGCGGTTAAATATCAAATTTGGCCCAGAAAAGTGTTTATATTAAAAAAAATCATGAAACATAGAGTCAATATTATAATTTGCCTGTAATATTTGGGTGAATCAACTATTTGTTGTTGTTATTCTGTGCCGTCAGCCAGGGGACAAATGC
The DNA here is from genome assembly GCA_949128165.1 of Lathronympha strigana. NCBI lineage: Eukaryota > Metazoa > Arthropoda > Insecta > Lepidoptera > Tortricidae > Lathronympha > Lathronympha strigana. The sequence continues at coordinate 26,454,835 of OX421901.1, read as the reverse complement.
AGCGCAATTAGAAGAAACATAGTTCTTAGTATATTCTACTGACATGTTTGGTAGATGACCCATCATGGTAAGGGAATATACCTAAATACAAAAAAACGTGTTTTATGAATTTTTAAATAACCGTGCTTTTAAGAGACCCGGGACACCGTAACCATGGGTCTAATGACAAGGAATAGTTGATTAACCCATGTATGATAATGTTAACGTTGTGTAAAAATACATATTTTTTCCCTTTGTAAACTTTGGATATAAAATCATAAATTTTTAAATTGAAAAAAATATAAAAAAGTGTTTTAGAATGTGCAAATCAAGCCCTTTCAAATGATATCCCATATGACCCAGTAACTAAATTTTTAATTTTTGCTTCCTCTTTTATCAGGCATTTTTATTGAAAATATATTAAATTAAAATATATGAAAAATCCTGTCTCAATGTGTCTTGGTAAACTTTATTTATACATATTCCAAATTGGTAGTTTTATAGTTCTCGAGCTGTTCTCATTCGCAAAATTCGATGCGAATATTTTAATTCAATTATTTCATAAATTTTTGCCAGAAAGTACTACTTTCTCTGTTTCCCTGAGTACGAGTACCTGGGTACAAATATGTCACAAGCTGTCATGGTCTTTGTAATATTACAATTTTATATTTTTGTAATATTTTCGCATTCGCGAACATTCCGAAACCGATATTCGTTACATCGCTCACTCACTCTCGTGGACACGAACGAACTAAAAACATCCAAAGATCTCCCCGCAGAACATCGAAAATTACATTATCTTGTAGCGTGTTCATATACGAGTATATTACGCTGAATAAAGTCTAAAGATCAACGTGATTTCTGATACAGACAGATAACATGAAATATTAGAATTTTATCGTACACGTTCCAGACAGACTATTCGTATAGATATATAGATGGTAATAGATATTAACATTAGTTATCTGCTCTAATACAACTGGCGTCGCGACGGTTTCTTCTTATCAAAATCATTTCAAATTGATAGATAACTAACACACTTTATAATACTAAGAACTTAGCTTAAGAATCCTCTAGAAAAAAACCGGCCAAGTGCGAGTCGGGCTCGCGCACAAAGGGTTCCGTAGCAGCAAATATAATAAACTTATTATGTCAATTTATACACCTGGTGAATGGAGCCTAAACTTATAAGGTTCAGCCATCGTTTTCAGTGTAAGCACAATAACTTAACCAAAATTACAGTTAAATCAACCTATCTCAAAAACTATAAGAGATACTTTGATCAAACCAAAAATCGTTGAAAGAGTTAATTAGCATGCATCACCTCTATTTTTTTTAGAATTTTATACCCCGTAGTTATAAAAATAGAGGGGGGGGGACATACTTTTTACGACTTTGAGAGCTGATATCTCAAAAACCGTTCACTTTAAGAAAAATGTTTTTTAGAAAACTTTATATCATTTTAAAAGACCTTTCCATTGATACCCCACACGGGTATGTACATCGAAAAAAAAATTTTCATCCCTCAGTTACATGTATGGGGGGCCCCACCCCCAATTCTTTTTTTTACTATTTAGTGTCATAATTTTGTAGCGGTTCATACAACACATATTCCCATCAAATTTCATCACTGTAGTACTTATAGTTTCCGAGTAAATCGGCTGTGACAGACGGACAGACGGACAGACGGACAGACGGACAGACGGACATGACGAAACTATAAGGGTTCCGTTTTTGCCATTTTGGCTACGGAACCCTAAAAAGGTAATATAGTAGAATTTCTATAAATAATTAGTTCAATTATGTTTTCTATCTTTCTAACAAATGCAAATGTCAAACTGACAGATAAGGACAAACGACTTGTAAAATTTGTAAAGTTTACCAATAAATATCTCATTCACAATCATTTAAACTGTGTTAACCCTTTGGCCGCCAAGAACGCCCAAAGGCGTCGTGTGCTGTCGTACACACGACGCCAGCGACGCCTAAAGTTGTCTCAGTTAAGGTGTACTTCGATCATGAATAACATCTATTTAGAATCGTTTTGCACAGCACTATGAGTTTCGTCATTTTTGGTTATCGTAACGTGCTTGGCGTCTGACTGATCACTTCATTCAAACATGAAAGCGGTCAAAGGGTTAAGCTAAATGATTGTTTGATGTCCGTTTATGAATGAATAACGCCATCAATGTGTATCAGATCGCATAAGCTTTAACTTGAAAATGATAAAATATGTATAATTGTCCGTGTTTCCAACACAATTGTGCCACACAGGACGGAATGCCTACTAAATCTACTATACTATTCGTCGCCATTGCATGTACGTGTTTGTACAATGGAGCTATTAACCGTATAGTATGATTAATTTAATCGATAAATCAACGTTTCCTTCGTTGCGACGCCTTAAATCAGTGTGCTGTGTTAAATTAAAAACAAAACTTCCATACAGAGTGATTCATAAAAGATGATCGTCAGACAGACACTCACTCAAACAGTCACTTGCATTGCAACTAAAAGTTTGTACGGATCCCTCGCTGAGCGAATTTATTTCGCACTTGTTTAAGTATAATATGTATAAAAAACTGAAATACGTAGATGTCATATACTAAAGAGAAAATCACCTAGGTGTCCGATGCCCAGAGCAGGATTAAAACCTGCGTCTTGTGTGCGAATGATTTGATACGTGTTTTACAATTGTATACCTAGTATGTGTTCGTAAAAGTCCTTACAAAGATACTAAGAAATAACTAAAATTACGCTCTTGCTGTTGATTTTGTATGATCCACCAAGGCCTCTGCGCGCGTGTATTTATTTGTATATTGTATTTTTCTCCAATATGCTCGGAAATGTTCACATTAATGTAGCAAAATTGGTACGAAAAGAACCTCCTTATGTACCGACTCAAATTAAAAAAATCGAATTAATTATTTTACCGTTTTAGCGTCCAGGAAGTTGTACTAAAATCCATTACTGTATTGTTTTTTACTTTTTAAATAAATATTTGGACTATCAATATTGCAAACAGCCAAATAAACTCAAGCCGCGACCAAACGGTCTGCACAGACGGGACAATCTGATTGACATCAAATTGTCAATCTGATCATATCATGCTTAAAAATGCTCCGTCTGGGCTGGCTTTGTAGTAGTGTAGTAGTTCTAGAGAGAATGAGATCAAATGCTTGGTTGTCTCGTTCTATCGCGAGTTGCATACGGCTCACGGTGCAAGGTCGTGTAGATACGGCTTAATAAAACTAAAGACATTTCAACTTTTTTTATGAACACAACCGTGCATTAAAAGAAAGTTTAGGCGGGAACCTTATTTTTCGTTTCAAATCTTATGCAAGAATACATTTTATTTCCTTTCATGTTTGGAGAAAAGCACTATATATGCCTCGGACGGAAATAGAATTTCGTGGATTAGTATGTAATTGTCAGACTCAGCTTCGCTTCGTCCGACAAAAAATACTCATCCACGAAATTCGGTTTCCCGGCCTCTGCAATAATGTACTATTTCTTAATTCCTAGGTCCGTAGAGGAGACTCTTCGCCTGGTCCAAGCCTTCCAGTACACGGACAAGCACGGCGAGGTATGCCCGGCCAACTGGAAGCCCGGCTCCAAGACCATCAAGCCCGACACCAAGGCTGCGCAGGAGTACTTCGTCGACGCCAACTGAACGGACCGACTTTCCCAATATTAATGAAAACGCTAAAATGATTCTTAAACCACCTGAAAAAGTCTATTATGGAGGTGTAGATCTACATGCAATGTAAAACTATGAAATGGCAAAAGAGTCGCGTTTAGCCATGTTTTTGTTCAACATCTTAGCGTTTTTATTATAACTTTTTTTATAGATATTCTACGTTTAGAGGGTTGGCTTGCGTATATGACCAGTCGTGCAGCAATCCTTTGCACTTTACAAGCACCTTGTCTCTATGAGCTTTTATTTCTTACTAAATTTTTGGTGGGGAAACGGTTGTTGATAGCGGTTACGTATATGAATCTCGGCAGAATTTTTTTTTTTCTAAAACCCATCGGACTCGCCTACGCCAACACAAAAGTTCAGAAATAATTCTTATTGCCATGGTTATAATTATTAGCGGGTTCAAAAATTTAATCATGAATAGAATAGTATTTATTAGCTTTGAGCCCACATACACGAATATAAAATTTTGTTTGTAGTTGCAGTTATGTTATTCACATAATATGACTAACAATTAACTTTAAAGTAGGGCAGTCTTCATAGTGCAAATAAGTAGCATTGTAGTTAACAAATCAGTATTTACAGAGATCCTATGTTTCTAGAATCACTCGAGGCTGTTATAAATAAACTGTGCTGTGCTATGTATTACTATACAATAAGTTTCGTTTTATTATTTTACCCCAAGACACGTTCGTAGTCTACATGAAACAAAATAAAAAATTGCAAAAAGGCCATAGTTTGGTTTTCATAGTAAATCGGCCTAAGAATATTAATGCTGAGTATCAACATCCTAGGTAGTGACGGTTTTTGACTTATCAATTCTTGAAGATAATGTATTGTTTTTCGGGATGTGTTCAAGCTTGCTTCAAAGTTTATAATGTTCTTTAAATAATCCAGTTCTCATACAAAAAAAGACCACAAAAAGTATTAAACATTTTTTTATGTGGCTGTGAAGTAGTGACGCCCCTTTTTTTTTCTAGTTATAGACTAGGTATACATTTTGGCCTAGCACATGCCTGAACTGAATACAAAAAAAAACCAGCGATACTTCCTATCAAAAATTAGGAATAAGTTAACTTCTGTATTCCATACACATATTAAAACAATAAATCGTGGCTATCAAGTATGACGTTTTCCCAGCAGCCATGTTTGTTTGCCTTACAGTATAAATATAGTTTCTTCATTGTTAAGTGTTCAAAAGTGGTGCAAATGTGAATTAGTATAATGATACCTTGTAGGGGGCAGTAACTGCTAGAAAACCCTGATGGAATACCTATAACACGAATGTTTCCATTCACCAGTTAGTATTATGATTTGAATATTATGATTTTAAATAGTACATTGACGTGTGCTATGATGGTCATTATACACGAGGCGGTATTGTGCGTGCGAGCTGAAAGCGAGATGCGCAATAAGGAAGCCGATGTGTATAATGACCATCACAGCACACGTGTATCACAATGTACTATTTAAAATCATAATACTGTCGATACCACAATGGGTGGACATCTAGCGATAGCAACCTATAAACTACTATGACAACCTACTTAGCTAAAAAGCCTAGACCTAACCATAATAAATAGCGCCATGTAAAACCATAAACACTACTTCCAAGCGGTTGCAAACTCAAACAAATTATTAAGCGCTATCTATGTAAAAATGACAGCATAATTAATTAAATGAAACGAAATAGTTTATTTTAGACACAATTAATGGACATTTAACGATATCAACCCAAACTACTATGACAACCTAAAAAAGTCGGCTAAAAAGCATATCTCAGACTCAAACCATTAATAATAGCGCCATCTGTCTGCACATCGACAATACATAAAAATATGACATCTAGCGTTTATCAACCAAACAAACTAATCAATCTCACAACAAATCTCATAAACAAATTAATCTCAGTAAGCTGAGAACCCATTTCTTAGACTCAAACCATTAATAACGACGATCACATAAAATCACGACATCTAGCGTCAATAACCGAAATTAATATCAAAAGCGTCATCTATACAAAAAATCCGACACCACAATGAATGGATATCTAGCGATAACGATGCAAACTGCCATAAGAAACTAGTAAGCATTTCTTAGACTCTAACCATAAACTACAGCGTCCTCTGTGTAAAACCCTGTACACTGCTTTAATTGCGAAATCTAGCGGTTACAAACTCAAACCATTTGTATACTTTCTTAATTAAAGCGCCAACTGTGCAATTTTTTTGACACTTACATCGAATATACATCTAGCGGTACCAGCCCAAATTACAATGACAACCTAGCTAGCTAAGAATCCAGTTCTTAGACTCAAACCATTAAATAACAACGCCATCTGTGTGAAAACATGGATAAGACGTAAACATACGACATCTAGTGATTACAACCGAAACTATCATGATTTAAAGCAAACCATTTTTTCTTTTGCTAAAAGCGCCATCTATCAACAATTGTTCACACCACAATAAATGGACATCTAGCGATAGCTACCCAAACTACTATGTCAACCTAGCTAGCTAAGAATCCAGTTCTTAGACTCAAACCATTAATAAGACGTAAACATACGACATCTAGCAATTACAACCGAAACTACCATGATTACAAGCAAACCATTTTTTCTATTGATAAAAGCGCCATCTAACAACAAGTTCACACCACAATAAAGGGACATTAGCGATAGCTACCCGAACTACTATGTCAACCTGGCTAGCTAAGAATCCAGTTCTTAGACTCAAACCTTTAATAACAACGCCATCTGTGTGACAACATTGAGAAGACGTAAACATACGACATCTAGCGATTACAACCGAAATTACCATGATTTCAAGCAAACCATTTTTTTATTGATAAAAGCGCCATCTAACAAGAATTGTTCACACCACAATGAAGGGACATCTAGCGATAACTACCCAAACTACTATGTCAACCTAGCTAGCTAAGAATCCAGTTCTTATACTCAAACCATTCATAACAACGCCATCTGTGTGAAAACATTGAGAAGACGTAAACATACGACATCTAGCGATTACAATCGAAATTACCATGATTTCAAGCAAACCATTTTTTCTATTGATAAAAGCGCCATCTAACAACAATTGTTCACACCACAATAAAGGGACATCTAGCGATAGCTACCCGAACTACTATGTCAACCTGGCTAGCTGAGAATCCAGTTCTTAGACTCAAACCTTTAATAACAACGCCATCTGTGTGACAACATTGAGAAGACGTAAACATACGACATCTAGCGATTACAACCGAAATCACCATGATTTCAAGCAAACCATTTTTTTATTGATAAAAGCGTCATCTAACAAGAATTGTTCACACCACAATAAAAGAATCCAGTTCTTATACTCAAACCATTCATAACAACGCCATCTGTGTGAAAGCATTGAGAAGACGTAAACATACGACATCTAGCGATTACCATCAAAATTACCATGATTTCAAGCAAACCATTTTTTCTATTGATAAAAGCGCCATCTAACAACAATTGTTCACACCACAATAAAGGGACATCTAGCGATAGCTACCCGAACTACTATGTCAACCTGGCTAGGTTAGAATCCAGTTCTTAGACTCAAACCTTTAATAACAACGCCATCTGTGTGACAACATTGAGAAGACGTAAACATACGACATCTAGCGATTACAACCGAAATTACCATGATTTCAAGCAAACCATTTTTTTTATTGATAAAAGCGCCATCTAACAAGAATTGTTCACACCACAATAAAGGGACATCTAGCGATAATTACCCAAACTACTATGTCAACCTAGCTAGCTAATAATCCAGTTCTTAGACTCAAACCATTAATAACAACGCCATCTGTGTGAAAACATTGAGAAGACGTAAACATACGACATCTAGCGATTACAATCGAAATTACCATGATTTCAAGCAAACCATTTTTTCTATTGATAAAAGCGCCATCTAACAAAAATTGTTCAAACCACAATAAAGGGACATCTAGCGATAGCCACCCACACTACTGTGTCAACCTAGCTAGCTAAGAATCCATTTCTTAGACTCAAACCATAAATAACAGTGTCATCTGTGTGAAATCGTTGACGACAAAAAATACGACATCTAGCTTTAATCATCTAAACTAACATGTCAGGTAATCATTAATTAAAGCGCCATCTATAAAAAAACTGTTGACACCCTTTGAAGGGACACCTAGCGGTAGCAACCCGAACCACGATGAAAACTAGTCAGCTAAGAACCCTTTTCTTTGACTCAAACCATTAATAACAACGCAACCTGTGTCCAAACATCGAGGATACGTAAAAATACGACATCTACCGATTACAACCTAAATTACCATGACTGCTTAAGAGCAAACCAGTTAATTGATATAAGGGGCCATCTATGCTAAGTTTCCTGTTTTGATAGCACAGGTTATGGAAGCGTTAAGTAAACGTCATAATTTCATAGAAGTTTGACGATTAAAATTACACTTTATGGCCGCTCCTCACAATGGGCCATCATGGGCGACTATACGGGAAAGAGATGGCAGTCTTGCGTATCTCCTCTTATTATAACTGCGTCCCGTATCATCGCCCATCATGGCACATTGTGTGTAGCAGCCATAAACGTTTGACAGTTCATTTCTTTGGAAGAGATAACGTGGTTTGATACTAGCCAATCTGTCAGTTCTCGCGCCGCGACTGGACAGTTGTGCTAGACGTGCAGGAATACCTAAGGTGTTCGATGAAAGCTCTCATTCTTGATTGTCCTCAGGGAGCAGCATGTGTCGGTACAATTTTTCTCAAAAATATATGCCATTCAAAGTTATTTCCGGTTACAAATTAGGTCGTAGACAGCTTAGTTTATGGATAACCAAACATTCAAAAGTTACAGAAATTACAGTCTAGATTTCGCGGTAGAAAAGTTGCATATAAATTCCATTAAGTGCAAATAAATGTATTATTTTGTGAGGTCTAAGAAACACTTTTTGACGTTTTTAGAGATGAGGCTAAGGCTAAAGACGTTTTTTTATTAAGAAGCAAGTATTGTTTGATTTGGTAGAATCGATAGTTTTTGAATGTCCATTGTACAAGTAGGTAATTATATTAATGGTTTATGAGTTTATTTTCAACCGACGAAAAAAACGGTGGAGGTTCTCAAGTCGACGCGTATATATTTTATTTTTATGTATTACCACGCATAATATATTATTAATTAACCTTTTTTCACATCAAGTTTCATTTTATTTTGCTTTTAAATGTATTTGATTTATAAGTAATCAATTTTTAATATAGACTTACGTAAATGTCATATGAATCGAAATGGCAGACTCGCTGGGCAGACTCGATCGCAACACTGCTTTAGAAAAAAAAAATACACAGATAATAAGTAACTGTTTTTGTGATGAATTATTATCGTTAAATATGGTAAAAACTACAATCTAAAAAAAATTAAAGCCGGTTCAGTTTTGTTTAAAAAGCGTAAAATATTGTTATTATGTATGTGATAAGTGCTAATATTATAACAGGATTTTATTAAAAATTACAATTGGTCGTGCGCGTTTACGTTCTATGGGCGTTACCATGTGTGAAAAGGTGGTTCTTAGCCCTCACAAAGTATAGTTTCTGCGCTAGAGTGGAGAACACGGCACAAATACACTGCTAAATTCTTTATGCTGGTCATAATCTCTATACTGGGTATGTCCGCCGGCATCCACCAGACAAATTTCCCATATATTTATTGGCAGATTCGGCAGATATGCCCGACGTATATGGCCAGCTTTACCCTTCCTGTTGGCTTCGCCCAGGTGAAAATAAATGGCCGGCAAGTCATACATAAGTCATAACGCCCGCCGCAAACTATGACATTCATAGTTTTGAATTTATCTGTCTTTATGACGCATACATATATCTAAGAGTGATTAAGATGGATATATTCGATATGGACGATTCGGTCGATTGAATTTCGATAGCATCTAGCGGCAGTTTATTGTTGCAGAAGGTATAGGAATTCAGTATCCGACCTACCTATCGGGTTATATGGTTTATGGTTTAAGATATTTAATTCCCAAAAGATTAATACAAATCACTTACTGAGAAAACAATAATTTTGCTTAAATCTAATTAAGAGAGGGTAGCGCGCAAAAACGGCTAACCACTTATAAGTACAAAGGTGCTTGGTAACAAGTGTAAGTAACAATAATAGAATGGCAGAAATGCAACAATGTAACGATGTGCGTAGAGGCCGGCTAAACCGAGCTAATCTTGTGACCATTGGTTAGCTATACGTCTACACGTGGGTTAACTCGACTCGACTAGTTAAGTGAGTTTTTTTTGGACTATTGGTTGATGAGATTATATAATCTATATTTTACATATTAGTTGATGAATTTACATACTTAGTGGTTGAAAAGTATTTTTGGAAAAGCCTTAAAGAGTTTTTGGAAATTCAATTATTATTATTATTTAACAATCAAGCTGACGGCCTACCTAAAACGTGCTGTTTTAGTGCTCTTTTGAAGATTGTCATCGATTTGGCATCTTTGACGTCTTTTGGTAGTTTGTTATAGAATTGTGCTCCTTCGTAAATCACATTCTTTTTTCCATACAAAGTTCTAGGTGGTCGAAGAAGTATGTTACTTGCTTGTCGCGTCAGCCTTTTTTGGACATCTGATCTTTTGCTGAATGTTATATGGCTATGTATATCTTTATTTATGATTTTCCTTACTAAAATGCAAGTGTTGTACATATAAGTTTGGTGAATATTTAGTATTCTCGTCTTCCTATACACAGTGTTAGTAGGTGTAAGGCGTTTATGGCTAAATAATACTTTTATTATTTTGTTTTGCGTAATTTGTAAAGGTTTCAAGCTAGTTCTTGAAGCAGATCCCCATACTTCAATTAAATATTCTAAATTAGGCTTAATGAGTGAATTGTAGATGGTGTATCGAACTCTTTTTGGCAGACATCGGACAATCCGTCGCAATGCGCCTGTCAGTGATGTGATTTTGGAGCGTAAGGAATCAATATGTGGTTTCCATGAGAGTTTATTGTCTAGAATAAGGCCAAGGTATTTCTCCTGTTGTACTATTTGTAATGTCACACCATTGACAATTTTGGTTAGTAGCCACTGGTTTCGACCCGTGCAATCAGTCAACGCAGGGCAGCTTGTGGCGAGCTGTGGGGGAGTAGCGACCCCACGTACCTGAGCGCTCCTGGGGGACTCTGTCGTCCGACCAAGTCCTCCGCCTCTGGCTTGCCTTAACCGGCCGTCCAGAGTGGGGTCGCGAGAGCTGTGTTCTCGAGGGTAGATGTGGAAACCTAAGTGGCGAGTTGGCTATATGTTTAAAGTCCAGTGACACCTCTCTACCCCCAGCCCTCATACCGGTATTGCCCTCGAGCCATCTTAGATGTCGCTTTTTGTGGGGGCCCATCTTATGTGGGCGAGTCACCGTCTGCCGGAAATAAAATTGATTACCATTTTGTTAGACAGACGTCCGATTTTATTCTTCATAACCCAGTATTTAGTCCACCACTTTCATCTAATAGTCCAGTATATTTTGGATTCCATTAGATCTCAATAGTCTATACACCCTCGCGGGTGCTGCCTCTGCGTGCGTCCCATGACTCGAGCAGGTGCAACATCCGCTCGGTGTACCCCTTACATTTCATTAAATTGTCGAAAGGGCCTCTGCGTGTTGGCTTCGGCTCCGCGTACGCCTCCCAAAGGTCCGGAACACCATTGTTCCGTGATGGGAAAGACATACAAGAAAATAATAATAATAATAATAAATATTATGGGACAATCTTACACAAATCGACCTAGTCCCACGACTCCCACGGTAAGCTCAATAAGGCTTGTGTTGTGGGTACTAGGCGACGATATATATAATATACAGATACATATAAATACTTAGATACATAGAAAACATCCATAACTCAGGAACAAATATTCGTGATAAACACACAAATAAATGCCCTGACCAGGATTCGAACCCGGGACCTCCTGCTTCGTAGGCAGGGTCACTACCAACTAGGCTAGGAGGCCGTTAAAGTTATAAGAGTGACATTTGATTTTTCACTTAGGTATTTTGTTTAAATATGTTTAATACCTGTGTACCTAACGCTCAGTCGCGAACGAAACGCAACTGTTATTGTCACACTAATAAGGTAGAGTGATAGAGAGATATAACTATTGTAACTACGACACGCTTGTGTTGTGACTCTTGTGAGTGAGCGTGAGCGATTGGCATCTTAGCTACGCACGCTGGGCGGAAAACTGTAACGTGGAAAACTTATGAATACTTTAGGATCCGCCTTAATTCTAACTAATTCGTAACACCATGCTAGTCGAATTTTCGCCCACAAAAACCCCCAATACCTACATACCAATTTTCATCGAAATCGGAAACGAATTATAAATGTAGGATTTAGAATAATCCGTTTATATATATGTCACCGTAGAATTGTGAGTACCGTTAGTTTATAAACTAACGCGCGAGATTGTAAACAAGTGGATAGGTTAGGTTAGGTTAGTTTATAATATCCCTAGTCAAATTATAATCTGTCGGGGGTTTACAATTTAACGGTGACATATATAATTCATAATTCTGTATTTATAATCCGTTTTATATATCTTATGCCTATGTAAATTTAGAGACTATACGCGCGCATGGTAAGGACACTGCGGACACTAGACCTATAACTAAATAAATATACCTAACCTACCTAGCGCCATAAGATTAGACATACTTTGACAAACTTCACACGTCAGTATATATGTATGTACTCTCGTGAAAAGGCAGTGGATTAGCATAAATAACCAATTAGCCCCAAATATAATCGAAAGATAGTAAAAGTAAATGTCCATAACTGAGCTGGAATCTATCGCTATTCAATATAGATAAGTAGGTAGGTACTTAGTTCGCCAAACAACCGTGCATTAAAAAAGTCGCACAAATCGAAAATTTCAGTATGCAAACCCTGCTGTGACATACCTTTTTGCCAAAGAACCTACAAATGCTACAGCACAAATTTGAACCTTAAACTAATGGGGCACGGTTTAAATTCCTACAATGTTTTTCGTGAAGCCTTTTAAAAATCGACCAAAATTAAAATCACGCAGCTCAACTCTGCGTACCGTTTTAATTCATCGAGTAACTTTCCAGTGCATTGTAAAAAAAACCTTCGGATGCGGCACTTAGAGTCATTTTCGATTGTTCGAAATACGTCGATCTAAAACGAACTTACCGTTGAAGCATTCAGGTTCATATTGGCTTGGGGAAACGAGTTCCAAAATATCTAGGCCCCAATCCGGTTGATTGGGAATGTGTGTCGCGGAAGTGGCACATCGCGGGGTGCGGAGGCAGGTGAAAGGGGGCGGGGGATAACTTCGTTAAGATTATGCACACTGCAGAACTACAGGCACATCTAATGAGGAATTGTGTTTACACATAAGTAAATTTGTTTGGAGTTAACCTTAACGCTAGCTTTTTCGTCTATTTAACCGGTTTTTACCGTTTACTATTTTACTGTGCGTTTTTACGTTCGGTTACCACAGAGAATAAACTTGCATATGCGTTTGAATAGGGTATATCTAGACGTTTGTTTGGCTTTTGAAACAAATTATGATTTTTAATTTAAAATATTAAAGTTCTATTGGGACAACGAATAGAAGGCTTGTGATATGAATAACCCCTTAAACTCATAATGTATAATTGAACTGGTACTGCTTGAAACATTAGAAATCTCGGAAAAAAACGTTATTTTTCCGAAATTACTTAATTGGAATTGAATTAAATTGACAACATGACGAGTAAAGAATGGATTACGCGTTACGATACAAGTACGAATAGGAGAAAATTCGTAACGAGTGGCGATAGAATAAAATACGACCGCAGGGAGTGTTTTAAATTGAAACGAGTTGCGAATTACCTATTCGTACATGTATCGTACGACGTTTTACAGTACATATGGCCCTTTGAATTTTTTACATAGGCACATAAAGTGCTCATTATCGCACTAGTGCAGTATTATAGCACCATATGTACTGTAATAGTACATTGTGATACACGTGTGCTATGATGGTCATTGTAAACGAGGCGGTATTGTGCGCGCGAGCTGAAAGCGAGTGCGCAATAGGAAGCCGATGTGTATAATGGCCATGCACACACGTGTCATACGACATTTTTCACCACACTTGTAAGTAAAAATCAAAATTTAATTCGAGGTTATTAACTTGTTAAATACGTTAACTTAATTGTCAGAATCATGTCAGAATACCTATTTGCAAATTAGCATATAAGTTTCACTAACCTTTATTGACTACTTGAAGCTTCTTGCAATGCCTTATCGACGTCGGTTGATGACAATATTTTACATTTTCAATTAATAAATCCCGAAGCTAAGACCCAAACGTCACAAATAAGTAAGTAGGTACATTTATCACTACTAAGACTACTAAGTACAACCAGATTTTCATGATAGCACCCGCGTTTTATAGTTTCAGAGGAGCCTAATCCACATATTGTTGTAGTTTTACTTCTAATTCTCTTATAGTTGCATTTTATCATAATAATAAAGCGAGAAAACAATCAAAAATGTTTTACGTAAATAAGTTACCGCAGCGCGCCATTGGTGTATTTTTTTCGAATCGCGTTGCGCGCGTACATTGTGCCTTTCAAATTTGAGGGGTTCTCTGAATTCTTCAAGAACTCCATCATCAGAATAGAAATCAAATCAAAAAGATGAATGTCACAACTAGGATAATAAGTAGAGCTAGGTTTATCGACCAGTTCCACTTTGCCATCCCTGGTCTTCATCATCAGGTCCACTTCATCAAAATGTTGACTCCCCCAAAACAATGTTTTAGTTACTTAAGGAAACCCTCAAATCAGAATGCATGTGACGTTAAAATTTGAGGAGTTCTCTCAATCCCTCATGAATTCCATCATCAAAATAGAACTATCTTGAAGGTATTTCTTTACAAACAAAAGATGAATGTCTCAAATCGGATGATAGAGCTGGGATTTACCAAGCAGTTCCACTTTGTCATCCCTGGTCTTCATCAGCAGGTCCACTCCACCAAATTGATGATGTTCGTAAAGAAATGACACACAATGCAAGGAATAAATGATATGATATGATATGAAATGCTCGAGTTTCTTAAGAAATCACCCAAATCAGCATGCATGTGCCTTTCAAATTTGAGGAGTTCCCTCAGTTCCTCATGGATCCCATCATCAGAAATCGATTTTGAAAAAAACGGGACCAATCTGGAACCACCTACTTTCAGAAAACAATTTTTTTTTAAGAAATCGATTTTGAAAAAAACGGGACCAATCTGGAACCACCTACTTTCAGAAAACAATTTTTTTTTTAAATCGGTTCTCCTCCTTTAGAAATATTGAAGTCGGTTGAAAAAACTAGCGTGCTGCTGGGACCCCATGGACCTACGAGTAGAGTTTCGATTCCAAATGGTACAAAATAGTACTCTTCAAATTTAGAACGCTAGCTGGTGCTGTCAAACCAAGAGGCTATCTTTGGTAGTCATTCCATTGGTAGCAGCCTACACGTTAATTTATTGTATTTGTGAACTGTGAAATAAACTAATAATTTATAATTGATAAAACGTGTATTGCTCCTCCCGCTAGGCCGATCCCTTTATAGTATCATAGGTGTACCTAATTCCCCAACTTTTGATCTGCGACACATAATTTTGATTTCCTAGGTTTTTGCTTTACCTATCACTTGAACGGCGAATAGTAGATACATTTTTTTCGTTTAGGGGATAAATCCTAAAATAAGTAATATAAAACTACATATATCATATCATATAGACAAAAAGTTGGGGAATTAGTAGGACAAAAACGATGATACCATCATGCATGGACTATAGGGAAATGGAAAGGTCTATTGAAAACACAATCCCCCCAATAAGGGCGCCACTGGACGCTCTGCGCCCTCTAGTCAGCCCTCTCTTTCGTCAGCCCTGTCTCCCGAGTCAGCTTCGAGGCACCTCCACCGAAGATGACACATTTGAATGGGAAGATCAATCGTTCTCTAGATATTTTACACTGACTTTACCTATGTATGTTGTTCAACTTTAGTATTGTCTGTTTTACATACTTTTAGTAGTGTAGTCTAGTTATAGTGTCCCCATGCCCAACTGCATATAGTTGGGGTTCATAGGTCACCAGAAGCAAGAATTAGTCATGCAATAAACAGGAGCTACCGTCAGCAATAAAGGTGTGCACCAAAAATAACAATCTTGAATTTACAGTAACGGTAAAAAGCCTACACCTGGGCTGGGCACACTTTGTTAAGAAACAAGTACCTAAAAATCTTACTTACTTGTTAGAAATAAGGGCCGCAGCGAAATTACTACTAGTAGCTTTACACAAATCCTAAACTAGCTTGTAAACCAGAACGTCTCGAATCTATAACAGTATAAGGTATGTACACATACGATAGTTGCACTTCTATAATCAGATTAAATTTTAAATTGATTCGAGTTAAATTTGACGCTGCGCCTGAGCCCAGTTCACATGCGCAGCGCAGCCTCCATGCCGATAACGTTAAATTAAAGCTGCCTACATTAGCATAGTAACGTAGTGTAGTGCTATTGCGCTGACATTAATTTTCGGGTCAATAGTTTAATTACACCCACTCGCAGATAAAAATATAATGAAGTATCCGTATGCATCTATTTAAATCTTCATCATGCTAATTAGCTTAGGTAGTCGAGCTCGGTTCAGGTTAAGTTTGTCTGGGTATAAATTACGTGATAGCCTAGTAGTAGTATATCCCCTAGATGTAATGAAGCAATGTGTCTTAAGTGATCCAATTGGACGATATACTTAGGGCCACTTGCACCAACCGGGGTTAGCCAACTAATCCGGAGTTTAGTTCACATTCAATTTGCCAGTTAGCGCCTGGTTAGCGGAACTTATGTTTATGTTCCATATTTTATAAATATGGTATATTACGGAACTTTGGAATACATTCGAGTATATGTACTTTATTTAAACGTGGTCTTAAAAATGGTCAGGGTGCGTAGCCAAGATGCCAATCTCTCACGCTCAGTCGCTAACGAAACGCAACTGTCATTGTCACACTAATAAGGAAGAGTGATAGAGAGAGGGAGCTACGATACGTTATTAAGCGTGAGCGATTGGCATCTTGGCTACGTACGCAGTTGGTACTTTTTAAATTATCGTCAATTTTGCAAAATCCTACTTGTAGGCATTTGTATGGCGAAATAATTGTGTCCCTAATTATCTGGCCACGACTGCATGTATTCAACTTTTATCACCTAAGATTAATTAAGTAATTATTGATTTCTGTCTGGGTCATCCCAATGCATGTAAATATATGTACATATCTGATTAAGTCCTCCAAAGCAGAGCTTTATTTCAGTTGGTCAGTTTGAATTTTACTCATATTGTGTATATCATTAACAATAAATATAGTTTAAAATTAAAAAAAAACCTTTATATATTGCAGTAAATAAAAAAAATGCTTTGTGTATTAGGCTTCATTGTAACGTAGCAGCTTGATTTTTTCAGTAGGTTAATTATACAAATCATATATGCAAGTAATATATCGTTGGTTATCGATAAATTTAACTCCTTTAGGGCTAACGGCTAAAAGGGGTTAAAAAATCCGCTCAAGCGAAGTCACGAGCAACAGTTTTTCATGTTTAGGTAGGTACCTACAATCTGTGTAACGTACTTATTCTACTGTGTACTTACTATCCGAATCGTTAAGATGCTTTTCATAACTCGCTTCATAAATTCGGCTTACTTTTATCCTTTGAAATATTAAGTATAGTTATATATCCATCTGAATGCATTACCCTTAGTGTTCAGAGCATAAGTTTAGCAATCACAAACACTCAATCTAAATCTGCGCCTACACAGCCTTTGCCCTCCTTCCCCCCACTGAGGAGTGCCGCGCAAGAGAAATGGCGTGACCTTGTTTCTTGACCCACTGCCGACGTCGCGGCCGTGCGCCACGCACACGCTCACACCACTCATACAACCAAACAACTTATATATATACACAAGCTTGAAATCTAACTTTATTTTTATTGCTTCATTACACACTACTACGAGCAACACTAACAACGTTGACGTAGGGATGCGGGAACTCGAACGCACGGGCGTTGAATAGCAGGTTGGTGCGAATATTCCCTCGTACAAGACTGTGGCCTGGGGGAAACCCTAATGATAAAATTGGGACCTCAGGTACCTCTAACGAGCCTTATCCGGGGGATCAGAAACGGAAGGTGAGGCAGATAGATGAGATAGATGAGCAGTTTGCGAAATAGTATTATGGAGCCCAAGAGTCGAATTGGATTTTAATACAAAGTGAAAGTTTTAACCATATCTCCCTACCTTTAGACATTTACGTACACCGGGATTTACACATTCCTAGAATAATGTTTTGTATAACCTTACAGGGCAATATTATTCACAAAATGTTGCTTGGATTCCCCTTTGATATACCTATGTAATCAGTAATCACGTTTAGTTTAGGAATGACTCACGCTATTACAGTGGTGCTATCTTTATCACAAATTATTTACCTTAAAGTTTTCTTAAGCTACATGCATGTAAATAATAATCACATATTAAATTTTTTGAATTACACGTTAAACTCTGGTATAAAAAATCGGCATTTACCTAAATAAGGTGTTTTTTTGACTTTAAGTTGATGTAACCGACCATCTTCGAAACACATTTAGGTAAATTCTGAGTTATCTTTGAGTTGTGTATCGGAAGTAAAGAAAAAAATCCTGGTCGTGCGGAGGCGTCGGAGAGTTCTATATAAATTTGGGTGTTGATCTGCTTATTCGAATTTTTGGTAAAAGCGATCGAACCAAAATATCGTGATAGTAAAACAACACAAATTAAAAAACAGATAAAACACATAAATTATTAATAAAAAACAGATAAAAGAAAGAAATTTCTTGCGTTCCATTTTTTACAAAACAAAATGTCGAATGAGTATATGTCGTTTTTTTTTCGAAAGTAACACACTGAGAAACGGTTAATAGTTATTTGTACAACAAGAGAGCAAAGTTCGTATTTGTTCTGAGTGCTAATTTTGAGTCCTGAGCAAGTGAAAGATTCTATAATAGAATCACGAGCGTAGCGAGTGATTCTAATTTCGAATCTTGAGCGTAGTGAAGGAAAACGTCACGTATAAGCAATACTAATGTGTACCTAGACATTAGTATTGCTTATACGTGACGTTTTTTGGGTAACGATAACACTTTGTTGATTGTTGATAAGTTGCTTATGCCATAATGATTCTAAAGTACCTTATCAACAAATGAGTGGTATCTTTTACTAAACTGAATTAGTAATTACAAATTATATTAACAAAATATTACCTGTTACTAAATTTAAGAACATGAGGTCAGATTTCAAATGAATCTTTATGGAATTTGCGTCCTTATTAACAACCAACAAAGTAGTACCTTTACCCGCGATTTGGCCGGGAGGAAACTTAATTCGGCGTTTTTGACCGCTTCTTTCAATTATTCGGGTGTTGTCGTAGCTTCATCACTATCACTACTAGTGTCACTCATGTTTTCAGTTCAGATAGGTAACTTTTATCTTCAAAGCAATTCAAATGAGAAGCTATTGAGGAAATTTTCAAATTGAGGATGACAGCCGAAACACTTTATTATTTGTAATCTCGTTCGGATACTAGATATCGTTCACAACAACATAAATGGTAAATTGTAGAAATTATTTTACTACAGATTTACACGTGAGGAAACGTGAATCAACAAATGGTAAATATTATACTTCATAAGTATAAAATAAAAATCATATAATTTTAATGTGAAAGATATGTAAAAATGAAAACGTACGAGTTTTTGAACGTGGTTCTGGCTTTGTTTAAACATGATATTAGACGGGGCGATTTATCGCGAGCCGTTACTGCCATCGTCCTTCGTGCACTCCTTTCATCTCACATTGCCTATTCCTGTATTGCATAGTAGGGTACGACGGGACGGGCCCGACAAAACCCACCGTCTAAACATGTCCGTACAGACAGGTCAATCAAATTGGCTTTGATGTGATTGTATTGTTAGAAAATTGGCCTCATCTGGCTGAATGGGCCAGGATGCCATTTAATAAAAAAAGTTGAATGTCTTGACTGAACATTGTCATTATGGTCTTAGCCTGTCCGAACGGACGAATTAAAAAAAAATAATGAACATTGTCAATCTGACGTTTATTTTCCTCACGCTCGCAGCAAAATCGCATTTTGCTCACTGGTTTCGCATATCAAAGTAAGCCTTTTCGAGCTGCTGAGGTGAAAATGAATATTTACCCAATTACTTGTTCACCATTTTCGATGCATTTGTTAGGGAAACAACGCACTGACTATAACTCAAAAATAAAACGTTTGAATAACTATAGACATACGAGTATCACGATTTTTTTTCTATATTTTTTTTTCATCATATTAAAAAAATAACACTTGAATTGGCCTTTCCGGTAAAAGTTAAAGTTTGACTTAGTTTCAGTTAAAAATCAGTTTACATTCGTCAAAAATATCCAATTCACCATTCGTGTCGTGTACGTTCGAAAATTGAGAAGCTTTGATACCTAATGTCTAATGGATTCAATTCCATCATTAATTAAATCTAAAGTAAAATCAAACAGAACTATGTACCTTGGAGGTAACTTATACATTGACACACAAAATCCTGACACATGTCACAAACAAAATAAAAATATCTCTAATCGGATGATACAGCTGGAAATTATCTAGCACTTCCACTATGCCATACCCGGTTTTCAACATCAGGTCCACTCCAGCGAATTGACGGCTTCAGTAAGAAAATGCCCAAGCTAATTATGAAAACCTAATCACAATGCACGTCCCGTTCAAATACGAGTATAAGGAGTTCTCTGAATTCGTCATAATTTCCATTATCAGAATCGAAATCAAATCAAAAAATTTAATATCATAAATTGGATGATACCTAGGGCTAGGCGAGCAGTTCCGTTTTGCCATTCCTGGTCTTCATCATCAGGTCCAGTCCATTTTCCGTGAGAAAATGTTCAAGTTGCTTAAGGAAAGTACAAATCATAATGCATTTGCCGTCAACATTTGAGAAGTTCTCTCAATTCCTCATGAATTCCATCATCAGAATAGATTTATAATCATAAAAACTATCTTGAAACTTACAAACAAAAGCTGAATGTCTCGAATCGGATGATAAAGCTGGGATTACCAAACAGTACCTCTATGCCATCCCTGGTCTTCATCATCAGCTCTACTCTACTTCACCAAATTGATAGTTTTTGTAAAGAAATGCTCAAGGTTCTTAAGAAAACACCCAAATCACCATATCTCCTCCTCACCCTCACTCACTCACTATTTGAAAGGCATGTGCCTTCCAAATAGGAGGAGTTCCCTCAATTCCTCATGGATCCCATCATCACAAATGAATTTTGAAAAAAAATGGGAGTAATCCGGAAAAAAGAAAATATAATTTTAAAATATCGGTTCAGTATTAACGGAGTTCTCTGGCAACAATTATTTAAAAAAAACATTGAGAAGCTCCTCTTGTTTAAAAAAAATACATGACGCACCAAGATATTTAAAAATGTTTTTAAATTTATACGTAGTTGACAATTGTGGCCAGTCAAGTATTTTTTTCTGGTAGTTGTGTCTCTCCACGAGAAGTGGCAACAAGTTAAATAAATTTTTAAGTATATACAAGGTGCTCGTGAGCATTGCGAGAGATTTTAACGGTGCATTCCTGATTTCAATAGAAGCCAAAAATGTTATATGAATTTTTGTGAAATTTACCAAAAATCACATGACAAAAACGACTCCGGTTCGTACACATCAGATACATTTTTATAACTACCTTCTGTTTAATCCCAAACTCTTATCCGCATAATGGGGTATGCTAACCTCTAAACTGTGTGATAATTGATAACATCATTCCTTTAAAAGATGACTCACACCAATCCGATCCGATCAGAATCACGTGACAGCTCGGAGGTCACTTGCCGTTTTCTATAGAAACTGACAGATCGTCCCGGATTGGATTGGATCGGATCGGACGGGTGTGACTCAACCTTAATGCACACATCTGTTACTTTTAGAACGAGCGAGCGAAGCGAGCGGAGTTCTCCCAAACTACTTGGACACTTCGTCATTTGTATGTATGTTTGTATACTGTATGTATGTACATACGAGTATGTATATTTGTTCGATGATAACTCGAGTATCGTTGATCGGATCGTCGTGAAATTTGGCAGGTGGTTCGATGAGATGAATAGAGCTTTTAAGTTCGAATATGAGCCAAATCAGTCAAAGGGGTTTCCAAGCTATAGGGGTCGCGAGTTCTTCTGCATAAGACTCGCGCTCCACACATACACCTTTAAATCATCAGCCTTTTTGGTTGCCTTTAGAGACCGGTATATATTTATCGATCGAGCGAGCGAAGCGAGTACGGTCTCCCAATCTATGCTTGTATGCATGTATGTTTGTATTATGTTTTTATAAATGTTTGTATATATGTTGTATGTATGTTTGTGTGTTTGTTCGTACGTGATCAACATTTACTGACTTTGAGTAAAAAGTGTTATTATTATGAAAATCATTTACTTAGTGCTTATTTACGAAACAAAGGGGGAGCTCAAAAAATACTTAAAACATGTTTTTCTCATTTTAAATCTCAGATGAATCAAAGGTGGTGAAAGAAAATCAAAGCCAATTTTCTTTTTAACTCAACGAGTCATGGTTGGAAGAGATTTTGAGATTCCAGTAGCAGTATCGCCCTCTAACATTTCAGGCCGACCATGTAAACCTTTTGGGGAATTAAGTGAACGAAGCAAGAGAAGGTAAACCGAAGAAGTTCGAGCCGCCCTACCTGATGAAATTATTGTTCATGCTGCACAATCGGGTCTCCAAACTTGCTGCAAAAGAGATGCCTTAAAATTTCTTAAGGATGTTACAAATTCGTCAATATGTGCAAGTAAATATAAAAGATCATCCAGCATGAATAAAGCCTACAATAAACATTTTAGCCCATACTCTGAGGTAGAGGTACTGACAAAATGTTCAAGTGAACAAGGCAAATTCAATGTGTATAATAGGCTTTTACAAACATCAGATCCATTCATCAGCAGTATGGGACTAAAAAAGTGATCGCAATGCAAATCCTGAGACACTCGAGCTTTTTTACCTGCTCCTCTGCTAGAACACGAAATACGTTTACGTATAAGCATTGAAACCGAATCAGAAAACTAAGTTTAAAAAAAATTATGTTAGGATTTTTAGTTATCTTTATTGTAATTAGGGCTTGCAATCCGGATATCCGAGTATTCGTTTTATTCGAATATCCGTTAAATTTACTATCCGGATTTAAACTCAGTCCATATCCGGATAATACGAATAATCCGAATAATGCACTTTAGTATGGATTTATGCCCGCATTGTTATTAAAAGTTTAGAAAAGAGTCCATATTAGAATGTAGATGACGTTAACGTTAGATTTTTTATTTGGATACATTTTAACTCGTATATAAATTCTGCAACCATCAGAATCTGGACCAAGAATTGAGAGCTCATCACAACAAGCCGACATAGTACTAAGCCCCAACATCTCCGAAGGATCAGCTGCAGAGCGCAAAGTCTTTATCTACAAATACATAGCCTTCTAGTTCTAGATATATTCGGAAACCGAAATCAACGCCAGAAACGGCTTATTTTGATAGCTGTGGAAAAAGAGTCCATGCCCTCCAGCTCCAACGGGTATAGGATGTACTTTTGACTACCCCACCACGAGTCCTCACGAGTGTCGAAACTGAGAGGATATAATAGTCTGACAACCTCAATCTGACAGTAGAATATGTTTTTAATTTATATGCCTCCAGTGCAGTGCAGGATACTTTTGCAACCATCTACGGATATCGTTAATAGCTGATCGCATAGAAGCATTAAGATTCTTACTTTTACTTTTAACATTTGAGATTGACAGTTTATGTTTAATTTTTATACCGATTACATATATTGTTTATCTGTTTAACTACGAAATGTATCTAATAATTTTTGAACTTGTTGCAAAGCTAATTTGGTTTGTATACTCAGTATACTTTCTTAAATCCTATTACTTTGTTAACGGCCGCCTAGGTAGTGACCCTGCCTACACATAGTTCCCGTGTTCGAATCGAATCCCTGTTAGGGCATTTTTTTGTGTGTTTATCACGAATATTTGTTCCTGAGTTATAGAGGATTTAAGCTTTTATATGTATCTACATATTATGTAAGTCACGTGTGGGACTAGGACGATTTGTGTATAATTGTCCCATAATATTTACTTATTAGGTACATTTTTAGTATTATATGTATAGAAAGCTTTATGTTATTGGTGATAGTTTTTACTGACGGTAAACATTGTTTATTGGTCTGTGATAATATTTTTTTGTTATGATTCATTTTTTTTAGTAGTCACACTAATATATATGAATTATAAATCGAAAGAGATGTATATACTACAGAAAAAGCGACCAAGGCCCCCAGTGCCCAGGGCTGGGATCGAACCAACCTGTACTTAAAAAACATGAATCAAAACATTTATTATCACTACATAGTATAAAACAAAGTCACTTTCTCTGTCCATATATCCCTATGTATGCTTAAATCTTTAAAACTACGCAACGGATTTTCATGCGGTTTTTTTAATAGATAGAGTGATTCAAGAGAAAGGTTTATATGTATATAATGTATAATAATAACCCGTGCGAAGCCGGGGCGGGTCGCTAGTATTTAATAAATGATTTAATTCATGCTTTAAAATTGTACATTATGGTGGCACCATTTTTCGCTTCTAGTTGAAAATAATTTGTAAAGATTATCTAGAAGGACAGCACTAGATGTAAGTCTGAGCCGTAAGATGGCGGACCGCACCTTAAGCGTTTGAAAAATAAGAAAGGATTGCATATAAGTACTTAGGAAATTTCGGACTCTGGTTGTCGTGGTCAGGTGGCCCAGTGGTTAGAGCGTCTGCCGCCAAAGCAGGAGGTTTCAAGTTTATTTATTTGGCCAAGTAACAAAAGAACGTTACATCTAGTAAGTCAATAGGTACAGTCTTATAAACTACTACTAATACTAACATGCACTATAGCTACAAAAATAAAATCATTTGAAATACATTAAAACACATTCATGTCAGAAATACATTCATGTCGTTTTATTTGTTCTTTAAATTCGTTTATGGAGTAGGTTGTCGGTTCGATCCCAGCCCTGGGCACTGGGGGCCTTGGTCACTTTTTCTGTAGTATATGACAACTCTCTCAATTTATAATACTATTTTCAGTTTTGTTACTAACATTATAAGTATTTCTATGCAAAAATGAAAATATTCGATTTTTATTCGTTTTATTCGGATATCCGGATAGTAAAATAATAAGTATTCGAAATATCCGGATAGCAAAATTGGACGGATATTGCAAGCCCTAATTGTAATGCATACAGGCTAGTTATGTTCAAATTTATTTTAGCTTAATTATTATGCCGTTATGTATTTTATTATTATTTAGTGTTTCTTTACCATACTTTTTGTGTTAATTTAATAAATACCTAATTATTTAGATGTAGGTATATTGTTGATATTTTAATTTGTATGTATTTTAATTTTTTTATTTGACAAAATATAATTTAATTTAATTGAAAAAACCTCGTTTTTTAATTGTTTAACCCACATTGGCCACATTGAACTTATATAAACTCTAAAATAATTTTGGCCATCTGAATCGATCAAATCTACGTCTGTGCAACGATACTCGAGTTATCATCAAACACACATACAAAGAAACATATATACATACATACATACAAACGACGGAGTATCCAAGTAGATTGAACTCCCTGGCTTCGCTCGTTCGTTCGATTAAAAACGAAAAGGATATCGTTTTATTAAAAAAATTTTAGAATGTGTCCGTAGTCTGGTGGAAAGAACCATACAAACCATAACGTGGATGGAGACTTGTGGGAGACTAAATCTTAAATTGAAAAATTACAAAAAGCTATGAGATTTATTTACAGGTCGGAAAGGTTGCTTTCCAGAAGACTTTGCGTTCTCACAATAAAGTCGCATTACAATAGAATCCGGTTATAACGACGTCGAAGGGACCGACGATATTACGTCGTACTAACCGGAAGTCGTACTAAACAAACTGTCAATTTTAAAGTTGTTTCACGATTTTAATAGTCACACACGCATTATAATTCATAATGGTTCAATGTAACTCACCGAATAATCGAAATTAAGAATATTTTGCTCTTCAGCGAAAGAAATTGTTGAACCATAGACCTATTTACTCGTACTTCCCGACTACGTTGCAACTCGAGCCATTGTAAATTGCGGAGTTTTTTTTTACACGAGATGATACCCTTACGCGCTTAAGTTTTAGAACGTTCGTTTCGAACAATGGTTTTATCTTGTATGTATTCTTTGGTTACAATGCACCGTCACCGTTGAAACCCAACATTTTCGTGTGAAATCCCGTCGTTAAAAGCGGTATGTCGATATAAGCAATCGTACTAAACGAATACATTTTCATAGTGGCTTGTATGAAAACCAACCATCTGTCTAACGTCTACGTCGCTAAAACCGGTTGGTCGTTTTATGCGGCGTCGTACTAATCGGATTCTACTGCATATTTATATAACGTTTAAATAGGTATGTACTTATTTTCAAAGAGGTCAATCATTACCAGAGACGCACATGCCCTTCCTGAAATGAGCGACTTCGCTTAATCTAGAACGAATCATTCTTACGCAACGGAGAACAAACAATCTTCAAAATCTTGTTACACTTTTTCTCTTTGAAGATAGAAGTAGATAGGCACCTATCTACTTCTATCTCAGTGCTTATTTTGAATTCCGAGTCGATTTGAACATGATTGAACAGTACCACTTATTAAGTCCAATTCCACCTGAGGCAGCCCCAACGCCTCCAACTCACCTTAAAAGGTTGAAGTTTGGTTTGGTTGTGATAACTTGCCAACAGGCCGCTAGTAAGTGTGTCTTGTTGCGCGAGCCCGTCGAGAGCGAACGCGAGGAGGTACAGTTAGATTCTGCCATGACTTTTACTTTTGTATTTCACTCTTCCGCTACTTCTCTTTAGCGTGGTCAGTTTTGTAAACTTCCATACACTGTTTAATGGCTAACTGGCATTATAATATTCTTAGAATTTGGATAGACAATAATGCGTACAGAAGCAGCATGAAAATAATACCACAGAACATACCACACACGACCACTCTTGTTCACAAGTGCGATAAGAAGTCGATCTTTTTGTTCACCATTTGTTAACGCAAGAGTCGCAAGACACGATTTTCAGGACAACCGCGTGAAATAGATATGTACCGTGAAACTCTCCAACTTTGTGCAGAGGAGGCCTGAAGGGTTAAGACGTCTCCACCCATTCAATATGTTACTATCAAGGACCAAATATAAGTAATTACCTAAGCAAATCGTTGATAAAGTGCATTAAAGCTACGAAATCAAGCTATAAGTATGGATGAATTAATTTTTAATCGCCATATTCTTCCTTTTTTGCTAAATTAGGAATACTTATTGTTACTGACTAACATACAGATGGGTCCGTGAATGTCCAAAGTATCTGTACATCATGTGGTTAATAATTATGCTGGACTAAACAAATTTGTCACATTTCTTTTGTCATTCACTATGTAAGTAATAGTTTTAATTCTATTCATTTGTAATAAGTTGGACATATTATAATTGTCGTACCTAATTAATAAATATGGCGTATTAATAACAAGATTCTATTAAACTGTTCGTGTTTGGGTTAAATCTTTTTAACTAAATTAGAACCTAACTACAAACCTGATGTTCGATAATGCTTATATTTGGTATATTTCGGGAAGAATGGTGTCAATGACAACGCAATTTCTAAGATGACAATCTCCTAGATTTGATGAAAGGAAGTGCAAGTGACCAAAGCAGCTATATAGTTAAAAATCATTCAGTTTGAGTTCATTAGACTCGTCTTGATAAACCGTAATTGACATAAAAGTCCGTATCGAAACTAATTTTATAAAAAATAATTTTTACACCACCACGTTTTGGAAAGTTTTGGCATCTTTATACAATACCTACAATAGCTATCAGGTATATATTTTATTGTATAATTATTATTCGATATATTGGCATGAAGAAACGTTTATAACGCATAGGGCAAAACGTATGAGAAGGAGCAATCTAATTCCCAAGCTGTCAAGACCATGTTTACGGATGTGGTACTCACGGCTAGCGTCGGAACTCAAACTGTGTCACTAGCACACTTTCCAGTAGTGCTATCCCGCTCACTCTCGCGCTGCCACCGCCGCCGGCGCAGCTTCCCCGTGCAAACGGAAGTGCCATTTAAGGCCGGTTATGGTCAAGGTTATGGGTTAGCGTTTACGTCTTTCACGTCATTTTTGTTGCATATTTTTGCTGAAAAGATCAACTGAAATTAAACTTCGAGAGGAAATATGCACAAAAAGACACAAATGTTTCAGTCGTTTACGTCTACGTGTACAGTCAGCAGCAAGAGTAGCTATGCGGGCAAGATGTTCAAAATTGTCTTGGCACAACCTTATTTACTCGTTGTGACAGCAAGATGTGTCAATATCGTTATGAACACCCCACTCGCACAGATAAGTCTGCTACTGCTGAATGTACCTACTTACTTAATTTGTATTTACTTATGATTTAAATAAAAACTCCCTTTTAAAAATT
Organism: Lathronympha strigana; assembly: GCA_949128165.1. NCBI lineage: Eukaryota > Metazoa > Arthropoda > Insecta > Lepidoptera > Tortricidae > Lathronympha > Lathronympha strigana. The sequence continues at coordinate 26,426,387 of OX421901.1, read as the reverse complement.
TCATTGAATTTATGTGAACATAAATTCAATTTTTTTTTACACAGCATTCTAAATAGGTATTAGGCATTTATGAAACTCGTAGCTTTATAGAATTAAAACAATCTGCACACTTTGTACTATTGAAAGACGTCTGGTATTGTAATTACTAATTAGTAATATAATTAATAGTGGCCTAAAATCACATTCTATATCTTAAAGGTTACGGCTCTCCGTCTAAGTTTCTCTAGCGGCAGCGGTCGCCAAATGACGGGTCTTATCTATCTTATTATGCTTCTCTTGTCTTATCTTATTATGCTGGTGTAAGCATGTTTTAGAATACACATACCTACACTTTTTTTTTAATGTAATTTTTTGAGATGTTGCGTTTGCGTACAGTCATCCAATTGGAACCCTAGGCCACTGTAGGACTATGTCATAGTGACGCTATAAATCAGATTGTAAGTAACCTCTTACTGCTTGTCATTTGGACGTGGTTCTAGAGTGGCCTAGGGTTCCAATTGGTTGACTGTACCTATATCGTGAAATACATATTATCATCCAAACTGTTGGATAATTCCATCACCAATTTTTTTTTTCACATTAAATAATTAACACTAATAAATAAATATTTAGAGTTATACTAACATTATTCATTCTTGCCTAATTATTTCGATTGATAAATTAAAATATTCAATATATGAGTATTTAATATTTCTCCAAATATTACCCTACGCATAGGACAAACTTACTCCTACTGGTTACTTGTGGTGCCACGCGCGCCGTCGCCTGTGCCTCGCGCTCCGACAGGTCACCGCGCAAGTTCAAGTATGAAGGGCAAGGCGCGGCACTCGCTTATTATCGGCGGTCGGCAGGCATTTCACCTGATCACCGCGCATGTTCTAAAGGTTACGCTGACCTTTCCTTTACTTATTTGGGAGTACATCTTCTGCTTTTATTTATTCTCATTCTCACACGTTAACTCACCTGAGTAAATATAATAAATAAATAAAAGAGTTTCTGTTAGAGTTATTTGTAAAGCTCTGAACAATATTAGATACATTATTTCAGCCATTTTCGGTAGTCATTTATTGATATTTAATTAGTCACCGACAAAAATTACCGTTTTGCTGGATAACTCAATCACGCTATTTTAATTTTCTATACCAGTATCTATACCAGTTTGTGTTATTTTTGTTGTTTTGAGGTGCAATAAAGAGTTATTGTATTGTATTGTATTGTATTGTAAATATACTTGTACATACACTGCACACTGTTGTGTAGTGCATGATGAGAGTAGAGAAAACAAGCAAGACTACCTAATAGGACATTACCATTTCATGTAGGATATTTTGGTTCTGTAAATCGTTGTCCATTTATGAGATATTTCACACTGATAAGGTTATTGGTGCCTCACGTATCACTTAATATTTTGAAACTACGAGTAGTACGAGTACTACTTACGCTGGAATACGTAGAAAATTAAGATTGAAATCGTGAATTTTAGATTAGTTAATATATAATTTAACACGTTCACTGCGGCTTGAGGCAATTCCGCCCCAAGCTCGACTATACGCTGGTGCGGCGCTAAAAGTTCGTGTTATCTTACAAGGCGTACGATAAAGACAAATATACATTTCTTTATGTTATTCAAACCCGGACTCGTTGGTACAAAAGAAATGTTTGAGGTCGAAAGAAGCCTCGAACGCACTGGGTAGATATTTTATCCACACAGTGCGGGTTGAGATTTATTTAAGCCTCAAGAAAGTGACCTCAAAGCCGCACTGAGCGGGACGCGGGCGGCGCGGGAGTCGACCGCTTAACGTTAGTGCGGCCATAGTTGTCGATACAGAAAAAGCGTGTTTTACGTGAATAATAGGTACTTATAACGTGACCGATCGATAGTGTTTCAGTTAGTCTTTGCAAGTGTGAAATAAATTGTGTTTTAATAAATTTTTATAGTATCCTCCTCCTTGCATCGTTTGTCCTCAATGCTGAGGGTCGTGGCCTCTTCGTCAGATTTTGTCGCGGACTATATTACGCCACGTCGATCTATCTTCGGCGGCGTGGATGGCATCGCAGACGGAGCTATTTAAGGCAGCGCGTATCTGATCTGACCAGCGAGTCGGGCTCCTGCCTCTAGGCGTCCTCCCGTCCACCTTTCCCGTTAAGAGGAGCTTCTCTTAGTTGTCACCTCTCCTTCTTGCGATGTGGCCAAAGAACTCGAAACTTTTATAGTATAAGCCATAGATTTTACAATTCACGATGAATAACCTAGCAAAAAAAACTGTAAGAAAATCATGCATTAGATTAACTTAATCTTTAATACAAAAAACCGACTTCTCAACCGAACCGGAACAAGGGCCGAGTCCGAGTCCGTGTCCTGGTCAAAGTCCAGGTCCGGGCTCAGGTCCAGATAACAGCCCGGATCCAGGTCCAGGTCCGATTCCGGGTTTGAATCTAGGTCCGGGTTCGGGTCTCAGTCCCATTCCCAGTCCAAGTCGAAATCGCCAAACGTGTATAGTCAACAACACACCTGTGTATACAGCCAAAGTGCCAAAAATATGTATACACGACCTTAATTCTCTGGCAATAAAGTTCTGTATACATAATTTTGACACTTTGACTGTATACACAGGTGTGTTGTTGACTGTACTATGCGTCGTTGAAGAGTTCTTTTCTAATCATCATCAGCACTTACAGTTCATCAAATGCGACAGTTTTTATTAAAACGCATAATACGTATGCCTTTAAGATTTGAGGAGTTCCCTCAATTCCTCGTGGATCCCAACATCAGAACTGGGTTTTTACAAAAAAAGAACTAATCTGTCCGCATATAGATACAATCAAAAAAACATTTATAAAATCGGTCCAGTAATAACGGAGATATGGAGTAACAAACATAAAAAAAACATACAACCGAATTGATAACCTACCTTTTAGATTTGGACGTCGGTTAAAAATGGCGTCTGAGATATTGTATCGAAGATGGTCGACGAGATGATGATTTTTCATCGATAATTTAGCGATAACTGCAATTTAGATAAAATTTAGTGCGTTTTGAGACCTAAAAGACCTCAAAAATTATTTAGGTATTTTTTCTCCGGTCAGAACCAAGGGCGAAGCTAAGTGTATTTTAAACATTTACTGACACAACAATCTGAATAACAATCGCGGTAACAGAAGACAATATTATTTACTGACAAATGAAGACCACATAAAAGAAAACACCTAATCCTTGTTTAGGCAAAATTATGAAGGATGTAAGTAACTACAGAAATTTGAGGTCCATAAGGCCTCACCCGCACTGTAAATGAGCTTAGTTTTGGGCTGATTCGATCTCAACCGCACCAGATTTAAGTTCACCAAGATTTGTCCCGCAGTGAACGTGTTAATCACATTATGGTAAGTACAATAGGGATGATGACTAGGTTGAAAAACTATTATTCTAATTAGTCCGTCAGAAAGATTATCCAAAATTATTAGACACGTATTTTTTCCTTTTTCAAGATATCTAAAATTGACGAATATGAAGAGCGTCAAAGTTCCGTGGTGGGGGCTGGTGACGTCACTTGTGAGTAAGAATCGTACCCAATTGTGACGTCACGCGAAACTTTAAAGCGCTGTATTTCCGTCATTTTTCATTTGACAAACAAAAGAAAAAATACGTGTCGAATATTTTTTAATAATCTAACAGACGGACTATTTTTTTTGTCATCTAGCCTATTAGGATCTGATCCCAACAGACTTCGGGCTTCGGGCTCAGCTCACGAATGCTCATGCCATAGTATAACGTATTAGTGGACTTACATCATATGTGACATATTCAAGACAAATATTAGGCATTTATAAAACTAGTAGCTACTTTGACCAAAACCATTTTGCACACTTTGTAGTGTACAAAATGTGCAGATTCGTTTTAGTCAATTGTCTTTGTACAAAGTTTGTACACTTTGTACTACGAGCATTCAAAGACGTTCTCCTGTTGTATAAATAATAAATAAATATAAATAAATAAATATTATAGGACATTCTTACACAAATTGACTAAGTCCCGCAGTAAGCTCAAGAAGGCTTGTGTTACGTGTACTTAGACAACGAATTAATTATTTACTATTATATTTAGACTGTGTTCATCACACAAATAAATGCCCTTACCGGGATTCGAACCCAGAACCATCGGCTTAGCAGGCAGGGTCACTACCAACTACGCCAACCGGTCGTCGTTTTTATTTAATAAATTAGGTATTTATTAATATAATCGATTAATCGCATGCAGTGTCTCAAGTGAATTGACAGTTTTATAAAGCATGACCTTCTAACGGTTTGACAACAACACATGGCGTGTGCGGCATGTGGTCTGACATTAAAGACACTATTTTAACCATCTAAAAGATTTTTAGACCATTAATAGCAACTTCATTTTAATAGTGGGATAAATACGTATTGGCTTACGTATATTTCTAAGGAGGGGGTTAATTGTCAATTAATTGATTAAAATATCAAAATAATATTCAGCAAAGGAATTATTTAAATTGATCTTGAAAAAAATATTTCTTACATAGGAACCGAATTATAAAAAATCTTATTCGGTTTAAAACTATAACAAATTTAATAAAATAGTTTTCAGCAATGGGCGCTATTAACACCTATGTGACCTATGGTACCAAATCTCGGCAATCTCATTAAGTAAAACAACACGCGAAACGGAAAACAAACAAAAGGGATATATTACGAGGGGTGATCCAAAAGTACCTAATGATAATCAGAATGAAAGACACATAAAATGTAAAAGAATATAATTTATTTTTCAACATAGTCTCCGTGCAAGTCTACACACTTAGACCATCGTTTCTCTAGACCATGAATTCCTTTAAAAAAAAATCTTTTTCTTGACTTGTCAAAAATGCCTCCACAGCGGCCATCACTTCACTGTCATCCGAAAATTTGTTGCCTCTAAGATCTTCCTTCAGGCGTGGAAAGAGATGGAAGTCGCTGGGGGCTAGATCTGGCGAATATGGGGGGTGTTCAAGCACTTCGAAGCCTGCATCATGAATAGTAGCCATCGCAACACCGGCCTTGTGGGGGGGTGCATTGTCCTGGTGAAACAGGACACCGGCACGAAGTTTGCCCCACCGCTTTTCTTTGATTGCTTTTCTCAATCTTCGTATCTGGTCAGCGTAGTAAGAGCCCGTAATAGTGGTTCCTTTTTCGAGGTATTCTATCATTATAATTCCTTCGGCATCCCAGAACACGGAAGCCATGACCTTCCCAGCTGAGCTTGCAACCTTGAATATCTTCAGTGTAGGGGAACTTGGTCGCTTCCACGTCATTGATTGTTGTTTTGTCGCAGGATCAAAATGATGGATCCAAGACTCATCCATGGTAACAAATCGACGCAAAAATGTTTCGGGATCAGCTCGAAATTTTTCAATATTACACTTTGAAATCTTATATCGTATTTCCTTTTGTTCGGGCGTTAACATTCTAGGTACCCAACGGGCGGAGACTTTTTTCATGTGTAGTTCATCAGTTAATATTCTTTGAACACTGCCATACGAGATCCCCGTGAGCTCAACTAGATGCCTGATAGTCATTCTTCTAACTGTTAACACGAGTTTATTGATATTTTTTACATTATCTTCCGTAAGGGCCGTAGAAGGGCGGCCTTCGCGATGTTCGTCTTGAGTGGATGTTCTTCCTAAGTTAAACTCCTTCGACCAGCGTGCCACTGTGGAATACGGCGGAGCAGAGTTCGCTAGTGTCCCCACTAATTCAGCGTATATGTCTTTAGTACACTTTTTTTTTTAAACAGAAGTATTTAATAACCGCTCTCAACTCAATTTTCTCCATTTTTGCGGTATTGTTCCGACCGCTCGTGAAAAAACAGTTGCAACTCAATGACAAATACATTTTTTTAATTTTTTTTTTCTTCTTTTTACTGAGGAGTCTCTCCTGCCAATAACGCTATATGCAATTATTGTAAACCGAGACAAAAAGTATTTAGTTATCATTACTTTTGGATCACCCCTAGTATGTAATTTACATGAACATGTTTGATGTTTTTGATGGGATCTCATATCTTTTTGGAGGCATTCCTTATTTTTAATAGACTTCGAGCAATCGCGAACCCTTATAGTTTCGCCATGTCTGTCTGTCCGTCCGTCTGCGGCTTAGCTCAGTGAACGTTAGTACTAAAAGCTGTAATTTGGTATGAATAAATACGTTTAAATCAATCATGCTAACAAAGTAGTAAAATAAAAAGTCGAAAATCTTTTATTTTTAGGGTACTTCCGATACACATAAAGTGGAGGTTGTTTTTTTTTTCGTTTTATCCCTAAAGTGTGAGGTTTTGATAAAGGGAACACTTTCGGAAGTATTCGCTCCGGAAATGAAAAAAAGTCCTCTTACTTTTGAACCGCAAGTCCATAAATATGAAAAAGATCACTAGAATAGAACTTTATGAAGACTTAAGAAGAAGATTATTTTAAACGTCAGGTTAAGAAATTTTAATTTTTTTTGCGAAAAACTTATCTAATCGGTTTAAACGGCATATAAGTCGTAAGAGCTAAGAAGATACTACTTTTTTATTGTTATGAGCTATTAAAACCCTTTTATGGTGGACGGGAAACTAAGGAACCCTACACTGAGCCCGACATGTTCTTAGCCGGTTTTTTAATGTATGTTCACCGATTACTCCGGGCTCCATCGTCCGATATAGGCTGATTTTTTTTTGTTCAAAAAGAGTTATCTCCAATTTGGTCCCATAGAAATGTAGTGCTGATCTGATGATGGGATCCATGAGGAATTAAGGGAACTCCTCAATTTTCAAGGGCACTTATATGGTGATCCTGGTGTTTACTAAAGCAAATTATGGAATTTCTAGCGAAAACCATAAGTTTGGTCTGGTAGACCTGATGATCGAAACCAGGGATGGCATGTCGAACTTCAGATACATAAGCCTATTATTCCGAGCCCCGTTGTACAATTGGAGCATTTTTTTGTTAGAAAGTAGTTCCATAAGAATTTGGTTCTGATCTGATCATGGGATCAATTATCAAAGACATTATGGCGATTATCCGCCGTTTGATTTAACTAATTTTATTTTGTTAATTAGTAGTACTGCGTTACTCACTAACCAACTAAAAATAGAAAAATATAAACTTTTTATTAAAACATAAAACCGACTTCAAAAAGTTAAAAATAAAATGTATAGGTACTTATAATTTTTTATTTGCTGTAAGGTTGGGAAAGGATGAGTACCTAATCAAACAAATGGCGATACGTTTGAAATCAGTACCAAGCCAAAACGCTAGTCAATGCTGAATAGGTAAGAATGCATTTCATCCCAATTTTTTTAATTTTCTACAATATGTGTCATAAATAGGCATACAGTTTTAATTATGATTGTACCCATTTTAATCACTTCTTTATTGATAGATTAGATAGATAATTTAGATTGCTCAAAAGTATAGTAGTTTATGCAACAGTGATATAATAAGGGTTCTTAGAATTTCAGGGTCACCTTGACAAAACGAGAAGAAGTCGAGCTATGTAATAATAGACCCGAGAGTTTTAAGAACCAATTATGAACTGTTGCATACGCTAGTTTTTCAACGGCAGCTAAAATAGCCAAAAAATCAAAATCTCGAAAGGTGGCAGAATGTGGAAGATAGGTATCATATGACCACCAAAGAAATTAAAAAAAAACCAACTGTGCTCATATATTGTTTGAAAGTCCATAGGAGCATCGTTTAGAAGTGTTCTTATATAATACCATAGATAACGTTATAATGTAATTTTTTATATAATCGCTGTTAGTCATCTAATTGACAGATATAAGTATTGTCTTAGTATGAACGATTAGCAAAGCACATGTTAATCTATCTTTACCCAGGACATCTAAGGACTGAAATGTCGCACAACATACCTACCTATGGAACGAATAATTAAGATAAGGTCAAAAATGTGACTTGACATACGTTATGTAAGGAATCCCTTTCGCTGCTGCATCACAGTGTGTGAAATGGCCTTAATTACGGACATCACTAATTATTTATTTTCTGTTATTGTAATAAAACCTGGTAAAAAACACCCGTTGCAATATTTGACTTAATTTCGTTACAATTTTTTTTTCTGAGAGGTCACTAACCTTCATTAAAAATGATTCGATCGAAATCTCCTAAAATATAAAAAACTACCACGTTAAATCAAATTGATAATGATTATCAGCTTACAATAGATTAGTTTTGAAAGTTTCAGCACTCTGACGGCACAAATAAAGGAAAAAGAAAAAAAAAACAAGAAACTATGAATAAATAATTAACTACTTGTACCAAAGGGTCGCATTTTCTTTTACTCGTAAAATAAACTAGATATATGTAATGTACCTTACAACTGTGAAAATTCTATTAATTTATTTCTATGTTTTTTTCTGATTTCTATGGAAATAGGGTTGTCACAAAAAATTTAGTAAACTTGAGTCTATTATTTGTTCTACGAGTTGTTTGGCCTACGAATCAAATTGGTTGACTGTACCTATTGAGAAAATTGTATCCATTCTTCATTGGAATCTGTTATAAGTTCGTCTTTTCTTGCTAAATAAATATCATCGGTACCAGTGTTCACTGCATTGTAGTGAACATTATCTGACGTTACTTTCAGGAGGCGAAGTACTTTGTTAGGTGTAGGCAAGGGTTTCTGTTATTTATTGTTTCGTGAACTGGTAGAAGACAGGTAAGGGTCGGATGATTCTAAGGCTCTGTGGAACAAGTCTAAAATAGTTATTTTACGATTCAATTTTCTGGTATGGTGCCCCCGATCATAACGCCAGTATTTATTCCTTAAATCGCCGGCTTGCTCAGACAGCATACTTATCGGCAGCGTACTGATTTCTATAATGCTTCGAACATGAATCAATATCTTATTCAAGGAAACTGACATGTAGAACCACTCATATGTCTTTACATACTTGCCTGCAACGGATTTACAAAATTCGCCGAATTGTTCAACATCAATATGTAACCCACTTGATAGAGCTTAAAGCTTCAGGTTTTATGTTCTTATTACGAATAATATCAAGCTTATTAAACTCTTTCGCTGTAGCATCGCAACAAGCGCAGCGTAGTTGTGAAGAGGTTTCAGTTATTATGATAAACACTTTACCATCAATGAGTTACAGCATAAAGCGGAGTTAAAGTTTTAATTTCATCTTCTACGCGTATTTTCTCGCTCACATAACCAGTTCTTTTGTCTCTTTCCTATATTGTATTGTTAAAGGGCGGCAAAAACGAAAGGATTGTGGACCGGGGTTAGTCCACAGGACAAAACCGTTTAGTGTTTTTAGTTGCAATGGTATGTATGTAGTTGCAAATAAGAAGTTTTCATTGTCACCATCTTCGGAATCTATGAACTTTTGTTTATAAAAAGTCTGCCCAGTACTTCCATCAATTCCCCAGGAACCCTCTAGTGCACAGTAGTAATAATTAGATATTACATTATCAATATTCATTGAATCTTTCGGAAGTGACAACCCTGACCTACAAAAAAAAAACTTCCAATTCCTGCGTTGGTTGCGTTTGATTTTTTTTTGTGGCAATACTTACGAGTATAATCGTGCTTAACATTTGTGCAGTGGAAAAAAATGCGACCGTGAAAGGAATAGCCGAAAAAATAATAATTACCATATCATATAAATTAATTATTTGACGACTACCCGAGAGTATATCTTTATATTTATATACATAAATTGGTTCTAATAAATCATGTCTAGCATACCAGAGAACATTAATTGATGAATCTGCTTCGACGAAGTATTAAAAGCGTTTCTATGGTTTCACAGGATTTTTCTCGATTTTTTTAATATCTCAAAAACTATGGTATTTAAAGCCACGAGAGTTTTAATACAAGCTTTTCTTGGATATTGTGCATCCAAAAACCGCAAAGAAAAAGGCATGCCCGCAACTAAGGCAATTTCACACACTGTGCTGCAGTTTGTGTTACCATACATGCATGAGGTCTTTTCGGCTTCATGGGAAAGGGTTAAAATGTTTTGACACAAAGAGGTTTTTCTAAAATGGTCAAGTTCCTAAGAAATATATTTAGATATTTTAGTACCAAACCCTCTATAGGTACGTAGGTTTCCATTTGTTTGATATGAGTAACTACTTGATACGCGCCAATGAGTGACGTAAATGCAATCGTCAGCAGTCAAGGTCATTGAGTAAGTAATAATCCCTAATTTGAACGGCTGCTTTCTAAGTAGAAGCTTGCCTGAGAATTTTCTCATTAAGGTTTCCAGAAATGTATTGCTAGTATCGAATAGTAGGTACCTACCTACTTGACTGTGGGCTCAGATAACTACGGTCATATTGAATATGCACTGATATTGACTCGAAGTACTTATTACTTACGGGATACATTACCGAATGGTGTGTAAGGTGCGCGGTGTAATGAGCCCCGTCGCAGCGCCGCCGCCAATGGTTTCCTCCGTGCGTACGTACGAGTATGTATGTAAGAGCTGAGGTCCACGGAACCAGGAGCAGCAAACACGTGAAGATTCCACACGGAAAACGCAGAGCTTATTTTCCCGTAATTTATTTTGACGGCCTTTCTTTGAAACCTTTTTTCTTTCTTAGTATTAAGAAAACCTGATTTTTAAACTTAGGAATGGTTCATGTACAGTCAAGTAGTGTTTATTAATGATGAATCACACTAGAATTAGACGAGACCGGGCGGGACGGGACAATCTGTCAGTTTCTATAGAAAACGTCACGTGATAGCCCGAAGCTCTCGGATGTCACGTGACGTTTTCTATAAAATTGACAGATCGTCCTGTCCCGCCCGTCCCAACTTAGTGTGAGTCAACCTTTATGTGACAGTTATATCTGCATACAACCTATTTTTTTCCAAAAATAATCTTTGCCATTTTAGTTCTTGGCCGTACCCAATTAGTATGGCGATAGCGCTCTGAATAGTCTGAATGCCAAACTTTACTCTAACTCTTAGTAATACTGTCATAGATGGACTGTCATTAATTATCTCTGCTCTTGATTATTTGGGTTAATTTACTATTTCTTGTCACTAGTTCCGATGGTTACAGTCTCCTGGGTCACTTTTAAAATCAAGGTTTTTATGACATTCAAATTCACAAAACATGAAGATTTTTGGTAATTATATTCCCTTTCCATGATTGTCCAATCATGGAAAATATACCGAGCATGTCAGTAGAGCATACTATATGTACCTACAACGTTTCCTCTAACAAACTGTGCTGCATTTATCCCCTGGCGGATGGCAAAGAAGAACAACAAGAAACAGTTGATTCATCCATTCGACTATTCACTTGCCATTGAAACCTGTTCGGAATTTATCCTAAATTGTGTGGAATATATTCAGTAAACAACAACACAACACATTTCTGGCCCCTATTTCATCACCGTGACAAGTTTGACAATTGTTAACATCATTATTACAGGTACTACAGGCGTCTATGGGCTAGAGGCACCGCTTACTATTGCGTGGGTTGTATGCTTGTTTGCCACCAACATGTCATTAATAAAAACATATCTATACATCATATTTTACCACTAAACTCAAACTAATTACCTTTGTGAAGAGCTCTTAATAAATTGTCTCAAGAAATACGACATAATGTCACGAAATTCAGACGCATGAAGAGTTTCATGTCATATTTTTTAGCATAACATAATAGAGCAAATAACCTGTATCTACTCTTAAGATTTGTATCACTTAGATCCGGGCTTGTACATTTTGTTCTGTAGTGTTTCTTTTTCAAGTAAATAGGTAACTATTTTTCTGTAAGTAATTATAAAATAAAGAATAAATAACTTTTTACCAGGGCTTTTAATTTAGGGTTAGGATAGGGATATATATATAGGGATATTATTGTTTATTTATTCATACTACACTGTTATAATATAAATAGGTACTTATTTATTGGAATGAGCAAAATGTCTTAATTATACGTTGCAACTTTTCAGTTTAGTGAGAGACTCTTTAATATCTCATATACCTACGCTATCGATCTATATACTTACTAAGGGCAGATTTATTATAATTGATCAGCATCTTTTCTGGTGGTATGTACGTCATCGGTTTTTATAAGCAACCGAACGAGCGGTCGCGTAGAGGTGGCGGGCTGCCGGCGTCGGTGAAATCAAACCTCTCTATGTAAGTGGGTTGGTGAAAGAATTTCTCCGGCGCGCTGCGCAGCGCGGCTGCCGCTCGTACCGTCAGCACAGCAGCGCTAACACAGTTACTCACTACATTTTAACTTCTTGTGGGACTTTAAACATCAGATGTTGTAACTAAGATGTATGTCTTCCTAATGAACTACTTTCATATCAATTACCTATATATAATAAGAATTCGTAGGTGCTAAACTGATCCAATACTATTGAAACCCGTAACCGCATATTAAATTTTACCTTGCACTTTTTTAGGTGTTATTATTAATAACTACTGAACGAATCAATTAATTTATTGCCGGAATCGGCTGCAATCAGTATTCAGTGGCTGTGTAATTGCAATCGGTTAAGAACTAATTGCGAATAATTTGCTAGCGGTACGCGCGCTAGTGTGCGGGCGCCGCTGGGGCCCCGCCGCCGCCGCCGTCGCTGCCACCGCCACCGCCGCCGCCGCCGCCACCGCCACCGCTACCGCCATCGCCGCCGCTTTCTCTCGTGTGCCCTGTACTTGCGCGGCGATCGCAAAAAACCAATTGCTCGACAGTATGTGCATTATGACAATTTTCACATCCGACTTTCTTCCGAGTCACGGGAACATTACGTGTGTTGTGTGAACTTTTAGTGGAATCTTTCACTTTGTCTGTTTCACACCTTTGTTTGCGACATTGACGTCTCGCGTGACCTACTTATGTTAGGAGTGAGCATAGATGGAAAAGTTTCGTAGTAGGAATGCGTTTTAGTCTGTTTAGTTCAAACGACAGAGGATTTGCGATGGGAGAAAAACATAAGTTTAGTTAACGAAAAATCTTCTTTCATTTTACATTAATTTACAATTTACTTAAGTATAACTGGAAAACCTCTCGAAAAATATAACAGTTTTTCTTACAAAAATACATTATATATCTACAAAGAAAGCATCGGTGATGTATTACCGTATTGGAAAAGATAAATTTACAATACAAAAATAATGACATAACTAAAGTTACCAATAAATACTTAAAAGCTATTCATCACTTAGCTACTAAATAAAAGGTACTTGATAAACATTATGACTCTATTATAAGCTGGGGAGAGACACAGTGATCAAAAAGGTCATTGAATAATTGGCTTTGGTAATATTAATATCTGAAATGAGAATGGTGAAGAAATTTCGGTAAACCAGGTACACAATGTATAACTGAAATGTTTTACGTTCCACTTTCATTACGGACCAGACACTGTTAGCAAGGGTGACAATGACACTAATAATATTGTCATTCCTTCACTTGGTTTCCTCAAATTTTCATATTATTTCATTTCATTCAGTCAATAAATACTAAGGCCACTATTACCGATAGTCTGTCTTACAGTCTCGATTGGCATTTGACTTGAGACGTCTGATTTCGATTTAAGATTATCAGTCATAACTTCACCAAACAACATTAAAAATATATTCATTTGAAATAAATAACTGTAGTTTTTGCAGACTCTATGGTCGGTTGCCCGCGAACTAGCGGCAGCAGCGCACCTGAATGCTGTACTATTTAATTCCAAATTAGTCAAAAATAACTATCGACTATAATAAAGAAAGTAAAACAAAACAGATCACGATACAGCATAAAATATTTGGTAGAACGAGTTGTCACTAAAGTTAATAAAGTCAATAAAAATGATTCTCTTGATATGAAAGAAGGAATTCAATAAATTAACTATGCATGAAGAAAATATTGAATAATATTGGTTGAGTTACACAAAAAAGTAGTTTAAATCATTTCCTCTTATAGAAAGTGCTAACTTGGGCTTAGAAATTAATAATCTTGCGCAAATATTAAAGTAACTTTCTTATATTTAAAACAAAAAGGTACTAGGGAAATGAAAGATGAGGCAAATGCTTAGTTTTATCCTTTACCTCGCTCGACTCGAGCAGATCGGGTAGAAGACACCGTCTCGCAGCAGTAAATAAATGTAGCAAATTATTAGATTGAGCATGAGTCGAATACACTATTGCGCAACATCGTTATTGGAACAATTTTTTTAAATATTTTTTTCCATCCGCTTCCCGGACGCGGCCAGTTCCGGAGCTCGCGTGCGCGCGCTATATGAAGGAATCGCTCACCTCACGGCGCCGCCGCACACTCAGCGTTTACACACTTTACATACACCTATTGGCTTTATTTTGATTTTATTCGCTATTTGAAAAGAACAACAGCTTGAACATCTAATGGGTTAATGGTATTTTTTCTACATGCTCCAAGTTTTTCTTCAGCTTATGCTTATGCCTCCCTTGGTAATTAATAATGACATATGGTATCATATATTCCCGACACTTAGTCACATTATTTGTTTTAGTTTTTTTTTAGAGAAAGAGAGTACAAAGTTAAGGCTAGTTGAAGTAAGCAAGTAGTTTTTTTTCATATAGTTACAGTACCTACCTACGCGCTAGCCTCATGAGATTTGTCTAATTTTGTTTACATAAAAGATTCATGCACCTAATTTTATACAATTTTACTAATTAATGTATTCGTTAGAATTGACTATAAATAGGTAATCGGAGTAATCATTCACATTTTAGGCATTAAAATTATTTCAATTATATTTTGAAGTCGACTTATTAGCATACGTACAATATTATTAGTACAAAAAGAGAACATCGAAATAATCGTTACTTAGCCAACTTTGAAATAAGTTCTAACTAATGAAATGAGATGAAATTTATAGTAATAAGTAATAAATGAATAAGTACAAAAAAACTATGAATGAAAATGTACATTCAATTTTCATTAAAATTAACATAAATAATAGTATCTACACCAAAGTAATTCTGGAGAAATCTTAAAACTAGTTAACATTGCACTTGTCCTTAGGAGGAGTGTAACCTATAAGGGTTAATATAAAATAATACAAGACTATCGCTCATAACTAAGTTAGAAGACAAAGACATAAACATCATACATCCAATGTTGAAGTACTCATGAACAATAGCCTAAAAAGTGAGATTCCGCTCAAATTGAGGTACTAGCAGCACACAATAATACGTCCGTCCACATGCAACAACCACTCACACACTTCTACGATCTAGAAAATGCTTCATTTTGAGCTTGCGGCGACAGGGCCCCGTCAGTGTTTGCTCCACGGTCAGTCTCTCCCGATCCGTTTGTGTATTTGCTGGTGCTTGATGAGGTGCGCCTTCTGACGAAACGCCTTGGCGCACACGTCGCACCTGAACGGCTTCTCGCCCGTGTGGGTCCGGAGGTGCACCTTTATATTAGATTTGTTCAGGAAGCCTCTATTACATATACCGCAACGATGAACTGGCTTTTCTTTCCCGAGAAGACCGCTCAATTCTGCCGCGGTCGCTGTAGGGAAGGCCAAAGAACTACCGTGAATATTTCCTCCATTACTGGATTGTTTCGCCTTTGCTCGACTTCTTTTACTTTTGCTGGAAGGAGTAACGGTTGTTGTGTGGGCGTGAGGATAGCCCAATAGCCGATCTGGACTACACAGTCCATCGGGTTTCAAGCTGAGCGCATAATGAGGAGGGTATCGACCATTTAATAGGCCACCTACGCCATCTGTGGTCGAAACAGCGTTTCCTGGAGGAGAAGAAGTCGATATTACATCCATACCAAAACTAGTAGAACTGGGTGCTTCTTGTTTTACCGGTGGCCCATTTTGTAATCTATTTTGAAGCAGGGGCATGTAACCATGTGAGAGAAGAGTCTGCAGAGTGGAACCAGCTTGTCCATGCGATGAAATTTTGTGCAGAAATTCTTGACTTTTTGAAAATTCCTGGCCTGGTTTACATGGAAAATCTAACCCAGGATGGTGAGAATTTTGAAGTGACGGAGGTGGAGAGCTTGGTAGAAACTCTGCCAAGTCTTGTGGTACTATTTTATCACTGTGTTGACTGCAGGCTCCTGCTATCCACGCGTCGATGTCCATCCAACTGTCTCTTGAATCATTTCTTTCGGGGTCTTCTGGTTGTGAGGGTACTGTCGTGTCAGCTATTGCCGAACCAATTATGGCCGCTATATCCTCAATCGAGCTAATATCGTACATGTCTTGCTTGTGACCTTCGTCAAACATTTTTGCCGGTGGCGAGCACGATGTGGCGCAAGAATCAGGTGCACCGGGAGCAGAATTCTCAGCTGAGAATGGTTTTGTATCAGCATCTAAAGGGAAAGGCTTAACATCTTCGAGATCAGGAGGTTCAGTCTCAGCGGCGCAAGTTGATGATGAGACAACATCATGATCAGCACCATAACCACTTTGTGTTGGATAATTATTGTTTTCTTCTGGAAGACGTTGGGCGATGGCATGGTAATGGTGACCAGAGATGCCATTAATCGAAAGATGACCAGTATAACCAGTAAAGGGAGGCAAAGGTTTAAGTTCTGCCAGTGGAGGTGGAGCTAGTAGAGAATCTAATAGTTCATGGCAGGTGGGAGGGGGCGAAGCTGCGTCCAGCTTGGGGTCGAGCCAGCACGCGCCGAGAAGGAGCTCGTCGCCGCCCCCGCTGCCAGCGACCCCTGCGCACTTCATGCCGCGTCTCACCGCGACCCCAGAACCCAGCGAGATCCCGCCACTGCCATACTTAGACGCCGCCACCCTGCCGTGTTATCTGCAACAATTATTCAAACCATAAAGCAAATACGTTAAGCAAAGAATAAGTATTATTCAAATTGTTTTAGTAGTAGAAGTTTTACGATATGTACCTATGTAAAATAAACTAATTGAAATAAAATTCAATACCAGTTGCGAAACTTAGTTTATATTTAACGTAAACGTAACGTTAACGTAATTCAAAAATTATTATTTGATCGGGCTTGTAAATATATGTACATAGGTTCTCGGCGCGTACGCAATCAAGATGTAGGCGCGAAATAATCGCTTCTATTTAGCCGCTTCGCTTCAGTAGCTATCGGTGTTGTTGCCGAGGCTGAGGATAGCAATAGCAACACTACTTTATGCAAATACTGGAGCCCTATTCGAACGTACTTATCTGTCATTTGGATGTGAACTTACGTGGATATGATCAATATCACTTCGAATGATGGCATAAAAAGTTATTTTTAAAATAGATAAATTGTGCATTTTTAATGAGTGTGGAACCTAATGCCGACCACACATGCCGGATCCCCGATTCGGGGTACGATAATCATAAACGTATGTATGCGGTGTACCGATTTTTGAATGGCTGTCGAAAATTTCAAGATATCAGCGATAGTCATAGAGAAACAAACACTCTAGGGAGATAACGGGGAGATGATACGTATCATCTCACTGGAGCATCTTGTTTATGGAAATCATCGAAGAAGTCAACTACACAAGGGGAATGTGCCCGTGGTGGATTATAGAAATTGTCATCGAATTGTTGCAAATCATCAGGCACGCGAAGAGTTTACAGTTTAAACACGTAACTTGCTCGAGTCCATGTAACCATTTTTATACATTTTTGAAAGCTTGCAGCCGTTCTCCCTATTGATGACAATTTAAACTACCCTATGAAAAAAAACTAGGGTTATGGTTACGTGGTAACGTGTGGGATATGACGTGAATATGAAAAACTGTCAAATTAGCTGTTCAAATAGGACACCTGTTTTTCTCTTATTTAATTTTGTATTTTCTTACTCGTACCTACTTTGAACTGGCATATTGTTTTAATGTTATACCTATAGATATGTAGGTATATTTGTTACCAGTGTTCCATGAGTAGCAAGTTAAAACTTAAACAGGAATCTAAGCACCTACATTTGATGTTGGTACATTTCATATAGAGGCAACATTAGTGTATTTACCGTATCTTGAGTATTAAATATCCTAACGCATTAGGATTCATGTGGAAGACGTTTCGAATACGAATACTATGCCGTATGATGACGAAGATATCAGCCGGCGTGTTCTATTAAGAGTATTCTCGTTCGCTGTATCTTTTGACGCATCCTCGGATGTACATTATAAAATGTTACCTATAATGTATGCTCAAATGCCTAATGTCTTTCATAATAATGTAATTTTATCTTGTATTTGAATTTCCCTAATTTTTTATTTATTTAAGTCACTGCCATATAAGTGAGCTTATAACTTAAAAGTAATGTAGATTTTCCTAGGCAGTCGGTCATCATGAAACATTTTTCATGACATTCTAGCAGTGTCAATAAAGCGGTACTGGTACAGTGAACTTGCCTTCAAATTCGTTTTTATTGGCAATTTCAATCTTCTTCTTCCTTTCCCGGCTTATGACACGGCTCAGGAAGCCTGGGGTCCGGTTTTGCAACTAATCCCAAGTTTTGACGTAGGTACTAGTTTTACGAAAGCGACTGCCATCTGACCTTTCAACCCAGGGGGTAAACTAGGCCTTAGTGGAATAATTCCGGTTTCCTCACGTGTTTTCCTTCACCGGAAAGTGATTGGTAAATATATATTTTTTTATTCGTACTTAAGTTCCGAAAAATTAATTGGTACGAGCGCAGGATTTGAACGAGAGACCTTTGGATTGAAAGTTTCACGTCATACCGCTGGGCCACAAACGCAATTTCAATATTTTGTGAATATTTAAAGGTTATGTAAATTCATTATGACAAGGAACTGATCTATTGATGGAGATGGAACGTGTACATACATATATACTCCTGAACTATAGAGTCTGACCGTTATCTTTCAATCAAATGGACTGTCAACCATTTGAAGTTTTCACATATTCATTGTCAATATGTGTGTAGTGTGTAGGTATGTAACTGATGTACGCACGCGTTCAAAAGTGCATGGGCAATTTATGAATGAATTTATTTATAAACTGCCCATGCAATTTTGAACGCGACAGTACCTAAGTTGTACCAATTGTATCTTGTTGAGATTTGTAGACCAAATATGGCCATTGGATTTATTTGATAGTTTGCTAGAACAACGCATCCTCATTGAGTTTGGGTTGAACAACATCGTTGCTACTCTTATATCCATGATAAACTATTTAATAAATAACTATAGGAATAAAATTTACGATAGAAACATTAACATTACCTTCTAAGAAGCATTACTATGTATTGATGGATTCTTAACCTATATCCACCCGAATTTATACACTGAAGCTTGCAAAATTTTGATTATTGCATTCTGATTTGGATATCATTTCGCAAACAAATTTTCAGTTCAGTGACTTAAGAAGCATCTGCGCTTTGTTCAACGACATGACGTAACCACCGAATCCATGGTTGTCACTTTAACTGCATTTAAATCTTAAAAGCGTTGTTAGGGGAATGAAAATACCTACTTGCAAAAACATATTCCTTCCTTTTATTCCCTTCTACAATACTCCCTTTAAAAATCGGGTCCATTACCGAAAGTTACCGAGAACGACACATCACTACTGCGCGGCGGTTGTACAATTGGGTACAGAGATAATTAACCCCCAACATACAAGTTTCTATGCAAGGACTCGATGCTCATACCTACTTTTTCTTTGCAGCTGACCCCATGTGTCGTGTATTTGAATAGTACAGAATGTTTAAATGAACCTATCAGTCTTTTGATATTTTAGCTTTTTCAGACACCCTTTGATTATTTTATTTCGTAAAATATAAAACATACGACTGTACAATCAATCGTTAGTAACTGCTACTCAGTTACAGAGAGTGAAAATATAAAAATATCAATTATAACAAATAGTTTTAGTAGTGACTTTTCAGCTATTCTAGCCCGTAGGTTGGACGATTTTTGGGGAGAAAAATCGACGATATTTCTCCCCGCGGTTCGGAGGCGAGGTAATGAAGGAATCTGCCGAAGAGTGCGCGCGGGCGGCGGGCACTTAGCGCACACGTCGACAATTAACCGAGTTATTCGAGTTAGCTGACCGTGTTCTTTGCAACAATCTACTGCCAATCGCAACGAAATCAGGATGCGGATAATAGAGGCATACTTGTAAATATTCTTGTACTCGTACTTACATTATTCACACGAGAATATCAACTGTAAACACAAAAAATACTTATTTATATACCGAACTCTGGCCGAATTCAAATAACGGGGCGGATCATATTTATTATAAAAAAATATATGTCAATTTATTAACGTTTATTCAGACGCATTATGAATGGGACTCTCTCTACTCTGTAAGGACACTTACTTATGTAGGTAAGCCTACCTTCCTACCTGACACTGTCAAATGCGAATGAGGCAATCGAATCAAACAAACATTTAGGATAGTTTTATTACTTGTAATTGCATTAATTAGTTGTAAGACTGCATGCATTTTGTTTTGTATTTACTAAGAATGCCGCTATGTTTTTGTTTTTAGTAATATTACAAATAGTAGTTGACCAATGAACGAAAATTGTCCAAAAAAAGAACTTGTCAATATCCATGGCATCATGCAACGAGTTGGCCAACAAGGTAACTGCGGCACGCAATTTGCAATATCGTACCAAAAAAATGCTATTAAAATATAGATTTGTTTCGGCTAAGAGCGCGGCCTTGAGTGATTTTTCGCAAAATGTCCGAGTGTGAATAAAGCCTGATTGCACGGGTCATTGGCCCGTGGCGCTGGCGGCCGCTTAACGCAATACATCGTTGTAAAAAATACTCAATTACAAGACTACGATTGCGTTCCGAACCTCGGAACGAAACGTGACTTTGAGCGGTGACAAAAAAACTCGCTTTTGTATGCGCTTTTTGTTGATTTTAATATTTTGACGAAATACAGTTTACAAATAATATCTAAATTAAATTCCATTGTACTTGCTATTAGTTACTTACACTGAACATTACACGAGTTGACTAATACATCGCTGAATTATTTTGACTAAGGTGTACAGTGTAAAGCACCGGTAAATAACATGATATTGCTAGTTCTAGTTATGTTTGGGAAGCATTAACTGCGATTCACTAAATTAGGTAGGTAATTTATTTTTAAGTAAGGTAAGTGATTTATTTTTAATTTTGCAATTTAATAAAATAAATAAGTTTAAAAAAACCAGCTAAGAGCATAGTTAGTTCCGTAGTCAACCGTCCGTCACAATAAGTGAACCTATAAGGCGTTTTAATATACTGGGTGGAATTGTTAAGTGTAGCCAGGCAATAATTCCGTAAATATAACAGACTAGCTTTTGCCTGCGGCTTCGCTCGCGTTAGAAAGAGATAAAAAGTAGCCTATGTCACTCTCTATCCCTTCAACTATCTCCACTTAAAAAATCACGTCAGTTCGTCGCTCCGTTTTGCCGTGAAAGACGGACAAACAAACAGACACACACACTTTCCCATTGATAATATTAGTAAGTATAGATATCAGAAAAATTTAAACTGATATCTAAAGTACGTTACCCGTAAAATTACATTAATAGCTTTTTATAAATAAAAGCAGGGAAATCCCAAATATTAACTTCAAACCCTCCCATACATTTAGTACGCCGTTTGTTGAGATACTAGTAACAACGGCTGTTTTATTACAGTTTCCTATATAGATACATTGACCATAATAGGAGGATCAACACAATACTACTCATATACGTACTTACGCTCTTTCACCAAGAAAATATGTCATTTGCAAAAAAACTAAAATGGCTTCACTGACTAATCAATTGTGTGTGTGTGTGTGTGTGTGTGTGTGTGTGTGTGTGTGTGTGTGTGTGTGTGTGTGTGTGTCATTCATTTTTTTTAATACTTATCCAACGATCGATTCCTCACACTTTAAGGTTGAAACGAAAACAAAAATACCCACACTTTACGTGTATGGGACGACCCTAAAAAATAATTTTCCACTTTTTACTACTTTCATACCCAAATTACAGCTTTCTTAGTACCAACGGTTGCTGAGCTTCGCCGCAAGCAAGACGGACAGATAGACATGGTCAGACCATAACGGTTCCAGTTGACTGCGGAACTCTAAAAAACAACAGCAGATTTTTTTTTGTAATAAATGATTATATAATAATGAATAACTAAAATAAATTCTTCTTATTCATTTAGTCCAGGGATCTCAGAAACGGCTCTAACGATTTCGTTTAAATTTATTATAGCGGCGTATTGGTTAGCAAAAAAAAAATAACTCGTCCATATCTCTGTGAAATGCGTATTTTTGGAATTTTCACAAATTTTCTTAGCTTCGTTTGTTTGGTACTTATTACTAAGGCATGTCTTTTTTACTATTTACTTCTTGTGACTTTCATTCTTTTCGATAACTATGTAATTTTAATACATATTTGTTTTGATAAAATTAATATCTTTTTTTCGTTATTTTACAAAAAAATTGAAAGTGGCATATAGATATGTTATCCATAAGTCGTATGGCTCTACTGAGAGTTAAGTTGGTAAGAACTGACCCCCGGAGCTACGAATTCGTCTTTTTCAGTGGCGTTTATTCTGCGGGACTAACGGCTCACGCAAGCAAATACGCTTTATTACGCTTAGCCTACTTCCATGATACACCTTTATTATATTCACTTATTTAGTTTGAATTTTCAAACTTAGCCATTATACTTCTGTACGTCCACGGTCCTTTTTAATTTGGTGCAGAACGTTTTATTAGATTACGTGACTTATTTAATATTGGTTAAAACAATTTTTTGATATGTAGACGCCACCTGCGTTGATACGCTGGCGCCGTCTCACCTCCAAGCGACCTCCTCTACAGCGGGAGCTGCTGCCGCAACAGCCAAGCGGAATAAACGCCGCAAATAAGGTGTTCTGGGCGGCTACCTATTCGCGCCTTTCGGTATAGAAACCCTGGGACCATGGGGTCCAGGCGCCAAGGCCCTTGACAAACAAATTTCTAAGCATCTTTTCGATATGTCTGGCAACCAGAGGGCTGGCAGCTACTTAGGCCAGCGGCTAAGCCTAGCCATACAAATGGCAATGCTGTCAGAATTCTGGACACCATATCTCGCGACGATGAATTCGGGAGCATTTGTTTTAAGTTTATCAAAAGGATTTTAGCGAATTAAAACCTATCTAAGAATTGGACATTCTTACAGACCAAACCTTCTTCTTCTGCCTACCGTTTTCCCGGCTGATGCCAAATAGAACAAACCATTTAGAGATCATTACGAACTCGTAATGTACGCACTAAATATACACATACATCCTAAAATAATGCAAATACAGTCTCCGCTCTTCGTTAAGGAGAAAAAATTGCAAATTTAAAAGTGTCGTTTGACCGTGATGCTGTAATTTTAATGTTAAGAGGAGATAAGTCAATTTTTTGCGACGTTGCGTGTAACAAAAAAATACACTTTATAAAAAAAGGTATCTTTTAAAATATCCGTCTGTAGTTGTACCTAGGTAAGTACACAATTTCAGTAGGTAGGTAATTGGCATTAGGGGGATGATATACATTAACATTAGCTTCTAAGCTAATTGACAACATTACATTATTTAAATCGCGTCCAGGTATAAATTCACCACATGTTACTAAATAAATAAACCCTCTTATATTATTATTATAGAGTCTCTCTCTGAGTAATAACTCAGGAGAGCAAAACTTCGAAAAGTTTGTGTCTAAATCATTAGTTCACCCTTGAGGTAGGTTTCAAAAGTAGGCTGTCTATGTAGGTATTAAAACAGAAGCAGAGAACGCTCTATTGTTGTGAATCAGCACCGTGAAAATCGAAAACCAGATTAGTTTTCATAGAACTTCCGAATCAATTGTAACAGGTCAAGGTTGGTATTCCATCGCGGCGCTGCAGCCGCTTGCTGCCTATCGCTTTTAAAGCACGCTTTACGCTACTGACACACTTCCGTGTGTGTACCGTTAACCGGCCCTGTTTTTCTTATACCCTTCTCTTTCACTCTCGTTTAGATTATATCTTCCTTCTCGCTTAATGTGCGACAAATTTTCGATGCGGGCATAGCGTGTGGGCTGGCCTCAAAATTAATACTGTGATACGATTATATGTGAATTTTGTGGAGGTTCAAGTGTGATGTGCTATCAATAATCGGCAAGCTTTGTGTAGAACTATTCGTTTCATTTAATTTTACTATTCGTTCTTATTAGAAATACTATAGGTACCTACGTAGCTATAAAATACTGGAAATTGATTGATCATCAATGATATACCTACAAAATATTTATATAATTTTTGACTGCATATTCAAGATCGCAATCCGCTGCTACTTTACTCGGGACCCTTTTCCTCCCCCTCGGGAAAATTTTCAAATTTTGTTGTATTCAATAATGTCATCCCTTTTTAATACATTCGGGTACCTTGTTTAGGCTACAATAGGCTATATGCACTTGAAATAGATAAGGCTTATATTTTTTTCTCTATCAAAATTTCTTAGTTTAATTTTATTTTAGCTATGAAAATAATTATTGAAATGTGTAAAAAAATGTGTAAAATTCCAAGCGGTTAAAACGCTGTGACGTCGATTGTGACGTCACTGGATAGTGTTGTCTGTACACCAAACATCCGAGAAGCCAAGAACGCGAATGAACAGAGAGCCGCTGTAATCTCGCGTCTCGATTTAATCAAATGTTTGGTGTACAGCCCGCACAGAAGCACAAGTATCCAGACCATTAAAAAAAAAAGAGCAATTTAGAAAAACTAAAAGTTAACTTAACGAAATAAAATATCTATCATGGATACTGCTATTTAATTCGTAGTAATTCCAACGCGGATTTAGTATAAGAACAGATAATCCACAAATATTTCATGATGTTTAAATATTTCGCAATGTAAAATGAATAAAAGCACGAACAGCACTGAAACACGACGACAATGAAAATTATAACCTCTTTATTACAAGTTTTTGTTATTCTTACTTATCCTTAAATAGACAGACACAGTTCATTTATACAAGAAACCAATTTAGTCTACACTGTCAAGTTATTGTTTAAATAACTAAACACGCATGCATATCGAGTAGCCATATATATGCCTTCCTACTTCGTGTTTGATATTTGCACCATTGCAATTCTGCTATTGCACTTTGCACATGCTTTGCACTCAAGAATATACATTTCTTCGTCGAAACTCGACAGCATAAGAACATAATTCTTTGTACGCTCTTTTCTATTCTCAATGACCCGCATTCTCCCACATACCTCAAGTCTTTATTTCATTATTACGGCGTGTCTCGTGATCGTCAACTTCGTTCTTCTGGAAATTTGTCCCTTTCCATCCCTGTCCACCACACTGGTTTTATGTCAAACTCCTTCTCTGTTACAGTGGCGCGCCTGTGGAACACCCTTCCCCTTAATGTCAAGGAATCACCTAGCAAATGTGCCTTTAAAAGGTCTGTCCGTGCTCTTATTGCTAGCAGATTGAAAGTTTAGAGTTTATTTTCGATGAATCTCGTATTTATCTATATGTATGTATGTATGTATTTATGTATCTATATATATCTAAATGTATTTATGTTTATATAATGTATTTACTGTATATGTAATTAATATTTATAGATTGACTTGTTCTTACTATTTCGGTTTTGACTATTACTAGCACCGCCCACAAATTTTCTGTTTTGCCTTAAGGTTGACTGGTAGAGAATGCCTTCTGGCATTAAGTCCGCCTTTTGTACGTTAAGGTTTCTTTTGTGCAATAAAGGTTAAATAAATAAATAAATAATTAATTAATTATTATAAGTAACAACGAACAATAAAACCAATGAAATAGAATAAAAGAATCAAAATTATTCAACTTTGCCCCTAAAATTATTAACAAATTACCTACGCGTTTTTTTCACACACGGTTTGAGTGGACGCTTTACCGCTAACGTTTAAATTAAATATTTTAAATGTGTTCTTGTGTAAGTAAATTTTTAATTTAAAAATATTGGGTTTTATAAATTTAAAGATCGAACCAGCGACCTCCTGCTTTCGCGGCAGAGGCAGGAGGTCGCTGGTTCGATCCATAACATAAATCAAAACATTTATTATATTTAATAAATGATTCAATTCATGCTTTACATTTGTACATATTGGAACCTATTAATAATGTGTTATTATTTATGTTCATCTCAATGTCTATTTTACATAAATAAAACTTTAAGTATAATTTTTTGTTGTTTTTCTTTTTAATAGGTGTAGCGTGTTGCAAATGTCATGATTGGAACAAAACGGCACGGTTTGAGTAGATGTTTTTACCGCTAATGTTTAAATTTATAATGTGTTATTAGTATGTTCATGTCGATGTCGATTTTATACCTATTAATAAAACTGCAAAATATATCATTCATTGTCTTTTTTTAAAGTCGTAGAGCGGCAGAATGTCATAATGAACCAAATGACATAATGGCTAAAAGCCATGTTGATGAGACACAAATCTATATGTAATAAAAATTAAAAAAAATATCTCTTCCCGGCCTAAGCCTTCAACTTTGTATGAAATTTACAGTTGTCTCGAGTTGCTCCACCGGCAACGTGATACTTTGAAGCCTATAATAACGAACGTAATGTAAAACCCCACATTTCATTGCATGTTTGAATAAAAAAAATTACATAGCGAGTATTAAATTATTCAGTGAATTTGGACACTGAGTAATAAATTATTCAGTGTCCAAATTCATATAAGGTCTAAAATGTTTCGTTGCGAATCACAATTTTAGTCTACGATGTCTTATTTGAAACATTAAATAAGGTCTATGGGAAAAAGCTCAGCAAAACTAAGTAACTAAGGTCAATGGGAGGAAAAAGAACACTATACCTATTTGTCAGGGTTTATTGAACTTCATTTGTAGATTTGACCTTAGCCACAATGGAACCTTTTTTAAGTATACAGGTTGGAGTGCGGTGGTCTGACCTCGCCGCGTCTCTTCAACCTGTACATGGACGAGCTGATTGCTAGACTCAGCAGCATGAATGTCGGATGTTCAGTGAGTGGCACCATAGTTAATAATATTAGCTACGCTGATGATATGGTACTGCTGTGTCCATCAATCAGTGCGCTAGTGAAGCTTTTGAAGGTATGTGAAGAGTATGCGGTCACCCATGGTCTGAGGTATAACACAAGCAAGAGCGAACTTTTAGTCTTTAAAGCAGGTAACAAGGCTTACGACGCAATACCATCTGTCAGCTTGTGTGGTGTTCCTCTTAAAATGGTGACACGTTTTAAATATCTCGGACACTGGGTTACCGAAACTCTTCAGGACGACGTGGACATGGAAAGGGAGCGTAGGGCATTGGCGGTTCGGTGTAATATGTTGTCACGCAGGTTTGCATGGTGTAATGGGAATGTCAAAATAACGCGGTTTAAAGCGTTTTGTCAGACCTTTTACACGTGTAGCCTGTGGACAAATTATACTAAAAAAGCCTACAATGCCTTACGCATCCAGTATAATAATGGATTCAGGATGCTGTTGTCACTGCCTCGTTTTTGCAGCGCGTCAGGTATGTTCGCGGAGGCGTGCACTGACTACTTCAGTGCTATAATACGCAAACGAACTGCCTCCCTGATGCGTCGCGTGCGTGACAGTCCCAATAGCCTTCTGCGCCCAGTATTAGAGTCGCCTGCTTGCGCCTTCTGGAAGCACTGGGACACAGTGCACATGGCTTCCAGGGGCTTAGTTTATAATTTATTATAGTAATTATTAATTTATTGTTTAGGATAGGTTTAACTAACATAGCATTAAGGGAATGTATACTAACACTCTATGGACATGTTCCAAAATAAAATTATTTGAATTTGAATTTATTAAATTCGTCGTAGCCATCTGTCCGTCCGTTTGAATATAACAACCATTTAGGCGGTAACAAGTTGTATAAGGAAATTAATGCTAAGGAAGTTTGTATTGGAGGTGTCATTTTGAGTGCTGCCACTAATATTTATTCTAATATCAAAATATCAGAATTCAGAAATGATAGCAAACATCAAAGTGAGGCATGTAGTTAGTACCTAAGTCTGAACGTAAGTATATGGACCTTAAAAAAATTAATTGTTACTTATGTACATAATACGATTTGCCAACCGGACCCCAGGCTTCTTGACCATTGACATAAACCGGGAAAACGCTAGGATGAAGAAAAATTATCTGAAAGTCATATTGTCTTTTGGTTGAGCAGTTTCGCTCACAAGCTAGTATTATAAAACATAAAGTTAACTGTAGATCATTTTGTTCGTCACTTTATTCATATGGCGGTAAAAGATAGTGTTGGGACATATTATTTAGATAAGGTTCCAAAAGTTTATGATAATAAAGAATAATCATTTTAATCTAAAACCATAAAAATAAAAGTTTAAAACCCCGACGGAACGATTTGTTTGTTAATGTGCTAAAACTACCGTAAAGAAAACATACATTAAAAGAACTATCATATAGTCTTCTTCAAACACATGTGTTGCTTTTTTTAATAATTTCTACCGTTATCATTTTAAAAATGATCAAAAATCCGAAAAATCGAGACAAACGCGTTTGGTTTTCGGTAAAAAATATTTTTGATAATTCGATAGGTACCTACTAACAACTGAGAAAACATATTTTGATCGAAGTAGGTAAGTACTCGGACTTTGTAATGAGTTAAATCAATTATTAATTAAGGTAATACGTTTATATGAATATAATTAAAAATGTTATTCAATGTATTTATAAAGGCATTACAAGTGAATATTCGTATTGGGAAGCGGTTAGTACTTGAGCAGTGAGGTAATCAAAATGCAATAAGATCGCCTTAAATAATTAACAAACCTCAACAAAAAAACGATTTACGATTCTATTAACAATTTTTTGGTTGTTTTCAAATTCAGAATTTAAGTAGTTGCTGTCGAAAAATCAATAATTGTTCGGTGATTCTTAAGTTTGGTTATAATATACTGCACACTCTCACTCAATGTTATCTCTGAATTCCGACGGCACCATTAAGCTTTGTGGCGGAAAGCCTGCGGTACCTACAGGGAGGGTGACGTAAAACAATTAAGCGACGACCTGCGCTAACACAAAGCGGCGGCACGTTTGAGAATCCTCTCATCCTAATTGCCTAATATGAAGTATTTGTCCGTCCGTTTGTCAAGGCTCGGTAACGGCGCGTACCGTTACGAGCCTACAACGGGTTTTTGGGAGTACACCAGTGGACGCTGTCCGCTAACGCCGCGCACAACATACACCACAGCCTACCAATTACAATGCTATTATACTCGTGCTGTACAATCCAGGGCCTAAATAATACTACGAGTACAAGCTAGTCGTCGCTATAAAAAAAGCGCACAGGAATATCGTGGTTAGGCAAAGTTGTATTATCCTGTTGAAAACCGGCAACGTTATAAGTCATTTTAAACGTATGGAATGATGCATCGAATGAATACTTAAATCTTTAAGCAGTTATATTTTCGCAATCTATTAGTTATCTTAGACAATGAATACCCAATTAATCACATGGCGTAGCAAACGCTAGTCAACTGTAATGTAAGACGCAATTTTATTACAATTGTATGATCATTTTATTGGATATAAAAGTATAGCATATGTATGTCGAACTCAAAAGTGTGTTAATTTCTAATCGTTTCGTATACGGAACATCGTCAAGCAGCTGTTGGCTAACCTAGTGTCGAGCCAAGATAATTGTAACATCCTTCCGAGCTAAACACCGGCCCGCTTCCCGCGGTCAACGGCCCGGCCGGCTCTGGGATTGCCGGGAAGGACTATTTACACCGCGTTTACAGTTATCGTTCCCGGAGAGGTCGTCGCCCACGTGGCGGGAGCGACCCACTGCGCGCGCTTGGCCTTGAGGATTCTCCGCTCCGAACCTTCCGTTTTGTATTCTCCGTACGGTTCTTATCTTTTATTTTATTGCATTTAAGGTAGTTACAATTTTAACTTGCTTACGTTTTGAATACTTATTTTTTGAGCTTTAGTTTTTAAATAATTGGGTACGTAAGAATTCCATTGAATTAATAATAATATACCTAATATTGGATGCCACACACTTTCGTTGTAAGAACCTTCTTTAAAAAAAACCTTTGGTTGATTCTAACCGATTTCTAGTTTTTTAAGATACTAATACATGTCCTGTCTATTTTATCTAAATGGATACCAAAAGTAGGTAAAACATACACTGCAGACTGCAGGCGATGAGCCATGAATTACTTATATACTAAAAAAATATTGAAGTTAACTGAAGCAATATTATATACGTTCAGGTATGTAAATAGTATAGAGCTGCAGGGAATGTGTCATATATCTGAGGCTGAATTCAACCGCTTCGTCAAGATGAATGAAATATTACTCAAACTCGTTTCGTTATTAATTACAGATAATACAACAGGAATAGTTATTTTACTATACTTATACCAAGTTTAACAGGTATACCGGTAAGAAGTAACGTGGAAATACGAAGTAGGTAGGTAGGTAACCTAGGTAAATTTTATTTATTGTTAAATTTTAATGTTATTTATTCATTTGTTTATACACATAGTATTGCTATTATGATGTAGGTTTCTACAGCAAGTATAGTTTTCAGGAGGTATTTTTGTTGCATCTAGGTAGTCTAACCCTAAGCCGGCAAAATAGGCTGGCTTTTACACTCGCACAAAGGGTGAACCATGCACCTATAGGCCGGCACACACAGACTGCTCTCAACTGCGCCCGCTGCAGCTGGGGTGCAGCTTCCACGCGTGTTTCAGCTGGGATGGTGTATTTGTACCCTGCGACTGAGGCTAAATTATTTTCGTTTTCGTAGCTCGGCTTCAATCGTGTATTCGCATAACAGTCTAAAATAACTAACATTGCAACATGTTTATAGCAGTGCAAGTTGTAAAAATAAGTACTTATTGCCGAAGCTGATCACTACATAATTCGCATAAGCATAAACAGCAATTACAAGATTCGATCGCATAGCGTTTAAGACAAATCGCTTGGCACCATCACGGCTCGCATAGCTTTAAAATATTACACTACATAATACACAAGTAACACATCTACTCATGTTATATATACCTAAGTGTAGGTATATCTACTTAATCAAAACACTTTTGTGACATTCAAAATCAAAGTGACGCTATACATATTTCGCTAGCGAAATATAGTAGGTATCATTAATTTTGAATGCAACGAACAAAAAATATAATATTCAAAAAATGTATGTATCTGCATACCAAATTCAATACGTCACCAAAATATCATGAACAATCACTATAAAATTGAAATAATCTGTGACAGCACAATATACTTGCGATCTTGTACCAATACGCTACCCCACATAACTCACAGGATCAGTAAGGGATTATTGTTAAGGGGTCAGGCCGAACCGCGGAGGTCAAACACCCTAACTACACATAAACTATAATTGTGTTTTGTTCCGTTTGAAGTACGTTAAGGTGCGTACACACAAGCAGGTGGAAACCCGACGCGGCCGCCGTTCGGAGGACAGCACGCCACGCCCACCGCGCCTGCCACGTAGGATACCTATACTACTTCGTAACATCTTTAGTTTCTTAATTACTTGAGTAGCAACCTACTTGTTTCAATTAGATTATTAAGTACGTCAAAGTTGCGGTATTGTGCATAGCTTATTTAGCCAAAATTCACAAACATGATCAACTGGTATTTTACGAAGCCTTTTTTGTGTACTTATATGTGTATTCAAATGCCAAATTCAATTCCAGCTTAAGAATTTGTTATTCATCAATGTTACGTCAAATATATGTATCGTTTATTTTAACCGACCTAAGGACCTAACAATGTTTTTATCAACCAAAAATTCTTATGTTATGACACTTAGAGCAATATGCCTTTTTTTTTGTTACATCTTGACATCTTATTTTCTAACTCTTACCTGAATATCTTTTAAAATTCGTGGTTTCTTGATGCACATCTTATCGCATTTAAATGATAAATCACAATTCAAAAAGCACGTGCAGTGTATGTATGTCAATAAAATGATCACTTCTTCACAATGCACGTTGTATACGTACTTAAATGTTTTTAAAGATTTTTAGGTTTGTATCGGCGTCCGAGCGCCGTGGATGTAAAGACATCAACGCGCGGTACACTGACCCACTGGCGTGCGCGCGCGCCTCTGAGCTTTATGTGAGCAGCATGGCGGCCACATTTTACTGTACACTGGAGTTTCTCGCCGACTCGAGAGGGAAGAATTAAGATAGGTGATATTTATAGTAAATATGATTTTGAGGTTCGTTTCTTTTTTACACGATAAAAATAAAATCAAAAAGTTACTTGCTCAAGTTGCTTGTCAAGTCACTTTTTTGATTGACGGGGAGAATTCGCATTCTCTCAGTCATCATCTTAACCCTGTGAAAACGAGTGCTGTAAAGGGCTCGAAACGTAGGGTCATGTCATGGTGTTCGTAAACGCGATTAATCCGTTCTAAAGTGTTTAATTTAAATGAACAACAATCGCTGTTACAGAAGACAATATTACGATAAAAACAATTTCTTTGAAATAACTATCTAAATATACAGTAAGTTACGAGCTACCTCCCTTTGACCTAAAATAGGCCCTTGAGCCATTGTACCTAGGATGCTGGCGGCATGTTCTCGTATCGCAATGCTGATACGCTGTGCGAGTAAGCCACCAGCTCTTCGGTCACCAGTTACATCAACCAGACGTTTCACGATTTCTACAAAAAACTGATATTAAAGAATGAGAGATATATCTTTGTTGTTAAGATTATTCATTATATGAGTTCTTGAAGTCCTTTATACCATTTTTGTAACCGCTGGATAATCCTTCGGATCTCCACTGTGGGCAGATCCGCCGGGCATCCGCCAGACCAATTTACCATGCATTGATTGGCAGATCCGGCAGATATGCACGAACGTATATGGCCGGCTATTATTGTAAAATTCCTAATTTCTTCATTTTGTGCTTCATAAGCTTCAATGAAATGAAGTTCAAAGATTTTGACATATTGTTGATGAAATATCTACTTTTTTTCACCTCCACTTAGATAATCCATAGATAATCTTAAATATTTACAGGATTAAATCCTGGAAAAACTTACGTCTTAACGATACAACTGTCCTATTATCACTATAATGAACCTCGGACAGCGACTTGATATTTAATGTAGGTAGAATAAATAACGGGCACCACGCATTCTTTTGGCACGTTTGGTTGGACATAACCAAATGTCGGCCCCCGACTACAGCGTGATGTCATTTGGTACATCGCATCATTGTACATAGTTTAATTTTGGGCATGTTCATGGCAACAACTAAGGACCTAAGTGGAACATAGGAATATACTCGTAAAACTGCAAAATTACTGTAAATTACTTATTCATATAAATTTATTTACAATTTAAGCGCGTTATATGCGCTAATAATGATACGGTGTCACGGTACACATCCAGTAATATATGAGTAACAATTATAAAATACACCGTTTAACGGTTTCGGTCAGCCATTTTGACTGATAGAAGTTTATTATTTATATTCTAACTGGCTTCCCGTTAGATCAGAAGTCGACTCGTTTATAACTTCATCGGTGTAATGACGCCATTTTAATTTTACCCAGTCATTAAATAAAAAAGTTAGATGAGATGACTCCTGAATATATAGTTAATTATTACAAGCTTTTAATTAACTTGCAGTGTTTGTTTGTTTGTTAGGGTCAAATCTTGCAAGCTAAATTTGACTAACTTCCTGTTATTGTAATAAGCTGAAATTTGACATGCTTATGTACGGTCGGCTTTATAAATATATATGCATCTATATTCAATTTTGACCCTTCTTCCCCTGTAATAAGTCCCAAAGTGTATACATATTTATAGACGTGACTGTACCTAAGTTCAATGACGATACAATGTATCAAAGTGCAGTCAGTGATAAAAGCTTATTGTTCACTGAATTCCTTTGTTCATAGTACATATCTATATATTGAATTAGTGATTCGGTAACAACGTCTCCTTATGTATTGTATCGGTACAAGTCAATTCCAAATATGCTTTTTCTTGTGTTTTTTTGTAAATTTGACTTTTGGTTACATACATATTTATTACGGCTTTCAAACAACAACTTTGTATAGGAACGTTCTTTCGTACCTATATTAATACTAACTATGAGGTTACATAGTTTTTGATTTAGTACCATGAGATATTTTTAAAAGAGCTAAATACTTTAAAAGCGTTTTTAAAATAATAATGGTACAGTCACCGTCCAAAATATCTATACAATTAAAACAATGTAATACGGTCGAAGTTGTATAAATATTTTTGACGTTTACTGAATCTAGATGCTGCCTGTCTGTCTACTATCTCACGCAGGTAGATGTTACTCGTAGTTTAAAGTGCGTTTAAATTATATAAAAAATAAAAACTAGTGGTGTACTGTAAGTGTACCTACAGAATCGAGTCCTGCCAAAAGTGCGGCAACAAACAGGTCCGTCCGTCGTCCCGGGGCTAACGGGACCAGCGCGTGACCTCAATAACGGCTTTTTGGAAACCGGCTGCATCCCTGCCCATACCACGCCTACAATACGACATTACTGATCTTCTCCTAAACTATCTACAGTGTTTTTAAGCGGCACACTGAAGCATAATCCTAAATTATATATTTATAGGTGAACTGACATAGAGATACGCCAGATATTTTACCACCCATTGATTATAAGTTTGATGTCTTTCTCTGTATCTGTGTGTAGCATACGACATGCTATGCATCGCAGATCCTAAGCAACTATCATCTACAGCGTGGGTATTTGATACGGGCGAATATTTTAATGACGATTACTATTGGACTTAGAGAACCGATTTACATTAATTTCTTTAGAAAATTAAGATGTTTTGTTTTTCATACATAAAAATTCAGCACGCTGTGTATTGCATCCACATAAATTAACGTAGCTATCTAAATGTCATCGAGTATCATGTCAGTGTCATTTATCATGTGAAACAAAGTTGGACGACATACATTGCAGCTCTGTCGCACCTTAGAAAAATCATTACACCTAATTAATAACACAATTTAACGAAATTATTATCCCGTACGATTCATATGAACAGGTACTATAGCTGGATTAATTATTCGCCCGTATCAAATACCCACGCTGTATGAAGTTTGTTTTTAATTACAATTATTTTTTAACGAAGTGGCCCTTGGCTTTACACTACTGTATATACCGCAGTTTATAAAAACAGAATATTTTTAAATTAAAAGGTGTTGTGGCAATTTTTAGTTTATTTTCTTTTCTTTATCGGGGAAAAAATAAACAATAAATACGAGTGTGTCTAGACAATTCCCACCGAGACTTGTATTCAGAGTACATATTTAGTCATAATATGGCCAAACCTAATATATATATGTATATATTAGGTTTGGTCTTGTGGTAAGACGGCACTAATTATGAACTACTTATTACTTAGCTAGTGGCAAAAACAGAACATGCATTAACTAATAAGCTATTAAACATGCAAAATTTAATAAAAACAAAAAAAATACCAATTTGGTATAATAATAATCAATTGTGAATTGTCGCAGTACCTAATCCAAATTTCTTATACTCAGTTTTGTGAGAGGAAAATTTCATGTACTTAAAGGAAAAAATGGTACAACCGAATGTAGGGATACTTGATCGACTAACTTGATGAAAAATGACGTCGTAAAACTGCTGAGGAAAATTCTTTCGTCGACAGTTCGTAAGGCTTTTACCGGTTTTAGTGCGACCTAATTATGAACAAAATTTGAAGAACATCCTGTTTGATGTCCACCAGCCGCGATCACTGATCAGTGGGTCATGTGACGCCATTAACGAGAAATTCATGACAAGAAAGTCTGTTGAATCCGCATTTTAAACAGCAACTTAATACGACTACGTCTACTCAGTGGTTATGTCCGGACATAATCCACAGCCACGATCACTTTTAGGGGTTCAGGGTTACTGGTTTATGGTAAACTTTCCCATCTCATTTTTTTGCGTGCCCGTGCGCAACCGCGGTTTGGTTCTCGGACTAGTTGCTAGCGCTAGAAAACAGTAATTCAAGTTTATAACATTCACGATTTGTTTAATCACTGCTTCGAGCGAACAAAAAAACTACAGTGGTAGGTCTCTATATAAGTTTTTTCACACTGTTTAACACAACATTAAAACAATATTAGTAAAATATAAGTATGGTTTTCGCACATTGGTGTCAATTGTATATGTCTGTGTAATCAAAAAAAGTTTTGGAATCTCGAATAAGTGCATGAAGTATCAACAATTCAAAACATACAAATAGTCATAACCTTGTGAAAAGTGAATTCTCAACCATCCATCAAGGGCCTAAGCAGAGGGAGGATATAAAAAGATTTGCAAGATGAGTGTTAAACACAAATTCGCCGCAATTAACCCGGAGAACCAATCTGTGAATCAGTCGAATACTGTTATGGACGTTTCACTTTTAGAGACACGGCCCCCGCGCCGCCCGCCGTGTCCGCGAAACCTCGTTTCAAAGTCAAGTACAGCCTACGTGAGGGGCGAGACCTTTCCCCCAGTCCCCACCGGCTGCGCGGCAACTAGCGCGAGAGATTCATTCGCTGCTTTAGGTGGCATACTAAAAACTCGACTCGGCTATCTACCGACATGAGTTCCCAACTTACTATAAGTGCCCTCGTTTTACCGACAAGGCCTCGTCATGGGTACTTAAGTAGCTCTAGTTAATATTACTTAAATGACGCATTTAAATCAATAATATCACTTTCATGATGAGACATATCGTTTAGATTTGACTGCAATTAAAGGCATCGTTGGTAATGAGCATCTCGTCGTGGTGTCTGGTCCCATGGTGGCGATGGCTAACAGGCGACCACGTGCGGGTACAGTTAGCGTACGGACCGCGTGACGTAGCTAACTGCGAGCACGCTTCACCGCGAACAAGGCCGCACGCCACCGCCGCTGCGCGACCAGCGTGCAGCGCTCTCCACGTGCTGAGGAACCGTACGCTTTCCGGGACCCCGAATCACATTTACATAATCTAATCGTGTAAATACACATGCTGCATTATATGTGCACTGAGTGATAGGAACTTACAGCGTGCTTAGCCAAGATGCCAATCGCTCACGCTTAATAACGTATCGCAGCTACCTCTCTCTATCACTCTTCCCTCTTCCTTATTAGTGTGACAATGACAGTTGCGTTTCGTTAGCGACTGAGCGTGAGCGATTGGCATCTTGGCTACGCACCCTGGTGTTTTAATTTTTTATAACTATTGGACTCTTTCTTATTTATTGATTTATTTTTAATCTTTATTGCACAGAATTATAAAAGGCGGACTTAATGCCTTAAGGCACTACTAGTCAACATTTCACTACAGGTACCTACTTAAACTTAGTGATGTTTTCAGACCTTCATTCATAAATCGTTTATTATTAACAATAGCATTTTCGATTTTATATAGTGCAAATGAATATTAAAACGATTCTATAACACTTTATGTATATTCTATAACACTGTCTTCCAGGTGGAGTGTTTGGGCATTATACTGGCAGCACACGCAATCGTCGCAAGGAAGGTAACGGATTTCCCAATCCGCATACTCTCTGACAGTCGATCAGTACTACAGGCCCTACAAGGCTATACTTTAACCTCGGGACTAGTCCACGAGTGCCACACAATCCTGTCGGAGGTATGTAAGAACAATTACGTAACTCTACAATGGATCAAGGGGCACAGCAACTCGCGAGGGAACGATGCAGCAGACATATTGGCGAGGGAAGGTTCGTAGTAGGGCCAAAACCGATCATACCCCTGCCGTTCGCCTGGCTGCGGAGCACTCTCCGACAAGACACCAGGGTAAAACACCAACAATACTGGTCTAACATAGGAAACTGCAGGCAAACAAGGTTAGCCCTCCCGACAATCACCCCCGGGCTGTCGCGGAGGCTGAGACAGCTGAAAAGGCCCTAGCTCCGTCTCCTGACCGGCGCCATAACAGGTCATGCCTCATTTAACAAACACTTGCATACTTTGCGTGTTACAGACAGCGCACTCTGCAGGGCCTGCTTGGAGGCAGAAGAAACAGCCGCCCACGTCATCATCGAATGCACTGGGGTGGCTAACTACCGGGCACAATACCTCGGTACACCGAGGTCTCTCCCGGAAGTCGTCGGCAACATCAAGGGTCTGCTAGGCTTCCTGGAAGAGCTGGGTTGGCAGGAGTAGTGCCGGCAACCCACCACGCAAAATAGGCGCATCATTTGACGTCGAGTTGCGGAAACTAGCCCGCGTATACCTATAACCTATAAGCCTATAACCTATAACACTTTATGTAAAAAAAACACTTGCATTAGTTGGGTATTTGTTTATACATAATTTGCGCTTTCGCCTATTTCAGTTCCATATCCACAATATAAATCTGGAAATGTTATATGTCGTATCGTAAGGGACATGTCAAGGGGTTGGACTCCCGTTCCGACATTTGAAATTTTGAAATTTCCACTGTCGATATGGACTGTGAAGGTAAAGCAACGGAGTGGATATGGTTTGTTGAACCAACGGATATATAATGTAGCACATTTTTTATGGTAGAAACTTCGACTGATAATAACTTGAGTTAGTAGGTAGGTATAGATTGATAGATGCATGACACGCAAGACAAGTATTAATTAATATAACTATTAAAATTCGTACCTGAGCAGGTACCAAAACCATTTTTGACGCAGTTGTCGAGTGTGTAGCGTATTGTCTGTTAGTAGCAAAATACTTTACTGTATCAGTTTCTTTCAATTAACTATGAGTTTTTATGAGAAAATGTTGGAATTTATGAAAAAAATATTGGCATGTTTTGCCGATATACAGGTAAACGGTTGCTAAAGTGATGCAACGAATTTAAGGTAGCAACAGACAGGTCGGCCGGCGCCCAATTCGCGGCCCTACAGACCGTTACTCGGGACAAGGACCTCGCTACACCCGCGTCCGCTGTATACCTATGCTTATACCTATATTTAACGGCCTCCTAGCCTAGTGATGCTGCCTACGAAGCAGGAGGTTCCGGGTTCGAATCCTGGTCAGGGCATTTATTTGTGTGTTTATCACGAATATTTGTTCCTGAGTTATGGATGTTTCCTATGTATTTAAGTATTTATATGTATCTATCTATTATATATATCGTCGTCTAGTACCCACAACACAAGCCTTCTTGAGCTTACCGTGGGACTAGGTCGATTTGTGTAAGATTGACCTATAATATTTATTTATTTATTTATTATTATTTATTTATACCACTAAACTAATGATTTCTTACATAATCTACACTACATTTTAAAATACGGCCTCCAATTTTTATTTCAATCAAGTTTTATCATCATATATACCAAAGCACGGTTCACAAAAACTGTCACTAAATTAATGAATTTGAAATGCCTGCAGATATCAATATGTTTTCATAGACAAGTTATTAATATTATGTGTGAAATTATGACCCACACACACTACTGACAACTATATTATTAACACTTTAAACTTTCGCGTTTTGTAGTATTTATAAACAACGGGTCTATGACACCCAGACCATAACACATGTATGTATGTATGTATGTATGTATAAACAATAACACATGAAAGTAAATTAACCAAATTTGCGATAGACTCGTTCTATGTTTATAATAAATAACTATATTCTTATTCTGATTCCAAATCATATTATGACTACTGCAGAACTAGTTTTTGAGCTGAACTGTAGGATGAATAGAATAGTGTCATTTTTCAATGAGTCGAAATCAAACCACTGGTTTATTTGGGATAAGTACAAAGATAATTAAACAAGTATTTTAGAATTTTTATTACGTATACTTATTATATTTAGAGCAAATACCAACAATTTCATTTAAAATAATATTTAGGCCGAAGTCAGATTTACAAAATTCTTTTTACACTGTTCTGAATGAAATGTGGGTCAAGTTTATTGACAAATCAGGACAATGCCCGTGCGCCGTCTCCCTCGCGCATGCGCGTGCTCTAGCCTCTCACACAAGGTCTCCGAGGTCACTGGCTGCTCAGATCGAATCAGGATTTAACACTAGTATTTTGTGGCTTTTTCTTTTTAGTAGAGATCTCTACATAAGTAAACACATATGCGTAGGTAAATAAATTAAAATATTATTCCACACCTTTGATAAAATTTGGTTTACATATGGCAGTATTCCTGCGGGTTTGCAAAACTTGAGAAATCCTGCCATTCGCTAAATTTGTGGGAAACGAAGTATACCTATATGTTCATAGCACACGGATTTGAATTGAATATTAACTAAAATTAAATATGTTAAGTATGTAAACCAAAAAGTTACTTAGATATCTAAGAGCTGTTGAGGTATTTAGGCAAAGGGGTAATATTATTATTATTTCGATGAACACACCCTTCAGATTTGCTATCATATCTTGTTTAATTGTTTCGCTTTAAAACCTTTTCTTTACTAAATTGGAATACCAGTTGTTATTTAAGTATTTTTGTGGAGGTTCATTAGTAAGGGAGGTGAGTGGGTAGGCCTCCCACAAGGTGGACTGATGACCTGATGAAGGTTGCACGAGTCCGCTGGATGCGGGTGGCGCAGGACCGGTCGTTGTGGGAATCTTTGGGGGAGGCCTATGTCCAGCAGTGGACGTCTTTCGGCTGAAATGATGATGATGATGATGATTAATAAGTGAAAACTTTTGATGTTAACTACCGCACTTAGGTACTTTTTAAAAATTATAACCTCTTAGAAGATATATCCCCAACAAGATTTTTTATAAAATAATCGAATAAAAATTCAAGGCAATAAAAAATACATTACAGATCCATAACAATGTCAATCTTATCATGAAGGTAGGTAGAGGTAGGAGCTAGGTAAGTTACACTTACTGTATATATTTTTAAAATAAATGTTTTTGTTAATCTTACATTTCCTAATATAGAGTAAGTATTAATTTAAGATAAAACAATAATTTGAAGCCATTGAAAGTCGAATTACTTACGCTCCCATAGTTATCTTAAGCGGCTAAACCCGTCATTAGAGGCAGCCTATTGTGATCAACCCTTTATTTATATCGGGCCTAAATCCGGAACAAACCGGAAATCGTTTTAATAGGTGCAGGAAGTTGAATCATGTGTGGGGTAAGCCGACACTAGCCCACTAACCCATTGACGGGAGAGCTCGTCAGGTGTCCCGGAACCCGAGTTATCCCGGTATTTACATAGTCTGACTAATGGTAGCATCGTCAAGTTTGCTTTATCATATTTACGAGTATCATACAAAATAATGGGTACCATGACTACCATGTTGCATCACACGGTACAGTATAATTCATCAGTCACTCATTACATTACAATTAACTTTACTAAGTACCTAAGTGACAACTATATGACATATCAATGTCATGTCGAATACTCAACTCCGTTTACACATTTGCAAATACCTTATTGGATAAAATTAAATTTGTGATCCTCTTAATAATGGAGCTAATTTGAAAACCAGTGTCTTTGAAAAATCTACTTAATTAAGGCAACGGAGTATAGAAATACCCACGTATGCATAATCTGTGCCAAAACTATCAAAAACAAGCTTTTGGTTTTTATGTTCGCATATAATGAGAAGCAACAAGTTAATCCAAAGAACTTACTTGTAAAAAATAAATGTTATAGTTAAATGACTAGTGCCTGGAACACAATGTTCCCACACCATACATGCACATGTTCTTTTTTCTACCTGCCGTTCCAAATTTCATTCAAATATTGACTGATTGAAGGGTTCGAGGTACATCTGTCGCAGCCCTTTATCTTGCGCGCGGAGAAAGCCTCACGCGATGGGAAAGCCTCCTTAACGTGTATTTTGGGCACCATGTGTTGCAACCTGTATTGTCCTGTTAC
The DNA here is from genome assembly GCA_949128165.1 of Lathronympha strigana. Taxonomy (NCBI): domain Eukaryota; kingdom Metazoa; phylum Arthropoda; class Insecta; order Lepidoptera; family Tortricidae; genus Lathronympha; species Lathronympha strigana. Next base: position 26,384,525 of record OX421901.1, on the reverse strand, counting down.
GAGTAGACATGGCATGTGTCCCCAAACTCTTCAAATTGTTTATAAAGGATTTCATTATTATAAACCTGTCTGCTTTATAAACAAGCAGATTTTTTGTATAGTAGGTATATATTCGTAGTACATAGATACATATGTTTAAATATATGTCTCTAGCTATAACACTAGAAACAACAATAAGCTAGCTATCAGAAAGTGTCGTGTCCGTAAAGTATATAAGTAATTTTTTGGACAATGTATTTATTTCTATAACAAGTTACCGGATGAAGCATTGCAATTTCCCCTACACGCTCTTAAGAATTATTTGAAAACATCTTTGATGTCGAAGGCTTGTTACACAGTAGAGGACTATTTAACAGACAAACATGCATGGCCCATACCAGAAACTGTAACATAATTAACAAAAAATTAAATTGAATGTACTACTGCTTACAGAGTGAAGGACACAGTTCACGAAAGAAATCATATCAAATGTGTGTGTATATTGTGTAAAACCGTTAAATTTTGTTTTATTTTGTTTATACTTTTTTTTGTCTCTTTGTTTCACTATTTTCCTTTGATATGGTTTCTTGCAGAACGACATATTGTAAATGTTTTTACTACCTACTTTTGTAATTTGTTTTGAAAAAATAAGTCCCGCCGAGTTTCTTGCCGGTAATAATCTTCTCGGGCTGTGGTGTAGGCGTGTAGGGATAGTACCGGTTGTAGCTTATTTTTTTGACGTTCATAAGTGCATTGTAATATGCATAAATTTAAAAATAAAGATATTTATAATACCTATATTACCTATTTTATTATTTTGTAGTAATGGTGGTAAATCGTAGGAAGTATTTATCCTTGGTTAAGAAAATGTCTCTAACAAGTATAAAATCTAGGATTTGTTCATTATAACGAGCGTATCTTCCTTGACTAAAACAGCTACACTAACACAAATTTAAAATACTATATTTAAGCTCAATTGAGTGTTGTGCTTGTGCGTTATCAGTATTTGTCAGAATCAGGTGTAGCCGGCAGCGCAGCGCGCGGCGGCGGCTGCCGAGATGAGCAGCTTTCTCCGCGCGCCGAGCTGGCGGTACCATACGCTGCCGCTGCAGCCACACCATGTGTCTACTAAATACTCCCTTCAAACCGCTGATTATTATTCATGTGTAAATTTCATTATATCTTCCTTCTCAACAAGTTTAAACGGATTTTAAAACCCCACGAATTATTAATGCTTGAAAAAGTTTGTGAAATTAAAAAGACTGCATTAATCTTACTTACTTACTATTTTGGCTCAGTGATCCAAAAAGAATCTTGGCCTCCGAAACGAGAGCATGCCACCTGACCCGATCCAGCGCGGTTTCCTGCCATGAATCGGCATAGAGCTGGCGCAGATCCGCCTCCACGATATCCCCCCAGCGGTACCTGGGGCGCCCAACCGGTCGACGCCCGGTTGGTCGCCCCACGTACGCTCCCTCAACCGCCCGATCCTCCCCCATTGTAAGTAAGTGACCGAGCTAGCGAAGTCTGTGAGATTTCGTTTCGCCGATGATATTCGGCTCAGCCACCAACTCTTCAATCTCGGCGTTCTTCCGGATCCTCCAGGTGCCATCGTCTTACATTGCGCATTATTCTTACAGTTTTATAACGATCAGTACCTCCTTAAATGTAATAAATAAGTAGGTGTAGAGTATAAATCACAACGTGTCAGTTGTGCCAGTTTATAAAAGGTACCCTTCATTCCTAGTCTTTCATTCATTCGTGGTCTCAACCACTACGGAGTAGATAGTTTTAATACTTTTAATCCTAGCAATAGTTGGATTTATCTTTGAAATGTTTACGGTAACTTGACTAACCTCTACAGTCCCTGTAATCGATTAGTTTTGATTAGACCATCTCTTCCATATTGAACGCTGTCATCTTTTACTTTAGCAAAACGACTAGGCAGGCAAGTAGGCACGTACATATAAACCGCGCACGCGACGACGTTTAAATCAATAACAACGATCGGGCGGCCAATGGCCATCGCGCCGTGGTGAAAGCGCACCGCAGACGCGGCCGTCGGGATCAGCTGATAGCCGCAATCCTGCTTGACGAATAGCATATATTTTGCAATTTCATGACAAAAATTAAAATGACACAGGGATAGACTAAAAAGTGCCTTAAGTTCCTTTAATTCTAAGTGTTTGACCGTCAGCCAATTTGTGAGCTAGAAATATAATCCGCACGCGGACTCATGTATCTCTCGCAGTATGTTCTCAAAAGCACAGTTTTTATTAATCTATGCTAGTAACAGAATCCTTGAAATACTTTCGTGATTTCTGTGTTCAAATTTATATTTTGGTCAAGGAGTCGGTCAGGTCCAGGGCGGTTTATCGTCAGTCGTGTTGCACTTGACATGTCGCCTTGTTGCCAGTTCGCGTGGTCATTGCCGCGGATCTAGCGTGCGCGGGCGCGGCGCACATCTCCGGCGCGCGAGTGAAAGTTGCACAGCACCCGCCGCCCGCGCGTCCCGCGGTATATGTGTCACTGGTAGACGTAGACCTTAGCGCTTGCCAATGTTAAATACCATTGACGACTCGCTAATAACACTGTATTTTGCTGCACATATGTACGTGCCGAATGCATGTCTTTGTATGCTCGCAGGTTCTATAATACATATGAGTACATAATTGGAGCTACTTTTGCATGACTCTTGTAAGGTTGTGTTTATATCGTTAGGTAGTTATACTCCAGTATGATAGACCCTTAAATAAATTGCTAGTAATTATATGCGCAATTGCAAAACTTTACGTCCAATACCAATTTAAATACAGAACATAATTCAAGTAACTTTTTTAACACCACATTATACTACTCTTTCGATTACACATTAGCAAATAGTATACTTACAAGCGCACACTTATTAATAAATAGGTGTTTAATTATTCTCACTAATGTCGATTAAGAATTGATGACATAAAAGTACCAGTATAGTATTGTTACATATTGTAGATAAATGAAATTTGTAATTAAATAAAAATTACTTAATTAATTTGTGTTTTAATATGTTTAAAAAAAAAACACCGAAAAATAACAATATCATCTATTTTGTTTCAATTAAATTATTGCGCAGTTTCATATAAATCAATTTATCTAGCTTATTTGGTTGTAGTTACCCATGGATTTAAAATTAAGAAGATCATGAGATAACTACGCATCTATCACCAACTGGAGTTGCATATGGAGGTATCCAGGATAAGTGGCTATCTATTCCTCCCCACGGAACGGAGACTGTATAGGCATAATAGCAAGAAACTGTTTGTGGATAACTACAGACGAGTTTCTCAATTTATCTCCAAAACGGTTGTCCGATTTGGATACAGTTTTCAGCAAAGAATTACTGATACACAACGGACTATGATTGTTTTGTGATAGGTTTAACTCGATTGTCTGTTTAGAGGCCTCTGAATGTGTCACCTAAAGGTCCTAATTACCACTCGCCAGAGGTCGCAGATGATACATTCATCCTTCGCGTCTAAACCTAATGCTTAATGAGTCACAGTATAAACGCTCTGTGAAGCAATCGTCTGCGTTGTGGGCGGCGTAAGCCAAACAACTGCTGGCCTGCACTGCACTAGGCCAGGTATCCCTCACCCAGTTCTGGGACCCTCACGTAAAGGAAACCTATGTTCGCTGTGACCGTCTGCTATCTTTTTTATCTCAATCTTATATCCTTAATCTTCAATAGTATGTTGCGAAAACGTCGGAATGCGCGTTGAGATAGCATCCATAATTTGTAAAACTATATATAACCGTTCAATAAGTAATCATGAAAAATACAAGTGGCTAACGTACCTACAAGATTCATTAGGCTACAAGTGTATCATGTAGTCTCCTATACGAAAACTCGTTTAAAATATTGATCGTGCCAAGGTATTTAACGTATGTAAATACAAATACAAACGTGAATACCTATTATATTAAGCACCCTCCCTCATCACCCATAGTTAAGTACAAATGAATCATGAAATGTGTCATGGGGACGTGAGCCGGCTACGCTACGATCCGGGGTGAACCTTTTACCTAGTTTTAATTAGTGGTTATGATTGACAAAGCCTGTTACGGATTACATCGTTTGTAAGTATGTGACGAAGCCTGTAGCTGAGCCTAATCTGTATCCTCCTGACGAAGCCTATGTTGCGGATTTTAGACAACTGTTTAAAAAAAAATGATTCATTAGACTCGGAACTCTAGTTAACATATTATTCCAATTGATATCTCAATTAATGATTCCCAGTAATATTTACGTATAAATTTATATATCATGAAATAAGTACCTATACCGTACTAAAGGATACCTTACATTACGCCATGCTGAGTCCGGCCACTAGGTATTTAAATCTTGTTTACTGGTTTGTTACCCTGTCCTATGTGCACCTAATCGATTGCAGGTCCTATCCGTTGATCGCATCAGAAAGACAATGGTCAAAATGTAAATGCCAAACAAATACGTAGCTGTTCCCTAGTGAAGGGTAGCCTGATTAGAGTGATTAGGTATGAGCAGCACCTGATTCTGTCACATGTCAGATATATGAAATATAAATAATTTAAAAATGTGCGCTATTTAAAACTAAGGGTATCGGTACGGAAAGATCATCTCTAATCACATTAATGGCATTTGGCGTTATTTGGAAAGTAGACCTTTTGGTTAAAATTATGTACCTACTTACTTAAATATTTACAAGTATTTTAGAGATTATTTACGTGTACCCTGCAAATAATAGCTAAGACGCTCCTTGTTAAGCCCTCATATAAATACCTTCTACCACTTTGTTCTTTTTTCAGTGTAATTTACAAAAATATGTAGCAGCTTTTTTCGAGCAACTTTATAGAGGACGCTTTGAGACGACGTTATTGTTACTAATCAGAGATAACATTTATCCAGGTTTTCGTTAGTCGTATCTGAACATATGTGTTCTTGAAAGTGGGTACTACTATGCTACTAATATTATACTTAAACGCGAAAGCTTGTAAGTATGGATGTTTGTTACTCTTTCACGTAAAAACTACTGAATGAATTTTAATGAAACTTTACAATAATATAGCTTATACATCAACATCAGAATAACAGGCTACAATTTAGAAAGATATTGCGCGTACGAAGTCGCGGGCACCAGATAGTCTATCATAAATATATCAAGTAAACAAAGAAAACAATTTGCGTCAATAAAGAGCCTAATTAATATTGTAATTGGCCTCCTGCTTTTATATAGTATAGGTATATTGTTGACAAGTTTCACGTGCTGTTGGTTTTCTAATAAATAAATTATACATAATAACATTTGTCTCACAGGTACAACTACGAGGAACATTCAAGAAGCGCCTTATATTATTTTACACATAAAACCAGTAAATAATTCGCCATAATTAATGCGTTACAAAAAAACGTCGGTATATAAAAGTACACAAATGCATTTTAAATTAGTGCAAAACTTATAATTAGTGAAGTTCATAATTATAATTAGTGGGCCTGCCATTAATTGAAGCTGATATAAAAATAAAAACGTTAGCCCTCATCACATATATAACACATGGTGCATGGAATATCGTTAGGCTTCAATATACGGCAGGTCGCGAACTAGTATTCAACGGAGAAGTTTGCAAGACTCACCAGGTTGGAGTTGGCGAGAGCAGAGCGCAGCGCAGTGTGTCAGTGTCAGGCCCGTACCGACATCATACACAGTCCACTTGTACAACAGTCCTCGACACCGAGTCGTGTCACTTGTCTAATGTCACAGGATTCACTTGTGTGCCTTCAACAGCGTACGAGGGAGAACCCAGAGACGAGAATGGGGCAACAAGCACGGGATCAGGGTGGAAACTAGAAAACAAGAATGACAGACTTTAGTGGAATAAGTATTTATCTAGTAAGCAAACGATGCCTATTCAAATTATTCTTCCTATTCCTGATTCAGTCTACGATACAAAGCAATTTGGCTAATAGGTAGAACATGCTTGGATAAGTAACAAAAGCAACTAACATTAGGTATATATATTAATTGTGCCGTTATTTGACACTTGTTATGCAGTTACTAAGTAAGTAATGATCAAAATATATAGGGAACTGAGTAAAAGTAATCATCAAATCAATTTACTTATTTTAAGTAGACACCTTTTGTAATTAGGTAAAATAAATAAATGCAAACAAAGAAATTCATTAAAAAAATAGTGTCGCCGCGGACCGGCGCGCGCGCCGTTAGAACTGTAAAAAACCAGTCGCGGCCCGGGCAGCCGAAAACTGAACACGCTACGGACTCACGAATTTTCCACCTCACTAAGGCTTCTGACTGTATCATGCATTACACTAAGTCATTAGTATATGGCAACAACATGCGGTTAGTTTTAACAGATGAATGAGTTTATACGAACGTTAATAAAGAAAAATAAAGAAAGACGAAAAATGTGATTGGCATATATAAAAATTAAATAACAAAATTTCCCTCGATTATTTACAAGGAAGAAAGAATAAATAATTAGACATAGTAAAACGGCGTCCAGAGTGCTTATCCACTATGTACTCCAACAATCCGCGGCACTGTCACGTCACTTTATAAATGCCAATTACAAACATTTCCCAAAACACCCGCAATTTGCTCCATTTTGCACAAAATTTTAAATATTTTCCGAAAATGGAACAAAAACGTGTTTCATATTTTTTGGAACGTACACTGGTTAAAAGTCGTTGTAGTGACACTATTACAGTTTGTGGTCCAATTTTGAGCGGGAGTATAACCGCACTGCACGAGTAAAAGGCGGGCGCGTACCGCGCGTAGCACCGACGGACTGTGGCGCGGGCGCACCCTACTTGCTTCCCACCAAAATTTTCTACCACCACCGAGCGGGCAGGGCGACTCAAGCGTGGCCCGCAACGGCCGCTAAGGCCTGCGCCGGCGTTCGGTACCAAATCATCACCGGCCCGTAGCGTACATTTTCGGGCAAATATCTTTAGCATATTTTGTGAAAATCATAGGTACGCAAGTACGGAGTTATAATTCCCTGACACCCTCAGGTTTATTACCCTCCCACCAGTAGATAATAATAATATGGCGAAAAATGTATAGATATTTTTTGTTGCCAAATGAATGTAGGTACGGATAGTAGCTATTATTAATCTACTACATTACCTCACATCGTACATTATAATTCTGCCTTAATCTCAACAATATATATATATATATATATATATCTGAGTTTATACATATATTTTATATAATCTTTCTACATAAACGACAGTCGCTAATTGATGTACATATATACTTAAAATAAAGACACCATAGCGGGAATCACTGCCTACTACAAACGTGAATATTGATCAAAAATGTTGGTCCAAAATGTTAGCGGCGCATTTCTCTTTAAGTTGGTAGCCCCCGCGGGCAGCTATCTCCGTTGCGTACGGGCACTCGCTCGCGCACGCCGCGACGCCTACTTCCAGCAGTTGACAGCCTACAGACCTACAAACGATGCTTTCACTCTGTCTAACCGTTACCACCATCCATTTAGACACGATTTTTGCTTGTATAATCGTTGTGCAAATTTGCAGCCACACCGTAAGTGGCACATCGAGTGATTTTCTTTATTGGCCCTTCAGTGCTTGGTCTTCCTAAGCTTATGCTTCTAAGGGGCAATCATACGACAGTGTTGAACTTTAATATTTAATTTATTTTTGACGAAGAAACTGCTATGTAACCGCGGTTTATTGGAACCCAGTTTTTCTTTGGCCTCCCTGTTTTGAATAAAATTTACATGATTCCAAATATTATGTTCTAACGGAAATATAATTCGAAAATTATTACTGACAATATGTTACACTTATTTTTTAAACTGCTATTTTTTTGGCCATTCATCATAGTCCAATTCGTAAAACTATCAAATTGGAGGCAACCACATTAAGAAAGCATGTACCTAGTTACTCTGTTGTTTTTTTAAATTGTCGTTGAGTTTGTCATCGTGATTTTAATAAATAGTTGACTGCCGAAGCGTGCCTATTTTGCTCGGAATTAACATAGATAGCAACGGCAACTATTGGCACCATATCAAGCCCTGGGACATTTACCCAAACAAAAATGTTTTGTTCTATTATTGTTATGGTTGTGTATCTGGGTCATCTGAGGCGATACCGCAAGCGTAAAAAGATAGCGCGATTTTATTTTCTTAGGAGGTAGATTTTCTAAGAGCAATTGCCGTGCCATAAGTGCCATACGCCCATTACAACTAAATGTATATTAGGCCCACTTGCACCGTCCAGGGTTAGCCGCTTAGGTACCCGGAGTAATGCTGACAAATTCCATGCAAAAACCGCTTAACTCTGGGTTATGTTGTGTGTCCAAGTGGCCTGTTATAAAGTAACTTCAAACTGATTTGATGTGTATTCAGCGCAAGAAAATACGAGACACTACATCAATTACACTGCATTAATAATAATAACCTAATTAAAAAACTTGATAAAAAAAAAATATACACGACTTCAAAAAGTGAAAAATAAAATGTAAGTATTCATTTTTATTTGCTGTAAGGTCCGGAAAGAATGAATACTTAACCAATTAAATGGAGGTGACACCACATAGCGCTACCAACTGATACGTTTGAAGTCGGTACTAAGCAAATCGCTACTCAGAATCGGTTAAGAATGCATATCATCCCAATTTTTAAATTTGTCTACAATATGTGTCATGCAGTTATAAAGTCACATAATTATAGCCATTAGTTTTTCTAGGCTGTCACAGTTTTAACAGTTGGTCAAACAAATTCTTGCAGTTCTTCTTTTTATGTTAAGGTTCCAGTTTCGCCATATATTTTTTTTACAAAGAACGGTGAGGTTTATTACTGACCGGTAATGTGTTTATTTGACTTGACACCGGCTTCAAACGTATGAGTAGGTTCAGCACCATTTGTTTGATTACTCATCCTTTCCGAACCTTACAGCAAATAAAAATGTATACATATTATTTTTGACTGTGTTTGTTAAAAAGTTTTTATTTTTCTATTTTCAGTTGTTTATAAACGTACAAGCAAGGAATTTAATTTATCTGCGCATATATCATTAGTGCTCTAAAATGCGTTCAAAAATCATAGGCAACCAGCATTACCAACCAGCAGGAACTAAATGAACTGTGATTTTAACATTACCTCCTGAAAACATTAGGTTATGAGTTTATATTTGGAACAGAACAGCTATCAAATTCAAGTGGGTGTCTATTCTAGATTCAAAACGCCGCCATTTGTTTGTTGGCTTTTTACAGTTTACGTGTGAAAAGTTGTGAACAAAATTGTTTCTGTATGTGTTCAATTTATTTTTTATTGCATTGTTTTAATATCTACAATCTATAGATATTTCACAAAAATCACCAGTAACCATGCAGGTCATTTCCCTACGGTTCCTGAACCCATCTTAGAGCACTTATGATATGTCTGTAGATAAAGCAGTGTATGCAACTATACATAATTAGGTATTAAAACACTCGCCTTCGGCTCCATTCATAAACCAACCCTCACTCGTGATGTAATGCCCTTTATTATGAGCAGTCGCATAAACTACAATTCGATCCATTTAGCGAAATTTCCTTTCGTTATTTCAATACAGTCTGACGGGACTGTCAACCTTAAGTGGGTAAGAAATTGAATTCCTTGGCTGTACTTTCAATAGATGTGCCAGGGCCATGAACTGTCTCCGGGTAGGTACAGTGAGCTGCGGAGTTGAGTGACCCCCTGCATACAAATTTTGTATGCAGGGGGTCACTTAACTCTGCAGCTGACCGTACCGACTTTTAGGCGTTACATACTTGTAATGAATTTCAACGTTTATACTACCGACTTCAAAATTTCTGAAGGAGGAGGGTCTCAATTCATGTGAACGGTTTTTCTTACTATTGTTTAAATGTTTGTTACCTCAGAAACTCAGAACTCCGTCATTAGGTACCGACCCGATTTAAAAAAAAAACTCTGAAAGTTGATGGTTCCTGGTTGGCCTATGTTCAGCAGTGGACGTCTTATGGCTGATATGATGATGATGGTTCCAGATTGGTCCCATTTTTTTTCCAAATTCCAATGCTGATGATGGGACCCATCAGGAATTGAGGGAACTCCTCAAAGTTGAACGGCACATGCATGATGATTTGAAGATTTCCTTAAGTGTACATACCATACTTGTTTTTTTTTTTAATGGAAACGATCAGTTTGGTAGAGTTGACCTGATTATGAAAACAAAGAATGGCAAAGTAGAACTGTGTGCTTACCACGTGGCAGTATTAGATAGTGACTGCGGCGTTCGGGGAAATGTCATCTCGCTCCTGCCAGAGTAATGGTAGGAGCGAGACGGACATACTTTCGAGCGCCGCTGTCGCTATCGAATACAGTTGCGTGCAACTTATGGTAAGCACACTTCTTAATAATCCTAGGTCTAGGTATCATTTGACGTCCGGTATCAGCCGATTGTGGCATTCATCTTTTTGATTTAATTCTATTCTGATGATGGGATTCCTGAGGAATTCAGAGAACTCCTCAAATTTGAACGGCTCATACTTTGTGATTGGATTGGACGGTTTTAATAATTAGCTTGGGCATTTCCTTACTCAAGTCATCATTTGGCTGGAGTGGACCTGATGTTGAATGCCAAGGATGGCATAGTGGAACTGCTCAATCATTTCCAGCTCTATAATCTGATTCGAGACATTCTTACTTTTTTTAAAGCAGGTACCTCCAAGGTAATTAACTAGATAGTACTCGTATCATTTGATTTTACCTTACATGTTGGAAACCATGAGACATTAAAACAGCTCCTCAATTTTCAAAGGTATGACATGTATGGTGATTAGGATATTTTTTAAGTAAACTGGTTAACTTAAACTTTAAATTTTACCGGGAAATCCAATATCGGTTTTTTAGGGTTCCCTACCTCGAAAGGAAAAAACGGAACGCTTATAGGATCACTTTGTTGTCCATCCGTCCGCCCGTCCGTCTGTCTGTCAAGCCTCTTTATCTCTGGAACGTGTAAAAGGTATCAAGTTGAAATGAAAAAAACAAACCTCTACGTCAACGCAATCGAAAGACACGGCCGTTTTAGTTTTTTTCTTAAAATACCTAAATTACGTATGATGCCAGTGAGGCCGATTAAGGGAATAGTCATTTTAATCCATAAAATCCTAATAAATAATAATATTTACCCAATTTTAATTTGCGTCAATTAACCCAATGAAGTATGCAATTATTAAACGTACTTATTAGACATCTCTAATGAAGTTTTAACGATTATTGCCTCAAAGATTAAATTTACGACTAATGTGCAAATTGATTGCTAATCGATCCTTTTTGTATAGGGTAAGCGCTTTGTATAAATTAAGTCCAAATTCACTACTTGGACTTAAATTGTACTGTCATTCAGGATACCCAAATGGAATGAAATGCGTATCACCATGATAGTTAAATTAAGTAACCGTGAGAAAATCAATCAAGAATACTCAAGAATTTGCATCAACATTCAACCATCTACGTAGTTCGAGAGATTATAGTACATTGTGCATCTAGGGAGGTAAGTACAGAATTACTAACGAGAGTCTGTTAGAAGCCCGACGCAGCAGGCGGAGGGCTTTTAATGACTCGAGTTTGTAATCCTCTTACCGACCGTGATGCATACAATGTTTTTCATCACACTTGTAAGGGAAAACACACTTTTAAAAACGCCTTTACTTTAAACGATGGAATATAATAGTATTTTATACAATCGTGATATAATGAAGAGTTTTTCAGTCGAGTACCGTGTTTAGGCCACGAAGCTTGCTGAGTGGCCTAAGTAAGGTACGAGATTGAAAAACTTAATTATGTTACGATTGTATACAATACTTTTTCTACGAGTCATCATCATCATCATCTATGGAGGAACAATTTCATCATTCAATTTCATTGACTTAACACGGATGTAACACAAAAATATGTGATTGCACACGCCGTCGCCGGCAGGCCGGCGCGGGGGGCGCGGTCGGCGCAGGCGCGGGGGGCGCGTTCGGCAAAGTCGCAGGCGGCATCGCAAATAAGTATAGAATTTGTATGAAGTTCTATTATAGTTGCCTACAGCGTATCGAAATGAGATATTATACTTGAGTTGGATTGTCTAATATCGAAAAGTATGAGCTTATAGTTTTGTCTATGTACTCGTAATTGACAGATTAAAGTAGGCGAGTGGAAAAAATATATTTCATCATTAGGTACTCCTACGCCTACGTATATTATCTATATTCCTGACACATACTAGAATTATGTATTATGTATGGCTTACAGGATAGCACTGCGAACAACAAATGTTAGCTGAAGCGAGGAAGCCTCGGGTCGCTGGGGCCGACCGTCGGTGCGGCGATGCGGCGTTGCGGCGATGCGGCCGAGTCGACGCCAGCGCCGGCCGCTAACTGATGGCCCAAGAGCGGCACACTGACCTGCTTCTTGCTCGTCGCTTTATTGTCTTATTTTGATTTATTCCTTTGTATCGTTTGTCTCACTCGTCAATACTCATACGTTCAAATGTTTTGTATAATAGCTTTTCTGTTGCTCATTCATTCGCTTATTAAATATTTTTATGTTTTATCGTTATCTTATGCAGTTACCAAATCTAAAATTTCATACTTAACATTTCGACAGTTGAATTAAAAATAGATAGTAATTATTATTAATTCCAACATACTTATGAATAACACAATTTCACATAGACATTTCACTACTTATACTGTAAAACGTAAATAACTATAATACACCTATCTAGATTTGCTATAGGTATATGCTAATCATACCACCACAGCAAGTGTTCAAAGTTTAGACCACGAATCCCTCCCTCTTTATTATGTTTCCTACTTCCTCTGCCTGTACCATACAACAAGGTACTATTCAAATGCAACAAGGCACGCTCAACCTCCTTAATGAGATTTAGTAAAATGGAGATTCTTGCTTGTCACTCGGAAACACTCATGCCATTGGATGGATTCATCCAAGCAGGCTCATTGTGTTGATTGCTTACTTGATGCTTATTTCTCGTAGCCATAATTTACTGCGATTTATACTAGTTTATCAGAGATAATTCTTAGTTCGTGAATTCGTGATTGACATTGTAAGTATTTTAATCCATTTTTTCTACTCCAGCACTGTCAATTAGATGACTGACAGCGATAAGGTGTATTCGGATCATTCCGAATGTGGGATAATTCTGACTTATATTTCCATCGTATTACAGTTCATTTTTGGAATTACCCAACATTTTCCGACAGTCGGCATTAGCCGAATACACCTTATTAAAAAAGTATACATTATAACGTTGTCTATGGTATTCCATAAGAACACTGCTCCTATGGATTTTCATATGGTGCCTTTACACTCTCGGGCACTCGGCCGAATGTTTCGGCCGCGGGCGAATGGAACCTAGTACACCCTCATTCGAGACAGACAATTTTATTTATTTATTAATATAGGGATAATTTAAGCCAGACCAAAGACAATTTAAGCTTTTTCAGGTAGTTAGGGTGAGTTAAAAGGTGCCTTAAATAATTTCACTTTGGGTGAAGCTATTTAAAAGGTGCCTTAAATAGTTTCAAAAACCAAAGCTATGTAGAACACCTTTTAACTCACCCAAACTACCTAAAAACACTTAAATTTTCTAGCGGTGGAGAGCACTAATAAAATCACAGACTCGTATTTACATTGTATTTAGTAATTATCTACCTATTTATTCGTTCCTTGAAGTAATTAGTCTCCGATGCAAAATCGGGAAATCGTTGAAAATAGGTAGTATAGGTACATATCTGATACACTAATTTTATCTGGTTCCCCGCGATACAGGCGTAGCCTAGTGCGGAGACCCCTGGTATGTCTGTAACTTTTATATTCTGAAATAAACGATTTTTTATCTTTTTTTATCTTATCTTTTATATAATCACACAAATCTAAAATCAAACAATCTAAATGTTGTATCTCGCTCTCTATCGCGCAAGCTCATTTGGACAACGGTGCGATGGAAAGGGAGAAGGGAGATACAAATTTTAGTTCATTTAATTTTGGCGGTAGGCCTGACCCTATTTACTGGTTGGCCAGCACAGTCAGTCTTACATCACAGTTAATCTTGGCTGGTCAGGACCAACTAATTTGGTCGACCATACTGGACGCAAACAAAGTTTAGGTACAATTACAGAATAATATTGAGGCTTTCGCAACTCGGTGGTAAGGCACAGCATCGAAGAGACTTCTTTTGCCACTGCGAACATCGACAAGGAAAAATCTCTCGCGATATCGCAAGCGCTATTTTATGAAATTTATTGCTATGAAAGTCTGAAAAAGCATGTTCTTCCTCTATAACTTTTGAACGGGAAGTCCAAAACATTTTTAAAAATTTAGAAAGATAGAGCATAATACGAACTAAAAACTAAAATTATTTTAAACATAATCGGTCAAGCTGTTTTTGAGATATTGCCACAAAACTATTTGTAACAAATAACGTAAGTGCCATAATATCATTTAAACTTTCACAATTTTCACACATTATATATTTACTAAAACGGGGCTTAATCGTGTATAGATTTTGAAAACAAATTCCCAATTTCAATCGGGATGACGGTTTTAGAATCTCGTCTACATGGAATCCGGTCATTGATCAATGTAAGCGTAATCGAATATCACCGGCTCAAAAATCGGACATCGTGAGTGTAGTGTGTCGACAGAGTCACATCCCTAGTGCGCAAAATGTTCAAGTTTATAATCAAGACCAAGTGCGGGTAGTTCGTAAAACCCGCGCAGCTAGAAGATGTTGATGTCAACCTCAGCCAGTCTTTCTCCGGGACCACGGGGGCAACGTCGCCCTTGAAACGTCGGAGGTTTGTTTTCAAAATCTATACACGATTAAGCCCCGTTTTAGTAAATATATAATGCCATAATATCATCATGACACTTATGCTCTTTTGATTGTATGATTTTCCTTTCATATGAAGGTATGGAACCCTCCATTATGTGTGGTCCAACACACACTTTGCCAGTTTTTTTTTTTCATTAATTTAATAATTTTATATCTATACCCACTAATTCGGGTATAAAAGGTAAGTACCGGGTAGAATGGGTAAATTACCGAAATATACCCGATATCTACCCCAGGTATTTACCCACCGCCCATCTCTACAGAAGACAGAACAAATAACGGCTAATTTACCGAACGAGAAACATCCAGCTTTACTACGCATCACAACGAGCCTCCCTAGAAGGCCAAATAGAAGCATCAAGGTAAATAGAAGGACTGCGCACACTAGGATAGAAGGTTTATTGTAACATTTGGTACCGGTACAAAAGGAAACATTAAGCAGATACTAGTTGAGGGTAAGAGTGATTTAATATCCTGTTCAGGCATAGACAAAACTCAGATCTAATATTATAAATGCGACAGTTTGTAAGGATGTTTGTTACTTTTTCACGTAAAAACTACTGAATGGATTTTAATGTAACTTTCCAATAATATATATAGCTTAAACATCAGAATAACTTATAGGCTACAATTTATAAAGACATTGCGCATACGAAGTCGCGGGCACCACTTAGTACCTATATAAATAAAAATATAAATACTACACTTAACTATAAAACTTAAAATCATTTTAATTTTTACATGACTGCTATAGTTAGGAGTGTTGTGTTTTTCGAACATACCTGCATCATGTGTGGAATAATATAAAGGGCTTGTGCACAAATCCCGTGAGCGTTTTCCGGCTATATTTTGACCTAATTTTTATTTAAAATAGACACGTTATTTTAAAGTGTGAAGTGATTTAGGTTTTACCTCATTTTTTTCTTGGTTTTGTTAAATGTAGAAAAATACTGTAGTCTCCTTGGAAACCGCGTAAAACCTTACCTCAGTATTGTCATTCAATCTCCTTATTTAGATGGCCAAAAACTAGAGTCAGTCTATGCTAAGTTTCCTAGATTTTGATAGCACAGAATGTGAAAATGTTAAGTAAACGTCATAATTTCATAGAAGTTTGACGTTTAAAATAACACTTTCAAGTCTGACAGTTCATTTGCTGAGAAAAGTTAACGTGGTTTGACTCTACCTACTATTCAATTAATTGCAATTCGTAATCAGATTGTTTTATTACACGTCTGGTAATCAATATAAAGGTGGCAGATGCAATATCGTTTAGAAACATACTCGATAGATCGTTTCGGCTTCGCTCAGCCAACTCTAGCGATCATAGGTAGTACGTGCCAAATCATATGGCTCATATGAGTAACATGTACAATGGCAACATGATCCTATTTCAGAATTTACCGTTTCTTACAGTTTTGTTCATTAAGTGAAAAACTGGAAGTCATTTACGGGTAACATTAGTGTCATGTAACGGTTCTGTCTTATGCCCCAGCCCCAACTACGTGTGATCACAATTGCACAACGTATTGACATCCCGGAGCGCTGGCGAGGGCCCGCGCGACCTCTGCTGCTCTGCCATCTTGCGCACCTTTTCCCTTACCATCGTTAATTAGTATGAAGTGGTAATTGTATGTCGAAAAATACTTATTAAACAGCGGCATCAATACCTTGACATCATTATTTGAAAACTTTTATGACGATCCGTTCTGATACGATTAAGTTTAGTAGAAAATTAATCTCGAAATTAGCAGCATTGATATTGTATATTGATAGAAACGATTCTAGGTAGATGAACAGATGGGCTGCTCATCACACTTCACGTCACTTCACAAAGTGACAGCGAGCGTGTAAATGTTCACATTTGTGCAATAATTAACACTCCAACTCACACAAATATTACTTTGAACACTGTAACGCACCCACACTGTCTTAAAATTTTACGGTGTAAGTATGTTTTTCTTTCTGTTTGCAAAAAAATATACCTGTGTAGTGTGTGTGTAGACACGTTGGCAACGTCTCATCTCCAACGAACCAATGTAAAAGCGAGCGGAGCGGCTGAAAGCGCCGAAATTTTAAAACGTAATAAATATAAGAGCCTGGACAGAGAGTACCTTTTTGTACCATTCGGGGTCGAAACTCTTGGTCCATGGGGTCCCAGCGCACGCAAGTTTTTTGTAGAAATCGGGAAACATCTGGTTGATGTTACTGGTGACCGAAGAGCTGGTGGCTTCCTAGCACAACGTATCAGCTTTGCGACACAACGAGGAAATGCCGCCAACATTCTAGGTACAATGCCTCAAGGACCTGAACTTACACTTACTGTATATATTTTGAAAATAAATGTTCTTACCACATGATGACGACGACATGATGTAAACTTGAATACTTCATTTTATCGTAATTGATAACGGCCAGTATTTACAAAGGTACATATATCAAACCTCTTCAGATTATAAGTAAATACTCTATATAAGTTATTTCCTTCATAAGGGCATATTTTATTTATTACAATACTAGCTGCCTGTCTAGGTTTCGCACGAGTAGATATAAGTATGGAGATTGCCGAATATTGTATCAATAGCGTTCAGAATTGTTTACGAGCAATGGCATATATCCATAAACTTTGCTATATTTTATAATTTGTTTGTATGTTTTATTTACGCGACCAAATGCCGCGAAAACTGTGATGAATAATTAAAGTAATTTATTCATACAACAAACATAACAAACAGTAAAAAACATAAATGTCAATAGGAGGGATATGGACAATTTAAGATTTGACGCCATTGAACTTTTTCACTCATGTTCAGGCATTTTGCGTTTTAGCCATTTTGCTACGAAGAAAGTATGCGAAGTGTGTAAGTATGCAAGTTTGCGTTTTTGTCATTTTGAGATTTAGACCCATTACGTGTTGGGTAAACTGCAATGTAGGTAAAACAACACACTAGTCATTTTGCGTTCTAGACCATCCGCAAATAACCGCTAATACGCAATAATTTAAAATGTTTAACTGCTTAGTACTCTCTGTACTTATTCAATTCAGAGAGTTATTTTAAATCACAATAATGAGCAAAAAATTACGTATTCGATTTTACCGTTGCACCGTTTCGTAGCCGCGCGGCAAGGGGCAAAAGATTTCAACGCGTAAGTCGCGCAACTCGCTGCTGTACTTAATAAAAATTCAGTACTGATTAGCATCGATATCCCTCTGGCTTCTATTTTTAATGGTATCCCTTTGTTATTCCTTTGAGCTATTGACCGTTATTAGGTCGCTCCATTACGTTCGCGGGCACGTCCTGAAAACTTTGTGTTTCCCTTTTTCATCACAGAGTTATGTTTTACATAGCCTTCGAGGGTAGTGGGACGTGGTTAAGCAAAACTGGATTACCACCATTTTGAGCTAATCGCATTTAAAGATTTGTATAAAGAAATGTTCCAAGTCTCTTGACTTGTTATTGAAAAATATGTGCACCATATTTCCTTTACATTCACCAATAAACAATTAAGTGCCTTGAGTCTTCTACCAGATAATGTAAACACCAGAAATATATTATACTCGTAGCAATAACTTGTTATCTGAAACGCTCTATTTGAAATCAGTGTTTTTACCCAAAAATTAAATTTGAATTATAAAACGGCAAAACATGTCTTAATACACACAATACACACATTAATGTGAAGTGGTGTAATTAAGTAGCAGATATGTATTTTCTCATATAAAAAAAAGTTTAAACTCATGAAACTTATTATTGGGTTTCCATGTTATGCAATAACATATCAAGACACATGAATCATTATAACTTTCAGCGCATGGTGCATATTTTAGCAGATATTTGTGTTATTTGATTTGACACTTTATTGCAAAAAGGATGACTCACGCTAGGATGGGACGAGACGGAATGGGATGGGACGGGGCGGGGCGGGACGGAACGATCTGTCAATTTCTATAGCAAGAATCACCCCGCTAATCAATCCGAGCAATCAATCAATCAAATCAATCAATCCGAGACGATGTCACGTGACGTTTTCTATAGAGACTGACAGATCGTCCCATCCCCTCCCGTCCCGTCCCGTTCTAGTGTGAGTCATCCCAAACGCTCTGGTTGCAAATTTTGTAATAACATTTTTCCCCGAAATTTAATTACTGTTTTGACTCGATTTTGAAAGATATAGAGACCCAGGGAAGCATTGGTCACCAATATCTCATTTGTTATTTTGTGGGTTGGCACAGTTCTGCTAGACCACGTCCAGTTATGGAACCAAAATATATCAGCAGCCGTTGGAGGCACGGCGTTTAAAGATAAGAAAGACAATTTGACGAAGTATAAATAATAATTTCACTCAAAGATTTGCCATTTTAAACTGCTATCATGTATTTAATTAGTAGTAGTATACTATTTAATTAGTAACAATATATACATGAATTTCGCTGACATTAATGTTTAGATTTGTGATAGGATGAACACATGCCATTTGGGACTCCGGTTGGACGTAGTTACGCGATAACGTTCCAAACCACATGACACTTTTCATACTAATGAATACCATATAATGAGAAGTATAAGACAGTCATTGAAATGGCAGGCTCATGTGGATTGGAACGTTATCGCGTAACTACGTCCGTTTAACCAGACTAAATCCAATATAAATAACCGTAATAGATTCTTAATGTGTTGTTACAAAAACCTTATTTATTTGTGTAGCAAAAAGGTGTGCACCGTGTGCAGAGGAAGGTAGATAAATAAGCAAGGCTCAATAAATCCATGTTTTACAACTTTCTTCAAAGCGGCACTTCTCAAACAAAGGCAGACTATTCAAAAAATAAAGAAATGTGACCACCAGCCTTTACCTTTCGCCGATGGAAACACAAATAGCGGTCGGACGGACTTGCTTGTTTATTTGTTTATAACACCTGCAATTTAGGTAGTACCGTATCGGAGCGAACAATCAACAGTTAACCGTGCAACCCTAACAATGACCGGCGTCGTTACTCGTTACTGTGACTTACTCATCAAATATTGGAAACCAGGAATAAGTTAGTATTAAATAGATAGATGAAACGATTAAATTTTCGGGTACCTAATGACCGCTTATTATGAAACCTAAGTACCTACTGTTTCTCTCTAAATAGGTTATATGGCAGCAATAAGTATTTTCCCATTTTCCAGCTTTTACTTAGTTAGTATTTTGATGTACTTACGTTCCTTCGTAGTTTGTTTTAATAACGGAGGAAACATTGTAGAGTCTGAGAAGAAAGTAAAGTGTAGGATTCAATCGTATCTGCTAGCCGTTGTCTTTCTATGCAAACACTATTGGTAGGTATGTTATTTACTGTACTGAATTTATTTTTGAAGTATAGAAGTATTGTAAAACATATACGCAGCGCTATGACCAATATCCACGAATATCTTAACATAATGTCGATTGGATAACGCTCTTCCTCTTTCTCTTCTGGTTTATGACACGGCTCATGCGAGGAGCCTGGGGTCCGCATTGGCAACTAATCACAAAATTTACGTTTGGCGTAGGCGCTACTTTTACGAAAGCGACTGCCATCTGGCCTTCCAACCCAGAGGGTAAACTAGGCCTTATTGGGATTAGTTCGGTTTTCTCACGATGTTTTCCTTCACCGAAGAGCTGATTGGTGTAAAGTAAACATCAAATGATATTTCGTACATAAGTTCCGAGAAACTCATTGGTACGAGCCGGCAGGATTTACACCCGCGACCTTCGGATTGAAAGTCGCACGCTCATACCGCTGGGCCACCTACTGTCGATTCAATAACGCTATAAGCTGATAAACTGACAAGTTGCGTATATTGCGCGTTATTCTGATAAAATGACAAGCTATGCAGAATATTTTCCCAGCTATCAACCCAGTTGTCAATAAACCGTCGTACCGGCTGTTGCTATTAAATTATCAGAAAATACGGAAAAACTGTCATTTTACCAGCACACGCAATTTGGCAATGCATATAGCATACCTCTTTTAGGTATGCTATATGCATTGTGTATGAATGTCCATCGGATGGACGTAAACCTAAATTACTAATACTTAATTCAAACATTTAAAAACATTTATTTTCGAAATATATACAGTAAGTGTAACTTACCTAACTACCTACCTCTACCTTAAATATAATATTAATTATATATATTCAAACATTAAATCTCTTATGATGATTTGCTAATTTTCTGTCTATTAAGTCCCATTTAGTCTGAATTAAATTATTCTAGCACAGCTTACTTATTAAAAGTCTCGGCATTTCAGTATAATAAATTAGTATAAAATTGAGTAGCAATCAGGTGGATTCGTTGGCTGCACTGCAGCAGGCGGCCTGGGCCTGGGACGGGACTGTAGTGCCGGGCGGTAGTTATCACAAATCAGAGGCATCTCACCCGACGCGCTCCGCAGCGCGCGCGGAATGGCGGTAAGGCTCACGACACGTTGTTACATGACAATTGACACACTTCTGTCCAACAAAAGGAGTTAATCATACGAGTAAATAACTGTACGCTATTGACAGTTTAAAATATGATTAGATGCCATTGTTTAGGTAATATAGGTATACAAATAGTAGTAAGTATCTATATCTACATATACAATTTACCAGCGAAAATAAATAGTACCTACCTACTAACTATGTAGGGAATTTACTGGACACTGCGATTACCTTTATACTAGGATTTTGAGATTCAACACTGATTTATTCTTTAAATACTACTAACTAAAAACGATTATTTTGAAATCGGTAGAATAAATACAAGTGCAGAATGAAATCTGGACCCTGTGACCGTCCTGCGAGTTTCGTTGGACTAAAGGACTTGAAACGTCAGGATAAAGTAATATGCGCGATTTCTTTATCGCGGTAACCAGAGAAAATAAAATAAATATATATATATTTACTTATAATATTTATCAAGTTTTTTTTTACGTTTATCCATTTTGCCTGTATCCTTTACCAGGAAAAATATCCGAGAAAATATTGAAATGGATGAGATAATACATAGTTACTTATTTTACAAGGAGGCAAAGTTGTTATATCCGGCAGTTCTGATCGTTTGCAGACTTGTTCATAACGTGGGCTTAATTAATAATCCAAGTATGTATGTGAGCTCGAGCGCCGAACGCAACATTTTCAAAATTAGTAAAAAACGAGAAAATTCCGGATTTTTCTTAGGTTATGGCAATTTTAACCATTATGGACTAGTTTTTGACAGTACTTTTTTAGGGCGTTTTTAAAGTAGACTAAGTTTGCTACAACATAAGACGTAAAGTTTTACAAAATTCACCATATTATAACTTCGCAACTTTTTGTAAATGTTTTTTTTTAATATTCTGTATTTTTATGCAAAGATTATGAATACTTATTGTTATTAATTCAATTCACAATAATAACGACCAGTAGTGCCTCAAAAAGCAAAGTTTGTTTCTGGCTTATATGTGAATATGTACTTCAAAGTTTTGCGGTTTCGTGCTTTTTTACAATTACAAGCTTTAATAACTTAATTTTGCATTTAAATTATAGGGTATTAAATGTGCTCAAACGTCATTAAGTTAAACCATTAGCAAACTTAAACTAAACCATTAGAAAACCTACAATAAACACAAAACTTGATTATGTTCAGATTTTTTTTTTTATTTTTTTATAAGGAAGTACCACAAACTTCATT
Organism: Lathronympha strigana; assembly: GCA_949128165.1. NCBI lineage: Eukaryota > Metazoa > Arthropoda > Insecta > Lepidoptera > Tortricidae > Lathronympha > Lathronympha strigana. Next base: position 26,361,952 of record OX421901.1, on the reverse strand, counting down.
TAATATATTTATTACTTAGTATTAATTTTTCAGTTGAACTTTAGCTTTACCCAAAAAAATTATTATATTCGGAAAAATATTTTCGAAACCTTGTAACTCAAAAATTATAAAACTAACAGTGATGCGAGGTAGCTCAAATTGTTTCTTATTTAATATTTCTTCAAAATAGTTCGGAAAACCTAAAATAGATCGGATTTTTTTCAGGTTCTTACGTATTACGCCGGAAGTTTTTTTTGTATCTAAAATGCAGATTCACACTTCCCTACTGGGAAATTTAGCGTTAGCGCCTTGTGTTTATATGTAAATCTTAGCTAGCGTAACTTCTTCTACTTCTGCAATTTCATGTTTTTTTAGGGTTCCGCACCCAAAGGGTAAAACGGGGGGGTCCCATACAACAAACGTGACTTTTTTGCCGTTTTTAAAAATAATTAATGCTACGGAACCCTTAGTGCGCGAGTACGTCTCGCACAGGGCCGGTTTTTTTAAGTTGATTTACTGACTTTTTTATTCTTAGACGAAAGGTCATTCAATGACCGATGACGTCAATATTGCATATTTTTCTTAGACGATATTAAGCTGAAAACGATAGCCAAACTCAACATTTTATTATGATCGCACAAAAAGTCATTTTTTGAAGCATTGTTTCTCGAAAATTATAAAACTAACGGTAATGCAAGGTAGCAAGGCATTTGCATGTGGAACTTCACTACGTAAGCTGATAAATCCGAGCTCCGCGCGGTCTGATTTGTTTAATTATTTTTTGTACTGGGTTACTTACCGACTAAAAATACCAAAATGAAAACTTTGAAACAAAATATAAAACCGACTTCAAAAATGAAAAATAAAATGTGTTCATTTTTATTTGCGTGTAAGGTTTGGAAAGTTTATGTAATCAAACAAATAAACAAATAGAGGTGACATCACAGCGCTACTAACTGAAACGATTGAAGTCGGTGCCAAGCCAAATAGACACATTACAGGTCAGTAATAAACAACAACTTTCTCTCTAAAAAGTAATAATTATGATATGGCAATGGTATCACACTATATAAATGTAAAAGTAACTCCGTATATTTGTCACTTTTTAAAGCAACGTTAAGTAAAAACTGCAACCCTAACATGAAAATAAGAAGAACTACAAGAATTAGTTTGGGCTACTTTAAGAACTGTGACATCCTACAAAAACTAATGGCTATATTTTGCTTGATAACTATATGACACATATTAAAGAAATTTAAAAAAAAAGGGATGTTATGCATTGTTGACCGATTCTGCATTGAATAGCGTTTTGGCTTGGCAAGGGCTTTGAACTTAATATCAGTTAGTAGCGCTATGTGGTGTCACCTCTATTTGTCTGATTACTCATCCTTTCCGATCCTTACAGCAAATAAAAATGAACGTTTACCTACATTTTATTTTTCACTTTATGAAGTCGGTTTTACTTTATGTTAAAAATGTTTTATTATTCCTATAATTACGTAATTAGTATAGTAATAGATGTAATGCCTGATGAAAATATTGTATTAAGTTGTACGCTTGAAACGCGCTTAAAATTAAGCGCGTCTACAGTTCTGTAGGTAGGTACTTTCACTGCTTACCACAATTTTGTTCAACACGTGGACATTTACAGACATCTTACAGCTCTTGCGTATTGTTGACTATGAATGCGGGTCAAATTGCACATTAGTTGTAAAATAAAACTATGGCCCAAAAAACCAACAGCACTATTTTTAAACATTATTACAAATGATTAGTGACTACAAAAGATAGGAAACATGTGTGACAAGAAAGGCCGTCGTTATTTGTTTATGATCATTGTTTCATTATTATTTTTACAACGTCACTTGTTTTTGTCTATTACAATAACGTTTACGCCGTATGAAGTTAGAAATGGCAGAGATGCTGAGCTCTGGTGAATGTAGGTAGTTAGTGGGCACAGAGGCCATAAAAGCCTTGGTAATGATAGTTAATACGAAGGCCTACAATTAGTCCGCCTCGGGCAATCAGCGGAGGAAGCTAACCCAAAATGGAAGTGGAGCGCGCGACACCGTTTCCGACAATTCGGAATCACGGCGTCGGCGGCGAGCGACACACAGGGAGCATTCAATCTATTAAGTCTTTCTTCTAGTTAAGCTAACTTCTCATATGTTTTTTTTTTTAATTTCGTGCTCTTGTATCTGACACTTACCTACATCGGTTCATAAACCTGACTGATATATTTTAATATGACCCATGCACAATTCGAATTCTAGACTTGTAGATGTTTAGTTATTTTATGCGAAAATAGCGATAATACACATTACATTTGTCATTTTAGTCAAAAAGAAAATTCTATGATTTCACGCGCTCGTTAGGCTAAAAAATCGCCAAGCGCAGAGACGTTTTCCGGTAACGTGGATAGTTATAACTTATTTAATATGTATACACGTATACGTTTAAAATGTATAAATTCTTTACTCTTACCTTTGTAATATTTCTTATTATATCCTTAGCCCCATTTAACAGCTTTAACCGTAATTTATTGTTACACAGAATAGGCTATATGCACCTGAAATAGATAAGGCTTATATTTTTTTCTCGGAAACTATGTTGGTTCAGCATTATATCTCTATCAAAATTTCTCAGTTTAATTTTATTTTAGCTGTGAAAATAATTATTGAAATGTGCAAAAAAATGTGTAAAATTCCAAGCGGTTAAAACGCTGTGACGTCGAGTGTGACGTCACTGGATAGTGTTGGCTGTACACCAAACATTCGAAAAGCCAAGAACGCGAATGAACAGAGAGCCGCTGTAATCTCGCGTCTCGATTTTATCAAATGTTTGGTGTACAGCCGGCACAGAAGCACTAGTATCCAGACCATTAAAAAAAAAGAGCGCGAATCGTGAATCGACTGTGTCAAATTGTATACATGTTCTCGTATGGAATTCTCTCCATAAGAAATCTTGTGTTTCTCGTTCTGCTACTCATATTTAAAGTAACATGACTGAAAGCGGATATGTAAAGGCGCAATCGGATAATTTGCCGAAACTAGACGTATTCATGCTGAGCAACTATTACGCAAGAAACCCTGATTTCACTTCTGCTGAAATAAAAGGCCTAAAAGCTGAAAGGTAATTACCACTTTAATATTACGCTCATTCGATCTTCTACATTTTTTACAGATAAATCTACCTATCTTTAGGAAAAAACATAATGTGTACCTATACTAAAACAAAAAAACTAATAGATATTATGTAAAAGCTTCCGAATAGCAATATTTATCGAAATAGTTGGGGCCAAATGGTCGCAATATAAATATTCCTAATATACAAAGCGGTTTTATGACTTGTAAGTATGTCGTTTTCCATTGTAAATGTAAACACAATCGGCTGAACAATACAAGACTACTCGTACAACTTAATTAACAATTTTTAGGTTAGGTTGGGTCGGTCAAACACGTTCATAAATCATAATCTTAATTCATATCAATTGATCTGAGAAATTTATTATAAAAATATCTAAAAAATCAGGATGCGTGTGAGCAATAGCTAAATTGTACGTAATTTTGTGCGTTATTAATTTACAATATGAATTAAGTTAAAATTTTATTATGAATCGTAATCTGATTCAGACTGTGAGTGGCCGGCCTTAGATGAACAATGACGTCACGGCTCAGTATGCCGAATGGCGGGCGTTTGAAACGCCCAATTCTGGTTGAAGTTTTTGAAAGAAGATTTATCTACTAAGTTTTAGTTATTTTGCGCTGAAAATTATTTTACAGTATATTTATGATAGAAGCTATCATCCAGCAGTATTAAAAAAAATAGTGAATATTCCCTATTACGTTGATTTAAATTGTACATACTTATAGGTTGTACTTACTTTAAAAACCTTTAGCTTTTTTAGTGCCATATGCTTTACTGGTGTCATCGTATTTGCAAGCATTTTGTCATTGGTTTTTGTACTTATGATTAAATTTTTTGGCAACGTTTACCAAAACTTACATTTTTTTTTAATAGCTTACATTTAAAGTGACTATAAAACAAAAAAAATTGAGACTGGTCTAAAAAAATAGTTCCCGTTTCTACTGTAGATAAATTGTTATGATTATGACCTTCAAACTATTAAAATGTAATGCACTTATAAAAGAATGCCAGTGTTTACATCAACAATGTGTTGAGATAATCGAATATAAATCCATAACCTTAGATACCTATGGATGGACCTTAGAGAGCTATATGAAGAAATGATGTAAAATTATCATTTTATTAGGAGAATTTATTTTAACAGCTCATTGCGTGTGTTTGCAAGGGTGGGCGGGCTGGTGAAACCTGGTGCGCCCCCGACACGCTAGTTCTGCCGAAAACGAGAGCGGCCCGATTGGCCGCGGCGACAAAGCAGAGCGCGGCATCCATTACCCGCCTCGGCCCTCGCCTCACTAAACTACTTATTCCCTAAACCAAACCAATATATTTTTCCTTTAATACATACAAGGTGTAACTAAAATGCTGGTGATGAGTTTAAGGACGTACTTAATCAGTATCATGGTCTGATTAGGAAAACAATTTTGGCCTATTTTGCCTGTTAATTTTATCTATATTTTGAACTAACACAGTGTTAATAATAACTGTTGACTGTTGACCCCAGTTAAAATGGGCAAAGGGGCAGGAAGAAGAAGAGTGTTAATAATAACTGTTAATTTTTATTTTTGTAGCAGGTAGGTACTGGCTTCATAATTATGTACGAGTATACACCCGTATTTTAGATTGAAACTTCTTCCGCAGTAACAAGTTCAGGGCCCTTACCATGACGTCTTAACACGATTCTGTTTAGGTTCAGTTTAGGCTCAGTTGTATGGAAGCGATTCAGTTTAGGTCGTCAACTGAATCGCGTTAAGACGTCATGGTAAGGCCCCAGAAGTGTATACACATTTACAGACGTGACTGTATGTAGGTACTTATCGGAATTATTTCAACACTTCTGCAGCTTTTTGGATATATTGCTGTGATAATAACAGGAATTTATTGAGTTAATTTTTAAGATTTTCTGACTGTAAATAATCAAAACACAATTCAGGTACAAAAACATTCTTTGTATAGTAACTATAAAGATGTTTTGTTAACAAATTCACTTTTACACCAATGTTTAACGGTCAATCACGTATCGAGCCTTACATGACAGAGGGTTCTTAATTTAACTTCGCAAGACGATAAAAAAACAGCTTATCATTAATCTACCCACGTAAAGAGGCTCAGTTTTAGGGTTAAGTCATATTAGTTATAGGTAACTAACTTTTCCTTCTGATAAAAGGAGAGCACATAGGTATTTTTCAATTTTCGGACCAATATTAATGAATAATTTTTTTTTTAGTTTTGTACGAACGGCTCTTTCAACAAATACTTTTAAATTCAACAATTTAACAACAAAACTAAGTTCCTAAATAAAATGGCTCGAGCTCATCTACGGAGGAGCAGAAGGAACCCTAAAAATATATCTCAACCTGCCAGCGCCATTGCGCAACTAAATCATTGTTCAATGGTACCTATCGAATTTATGCTTTTTCATTTACAAAAGTTTAACAAAACAACCTGTTGCTTCCTCTGTTCTTAAACACAATTGTCGACCAAAACATTACCTTTATGAGCTACTGCTCACGTCGCCACGTCCTTTATATCCCTGTCTTTTGTCTCCGCCAAAGTAACTCTATAAGTCTATACTAAGGTAAATTTATGACCGCCTATAATTTTGGTAGGCAGCAGGTTTTTGTTCAATGTCAGTGCAATATTAGAACAAAGATGATGCTTGTGACCACCTTGTTCTTCCTGGAAAGCAATGCACCTTGATACATGTAGCGTAAAATTGAACTGCTACTGGTATTTTACTCTATTGTTATTGAGCATTTAGTTTATCTAAAGTATCCTGGTATTTACCCTTTATTCTTGAGTAGTTATATATATATATATAGTCACTCAAAGAGTACGAAATGCACTCTCCATTGAAAAAAACTCGTCTTCTTTGCCCTGCATAGAGGGAGCGAAATTAGTTTTAATCCTTCCGTTTTATTAAGGTTCCGTAGCCAAAATGGCAAAAACCCAAAAATAGTTTCTTCCAATACGTCTGTCCGACCGTCCGTATGTCATAGCGGTTTTACTCAGTAGGTAACTATAAATAAAGCATAATGTTCATGTCATAGAAGTATATTTTTAGTGCCGCTACTTAGTTTTGCATACAAAATGTTTTCTTTTCCGATATATCTATAGGTACTTGTGGCCCATCATTTGGTATAGGTTTTTTAATAACTAAAAGGTTTTTTTTAACAAAAAGAAGATTGTCAAGATTTGTCACGCAGTCAGGAGAAGATTAGACTTTAGATATAAAAGTCACATAAAAGTTAATTACTTATAAGCGGTAAGACATGCCATTGGCGAAGATTGAGAAAAATACCCAAACAGCCTGTTCCCTTTGGACCCATTTATTGTCAAGTTAACCAATGAAATTCAAAGCTATAGTGGTCTATAGCTATACGTTAGTCAGGAGTACTAAAAAACGTTTTTTTTTCATCATAACGGACTAAAATTTATTCTCATTTCAAAGATTTTTGGGAAAGGTCAAAATCCAGGCAAAGATACGGAACTAGACGGTATTCCTAGTAGAGCGGCAATCCATTTGATCGCAAAGGTATCTGTAGTGATTTAATTTTAAATTGCCCTATAAGCTAAAACTGACATAATAAAAAATACCTTAATGCGTGGAGTGGTGGCCTGCAGTTGCGGGCACTTATAGTCCGCACAAGCCGCCGGAAGCGACAGCTTCTTAGACCAGCAATATTGTATGAAAATCAAATGCCAACGATACTTTGTCAAGCACCAGAATCATGATGCTGCACAGTTTATTATGGGGAACATAACGACTAAAAGTCTCGTCGATGTCGTATTTAAGTACTGATTTTGCATTTTAAATACAAATACAAATACAAATCGTTTATTTCCTTGAACAAAACAATGAACATAAAATACAGAATTAGGCACTGACAAAGGAAAAAGGTATGGGCACAGCTTAGCTGGTTTTAAGCCCATCCAAGGTCAATCAAAGAGGGAGAAATTACAATTTAGGTATAATAAGGCAATGAATAGAATGTAGGTACACAATAATTTTTATAAGAAGTAAAACTAAAACTACAACTACTTACCAATTTTTTTTTTTAGATTAGTATGGAAACTGTCACCTTCCGGTTATACACCGTGTTTTTATTTCCTTTAAATTAACACCTTGCTTTGTACGTTAATAGGAGCTGCCTATAATATATCGCTTTATGTCGAATCTTTCATACAAAATAAATGAATATTACCTACATTGTAATAGTCCTTCAGAATTACACGAAAGTAAGTGTCAAGTATGACAAAACCGCAACTTTGGACATGGCAGCACATGCCAAAACACAGCTCAGAAAGTCAGTAAGTAGATGGGTAGGTTGACTTTTACATTGGTTCAGCTAATAAATTTATTTATTGAATATTTCAAAAACTGCATAACTTAACATAAATAAAATAACTTGAGTTAGCTCGAAGAATCTCCCCTTAAAGGTAGGTAACGAAAATAAAAAAACCGGGTGTATAGGTAAGTGAACATCTGAATGCGAACCGTAAAAGATCATCTATCATAGGGAGAAATTTAAGTTCCTACCTACAATAAAAGCATAGTAAATATTTTTTGTTTTCTAGGTTAGTAAGTACCAATTTATTTTTACGGTCGTCTTTTGTTTAGTTTTTAGCTTCATTTATTTACTTTTAATTATTAATTAAAAATGTGTTAATTTAATTACTTATTAAAAACATTCTCACTCATGATCAGTAGATATACTCGTATGATGGATGTTGTTTCATTTTGATGACGTTAAAATTTAGAAAGGTTAAAAAATAATGATTAAGGGCAATAGTTTCAAAAAACAAAATAAAGTTGATTCGCCCCTTTATGTAAGCATAAAGCATAATATTATCAAGAATTCCATGTGGTATTAGTTTTCTTATTGTGATTAAGTAACTTGGTTTTTCTTAAATAAAAAATCCTCTTAATTTGATTAATTATATACTCTTGAGGTATTTTCATATCCGATTATAATAATAGTACTTAGTATCTCCAGTTAGTGAAAGAAAATAAGAAAAATGTAGGTATACTATATTTACTTACTTTGTTTTAGTAGAATTTTCACTACCGAAAAAAATATTTCTGTCTATGCTTCGGAGGCGTATCCACCTCGGTAGGCACGAACTGCAACCTCATGGGATACACAACATTACAGCCCAAAGAATCTGGAAGTTTCTGGACTCAACGGGAATCAGTAATGAATTATAAAGGGCTGCCACAATAGATCACAACTGGTCGACGCGGCATCTTTATTAGCCCAAAACTACAATAATAATAATGCTTCAGTGACACAGCCCTTGGTCAAACTATAGAGCGTCCCTAAAAACTCTTTCTAAGAACATGAATAATATTAAATTAAAATTAATGTTTTATTATAGGCAGAGACGTCTGCGAACGATTTACAATTTTATAATTGAAAGAAAAATTCCCTGCGACAATTATCAAAATGAACAGTCAAGTGTAAAAATATGGTGGTGCACATCTTACACAAAAATATGTCCCATAGCACCTAATGCCGGTGTAATAAGAGCGTCGTACCATATTTATGAGACGATTATATCGAACCATATTTTTGCACTTGACTGAACAATATTCCCATAGATATATTGCGAAACTACAGTTAAAATATTAATTTCTTTAAATAGCTCCCTTCCGTTACTGATGCATATTTAAGACTTATTTACTTTTAAATATTTCTGTTTAACCATTTTAGAAATCTCACTAGATAGTTTTATTATTATTGTGAATTCAATAGTTCATTATACTTTCGTGCATGTGCATCAGTTCGCACAAAGCTGAAGTATTTACAAAAATTCTAAGACAGCGCCATCTAGTGAGCTGCAATGTATCGAAGAACCATCTCGAAAGAAATACTTTCGATTAAACAAGACCACTTACATTGTTTAATCCGTTTGTGAGCTACAATGTCACAAATAGATATGTACACACATTTTAAACTTATAACACTATATTTGGGATGAAATAATCATAAAAATAGTATCTAGCGCTGCGCGCGCCACCTACAACATTGACGAGGCAAGCGGGACACGCGGCGTTGTATTGTATTGTAACATGTATTTGAATAATTTTTTGCCTCAATCAAAATATGAAACCCTTGTAGCTGCATATTACTGCCATCTATAAGTAGGTGATTTAACTATCTCGTTCAACAAACTGTTGTTACCCGCTAACGACATCTAGCGGCGGTGTATCGTTGACCGCAAAACAAGTATTTAGTTACTAACAGTGACCAAAGATGGAACTATTATTTCGGTCATTGAACTTATTTTGTCGGCTATGTTTTACCTAAGTATTCGACTATGACTGGTAAGAAAACTTTGTTCAGATTGTCAGACTGTTATTTAAATTAATGTTGGCTTATATAAAAAGACACTTAAAAGACACGTAATGCATTATTTTTATTTGTGTATGAATTAAGGGTTTGTCCGCTCGGTTACACTACCTATTTATTTATTACACATGTGTCGTATTCTTACCCATGATCTGTAGATATATGATGAATCTTGTTTTATTTTGATGATGTTAAAATTTAGAAAGTTTAACAAATAATGATTAAGGATAATAGTTTCCATAAACAAAAATAAGTTGATTCGCCTCTTTGTGCAGCCAGCAGGAATTAATATAATCAAGTGTTCCATGTGGTGTTAGTTTTCTTATTGTGATTAAGTATCTTGTTTTTTCTTAAATAATTAATCCTCTTAATTAAATTAATTATAGTTTAATAGCATGCACGATAAAATATTCTTGAGGTATTTTCATATCCGATTATATATATAATAGTACTTTAGTATCTTCAGTCAGTTAAAGAAAATAAAAAAAATGTAGATATACTGTATTTACTTACTTTGTTTTAGAAGAATTTTCACTACCGTAAAAAATATTTCTGTCTATGCTCCGGTGACACAGCCCTTGGCCAAACTATAGTGCGTACCTAAAAACTCTAGCGCTAGATGCTGAAGTGTTGCTGAAGGCAGAGAGGCACAGGATGAGGACTGAGGCGAGGGAAAGGGGGGAACAGCCGGACCCGGAGCAAGTAGAGAGGGCAGCGCGGCTGGCCTTGGATAGGCTTCGGGAAAGATGGAACGTTGCGCTGGAGGATAGCTCCTATGGAACCCGTACTATAGGTGCTATCCTCCCACATATGGAGGATTGGCTGGGCCGGAAGCGACATTCAGGTTGACGCAGGTGATGTCCGGAATCGGATGCTTTGGGCACTACCTACACAAAATTGGACGAGAGTTAGGGCCCCAAAGCCACGAATGCGGAGCGGACGATGACTCGGCCCAGCACACCATACAGAGGTGTACTCGCTGGGCCAGGGAACGGGTAGCTTTGGAGGCCGAACTGGGGACACAAGACCTCTCACTGCGCAGCATTGTGGCGGCAATGCTGGTACAGGAACTGGAGAGCGATAGCCATCACGTTTGGCGAGGACGTTATCTCGCAAAAGGAGGCTGCAGAGCGGGAACGTGAGCAATACGAACATGCGCCACCGTTCCGGCGAAGGCGGAGGGGAGGGGGGGGGGAGAGACGTAGACAAAATTTCCTAGCCAACTGCTAGACCGTCTCCCTACGTAGGGCCGGTGGGTTGGGGGCCCACACGCTACGGCTCTACGAGACTGGGAGGAGAGTTAAGCGTCATCTGGCTCTTCTCCTCATTGGCGCGGGTGCCCGGCAAGCGTCGGGCGGCCGGGGGGCGTTGCGGTAGAATGCGCAAGCGATCCCGTGTCGGTGATGCTGATGCGGGTGACGCCGGTGTGTTTTTAGTGGGTAGCTCCTCTCCCTGTTGCTGGGAGGAGAGTCCCATACAACACCCCTCCCAATGGCCTTTCCCCGGGCCGGGGGGTATGCGTAAATCATTTTCACACCGTAAAAAAAAAGTCTTAGGGATAACACGTAAATGAACTGCTCCACATTTGCGATATTTGGTCATAAATAAACCTACCTACGAATTTAGTATGTCTCACACAAGTTGTAAGTAGGTAGGTACTTTCATTTTTACTTGCTTTTAATTTGTTAATAAATAATAAAATTTACCAGTGGTGGAACTCATTCCTGCCGGCTTCCCTTGTGTGAGTTGAGACAACTAGTACACTTTTCATTAACAAATAAAAAAAAAACAGGCCGAACCAGCTTCAACTTGCCCAAATAACATCTTGCCAATGATCACACGGTGTTGTGTTGCAATGCCGCTGGGTGAGTAGGTACATTTTAAAGAAAATAAGTCTGTTTGTCAAAAAACAATTGATACAAGCTATTATCGCTGACTGTACTATGGTGCCATAACATTGTATGGTCATCCAACCTTTATAAGCATCATAAGGACAGTGTTATGAAATAAGCGATCAAGCTACAGTTAGTTGAAATCGAGAAAATGAGCTCGAAAGATTGGAAATTTGAATCAGTTATTGTAAGTTCACAAGCAAAAAAGTTAATTTTGACATTGAACCTATAAAACTGTTCATAATTTAAATAAATTGAAAAAATAACACCATACCTATTCAAGTTTCGAAGTTACTAACGTTTTTCCGCTTGATTCTTTATTGCACTTATACTGCGAAGAGGTTAATTTATTTCGTCGTAGCGTACTATGAGACATATTTTGTTGCTTGATTCTTTAATGCAAATTGTTAGAGGTAAAGTGAATAATGGAATAAAATAAAATTCCATATATGATTGAGCAAAAAAGTTATATTGGAAATAAATCAACAAAAATGTTTTCCTCCACAATAAGTAGGACTAATCCGTCTAACAATTTAGTTTTGTACTGCTTTCAACTTTTTTTTATAAATGTCAAAAAAATCAACATAAATGGCAGAATTGGCGTTGTAACTAATAATAATTCATTAGTACACATAAGATATTATAATATAACAAACCGCTTGATACTTTTCATGTCTTTCAACATGAAAAAATATATATTCTGTTTATTCTTCTCTATATCAAAATGTAAAATTGTAACAACAATTAAAATTAAATTAAAAAATAAAAGTAAAAAAAAAAAATACAATTAAAATGACATCATCATAGGGCGGTTAAATCGATATTGCGTTTATAAATCATTAAAACTTTAAACCAAAACGAATTAACAACATCTTTATGGCGCTTTACTCGTTTTTGCGATTTAGAATACACGCTTATTATAATTTGTAAAAGTAAATTTGGTGTTTAATTCATTTTTACGTAACGAGTTCGTGCATAGAGCCATACATATTTTAACGTGTCGCTTGATTCTACCCCTTAAAATAAGGCTGTAAGCATGATTTTTCAGCACAGGAATAGTCAATACTATAGATTATCACATTTATATCCGACCTGCATTCATAACTTTTTTTTCGGATTTTGGCGCATAGTTCGCTATTCCATAACACTGTCCATAATAATGTTAAGTTTCAGCATATTCGAATAACAGGAAGTTAGTCTAATTCAGCTTGAAAGATTTGACCCTAAGAAACACACATACGTTGCAAGTTAAATAAAAGCTCACAATTTTATAATTGAAAGAAAAATTTATGAATTCCTGGCGTTTTGCATTTTACCTTCAATTATAAATTTCGTTCGCAGACGTCTGTGCTTAATACAAAATTAATTTAAATAAAAGCTTGTAAAAAAAAACCGGCCACGGCGTGTCTATTTTCGGGCTATAGGTACTCAGTGCAGGGTTCCGTAATTTACTGTTCGTCACAAAAGGCGAACTTAAAAAGGGTTTTTTTTTGTAAATATAGTTAGATACCATGCTCATAAGAATAAAAACCCTAAAAAGGAGTATTTTTAACAGAGAATATACGTATTTTTGTAAAAAAACGAAAATAGCTTAACTGACCAAGTTCAAAATAATCTTCCTTGAAGAAGTCTTTATAAGGCCCTATTTTCATATTCTTTGGACGTGCGGTTCAAAAGTTAGACGGGGGGTTCCTTTTTTTTGACTTCCGGAGCGATAATTTCGGAAAATTTTCATTTTATCAAAAAAAAAATTTTTGAACCCCTATTCGTTTTCAAATACCTATCTAACTATAACTCACACTTTAGGGTTATAAGGAAAAAAAACACCCTCTTTACTTGTTTCGACTTTTTATGTTTGTTTTACTTTGTCGGCATGATTGATGTATACAGGGTAAATAAATAAATAATTCGACCTATTCCTTGAAAGAGGTTATTCTAGAGCTTATTTGCAATGTTTTTGGCTCAGTCAACCAGGGGTCCAGTCAAAACTCAATGGTTTTTGAGTTGTTAAAGTTTTTAGTTTTTTTTCGGTTCGAGGTTCTTAGCCAAAAACAATGCAAATAAGCTCTAAAATAACCCCTTCAAAGGAACAGGTCGAATTACCAGTCACGCTGTATTCATATCAAATTACAGCTTTCTAGTACTAACCGTCACTGAGCTAAGCCACAGACGGACAGACAGACATGGCAAAAGAATAAAGGCTCCAAGTTGACTACGGAACCCTAAAAACGAACAATCTCAACATGATCTCAAACTAATATCATATTAGGTATCTATAATGAATATTTTTGACATTTTGGTTGGTAAATCAAATATCACTGTATACCAATTATTAAAAATTGTTTTAGAATGAGCAAATCAAGCTCCTTTAAATTATACCCCACATATTCCAGTGATTAAACTTTTAATTTTGACTTCCTCTTAGATACTAAATAAATTAAAACATAAGATAAAACCTCTCTCAATTTGTTTGGGTTAACCTTGTTTAGATAGAACTATTCCAAATTTCAAATCGGTAGCATTAGTGGTTCTCAAGATATTTAAGGATGTGACAGACAGACAGACTGAGTCACGTATACGGGTTCCTTTTTAGCATTTTGGTACGGAACCCTACAAATATGTAAAATATACGAAGAAGCAGTTAAGTAATAATTTTAAAGAAAAAAAACCGACTTCAATTGGACTTCCCGGTATAAGTTAAAGTAAGCGAATTATTATTAAAATTCTCATAGCGGGTTACTCACGTCAATAAAGTCGAAAATAAGCGAATAAGCGAATTATTGCTAATTTATGTTTTTATTTTGTTAATTTTCCTTTCATCGTATTTAAAATTTACATACATATTACTACCAGGGTTCAGAATCAGCTCCATCTTGTGAACTGCTCTCCTAATTGCTCGTTAACATGAGTCGATTAAAGGTGAGGCACTGGCAGTTAGTTTGGATGTAGCGAAGGCCTTCGATCGCGTTTGGCACAAAGCACTTCTTTCGAAACTTCCATGCTATGGGCTCCCCGGGAAATTATGCGAATGGGTCAGCAGTTTTCTAGCAGACAGAAGCATTAAGGTCCTAGTTGACGGTGAATGCTCAGACTCAATGTCTGTGAATGCTGGTGTCCCTCAAGGCTGTGTGCTATCACCCACGCTATTCCTCCTGCATATCAATGACATGTTGCAAACTAGCGGCATTCATTGTTATGCTGATGATAGTACGGGTGATGCCTCCTACACCGGCCGCGCCAATATTTCCCGGGAAAACGTCATTGAGAGCCGGAACAAACTTGTGTCCGAAATTGAGACCTCCCTAAAAGAAGTCTCAGATTGGGGTCGACTTAATTTGGTCCATTTTAACCCTACAAAGACACAGGTTTGCGCGTTCACCGCAAAAAAACTTCCGTTCGTCGCGTCACCTCGTTTTGAGAGCACTCCCCTATCTGCCACAGCCAGTATTGGAATCCTTGGCGTTGACATCTCGAGTGAAGTCCAGTTCCGCGGCCACCTAGAGGGTAAGGCCAAATTGGCCTCGAAGAAGCTCGGTGTGCTCAATAGATCGAGGCAGTATTTCACGCCGGCCCATCGCCTACAGCTTTATAAGGCGCAGGTTCGCCCGCATATGGAATACTGCTCTCATCTTTGGGCAGGGGCACCTAAGTACCAGCTTCTTCCTCTAGACCGCATCCAACGGAGAGCAGCTCGAATTGTCAACTGCCAACGTATTTCTGATCGGCTTGATCCCTTGGCGCTGCGTAGAGATGTGGCCTCACTCTGTATTTTCTATCGCATGTATTATGGGGAGTGTTCCGAGGAATTGTTCGGATTAATCCCTGCCGCTTCTTTCCGCCATCGCCCTACGCGACAATATTTCCACTCTCACCATTTAGATGGTTGGCAGTCCTCAACTGTGCGCTTTTCCCGAAACTTCCTGCCTCGCACAGCTAAACTGTGGAACGAACTGTCGCCAGCGGTGTTTCCGGACCGATACGACCTTCAAACCTTCAAGAAAAGAGCGTACTCCCACCTTAAAGGCCGGCAACGCACTTGCGACACCTCTGGTGTTGCGGGTGTCCATGGACGACGTTAATCGCTTACCATCAGGTGATTCGTTTGCTCGTTTGCCCCCTATAGCATAAAAAAAAAAAAAAAAAAAATTAACGAAAACAGCACAAGCGTATGTTTCACCAAACCTGAGTTCCATTAGGTACTGCCAGGATTTAGCATCAGCTCCATCCTGTGAACTGCTCTCCTAATTCTCGTAAACACGAGTTGAATGACGTAAACAGAAGTCGCGTATGTTGGACCAAACTTGAGTTCCACTAATTACTGCCAGGGTTCAGCTGACTCCATCTTGAGAACTGTTCCCCTAGTTGCTCGTTAACACGAGTTGAATGACTGAAACAGGACTCTCGTAAGTTTTACCAAACCTGAGTTCCATGAGGTACTGCCAGGGTTCAGCATCAGCTCCATTAATTCCTCATGATATCCATCATCAAAATATAATTAAAGTCAAATAGGACTACCTCGAAGGCATTTCGCAACAAACAAAAGATGAATGTCTCAAATCAGAAGATACAGCTGGGGCCCGCGAATTATAGAGCAGTTCCTCTTTGACATCCCTGGTCGTCAGCATCAGGTCTGCTCCACTACACTGGTAGGTTTTGTAAAGAAATGCTCGAGTTCCTCAAGAAAATACCCAAATTACTATGCATGTGCCTTTCAAATTTGAGGAGTACCCTCAGTTCCTCATGGATCCCATCATCAGAAATGGATTTTGAAAAAAACGGAACAACCTGGAACCATCTACTTTAAGAAACCAAAAAAAAATTCAAATCGGTTCAGTAATGACGGAGTTCTAAGGTAATATCCATTAAAAAAAAATAAAAAAAAATCTGACGAATTGAGAACCTCCTCTTTTAGAAATATTGAAGTCGGTTGAAAATACGCGAGTTTGAACGGTTGCAATTTAATGTCAGTATGACTCACAATAGTTTAAATTATATAGGTAAGTACGAACAAGTTTACCAGCCAGTAAATTCTTGATTTGATTCTTCCTAAGGTTTTAAGTATGTGGGTGGATTGGGTCAATAACATGAGATTAAAGTTCCCCTTTGAGGCCACAACCTGAATTAGGTCGGCCGTAGCTATGACGACTGATTACAAAACACACTACAACAGTTGGTACTCGTACCTACAATACTCCCCTTGTGTCGTTCGTCGAAGTCACGAAATTGAACAAGACCCTTTTAATCTGAACAAATAGGTAAACGCGTTACTAGTACTGATCGAAGGCAAAGATTACATTCCCAGTATTAATCGTTAGTAGGTAGATTATGGACGAGTGCCAGCATTGGGAAATGCCGAAGATGTATAGTTATACTTAAGAATGTTTAGAATCACTCTAGGCAAAAAAAAAAAACGCCAACTAGTAGATATATTTCATGAGATAAAGCAGATCTTCCTGCTTCATCAATGTTTACTGATGGTTCAAGTACGCGATGCTCCGCGAGTTTTTGTGGTATTTACAAAAATGCTTAAATAATACGTTTCGAAGATTTTCAGAAAAAGTGACACTTCAGTTATCGAAAGGCCATGTCAGATCAGTGTGCGTAGCCAAGATGCCAATCGCTCACGATTAATAACGTATCGCAGCCACCTCTCTCTATCACTCTTTATTATTAGTGTGACAGTGACAGTTGCGTTTCGTTAGCGACTGAGCGTGAGCGATTGGCATCTTGGCTAAGCACCCAGGCTATTGTCATACCAGGCCAGCTAGTCTATGATGGTCGGGTTTTTATCGTTTACCGACGTTGCTGTCACGTTCTAACAAGTGTGTATGTGCGAAAGTGACGCATAGCGTGATAAGCGATAAAATGGCAACCATACTAACCCTACAGGTTATTTAAAAGTAACAGATATAGATTAAAAGAACTGGATACCCAATCAGCCGAATAAAATGACGCCATGAAAGTGTTGTTAGTTCTGAGAATAAATATCACACTTAATGCTTACATCAGTAAGCTCTTTTTCTTACGAAACATTTATCGTTTGTATCATAATCAATGCAAAATTGTTCGCTTATGTAATTCTCACCCACATTTTTGGACGTTTTTGTTCGGCTTTGTGTGTCTATTTATTTTTATAAGTCAATGAAAAGCAATAATACCATGGTGTTTTTTTTAATAAGAATCTCCTCTATTCATATATTTATTTTCTTTACGTGTCGTACAATAATACGATGAACAATAATGAATGATCCAATATTACGGTATTGGTAATGGAATGTCTAAGTACAATCTCAACGCACTGATACTGTTATAATAATATGAATAAATCCGCTATTTTTAAATGTGTCCATCTACCCTCTACTTATAATCAACACCCAAATGCCATGTTAATATTATAGAACTCTACTATCTGGCGAATATTTGAACAGGTAAATGTGTTCCAATGACATTAATTAGTAGACATTTAAAGATCAGAAACTGACCACTGATCATCTGCAACAAACAGGCTAATATTATGCAAACTAAAAAATAATCCCGTTTTCTTATGCATATTTGAGAATAAGGAGCTATAGCTACGATATATACATACGCAAATACACTATATCAAAGAAAAATAATAACTGGTTCAAGTAGATAGTCTACTATCAAACTAACATGTACAATTTTCTACACGCCCATTTAGTCACTTAAAAATTTACTAGTTACTACTAGTAAATTTTTATCTACCTTTATCTATTCATTTGGAGCTATCCATATTAAATATGAGTTTTATTTATACAGTCACCGACACTTATAAAGTGAATTTATTCTTTAAATTAAACCATAATAGTATTACCAATGATACTGTCTTTGCCGTTTTCGACTAATTCTGAGTATCCAGACTCATCTGAACAGGCACTGTCATTGTCCCCTGAGTTTTTAAAAACATCTGTTTCCGAGCTAGAATTTACACTGTTCATGTCAGTGCTATTGTTAATAAGTGAATCAAATTTTCCTTCAAACTCATGAAATACATCATCCATGCGCAATGGTGGATATGTCGATCTACGCCGGAAAGAACTTTTTTCTCCAATCGGCACAAGATTAACTTCATTTTGAGGATCAACTGTACTTGAGCAATTGCCCTCGCCGTTGGTGCATTCAAAATGTTGTATTCTTTCTGAGCCAGCAATTTTCTTCTGTGCTGTTTCGGAGGCTTCTTTAACGTCGTCCTGAGCATAATGCGAAGGCAACGATGAAGGCTCGGCATCGGAGTTCACGGTACTGGCCGTTTCGCAGCCCGAAGAAACTGATCCATCGTCGCTATCCGTGACGAGGAAGTTACTTTGAGATAACAATTGCATACTTCTAGTCTGGCCCATACAAGTCGTATTATCAGCCAATTCGCTGGATTCAGAGATCGATTCTAAAGTATGCATTCTTGGTTCCTGTTTCTTGGCTTCGTCTTGACTAGATTCGTTATAGCTTAAATTATTGTCCACATTTTTTTGGCTTTCCTGCACGAGAAGTTCAATTAGTTGATCTGAGACAGGGCCACTATCTGAATGCGAGCGTGTCCTATGCATGACGCTCGGGCACGACAATTTGCGTGGAGACATCAGGCGCTGAAACATTGGAGAAGAGCAGTAACTCGTGGCAAAATCCTCCGATATGGAATTTCTTGCCCAAGTATTGCACATGTTTTGCTTAGCGTTCATTTCCGCTTCCTCTTCGTCTTCCTCCGAACAGAGTTCTTCGATTGCACCGAGTTTTGGAGCGGATTTTGAACGCTCTAAAGGTGGTCGATAGTTCATTGCTCCGACGCTCAGAAGAATTTTCCTCCTTGGCATACTTGGATTATCATATACACTATTAGCAAGACTTAATCTGG
Organism: Lathronympha strigana; assembly: GCA_949128165.1. NCBI lineage: Eukaryota > Metazoa > Arthropoda > Insecta > Lepidoptera > Tortricidae > Lathronympha > Lathronympha strigana. The sequence goes on along the minus strand of OX421901.1, from coordinate 26,342,714 downwards.
CATTCTGTTTAGATATCCGATCTTTTTTGAATTCGAGAAGTGCTTGTTTTACTTTGATTTGTAGTTCTTCAGTGATCTTCTTTGACACTATTTCTTTGGCGCAGAGAACGGCATGGCAGCGTAGTTCATGTTTCAGTTTCTTCCCTTCGTGGCGATATACCCAGCAAAACAGTTTAGGGTAATGTGGGGGACTGGCACAGTATGTGATTCGGTGGGACCAGTATTCGGTTAAACCGTGCTCTTTGGTTGCGCCTTTCAGGCCGGAATTAGAGACGGATAATTTCATAACGACGTCGGGCTTTGAAGATTGTTGGTAGTTCCGCCACAAGGTTGCCAAAGGTTTCTCGACACAGCTTTCTCCTGCAATTAAAGAAAATACTGGTTATAATAAATAATTTAAAATACCAATAAAGTACAATGTATTATCCAATAGGTATAAGAATAAGTTATGGTTACCATAACTTGGATATTCTAGTTAAGGAGGACTCGCGTTTGACTGTTAATATAAAAACCATTTATCAAGTTCATACTACCAACCCCAATTACGAGATTTTACTATTTTTGCCAATAAGTACGTATTATTTTTATCTCATAAAATATATGGCTGATTGAACATTTGTATTCGAATAATGTATTTGTTAACGCTGAAATCTGGCAAATGGCAGTAGGATTTGTAGCCGACTTAGCGCCAACTAGGGTTAGCCGCTAACCCGACGTAAACTGACAAATTACATATGAAATAAACGCTGAGCTCCGGGTTAGTTGGCTAACGCCGGTAGGTGCAATTTGCCCTTAGAGATAAAAAAGAAATCAAAAAAAGCGTAATTCAAATAACTTGATGTGAACGCCGGTCGTCGGATCGATACTGCATGTCGGGCATGTCTCGCTTACAGTGGCGTTCGGATCACTTCGGATATTCGACGACAGTAAACTTGGGTATTCCTACGGTCTCGTCAGGCATATTGGCATGGCATGACCTATATGTAAATACAATAAATTTAGACAATTTTGTATTGTTAAACAAAATGGTCATAATTAGTGATTGTCATATTTATTTTTGGCTTCTCTTGTCCCCCGAACTTAAATAATCTCTAAGAGGCATTTACCTAATACTTGATACAACCAGTTTTTTTAAAATAACAATTAACTGAAAGCGTTTTTCTTTGTTGATTGTGACTGTAGGTAGGTACACTCTACAGGTTAACTCAAGGCAGTTTCCCTGGAGTGCCTACAGAATTCTTCTCCCACGTCACATTGTGTTTTTATATGTTTACCTATTAGGACCACTTGCACCAACCGGAGTTAGTTAACTAACCCCTAGTTAAACAATAAAGTATGTAATTCAACAGTTATTTCCGTGTTAGTTTCGTTAACATGGTGGGCGCAAGTGGCGCTTAAAGTAAAGAACGAGTGATAGGTTTGACCGATTTCGTTCGTGTATTAGAAATTAGGAAATCGCCTTCTCATAAAACTCAATTTAACTTCAGTGTCCACTTTAGGGTATGAATTTTAGGATAGAAAGTATTAATCCATTCTCGTACCTACCCCTAAAGGTAATATTAAAGCCTGAAAACCATGAATGTGTTAAAATCCCATTGTTTTGGATGTTATTACGTGAAATATAAACTAAATTTATCCGTATAGGTATTCATATAATTCGTAGGATCGAATAAGATCGTTCAGTGTAGGAGCACGTCCCGTCGTGTACATTCACTCTGAAACATCTGCTTGATCTCTCCCCGCTGTACCCGCAACCTCGTTTTCCACTCTACCGTACAATTTTGTCCGAATAAACAATGGTTATTATTAACACCGAATGTCTTTAACCCTATAATATTCAACATTATTAATATGTTTTCCGTTGCGAATTCAATTTGAGTAATACTGACATGTACATTATTGTATGTGACTAATAAGTTCAAAACAACAATATTTTCCTTAAGTCACGAACAACTTTACGGATATATTAACTTAGTAATTTAATAAACATGGACATAGTAGACTATTACAATACTAAAAATTTGGTAGCAAGTGGGCAGTGGCAACAAGTTCAGAGTTATAGGCACAATAGGTTATTAGCTATAATTACGTGTACCTATATGTCATTTTCTAACTGAGCTGGTTAAAAAAAAAGTAAAAAATACAATTGTATTAATAAAATGCGTCTGTGTTAATAAAATGTCTTTGTAAGTGAACGAACTTTACTTTTAAATGGGAATAGCAATAAAAAAATTATCCATAGAAAATAATTCGGCCCGCAATGTAATGCACACTCGCGTTAAACATTCGTTGACAACTGTCAACGTTATAGTAGATTACATACCTAGGCCGTTAAAGTGGGAAATGTCTCGGATGACATGTAATTGGCGGCCGAGGCGAAGCCGAGGTCGACTAACATATTATCCGAGGCTTTCCCATTTACCGGCCGAGGTTTGTATATTATTTTTCTGCTCGACGGAACCGGCAGGCGGCTATTTAGTTTTGCGTAAAGTGGCGTTTGCCGGCCGGAGGGCAGAAATTTTTTTTATAGTACATTGCTGCTGAAAATTGATTATGGGGTCATTATTAGTGTAACTTAAAAATATGTTTTAATTATTGATAACACTAATAAATTCTATGTTTGGTTAAAGTTATTGCCCGTATTAGACTTACGCACTGTATATCTATGTTAGTTCGACTCTTTTTCGGCTTCTTCTTCTTTTAAATAAATAATGGCGTCTGTCCGAGAGTTGGACGATTTCGCCAATGTCAAGTATTATCAATATATCAGTATATCATATAAATAGTATTTTGCCACTATAAATATCGGATCAACACGCTTAAAAATATATCCACAGTAAAAGCAAAAACATCGACTGACTGATGGTTGCCTATACGGGGTGTGGCCTACAATAGGAGCAATAAATTTAATCGCAGGTTCAACTCCTCAAACTGAACAACTTTTATTCAACAACTTTTTAAAATTGTGTAATTTGTAGGTATTTACTTTTTCATACAAATTAAATAGTATTTTCAATGTACGTTAACATCAGTGTAATTGACGTCTCTTTACGACTTTAAAAGCCGCTGAACAAATGTTGTTCAGTATGAGGAATACAACCTTCGATTAAATTTATTGCTGCTATTGTAGGCCACATCCGGTATATTCTAAAATATTTTATACATCTAAAAAAAGAAAACCATATCTGGATGGCATAAAGCCGTAAATAGTATGAAGTGATTTGACAATTCACGAAGAGTTATATTCTGTTATCAAATCGACGTTTAAAATTGCTGAAATATAAGAAAGTGCTCTGAGAGATGTGAGATCCTACCGCAAACCGCATCTCTTTCGCTCGCATAGGTATACAAGTGCGATAGAAAAGGAGGTATCTAATTTTTATTTGTTCGATTTTCGTGGTAGTAGACCGGGCGTGCGAGTCCATAGTATTATCTGCTATGAAAGCCGCAACAATATCTGACACAATCTAAACATGTATATATATTGTTACGTTTGAGGGGGGTGGGTACTTGATAAAAAATGCACTAATTAACCACTAATTAAAACTGAGGCTTTATTTCTACTTACAAGACACTAAACACAGTACTTGAACACAATTATCACACACTAATTTAACGCTCGTCACTTTTACTTCACTCCGATTCGCTATTGATCCGCACTGTATCGCATTCACAATTGAACTACTACGTGGCTGCAGGCTGCCGCTATATATACCCGTCGGCGGTACTCCCGATGGTTCCAGAATGTTCCAGCCAAATCTCGCCTCGACAGGTCGGCTTCGATTCTAGTAAGTTCGCGAGTAGGTACCTAAGTACTTCTCGCGATCCTTCTAGACGCGGCTGGGTACTAGGCAGGTGTGTCCGCGAGTATTCGAGAACGTTCTCGACTCTTACCGTCTCTTTCTATACTTCTCTTTCACACCCTTCTCGAATGTTCCGTATAGCTATCCCTTTCTAAGAGTGGTCTCTTTCACACAATTCTCGAATGTTCCGTATAGCTACTAGGCAGGTGTGTTCGCGAGTACTCCAGAACATTCTCGATTGTTGCCGTCTCTTTCTATCCTTCTCTTTCACACACTTCTGGAATGTTCCGTATAGCTAGCTCTTTCTAAGAGTGCTATCTCTTTCACTCCTTCGAGAAATTTCGCCATATACTGAATTGTACTTCAAGGGCCCATAAGGGGTCCTGAAAACGCCTGAAAACGGGTTTTCAGGTTATTGTGCCATCTGGTAGAGGGTGGCCTGAAACGAACTGAAAACATGTTTCAGGCGCCTGAAAACAACGGTAACTGGGGTAAATTTTGAATCTTCTAGTATGTGAAAGAGGCATCTCTAAAACGGCCTGAAATCACATTTCAGCCTGCTGAAAACGCTTCTAAGGCATAAAAAATCACATTTGAAGTTTTGTTCACATGACCGGCGTAACAATATTATCGACTTCGATAATATTATTTTTTCAAATTTCGAACATCTCTGACGAACAAGGAAATTTGAATTGACCTCTACTCTAATCTAACCAGTTGAGATGACGTTTAGTTCGAAACGAAATGTCAATTTCTAACAATGTCGGACACAAGTCGCACGTTATTTTATTTGATATCGAACGATATGGAAATTGGCGGCAACTTATTCTCTGAATTTTAAATATATAATTGTCTATAATTCAAATTTCCGGCCATATACGTTCGGGCAATCCATAGTGGTTATTTCCGCCAGGCATCCGCCAGACAAATTTCCCATACATTTATCGGCCGATCCGGCACATAGTCCCGAACTTATATATATGGCCAGCAGTTAGAAAAGTTTTAATTCATAAAAGTCGTTATGGCGGTCGTAATATGCGGTTTTTACGCATCATGGAGAGCTCATGATATATGTGTATACAAAGCAGCATACGAGTATGGAATTGTAAATAATTAGGCAATAAACCCACACTCGTTTCATAAACCCACACTCGAGTTTTAAATTTAAAGCCTTTCATTATATATAATCACATAAATTACTGAGAATCCGTACTGAGATTCTGGAATTTCTGGATCCGCGCCTGAATAATGATAACTACTTTTCTCTTCATAAATGTATGTAGTATTTTTGATAGTAGAAATATAGTAAAAATTGACTTTTAAACGGCATAAATACTGTTAAAAGAGGAAGGTAATAATTACCTATTTTTCCTATCTGCAATAAAAAAAGTCCTTCGCAACAACGAAACTGACCGACATATGCAAAATACCACAACGGTTTTAAACAACATTTTATAATTAGGTTGTTTCCACCCTACTGATTCCGATAATTGTAAAAGTCGGACGTTGGTTTCCTTAATTTAGAAGATATAAAGCTAGTCCTGATTCGTGAAGCGTTTGATAACCCTTGTTATCTACTTACTTCCACGAATTTTGGTCATGCTGTAAATACTTAAGCACATAGATTTATTGACTAACACATAACATAACACATAAGTTTAGCATTCCGCGGTTTTCCTGTCGAGGTTTAAATGAAGAATGTGTTCTTGTACCGTACCGACTCGACTACATCCAAGTCTGATCGGACTTGACGTTCCGACAATGATTTGTCTTCATTTTAGTGTGAGAGTATTATAGCATCAGGTTCCATGGCGTTGTCTAATGTAAGTTGTCGGTAACCGTCACAGTGTCTTTATTTCCGTGTGCACATGATATTGTGTAACGACGGATTACCTCACTGGCGTGTAATGCCCGCAACACACCGGCTGGCCGTCGCAACTCGGTCGGTTGTGTAACAGCGGCCTTATGTTCCACATGTCCTGCTGCAGCGTGTATGCACTTTTAAATATAATTACATCGGTGATATGGTTTACTTTTCCTTATAAGGCTCCAGAGCTAAGTACAACTATCTACCTATATGTGTACGTGGAGGTGTTTTAATAATCACGTAAGTGTTCAATTATAGTCATCAAATTACCGACTTCACTAACTATACCTATGCAAACCACCACACCACAGATAATTTATTCACTGCAACTCCCCACTCTTTCCATAGGTAATTTTTTTAATACGTCGATCGTCATTTTTTGATCTTCATCAACTCTTTAAGTTATCAAAATACATAGGAACCTATTTATCTTTCTGGTTTCGAAATTATTTGTTTTGTCTTAGATATTTGTGTATTTTTTATAAATTTATGCGTCCTTTATAAAGTATTTTAATTTAATAAATTTTCGATAAGTATTTTCCCCAGTCCCTGATAAACTTGAAGGTAAAGATGTAGAAGATATGACTTCTTATGAGTTATACTTATTCTCGTCACGCTTCCTGTATGATATGTCAATATAGTTAATAGTATGTTGCTTTATGGTAATAAATGTTTTTTTTTGTTTAGAGCAAATTTTTCTGAACTTAAAAATATACAGTGTGTAAATCGAATACTGGCGAACCTCGTAACGGCGGTTAGTATAGGACATAAGAAATGTAACTGCAACTAAAATTTTATCCATAGAAAATAATTCGGCCCGCAATGTAATACAAACACACTCGCGTTAAACATTTGTAGACTTGAACTGTCAGTGTCAAATTTTTTATAGTACATTGCTGCTGAAAATTTTATTAAAAAGTTAATTATGGAGTCAACTTTAAAATATGTTTTAATTATTTATTGATAACACTAATGAATTCTGTTTGGTTAAATTTGTCACCCGTATTAGACTTACACACTGTATATTGCAGTTGCTGGTAGAAATCTAGTAGTGTCACAAAGCTTTAGGTTTAGTTATGTGCGGTTACTAGTCAGAGTTTCGTATATTTATCGTACCTACCTTTTGGTGCAAAATGTTACCTGAACATAAATTCAAATTAAATAAATGATAAGGAATTTTTTTTTGTTGTGAGTTGAAATAACACTACTTACAACCTTAATGTTTTATTAGTTTATAAGGACAAAGCCAGTTTTGGTTACATAATATTTATTTTATACCTGAGTAGTTAATGAGGGGAAATCCGAAAACACGTAAAGAAAAACAGTTAAAACCCTCTTTTTTATATTTTATAACAAGACAATTGGTGGCGTATAAGTATTGGTTCCTTGCGAATCCTTGAAATCCTGTAAATTCGTGTAAAATAAATTTTATACCATTTAATTTGTAGTTTGTAGTCTGTAGATATATACTACGGCAGGGTATCAGGTTAAGCACACTGGAATCGACCGTTTCGTTCAGCTAAGCTAGTATTGAATAACTTCAAGATACAACAAACGCTCACTTATCTCGTGCAATGAGTCATTGAACTGTCAGTACAGGGAAATAAATCTTAGTGGTGTGCGATGAGAGTGAAAGCTGCAAGCAGTGGCCGCCGCCACCCGCCGCCCGCCGCCCGCCGCCCGGCTGCCGGACCGCCTGTGCATGGACCTAGGCCGGCACTACCAGTACTACATAATTACTTTATCGGTATAATAATGACAAGGGTGTACTCGTGAGTCGTAACACTGCAGTTTGGCGTAAAAACTTTTATGTTGTGTTTACATGATGATGACAAACAAGGCTGATAACAATTGCGATCGTTGTTTGCACGTGGATAGTAGATAAGCAGCAGCATGTAGTCAGATTGAAGTTAAAATGTTAATGGTCGAAACTCTTGGTCCATCGGGATCGGGTCCCAGAGAAGAGCAGGTGGCTTCCTTGCACAACGTATCAGCATTGCGATACAACGAGGAAATGCCGCCAGCATCCTAGGTACAATGCCTCAAGGACCTATTTTAGATTTAAGGTAGGTTAAAAAATGTTAATGTCGTAAATCAAACTCTATCCATAATCGTAGCGAAATGAGTGCGGAGTTATTTTGGACTGATATCATCTTTTATTTCTAGTTGAACAGTCAGATATCACTAAAATTCGCCCTTCATCGCATTAGCTGTGGCGAACACTAAGCAAACACAAAGCGTGTGCAAATTTCAAGGTTACCTAACGCAGTCAAATATTATTCAATACATTAGTGCCAATAGTGCCTAAACAACACGAACGCGATTAACAAATGAAAGACGCGACTTCACGGTATATTAAATTACAACTTAGTACGTATTTCCTATATTGGAAATGGCGGGTGAATTATAGCCCGATATTTAGTACCTTTTACGTACTATTTAGTACCTATAATAAAATTCTGTCCCTCTCCTGGAAACAAGATATCTTAAAATATAGGTCCACCCGCCAACCAGGATGGCGGGTGGACCATTGGAAAATGTACAAAGCCTGCGTTACATGTCATGATTTGTATGTAATAATTTAGTACCTTTTGTGTACTTCCATATCCAACCATCATTTACGAAATAAACCTTAGGCTGACGTAGTAATTGAGAAAATATACTTCGAGCGCGCGCACGCTGTCGCTGTCATATACAATGAACATTCGTTTGTCTATTGTATGTGTTCATACAACAAATCATTCACAGTACTCTCAGTAAAGCTTTGGAACACTCTACCACCTGTCCACCTCCCATAAGGCAGTGTCAGTCAGTGGCATCACCAAAGGCTAAATTAAAAACATTTTGGACAGAAGCATAGTATCTAACCTAATCAGTTGTTTTTTATTCTATTTTTTATTTTATTAATATAATATATATTCATACATTAGGCATACTTATATATTATTAGTTACCTAGGTTAACTGGAAGAGATCCCTCATAGGGATAAGTTCGCCTTTGTTTTTTTCTATTTATTCCATTTTGTAAATGCATTCTGTTTTGTGCAATAAAGTGTTTAAATAGTTACTTACTCATTTTAACTTGTTGTCAATAAAAATAATAATCTCATTTAAATTGATAAAATAAGTTTAAATTAAAACAATAGTTCATTGTGTACAGGTAAGTACAGGATTACTAACGAGAGTATGTTAGAAGCCCGACGCCGCCGGCGGAGGGCTTTTAATGACTTGAGTTTGTAATCCTCTTACCGACCGTGATGCATACAATGTTTTTTATCACGCTTGTAAGGTAAAAAAACAAATATACAAATGAATCTATTTATTCAAGTTGAATGTAAACACACTTCGAAACCTTTAAAATCAACGATGGACGACCGACAATAAAACAAATGACATTGTCAAGTTTTTTTACATTCCACAGATAATTACTAAGACTGCGTTTAGTTTTCGAACTTGCTAAGTCGTGCTGCCAGATTGTACCAATATTTAAATCTAAATATCTTGAAATAATTGAAATAATCTGTGAAATATTAAAATAATAAATAAAATAAAATATTAAATGTAATGCAGATAAATATTCCGTTGAAAAAAGTTGATGAAAAAAGCATTTTTCTACTCGCCGACTTTAATCTGTCAATTACGAGTACATAGACAAAACTATAAGCTCATACTTTTCGATAATACACAGTAAAGTTGGTTTATAGCCAAGTTTGAAGATTTGAAATAAGCCTTAGCTGATGCAAAACCTCCTTAGTCTGAAGTGAAAGAAGTACGATATTTTAAAACTAAACTCATAACTCCCTCCGGAGTTATATTGTACTAAAATCCCTAACTCCCGAGGGGACTAAATCGGGTCTAACCGCTCTATACGCCTGCGCGTTATAACATCATTACCGCGCAAGTGTGATGAAAAAAGCATTTTTCTACTCGCCGACTTTAATCTGTCAATTACGAGTACATAGACAAAACTATAAGCTCATACTTTTCGATATTAGACAGTCCAACTCAACTATAATATCTCATTTCGATACGCTGTAGGCAACTATAATAGAACTTCATACAAATTCTAATACTTATTTTCGATGCCGCACAGTGTGAAATATGACCTTATTTGCGGACATCCTGTTTTTATGTGTTTAAAAGAAGGATAATACGAATATTAAACACATTTAAAAACTCTCATGTTAATATCTGTAATAGTTTCGGAGTTATATGAGAAATCGAGAAAATTCTATGGAAACCATAGAAACGTCTTTACTCAAAGTCTTATTACTTCTAATAAAAAAGAGCGATATCATATCATAACTATACACTAAAAGTACCCGTTCATCTATATAAATTAGCATAATTAGGGTCAGTTTGCTCACTAAACTTAATTTTATATGTTTTCATCACATATTTTTTTCTCGTTAATCTGGGCATGGTCGCATTTTTTTTCAATGTTAATTTGTTTATTAGCGTAACAACTACTACCACAAAAAAAATCAAACGCAACAACATCAAGACTTCGGAGATATGAATTTTCAAAATGTTACATAGGGTTGTCACTATTTCCTAAGTCGATCATAATGTCTTCTTATTACGGTTCATATCTTAGGTACGATTTCATATTATTTATGTGTGATAGTTATTTATGTGTTGAAAGTATAAAAAAACTACATTCCAATACGTATGTCATACAAAATTTTATAACGCATTATAATGCACGCTGCATGTCCTTTACGCCTATAATTATTTGCGGTAGTCACTAAATCATGTACTTTCCGAGCGTATGCATTATAAAATAAGTCTTCATCTCTCGGGTACACCTACTTAGAATGTAGTATTATTTGTACCCATTTTCAATTATTTAATTTGTTTTTTTTTATTAAAAAAATTAACACAGCTTTACAGTTTAATACCAATGCACTGTGAAAATCAGAAATTATACATAAAAAATATATAAAACACAAAAGAGAGACAATAACAAACAAAAATCAATTAGTACTAGGGGACGCAATAGCGTGGCTCCGTTGCGTCGTCTGAACCAGTGGCGTGGGATTCGTCAAGTTGCCCCGGAACCGCTCCGCAAGAACAGTGGTTTCGTGAAAGGAAAAGGCACCCGTGAACAGATACTCAACATCAGACAGATTGTGGAGAAATGCTACGAGTTCGACACACCAGTCATAATGTGTTTTGTCGACTATAGCAAAGCCTTCGATTGTGTCACCTGGGACTGCCTATGGAGGGTGTTGACTGAGCTGGGTGTACCTCACCATCTAACTGCACTCCTGCAGTCACTATACCACAACAGCCAAGGTATAGTGAGGGTTGACGGGACAACATCAAATCCGTTCAGTTTTGGGAACGGGGTTCGACAAGGCTGTATCCTTTCGCCTATCCTTTTCAACATATACGGAGAGTACATTATGAGGCGTACGTCTGACAACTGGGAGGGAGGCATCACCATCGGTGGCCGCAAGATCTTCAACCTACGGTATGCAGATGATACCACCTTACTAGCATCAGATGAAGCTGAGATGGTCACTCTACTGAATAGGATGGAGCGCATCAGCGAAGAACTTGGACTGTCTATGAACAGATCCAAAACAAAGATCATGGTCGTGAATCGCACAGACAAGAATCCAGCGAAATACCTATAGGAATGCTTTCCGAACAGGCAGGGGAATCGAGAAATAAGTATTGGCGTTATGATAGACAACACCATACCCAAAAAATTGATCGCAAAACCACAATCTTGGACTTATTACCGAGCTTTAGAATCTTCAGACCCGTATTTGTCTTTGTTAACACAACAAACCCGTCAAAAAGAAAAAAAGCCTTTACCCAAGAGTGTCCTTATCTCATCAAAGTCACAGAACATAATTCAGAGCCCGATTACACTGAAGCTGATAAAATAATTTTGACTACAGATGAACAAGTTATCCAAGACTGATCATTTAAACTAACTTTCCACGTTGCTTATAAATTGATAAAATAATTCATACAAAAAAATATTACTTTCTTAATTCCATTTTGTGACAACCCTATTTCCATAGAAATCCAGAAAAAACATAGAAATGGGATATCTCCAAAGTCTCGCAAGATATAGACTCAGGATTTTTACAGGTTAAAGGTAAAACTATGTAGTAAATTTTACTAGTGGAAATAAATGCGACCGTAAAATAGTTAATTTTTTATATATATTTTATTTAATTATACAAATTACGATTTTTTTTCAATTCCTACGCAATTACAGTCATGTGGGTTTAACTCGTAGTATATTATTGAATACCGTATCATATACACTAGGTTAATATGGATAATTTTGACTCGTTTGTAATTAATAGACAAAAACATTTTTCCAAGAGGTCAATGACCTTTCATAAAATAAATTATATCTCCGTTATAAAGTAAGTTATCGACATAGGTGTTTCATAACCCTCTTCGTTGACCTTAGGTGCACTAATTTCAAACATAAAAAGAGGATGTCCGCAAGTAAGGCCATATCTCACACTGTGTGCCGCCTGCCTGAGACTTTGCCGAGCGCGCGCCCCGCGCCTGCTGCGCCGACCGCGCCCCCCGCGACTGCCCCGACCGCGCCCCCCGCGCGCAATTACATATTTTTTCATCACACCTGCTCGTAAATGGTGATATTATATGCAAGCATACTTACACTTAAAGAGCTGTATTATTCCCATGGTTTTAAAGGATTCTCATACTACTTTACCACCCACCCGGAGCTCGCGGAGGACCTGCCCCGCACGCGCTCGCAGCACGTAGTCACTCCGGAGTACTGTGGACTGTGCAACTACACTACCGCTTATCATTATTGTTTCTTTACCTGTATAGAGTTTATTTTTTTCCTCGCAAATGTGATGAAAAACATTGTGTGTACCACGGGGAGTAAGGGCATTACTAACTCAGGTCATTTAAAGCCCTCCGCCTACGGCGTCGGGCTTCAATAGACCCTCGTCAGTAATGCCCTTCTTACCGCCCTAGATGCACAATGTACTATTGTGTTACATCCGTGCACCGTGTTAAGTCAATGAAATTGAATGATGAAATTGTTCCTCCATAGATGATGATGATGATGACTCGTAGAAAAAGTATTGTATCATCATCATTGGCCTTTTCATCAACAGAGTGATGATCTAAGCAGCGTCCGAAGAAGTGCGGCACTTACGTAAATGACTCGTAAGACCGATACGCGAGCGACAGCGCCGACCGCATACATGACAGACAAGAATCATGCCTGGTAAAGGTGGGAGCGCAGCGCGTTGATGCCTTTGTTCACGCCTTGTGGATAGGAGGTCAAACCACGCCCTATCATGCACGACTACGCCTTCGCCCAAGGCCCTCTTCCAACAGTCACGGTCTGCAGCATCTTTTTCCCAGTTGCTGGGATCGATCCGAAAAGACAACATATCCCGTTTCGCACAATCCTTATAGCGGAGCATTGGTCGTCCTGTCGGCCGCTTAGCGTGAGCTACTTCGCTGAGGAGAGTCTTGCGTGGCAGACGAGAGGGTTCCATCCTCTGCACATGCCCTAACCAGCGCAAACGTCTCTGTTTCAAGACAGCTGTTATACTGGGTAGACGTGCGATACTAAGCACCCTCTCGTTTGTGACTCGATCCTTCCACGAGATGTTAAGTATGCGGCGAAGACATCGCATATGGAAGTTGTTTAGTTTCCGTTCCTGTTTGGCATAAGACGTCCAGGTCTCAGCACCGTACAAGAGTATGGACAAGATGCATGTCTGGTAGACGATCATCTTTGTGCTGATAGTTAGATATTTGTTCTCCCATACTCTCGTACTAAACTTCCCGAACATTGTAGATGCCTTGCCAATGCGACTATTAATCTCCATGTCAAGCGAAAGATTACTCGACACGATGGATCCAAGGTAACAGAAACTGCTAACAACCTCCAGAGGCGAACCATCCAACACTATTGTCGGGTCCTGAATTACGCCTTGAGTCATTACGACTGTCTTCTTCACATTGATTGACATTGAAAAGAGCTTACACGCCGCGCTAAATTTATCAACCATACCCTGAAGCTCCTCCGTCGACGTTGCGACGAAAGCGGCATCATCAGCAAATAGTAAATTGCTAACATATAACTCCTCACGATATTTTTTGGATTTCAACAGGGAGATGTTAAACAGTTTACCATCAGACCTCGTGTGGAGATGTATACCATGAGTGCTATTGCCGAAGGCAACACTCAGGAGTACGGAGAAAAATATCCCAAACAATGTAGGTGCCAACACACAACCCTGCCTTACCCCCCTGCGCATCTCAAAGGGAGTTGAGGTGTTGCCGCTGTAAATAACAGAGCCCTTCATACCAAGATGGAAGAGTTGAATGAGACGTAGAAGTTTTGGGGGGCAACCAACTCTTTGCAGAATTGAGTACAGTCCCTCTCTGCTTACAGTATCGAAGGCTTTGTTCAAGTCGACACATTGTATACAATCGTAATATAATTAAGTTTTTCAATCTCGTACCTTACTTAGGCCACTCAGCAAGCTTCGTGGCCTAAACACGGTACTCGACTGAAAAACTCTTCATATCACGATTGTATAAAATTCTATTTTTTAACTTTGCAAGTTGTACGCGCGGTTAACCACTAGTAATTCGCGGCCAAGCAAATAACGACGCGACTCGACGGTTGCTGAGCTGTGCAGTTTATTGTATAAGAACGATGTTAGTAACCTGCTCACTTTATAAATATGCTAATTGCTATTGAGTTAAATAAAAAAACCGGACCGGACCCGGTGTCAGGACACGCTAAAAAAATACATTTTGTTGTAAACTTATGTTATCAATTTGATTGAGATTATTATTTTTACTGACAATAAGTTAAAATAAAATGACGAGCCTTTAGTAATTATAACTACACGTTTTAGATGTTCAGCGTAGACAAACAACTGTTCATTGTATATGACAGCGTGCGAGCGCTCGAAGTATATTTTCTAAATTACTACGTCAGCCTAAGGTTTATTTCTAATATGATGGTTGTGGTACTACATTATTATATACAACAATTATTATATATATAGAAATCTAACGCAGGCTTTGTACGTTTTCCAATGGTCCATCCGCCATCCTGGGGTCAGGTTGGCGGGTGGACCTATATTCTAAGATATCTTGTTTCCAGGAGAGGTACTAAAATTAATTCCAAATATTCTTATCCCCTAGGTTTACCCGCTATTCTGACGCACACTACAATACTTATATAAAAACCCAGAAATGTACTTTTGCAATGTGAAAACATATCTCAGCCCTTCCCATATAGGTATATGTATACAAATATTTATTTTTAACAATTTAAGGCATTAAGTTTTAGGCAGGTGAGACACGTTTAAAACTATATTTCTACCGAATCCTCTGCAGTTTTGATAAAATTGATGTACGAGACATGACCTGATAAATATCACGTGAGTAACCCGATATAAGTATTTTAATATAAAGTTTTACAGGAAAATAATCAGAACTACACAGCAATAAATTTGTTAAATATTCATTTTCTCGTACCACTTTGTATATGTTCTCCTTAGTCTCTTTAGACGCCCCGGGCCGTCACTATAGTGACTGGGCGTTCATACAACTCGATTCTTGCCGGCTTCCCTTGCGTGAGCCAACCTAGCACATATATTTTTTTTAAATATGCTAGAAAAAGCAGACCACATCAACTCCGTCATAGGGACGATTGCGTCTAATGCGCGCCTGCACCGAATATACGCACAGTACGCAGCTGCCGACTCAGTTGGATAGCCTGCTGGTTGTCGACTGAATCGGCAGCGCTGCGTACTGTGCTTATATTCGACGCAGGCGACCATTAGACGGAATTAGCCAGAAGGTTACCTTACTAGAAAATTTACATAAAAGCTGCATAGTGGCCAACATCAAACAAAGATCATTTTATTAAAGTATTTGATCTTTCTACGCATTGCAAGATCGAATTAGGGTGAAGCACTTTTACTTAGTTTATGTTATTTGCTATCGTCTCTTGTACGAGAGAGATTGGCTATAGTCCCTACTCTGGCCGGACGCCGATTGCAGACTACTCATACTTATTTGAATTTCTTCCAGATGTGTGCACGTTTTTTCACAATGTTTTCCGTTACATAAAAAAGCAGCTGGTAATATGCACCAAATAATATTCAGTACGTAGGTTCCGAAAAACAGTTGTACATTGGTACCTACGGGTGGGATTTGATAATGCAACCTCCGGATTGAAAGTTGTACGTCTTACCAAAAGGCCACCACTGCGATCGAAGGGTCCTAGCATTACCAACAATTATGTGTTTCACGTGTAATCAGCAAAATTGTACACCACTCGCAACTTTTTACAGTCGACATAAATAGTAGTAGAGTATCAGAAACCCGGTCTTCGAATAATGTAATTATGAAAATACTGATCGTATTATTCGTATTACAAGGGGAACACTCTGCCTACATGGAGAAGTGGGCAGTGCTTAGACGTAAGCCGCTTTCACCGGCTCATGAAATATGTCGTGAGAGAATCGCACATCTGCCCTCAAACTTTGGTAGCAAATTTTGTGGAATACAGTCGTTATCTAATTTTGACCAGTCGTAATACAATTCTGAGTAGTGGTGTGCTGTAGTAAATATACCTTTCCCAGAATTTTATTCACACTGTGTAAATTCTCCGACAGTTTACCGTTGAACTTTGATTCAATATTCACCCGCATGTCGAAAACCTCATATAATATAATATACGTAGGTACTACGATCTAAACCACAACAACATATATACGTAATTATTTTTTTCAATGTTGGACTCCTATTATTACTGTTGATAAACAAGGTACCCGGTATCATTCGGTTTGTCACAATATTTAGGGATTTCCTTTTGACATTTGGGTCATTGTAAGAGTAATTGTGAGTGGTATTCTACTGGGTACTTTATGGAGAATTATCTCTTTTCAATGGATCTTAGTATGTACGAGGAGAAAGTGTTTATATATTATGTGGGATCAATTGTATTGAAACATAAAATCTTTCTAGCAAAAAATAAAACCGACTTGTAAAAGTGAAAAATAAAATGCCCTTATTCATTTACATTTTTAGGTTCGGAAAGGATGAGATATCTAATCAAACAAATGGAAGTCACACCACATAGCGGTACCAACTAATACATTTGAGTGTCATAACATTTAAATAATAAAGGCCTTTCTGTAGACAAAACATTGCAAGTTAACGTTTCGGGTACGAAAATATCAGGATTATCTAATTTTTCCCCAAATATTAAGAAAATGCTAGCCCCCCAGACAGCGTAAAAATTAGCATTTAATTTTCATGACTTTTGCGATGTCCACAAAAGAGAATATAACACGTAAATTCACCCCTGAACTCGGTGCCAAGCGAAAACACTACTCAGTGCAGAATTAATTAAGAAAGTATATCACCCCAAGTTTTAAAAAAATTCTACAATGTGTCTGTATGTGTGTTTTAGTAGGATTTCACAGTAGCCCAAGAGCTGACAAATATATAGACTTAGTTTCACATATTTTGATGCAAGCATGCATGGAAATAACATCGGGCGTAGGCACCAGTAGCGTCGAGTCAAATATGAATAAAACTGTAGGAAGAGTGTTCTATTGCCGCTCCATCACTGATTCGACACTACACATATAAGTATGGATTATATATATCGGCCACGAGTAAGACGAATCTTAAAATGCAACAGTCGGTTATGTATGATCAACCATTTATTTGTCACGATTAGTCTGACAATTAGCAAATAAGTGGTCGGTCATACATTTATATACTAATATGTACACTCGCGTTCAAAAGTGCATGGGCAATTTATGAATGAATTCATTGCCATTTTGAACGCGATAGTACGGTCGGCTCCATAAATATATATGCATCTGTATTCAATTTTGACCCGTCTTCCCCTGTAATAAGTTCCAAAGTGTATAGATATTTATAGACGTGACTGTACCTATACGCGGACTCATCAAACATTACTTACCTTCTTCGTCGGTCGCAAAGTATAGCCATTTGCGTAAGTAATAAAATATGATGTCATCCAATTCAAGAAGTTAAACAGTACCTAAATAAATTAAATAAACAGCGAGCGTCTACTTGAATGTTGTTTACTATCAGAATATCCGAAATCCGAATCTACCAATCTTATTTGGCGCATAACAAATTATGTCATTACTGGCATTAGCGATTAATTTGATCAATCCTGGCCGTCTCGAACTCAAACACTCCAAGAGATACGTATATCAAATGATGAAGTTATTCTTATTTTTTTGTCAGTATGACCCGAGATAACTTAATTAAGTTGGAAGTGACAAACACTGTAGGTAAGTAATAATAGTTTTTTTTTGTATCAATATAAATATTGCAGTTAGCTCTTATTAAAGCAGGCAGGTCGGTCAGGCAAGGCATTCTCAATAAAATGGTCCTCTCGTGTGCGAGAAAGTATGGTCAATGTTGAATGTACATAGTTACCTAAATTATCTATATAAAGAAACGGCCTCCAGGGCCCGCTTTTAGGTAATCGCTACTTCGCTAGGTCTGTTGGTACATTCAATTTAAAATTTACCTACTGCGCGAAAGATTGTTCAAGAAAGGAACATTGAAAAAACCGGCCAAGAGCATGTCGGGCCATGCTCAGTGTAGGGTTCCGTAGTTTACCGTCCGTCACAAATGTCACAATAGGCAACCTTAAAAAGTGTTTTCATAGATACCATGCTCAATATGCTTATAATAATGAACAATTCGATGATACTTTCGATCACATCCGTCTCGACCCCAGCAACTCCGGAAAAATCTTAACAGCGCGAAGTAGACCACGGTACAGCGCCATCTCTCGGGAAATTGGGTTACTAATTTATACAAACTAGACGGGTTATGTATGTTGGGTTTTCGGGGGCAACTTTTGATCGCGTGA
The DNA here is from genome assembly GCA_949128165.1 of Lathronympha strigana. Lineage (NCBI taxonomy): Eukaryota > Metazoa > Arthropoda > Insecta > Lepidoptera > Tortricidae > Lathronympha > Lathronympha strigana. The sequence goes on along the minus strand of OX421901.1, from coordinate 26,324,129 downwards.
ATTGATTTGAATCATTCTTTGGATTTGAAGGAAGATACGTGCGAGATGATAAATTAAGTACTCAAGATAAAAAAAAAGTTTCCATAAGTATACGCTTAAATAACAAACTTTATTCAGAAATTATTTTGTAATTTTTTTCAAAAACCCTTTAACCAATCTAGTTCAAAATTAATTTCCAATAAAGTTTTTATTAAGTTCTACTTTTGTAATTTTTTCATATTTTTTTAACTCATAGTTCAAAAGTTAGACGGGGGGGATGGGAATGGGACACATTTTTTAAAACTTCTGGAGCGATTATTTCCGAAAATATTGACTTTATCAGAAACTGTTTTTAGAAAACCCTCAATATTTTTCAAATACCTATGCAATGATATATGACACTCTAGGGTTGAAACAAAAAAAATTGCCCCCCACTTTACATGTACAGGAGGTACCCTAAAAAAATTATAACCACTTTTTATTTTACCACTAACTTTTTAACCTCTGCGAGGGCAGCGGCAGCGGCAGAGGCGGCGGAGAAAGCAAAGGTGGGAAAGTACAGTGGTCTCGGCGCCGAATATAATTTTGTTCCTTTCGGCGTCGAGACCTTTGGTCCGTGGGGCCCTAGCGCTCTGAGTTTCTTCAAAGACCTATCGAAGAGACTCAGAGACGCCACAGGAGACCCAAGAGCTGGCAGCTTCCTCGCTCAACGGATAAGTCTTGCAATCCAGCGAGGAAATGTTGCCAGCGTCCTCGGTACCATGCCGCAGGGGCCTGTTTTAGATTTATTTTAGTTTTTATTTAGCTTTATTTTAGTTTTTATCTAGTTTTATTTTAGTTTTTAGTTTAGTTACACTTATAAATTTAAATTTGTGTGTTTTAGTTTTAGTTTATTACAATAAAGTAATTTGTGCTTTTTACCACTTTGTTAGCGTGACCGATATACATATTCGTACAAAATTACAGCTTCCTAGTACTTACAGACACTGAGATTATCCGCGGACGGACACACAGACAGAGAGACTTGGCAAAACTATAAGGGTTCCTAGTTGACTACGGAACCCTAAAAACGCTACTAACGGCTGAGCATGGATTGAGTAAGACTTGAGTTCAAAATAACTGCAACTAGTCAATAAACAATAACTGTATCTTCTTACTTGTAAATATGAATTTGGGAACTTTAACTATTCACCATAATACTTAAAGAGAATGTGATCAATCATGACCTGGTGCCCGCTTCTAAATACACGCTGAGATTTTTATATTTTTATTTAATTTATTTAGAACATCAACAGCAATACAACAAAAATTGATAACTTAATAACATGATATACAACAAGCCAATAAAAGATGTCCAAAATACAAATAATACAGGTGGAAATTAATATAAAGCAGTGATAGTGCTTAGGAAAAAGAACTTAACAATAGTTTAAAATCGACAATTATATGTACCTATATTATCTTATCTAAGACGATGTAGGGATGCATGAACATGTGTGATGTATTGTGTATGTACCTATGTGAGCGTGTGTATATGTTAGTGAGCGTGTAAATGGATAGCTGCATATTTTTATTTTTTTTATTTATTTATTTAAATTTAAATTTCAATTTATTTTATTAAGACAACAATGGCCCATAATTGTTAGTAAACAAGCTTAAACTTAAAGTAATGGTTAATAACAAATAATAATTAATAATACAGAAAAAATAATAATAATATACAAGTAGGTAGGTACTTATGGCATTCACCTAGTGGAGGTCATATTCTTTATTGCGAGACGGGTAATCTGGCAATGCAGAATCTAGTTTTGTAGCACTAGCACCCAATTAAAAGACGTCATAGAGCCTAGGCTGCTGCACTATTTTTTATGGTAAGTACCTACATAATACCACGGTTGTGTGGGTGCCAGCCAGCAGTGAATGTGTGCGATGACGGAATGTCAATGACACCGGCCTCAGCTCTAGAAATGGGATTGATAGATACCTTCGCTATGGATATGTACTTACATAGAACTACGGCAACAAACCACTTTATATAACTTACTTATGCACATGTGATGTGAGTCTTTTGCTTTGTTTCGCCTTAGAAGGTCGCATTTTGCGTTTTTAGTAATGATTTTCAATTCTAATACAAGTTGTTATTGTTCACAGTAACTTGATGCAAGACAAACAAAATGAAGCAGCATTAATTATGGCTGGCTACAAAAAACTAAGAATACTCGTATGTACAATCGAAACCAACGCAAGCAGAGGCGCCGCGCCGCCGCGTATGTTAAATTGACACAATTTTAAATATAAAATGCGACAATATTTATTTAAAACGTCAAACAAAATGCCGACTAAAAAAAATAACACCTATGAACAGTCTTAAGGAAACGGGACGTGACGTGACCGAGCCGGGCCGATCTGTCAGTTTTTATAGAAAACGTCACGTGACCTCCGAGGGCTCTCTTCTATAGAAATTGACAGATCGTCCCGTCTTATCCCGTCCCGTCCCGTTCTAGCGTGAGTCATCCTTTATATGTATTTTTACTTTCAGTTGCATTATACCGTATCTCGTACTTTAAAAAAAGTAGATTCTAGTAAATGTCATTCTGTTTGCTCGATATTCATAATATAATCATAGTTTTATCTATTTATGTCAATCCCTTAAATATGTACGAGTAATGAAGTGATAAAATATTACACAGACAATGTGCTAAAGGCACATTATTTGTGTTATGTTACATTTACGTGCATATCAAACCAAAATTGACATAGGTACTCGTACAAGAAGTTATTCTGCCTTCTACTTCTACATGTGCGTTATGATGATGGACTTTAATGCAATGAAGATGGATACAAGTTGTTAGGGTGCTCCAGGTCACAGTTACGAAGATTTGCAAGACGCCTGTGCTCCGAGCAGGGGGAGTAGGTACGCGGCGGCAGAGCGGAGCGCGGCGGCGAGCCTCTTGAATACTAACATCCTCGCCTCGCGTGCGGCACCTAGCGAATTACTGTTTGCAACAGGATGTGCATGGATTAAAAGAAGTAGCTCCACATTGCGATACTAGTTCAATTTGTGGCACGCAATTATGACTTCGTAGTCTTCGTACCAATGTAGTATTACAATACTTAATTATTAATCGTAACGGGTATTCGCGCTTTATTTCTACATCTGTCAATGAAGTTTCAAAACTTTCAATACTCCGCTATATATAATAGGTCCGTAAATATTTTTTGCACAACTTAAGAACCGAGTGCCATAAGATCAATCTATACTTACCATGAATTGATTGCTTGCGAAACCATTGACTTATTGAAAGGAATAGACACACAACGCGGAACAAAAATGTCAATAAATGTGGGTCAGAATGACATTAGCGAACAATTTTGCATTTATGATGATACAAACGATAAATGTTTCCTACGAAAAAGAGCTTCCTGACATAAGCATTAAGTGTCAAATTCATACACAAAACTACCAAGTTGGTTGAAAATTGACAGGGTTGGTAGTACCAACCCTGTCAATTTTTCTAGGCTCTTGGCACTAAACGAAAAGTCACGTTCCAAGCAAGACTAAATGAAAAAGTGCAAAAATTGCAGCGCTTTAATGGAGTAATTTTTTTCGGGTAATTGGGTATCCAGTTCCTGTATTCCATATCTATGGCGATCACCCCTGATATTAGTATTGACAAATATCAACTTCTAGATGAACGGCGACGACATAATGCATTAGTGTAAAACTAACGATCATCGGGTTTCTAATCACATATTGAACAATGACATTACATTACACCTCATTACGGGAACAATAGATCCATTAAATAGCTGCCTTCTCCGAACTTGCTTCCAACGAATTTTTTAAATTTTATCATTAAAATATACCTATGTGCAGAGTAAATTAAATACGTAATTAAATATGTACGCACGAGATAGATACCTGAATAGAGAATTAGAGACAGAGGTCACTAGGAAAGTTTTGAGATGCTCGAAATGTATAATTGGCATGCACCCTTTTCATTTGTTTTTGGAGCATTTTGGACTATAAATTAAACACCTTCAGATTCATTCAAACACCTTCACACATTCGGGTCTTCTCGCACAAATATTTCAGCAGGCACACATTTTTGTAACTAAACTGCTTTTAATCAGTTTAACGTCTTAAAATCATTGAACTAGATGAAAGAAATTCTCCTCTTGTAAATTATAATTATTTTATATCATACAGAAGTCCTCAAATAACATAGCATATAAATGCTCCCGCTTGAGCACGTTCTAAAATGGCTGTAAAATTGTTATTTAATATAATTAAACAAAACTTGTATTTGCTCCGCAGTTGCCTGGAAATTTCCCTCCATATTATCACCGACATCGCCATCAACTCCTCCCTTCAGTCAACTCTATCTAAAATTTTAAACATGCATTTTGATTCAAGGTCATGGACCCAAGCGGTTCTCCCAATTAGATTAGGTGGTCTTGGTGTTTGCACTTCGGCAAGTTCAGCTCTACCTGCGTTCCTGGCTGTATACGGTTCGCTGTCTTTCGTCGGTATTATTTTAAACCTTCCCCAAATACCTGTCGATGAGATAGCGATCTTGACAGAGGTCAGGGAATCCTGGTGCGAGTCGTGCCCAGGCGCCGCCATAACGCATCGCCAATATCGCCATAGCTGTGCAGAGAGGTAATGCCGCCAGTGTCATGGGGACCATGCCGCAGGCGGACTTTTTAGACGGGTTATTCGTTCTTTAATTGGGCTTTTGTAGGTAATTGCTTTTTTGTATACTTTTTATCTCTTATTATGCTTAATATAAATATAAACATAAATGTATTATTGTCGATTAAACAAAACTGGCTACTTCTAATGAAATAAGAAATAATTTTTAAAACATGTAAGTAATAACATCAAGGTAAAACTTTGAGTATCATCGAATGTTTACCTATTAAACATTTTTTTAAGTATATAAACAGGCTTACTTGTTCCGACCGCTGGTGTATAAAATCTTTGCTTTGTGAACTTAGCCGACAAATCGTAGTTGTTATGTGATTAGGTAGATTCGTTTTCGCTATCGCTGAATACCCAAAGTCCCAAACCATATAATATGTACCGTCGTGTCTCGTATCTTCGCCTGAGCTAACACACACAGTTGAAGTTCCCACCTTATTGTATTGTGTAGGTGTTGTAACCTTTTTTCGGTCGACCGGACCAACCCGTAAAGATCACACACTGTCAGTATTACTATACCATTAATTACAGGACAGATACCACTGGGTGTTATGAGGCCATTGTTTATCAGGTGCTCCTTGCGGCGTCGGCGACCGCAGACGCTCCTGCACGGCTCCTGAGAGAATGACTCACTTGACCCCTGTGCTCCGGCTGCAAGCACTTGCGACTAATTTACCGCGATTTCCGCAAGGACACTTAAATTAGTTAAAAGGTCAATCACAGTTAATTTCTATATTAAGAAAAATCACACACGAGTTCGGGGTTTTCACGGTGACCATAAAACGTAATTAGCTAACTAATTAATTGGGCTGCCTACATTTAGGAACACATTAGTCATTACAATATATGTTCACTGTGTCAAGAGTGTATTTAATTAACTTTATAGTAACAACAGGAATGAAACTACCCGTGTACACGTGACTTATAGTCGCAGACTGCCATAAAGAAGTGCCGTTAAGAACTTTGTAATTCCTATAAATTAGCCATATCCGTCACGATCTCCAGCACAACTATTGTTCAGAACCGCTACTGACTCCATACATCATGTAGTAAATTCATGATTTTACAGTAAAGTAATGGCAAATAATAGCAGCCCGTGGATGATGTTTGCGATATCCGTCGTCGCGATACAAATTTACTACCTCACAATAAATTCATAAATTTTAATAATATTTACGATGTTAGTGAATTTTACGTAATTTGTTTCAAATTCTTATTAAGTCGGTATGAGGTGTTATTATTGCTGTATGATCCATCATCTATCCGAATCCCGATATAAGAAGAACTAATCTAGCGAGAAATATATATGTACGTCTTTCTTATGGATGAATAAATACAAACAAGCAACGCCGGAACTGTTTCCTCATGCCTAGTGCGTTAACTGACAGTAGTAAATCTAGTTTGCGCCCACCTGAACGTTCAGTGTCCACAAATGTGTTTTTACTTGTAAGAGTTTTATGTAATGGTTATGTCACGGGTTACGTAATTCTTCACCATGCTCGTTAGATTCGTTGTGACAATGTAACTCTTGGCAGTGATATGTTTAGATTTTTTTTTATTGACTTGAGTGCCGTGTTTTATGGAAGCCAAAAAATTGACATCCCCGTTTTATTACAAATGACTGTAGTTTAGATTATTATAAATGCGAGACTAATACTCCCGCGTTTCTAATTTGTGTAGTTTTTGAGAAATACATTTTTGAAAATCGTGTTTTATATACCCGGATATTACACAAATAATTACAAATATCGATGGCGAATACGGCGGAATATCAATGGAAGAAAAAAAATAAAAACCAAAATCAATAAATAATTAATATCTTTGTAAAAAATGTACTTAGAGAGGCCGTGATTACCTCTAAATGTACGTCTTTGAAGGTTTTATGCAATACTTAGGACAACAGAACAGTTGTTAAATAATTTGCAGTATATAATTTTTTTGGTAATATCCGGGTATAGGAAACACGATTTTCAAAAATGTATTTCTATAAAACTACACAAATTAGAAACGCGGGAGTTTTAGTCTCATATTTATAATGGTTTAGACTACAGTAATTTGTAATAAAATGGGGATGTCACTTTTTTGGCTTCCATTAAACACTGTGATGCCGGAAGGTGTTTTGACTAGATTTGACTAACCGTCCGTCTTCGTCCGAGTAGTTTTTAATAGTAGTTTATGCAACAGTGATATATGTAATAAGAACCAATTATGAGCTGTTGCATACCTACGCTAGTTTTTTTACGACAGCTAAAATAGCGTAAAAAGCAAAATCTAGAAACGTGGCAGAATAGCGAAGATCTTGTGCCCACTATAGAAAAAAAAAACAACAACAGTGCTCATATATTTTATGAAAATCCATAGGAGCAGTGTTATTATAGAATACCATAGACAGCGTTATAATGTATACTTTTTAAATATCGCTGTCAGTCATCTAATTGACAGATAGAAGTGCTGGAGTAGAAAATAGTAGTTTATGCAACAGTGATATATAAGAGCATCGGTTAGCGAGCAATGTTGTTATGGAATACCACAGACAACGTTATATAATGTATATATTTTTTAATACTGCTGTCAGCCATTTAATTGACCGATTGAAGTACTGAAGAACAAAAAGCTTTAAATGATATTTTTTCTACTCCAGCACTTCTATCTGTCAATTAGATGACTGACAGCGATATTTAAAAAGTTCAGGTGGCCGAAGAACGTAAGAAGGCGGTCCTGGTATATCGTTGACAACCGGCGTTTAATGCGTAGCGTTGTAAGTTCTATTAACGGCGATTTTACATACTTCATTGCAGATTTTCTTGACAGTACCGCCGCATGCAGGCTACAGGCCACATAATAATATGTAATGTGACGTTAAATTAGTATCCAAGTCGATAATATGTACTTTGTCATGTCCATAGCGTACAATGCGTGACTTTAAATTCCTGCACCACGCACTCTACTGAGCCAGTAGGGGACTGAACTGGATAAATAAATATTAGAGACGCAACGGATAATCGGTCACTCGTATCCGGTATCCAGCCGAATGCCGGATAATAGTGTAGTATCCGGCCGGATAGTAACTTAGCACTATTTTCAACCGACTTCACAATTTCAAAAGGAGGAGGTTCTCAATGCGTGTGTTTTTTTTAATCATTTTTATTAAGTAATATTATTTTCTTTCCTCAGTTAGGCTTTTACAATGTGTCTATAAAAGTAAAATATAAAACAACATACAAAAAAACAACATATTAGACATGAACACATTATAAAAACCTAACCTAGAGAGCCGCCGGCAACGGAGCAGGGCCAAATTTGAGGAATTCAGAGACCTTAAGAGGGGGCAGAGTGTTTTCAACGTAAACGACAGTTACGGTTAAGACTGTGGCGTCCTCAATTATTTGCAAAGACATACAAGATGCATGTAATTATTATCTCAAAGAGTGTGTCTACCATATTCGTGTATTTACAATCTACAATAATGTACAGTTTAGTAAATATGTCTACGCAAAGACGCAGCAAAATTGAGAAAAACGCGTGTCAGCGTTTATGCCAAAGTGAATGAAAAATCATTTGCTTTATTTTTAAAAACTAACTCTATCCAATCTCAAATATACAAGCTACTGAATTCGTATAGTCTTGTTACATAATACTGGTTCATTAATTAATTATGATTTTTTTAAAACGTCCTAAAAATCCGCCATACAAAATTACTATGGAATCTGATCGTTGAAATATAACAAGTGAGCAACACTCGAAATAGTCAGTCGGCCCCGAATGTTCGAAGCGACACCACGTCTCTCTGCGGAGCGTCTACATCTTGAAATAAATCGATGTTCATTGTGTACGTATACTGCGTTATAGGTAGCAAAACGGTATAAGAATTTTTTTACCATTTTTTGTGTTTCCAAAGGAAATAGGCAATAGCAACCAGTTCAAAATGAATGACATACAGAGTTAGTTTCGTTTATACCTCATTGTATATAGTGTCACTTGGACCGTAGAAGATGTCCAAGGTCTGATGACGGAGTAGAAAGGTGGCCACCGGAACTCAGGAAGTAGTTGATGTAATACCCCCGTGTTTGGACTCATTTGTATTGTTTTGGCGGGCACTTGGACCGTGACTGGTGTCCAAGGTCTGATGATGAAGCAGAAAGATGACCACCGGAACTCAGGAAGTAGTTGATGTAATACCCCCGTGTTTGGGCTCGTTAGGTTTGTTCTGGTGAGCACTTGGACCGTGAGTGGTGTCCAAGGTCTGATGATGGAGCAGAAAGATGACCACCGGAACTCAGGAAGTAGTTGATGTAATACCCCCGTGTTTGGGCTCGTTAGGTTTGTTCTGGTGAGCACTTGGACCGTGAGTGGTGTCCAAGGTCTGATGATGGAGCAGAAATATGACCACCGGAACTCAGGAAGTAGTTGATGTAAAACCCCCGTGTTTGGACTCATTTGTATTGTTTTGGCGGGCACTTGGACCGTGACTGGTGTCCAAGGTCTGATGATGGAGCAGAAAGATGACCAGCGGAACTCAGGAAGTAGTTGATGTAATACCCCTGTGTTTGGGCTCGTTAGGTTTGGTTAGGCGAGCACTTGGGCCGTAGGTGGTGTCCAAGGTCTGATGATGGAGCAGAAAGGCGGCCACCGGAACTCAGGCAGTAGTTGATGTAATACCCCCGTGTTTGGAGTCATTTGTATTGTTTTGACGAGCACTTGGATCGTGAGTGGTGTCCAAGGTCTGATGATGGAGCAGAAAGGTGTCAACCGGTACTCAGGAACCAGTGGGTGGAATACCTTCGTGTTCAGACTCGTAGATTTTGTTTTGTCGAGCACTTGGGCTATACATGGTGTCCAAGGTCTGATGGTGGAGCAGTAAAGTGTCAACTGGTACTCAGGAACCAGTTGATAGAATACCTTCGTGTTTAGACTCGTTAGTTTTGATTCGACGAGCACTTGGGCCATGCATGGTTTCCAAAGTCTGATGATGGAGCAGATATTTACAAATATATTAAAAAATTATAAATTATATTTATTACATTAATATTTATAAATTTTGTAAGGTTGACTCCGATTTGGATAAAAATCGATATCTGAGGATCCGGCGGGGTGATTAACATGAATCTTGAGTCAAATTTGTTAAATATTGTTTAAACCGACGCCATCTTGGATTTTGTAAGATCAACTCCGATTTGGATAAAAATCGATATCTAACTATCCGGCGGGGTCCTCAACATGAATCCAGAATCAAAATCGTCAAATATTGTAAAAAGCGACGCCATCTTGGATTTTGTGAGATTAGCTCCGATTTGGATAAAAATCGATATCTGAAAATCCAGCGGGGTGATTAACATGAATCTTGAGTCAAAATTGTAAAATATTGTTAAAACCGACGCCATCCTGGATTTTGTAAGATCAACTCCGATTTGGATAAAAATTGATATCTGACGATCCGGCGGGGTCCTTAACATGAATCCAGAATCAAAATCGTAAAATATTGTAAAAAGCGACGCCATCTTGGATTTTGTAAAATCAACTCCGATTTGGATAACAATCGATATCTGACTATCCGGCAGGGTCCTTAACATGAATCCAGAATCAAAATCGTAAAATATTGCAAAAAGCGACGCCATCTTGGATTTTGTAAAATCAACTCCGATTTGGATAAAAATCGATATCTGAGGATCCAGTGGGGACCATAATATGAATCTAGGATCAATATTGTAAAATATTGTAAAAAGCGACGCCATCTTGGATTTTGTAAAATCAACTCCGATTTGGATAAAAATCGATATCTGACTATCCGGCGGGGTCCTTAACATGAATCCAGAATCAAAATCGTCAAATATTGTAAAAAGCGACGCTATCTTGGATTTTGTGAGATTAGCTCCGATTTGGATAAAAATCGATATCTGAGGATCCGGCGGGGTGATTAACATGAATCTTGAGTCAAAATTGTAAAATATTGTTAAAACCGACGCCATCTTGGATTTTGTGAGATTAACTCCGATTTGGATAAAAATCGATATCTGAGGATCCGGCGGGGTGATGAACATGAATCCAGAATCAAAATCGTAAAATATTGTAAAAAGCGACGCCATCTTGGATTTTGTGAGATCAACTCCGATTTGGATAAAAATTGATATCTGACGATCCGGCGGGGTCCTTAACATGAATCCAGAATCAAAATCGTAAAATATTGTAAAAAGCGACGCCATCTTGGATTTTGTGAGATCAACTCCGATTCGGATAAAAATTGATATCTGACGATCCGGCGGGGTCCTTAACATGAATCCAGAATCAAAATCGTAAAATATTGCAAAAAGCGACGCCATCTTGGATTTTGTAAAATCAACTCCAATTTGGATAAAAATCGATATCTGAGGATCCAGTGGGGACCATAATATGAATCTAGGATCAATATTGTAAAAACCGACGCCATCTTGGATTTTGTAAAATCAACTCCGATTTGGATAAAAATTGATATCTGACGATCCGGCGGGGTCCTTAACATGAATCCAGAATCAAAATCGTCAAATATTGTAAAAAGCGACGCCATCTTGGATTTTGTGAGATTAGCTCCGATTTGGATAAAAATCGATATCTGAGGATCCGGCGGGGTGATTAACATGAATCTTGAGTCAAAATTGTAAAATATTGTTAAAACCGACGCCATCTTGGATTTTGTGAGATTAACTCCGATTTGGATAAAAATCGATATCTGACGATCCGGCGGGGTCCTTACCATGAATCCAGAATCAAAATCGTCAAATATTGTAAAAAGCGACGCCATCTTGGATTTTGAAAAATTAACTCCGATTTGGATAACAATCGATATCTGACTATCCGGCGGGGTCCTTAACATGAATCCAGAATCAAAATCGTCAAATATTGTAAAAAGCGACGCCATCTTGGATTTTGTGAGATTAGCTCAGATTTGGATAAAAATTGATATCTGAGGATCCGGCGGGGTGATTGACATGAATCTTGAGTCAAAATTGTAAAATATTGTTAAAACCGACGCCATCTTGGATTTTGTAACATCAACTCTGATTTGGATAAAAATCGATATATGACGATCCGGCGGGGTCCTTAACATGAATCCAGAATCAAAATCGTAAAATATTGTCAAAAGCGACGCCATCTTGGATTTTTTGAGATTAACTGCGATTTGGATAAAAATCGATATCTGAGGAGCCGGCAGGGTGACTAACATGAATCTCAAGTCAAAATTGGAAAATATGGTAAGAATAGACGCCATATTGGATTTTGTAAAATTAACTCTGATTTGGATAAAAATCGATATCTGACGATCTGGCGGGGTCCATAACATGAATCCATGGTCAAAATTGTTAATTAACGTCAACACTGACGCCATATTGGATTTTGTAAGATAAACTCTGATTTGGATAAAAATCGATATCTCATGATCCGGCGGGGTCCTTAACATGAATCCAGAATCAAAACTGTATAATATTGTAATAAGTGACGCCATCTTTGATTTTGTGAGATTAACTCCGATTTGAATAAAAATCGATATCTGACGATTCAGCGGGGTCCATGACATGAATCCGAAGTCAAAATTGTTAAATAATGTCAACACCGACGCCAAATTGGATTTTGGAAAATTATCTCTGATTTGGATAAAAATCGATATCTGACGATTTTTATCCAAATCGCAGTTAATCTCACAAAATCCAAGATGGCGTCGCTTTTAACAATATTTTACAATTTTGACTCAAGATTCATGTTAATCACCCCGCCGGATCCTCAGATATCGATTTTTATCCAAATCGGAGCTAATCTCACAAAGTCCAAGATGGCGTCGCTTTTTACAATATTTAACGATTTTGATTCTAGATTCATGTTAAGGACCCCGCCGGATCGTCAGATATCAATTTTTATCCAAATCGGAGTTGATCTTACAAAATCCAAGATGGCGTCGGTTTTAACAATATTTTACAATTTTGACTCAAGATTCGTGTTAATCACCCCGCCGGATCCTCAGATATCGATTTTTATCCAAATCGCAGTTAATCTCACAAAATCCAAGATGGCGTCGGTTTTAACAATATTTTACAATTTTGACTCAAGATTCATGTTAATCACCCCGCCGGATCCTCAGATATCGACTTTTATCCAAATCGGAGCTAATCTCACAAAGTCCAAGATGGCGTCGCTTTTTACAATATTTAACGATTTTGATTCTGGATTCATGTTAAGGACCCCGCCGGATCGTCAGATATCAATTTTTATCCAAATCGGAGTTGATCTTACAAAATCCAAGATGGCGTCGGTTTTAACAATATTTTAAAATTTTGACTCAAGATTCATGTTAATCAACCCGCCGGATTCTCAGATATCGATTTTTATCCAAATCGCAGTTAATCTCACAAAATCCAAGATGGCGTCGCTTTTTACAATATTTAACGATTTTGATTCTGGATTCATGTTAAGGACCCCGCCGGATCGTCAGATATCGATTTTTATCCAAATCGGAGTTGATCTTACAAAATCCAAGATGGCGTCGGTTTTAACAATATTTTACAATTTTGACTCAAGATTCATGTTAATCAACCCGCCGGATTCTCAGATATCGATTTTTATCCAAATCGCAGTTAATCTCACAAAATCCAAGATGGCGTCGCTTTTTACAATATTTAACGATTTTGATTCTGGATTCATGTTAAGGACCCCGCCGGATCGTCAGATATCGATTTTTATCCAAATCGGAGTTAATCTCACAAAGTTCAAGATGGCGTCGCTTTTTACAATATTTAACGATTTTGATTCTGGATTCATGTTAAGGACCCCGCCGGATCGTCAGGTATAATTTTTTATCCAAATCGGAGTTGATCTTACAAAATCCAAGATGGCGTCGGTTTTTACATTATTTTACAATTTTGACTCTGGATTCATGTTAATCACTCCGTCGGATCCTCGGATATCGATTTTTATCCAAATCGGAGTTAAGCTCACAAAATCCAAGATGGCGTCGCTTTTTACAATATTTTACGATTTTGATTCTAGATTCATGTTAAGGACCCCGCCGGATCGTCAGATATCAATTTTTATCCAAATCGGAGTTGATCTTACAAAATCCAAGATGGCGTCGGTTTTAACAATATTTTACAATTTTGACTCAAGATTCGTGTTAATCACCCCGCCGGATCCTCAGATATCGATTTTTATCCAAATCGCAGTTAATCTCACAAAATCCAAGATGGCGTCGGTTTTAACAATATTTTACAATTTTGACTCAAGATTCATGTTAATCACCCCGCCGGATCCTCAGATATCGACTTTTATCCAAATCGGAGCTAATCTCACAAAGTCAAAGATGGCGTCGCTTTTTACAATATTTAACGATTTTGATTCTGGATTCATGTTAAGGACCCCGCCGGATCGTCAGATATCAATTTTTATCCAAATCGGAGTTGATCTTACAAAATCCAAGATGGCGTCGGTTTTAACAATATTTTACAATTTTGACTCAAGAATTCAAGATTCATGTTAATCAACCCGCCGGATTCTCAGATATCGATTTTTATCCAAATCAGAGTTAATCTCACAAAATCCAAGATGGCGTCGCTTTTTACAATATTTAACGATTTTGATTCTGGATTCATGTTAAAGACCCCGCCGGATAGTCAGATATCGATTTTTATCCAAATCGGAGTTTATTTTACAAAATCCAAGATGGCGTCGGTTTTTACAATATTTTACCATTTTGACTCTGGATTCATGTTAATCACTTAGTCGGATCCTCGGATATCGATTTTTATCCAAATCGGAGTCAACCTTACAAAATTTATAAATATTGATATAATCAATATTATAAAAGTGACGTTTTCTGGGTAAAGAAAGATACCACATTGTCGCTTATTGATAAGAATGATAAGGCGCTTCTGTCATAAAGAATCACTTGGAAAACCTTATCAACAGGCGACAATGTGGTACTTTTACCAAGAAAACGACACAATTTTTTAACGATTTCATAATATGTGACGTTTTGCGGTGAAAGGTACCTTATGGACGATCGGCGCTTACGCTGTTAACAAAGACGCTGATAATAATGCGCTGCAACGCGACGTAAGCGCCGACCGTCCATAAGGTACCTTTAGCCGTAAATAGCCACATATGAAATCATAAAAAATGTGCTTTTATTTAGAAAAAGGCACTTTGCCATTCTGCCGGTTGTCGATAAGGCGCGAATGTCATAAATATTAGTTTAGAAATTAACCTTATCAACAACCGACAGAATGGTACCTTTCTTTAGTACTAAATACAAACACAAATAATAAAATCATTTGGAAAAACCGAACAAATATTAGGTGAATTAATACAATATCTGTATCAAAGGATTATAAAAATGAGGAATTCTAAGATTTCTAAGTTATAACCTTTTAACGCCCGAATAATGACGCGCCGGTGTAGTAGTGTGCGTGCGCGCACGCACACAGATAGCGAGCAGTGCGGGGCCGCTAAATGCCTATTTCGTGTCCGCGGCAAACACTCTGCCCGCTCTTAAATTTGAATGGCACGTGCATTGTGATTAGAAGGTAAGTATTCATAATTAGCTTGGACATTATCTTACTGATGCTATCATTTTGTTGGAGAGGACATACTGGAACTGCTCGATAATTTCCAGTCTGTCATCCAATTTAACACATTGTTATTTTGTTTGCGACCTTGGAGGTCTACAAGGTACCTAGTTCCGTTTTATAATACTTCAGATGTAATTTATTATTATTATTTATGATGGAAGCCCTGAGGCATTAAGAAAGCTCCTCAATTTTCAAAGGTAAATGTGTGGTGAATTGGATATTTTTGAAGTAAACTGGCTAACTCAAACAAATTAAAAAAAATACTTATACTGAAAAAGCCAAATGAAGTCGGTTTTTTTTCTTAAAAAATATAATTAATTATGTTCAGGTAAAAACTATCAAATCGAAGGTCAAGGTGAGTTAAATATATTGTTTATATATTGTTTATTACTACTATATTTACACAGCATTACAGTTACAACTAATACACTGTGAAATTACAGATGAAACTAATGTTAACATAATACACTGGATTGCCTGTTATCCATCACCTCGCAAAAACTGAGACATTCCTGATACACAGCCGTCCATCGCCATGCAAGCAGGTCACATTCAGGTGCTGATACCAGGAGCGCATTCAGCAGAGTCAGGGCTCTTAGGATCGGCGAGTTTCTATGCGCCACCGTCCGCGCTGCCGGCACCGCTAACAGGAGCCGCACACGTGGCCTAAGGGTTATATTTTTAATATCGGGCACAAACAGCCTCACAAGCCTCTTCACCAGTTCTGGGCAATCCGACTCCCCTCGCAAAACTCGACATGCAAAAACGAGCAAGCTGGAGTTGCGTCTGACTTCTAAGGAGTTTAAGGCAAGAACTCCCAAGAGAAACTTTGTAGGGTAC
The DNA here is from genome assembly GCA_949128165.1 of Lathronympha strigana. Taxonomy (NCBI): domain Eukaryota; kingdom Metazoa; phylum Arthropoda; class Insecta; order Lepidoptera; family Tortricidae; genus Lathronympha; species Lathronympha strigana. Next base: position 26,308,016 of record OX421901.1, on the reverse strand, counting down.
AAGAAAGGCTAATATCCATACATATTTTTATAAAACATTCTTAGGAATGTTTTTTGAACCTTTTCCAAGAGGAAGATGTACGTTGTCTCATGGGAGTTCCAAACGAGTGCGGCCGCCTCCAGTTTGCTTCTCACAAGGGCATTGTACAGGATCTTTATAGCACCCTGATCATGAAAGCCTCTCACGTTACGGATAAGAAAGCCAAGGGTACGAAAGCAACCAGTGGCAAGAGCTTTAATGTGGTCGTGGAAGGTTACCCGCGTGTCAAATATAACGCCCAGATCCTTCACTGAATCCACTCTAACAATAGGCTCGGTTCCAAGTAAATATTGAGCATGTATGGGACTAGAGGCTCGACTGAAGGTACATATCTGGCACTTGGAAATGTTGAAACTAAGTTTATTAGCCAGGCTCCACCGGAACACAGATTCTATATCTTCTTGCTAAGTTTCACAGTCCGACCACTTCTGTATGCCATATATCAACTTTAGGTCATCGGCATAAAGTAGACAACGAGCATTACGGATGATTTTGGGTAGGTCATTGACCATAACACCGAATAGAAAAGGTCCCAAAATTTAACCTTGGCTAACACCAGAGCGGGTATGGTATAGGTCTGATGCAAAATGGCCATGCTGAACGTATTGCATTCGATCGCGAAGATAGCTGGCGAAAAAGTTAAGTAGGTTTGGACTAAAGCCAATTACATCTAGTTTGGCCTTGGATTAAATGTTTCAAACACTCTCAGAAAGTAGAAAATTTTAAACAATATAAGTAAAATCAACATTAATTAGGTAAACAAGTCTTCTACACAAACATACCTATAACTAGAAACAAGTTGCAACCTGTGTCAAAAATGAGCACGCTCGCGAAATAATTTGTTAAATTAAAAAAAATCTTTATCACTAAAATTCGCCGTCGGATACTGGATATCCGGTGGACACAAAGGTCGAATATCCGTTATCCGGCCACTATCCGTTGTAGTGTATTCCATCTTATATAGCCCGCGTGCAGTAGAGGCACGCGCCGCGGGCTAGCTCGCCGCCACCCGCCAGACCGCCACCGCCACCACGGCCGCCGGTCACGTGGCCTCGTTTGGGCGCACACCACAGTGACTTTCTACCGTGGCCAACTTCTCACAGGTCATTCGATCCACTCATTACAAAAGATTTATACAATAATCATTAGTTAATACATCTTTTCATTGCTTCTTTAAAAAAAGTATGTCATAAGAAAGTGGTGGACTATTAGATAGGTTAATAATTGGATGGTAACAAGTTACTACTTAACGTCACTTATGATATGAAGTTAGTGTCAATGTGCCAATATGTTTGTTTTAATCTTCATACAGTAGGTACAGAAATTATTATGCGTTGTCAGTTTCAACAAATCACTTTTTTTTGATATTCTAAAACTAAAAAAACGTGATTAACAAAATAATAGCATGCTAATATTTCGCAAATACGCCACAAATATGCAAAAATATTTGTGTGGAAATTGAACCGTGACGATCCACTTGAAATTGCTGCGTTGAGAGAGTCAGTTGGTGTTGACGACGTTGTTTTTTTAATACCTATTGAAAACAACGGGTTTAGACGGTTGACATAGTGACGTAGTCGAGTTCATGAAAGCGTGATTAGGTACTTGGAATATTGTGACTGCCATCTGCTGTAACAATGTTCCTGTTGGATTTGGTACATGAGTGGAGCTGGCGAGGTCGAGTGTTCAACCAATTATGTTCAATTTCACGTAAGTACAATGGTTTGCTTTTGCGGCCTTTGCTCGGAAAGCATACCGATGGGGTCCGCTCGCACTCGTGAACTGCCGGAAGTCACGCACGAGGAGCTGAGGAGAGGCGACAAGTTGCCGCGGGCTTAGGTGAACCGATATGTCAACCGCGGCCAGGATACGTCACTCACTTTCATTGATATTAAAACAAATTTATTTTAGTAACTTTGAAGGGCCGTTGTATTAGTCATTCAGCGCGGCAGCGGGTGTAGAATGGACTAGGGCTTGTGATATACGTGTTACACGCGGAACCGTAGCTACGTAGCCTTAGCACCGGCGGTGCTAAGATCCCGTACTACACGGTCACGTCAAAGATACGTATCCGTTTCTGGATTCGGCTACGTTCCCGCGAATCTCGGCTTCGGCTCCGCTCGGCTTCTTTTAATACACATCTTTTACAATTTGTACTGGTCTATTATTTTTGCCTCCAACATAATATTTGCATCTAATTATTTTTGATCTCTTAAATTTTTATTTAAAATGCAAAAGTATGGAAACTGAAATTACAAACTCGCCCCTTGCATTACATTCGGGGGTTTAATAACACGCATAAAATCTACACTTAACGTCACGGTCACGACTGGATCCGATCTACGTATAAATAAGATACGTATCTCCGTGTACACGTAGCTACGTATCTTAATTACACGTAGCCGAATCACACGGAGAAAACGGAGCGGATCTCCGTTGCCGAGTAACACAGCAACGGAGATTCGGCTACGGGTTCACGAAACACGGTCACGACCAGGAGCACTAGAATGGACGCGGTCACTTTTAATTATTAACCTGGCCCCAAACTAGATTCAATAAAATAAATGAATTTGAATTGACCTATTATTTTAAACAGAAGCGTCCGCGAACGATACCTAATTTCTAAGAAAGAGCGGAAAAGTGTAAAAAGTATTGACCTCGGGCTAGACTCCCCCCTAAGCGACCCCTTAATGCGCATACGAGGGATATGGTGGTGAAATTCGGAGCCACGGGTGTGGTCTCGGTAGCTCAGTTGTTGCGATGGCCGTGTGTCCCCGAACCGTGAGTTCCAGTCCCGCGCCAGATCATCCATTTTTCACTTATCCTTTCTTTCTAAGTAATTTTAATTATAATTCAACATAAAGGTACCTAAGGTAGCAGAGCCTAATAAGGCCCAGCTATTAAGCATGATAACTTTCGATATTTTATACTTTTATGAGTGTAAATGGGTTAAATTTTGCGTCCATGACCGCTTCTACTAATAAAGTACGTCGATGTAATAAACTTAATGCAATAAGTCATATTAAATATAATAAAAATCGAGTGGGCCTTATTTGGCGCAGATACCTTATATAAAAACTTAATCATATCGTACCTATCTAAAACAAAATTCACATAAACTTAAATAAAACTAAACCTAAAAATGTTTAATCTTAAATGAAAATAAATTATAGACCTACTGGAGTTAACCGCCCCGATTGGTTCCCAACAACAAGTTTATGAATTAATTCATTCATAAATTGCCCATGAATTTTTGAACGCGTGTGTACATGAACTACTTCAATATCAATATCTTACCCGACTGCGTCACCAGGTACCTACCTAAAAGTAGAACTGAGCAGCCAGGAAGCTGCATCCTGAGCCCTGTATTAAGATCATACAAATAACGCATATCTATTTACAATCGTCTTGATCTACATACCTATAATAGTTAACTATTTAAAAAAAGACTATGATGGCCGCACAGGTACAGTATTTTTATATGGAGTATTTATATGAAAAAATGCTACATAAAAAACTCTTTGGAGTAACGATTTGTCAAAGAACATTTATCAGGTTATCGTGCCGAAAATAACGACTTGCTGAACTATCCACTGAGTGATTTATTCGAAGACCAACAATCAACCATTCGCATAACGAATGGTAGATGTACCTAAGATTAGCCGAATAAACAGTATAAAATGTGTGATGTTCGTTTCGTACTCAGCGATTATCTTTTAAAACCAAACATTTTAGTACTTTACTCAATGTTTACACAGAATGGCGAGTAAAGTACCTAACAGATGTTATGCTGGCCACGACCTTGCCGCGCTGCGCTGCGCGAGAGCGCGCTCCCGACGCGCAAGCGCACTGTGTGCTTACCGCCAGTCACTGTGGGTAACGATGACGATTTACGTCTCTACAGTTGCATCTCGGCTCCACTAGCAAGTGCGAGCGAGATGCGCTGACTGAGAGTTGACGTAGACGCTAGCGAGTACAGTATATATTCCACAGTAAATTTCAAACTCGTAGTAAGCACACTGGTCACACGTCACGAGGCGTTGGTAATGCGCACGTTAGTCTACTAACACAGAGCTGGAATTCCATTAGCAAAAATCTATAAAACACAATTGTAAACTGTAAAACCTAACGAGGCGACAAACTACACAAACCTATGGAGCCTCCATAACGTAGGTTCAAAGTCAGACAAATGAACACAACCCTGAATATCAATATCAAATGTAAGTATGTAAGTACCTAATTTTAAAACTTTTACTCTTTTCGGGGATTTACCTGTATCGGAATTCAATCAGCATGCAATGAACAAAACGGCGATGACGAGTTTGTTCTTCAAAGGGATTAATAATGTTTTTATGCGACGACGCCCCGCTAAATATAAAGCGGGAAATGTTTTGTCGGAACTGGTTGTTGAAAACTGGTTTATAATGATTTTAATTAACTACCATCAGCCGTTGAATTATTAATTATTTTATTTCTTCCAATATATGTCTATTGTTTTATAATGTACCTACATTACCTACACAAATTGAATACCCAGCGGACTGCGGAGGCGGTAATGGGGTATCTAACTTCCAAACTAACGTCACTACCGAAATATAATTAGTCAGGTCATAAGGTCTGTCACAGAGGTATTTACAGTTAAAAGGTAGCGATGATATCATTTAACGAATATTACCTACGGTTGAGGTTTGGACAACTCCATGTTATACGACACTAAAAAAACACGCGATCTCTTGAAGTGGATATCTTAATATAAATTTATTTTCCTTTTCTTACCTTTTAAGATGTTTTTCTACTCCAGCACTTCTATCTGTCAATTAGATGACTGACAGCGATATTCAAAAAGTATACATTATAACGTTGTCTATATGTATGCTATTCCATAAGAACACTGCTCCTATGGATTTTCATACAATATATTATTATGAGCACTGTTGTTTTTTTTTCTATAGTGGGCACGACATTTTCCACATTCTGCCACCTTTCTAGATTTTGCTTTATTCGCTATTTTAGCTGTCGTTGAAAAACTAGGGTATGCAACAGCTCATAATTGGTTCTTATAACTCTCGGGTCTATTATTACAAAACTCGACTTCGTCTCGTTTTGTAACGGCGATCCTCGGGTTTTAAGAACTCTTATTATATCAATGTTCCATAAACTACTATTTAATACTGCATAACGTGATAGCCCAGACTTAAATCTTTATTTAAATATATAGTTGAAGTAGGTTTGACCAAGTATTACTACACTAGTACCCTTCATGTTTTCACACGTTTACTCGTTTGAGACATTAAAATGTGTGCGTTTTGCGCGAAACAGAAAAATACGCTTAATTTTGGAGTGTAAAATCTTAATAGCAAAGCTTGTCACAAAAGTAAATGTTGATTACGTAGTACGCTTTAGCGAATTGCACAAATTGCAATGTAAACAAACATTTACACGTCAATCAGCATAAAGTGGGCTTTCAACTCCTGGCTATACTTTGTATTGAAAAGCATGAATTATAATTGTATAAGGCAAAACCCCCCCTAACCCACTAGTAATTCTTGAATATCTTATACAGAAGAGACAGTTTTTATGTTTCTTTCTCTATTAGTATCTCTACTCTAGTAGGTACATGCAATTGGTACATTTTGCCTTGCATCAAAAAAGGTAGTTGTGATTTTTTGCTAACCCAAGTTTTCTACCTCGGGAATCCTCCAAATCATTGAAAAAAAAAACGAGTATTGGGATGAAGTAAGATTTTTAGTGATCATCAGGGTTTTTTTAACGTACCTAAAGGGGATACTTAAATAGAGATTCAAAATTTGTATTGAGAAAAATATTATTTGAGCTAGTCTTTAAACTTTGTAGAAAGATTCTTTATTAGGTTTTAATGGTGGTGCAAAATTTGTATCAATATACTCTAGCTCCCAGCTATATACTCTACCCCATTTAATTCCCTTAAGGGTGGAATTTTACAGAACACTTAAACTTTTTTTAATGTATTAAGGAATCTTTTTACCAGCTTAAAAAAACATTTTCAATACAGTTGCTCAAAAAGTGCCCTTTTTTGGCTGTTTTGCGTGCGCAAAGTTTGTTTTTGCGAACTAGTGCTTTTAAATTTTCCAATCTTTTTAAATTTAGTTGTGTTCCAATACATGACTGCTTACCGAAGAGCATTACTGTTCGTTAACTTTACCGAGCCGTAATAAAACTAAATACCTACTATTAACGCAATAATATTAAAGATATTGATATTTCATATTTCAATAATTACTTCTTCATCATACTATACTAATGATCATTCATTAAAAATATTAACATTGAAAACAGTTCTAACAAATCTGTGTGTATGAAACGGAACAGGGCTAGTACCACGAAAATCGAACGATTGCGGATTTGTATCTCCATCTCTGTCACACTTGCATATTAGAGTGACAAAGAGGTTTTCCCGTCAATGCCGATTTTCGATGTTCGTGGTAGGCGTGCAGAGCCTACGAAACGTCAGTCAAAGTAGAGGCGTTTTTCAATCAGGTAAACATGTTCGAAGGGCCTCTAAGACATGACGATACGATTTGTCACATGCGATTGCAATTTATTATTTTGTTTATGAGAAATGATTATTATGAGATTGAAAATGAGAAAGTAAAGATGATAAGATAAACATTTTGAAGATGTTCTTAATATATCAACTTTACTGTAAGTATTACAATCGTGTCACGGAAATAATAAAAAAACTTAAAATTCGTTCTTATGTATTTTAATTTTTTTCACATCTTTATTGAAAAACGTCGTTCGATTCACGTGCGGATATGTCATTTTTCACTTGTCCCGAATATTGCCACTCGCCTACGGCTCGTGACAAGATACCTCGGGACTCGTGAAGTAATGACTTTCCGCACTAGCATCGAAATGTCCTATTTCAACACACTTGCTCGTAACGAGGTTCTTATCCTACCACTTTTAGTTATATTATTGAACTAGTGTTGTAATCAGATAACCCCATCAAATTAAGTTTGTACCCTACGAGACTAAGTTACGTACACAGATAATACATTCAAATTTTGTCGGATTGGAAAGTTTTTTTTTTTGCAAATAAAGTACACTGTTTTAGCCGCATAATAACTTATGCCTTAAAAAGCAATATATTTTACAGATTACATGGATTAAAACCTTCTGAATTATTGAATATACGTGAAATTGTATTAAATTATTCAAAATTCACAATAATTTGTGCTTCAAACAAAAATAATTTCATTTTTTATTTTGGCTGTTTGTTTGGCGGGCCTTTGCCTCAAATTTACGCGCGCAACGCGATTCGAAAAAAATTCACCAATGGCGCGCTGCGGTAACTTATTTATGTAAAACATTTTTGATTGTTTTCTCGCTTTATTATTATGATAAAATGCAAGTATAAGAGAATTAGAAGTAAAACTATAACAATATGTGGATTAGGCTCCTCTGAAACTACAAAACGCGGGTGCTATCATGAAAATCTAGTTGTACTTAGTAGTGATAAATATACCTACTTATTTGTGACGTTTGGGCCTTAGCTTCGGGATTTATTAATTGAAAATGTAAAATATTGTCATCAACCGACGTCGAAAAGGCATCGCAAGAAGCTTCAAGTAGTCAATAAAGGTAAGTGAAACTCATATGCTAATTACCATGTAGGTATTCTGACATGATTCTGACAATTCAGTTAACGTATTTAACAAAAGTTAATAACCTCGAATTAAATTTTGATTTTTACTTACAAGTGTGTTGAAAAATGTCGTATGACACGTGTGTGCATGGCCATTATAGCACACGTGTATCACAATGTACTTTTCCCCTCACTAGCTCGGAAAGCGCTGTTTTGTCCTTTAAAACTAGCGTGGAAAAACGCATTTTATCCACATGTGGGGCAAAGTAATCTAATTCCTATCACTTACCACCAGTCCAGTATAAGTGAGTCCTATATGCCCATAGTAAATATGCGCAATCGGAGGTCACACCTTAAATTGGTCATGTGATCATGTTTTATCCCGCACTTGGTAAGCTGTTGGCAATATCTAAGTATCAGGAGCGTACCTAATCTTATGACAAATTTTGAAATTGATTTTTGATGGTTTCTTCAAGATAACTTACATGTGGATAAGATTTATAATCGTATGTATTCTGTATTTTCCTCGAAATAGTGAGGGGAAAAATGTTGTATTACACTCGGCGGCAAAGTTTGTTCAACTCTCGTGCCTTGAGACCCTCGTGAAGCTCAAGATTCCAGTTATTGGACCACTCGCTACGCTCGTGACTCAATTTTGGAATCTTTCGCTTGCTCGGGTCTCAATATAAGCCCGAGAGTTAAACAACAACTTTGCCCCCTTGTATAATAAATAACTAATTCTTTATGCAAATTTTTGCATCGCTATCAATCCCCTTTAGGGATGAATTTTCCAAAACCCCGAAAGTACATTTGTTATATTTTAGTAAGGAGTCCTTAACAACATTTCAAGTTACCACTTTAAATTTTACTCAATCACCATACAATCTTTTTATTTTATTTTACAATAATCCGGAGAGCTTCCGAGGTCGAAAACTCATTACAGCTTAGTCACATACAATATATGTAAAAATCAGGACTACCTGCAACATCCCTTTTATGTTACGATTTCCATGTAATATATAGGTATGTATGAACCAAGCATACAATATTTAGGTGGTACTGACATGTGCAGAAGGCCTAGTATAAAAATTTTACGACACTAACTCCTCGACCGCGTTAGCGTATCGGGAGTTCAAATTATGTTTGCCGTTTATTTAAATCATCCGGCAACTTTCATATTTTGACCCCTCCATACGCTAACGCGGTCGAGGAGTTAATGTCGTGCAACTTTTATACTAGGCCTTCTGGCATATTAGCTATGGTGACGCCTGTGTTATTTGTACTCTTCTTGTCAGCCTTTAGAATAGTAGCATTAACTTACTTACTTTACTGTAAGATTTTGTCCACAGTATTACGGCGTTGCGCTAGTTACATCTCTATTTAAAATAATTCAATTAGTCGACGCAACGATAGCAGTCCAAGAAGTTTCAGGTCGTTCGTATTTCGTATGGTGCGATGGTAAAGTTGTTAATCCCAAAGGTATAAAATAGACACCGATTAAGTAGTTAATGGTGGGCGTGCGCTCCCCGCCGTTAGGTAACGGGATTGGATTCCGGCTCCCGGCGGCCGGCGAGATACTCATTTATTGCCGAGACTTGGTCTCATACCATCCGACCACGTACAGACATACATGTTCTATATATGTGTATTCATAAGTCGGCGTTATATTCAGACTGACACTAAACCGATGGAGGTCGAACCTAGAAATTGGAAGCATTTCTGAACTAAATCCCTAATGGCCAATTGCGCCACCCGGGGTTAGCCACATAACCCGGAGTTAAGCGTTATTTGTATGGAATTTGACAGTTTAACTCCGAGTCAACAGCTAACCATGGGTGGTGCAAGTGGGCCTAAGGGGGCAAACTGAGGGTTGACGGTCCTAATGACTTCCTGGTAGACGATATTGCGGGCGGAGGCTAGTTTAAATGATATTACTAAAGATTAAAAAGCTTAATTATTTTCTGTATTCCAAATATGTATCTATATTTATTGTTACCTGTGGGATAATTTCATAAGGAATCTGTATTTTATTTAGTGACTTATCTTATCTATAGCCTCATTTACAAAATTAGTAAAAAAGCGTTTATTGTCGTAGTTTTTAACCTACGTAATAGGTACGTTGGCATGGAATTGGTACGTTTTGCATTGCATCAAAGAAGGTAGTTATGATTTAGAATGTTATTTATAGCTGGGGGGGCTAGATATTCTTTCCACTTTGGGTATAGGGAATATAACTAAATTAAGTGTTTAAGTTAATACGCAAGAGTTTGCTAAGCGATTTTAAACGCTTTAACGTCTGTATTTCTATTTTAAATATAAATTGTATGTAGAAACTATAGAACTTACTCATGAAGTGCATTTTCAAAATAGCAAGTAATGTAAACATCCTGATATATTTTATCATCAGAAATGTAAACAATAGGTACTTGCCCTCGAGTAAATTAAACACGCACTCCGTAAAAATGTTAAAGCGCCATAAATACTTAGACATAGTTTGTAGTAATAGTTAGTTAAGTCGATACAGCGCATTAGACCACACAGCGCAGCACTCGTACTGTGCGTGGCTCGGGATCTTGTGATATCGTCGCACTGACAGTAACCGCTAATGGCACAGATTAGGTATTCACAGTTTAAATATTATTATGTATATACCTACTTTATAATCACATGACACGCGCATTATCTCTGGAGAATAAGTAAATAAGTCTGTGTGAAACAGCTGTTTACATATAGACTGATCTATTTCGTATCACTACCTCAACAACTTAGTGTTACTTTCCTCGACCATTTTTAATCTCTTCTTCCTAGCGTTTTCCCGACTTATGGCACGACTCATGTGCTCCCTACATGAGCCGTGGCATAAGTCGGGAGAGCGGGAGCCTGGGGTCCGCTTTGGCAACTAATCCCAAGATTTGGCGAACGCACAACTTTTACGAAAGCGACTGCCATCTGACCTTCCAACCCAGAGGGTAAACTAGGCCTTATTGGGATTAGTCCGGTTTCCGCACGATGTTTTCCTTCACCGAAAAGCGATTGGTATATATCGAATTATATTTCGTACGTAAGTTCCGAAAAACTCATTGGTACGAGCCGCCAGGATTTGATTTTAACTGACTTTTTATTATAAATTTGAAATATTATTAAATAGCCTATGTAATACACATAGAATATTTAATAATTATTTGTGGTTCATAATTTTGGATATATATAATTTATTACCGCTTTATTTTATAATCAGAAAGGAATTCGCTGTTTAGGATAACGCAACATTACGATTAATTAAATAGATAATGTCGTAAATGAGTCGAAGCTAATCATTATCACTTATTAACACAATCACGTCACTGATTAAATACTTTCAGATTCGGGCTTCCGTATGTGACTGCCGAAACAACATGTATACAATAATAGTACATTATTGCAGAGGCCAGGAAAACGAATTTCGTGGATGAGTATTTTTTTGTCATAAAAGGAAATAAAATGTATTCTTGCATAAGATTTGTAAGGAAAAATAAGGTTCCCGCCTAAACTTTCTTTTAATGCACGGTTGTGTTCATAAAAAAAGTTGAAATGTCTTTAGTTTTATTAAGCCGTATCTACACGACCTTGCACAGTGAGCCGTATGCAACTCGCGATAGAACGAGACAACCAAGCATTTGATCTCCTTCTCTCTAGAACTACTACACTACTACAAAGCCAGCCCAGACGGGGCATTTTTAAGCACGATATGATCAGATTGACAATTTGATGTCAATCAGATTGACAATTTGATGTCAATCAGATTGTCCCGTCTGTGCAGACCGTTTGGTCGCGGCTAAAGTATATGTGGCTGTTTGCAATATTGATAGTCCAAATATTTTTTTTTAAGTAAAAAACAATACAGTAATGGATTTTAGTACAACTTCCTGTACGCTAAAACGGTAAAATAATGAATTCGATTTTTTTTTCATTTGAGTCGGTACATAAGGAGATTCTTTTCGTACCAATTTTGCTACATTAATGTGAACATTTCCGAGCATATTGGAGAAAATTTATTTTACAAATGTGATAGCGTGCAGAAACCCTCTGTAAGTAAATCTCCGCTGTCTATCCGTATATATACAGGCTGTATTCGTTAAGCGTTTACAGACGATTATTCTGAAGATATAAAATATGGCAAAACTAATAAATTTTATCGAAAGTATGTACAGATCGATTTAAGAAAGCTGGCGCAGAAATGTACGAAACTGTCATGTCCATAGGCATTTCGCGCCAACTTTCGTGAAGCGATCTATAACCCAACAAGTAAAATCACATCAGTAACAATTTTTAAATAAAACTTAAAACGTACAACATATTAAAATTAATCACTCCCATACATTAATTAAATCGTTAATTAAGTTGCTCATTTTCCTCACAAAAAGCGACATTATTAATTGTAAAATTCTTAATTTCTTAGATAATTAATCTGTAAAACAGTACTTAAAGTAGTTTATAATACCCACATATCATAAGCCCTCCATAATGCGTTCAAATACCGCATTTAAAGACACCATTTATACCCACCACCACCGTTACAACAATTTCTTATCTGTGAAAATGTTATTGTAGCTAAATAATATTATAGACTTCTATAATAATTATAATTTTTTTAAATTTCGAACGTCTCTGACAAACAAGGTGATTGATTTTGACCTATATTCTATAATATATATCAGCCGAGATGACATTTAATTCGAAACGAAGTGTCAATTGCAAACGATGACGCACGCAAGTCGCACGTTATTTGATATCGAACGATATCAAAATTGGGGCTAACTCTAGTTTATCTCTGAACTTTTAAAATATAAGTGTCAAAAATTTAATGTCAGTACCTAACGTTTTCATTCACGTCCTAATGGCGGTCGAAATATGTATGCAGTTTGAACGCATCATGATATGTGTATATAAAGGATCTATATTGAGATCCCTAAAGTTTTTTATCCTATTTTTGCGTTCCCTAATACTTTTTTGCCATAATAATCATTTGTCCTAACACTCATTTGCCCTATTTTTGATTGCCCTCTCATTGAATGGATGATTTTAGTTTGCCCTAATGTTTGATGTCCTAATGTTACCTGACATATTGATTACATATCCTAATGTTATGTTCCATAATGACTATTTGTCCTATTGATCATATGTCCTAATCATTATTCTTCCTAATTTTATATGGCCTAATGACGTTTATCCTATTATTGTAATAGCTACGTAATAGTATTTGTACTAACGATTCTTAGCCCAAATTAATTAATTAATACAAAATTGTAGTTTGTAAACAGTGTTATGGAAAAAAGTCGGTTCTGGCGCTTCGCCGGCCGCTGCCGCGGCACGCTCGCTTCGCTCGCTCGGCTCGCGTGCTATTAGGTCGCAGTTCTACCTAACACTCCTCCTCGCTTCGCTCGTCGTCGTACCTAAACCGACCTGCCTTAAACTTCGATCTTTGAAGCGCTCGATCTCAGCCATTTTCAATTTTAGAAAAGGTTTATCAATTAAAAGCTGCTTATTGTAATGTGTTATGTTCGTTACAACTAATATTATTTGTCCTAAAGATTCTTAGCCCAAATTAATTAATTAATACAAAATTATAGTTTGTAAAGAGTGTTATGTAAAGAAGTCGGTTCTGGCGCTTCGCCGGCCGCTGCCGCGGCACGCTCGCTTCGCTCGCTCGGCTCGCGCGCTGTTAGGTCGCAGTTCTGCCTAACACTCCTCCTCGCTTCGCTCGTCGTCGTACCTAAACCGATCTGCCTTAAACTTCGATCTTTGAAGCGCTCGATCTCAGCCATTTTAATTTTAGAAAAAAGTTTTTCAATTAAAAGCTGCTTATTGTGACTTGTTATATACGGTACAATCATTTCAAATATATGTCATAATTACACCACTTTCGACCAAATTTTGTAAGACCCACCTTTGGTACAGTCCAACTAAAATATGGTTAAAACAGGTACAAGACTGCGTATGTATATGATAACATGCTTCGAACAGATGAGTTTTAGGACTACTTATCATTACATTATGGATAATAATTATTATGACAATTGATTGTTAGGACTAATGCCGGTTAGGATAAAATAGTTATGGCAAGAGATATGAGGACAAACGTTATTAGGGATCGCGATGAATATGCCAAAACACATTAGGGTTATTGATGTTATGCCAAAAATGCTTCGGGCAAATGAGTTTTAGGGCAACCATTACGTTATGGAAAATAATAGTTATGGCAATAGATCGTTAGAGCTAATGCCCGTTAGGACAAAACGGTTAGGGCAAGTGATTTTAGGACAAAAATTGTTAGGGATGTAGAGGGCCACCCGTATATAAAGCAGTGTATGTAATTGGAAATAATTAGGCATTACTCGTAAAACACTCGTGACGCCTCGTTTCACAATTTAAGAGATACCTATAAAAATGCTTATAATAATAGCTTATAATGCTTATGCTAATAGGTACTATTTAGTACATTTTTGGTGTGATTTGTAGGTACCTCAGTCATAATATTTTCTTCCTTTCATTATCTTAAACAGGGTATTATCTTAATCTTATTATGGTTTAAACGCCATAACTACAATGTCTGTGTATTTTAGTGAATGTTTATTCCAAAACCTTACGTCAAAAATCACTCGAAATCATTTTGATCATTCAGTCATTTCGATACAATAAGTTTCATTTATATTATTTAAACTTTAATGCACAAGACACAGAAAATGGTACATATGGCGGACTTAATGCCAAATGGTATTATCTACCAGTCATCCAGAGGGCTAAACAGAGACATTTAATTTTTCTGATATATTTCATATTTACGAAGTAATAGCCTGTAAACACTTAACGAGTAGGTAGGTGTAGGGAACCGTTGATGCCCGTTCGCCATCAAATATGGGACTTTAAGTACCTCGTTTATATACAGGGTGATTATTTTATGATCGTGCAAATTTTCACAGTGGGTTTGATATCTATAGATAGGATAAATAGTATCTTTCAGTACTAAAATTTTCCAAGATAGCAGCTGAAACTTATCCTAAAAAAGCATGCGTTTGTGGACACCGCGCTAACGCATAGATAGATAAGCGCGCGCCCCTCCCCGCGCCCCGGTCCGCCGTAATTTTATTAATAATAATTATTGATGCGAACATCATTTTTTTTTTAGAAAATTTTACTTATATTTTTTTATTCAGTAATGGCGTCTATTATCGATACCTAATGCCTGGTAAAAATTTGCACGGTCATAAAATAATCATCTGTATTTGTTTACTTTTCCCTGTTCGCTTAATAATACCTACTTATTTAACAGTTTCCCGTTGCGGCATGATTGAAATGCATATAGATAAGTAGTTATACTCGCAAAAAACTTGGAGCTTTCCAGTTCTAACGGGCGCTGGCTGATACATATGATATGACATGACATGACTAACCCATAGTAATATTTACAAAACATATTGTTGCAGGGAGTTTTACATTTTGCGTCGACACGCACTCGCTTGATTTTTTGTTATGGTAAGTCTTTCATCACTTCCGAAGATGTTGAGCCAAGATTATGTGTGAAGGCAATATATTTGATTACAAGTTGCTGGTCGAATCGATTGCGAGCGTGGTATGTGGAGCGACCGAGCAAGGGCGCCCGCCCGAAAGCGAGTCCAATAGAACACCTACCTAGTACCTACTCGCTCTCCACACGCCACGTCTACGCTTCACTCCACTAATGCCACTCTATGTAGGAAAACACAAAGCACTTTATAATACGCATATATATTGGTAAGGGGCTGACAAGAGCCAAAAGTCAGTTTGTATCGGCATTGTGTAACACAAAGACTATTAAAATAAATGAAACAAAAACTGTGGCCTGTTTGTGAGACGTCACTCGTTGACAGTTTAGATATAAGTATAATGAAATTGTAATTTTAAATGCAGACGCTTACGTAAACAAAAAAGGCATAAAACCGTAAAATTTTGAATTTAATTAATACCAATCTTCACATTCACAATTATTTACTAACGAGCCTATTTATTAAAATTATAAATAAATTAACATACATTTTAGTGCAGTATTAAAATAAATAGTTTTTATTTAAAATCTGCTTAAAAACGAATTAGGTGTTGTCAGCTCCTTAAGAGTATTAACAATTCATTCCATTTATTACGTAGGTACGTTTAATTATCTACTTGGCACTCGTACAACCAATCGGTATCAAATTACTTATTATATAAATATTTTGATTCCTGGTTTTAAGAAGCTAAACTTAAACACTACACGTATCAATATTAGGTAAGTATACAGGATATTTCATAGGACGTGAGCAGGATTAACCGCACTGTTTGAGTAAATGATAAGCTATTGTTGCATACTAGACATAAGGAGATAACGTTATTTATTTTTAATAATAAAATCAATCTAGTCAATAAAATACTTGCGTCAACAGTGGTAACTTTTGAAACATCGTATCTCACTTGACATTGTCATAATGTGATAATTCAATTACTTCATAATCAAGTTGTTGTTCATTACAGTAAAAGGTTTTTACCATTATTAATTAGCTGTGTACGTAGGGTAACTATTATTGCAGACAATTAAAACTGTACTTAACAAAAAGCAATTTTAGGTCATATCTCGAAAAATATTGATTCTGAGGCTTGAATATGATCTTATTCGATTCAGCGCACGAAATCAAAAAATAACTTGCCCGTTTTAAATTTTAATTTCCTTTGCCCGTAACCCATTGGTATGGAGTATAGGCAGGGGGTTGGACCACTTAATTTGGCTAGGACTCGGCAGATCCTTTTTTCTAGTGCCAAGATATAGTAATAAAAAAGTTTAATTGCTGTATACCATTATAACAAACACACGTTCAAATATCCATAAATTAATTAAAAGTGATTAGATAGATCATGAATCAGTGCATACATTTCAAGCATAAACGTAACAGAGAATTTTCGGCCATCACTCGAATATCAACGAATTTTTTTTTTAATTTTTAATTTAATTTAATTTCTTTATTTAGGACCAACAAAGGATCATGTTGTTAGTATACATCTTAAATACATCTTAAATACTAGCCTATTCTACGTGTTGATGTTACCGCGTTTAATGTTACCGTTTTTCATTTAAAACCATTTCATTGACCTGTTGTTTTTTTAACTTTAATGTGATACCACAAGATATCCTCTAAAAGTTGATATCAAAATAATAGCGCTACTTAAAGCACACCAGCTTTTTCCTTTCATTCGTCAGCCTAGGAGTATTATTAAACTTATTAATTTTGCCGCATTTTTTGCGTCATTGCCACTTGGGCGACATTGTTCGGTAATTGGCCTTGCAGTTTGTAAAATATAGCTCTTAAACGTTTCAAAATTAAATAGTGTCTCAGGGGTTGAAAGCCGCTGATGACTAAAAGAGTAGTTAACACAGTTCAGGATTAATTATTCATTAGCTGCACGCTACTTCGTTATTTCACTGCACACTTACCTATCAATATTACACATTAAACGACGTTTAGCAGATAAAAAACTATTCCAGAGACGTCCTCACCATCTTGTACATTAACCGAAAGGTCAATGTCATATGCATTCATTATTGACTTAAGGTCCGTCAAATTTCCCGCCATCGCGATGGCACTTGACGTACATAGTTAGGTAGGTACCTAATTCATGTAAGATTACCATGTATTCAGTGATTATTCGTTACAATACAATGTGAGCTCGCCTAATAAGTTTAATTTGAGCTAGATATTAATATTTTTCTACTCCTGATCACCAATTAAAAATCATCGTGTTATCATATCTTTTTCCTAAAATATGTAAAATCTATGTACCCATAACTAATTATAATCTAATAAAATACCCGTATACGTTCAAAATAATTTCCGTCAATTCCAATCATTAATCAATATAGGCAGGTACGGTACGTACCTATTTATATCTTGATTAAAATATTAACACGTGATTTGAGTCTTAAATAGGTACTAGGTATAAGATTCTAAAGGATGACTCTCACCAATCCGATCCGAGACGATCTGTCAGTTTTTATAGAAATAATCACGTGATAGCTCGGAGCCCTCGGAGGTTACGTGACGTTTTCTATAAAAACTGACAGGTCGTCCCGCATCAGATTGGATCGGATCGGATTGGTGTGAGTCAACCTTAAGACTTATCAAACTATATTGTGTTAGAGAAACAGAAAATCTTTATAATGTAACACAAAAATATTGATTAGTTTTACTAGGTGTAATATTTAGCATAAGCAGCGGCTACAAAAGTCCTCCATGTTCCGTACCGTACATTTTAAATTTTGCGATTAAAACTATGATATACGGAGAGTCGGAAGTGACGAAATTACTTAATATGTGTGACAAGTAGGTAGGTACATACGTACCTAGAGAGCCGGCATGCGCGTCACAATCACAATGACAAGACAAGGGTAGCGCATAGCGCACGACAAACGAGGAAACAGCGCCACTCCGCAGAGCGGAACGCTGACTGAATGCAATTAGCTGTCTACCATTTTTATCATACTTAGTCATGTCTTATTCTTTAGTATATCATGTGAATATTACAGACAGTTATCTCATCAAGTTAATATCGCGTCAATTAAGGCCGGTACTAGGATCGTTAGTTTCCTTGTGATGACATGTTTACATAAAATATCAATTAGCCACTAATTTCTTACATTAAATTAACAGATCCGTATTGTATGGTGCATTGTGCAATAAGGTAAGGGCGACATGGCCGAATTTATAAAAAAAATATATAAATTTAAGATTAAGTAAGTACCTTAATTTGAGTATAAATCAAATGTGATACGAATGTTGAGATTCCTAAGAGTAAGACAATGGATGTCAAGAAAGCAACGGTATTGCCATTGCCATTGCTGCCGTGTCCCTTAGGTCAAGTTCCGAGCAGGTGCGGGCATGCGGTACCTACGCTACGCGCTAGCAGGTAAGCCATTGTTAGTTAGGTACCTACACACGTTCGACGCACGCGCGACTCTTGTGGGGTGGAATGCTAAAGCACAAAAACTTGCTCCATTTGACATATCGTCGACCGTAGGTTCAATTAGGGAAAGACCAGGGATTTACATGGCGCTTACCCTAATTGAATAGTCTATGTACCTACCCATTACGCAACAATACAAAAGGACGTAAAAAAAAACAGTTGCCTATTGCTTAACTTTTACTTGAATCAATCAATCATTTTTGCAGTATTTATTAATTAATATTATTATTATATACATATAAACATATAATTAATAAACAAAAGGTGACTTAATTAATTTAAATAAAAAAGAAGTAGGTGAGTCGCGCATAGCAAAAGTGAACAAGTAAGTACGTAAATAGATAGTGCGTAAATACTAGGTACAGTAGGTACTAACAGTTAAAGGGATCGTTGATTCTTTAGGTTTAAGATTAACACAAAAATCTTTAATTCTGTTTGCTAATAAAACTTGTACTACTAGTAGAGGTTGAATGACTAAAAACTACTTTCTTTATGTCGCTTCACACTCCACACACCCAAGAAAATTATATTGAACTGTACCTACTCGTATATGTTATTTTTGTATGTTACTTACGTTTCTAATTTCAAGGTTAGTCAGGTTACAGTCTCCATATAACACGATTGTTTTATGTAGATAGCTATTTATAAATGTTGCGGTCCAATGCTCCCGACTATTCCCAGATGAACGAAAAACCCTTACGGTTTTGCCATGTTTCTTCATCTCTGTTCACGGGTTATATCAAAAACTACAACCACGGTGACAAAGTAATTAACTAACAAGTCAATTTATTATTATTATAAAAAATGACCTCTGATCAGCCGCATTTTTTTCTGAATTGGTCACATAGTAGTAAACTTGTTTAATCAGTATGGTCAACTTCCACGTTAAAAAACCATCATAATAATATGTATACCAATATCCTCGTTAGATATAGATATTATAGCAGAAACCCGATCAACATTTGAAACCAACAAGCCGTCGAACAGGGAAAATCAACCGGTTCCTAGGCGGGTTGGACTGGTCAGAGTAAGAATATTATGTTGAATTCCTATCATACATTCAGATAAAACTGAGTTACCTACTAGCACCTAAATTACACACACGATCGTTATTTGTCCCGTTGTAGGTATCTCACATTCAGCCAATACACATGTTGACTAAATTTTTTTAATGGTGTCGATACTGTAAATCCGACTTAATACCGATTAAGGCGATATAGGCGGCGGTGTTCTAACAAACTTCTCTAAATTATTCTTGGTTCGAACTTCACCGTCACAACCAACGGGCCGGGCTTTATGTAGGTACATACAAAAGAATATTTAATACCAGGTTTCAGGAATACGGACCAAAAAGGACCCCATTGGTGAGACTCTTGGGTGTAACTTTACCTACATATATATACCTACATCCGTTTCTGCTTATTCACACCGAAGTTCCTGTATTTGGTCTGCAGCTGTCCGGTTTGGAAATTTTCGTGGATAGATACTATCACCCATTAACATCTTAATCCAGTCATTGAACTGACAGCTTGTATTGGAATTTTGAGTGTTCGGGAAATAATTGATAATAGCTTATTTTCTTAGCGTAATGGATATATCGTGAGCCTAATATTATGTAGGCAACAAAATCCAACAAAATATCGTTACATGCTAAACGTCACAAATATATCCACACATGTTACAAACGTTTTTGTTGTAAGATTTATATGTAAATATGTTTATTAAGCCGTTTATAATGGGTCAGGACCAGTTTCTACCTATTAACATTTGTTTCTAGCGAAATAACACATCTATCACCCGCGCCGTACATTTTGTAGACATAATGGTTTTACGTGAATAAGTTGTCTTGTTTCTCTTTTAACAGATAGAAGACAAATACGTCGTCATGTTCACATACAAGAAAACTATTTGTACCTACCTTTAATTTTTTTTTAAACGACTTAGTTTAATTTGTTTTTTCTTTACTGTTTACCTACTTCCGGAAGAAAAGTTTGTAGGATTTTTGCATATACGTGTATCATCGATAAATATCCCATTCGAACGTTATTTGAAAAATTAGGCTATTATCATTTAATGTCTGTCAAAATCGTATCTTTCCTGGGTTATCTCACTTCAAACAACACTATCACAAATTTTAAACATTCAGTTTGATACAAGGCCGTGAACCCAGGCGGTCCTACCGATAAGATTTGGAGAGGAAATATGCTCTACGACCAGGCCCGGCCCACCTGCTTTCCTGTCGTTGGTATACGGCTCGCTGTCTCTCGCCAATGTAATTTTAAATCATCCGCTGATGCTTGACGATGAGATAGTGGGCCTCAAGGAGGCCAGGGAAGCCTGGTGGCAGTCGTGCCCGGGTACGGATGTCCCAGTCACCAAATATGTCCAGCGAGCCTGGAACTACTAATTCGCCTCGCCTAAAGGCAACCCATGCTCACCTTATTGACAACAGCAATGCAAAACATAAATGTTTTGATTAGTCTTTTTCTTTTTAATAATTTTTTTTCCATTTCTTCTTCTTCTTCTTTTAAATAATGGCTTCTGTCCGATTTGGAGAATTTTGCCAGTGTCACGTATTATATATTTTAGTATTTGTATAAATAGAATAGTATATTGCCACTAGGGCGACGTTGTTCGGTAATTGACCTCGCTATATGTTAAGTTTATAGCTAAAAGACTTAAAATATAGCTTCTCAGGGGCCAAGATCCCGGGATTGCCGCTTGGTGACTAAAGGAGTGACTGAACTCGTTTCAGGATTAATTCTTCATTAGCTGTATACTGCTTCGTTAGTTTAGTGCACAATTAGCTATCAAAATTACACATTAAACAACATTTTGTGCACAAAATACAAAAAAATATTCCAGAGACGCCATCGTCAACCCGAGAAACAAACGACAATCTTTTTTTTTTCCATTTGCTTATGTGTGCTCAAAAAAGAATTGATTGACGTTATAAATTTCAATATGTGTCAACGGCGTCAACAATTTATTTTATTTCGTCCATTCAGACAGTCTAAGACCATAAGGCCATACTGCCTCAACGGCGTCAATGCTCCCATTCGATCCAAAGAGGAATATCCCTACTAGCACCCTACTAGGTACAAAATACAAGGTTGTTTTTAATGTTTGGACTAGCGAAACCAATATGTTGTTTATGTACCTCTAAATATGTTTAAACATTAGGTATAATAAAGGGATTCATCAGAATCTTTGTTTTGTTTCCTTTATCATGTTTCTCGACTTCTCGGAGACAACGGGGTGCGTAGCCAAGATGCCATTCCCTAACGCTCAGTAGCGTAGCGTAGTTTTCTCTCTCTATCACTTTTGCTTATTAGTGCGACAAAGATAGTTAATGCGTTTCGTTCGCGACTGAGCGTTAGCTATTGGCATCTTAACTACGCACCCTGGCCTGTTTTACTTTTTCATTTGAAATATCCTGCATTATAGTATCAATATCATCAGGTCAAGATCTGATGACCTATTATTAAAGGGCAAATCTTATAGGTATGCTCCTCCTTTTTGTTCCCAGTTGATACCTACATAGGATGAAAGAGTTTCACCTGTTACCTCTGAAGACAAAATATTTCCCCCTCTTTACCTGAGGTTAGGCTAGGTCTTATGGACAACTGGGAAAGACTCCATATAGACATCAACAAGGACATTTTAGGAATGGTTAAGAGGTCGCAAAGCGTTTCAGCACAGCAGCAGGCTATGTTTGGGAGATTCATAATATTATATTTTAAATATTCAGAGAATAACATTCGCAAGCAAATGTGATTTGTAAATTCGCTCTTTTGTCACGGTGATAAAATAACAATCGCCAAAGCTTCTATTTATTCATTTAATTTTGAACTGCACCGAAAATTACTGGAAATAAAGAACATCATCACGAGCTTTTTTCCCATTTTCTAATTCCTGTAGGCAAAGGTACTAAAAGTAGTGACGAAAAAGTCACTTAAAATAAAATTATAAAAGAGAAGCAAAGAGCATGCATGCAAAAAAGAACAAAATAATGTACTTAGTGTAAAATATGATTAACTTTAACATGCCACCTGGCATGTCGGTAAATAAAAAGGAGGTGCGAGGTCTACCAAAATCGATGAGTCTTAATTTGTCTTTTAAAATAAGTACCTACTCTAAATACTCTACGCAAACTATTGATGGACCCACTCAATATAACATTGATGATGGCGTAACAAAATATATGTTTTAAAGGATATTTTTACATCTTTATTTACAATAAAAAATGTTTTAGGTAATATCGGGAAACTATTATTGTGGCAATGTCACTCAGCAGGTTATGTAAACCTTCTGAAAATTGTTCAGTAGAAGCACCTGCGACAAGTATGTATGTGGGTTAACAACCCGAGTCCCGGCGCAGATAACCGCTAGTCGAGTGGTTATCGCCGTGGTGCAACATACCTAATCGTTCGACCGCGCCGAGAAGCTTCAATGATTGCTCACAATAACTATTCCTTAGAATACTCGTATTATAATCAGAAAAAACTTAATACAGATCTAGCTGGCTACTAACGATTTAGTTTAATCTTCAAAAGCACTTTTCGGTGACGGCTTCAAAGACTTCCACTAAAAAGATAATATTTACAAAATGAGCGCCAATTTATAATTTGGAGATTTCTTATATGTTCTTTTTTAGAACGCTTTAGCACAATAACACAGATGACGATGCGATCAAAAAAATACTAGGTCTGCAATATGTGAAACCTTTAAAGCTGAACCCGGCGGCCCGGGACAGGTCCGCTGTAACGGCTTATCCAGCACGAGTAGGATCCTTATCGCAAACGAACACCCTAGTACATGGAATTGGTACGTGGTACATGTACTATCGCGTTCAGAATTGCATGGGCAGTTTATGAATGAATTAATTCATAAATTGCCCATGCACTAATGAACGCGTGTGTACCTTGTCATGTACTCGTACCATGTATCAAAGAAGGTAGTTCTGATTTTTATATGTTACCTCTATAAGTATTACTTAAGTATATAAGTAAGTATATAGTCTGTAAGTATATATTGTGCGGTTATGGCAAACCGAAGGTTTCGACCTCGGGAATCCTCCGGATCATTGTAAAATAAATTAAAAAATTGTATGGGGATGGAGTATAATTTTAAGTGAGATACTTGATTTTGTGCATTTGTGCACGATTTCGCTCCATAACAAAACGCACCTTTCGTGCACATGCATTGTAATATTGTAAACACTTTTCTACACTTTCTCTAGATTTTAATAAGGAGTCCAAAGAAACAAAATGTCAAGTCTCTCACTTAAAATTTTACTCCATCTCATATAAACCTTTCATTTTAATTTACAATGATCCGGAGGGCTTCCTAGGTGTAACACGTGGGTTGGTCATTACTAGATGTGAAAAAATTAGGACTACTCTATTTGATGCATGCAACATACCTTTTATGTTACGATTTCATGTATTATCACCAATTTATAATTGTTTTTAAGAGGTTGGTAAGAGGCGGTTTTGTTAATATAATAATTATATAAAAATCACAACTATTTATTTGGTCAAAAAGCCGCTGCTATGTTGTGCTAAATGTTAATATACATAAAAAATGTAAATGTTATTATATAAATAATATATTAATTATATTTTTGACGTAGGGATGTGACGACCCCATCGCCCACTGGTTTCGACCGGTGCAATCAGTCAACGCAGGGCAGCTTGTGGCGAGCTGTTGGGGAGTAGCGACCCCACGTACCTGAGCGCTCCTGGGGGACTCCGTCGTCCGACCAAGTCCTCCGCCTCTGGCTTGCCTTAACCGGCCGTCCAGAGTGGGGTCGCGAGAACTGTGTTCTCGAGGGTAGATGTGGAAACCTAAGTGGCGAGTTGGCTATATGTTTAAAGTTCAGTGACACCTCTCTACCCCCAGCCCTCATACCGGTGTTGCCCTCGAGCCATCTTAGATGTCGCTTTTTGTGGGGGCCCATCTTATGTGGGCGAGTCACCGTCTGCCGGAAATAAAATTGATTACCATTTTGTTAGGCAGACGTCCGATTTTATTCTCCATAACCCAGTATTTAGTCCAGCACTTTCACCTAATAGTCCAGTATATTTTAGATTCCATTAAATCTCAATAGTCTTTACACCCTCGCGGGTGCTGCCTCTGCGTGCGTCCCATGACTCGGGCAGGTGCAACATCCGCTCGGTGTACCCCTTACATTTCATTAAATTGTCGAAAGGGCCTCTGCGTGTTGGCTTCGGCTCCGCGTACGCCTCCCAAAGGTCCGGAACACCATTTTTCCGTGATGGGAAAGACATATAAACGGTATAATTCACTCGATACTTTTTTGGTTTGGTATGTTCTTTTACAAGTTTTTACGACATACTTACCTATATTTGATTGGGTCTTTGTAACAGTTTCAACAAATTTAATTTTTATACCTTCAAGGGAAATCAGCCCCGATAAATACCTAAACGTTAATTGTGTTTAGGAAAAATGACTTAGGGCCATTTCCACCAATCGGGGTTAGCCAAAAAACCCGGAGTTTGCTGTCATACTAAAGAACGCTTAACTCCGTATTGGTTGGCTAACCCTAGGTGGTGCAAGTGGCGCTTATAGGCATAAGGGTTCGTCTTTTTCATTTGAAGTACGAAAGGCAGAGTAAAATGTATTTCTTGTCTGGGATTCTGCGGCTGCTATCAATCGAGTATCCCGTCCTGAATGAAAGATAACAAACCCTTAGGATTGTTTCCTTTTGTTATGTGCGATAGGTCACGTGCTCGGTAGCAACCAGAAAATAATGACTATGTTTAAAAGATTAGATTCTCAGCCTGAAACTGCATCTGCAATACTTGTTTTCAATTTTGGTGATTTTCGGATAGTACAACTAGTTCATCTACTTCTATCTATTCAAAATCAAATTAATATCGCTGAATAAAGAAAAAGGAACACCATGCAATGTACTATCGCGTTCAAAATTGAACTTTTGAACGCGTGTGTGTACGTTACATGAAGCCAGTGAAGTCGGGACACTACTCGCGCTTACCGCCAAACCCGACCGTGGGAGCAAACAAACAATGATGTTTGGAATGCGATACGAAAAAATGTGTGAGGGAGAAGATATACTTAACAGAGAGGCATACAATTATTTTGTAACGCAGGCGCGTTCACGCTCTGACAAACATGGGAACTAGAGGAGGAGGGATAAGAGATTCCTACTAAAAACGAGCCCCTTGTTGCTTTAATACAACCGGCCGCGAACACATGTAAAAAAACCGTTATTCTAATATAGTTACATTAAATATCGGATTGTTTTTAACTTATGTATGCTCTAATATACAATGATATATTTTGTAATGAACACAGTGAACACTATGGTTTTGTAAACACGTCGGGGATCGTTAATAAGATTTTAGTCTCGGTTATCAACAAGCTTTATCCTTGATCTTCAAATTCTGCGTCTTATGCTATCTTATCTTGATGAACTAATCCACGTCAAATTTTAATCTTGCTTATAAATTTCCTTCTCATAAACCTAATTAATTATTGCTCTGTGATCACAACTTTGACGTTGCGCTATCAATATTATTAGGACGCATAAAACATAGAAAAGGACATTTACCTCTTAAGAAATAAAAATGTCCATTTAATATGATAAAGAAGAGTAAGTACGTTAATAATATTTTTAGGATCTAGGCAATACGAAACTATCAATTTCATTTACATCAACAAGTACGACGTATTCATCTGGATTTAAGGATGACTCACACTAGGACGGGGCGGGCAGACCGTCCCGTCCCGCCCGCCCCGTCCCATCCTAGTGTGTCATCCTTTAATAGATAACTAGAAAGAGAAACATATCATTATTTCCAACGTCTGGCTAGTACTGATATATATTATACAAACAGCTAAATGATGTATGACAATGATACCAAATGACAGTGAGAGAACTGGACAATCTATCATCTCCTTTGTCTATTCAGTTAAACAAGTTATATATTTAGAAGAGGACATTGGTCAGACACTCCAAGAGAAGACACAAGTTTAGGTAAATGGTCGTTTGGTCAAATTTAAATCGAGTTTCTCTCATCCAGCTCACTTCCATCAGAATCGGTCGATCTTGTGAAATGCTTAGTTTCGTATAATTTCTATGGTACCTCGTGCTTTATCCTTCATGACTTCACTGCTTTAATAATTGATCATCCGCTGTGTACGACCATCCTACCCACTACCACTAAAATTATATTCTAAGGGAATCATCTTGGTTCTCCTGCGGAGTACGAGTATGGCTGTTTTGATTCCTCGTTACGTGACCTTGCTTGTATACTATATAATTATTACGCTCATTGTGTGGGATTCGGACAGTGCAGTAGTGGTGTTTGTCACAAGAAAATGTCTCAGTTTCACGAGCACTGCCCAGTCAAGTCGGGCTCGCCGACTGACCTATATCTCGAAGTCAGACTTACGTAACTTTACAGTTATACCACTCCTTCGGAAGCACAACTGAGGCCTCACGCATCATTACCTAACATAGTGCTGCTAGAACAAGTAGGTAGGTTTAAGTCGTACTAGGTAGGTACCATCATGATTACTGATCTGGTCGTCGGGAAGTGGAAGATTTAAATATCGTAAATTAAAGTCAACAGTTTGCATGTAAGTACTTAGATATACTGTTTCACAGGTTACCTATTTATTAAATTATTTTTCCCTAATAAATAATTCATATCAAATATTTGTTTATGACACATCAACACGATTTTAAATAGGTAACGGTAAAACGGATCGACGGAGCATTGAGTTGAGGATATGAGGATGACACATCGTCCCGGCCCGGCCCGGCTGCGGCCCAGTCTAGCGTTACTTATCCTTTAACTTATGAAGGTTTTCTGCTAGCTTGTAAGAGTTTATTAAATAATAATAATAAATACCTAATTGAATATTGCATTTTGATTCGTATAATTTTATTCGAAATGCAGGTAGGTAATATTTTAAATTCCTTCATCTGTCTATGAATTTAACGATTTCATGAGGATACACGCTCAAAAGTTAATGAAGCTAACAACGCAATCGTTCATGTTCCAGCTTTCTGAACTAGGTACTTATTTCTTAACATATTTGTCGGTATGCGGTGTCATAATAATATTCAAATTAATAAAACCAATCGCCAAAGAAATCAATCATAATATACATACATTTATACAATAAATACATATAATACATATGGACTATTGAGTCCGAGTTGGAGCACGTAGTTGTAGGTACACTTGACTACAGAGACCGCAATGTTTCGCAATTAGGATGCGATCAGTGTATCTACCTGTTGTAGCTAATGGGCCGCTCTCCTTTTTTACCGACAATGAAACGCAATTTTCTTGATTTTTCGGACTTGATAACGGTAGCAAATATTTAAAAAAACAACGTCTACCTATGCGTTTGAAGTAGACTATTTGATAGTTATTTTCATATCGGTAAGGTATTTTTTTTTCTTTTCAGTGTTTTTTTATAACACCGTGCGTGACAGAGTGGCTCTTAACAGCGAAGGCAGTCGGTCTTTTGAGTTAAATGATGCAGGTAAGTTTATAGTCACTAACCAGGGAAATAATAAGTACCTATACTGTACTAATAAGGTAAACAAAATATTTGGACATTTACCTCCTATAGAGAACATAATAATATTTCAATTGTAAATAAACAGGAGAACAGCCCTAATACATTTTATGATTATAATTTAATAATATTTATAATTTTACCTCGAACAAAGTAAAAAAGATCAGGGTCTGCAGATAGGTGCTTCCCCAGCAAACGTCTATCAGACCAATGATAATAGGTCAACAAAGCAGCGGGCTTTAGTCAAATAGGTACTTACCTATTGTAATGGTTATAAACAACAACACACATAACTGACCAATAATAGACCAAAACAGGTTGCTACAAGTAGGTACCTTACCTACTCGTATATGAATTTGAGGTTTACTAGAATAGGAAGAATGGTTAGTTACTTGTGACGTTGATGGTACGGTACCCATACTCGTATCTTATTCCAACGTGTGAGTAAAGATAACTAGGATGATTTTTGCAATTGGTATCACGGAAATAAGAAGGAAGCTTAGCTTACCTCTAGCCCAGCCGGTGAGGACGTTGCCGAGGTAAGCCACTTTGTAGGTGGGGTCGGGTTCGCTGATGCGAACGCTGTTGGTGCGGCGCAGGAGGCGCCCGATGCCCTTGGATATGCGACCGATCGTGCGAGAAGTGAAATCCTTCGTAGAGTGACTTTCAGCAAAGGAACCTTCGGCTGGCAAAGTAGATTTTTCTGGAGATGTGTCGTGTAACTTATGGCTCTTTAGTTTGGGCATACGCATCGGTAAAGACTTCTTCTTTTCCGGTGTTAGGGTTTTTGCTTGGTTTACGCTGTATACGTTGCTGTTTTTCTTAAAGCTCTGGCCAACAATATCTTTGGTTTGATCAACGTGCTCAGTCTTATCATTCTTTTCGGTCTCTTTGTTCTTGGTGTTAGCTCGACCGTTGAGGTTTTCGGAGAGCGAGTTATTATTAAGGTTTCCAGTTTGTCCATCGCTAAGGCGTCGCTCGGCACTCGACCGCCTCTTCATCAAAGACGGGTTTCTTAGGAGAATGCTTGTTTCGCTCGAACTCCTGTTCTTAAGAATGTGTATTTTCTTGACACGCGACACGACAGCATCGGTTTCGTCGGCGCTGACTGTCCTCTCCGTCTTGCCTTCTTCGTCCAGGAAACGGACGCGTAGGCCATTGGATTTGCATTCACTTTGTTTTTCTGTGTCTTGCAAACACTCAGATTGACTTTTTACTCCAGTTTCTAGGCAATGGCGGTCGTTTTCACTCAGTGCGCCACCAGCCATTTTTCCTCTTGAATAGATCCGCTTTTTGCAACGTATTATTACATTGTGAATAGAAACCTCATTTGCCAGTCAGTATTCACACAATTTCAGTTCATAGTGAAGCGTGAACGAAAAGCAACGCTTGTGTCCTTCAATAACTTCAAAACATAGGCAGAGAGCAGTACCAACCTTGCCTGTTAAAGAACGACACCGGTTTGGAATGCAGCCCTCTCCACACTTACTCAATGCACTTGTCTGCTTACTTAAGACACAAACAAATGTAACATTCAGATTTTGGTGAAACAGTTTTGCGAAATTATATTTGATACAACCGGTATTTAGGATTGCAGCACTATGGAGAAGTCACTATTAGTTTGTTGATCCGCTGTAGCAAAGGCTGCGACATTCGCGACGCGTGCGACGGTCGCGGTGAACAGCGGCGGAATGCGTCGGCGCGGGAGGCCCAGTGGTGCGGAGCGGGCGGCGCGGGCGCGGGCGCAGTGCTTCAACACACCGGTACTGGCTGAGCTTCCATTTTATTTATCATTATCATCCAAGTTACCAACGCGGTGTCAGCGAAGGTGACCTGCAACAATTTAGAACAAATTCTATCATTTAGAAGTAGTAGTACTACTAGTACGCAGTACATTCAACATGCGCAATTTATGTCAAAGTGACAAGGTTTAAATTCGAATTTATGTAGAAAAATCTACGTTGTTCAAATATGACCTATTTAACTTTGTCATAAACATAAAGTGCCCATATCGAATGCTAGTGCAGCATCGAGCACTGTACCTACCTACTTTCCACCTTACTACAGTTTACTACTAGGTAGGTATATAGATATGTCCTTAGCCACCCTAATAATAGGGTACCTAATTTGAGTAGGTACCATATAAATACAATTAGGTACCTATTATATTTAAAGAAATAAGATTATAGTAGTTTATGCAACAGTGATATAATAAGGGTTCTTAAAACTTGAGGGTCGCCGTTACAAAACGAGGCGATGCCGAGTTTTGTAATAATAGACCCGAGAGTTTTAAGACCCAATTATGAGCTGTTGCATACCCTAGTTTTTCTACGACAGCTATAATAGCGTAAAAAGTTAAATTTAGAAACGTGGCAGAATAGGGAAGATGTTGTGCCCACTATAGAAATTAAAAAAAAACAACAACAGTGCTAATATATTGTATGAAAATCCATAGGAGCAGTGTTCTTATGGAATACCATAGACAACGTTATAATGTAGACTTTTTGAATATCGCTGTCAGTCATCTAATTGACAGATAGAAGTGCTGGAGTAGAAAAAGCTCTTATCATAGCCAATTCGCCGCCGCTAGGGGCGCTAGCTAGTTGACCATGGGTCCTGCGGTAACTGTTAAATGTCATAATTAACATATACAGAATGATTCAGAAGACGTGAGCAGAACGAACCCGACACAGACCGTTAATGAATCGTTCACCCATAGGATTTAAGCGAAACGACTGTCTCGTTCGTCTTTTTAGGGTTCCCTAGTCTAGTCAACTAGGAACCCTTATAGTTTCGCCATGTCTGTCTGTCCGTCCGTCGTTTTGTCTGCGGTTTAGCTCAGTGAACATTAGTACTAGAAAACTGTAATTTAATAAAAATATACATATCAATCATACCGACAGATTGTTTTGTTTTCGTTTTAACCATAAGTAATAATCGCTCCGGAAATTAAAAAAAATGGTGCTCAAAACCCCCATCTCATCATCATCATCATCATCATATCAGCCATAAGACGTCCACTGCTGAACATAGGCCTCCCCTTTGGACCTCCATATGTACCGGTTGGAAGCGACCTGCATCCAGCGTCTCCATGCCTTCATAAGGTCATCTATCTATCTTGTGGGTGGACATCCTACGCTGCGTTTGCCAAGCCGTGGTCTCCACCCGAGCACTTTTCGACTCCATCGGCCATCTGCTCTTAGGTAAGGTAGGTTTTATAACTTAACTCCTACTCGTAATATGCGCACCAAACATGGAACGCTTAAGAGCAAATTCGGAATATTTTTCATATTTCTCTGATATATACCGTTTCCCCTCTGCCGGAGTACAAGCCCAAATGGGCATACACGGGTCTGTGTTGTGACAAAAAAAATAGATCGAGGTGTGCAAGATTTGTTAGTGTAGTTGTACCTACATATATTTGTCTATGTGTTAGTGTCGTCATTACAGATGGTTTTTGTATTTAATGTGTGAGAAGTGTGTCTGTGTGCACGTTTGCCCCCGCAAAATGTGACAATAATTCACACTCCGTGAGTCCGCTTCACTTAGCGCTGTTCATACGATTTCTGATTAAACGAGCGTCCGTTCCGGGTAATCCGCGTCAGCTAGCGTAGGCCCTAAATGTCGGTTTGCGCCGCCTCCCTTCCAACGTGTAGGAAGACCACAGAAATATATCTAGATAGAAGAAAAGAGTTCACCAATATGTAGGGAGACCGAGCGTGTAATATTTTGCGTAGGTACTTTGACGTCACGAGCGTAATTTAGAGATGGGAAACATAAGCCGCGTGAAAACAATTCAAAAGCATCGATTCACAGATCGATTAGAACACGGCACCGATTCTATGTGGATTCCACGCGGATTCTATGCACCGCCATTAGAAGCGGGAGGAATTACGCTCGTCAATATCTAATAATACGACATGGGTAAATATTTTTGATCTTTGTTTTGTTAATTTCTTTGTTATTCTAACTCATTTACTAAGAACCATTTTTTCTGCCTGTTTATATTCCGTAAAAGTTTTACGGTGATATTGCCATTGCCACCAATGATTTTTAAAGGTCATAATCACAGGTTTGACTCAAATCAGCCGACGGTTTCGTGTAATTTTCTATGTTTTCCTAATAATATTAGCACCCTTATTACAAGTTTATTTAAATTTATAATGCAACAAAATTTATTAGCGCTTGTAAATAATCATAAATTTTAGGATTTTATTAGTTCTTCATGCAACACAATTTTCTAATATTACTAGTGATCACCTAAAATAATTATGCAACGCAAAATAATCGAACTAATAATTTGTTAACTGGTAACTAGTATTATTCTCTAATATTATTAGTCTAATTATGCAATAGGCCCCAGGCATATGAATACTAACTATCAATAAGGATTCTCTTTATTGCGTGCGTGCTGCGCCGACGACGCGAATTCCAAAACATCGAACCACAGAATTTGTTGTAGGTTATTTTAATCGATTTAAAATATCGGTAAGGATCGACAGAGGAAATGATAATTATTTTCGACAGAGGAAATGATAATTATTTTCAACATAGAAAATGAGAAAGCTCAGAATTTTAAATCGAAAAATATAAATATAGGTAGGTAGGTATATACTTACCTAACCACTACAGGAAAAATGGCGCTTACATTCTTTTTTTTCTTTTTTTTTTAATTTTTACATTCTAGTATTTAAATATATTGTGAAGAAGAAGAAGGAAAAACAAGTTCTGGAAGTCAACGTAGATGAAAATATTAAAGAGCCTGAAGCTGCTGAAGCTGAGAAAACTTTAGGGGAATCATCACTACATCAATAGTAGGATAAGTTGTACTAATTACTCCTCAGTATTTTGATGGGCCAGTAAAGGTGTCTTTGTGGAAATGTATGGAACAAATCCAGCTGTATTTTGTAGGAAACCAATTTTTACGCCCAGTTGCTTCAATCCATTTATTTTTAATATGGAGATCTTTCGGAAAACTGAAATAAAATTGCAATATAGAAGTAACCATAACTTCTTTGTTAATTATATTCGCTTTGCACTACGTACATTATAAAATATAATTATCATTTCCACTGTTTTCAAAACCGATTTTAATCGAGTAAGAAAATCGCAGTGTACAGCACTATTCTTACTTTCGACAGAAAAAATGAAAAATCGATCTTGAACGTGACTCGACAGTTTGAATATCTTATTTTTACATCGCTGGTTTTGAAAGCACGCAAAGTCTGGCTCGTCAAATTAAAGCCGCAATGAAAAACTAGCGTGGGCACCTGGGCACACAATCACCCGCTACTGTTTCGATGGAAATAGTAAAATAAATCGTTTATTCATTAATAACAGAGATTTAAGGACAAACAGTACTCATCGAAAATAGGAAATACTTCGATTTACAGCTCCAACTTTATTGGAGTCGCTTGAACAATTGGTTATTGTGCAATAAACCATTTTATGTTTAAAACCTGACGTCACACGCAGACCGCGGTCGGGAGCAGACTGAAGTGCGCTGCGAGCAATGATGAGAAATTCTCATCATTTCGCCACGCGACGTACATATACTCTTTCCTTCTACCTAGATATTATTTCTGTGAGGAAGACCGTGTTGCTTGAAGCTGATACCTGTCAAAGTTGTACTGCTAAATATATTTAAAGTTTAAATCACTAAGTACTGTTATTGTGTATATAACGCGTTTTATGTAAGATATCGTAGTAGGCAAATGAAAACGCATCTTTTTTCGGGTTCCGTAGTCAACTAGGAACAGTAGGAACCCTTATAGTTTCGCCTTATAGTAACGTGCACAACGTTTGCCCCCGCAAAATGTGACAATAATTCACACTCCGTGAGTCCGCTTCACTTAGCGCTGTTCATACGATTTCTGATTAAACGAGCGTCCGTTCCGGGTAATCCGCGTCAGCTAGCGTAGGCCCTAAATGTCGGTTTGCGCCGCCTCCCTTCCAACGTGTAGGAAGACCACAGAAATATATCTAGATAGAAGAAAAGAGTTCACCAATATGTAGGGAGACCGAGCGTGTAATATTTTGCGTAGGTACTTTGACGTCACGAGCGTAATTTAGAGATGGGAAACATAAGCCGCGTGAAAACAATTCAAAAGCATCGATTCACAGATCGATTAGAACACGGCACCGATTCTATGTGGATTCCACGCGGATTCTATGCACCGCCATTAGAAGCGGGAGGAATTACGCTCGTCAATATCTAATAATACGACATGGGTAAATATTTTTGATCTTTGTTTTGTTAATTTCTTTGTTATTCTAACTCATTTACTAAGAACCATTTTTTCTGCCTGTTTATATTCCGTAAAAGTTTTACGGTGATATTGCCATTGCCACCAATGATTTTTAAAGGTCATAATCACAGGTTTGACTCAAATCAGCCGACGGTTTCGTGTAATTTTCTATGTTTTCCTAATAATATTAGCACCCTTATTACAAGTTTATTTAAATTTATAATGCAACAAAATTTATTAGCGCTTGTAAATAATCATAAATTTTAGGATTTTATTAGTTCTTCATGCAACACAATTTTCTAATATTACTAGTGATCACCTAAAATAATTATGCAACGCAAAATAATCGAACTAATAATTTGTTAACTGGTAACTAGTATTATTCTCTAATATTATTAGTCTAATTATGCAATAGGCCCCAGGCATATGAATACTAACTATCAATAAGGATTCTCTTTATTGCGTGCGTGCTGCGCCGACGACGCGAATTCCAAAACATCGAACCACAGAATTTGTTGTAGGTTATTTTAATCGATTTAAAATATCGGTAAGGATCGACAGAGGAAATGATAATTATTTTCGACAGAGGAAATGATAATTATTTTCAACAGAGAAAATGAGAAAGCTCAGAATTTTAAATCGAAAAATATAAATATAGGTAGGTAGGTATATAATATACTTACCTAACCACTACAGGAAAAATGGCGCTTACATTCTTTTTTTTCTTTTTTTTTTAATTTTTACATTCTAGTATTTAAATATATTGTGAAGAAGAAGAAGGAAAAACAAGTTCTGGAAGTCAACGTAGATGAAAATATTAAAGAGCCTGAAGCTGCTGAAGCTGAGAAAACTTTAGGGGAATCATCACTACATCAATAGTAGGATAAGTTGTACTAATTACTCCTCAGTATTTTGATGGGCCAGTAAAGGTGTCTTTGTGGAAATGTATGGAACAAATCCAGCTGTATTTTGTAGGAAACCAATTTTTACGCCCAGTTGCTTCAATCCATTTATTTTTAATATGGAGATCTTTCGGAAAACTGAAATAAAATTGCAATATAGAAGTAACCATAACTTCTTTGTTAATTATATTCGCTTTGCACTACGTACATTATAAAATATAATTATCATTTCCACTGTTTTCAAAACCGATTTTAATCGAGTAAGAAAATCGCAGTGTACAGCACTATTCTTACTTTCGACAGAAAAAATTAAAAATCGATCTTGAACGTGACTCGACAGTTTGAATATCTTATTTTTACATCGCTGGTTTTGAAAGCACGCAAAGTCTGGCTCGTCAAATTAAAGCCGCAATGAAAAACTAGCGTGGGCACCTGGGCACACAATCACCCGCTACTGTTTCGATGGAAATAGTAAAATAAATCGTTTATTCATTAATAACAGAGATTTAAGGACAAACAGTACTCATCGAAAATAGGAAATACTTCGATTTACAGCTCCAACTTTATTGGAGTCGCTTGAACAATTGGTTATTGTGCAATAAACCATTTTATGTTTAAAACCTGACGTCACACGCAGACCGCGGTCGGGAGCAGACTGAAGTGCGCTGCGAGCAATGATGAGAAATTCTCATCATTTCGCCACGCGACGTACATATGCTCTTTCCTTCTACCTAGATATTATTTCTGTGAGGAAGACCGTGTTGCTTGAAGCTGATACCTGTCAAAGTTGTACTGCTAAATATATTTAAAGTTTAAATCACTAAGTACTGTTATTGTGTATATAACGCGTTTTATGTAAGATATCGTAGTAGGCAAATGAAAACGCATCTTTTTTCGGGTTCCGTAGTCAACTAGGAACAGTAGGAACCCTTATAGTTTCGCCATGTCTGTCCGTCTGTCTGTCCGTTGGTGAGCTCTGTGACCGCTAGTGCTAAAGTGCTCAAATTTGGTACGAATACACATATCAATCACGCCAACAAAGTGGAACAAAAAGATGATTTCGGAAAAACTCGCTCCGGAAGTTAATAAAATGTGTCCCTTTACTTTTGAACAGCAAGTCCAAAGAAAAATTATATTGAATCAAGAGTTTTATGAAGACTTTCGAGAAAAAAACGTCACTCTTAGGCGACTTGGTGACGGGTGTCAATCCTAAAATGGTGCCAACAAGATTAATGTGATCTTTTTGCATTTAGCGTTCCATTACCCATGCAAGTTCCATTATTGGCGCTTTTACTTCAATAGCCATTGCTTTTATCATAGACAAATATTATTTTGTTTATTTTGTAATACCTATTGTTATGTTTTATTCAGAGTTCAGACATTCAACACCCACACTAACTAAACACACTGTCAAACGACTTCTTCCCTCAATAAACTAGTCCTTAAATATACCTACTAATCCCTTCTGAGGTCATATAGAAAATGATCTCTGTTTAATAGTTCGTACTAGAGGTCAATTTAAATTAGTTCAAGAGCAACGAAGCTATGAAGTTGAGTCATAGTTAAAAGCGTCAAATAGACGTGGAAGGAGATATCCACGTGCCAGAGAGCGCGATTGAAATATACACACGCTGGCATCGTCACGCCGTCTCGTCGAAGTCGTCGATAAGCCCATAGCCATCCTATTTGTACCTATACAGAGACTAGCAAAATGACAATCATATATCTACAGACCCAATCACAAGTTACCTAATGTACTTAGGCCCACTTGCCCCACCCAGGGTCGCCGCTAATCCGGAGTTAAGCTGTCAAATTCCATACAAAAAAAAACGATTAAGTTCGCTGACGCCATCGCCAATGTGCTGACCCTGGGTGGTGTAAGAGCTGACACGTTCTAACTCTATGTATTCCGAATACGTTTTTCAAGAATATAAACAATTAACACCATGTAAGTAAAGACCAATGAGTTAGGTACAACATTTTGTACATATTTACTTATCTATTTGAGATTAGGTACGAGTACGCCATTCGCCGAACGCTCGAGTGACGTTTTTTTTATTTAAATTCCCTAAAAGCCCATGGCGAGACTGGCGAGAGTGATGAATGGGAAAATGGAAAGCATTCTATCATTAATACGGCCTGTTCCACGATAGTAAGTAATGTGTAAACCTAATTTTGGAACATAAATTAGGTATACTAGGTATATAAGGGATGTTGCGATTGCAATTTTTTTGACATACGTGGATGCGGATGCGTAGATGCGGATGTAAGAGTAAGTAAATAAAAAATTCCCAAATATTAAAATGTTGTACTATTTTTTCGAAAAAAAGGCAATGAACTCGTTTTTTTACCGTCGCTATCCGCCAGGGACGTAAGTAAAGG
The DNA here is from genome assembly GCA_949128165.1 of Lathronympha strigana. Taxonomy (NCBI): domain Eukaryota; kingdom Metazoa; phylum Arthropoda; class Insecta; order Lepidoptera; family Tortricidae; genus Lathronympha; species Lathronympha strigana. The sequence continues at coordinate 26,270,232 of OX421901.1, read as the reverse complement.
CTCAATCGAAAAATCTCGATAACGTTACAATATTCCTATTCCCGGCAATAGGTATACGTTCGGCCAATCCGTTAGATCTCAATAGTGGGTGCGTCCACGTGGCATTCGCCAGACAAAATTCCCATACATTAATTGGCAGATATGCGATATGCGCGAACGTATATGACCGGTATTAATATTGGGTTCCTAATGGTGAAATTACCTACTTTACCTAGCAGGTGCCCGTCGTCACCGAGACGTTCCTGTAGGTACTGACTTGTTCCATTCCACATTGGCATTCGCATAAGCTCTGCATCAATTTGATGCGGAAGCGGATGTGGATACGGATTTTGAAAATGATGCAGAAGATGCACGGAAGCGGATGCGGATGCGAATATCCGCAATATCCTTGGTACATATATAACCATACATACATTTCTGAGGCTAAAAAAAGCAAATAATATTACGACTTATGGTCAACTCTGCCAAAAAAAAAAGGTTTTTTCTTATGTTTTTTAATGTCTGACTAGGTAGGTACATAAAAATAGTATTTTATTGGTAAAACAATCGCAAATAATGCACGGGTAAAGATATTTGTTTACAGGCCAAAAGTAAACAAACATGTTATTTGACAATTTGATATCTGTCAATTAAGTTTGACAAAACTAAAGCAACATAGTAACAAAACCATTTTCAAAAATGCGTTTATTGTTGATTTATGGTCCAAATCAGTTTTTACAGTAGGTACACTGTACATGGTGCTACTTTACCGCCCTAGGGCGATAATGAGCACTTTTCGTGCCTGCGTTGAATATTTAAAGGGCCATATGTACTGTAAAACGTCGTGCAATCGGTACAATACACGTGCAAAGATCGTGTCGATTTAAAACACTCCCTTCGGTCGTGTTTCAATTTATCGCTCGGTTAAAATATTTCCTTTTCCTCTCGGGCACCTGGTTTATATATGGTGTAGGTGTGTATGTATCAATTATTTGCATCCGTCCGCTTTGACCGACTCGCACGACTTGTTTCGACTAAGTCATTTTTACATTTGTTTATTTGGTTTCATGGTTGAAGGTATTCAATTCAATTCAATTAAATTATTTCGGAAGCAAGTCCATATTTGTTAGTACAGTAAAAATATAAAATTTTAAATCAAAATATATTATATTCTTATTGCTCACTGATAAAGAAATCTCAGTGTAATCTTGGAAAAATTGTAGATTACGTACCGAGGCCTGTAAAGTAAGAAATGTCTCAGATCTCATGTAATTGTCGTCCGACGCGGAGCTGAGGTCGAGAAACATGTGATCTGAGGCTTTCTTATTTGTTTTTTTATTTGGCCAAGGTCTGTTCACTATTTTTCTGCTTAACGCAGTTGGCAAACCACTTTCCTCCCTCATATATCTCAAGTTAATAAGTTTTAAGAGATTTGTAGCCAACGTAGTTAAGATTTAACTCAGTAACAAATATCGAATTTTCGGAATTCATTTATTATAAGAATAAATTAAAAATCTAAAACTCCTCCATTAGCAGTGGAATAGTCACATATGTCACTTGGCACGTTGACCTATCAGGATTCGCCAACCTTTTTGAAATATGCTTCATTATATTGTCCAACAACATTATAGTGATAAGTAGGTAGTAAGCACTTTAGAACGGATTAATCGCGTTTATTAACACCATGATCCCGTGATGACCGTTCTAAAGTGTTTAATTTCAATGAATAACAATCGCGGTAACAGAAGACAATATTAGGTAGGTAAGGTTTTTGATAATTAAAATGTAAAGAACCTAAACTTCATAACGTTGCGCTATTCTACCATATACCATAATTATCATATATCTGATATAAGAAATTACTCACAGGAAATCTGGGTGTGCCCGACGATATGCTAGATTACGCACATATAATATACGACGATGCTGGATCGTCTTTATCGTCGATCCAGATCGCCAGTGTAATGTGTACCTTTGGCCTAAACTAGTCTCCAGTTTAGTTTTATAGCTCAAAGTTGGGTCATTTCACTCATTGCGGGTTTTTGTCAACAATGAAACAAATTTAAGTGTCAATATAAACGTGTATGATTCTTTATTATGATATTGTGACTCTAGTTCGATTTTTTTCCATACGAATGTATACAATTTTGTTTCTTATTATACTTTTCAAAATAGTCTCCAGTGTAATTAAAAACCACTAATCAAATAATAACAACCATAAAGCGAGCTACTCACTATATTTATACATTTCAATATAATAAATTATAACTGGTTTTGTTCTTAGCTTAAGTTAAACTATTGCACCAAATGTTATGACTTATGACACCTGAAGTGTTACATGTAAAATGCCAACTTACTACTAAACTAAACTAAAGTAGGTAAAACTAAACTAAAGTAGGTACATACTAAAAAATAAGATTACGTATTTTAATCAGAGGACTAAACTTACCAATAAATAAATTATTAATATAGCGTGTTCTTCTATAAATTCTTCCAAATTATACCATTTTCGAATTTAGTAGTTTAGTTAAAGTGTTTTTTTTTTAATTACAAATGCGAGACTAAGCGTACACCGTACCAGTGGCAGAGTGTAATTTTTTTTTGGGCAAGCTGGATTTGACCTGATTTTTTGAGTCGTTAAGAAGGTGCTAGGTGCTAGATTGGCTCACGCAAGGGAATCCGGCAGGAATCGAGATTTATGAACGCTCCGCCACTGCATCGTCCCTAATTCTACAGTGGATTCATTCTTACTTGTCTTATCATGTAAACAAACGAAACGTCAAATACGGAGGTATGTCGTATGTCATCGTAATGTCAGATAATTTTGAGATTAGCCGTTCGTAATTGTGATTATTGATGAATATCTTGTTAGAAATGATATTTTTCAGTGGTTTTTTGATTTATTTCAATACTTTGTGAGTTTCTTTAAGTATACAACAACATTTTCAGTGATGATTACTCTGTAATTCCAGAGAAAAGTCTGATAATATTATTTTTCTACTCCAGCACTTCTATCTGTCAATTAGATGACTGACAGCGATATTTAAAAAGTATGCATTATAACGTTGTCTGTGGTATTCCATAAGAACACTGCTCCTATGGATTTTCATACATTTATATTAGCACTGTTGTTGTTTTTTTTTTAATTTCAATAGTGGGCACAACATCTTCCCTATTCTGCCACGTTTCTAGATTTTGCTGTTTACGCTATTTTAGCTGTCGTAGAAAAACTAGGGTATGCAACAGCTCATAATTGGTTCTTAAACTCTCGGGTCTATTATTACAAAACTCGGCTTCGCCTCGTTTTGTAACGGCGACCCTCAAGTTTTAAGAACCCTTATTATATCACTGTTGCATAAACTACTATTAAGAAGTGTTTGTTTACATGATAAGACAAGTAAGGATGAATCCACTGTAACTAAAATTTGGGGGTTTAGCTTTTATATTGGCTGAAATCCTGTAACTAGATAAAATTTGATCAGAATGTCTTGGTGGTGATTTTCGAATCTTTCGATTAATAAAACCCGTAATGCTTATATATCTATAAGAAAGGTTTTAAATAAGTACCTCTGCTGCATTTGGTTACACTTATTATATTCTATTTGGTTATACAGTTTTACCAACGATTTGTCAGCAATCAGCATCAAAGAATTTATGAATATAGCCAAAGTGACGAAAACATGTATAGAGGACTTGATTGCCTGCACTTTATCGAAGGTTACGCAGAAGGCATAATTAATTAAAATACGTAGGACTCTTTATATTCTAATTAAGTTTCTTAGCGGAAAATCAATGGTAAAAGAGTAATTACTTTTTGCTAAATGAGTGTTAATTTTTTGTACAAATAAAAACATCGAAAGTTGTTAACAGCATGTTCTTAAATGCATATGTTCATTTTTTTTAATATAATCATGTGTACCTACCTATTGCATTCGTTTGATTACGCTACGTACCTACACATTGGTATTATGTTAATAATATCCTTTTCAAGCAATACGAGGAAGTTTGATTCTCAAGGTTTATAAAGTACCAACATTATTTTGTATTTTAAATAGAAATATTAGTTTTATTTGTCTGTAAACTCAAGGAATACTTTATGTTTATTATGTACTAGCCTGAAGCCTCCGCCTGCGCTAATGTAAACATAATTAAAATTGGTTAACACATTCTTCCAATTTCATGAAAATGGTTATACCCGATTTTAGGTGATATTTTTATTCATTTACATATACCTAAAATCTGAAAAAAAATATATGCATTGGTTTTCTAGATATTACGATTGATCATCTTAACCCGTATTCTAATTCTAACAGTAGGTACCTACCCAGCTTAGCTTTAATGCACAAGACAGAAAATTGTACATAATCATTTATTCGTTGCAACCATGGTATTACATTAGGTGTTCTTAAATTTAACCAGTACCTACAAACATGGACCCTACTAGGGCGTAGCAACAATTTGGCATAAGTGGTTACTTAATTCTAAATTCTAACCTATACTAAGCTCTAACCTAATCTAATTCTAACCAATTCATATGGCGGACTTAATGCCAAATGGCATTCTCTACCAGTCAACCATAGATACATAATATTTATATAACTAAAGGACAGAGGAAATTACGTATTATATTCCTCAGTAAGGAGATGCCCGCGGGGCAGTCGTTCGAAGACGGGCTTACTTGTGGGGCTCGTCGAATAGGGAGAGGTAGCGAGTTCCAAAGACGAATTGGCTGAACGGCGAATGAGTTGGACATAAAACCAGTACGGTGAAAAGTATTCGAGCGTTTGAATGACCGGGAGGAACGAAGTTCATAATCTGGACGGGGGGTGTCACAGTGTGTAGCTCGCTCTTTTACGTATCACTGAAAAAACGGGGATTCTCGAGTTATAGTTACAGCTACTTTTATACCTGTGCAAAGTTTTCTGAAATCCCTTATAGGTTTCCTTTTCTGTGCAACTGCTTGGTTGCGTTTCTCACAGATTTCCTTTACGATACTACCTTAGCAATGCACCGAGGAGAAGTTTCTTAAGATGCGAAAGTTCTGTAGAGAATGTTCTCGAGAATTTAAAAGCAAACAACGTAGCCATGTCAAGATTGAACTAGATTATTTTTATTTTTATTTTATTTTATTTATTATTTTATTTTTACAGGCGAGCCTAATACAATAGTGTACCTATCGGGTACATGCACACTCACGTACCTCAACACCTGACTGTTGTACAGTTTCCCTCTTATTATTTTAAACAAATATGTCACCAGGCACAACTCCCTGCGCACCCGCAGCTCGTTGTAGCCCACCATACCCAACACAAATAAGGTAGGATACATTAAGGGGTAGAAAGGATAATCCATATTTCCGCCAATACAAAAAACGGACAAACTTATTCTGTATACGCTCCAGCATTAATTGATATTTCGTTTCATGGGGAGCCCGATCATTGCATTGCACTCAAGGCTACTTCGGACAAGCGCATTATATAAGGCGATAATAGCGCCAATATTTGTAAAATCATGGGACCGCCGAAGCACAAAACCTAGCATTCTATAAGCTTTTTTACAAATATTGACGATATGATCCCTAAACCTCAGGTCCGATGTGAATTTAACACCCAAGTCTTTAACTTCACTGACTCTATTTAATGATTCTCCGTTAATTTGGTAATTATAAAGAATGGGGTTCAACGCTCGAGTAAAAGTTACAGTCACGCATTTGGATATATTGAAAAACAACTTATTTGCTGTACTCCACGAAACTAGTCTATCTATGTCGCTTTGTAATTTGTCACAATCCGCTGCATTTTTAATTGGTACATATATTTTTAAGTCGTCGGCGAAAAGCAGGCAGGCTGAGTCTATGATAACCTGAGGTAAGTCATTGATCATTACTAAAAATTCCAACGGACCAAGATTACTTCCTTGACTCACTCCAGATCTCACAAAATAAGGCTCTGACCTGCATCCTTCGTACTCAACATACTGTAACCTGTCACTCATGCAGCTTGCGAAAAATTTCAGTAAATGGGGGGTAAAACCGACGCCAGCTAGTTTTCTTAGCAGGATGTCATTATCAACGACATCAAACGCTTTACGAAAATCAAAATAGGCGGCGTCGACCTGCCCTGCCCCCCACTGTCCACTTCAGATATAATTTGGGCCATGTAACTAAGTAAGTTGCTAGTTGTACTACAACCCGGTCGAAAACCGTGCTGCGCATCGGACAGCTGACTCCGCAATTGGTTATAAACAATACTCTGCAATGCTGACTCAAATACTTTGGCAGCCGTAGACAACACTGCCACCGGTCTATATATTATAATGCATATGACATTAGGTACCGTGTTTACTAATACGAAACATTATAATATTCCTTTATTACTCATTTTTAAGAAGTTCTTATTTATATTAGGTATATGGGTGGAAACTTCCTATTTACTTAATTCTCATGACAGTTCTTGAAATTTAACAATCTTTTGCAACTTGTACATAGTTTTGACAAATGATAAGCGACGTGATAAAATAATTCATGTTATTTAATTTTGCTTTATTTGTGTAAGCTCTCTTCATTACTACTAATAGTATTTTATGTAACGGTTAAATATAATGAAGAGAGCTTACACAAACTACACACTATCTTAACGTCTGACGCGATCAACTAGTTGTGCGACCTGGGCCCTTACAGTGACCTCTTAACGCGATTCAGTTTAGGTTCTTAACTGTGCTCAGTTGTATGGCAGTGACTCAGTTTAAGTCTTAAACTGAATTGCAGTAAGACGCTATGGTAAGGGCCCAGTATATTGACTTGTAATAAATAGTATTACCTCGGTAGGAATAAATACGTTTAAATAAATAAATAAGAGAGGTTAACGACGTGAGGTGTGAGTTACATATAATGTGAAACAACCGGCCAAGTGCGAGTCGGACTTGCCCACCGACCGAGGGTTCTGCACAAAGGATGCTCCCCAAGTTGTTCCCGAGAGAGGATCTTGACTACGAGTACTGATAGCACGAAACTCTCATTGCGCGGTAATTATACGGTTTCTGGATTATTTCCATTACTTGTGCTACAAGCTGCTTTTTGCCAAATTTCATAATTCTAGGTGCAGGGCAAGTACCCTATACCTACATTTTGATTCCCATTGCAAATGTATGGGAAATGCGACATAATGCGACATATCTTTTGATTGCGATGACGTAGATTTTTCACAGCGTTAAAGAACTGCAGACGTGTATAGTTGGTATTAATTTCAACTTGCTACCTCTGCGCGTTCCCGTGATAAAGGGTCTTGACAGACGGACAGGCGGAGAACAAAGTACTTAATCCTATAAGGGTTCAGTGTTTTCCTTTTGAGGGACGGGTCCCTAAAAAGGAAAAGAGTAGGTGCCTACTTATATTAATTACAGCAGAAGCAGATAAGCAGGTTCGATCTCTGGGCGCTGGAAGCCTTGGTAATTTTTTCTTTAGTAGATTATGACTTACATTTAAATTTGGAATTAAATTAGAGTACTTACCTAGCCTGAGACTACTTAAACACGGATCAAAATTGCTGAGGCTGAAGTCGGTCAGAAAGGGATGACAATTGACGAAAAATGTGTAAGATTCGTTCACGTCCACATCCACATATTGGTGTCGTGATACACTGCTTCTTCTTCTTAGGGAGCCCGTGGTCCTCTTTGGTAACTAATCCCAAGATTTGGCGTAGCTTCAAGCCCAAAGGAAGCCAATAGGCTTTTTTAGGATTAGTCCGGTTTCATTATGATGTTTTCCTTCACCGAAAAGCGATTGGTAAATTATCAAATGATATTTCGTACATCAGTTCCGAAAAACTCATTGGTACGAGCCGGCAGGATTTGAACCCGCGACCTTAGGATTGAGAGTCGCACGCCTTACCGCTGGGCCACCAACGCTATCGTCGTAATCCAATGCTAATCGAGTTAAATTTGTAGCTGGCATATCGTTAAAAAACAAATAAAATTTTCAATGTTTGACAAAGCTCCGGACAGCGCCAGTCAAATTAAACAAAAACTAAATTAATAGATATCCGAATTATCCGGATATCCGTCGATATTCAGATCCAGATCCTATCATGTTCTGGATCCGGATAATTCGGATAGTACGGATCCTTAAAACATTGAGTGAAAACATAAAAAAATAAAGAGCAAACAATAAAATGCAACTGTAATACTGTAAAGTATGCAAGAGCATCGTGCGTATATATGTATAATAAATATAAAATATAATTTGTCCATTTCTTAAGTTTAGTACTTATACTTAGTAGTGTACTTTTTCTTGTCATGCCAGATATATTTTAATTTCAAATAAGTTTATTTCAGAAAAATAACTCAACTAATTGATCTATATAATAGTTTAAAGTCCTCTAGAACAGAACAGAATTAACAGAATTAATCCCATTATTATCGGAGCTTAGTTACGTATGGGTCGCCTACTTGTATCTTATATTTTTTGCGTGTTGGTGTTTAAAGTTATGTTCGGCAGCATTTTTTATGGAAACGATAGCGCCAGAGAAAAGTGCAAGAAATGTTTTTTTCTCAAACATCATCGGAAATGTATGCATTTATGTCACGAAATGAAGACATGAAGTTTCTTGTTTATGGCTCCTCCCCGGGGAGGCTCCCCCCATTTACTTCTTGGCCGGAGGCCGTGAAGTAATGTATGGCGTGGCGTAATAAGTATGAACGAAACATTATTGTCCGCTGCTCTAACTTGCGTACTAACACTAAACTGACAAAGGAAAAATTACATACAACATACAACCAACGACCACTAGATACTTGCGACATAAAAAAAAAACAAATTCTATGGTTCTTTGTATATTTATGTGCGGTTAAACATGGTGCTCGAATAGCTCATTCTAAAGGCATCTTTAAAAAATTAAAAAAGTGGCAAATTAAACTTTTTTTCCTAATTAACTATTTACCTAGTAGTTATTTTAATTTTAATATTTCCTTACAATGTTTGAGAAAAGCACTATACAAGCCTCGGCCGGAAGAGAGTTTGCAGGACTTGTTTAATCCGGCCTCCTCTACGACTCGGCCGTCTACCACAAACTCGTCGTGCAATCCCTTACTTCACGGCCTCTGCAGTAACGTACTATTTTTATTGCTGTGATTATGACCACATATTTTTTATTAATGTTAACCTAGCCCAAGTTAAACAAACTTAATTTATATAGTTAAGAAAATCTGTAGTTTAAAGTCTGATTGATTGTTATTGAAGTTATGTTTTTACTTTAAGTAGTGAAAAGAGCATGGGCTCAATTGCGGTCCCTCCATACAAAAAAAAATCATTTCAAGCTGCTATACTTAGTCCCCTGTTTTCTCCTACAAAATCGAACCTACATATATGAATTATTTTTTACAAACAGGATAATCTAGAGTATTGCTGTCTATGTGTTTTTTTTATATTGTGCGCTCTAGATGTCTGCAGGCGATCGTTAAGTGTGTCATTTTACACACATATAATTATCAAAAAAGGAAAACATAGGTACCTGCATAGTATATTCGAGTTCATTAATAAGTGTACAATTTTTCACCTAATTATAAGGGACCAATGTGATGAGTGATGAAATGTATACAAATGTACAATTTTAAGCTGACATGGTCATTTACATTATAATTACTATTTAAAGGAGATATTTACCATGTATATTTGTTTTTGCGAGCTCCCCATATTTCGGCACTAATACAAGAGCCATGTTCGTGGTGTAACTGATTTACTGCGAATTTTTGTTTGTGGTCTCCCTACACGCCGTAGCGATCTACACGCTTATGGGTTCGTTTAATTTGCGCGGTGTCACTATTGCTTCTACCGTCCACTTTCTCACTTGGAACTCGATCTCGTTCACGACACTTGCAGTATCGACTGGTGCATTCCTTACCGAACCAGGAACTTTATTATGTTTGAATTTTCGAATCACTGGATGCCCGACCCTTGACAATTGAAACCCGTCTCCTCGGTTGAAGAACCTACCGTCTTCATACGTAGGACGGTATGGAGTGATTAGAAGAATCAATGGGTTTTCCAAATAGCAGCAGTCAGCATTACAGAGAAAGCTGGTTTCTAATTCCCCGCCACAGAGGGCGTGACACGCATGGTCCACAGGGTACCATTTATAAGCTCAATGGACTGTATAATTATATGGAATCGTTTCTACTTAGTTCCGACTTGTGCCTATAACTACACACTACACTATTAGTTTCCATAAAGACTAATTTTGCACTAAAATATCTGATGTATTAGCCAACCAAACAATTCATAATTTGTTAAGTAAGTAAATGTTATTTTATAGGGTTTTATAAATAGGTACTGAGTTAGCCACCTCAAGCGACTTATCTGCGTAAAAGTTGTTCATATTTTCAATTCACTCTTAGGATTTTGAATAAAAACCCCATGCTCCTTTCAAACTTTAAAACCGCATAAAAATTTAATTAATTTCAATGTGCCAACTACATACGCAATATGGCGCAAAATTGTACAACAAACTGCCAATTAAAATCAAACAAGCTAAAACAATCAGCATCTTTAAAAAAATGCTTAAAGAACACATTTTAGCCAATAAAAACTAGTTACACTTTTAAATGGAATTTATTTAATATTTCCTAAATTAAATTATCCTATACTTATAGCTCGGATCCATGTTTCAACAAAAATAAAAATGCTAATAAATAAATAAATAAATATATATACCCCCAAAAATACTTATACTAAATTATAAATATAATGCTTTATAATTAGTTCTCAGTCATTTTATTGAATAATTATATAAATATAACAGTACAACCTAACCTTACTGAATTAAATTAGAATACCCAAACATATACTGCTGTAACTTAGACTCACGCTCATAAAATACCATTAAAAATACAACAAAAAACCATTGTGTAAAAAAAAAAACCAAATGTGTTTCATTCAATTTGTGAACACACAAATAATTACAAACTTTTATTGC